>CM077589.1:1250000-2500000 GCA_039657365.1 Stephania yunnanensis
CTGGCTTAACTGGTCCTACAAGTGAACTTAAGGAGGTTCCAGAATTTCAAACATAGGCATATTATACGGTCAATTGAAGCTAGGCACTAAAATGCATAAAAGAATCAGTATATTCACTAAAATATAAAACATGAAAATAAGTGCATGCTTCATGAAAAAAACAACTAAATCTCTAAAATAAATCATAATCACAATGAGTTGTTAAATAGTTTCTCAAAGGTATATTGTGCAATAATAATCACTTATTTAAGTTTTATCATGGTCGGGTTTTTTCAAGACGCACCTAGCCATACAGTACTGGTCTTTCACAACAATGTGAGGGTGAAGTTTCAAATTTATTTTGAAAAGCCTAGTCAACACTGCAGACTAGGCTATGTAGGAATGGAAGGATAACTCCAACCTAAACAAATGGCCTGTGGAGGAGAAGGCGAGGACAACTCATTGAATGTCGCAATAGAACCACATGCATGCATTAGCATGGACGCTTAGGTTGGATGATTCACTTGCGTTCATACCAAGATGCACCTAGGACCATCCAGGAAATGACATGGTTTTTATATTAAAGTCATAATTATTGAGAGAGTTTTGCGACAGAAGACCAGGCCGGCAGGCCCTTGAAAAAAAGTAAATGTATTCCATGTATCACGTATACAATTCAATTCCAACACTCTTCCCATTCCCTTCCCAGGTACAACAGTACAAGAATCATGCGCATCATTAGGTGACTAGTCGGATTGAAATTGTTTGCAAACCATATGATATTGTAGTAACTAAAAGCACAATGCAAAATATAGCAACAAGGAAAGACATAAATTACTCACATATATTTATTACATCCTTTCTGAAGTTTCAGGCAACGATCCTTTAGTTCATTCGTTGTTGTTTCAAATGAAGATAACTGCTCGATTACAGAGAATAAAACCAAAATCCTCACTTCTAAGTAACCAAAAAAGGGTCCAGATTATAAAAGTATAACGTGGATATATTAGATAATAAAAAATAAAAAATAAAAAATAAAAAATAAAAAAGGAAACATGCTTAGTTACTTGCATTGCAAAGAGGTGAATTATTGGCTATCTTCCCTTAAATAGATTACTAGTAATCTAACAAATTAGGCCTCTGCAAGTTCAAACAACTATACCTTCAATGTTTAATGATAACTTTCAGACATTACTCAATTCATGGAGATCTTGTGTTCAAGCATCAACCCGAGAACTTATGTATTCCACTAAATTGTTCCAAAATAAAAAGGACACACTTGCACACGCAAAATTATGCTCCACATAAGGGAGAAAATCAGTCTGCTTAGACTGATATACATTGTAAGGCCTCTAGCAATCAATTATAGTCTTCGACGACACTTTCATAAAAGTGACAGTAAAAACTAATTGCACTGCTATATAAACGCATGGTTTTTTTTTTTTTTTCATAAGAAACAACTTAATCACAACACCCTTGACTCCGGCATGAGTCGAACCCCCAACCCAACTTCGCTTTTGGCAAATGATGCATGATCCATCTCACTAGAGATGCTTCAGGGATATAAAACGCATGTTTTGTAGTTTGACGCGATAAATACAGATTCTCATGATCCATAATGATGAGGTACATGCAGATTCGCAACTCCCCCAATCCAATTATCATAAATTCCACTCTCATTCACCATAATCCATGTCTTTGATCAATGCCAGCTCCCATAACATCAACACAAAACAGAAAAACCACAAATTTCACAACATCCATCACAATCAGTAACAAAACTTTCGCAAAAACCTCGAAAACCACCGCGCCTTCAATCCACCAATCAATCGCACCTAGATTAACATTCTCTCCACCCTAATCACCTCAAAGTTGGCTCTCGTCAGCTCAATCCACCCGATCGAGCCCCAAACATCATTGATTCGCTAAACCGAGAAATTAGGGTTCCTACGACTCCACAATCCGAATCCATCCACCGAAACCACCACACACGAACGGAAACGCAAGAATTGAAGAGATAGAGAGAGAGAGATGAAGACGGACCTGCTTTCTGAACATTGGGGAGTCCTGAAGCTTGATGAAGGTCGCCATGGACGGATCTCTGAAAGCTCTGTTGTTGAGATCCGATCCAGATTATCTACCGAGTTGACGTTGATTTGGGGGGTACTTTCGTCTTTTCCCTCACTGTAGTGCTCGTCGCGAATCGCGAGGTTGGATCGACGGTTGGTGGACTCGAATTGGTGAAGGACTGAACGTTCAAGAATTCATGTGGCGGTAGATTGCCATGCGCAATTTGAATATCAATGTTTAATTTGTTTGTTTTTTGTTTTTTTTTTTTTTTTTTACTTGTGGGAATCTATGTCTAATCGTCTATAAGAGGTAATTATGTTCGAGCGTATAATTATGAAAAAAAAAAAAATCTTTTGTAAACTTAAAAAAGACAAGTGCATGTTAAAATGCATACCAGGATGCACGCACGATGAAATAGATAGCTCGATACAGTTGTGTATCTTTCTTAAGTTACATTAGCAGACTCATATAATTAAATAGCTTTATATAGTCTATCTATATTTTTAATTTTTAAGTGCTACTTTATTCAAATTATAATAAGTTGGGATGGGCAAACCGCGGTTTAGTGGTAAAAATTATCAAATCGCCATCAAACCGAAGTTTCGCGGATTGGTCGTGGTTTGTCATTTTGCAAACCACTACCAAACCAAAAAATCTCAAAACCACAACCTAACCGACCGCGATTTGCGCGATTTGATCGATTTGATTTTGCGATTTTTTGCAACACATTTTCAAACAAAAAAGTCAACACATTACATACAATCCTTCAACAAAATATATGTTCATACATGATCATCCACAAAAAACACAATAATACACATGAAATCAATCAAAATTATAAGTCTAAGATCATTTTAAAAGTTAAAACAACAATAAAATGTTTAAACTTTATTTCAATACATTACAAGTTTATAGGTGGTTTTTGCGATTTGATAAACCACAGTTTTTTTGTAAATGAAAATCACCACCAAATCGTGTAATTACGATTTTTAAGTTTTTTAAATCCCCTCCAAACCAATGCAGTTAAAAAAAAATAGATTAAATCATGCGGTTTGCACGCAGTTTTGTGAATACCAATGCCCGCTCAATATATATTAATTACGTAATTGACTTTTTAATGTCTGCTTCGAATGATAGTTTCTAGTTTCTACTTCATTTGTTGCTTGTGCAATGGAATGATCAATTCGTGTAATCGAACAAAGAGTTTATGATCAGCAACTGCAATGCTTCTTCATTCCCTCAGATTGGCATCTCTGAGAGCCCAAGTTGCAATCTTTCGTCGCACACAAACCCTAGTTTCTGCTTCGGAAGAGCAGATCGACAATTCCAAGTTATCCGAATTGATTTCCAACCAACACTGGCGGGATCTGAGAAGCATTGTCAATCGAACGAGCCCTGAAGAGTTTCTGCAATTCTTGTTCGAATCTGAAGCATTCGATGCAGAGACCACTCTCAGGTACTTCCGTTGGTCTGCAAAAGAGTTTGATGTTTGTTATGGCGTTGAGTTTCATTGTAGGCTCTTGAATCTGCTGGCGATGGCGAGGAGGTATGGAGAAATTAGGTCATTGATTGATTGGTTTGTTAGAAGTAGAGACGAGTCGGTTTCTTTGGTTTTGCATTCAATTGTATCGACATCGAGTTCGTCGAGGTTGAAAAAGAGGATTTGTTGTGATGTTATTGTTGATATGTTGGTTTTAGGGTATGTGAAGAATTCAAAGATTGATTTTGCTGTGGAGGCTTTTGAGAGGGCTGGGGATTATAGGTTTAGGTTGTCGAAATTTTCGTGTAATCCGTTGTTGAATGCGTTGGTGAAGCAAAGAAGGATTGAGAATGCTGAGGCTGTGTATAAGGAGATGATGAGGAGGAGGGTTTCGCCGGATTTGATTACTTTCAATATTATGATTAATGGTTTGTGCAAGGCGGGTAGGTTGCAGAAGGCCGGGGATGTAATGGAGGACATGAAGGCGTGGGGAGTTTTACCGTCTGTCGTTACGTATAACACCATTATTGATGGGTATTGCAAATCGGGGAAGGCGGGGAAACTGTACAAAGCGGATGCACTTCTCAAGGAAATGATTTCGAAGAATGTTCATCCAAATGAAGTCACTTTCAACATTATGATTTACGGGTACTGCAAGGACCGGGATATTTTGTCTGCGAAGAGGTTATTTAAGGAGATTAAGGATCACCCGGACTTGGCACCTAACGTGATCACGTATAATTCACTCATTAATGGGCTTTGCCAAGAAGGGAAGCTTGATGAAGCGCTTAGCTTGCGAGATGAGATGTTGTGTATGAACTTGATACCTAATGTCGCAACCAATAATGCTTTGATCAACGGGTTTTGCAAGAAGGGGATGGTAAAGGAAGCTCGTCAGCTGTTTGACTTTATTATTAAGCAAGGTCTGTCTCCCAATGTTATTTCTTATAATACTTTAATTGATGCGTACAACAAGGGCGGGAAAATGGAAGAAGCATTAAAGTTGCATGGTTTGATGATGTTGGATAAAAATGTCTGCCCAGATAATGTCTCTACTTATAATTGCTTGATTTCAGGCCTTTGTGCTGAAGGAAACAAAAAGAGAGTTAGTGAAATTCTGGATCAGATGGCGGAAAAAGGGGTAAGAGCTGACGATGTTACTTACAACATTCTGATCAGTGCATTATGCAGGAAAGGAGAGTCAAAGAAGGCGATCAAACTTTTGGATGAAATGATTGATGTAGGTTTGAAGCCTCGTCACTTGACGTATAATATCTTAATAGATGCATTTTGTGGGGAGGGAAAGCTTGACGCAGCTTTCAACATGAAGATGCGGATGGAGAAGGCAGGCAGACGAGCAAACATTGTCACATACAATGTGTTAATCAAGGGACTCTGTAAAAAAGGTAAGCTGGAGGAAGCCAATGGACTTCTTAATGAGATGTTGGAGAAGGGCTTGATCCCAAATCAGATAACTTATGAAATAATTAGAGAGGAAATGGTTGAGCAGGGTTTTGTTCCAGATATTGATGGACATCTCTATAGCGGAGTCTGAAAAACGTTGAAATGCACTACTATATCAAAAGAGAGAAAGTGATATTTTTATGATCTTTATTCTTTTGGCATGAATTTGCCATCATAGTTGATGAAGGTGCGTTTCTCACTTATATAATTTCCTTTACTTTAACACATGAGTTAGTGATTATTCGGCATGGTGATGGTTTGGGAGCTTAGGCTCTTTTTTTAGCAGTTAGTTGTTCCCTGATATTTTCCTTTCAAAAGTAGAAATAGTTGGGTACTGAGTTTAGTTACTGCTCAGCAGAGACATTCTCAATTAAAAGTTGTAAAGCTCCATTGGAAAAACTACTTTCACAAATGGAAAAGGGTACGTGTGAAATTCAGGTTGTACACTGAATTCAGTCAAACAATATTTTGTTGTTTCTCTAAAATATATTTATTCGAGAGGGTATTTATCTAAGGAAACGGATCCATCAGAGGGTGGGACAATCTTCCTTTGGAAACTAGTTTCAAGCAGTACGAATGTGTAGGCTGGTTGGGTTGTTTTCCTTGTATTATATATGGTAGGGATGAGTTATTAGCTTTGTCTTGATTTCTTATGGTTATTCAATTTGTTCATCATCATTTACCAGTTTCTGTTTCAATTTTCTATTTGGTGTATGGTGTTTCACATTTGAATATATTTATTTTTGTTCTTTTTGCATTTGATTTTATTAGATGCAAACTGTAATATTTTGTGAACAGGACGTGCTGTTACCATATAATTTCAATATTAATGATTCAAAGAATTTGAAGTTGCTACCTGGGTTTGGATGAATGTGGTTTCATGTAGAAGTTAAAACATTATGATATCTGTTTGAATGGTAATTTTAATGATGAATACACAACTTATACAGTAACAGTATGCTTAGTGAGAGTTTCGCGCTTCTCCTTGTTTATTTTAAGTTTGACATACTTCAATGAAGACAAACTCATTTTCCCTACTTATTTCTCAGTGCTAATTCTTTTAATTTTTTTCGAAGCCCAATTCTTTGAATTTATTGATTGGGGAACTTACTAAAGTTTAAGTAACGCTGTGCATATGGTGACTGAAATAAATCTTTGACAATTATGCACCAATTTGAAAGTGTTAATGAGGTGAAGAATGATCTAATTATAGCACTTATGGGATTATATTATCTGTCATCAGTTCTCTCAACTTTTTTTTTTTTTATCATTTTCATAAACTTCTATTCTATATTTTTCTTGTAATTTTTTTTTTTTGAGGACTCATTTAACCGTTGTTCTTGAACTCCAATTATACTTTCTTTTTCAATATTTAGTTCTTATGACTCTTTAACACTTTTGTATTTCAAATCTAAGCTTACAGGTCCTTCTGGGCATTCCTCGGGTGTTGTTGCAGCTTTGCCTTGTTACTACATCCAATTTGAGCAAGATCAACATATTAAGCTTGGAAATGATTTCACCTTGCTAGTCAGCACGGTGGCTACTGTTACCGTGCACGAGGAGCAGCGTCTCAACCTGAAAGTGATTTCATTTCCCTAGTGACAGCAACTTACGTACTCTTCGGAAGCTTTGACAAACAGCAGGCACGGCCTGCTCCAATAATGCGAAGGCAGTGTCTACAAGACCCGGAAACAAATTCACCTCATTTTCTGACCAACAATTACTAGCAAGACCAACTTCCTGCTGGGTTAGTGATTTTATACAAGTGAGTGGAGACAAGAGAGTGTACTTTCGCCGATTCACTTGTCGATGGAGGTATATTTTCTTTTCACTGTCTTCTTTGTTGTGTTTAGATTAGATTTTTTTGCTCGACATAAACCATGATATTCTCTCTAACCAGGATTTAAAGGATTACAAATGTACGCCACCAAGCATGAAATCAGTGGAGTGAAAAAGTTTGATTGACGTAGCCGACCCCAAATAATTTGGGATTTAGGCTATTCACTCTAATCTAATGGCTTTTATGTAATGCTTGAGTTTGAAAGATTGGCTCGCAACATGACCCTGAGCTGACCTATTTCATTAGATGGCTAAAGTCTCGACGGCAGTCAATTCCTCACTTGGGCATCTTGTGGTTTAATTTAAACACTCGGTAGTCCACTGATTCGGTGTAGGGCTTTTTTTGTAACAGGTCGGGGATTTGAGTCTCAATGGAAGCAAGTTGGTTTTTTTCTTGTCAAAAAACAATTACAAAACAATTTTATGTATAAAGTATGGTTCTCAATCTTTTTTTTTTTTTTAATGAGAAATTTCTTTAGTCATTCATGACTCAATACAAGACCATGACCAGACTTAGAATCAAGTATATTGATTTGCTAATCTTATTTGTTCAAACAAACTGTCATTAATTTGGTTGTAATACGAAATTGAAACAATTTAACAATCAGAAACTGCTCACTGCAACGTTGAAACTATAACAATACATAAAACTACTATAATCACAAAATGAATAACACAACTTCTCGATAAATATAAGAAAACTTAAAACTTTACAACAAGGAGAAGAGCCGCACAACCGCAATAAGGATGGATCAATCTCCACAAATTTAATTAATTTGTTGGTTATTGTATCAACAAAATGCAAAAAGAATTTGATTCAAAAACAAAAATCACAAATGAATCAAGAAGAAGAATTTTAAAGTTAAAAATAGAGGCGGGGCTTCTAAGTGTTTATTAGGCGGCTAACAAATTGCAATCAAGTTGAAGTATAACAATTGGAAGTCTTGGCATCCAATTAATTTTTCTTCAATTTCATCATGGGTTGCGTCACAGTATTAGTTTAAATTGAAAGAACTTCAACATTTTAGTATCGCCATCACTAATGATATCAAATCCCTCTGTTAGAAACAAATAACATTTTTTTTTTTAAGATCCTGTTATTGTAACCCAACACGGACATGCGGGAACATATTTGTAATGAATTGCTTTCATCATATTCGAAGTATGGTGTGATAGAACATGTTATGATGTTGGAGAGAGAGAACAACAACAACAACAATATAGCCTCAGTCCCAAATTAAATGGGGTCGGCTGTATGGCTCAAATTTTTCCATTGTGTTCGATTAAGTGCAACTAGGTAGGAATGCCCCAACGTTTATATATGTTTGATCCATTTCATGAAAAGTGACAAAAGTTTTACGCTGGTTGTTAACCTATCGCAACCCTTCTCCATTTTCCAAGAATGGAAAATGAGCTTGGGGTCTCCCTCTCTCACTTTTCGGGTATGAAAAGTGAGTTTGAGACCTCCCCTACCCATTTTTCGGTATGAAATAATGGGCGTCAGAGTCTTCCTCCTTTATCCAAATTTGAGACCGACTATGTAACGCACATAGTACAGTGTACAACATAGTTGGAGAGAGAGAGAGAGACACTTCAAAATATACTTCTCCAAATAATGGAAGAAAATGAAAGTCAAATACAATGTACCGGCCTTTGTAATAAATTCAATGTTATAAAAGAAAAAAAAAAAATATTCTCATGATGCTGTCCTTATCTTGATATATTTTCAGGTCTTAAATTGAAGTTTATTACACAGCAAATCACTCGCAATAAGTCACAACTAACACCATCAATTTATTAGATACATCTCAAATCATGTCGAGTCGCGTGATTCGATGCACATTTGAATGTATTAATAATCCATCCAAATTAATCAACTTAAGCTCTAACCTCATATTCTCTATCTCATGGTCATGGATGTTCTTAACTTATTAGCAATTCCATCTCTATTCTACCTCCTTCTTCTTCCCAACTTAGCCGTCGCCGATCCGCAAACGACGCTCCTCAACGCCGGATGCAGTCAGTACAATGCGACGAACCCTGGGGCCTTCGTCGCGAACCTCAACTGCACCTTTGCCAATCTTAAAACAGTGCTCCAAGGGAACAACACTCACTTTGCTACCTCACATTGCGCCAAAGCCTCTAATCCTGCCTTCACCTTGGCTCAATGCAGGGACTACCTCTCCACCTCCGACTGCCTCGCCTGCTTCACCGTTGCCGCATCGCAGATCCGCCGCTGCTCTGCTGCTAATGGCGCCCGCGTCATTTACGACGGATGCTTCCTAAGGTATGTACCATGTAGTACTAACTAATTATACATGCTGAATTATATATGTACCATGCAACGCAGCTAAGTACAAATTATAATCATATATGATCAAATTAAACAACTTAATATTAGCCTATATGATCACTGATTTCTTTGTTATTAATTTTTTGATGATTGAGTGAATGTTGGATCAAAAATGAGAATTTGAGATCATAATCATCATCCTTGTGTGTGTTCAATTTGATGGAGGTCTTTTTTTTTTTTTTAAGAAGTGTTAGAATGACGACGGGTATATCACACCGCAAGACACATTAACTCACTATAGTTGTTCATATGCACCTCGAAATATAGGAATACGCAGATTGTGATGTATAACACGAGGATCGATGCCACATGGACGGAAGAGGAAGAGTATCTCGACTAATCCCAAACCCGAAGAGAATGTCGACTATGACGTGGCGCTTGAGAAGGACAAATTATGGTCAGCCGTGTGCTGAGTTGGCTTATTGGTTGGCTGAGATTCAGAAGGATGTGTGGGTCCCGCCGGCTTAATGATGATTAGATGACATTGTTTGATGGAGGGTATTTTCGTCCTTAAAGAAGGACTTAACATGAGAACAGTCAAATGATGCAAGCATTACTAATACAAAAATTAGATGAGAAGGACACTCTAACTAATCCTATAATTTTTGCATCAACAACAACAACGACAACAACATAGCCTTAGTCCCAAATTAATTAGAGTCGACTACATGAGATCAAACTTTTTCATTGTGTTCAATTAAGTGCAATTGATGGTGAGCTTTCCAAACCATTCAAATCTCTCCTAATTAATGTATCTCATGTTAACTTTAGTCTACCCTTACTTCGTCAATTTCTACAGTTTTATTTAGTAAGTTTTTAGTGGCATCATTTGTAGGCCTTCTTTGCAAGTGAACAAACCACCACAACCGCCATTTCATAATATTTGTATTAATTGGTGTTATTCTCACTTGTCTTTGAATTTATATATTTCATATTATATCTTTACGAGTTTTATCACGCATTCACTTAAGCATCCTCATTTCTGCTACGTTCATTTTATGTATTTGTTATTGCTTTATCGCCCAACATTATTTATCATAGAGCATAACAGACATAATTGCGGTCCTATAAAATTTTCTTTTAACTTAGTAGGAACATTTCAATCACAAAATCAGCCATGTTGCACTTCGTCATTTCTTCAATCCAGCTTGAATTCTATGTGTGACATCATTTTTAATATTACCATCATTTTGTATGATTGATCATAGATATCTAAAGTGGTTCCCTTTAAAAACTTCTACTTTCCCTAATTTTACCACTTTGTCATCTCAGTGTCTAGTGGTTCGCCTAGAGAATTTTTGGAAAAAAAAAACTAATCCTTGAGAATTGAGATTCCAAAACTACCCTCCTTTATTTCCTTTTTTTTTTCAAGTATGCTGCATCTTATCGTGGTAGGAACTCTTTCTAACAACCCTCTTCAATTTCGTCACAAAAGTTACTTTTGCAACACAAAAATCACAACCTTTTTAAAAATCTTGCAACGGTAGTCACTCAAGTTTTTTCAATTTTTTCTGATAAATTTGTCAATGCAGTAATGATGTGGCGTCACGTTGGCAATTAAGGGTCAAAAATACCCTCACTCCAAATTAGTCAACTTGTTTAATTTTTTTTATAAAAAAAATCGAGAAATCCTTAACCAAAAAAAAATAAATCTCGAGATTTACACCTAAATAATTTTAAAATTTATATATTTTCAATCTCTAAAAATTAAACCTTTTAAAAAATAGTTTCATTTCTATAGTGTGAATATTTTACATTTGATGTTTTTAAATTAATTAATCATTTTGTTTATAATTGATATTTATTTGCATTTATTGGATTGCAAATTTTTTCTTTTTTTTTTTAAACATTGTAGGTGATGTGTTGCTTCAAATTAATTTGTAGGATTTGTCGTTCCAAGTGAAAATGATTCATCTATATTTGTTAATTATAAATTTTTATACTCTTTTAAATTTAATGTTGTTGCACAAAAAAATTGCAGAGATAGATCACCTTCATGGAAAAGAAAATTAACTTTTAGGATGTTGTAGAGATATTTCAACATCAAAACAAAAATGTCATCTTTTTTTTTATCGAGTTCCTTAATTTTCTTTTCGGAAGAATACTGTTTTGAGATTGTGAGAATTGTAAAATAAAAAATTAGTTGCTCGATTTAGAGTGAAGGGTGTTTTTGACCTTTAATTGTCAACGTGACCTCACATCATTGCCACGTTGGTAATTTTGTTAGAAAACGATAACATAAAAAAAAAAAACTTGAGTGATTATCATTGTAAAATTTTTAAAAGTTGTATGATTTTTGTGTTATAAACGTAACTTTTGTAACCAAAATGTTATAATTCATAAAAACTTGTGTGATTATCATTGTAGAATTTTTAAAACTTGTATGATTTTTGTGTTATAAACGTAACTTTTGTAATCAAAATATTATATTTCATAAAATTAGATGACTGTTATATATCCTAAGTTTGTTTGCGTATTTTATGATTTTTTTAAGGGTCATATTAGTCATTTCAAGTGGGGTGGGCATCGCGTCCCGTATAACAATATGCTTATGCTTCATTTTCAGGTACGAAAGCAACGACTTTTTTGACCAAACTACCCTTCCCGGCAACGTCCCAATCTGCGGCACCAACGCCATATCCCCAAAAACCCAAATCTCCGACTTCACAACAACAACCGAAACCCTAATTTCCGACCTCGTCGCCGCCGCGCCCCGAACCCGCCACTTCTTCGCCGCCTCAACTCGGCCGCTGGGCGGCGGCGGCGGCGGCGGCGCTGCAGTGCGCGCGGTGGCGCAGTGCGCGCAGACGGTGAGCGAGAGCGGGTGCGGAGACTGCCTGCGCGTCGCGCATGATAACATCAGGGGGTGCTACCCCAACGCGGAAGGGAGAGCCGTCGATGCTGGGTGTTTTTTGAGGTACTCGGATTCGGCATTCTTTCGGGATGATCAGGTCACTGATCTCGAGGACTTGTTGGGGAAAGGTGAGGTTTTTCTGTTTTTTCTGTTTCGGTTTGGCCTTAATTGGTTAGGGTTTTTGATTTCGCGTTTTGGGTGTTCAGATGTTGTTGTTGAATTGGTTCATTGATTGCATAAAATAGTCGAAAATTTGGGTGCCCTAGTTAGTGGAGCTTGAATTTGGCGCGAATTTGATGAATTGGGCGGACTATAATTGAGTTTTCTAGTTTTTTCTGCCCTTATCGATTAGGGTTTTTGATTTCTCGTTGTGGGTGTTGAGTTTTTGTTGAATTGGTGCATTTTTGCATAGATAGCGCACAATTCAATTGGGCGGATTCTGATTGAGTTGTTCTTAATTAGGGCAAATTGTCTCCTTTTTTGCCCTAATTGATTTGGGTTTTTGATTTCTTGTTGTCGGTGTTGAGTTGTTGAATTTGTTTGTTAGGGTTGAATTGGTGCATTTAGGAAGTAAATGCCCTAAATAATGGAACTTGAATTTGGTATTTATTTGACGAATTAGGCAAATTTGGTTGAAGGGCGAATGCCCCAAATGATGGAATTTGAATTTGGTATGAATTAGATGAATTGGGCGAATTTTAATTGAGTTTTCTCCTTTTTGTTTGCCTTAATTGATTTGGGTTTTTGATTTCTTATTGTATGGGTGTTGAGTTGTTCTTGCATTGGTTTGTTAGGGTTGAAATTTGAATTGTGCGTTTCTTGCATTGATGGTTGATGATTTGGTTGAAGGGCCAATGCCCTAAGTAATGGAACTTGGATTTGGTATTGATTAGATAAATTGGGCAGTTTTGTCTGAACTATTACGTTAGTAGCTGGAAAGAGAGAGTTCGTTTAGGTGTGTAGTTGGATTGAAGTGGAGAGTGTGAGGCATATTTTTGTTGCTGGAGATACATCTCACCCATTGAGATCTCTCATTTACATTGCACTGTGTGTTTTGGATCACCTAATGAATAAACACGCAGCGGAAGAATCTCTAACATTGAGTTGGTGAATTTGTTCTCCTTCGTCCATGGGGATTAGCGTCGGAATGAAGAGGCTTTCGATGAGTTCAAACTCGATAGAGCTACTAAAACTAAACTCTTTGATTGCGAAACTTAACAGCTCGAACCAATTCTCTCGTGCCCTTCAAGTGTTTGATGAAATTCACTTGTCCCACCACCTCAAGCCAGACCATTACACCTTGGCCACTGCCCTTACGGCTTGTGCCAACCTTCATGACGTCTCAACAGGGGCTCAACTCCACTCCCTTGTCGTTCGGTGCGGTTTCAAGGCCTACCCACATGTTTGCAACTCATTGTTGTCTCTCTACTCAAAGTCCAACCAATTAACCTCTGTGATCCGAGTGTTCAGTGAAATTTCATCTCCTGATGTATACTCTTGGACAACTCTCTTGTCTGCTCATGCCAAGTGTGGGAGAACTGACGTTGCCATTCAAGTGTTTGATAGGCTGCCTCATAAAAATATTGCAATGTGGAATGCTGTCCTCACGGGCTGTGTGGAAAATGGAAGCAACGAGATTGCTTTCAATATGTTTTGGCGGATGCATTTGTCTGGTGTGGGGCATGATCACTACTCTTTGGCTAGTGTTTTGAGCTTGTGTTGTAGGCCTGTGATGCTTGATTTTGGGAGGCTGGTTCATGGGTTGGTGGTCAGGACTGGATTTCTGTCAAGAGTTTCCGTGATCAATGCTATTCTCACTATGTATTTCAATTGTGAAATGGTACCAGACTCATATGAATTGTTCGAAGAAGCGAAAGCCAACACATGCAATCAGATTACTTACAATGCCATGATAGCTGGATTGGTTAGCTGTGAAAAATATTTAGAAGCTTTGATTGTGTTCATTGAGATGCAAGAAGCTTATTTTACACCCACTGAACTTACTTTTGTGAGTGTTATGAGTTCATGTTCATCAGTGAAAATGCTTAAACTTGGTCAACAAGTGCATTCCCTAGCTGTTAAGGTTGGCTTTGAAGCTTATACATCAGTTAGCAATGCCACCATGACCATGTACTCCAACTGCGAAGATCTCAGCTCAGCTTGTTTGGTATTTGAAATGTTGCAAGTGAAGGATCTTGTTTCATGGAATTCTATAGTTGCGGTTTATGCTCAATGGAATTATTCGAGATCTGCTGTTGATGTGTACTTGCAAATGCAGATACATGGAATTGCACCTGATGAATTTACAGTAGGAAGTTTATTATCATGCTCCGTGTTAGAGACCACAAAGATGATTCAAGCCTTAGTAACTAAGACTGGGCTCACCTCCCATGCCCATGTTTGTAATGCATTGCTGTCATCATACTCGAAGTATGGTGTGATAGAGCATGCTCGTCAAGTTTTCGTCGACATGTCTTGTGTAAATTTGATCTCCTGGAACTCACTTATATCTGCGTGTCTTTTTAATGGTTTGACTATTGAAGGCTTACAGCTCTTCAGTAAAATGTTAATATCTGGTTTTACGCCTAATGAGTACACACTGAGTACTGTTCTAAGCATTTGTGCAGCTATACCAGCTTTAGGCTCTGGGAAGGAAGTCCATGGATACATCCTTAGAATTGGATTTGATTCAGAAGTATCCTTGTGCAATGCTCTCATAACTACGTATGCGAAATGCGGGAATTTGAAATGTTCTTCTAAAGTGTTTGATGGGATGACTCGAAGGGATGTAGTCACTTGGAATTCGATGATTGCAGCGTATTCGCAGCACGGTGAAGGAAAAAGAGCCATATCATGCTTCAAGAAAATGCAGGAGTCGGGTGTTCTCAAGCCAGATGAGGCCACCTTTACGACAGTTCTTTCAGCTTGCAGTCATGCTGGTTTGGTTGATCAGGGCCTTGAAATCTTCTCTTCCATGGTGGAAGACTACGGTATGGAACCTAGAATGGATCAGTATTGTTGCATTGTTGATCTTCTAGGGCGCGCAGGCCGACTAACTGAAGCGTATAGATTGATAAATACAATGCCCTTTCAAGCTGATTCTTCTATCTGGTGGGTTGTGCTGAGTGCTTGTGCAGCTCATGGAAATGTGGTGATAGGAACTGTTGCTGCTAAGTTTCTTCTTGAAGAAGAACCTAATAATTCTGTTATCTATGTACTTTTGTCAAATATCTATGCAGCTGTTGGTCTATGGGAAGACTCAGCCAGCATGAGAGAACTGATGACAAAGC
The DNA here is from genome assembly GCA_039657365.1 of Stephania yunnanensis. Lineage (NCBI taxonomy): Eukaryota > Viridiplantae > Streptophyta > Magnoliopsida > Ranunculales > Menispermaceae > Stephania > Stephania yunnanensis. Next base: position 1,265,330 of record CM077589.1, read on the forward strand.
ACGGAGTGATGAAGCAGCCTGGATTTAGTTGGATTGAGCCTCAAAAACCAAGTGAATGTAGATGATGCAAAAATAGGACAGTCTTGATATAAAACATGTACATCACGTCTCTTTAATGTTGTTGTGACTCTTGAAAATGTGCTTTTCATTGGCCTTCAAATGTTGCTTATATTGAGTCAAAGACAAAGAGGCAATATATTCCATATTGCAGTCATTCAAATGTGTCTCCTTCGTTGTTGTGAAGCGATTTGAAGAACCTTTTGACGATGTTTAGTCACTATGGGTGTTGAGTTGTTCTTGAATTGGCACATTTCTTGCATAGGAAGCACACAATTTAATTGAAGAGCCAATGCCAAAATAATGGATTTGGGTTGTTTGGGAATGGTGAGTTTTCTGTGTGTTCTTTGCCCTAATTGATTTAGGTTTTTGATTTCTCATTTTGGGTGTTGAGCTGTTTTGAATTGATTTGTTGGGGTTGAGTTGGTGCATTTAGGTATTGATTAGAAGAATTGGGCAGATTTGGTTGAAGGGTGAATGCCCTAAATAATGGAACTTGAATTTGGTGTGAATTGGTTGAATCGGGCGGATTCTAACTGAGTTTTATCCTTTTGTTTTTTTCCCTAATTGATTTGCGTTTTGATTTCTCGTTTTGGGTGTTGAGTTGCTCTTGAATTGGTTTCTCAGGGCTGAATTAGTGTATTTCTTGTGTAGATAGTTGACGATTTGGTTGAAGGGTCAATGCCCTAACTAATGGAACTTGGATATGGTATTGTTGATTAGAAGAATTGGGCATATTTGTATGAACTACTATACATCAGTGTCTGGAAAGGAGATTGTTTAGGTTTTGTGTGTCGCTGCATTGATTTTGGTTGCTACTTAATACCCAAGCTGGTCTTTGAGGTCTCGTCTGGTTTAGAAGTTGGGCACAATTTACAGTTTTTGAGAAAGATTTCCCTTAGTAAAATGTTTGGTTAATTTTGTAAAGATTCCTTTAATGGAGTTGGGGTGTTCGCAGGTCGTTCAAGAAAAAAGAAAGCTATCATTGGAGGGGTGGTTGGAAGCGTTGCACTTCTCTTGTTAGTAGCTGCATTAGTGGCATGGCTTGGATATTTCAGAAGGAAACCTAAGAGAGGGCGTAGAGGTAAAAGTGAATGAACTGTTTCTATTTTCAGCTTACTTTGATGGAATTTTTTTTATTAGAACTTTGATGGAACTTGAATAGTTCATGTAAGAAGTCTTCTATCGGTGTTTCAAAGAGATGAAATGGTCAAGGGCTTAGATTTAATTCAAAGTTTTTTTTCCCTATGATGTCTTATTTTTTGTACTTCCATTGTTGTGCGCTTCGTGTTGATCTTTGTATTATAAAAAAATAAATACTTGCAACGCATCTTACTTGAAACATTGAATCTAAACTTAACAATGGAAAGAGAAATAAATGCAACGCATCTTACTTGAAACATTGAATCTAAACTTAACAATGGAAAGAGAAATAAATTGGAGATTTGTAGGTTTGCTTGTTGGATTTTAAAGCTTTTGGTTTGATACTAGTTTTCGAATCAGCATTCACAAAATTGCTTTTGACAGGAGATATTTTGGGAGCAACTGAGTTAAGGGGCCCAGTGAATTTCAATTACAAAGACCTTAAATATTCAACCAAAAATTTCAGTGAAGAAAATAAGTTGGGTGAAGGAGGATTTGGAGGTGTATACAAGGTAAAAATGTTTGTTTCTATTTTCAAATTGTGCTTTCTGTAGTGTTATCGATTTATAATCATTGTAACTATTATAAATTTGTAACTCTTAACATGGAATCTGGGAATGACCATGGTTTTGACTGTGGTTATATTTCCATTTAACTTCTTTCTGCAAAAAATAAATCAACATCAGTACCCCGCTCAAATTTCTAGTCCAATGATATGCTTTCTTCAAGATATTTTTCAATGGTGTTGTTTATACGGTCTTTTATTCAACTGTCGGCCAGGGCACTCTGAAAAATGGAAAAATCGTTGCAGTCAAGCAACTATCGGTTGGCACATCTAGCAAAGCAAAAGCCGAGTTCGAGAGTGAAGTGAAACTTATCAGCAATGTGCATCATCGGAACCTCATCCGCCTCCTAGGATGTTGTAGCAAAGGCCAAGAACTACTGCTTGTTTATGAATACATGGCAAACAGTAGCCTTGATAAGTTCTTATTTGGTAACAAAATAATCAACAATTCCTGTGATTTTTTTTCTAGTAGTGAATCGAGAACTTATCTGTTATGGCATATTTATTTTCTTCTCTGCTCTTAACTTCGCAGGTGATAAACGAGGGTCTCTCAACTGGAAAAAGCGGTTTAATATAATTCTTGGCATTGCCCGGGGGCTTGCCTATCTACATGAGGAGTTCCATGTATGTGTTATTCACCGAGATATTAAATCTAGTAATATACTACTTGATGATGAGTTCCAACCAAAAATCGCGGATTTTGGATTGGCGAGGCTTCTTCCTGATGATCAGAGTCATCTAAGCACCAGATTTGCCGGAACCTTGTAAGTCAATGTGTAAACAATTACCTTGTTGCTTGCCCTCTGTTAATTAGTTGCAATAAGGTTTTATATATGTATTCTTATCAAGTGATATACTGTACGGTTGTCTGAACATATATTTCAAGCCATGATATTGATCTGTATGTTTTAACCTTAACAAGAATCTGGTGTGATTGTGATGCAGAGGTTACACTGCACCTGAGTATGCAATTCAAGGAAAGTTGTCTGAAAAGGTCGATACCTACAGCTATGGCGTTGTTGTCCTTGAAATCATAAGTGGCCAGAAGAGTACTGACATGAATCGCGAACCTGATAGTCAATATCTTCTTGAACGGGTAATTATGCTTTTAGAGCTTCTTTTCTTCTTGTCACAGCTATACTCATCAGATGAATATAAGAATGCCCATGGCAAAGCAAATGCACGCATGATAATAGAGATATTCCTCATGTGCATAAAGAAATGGGAAACTTAAGCTAGTTACTGAGGAGCTTAAAGTGTGTCGTAACTCTTGTAGCTGAAATATCCTCAACCATCGTCACACGTTCTTCTATTGCTAATTCATTACATACCCAATACCTTATCTTTAGCAAGGAATACATCACCTCACATTACCGATTTTATTATCTCATTCTATCATAATTTTTATGTTTTGGAATCTACACTAAAGATTCATTGCATATTGATATCATGAAGGTTCACTAAATTGGCGTATAAAAATTCTGTTATTCCTTCTTCAGTATCTTCTTGCATTGTTCACATTATCTTTTGTGAGGTACTTAAATCATTTCTACATGAAAATCTGTGAGTGATCAATGACACTTCATTGCCATTTGTAATAAGAAGAAATCCATAATTTTTATTTTTAAAAAAATGATTAAAAAGGAGTTACATAATATTCGTGTCTTAATCATGGATTGACAGGCCTGGAAGCTATATGAGAGTGGCATGCAGATGGACTTGGTGGATGAAAGCCTAGATCAAAGTGAGTTTCAGTGGGAGGAAAAAAAATGTTATTGAGATTGCTTTATGTTGCACTCAATCCTCAGTTGCTGCAAGGCCCACAATGTCCGAAGTTGTGGTTTTGCTATTAAGCAAGGGATTTGTGGAGCTTATGCCAACTCGACCTACCTTCATTGACTCTACTAGGAGGGTTCGTGGTGACACATCCACATCCGCTGGATCATCCACATCAAACGCCATGGTATCGATCACTGAATCATCAGGTCGTTGAATTGTTAGCATTTTAAAATATAGAGCATGGTTGCACAGAATGAGTCGATGCTTAATTTCCCTTAAAGTCCCTTCTTAGTATTTTCTGTTATCCCTTAATATCTTCTTGTACAGCGTTTCACATTGTAGCATCTTTTGTGAGGTATGCAAGTTATTTTTACATGAAAGTGAGTGATCAAATACATTTCATCGTCATAAGGAATCCAGTCCAAGAAAGAAAAGTTAACATTTAAGGTCATCAATAGTCTCTATGATTGATTGCTAATATTGCATAAAAGACAATGATGGAGGTTATGAATGAAGTGCAAAACTTCCTATCCTGCAGTTCCTACTAAAATCCTTTCATTTTTTTCCTCCTCAGATGAACCGTCTCAGTGCGGTCATTCCATGTATTAGGCTCTACACAGTTGGAATTTGTTATTGAAATTGTGAAGAAAATGATAATAAATCTCTGTCTCCAGGAAGTGGTTTTTAGAATTGAGATAGGGTCCAGCTTAGCTGAACATTATCTAATGCCTTGAAATAGCTCAAGTCAATCTTATTCATTAAGGTACCTGGAACTTAATTAATAAAATCGTCTTTGATCAGCCGACCCCAATTTTAATTTGGGACTGAGGCTATGTTGTTGTTGTTGTTGTTGTTGTTGTTGTTGTTGTTGTTGTCTTTCAGATTTTGTTCTCTACACCATTCTTCTATTATCTGAAACTGGGGACTGATACACGAGTCTCTACTAACCACCTTGCTCAAAGAATTTGGCGGCAGCACCTGTTCTACTTTGTGAAATGTCTTCCCTCAAGCTAGTAACAATAGTTTGAATACATTTTCATAAAAACTGAAATGATGAGTCGTGTCGGAGTCACATTACAAGACCTTGATCAGACAACTCAATTTTATCAAAAGGCATGATTTGCCAGTTCATTGTTCTTACTTCTTTAATGGGCTTGTTTAGGTGTGACGAAACAAAAAATCCTGTGCATTCATGCACCTTACTATAGAACTATGAAAAGTATTTGGACGCCTCGACCAATTAGAGAAGATAAGCATAATCTTTTAATTTTTGTTTCTCATCTCTCATTCTTTTGTTCTTTATTCTTCACTTTTATATTTTGATGTTGATTCATTATTTTTCTGGCTGATTAGCCAGCCTGTTTTTCTGATAAGGTCGGCGGCCCCAAGTTTATGTGGCCATTTTCTTCATTGTTTGGTGCAACTGTTAACTGGATTTGTTTCTTACCAAGATAGGCAACTTCAAGTTACAAATAATCTTTGAGAATAAAACTTCTGTAGTATACCTTTCCTTCTAACACAGGCAAACAAGTATATCTAACTCTTGATTCTCTGACATAAGCAATGAGAAACAGCAACAAAGGAATGTGTCAATAACTTGATGATAAGAGCTTATGTTATATGGATCTTGCAACAATCTTTTCAAATCTATATACAAGTCAATGTAATCTATCTGATGCAACGAAGATTCATGGAAGAAATTTCCAGGGCAAAAATTTGTTTTCAATGTTAAGTTAATGTGCAAGTCACTCTCTACAATCCTGAATTTATGTGAAATAAATGCTTAACTGCTGGTGATAAAAGCTTATGTTATATGGATCTTGCAAAGATCTTTTCAAATCTATATACAAGACTTGCAAGTCAATGTAATCCATCTGATGCAGCGAAGATTCATGAAAGAAAGTTAATGTGCAAGTCACTCTCTATAATCTAGAATTTTTGTGAAATCAATGCTTAACTGCTAGTGATCTCTGACTATGACCTAGTGATGCTGATGCAAATTCAATTTATAGGATGGTAAACATGACAACACTGCAGAATTGGAAAAATAGAATAATTGATCAGTGAATGTTCATCTGTTCATTCCCCTTCCTTATCTGATTATTAGAATTAATACACTACTGCTAGAAGAGTGCAGCCCTGTACTGCCAAGTTTTTAGGATTTTATAAGGTTAGGAACCGCGACTATACATCGTTTCAGAAAGCAAATTAGTGTTGGAAGTACATTTTTCTTTCTTGTAATGTAACTTGTGCTCTTTCATTCCTTCCTTTTCTTTTCATTTGATAATTATTTTTGGGATTGAGGCTATGTTGTTGTTGCCGTGTTCACTTGATAGTTAGTTGAAGTTAACAAGGCATATACAAGTTTTTTTTTTTTTTTTTTGATGAACTGGTTTTTTACTGAGATTACTCTCTTGAATGCGAAGTGAATGTTGGGCGGTAAAGCAACAACAATTACATAAAATGAACGTAAGCAGAAATGTGGATGTTTGCTTAGGTGGATGTGTAGTAAAACTCATAAAGATAGAATAAGAAATATATAAATTCGAAGACAAGTAGGAGTAGCACCAATTGATACAAAGATTAGAGAAGGGTGGGGCCTACAAATGCCCAAACTAGAAAACTTGACTCAATAGAAACGGTAGAAATTTGACGAGGTAGGGGCAGACCAAAGTTAACATGGGATGCATTAATTAGGAGGGATTTGAATGGTTTGAAAAGCTCACCATCAATGCACTTAATCGAGCACAATGGAAAAGTTTGATCCATGTAGCCGACCCCAGTTAATTTGGGACTGAGGCTATGTTGTTGTTGTTGTTGTTGTTGTATTACTCTCTTGAATGCAAACACAGTTTGGTTTAGATACTTGTTCTAGGTCAGTTGATTAATGGAAAATCTTACCTACTCGACCAATAGGTAATTCCTAGCGCTTGTTTGGTAAGCAAGAACCAGTATGGAGATTGTCTTCATTTGAGTTTTATTAGATATGAATGAGTCAATAGGACTTGCTGGTCTATGCAAATATTCTTGGTCACACATTGATTCTCCCTCGCTTTCTTATGTTGAACTAGAAATGGTCATGGTAGGCAAGCTGCAATTAACAACCTTTCCAAACAGGTAAAATTTAGAAGATTACACAAAGATTTTATCAACTCATGATCATTACATGGTCAATCTGAATCTAAACTGATGTAATGCAGATTACTGAAGTCACTGTCCACATGTTAATTTTCTGCTTGAATTGATCAATATCACAAGTAATTACATACTTAAATCCTACATTATCTTAGCTTCTTTTTATATTACTTCTCAACTATCTTCCATTATGTAGAACAATGATGTAAACAAATCTTCTAAAACAACAAGATCAAGACAACCCTCATGACTAAGTACAGCGAGTTTACGTGCCATTTTGATGATAGAGATGATTAGATATGATCTCAAGTATCTAAAATTTCATGTCTTTCCTTTTCCTTGCCTTTGGAGTTTGAAGCCGACCAACTAAATTAAGCTACAATAAGTTATAACGCATGATTTAGCCGACCTGAATTAACCATTTGTAACATAGTTTTCGAAAGATACGATGACTCGACACAGACTTACTACCTACTCTGATCCCAAATCTAATTTCTCATGTTAGTCTAATTCTAGATTCATATCCAATCTATAATAAGTCATGAATGATCTCATTTGAATATTTTTATGTAAACATCACTTCTTTGTTTTCTTTCAAGTAAGTACAGCTGCTATTGTTATCTTGTTACAAGTAGATGAAGAGCATGCCTTTTTCTTTTGTCTCCACACCATCAGTTTCCTTTCAGAAACAATATTTATAGCTTTGCTTATCATCTGTTTCTCTGACCAGTCAATTTAGACAAACAGTTAGAACACAATGACTTTGAACAATGCATGAAGATTGCATATTTGATCACACATGATATTGTAGGTGTTTTACTTGTCTTGTCCAACATGAGTTTCATGCGGTCGTTTACAAGTTTCGAGTAAATGTCGAAATCAGTGAAAGCGACTTTACTTATCGTCAAGTCGTCTCTAAATACATTTAAATTGTAGTTTGGATCAGCTTCTTCTATGTATGGTTACTATCATCTAGTAATAGTTTGGTAACACATGCAGTTCCTAACAAGCCAGTTTTGTTGGATATGTGACACATTTGCATCTAGTCTGTTTTTGATTTATAAGTATGTTTTGTATGTTCTTTGCTGATTTTTACTTTGTGAAATGTTGAACACATGTGTAACGACATGAAACATACTGCAATTCAATCAAGGTCGTATTCTATGGGTTCGATTCTACTCGAAAGTCTTTTTTGTGGGGAAGTAGTTCTCTACGTGTACGTTTAGTCGTTTTCTTTTAATATTTGTTAGTCAATGCGTGTGATTCGCTTCGATTCTTCTGAAAATTAATTTTATTTGTGAACAGGAGTAGTGATGGTAGAGAAGATTCAGAGGCTAATAATTTTTTATGGTTTTTGTGGTATATATAAGACTAATCTTCTAAGTCAGTATAATTGAAAGAAGAATGTACTGAATCCATACCTACCAGAGAACAAATTATTAATTAGATCACACCAAGTTGTTGGATTTTGTGTCTTCTGCTTATCTTAATCCATGTCTTGCATGTGCATGGTGAGCTTAGATCTCAATCTGCATTAATATTGTCTCCACTTTATTATTTTTGTGGCAACTTTAGACTTGCCAATAAAAGGAAGATTTACATTTATAAATTATACATGAACGCGGCAGTACTATTTTTAACTTGGGACTGAGGCTTTATTGTTGTTGTTTTGACGACGATGGTGTTTGAATTGTTATCGAGAAAAGTTCCGTTGTTGTTGAAATGGGTTTAGGGTTCTCCAACAAGCACTCTCTCCTTGTGCCTACTCTTTAATTTGGTCCATACTTAATCAACAACTAAAGATTTTATTTATTATATATACATTCATGCATTCATATATATATTTGACATGTTCTGTATGAATGTATTGCAAGTATATTTCTGGCCTTTCATGGCAATTAAGGGCCTCTAAAGTCGTAACACGTGAAAATCAACTAAACAAATGGAGGGGACCATGTCAACAATATTAATATCTATGTTACAGCAAATTAAATAGTTTTCTTTCCAGCTAAAAGTGTATTCTTTTGCCAATTTTTATCTTTTTTAATTAATACATTGTTTATTTACCTAATTGCATGTACTATTGAATCTTGTTCAATGAAGTTGTTAGTGGTCTATATCCATTTTATTTTACCAAAGAGATCACTTTAAATATACTTGGCCTTTTTATGTTGGCTTTATTTAAAATAATTTAAAGAATTTCGAAAATACGTGGTTTAGGCGTAGTGGAAGAGTTTGATCATGTAGCTGATCCTAACTAATTTACGATCGAAGCTTTGTTATTGTTTGGTTGATTTTTTTTTTTTAATTTCTCAAGTTTATACAAAGAGACAAGGCTCACGTCTTAATCAAGATAATTTATAAAATTATAAAAAGGTTACGAAAAAAATAATGTGTCTAATTAACAATTTGAATTTTAATCACGTACCATTAAGTGCATTAAATTATGTGGAGCGAAAGAATTTGATTAATGCAATTGATTTTAACTAATGTCACATTGAGCCTTTGTTATTGTTATTATTGTTGCCATAATGCCATTCAAGTTGGTACTTAAATATTTTCTTGTCTCAATGATAACTTGGTCCTTATTTTATTGACTTTCACCTTAAAAAGTAGAACAAAAAGGCAAACTACAACTTTCAATTCAAAGAAAAATAATACTACTATCAAGTCATTATCATTAGGCCTTCCCCTTCTTTTAATACATGTCTTTTTAATGCTTAATAAAGGCATTATCATGAGCAGCAATTTGAAATGATTTTACTATCATATAATATGAGGGAAAGCCAACACCATCCTCAATACAAGGAAAAAAAGAAAAAGTGCAAAGGCAAAATATAAAACACTTCCTCTCATCTTCACCATAATTGCATGTCATGCACTCGCAGAGTTCTTTTATTTTTAAGTTGATATAATTTAACACGTAGTTATAAGAACTCAAAAAATAATTTATCGAGTTTTTATTTGGAGTTGACATTGTATTTAATTGTAAGGGATATTAACACGTCTTTCTCTTTTTTTTGAAGCTCAAATAGGTAGTTTGTCTCTTTTCGGAGCTTTTAAGTTGCGACTCAATAAATGATATTACAACAAAAAATGATCTCTCTACTCTCGTGGTAAACTACACCAACTTTATCAAAAAGTGTACTTGAAAAATTAAAAAAAAAAAATATGGTGATGTTATATAGAAGAACTAATGTTGTGGTGTTTTATGATCAATGTTATTGTTACCTTTAAAGTCATGATGAACAAGATGAGTTTCCTTCTTCTTATCCAATAATAATAATAATAATAATAAGAACAAGATGAGATTATGATGGAAGAGAAAAAACAAAATATGGTTAGGGTGCAACAGAGAGAGCATGGGACCATTTAAGGATTTATTAATTAAAGACAAATTGCAATAAAAATATGATAAAAGGAATTATTAGAAAACTGAAAAAGATAAAATAAAGGAGAAAATCCAAAATAATTAGTTTTTCGTTTTTATTTTTTTCATAAAAACAAAAAAATTAGTTTTCATGATTGGCTGGTGTGAATATATCATTGCATGCATGTACATGTATGTATGTCACTCTAGACAATGAAATCACAATCAATTTTCTGTGGAAGTTTCATCAATCATCCAAAAAGAAAAACAGAACCTATATATTTTTTTCATTTTTCATTTTCAAATAATGCACCCCAAAAACAGAAAAAAAAAAAAAAAACACAATGTCTTAGCTAGCTAGCTAGCTAGCTGTGACCACATCATATTGTCCACTCTTAAAGCTTTCCATTGAAAACAGCTGCCACAATGGTAGTACCTGTCCCTGCTGTGAACCAACCCAAGACATATTCATATTTGCATTACTGTCAAGAAGTTGATGACCAGTATTGGCTTTGTTTGGTCCGTTTTTGTTAACTTACAGTGTTAATTCTGAGTTATCTTCTTGAATCTAACTCCTTGGAGTTAATGTTTTCATTTTGATTTAACTTTAAATTTGTAGGGAAGTTTCAAATTTTTAAACAATAAAAAATATGAATTGAAATAAATAATCTTTAAACAAATGAGATATATTGGTAATAAAAGGATCATTAATAAGGGGTAATTGTATCCACAACTTTTGGGAGATAACTCCTAAGAAGGGTGGTAAAGAGATATCTCTAACTTAGGGTATAAGTTTGGAGATAATTTGCAAACAAGTTGGATAACCAAATAAGATTAGTTCTCAACTCCCGACCTCGTGAGTTATTTCCTTGGATATATTTCTACGTCATACCAAACAAGGACATAATGCACATTCTCATGTTTATAAGGAAAATTTGGACATAAAGGCTATGTTGGAACCCTAATTGGCCAAGGCATGGAAAAAAGAGATCTATTCAATATTGTTTTGGGAGACTTTTACATATTAATGCTAATTAGCAAAAAGGGGAAAACGTACTCTACTATTAAACTTAATTTAAATTCGCTTTTTATTTTAAGAATATGTGATACTTGCGTATATGATCTCAATGTGAGATGATTGAGATGTCACTTGTCAAAAAGGAGGTTGGGGTTCGACTCATGAGTTAAGTCAAATGTTATTTTTCCATCAAAATAATAATAACAACATTTGCATGTATTCTACGTGCAAGTTTAAGTAGATTTTTTTTTTTTTTTTTTTTGAGAAAGAATAGGAGACATACTCCTGAAAGTTACTTAATCACTAAGTATATATATTTTTTAACTAAGATGTCACAACATGTCGCATCCGAAAATTAGAACAATTTTTAAATCGATTTATTAGTTATATCGCTTGCCCATATTTTGCTTCATGATTGAGTGCTAAAAGATGGATTCTTAAACTTAAATAAATAAATAAAATCCAATGAATTATGGCATTTGATATCATTTTAGTTAGTGTCATATCTTGGTGATTTTAGATGCACTCTTTTTTTCACTTGTGGCCCTAAGTATAAGTAAATCAGTACAAAACCTCAAAAAAGAGATTCTTCTTTTTATCTTGTCACACACACACACATATATAGTTTCCACGCACTTTCTTTATAAAATTATGGAAATTAACATGATCGAGGGAGGGTACGATTAAGCACAAACATGTATGGCTTAGCAAAAAATTATATACATGGCAAGAAACCATGTATTTTCTTAAAATAAAGTGGAAAAAAACTCATATCAATGTAGTTGGAGAAAAATGTATCGTCCATTATGAATACCTCTTCTTTAATTACTTACGTTTCTTTGGTTGTTAGGTTTGATTGTTTTAACAAAAGCATCATATGTTATCCTTTTAGGGTTTAATTATTGAACTAGGATCGATTGTATCTATATATACAAATTGGAAAGTGCATGATCTTGGCCATCTTGAAAAGGACTTCACATGTTAGGTGCATTTTCAAAATATAGATTTGGAGTACATAACCATATATTCATCACCTTTTTGCTTATAACATATCACACGTTCCACTTCTTCATTTATAGTTACTACAGCTTATAATTTGGACATGCAGTAAAAATAACTAATTTTCTAAGACTGTTACTTTTAACGACACGTTACATAAACATATCGTAAAAAAAATATTAAAGCATCTCCAATGGAAATGTAGATTGAAGAAAAATGAGTACCTCGATCATATAATGAAATGGACATTGAAACAAAAAAAAATAATCTTCAATGCAGATGTCTACAAGCATGTGAGCTGACGCGGCAACAAGAAAGTCTACAATGCTAGACATTTTGTACCCACAATGTATATAATTAGAAATTCGATTCAATATAGAAATTATTGTTGTTGCGTCGGTTCACATGATAATAGACATTCGCATTGTAGAGTTTTCGTTTGTTTGTTTGTTTTAATGTCCATTTCATTCTACGTGGCAAACATCAATTGCATGTTAAGATTATATATGAATACATCGATTATAAATACATCACACTCCACAAATTAAGGCTTTCACTCAAAAGATACATACCCTACATACAGCCTACAAGCATAAACCCTCTTCACAAAATGGGGAAATTTTTTTCTTTAGTGGCCCTATTTATGGCCCCTCCTCTACTCCCTAGCTAGCTATGTTCATATATACTTTCACAATTAGGGAAAGTAAAGAACAACAATAAGGGTGAGTAGGGATGGGCCTTGTAGAGATAGATACATATGGTTGATGATAAAAGCACTGCATGTATACTACATAGGGACCCTCTCTCAATTTGAAGTATGTTGGCATGGACCACTATTGTACTGATTGATAGATTTGGGTGCCTTGGCTTTGAAAGGTAGAATCTTGATGGGTCCTATGACACAAATATTTGTCTCCTCACTTTTCAATTATTCTAAGTCATGAAATAAATGGGAGAGAAAGAGCATGTCCCTATATGTTATATGCACACAAGTGCATGAGTTGGAATTATAAGCTAGAGATAGAGATAGAGTTATTGAAAGTCTATCTTCCTAGCAAAGCAAAAATAAAATAAAATGCATATATAGAGTAAACTATATGGTTTGTTTTGTGGAGGTGGGAGGACTATTGGGGGTAACAGTTTTGTGGAAGCAAGTCAAGCTAAAGTCCACACAACCAAGTACAAAAAGATTTGTGGGAGCACCTACTAATTATATGCCCTTTAATTCTTTTTTTTTTTGTATTTGAATTATTTTTCTAAAAGTATCATTACTTTGCTTTTGTTTGGAGCTTTATATATATATATATATATATATATATTGCTCTCATACATTGTTTGGAGTATTGAACAATAATGCTCTCATGAAAAAAAGAATTTATGTTCAAGCATTATTATTTTATTTCTTCCTATTGTGTTTAATGCTCTCTTTTTTGGGGGTTACAGTTAAATCCTCATTGAAATAAATATGATGAGATTGTAGTTCCAATGACCATGCTTGAATTGAATTGATGATCTTCAATTAATGAGCTTGATATTTTATAATTGTTGTTTTATTTGTATAATCGTATGCGGGTGTTTAAACTGTTTTCAACTCTTCTTTATTTAGATTCGACTTATAATCTCATGAGAATAGTGTGAGTGCTTCAATCCGCAACTTATTGATGGAAAGATACATATTTAGAGTTGAATATAGTAGAACTTAACCTCATGAACTTCAAGTCTTCGAGTGCATCTCAATAACTTTATGAGTGTACCAATTTCATATTTGAGATATTTAGAAGAATTGTATCATCAATTTTTATTTTTTTATTTTATAATTGTATGGTAGCTTGTAGTTTATAGGCATTGATTCTTTATTATTTTATATTATTTTTTTAGCTAAATATAAATTTTAAATTTTTGAGTGAGCAAGAGGCGACAACAATATTAAAAAATAAGAAAAATGATACAACGACACCTTAAAGCCAAATCGAAAGTCACGTGATTTTTTCACATTCATACACACCCCACATGTTATGCACTTAAAATTTATATGCACACTCTAAAATCACATTTATATTCACACATGACACTTACATCACATCACTTGATGTGACTTTGAGTGTGATTTTGAAGTGTTATTATAACATTTTCTTTAAAAAAATAAAATGAAGTGCCACGTGGGATGCGGAAGAAAGGAAGGTGGCCCAGATTGATTACGTGTACAAAAATAGCTGAGCTGAGGTGGCAAGAGAGCATTGGTGAGGCATCAAGATGTCGCTGTTCGCGTCTCAGAACTCCCTTTCACAGAATCTCATCCATCCGATTCTAATCAGACTTGGCCTTGGAGGCTCCATCAATGCATACTTTTATTGTGGGCCCACAACACTCAATATTCACTGCCCACCTTAGCACGTGTTATATTTATCTTGTTATCTTCCCTTTATACCCTCACCTAAGCCTTCTTATATAATTGCCTTAAACTTGGGCGAAAGACTCGGTTCTTCTTAAGTAAAGTCTTGATTTCGATTTTCGTGGACCGAATAAATTAGATTGCTCGACCATAAATTGTTCTAACAATGATTAAGCATATATTAATCGATGTATGATGCAAATGAATTTGATTTTTTAGTTGCTTATCTTTTTGCATGGCTAACTAATATTTGACTTTAGTGTATAAAATATTTTCTTGATAGTGATAATAACAGAAATTTGGTAGGAATAAAAAAGTCAACAAATTATGATGTACTTCATCATCACAAATATAAGTTGTTTAAGGTAAGAACACAAGAATTAAGATAATCTTAATTATAAGTATAATTTACATATACGTTTTTTTGACCTTAAATGAATCAAAGAATCGAATATCATAAATATTTGAATTGTATAAAAATATAATTTGTAAAAAATAATAAATATACTCTCAAATTTCGAAAACGACTGATAATTTTGACCAATAAATTTTTGCTAGAAAAACTTAATTATATTTTTTTAACATAGTGAGTAATAAAATGCATATCAAAATTTAGTATGGCGGGTAATCCAATATTGATTAATATAAACCAAGGTTTTCAAATTTTAACCCATTATTTTGTTAAAAAATGCAAATTTATATATTAGCATTGTTTTTTTTTTTGTATATAAACAACCCCTTTTACATTTATGTCATAATTAATCATATTAACATTTGTTCCTTCGATTTAAATAACTATATATTTATATTCCAAATTAATTTAACAAAATTCAGGTGAATTATTTTACTAGTAGATTTCTTTTTTAAAATGTCTACATCAGCATGAGACTTTTGTTACCTATAAACTAATTAATAAGCTTATCATTACATATATATTAATAATTTAATATTATAGTTTTGTGTTATATATCCACAATTTTTGAAAAAATAACCCATCAGATGACTAATCTCATCATTTGAATGTGATTAGATTTTGGTTTTCTTTTGCAGTATCTTGTAATTTGTCTTTAATGCCAACTTGACAAAAGTTTTGAGATAGAGAGAGACATGCATTATCATTTCTCTCCTTGATAACACTATTCACTATTAATTTTCTAATTTGTTAATGCTTTTTCTTATCTTCTAGCTCAATTTGTTAACTATGTTTTCAGCAGCTAATAATTAGGTGGCAGTATTCAAGCAATTTTTATTTTTTTTTATTAACTATGAGTATTTAGACACTTGTTTGATGAATCTATAGAGACGAGATTGCATAAAAAAATCACCAATGACCCTACGTTTGGTTGTTGTGAGAAATTGAATTTAACACCGTGTATCTAACTCTCGTCTTCGCCCTTACCATTATGACAACTCATCTCGGGTTAATAAAACAAAATTATGACAGCAAAAATCCAAGTAGACTGTAACAACATTATCCCTTAATTATATTTTTTATAGTATAGTTAATTTAGTAGTACTTATAAAAATTCATGGGCTCGGAGAGTGTTGGGCAGTTGGGCCATATATATATGTGGGTATATAAATTGGGTTGAAGCTCGTATTGCACAAAATATGAAAATGTGATTTTCACTGTAATTTTACTCTTCGATAAAAAAAAACTCTCATGTAAATTAATAAAAATGAACCAAACGAAAGTCATAGTTTTCGTCATAATCCAATCGTTTTTTTTTTGAATGTGGTACGGTGTCGTTTGTTGAGATTGGTAATGTTGAGATCAATCCAATGGTTAGGATGTTGCATTGACTAGTGTGATTTGTGGACTTTTATAATTAATAGACCATTTCATTCTTTAGATCTTATCAATGTCGATGACCGTCCAACGGACTATACTGGCTTTGACATTGCAAGATGTGCTAGTTGACCTATGGAATACTTGATGGCCTGAACTTGATTCGAAGTCAACCAATTTTTTTTTTAATATATTGTTCATTAATTTTTCTTCTTTCACGGCAAGTCAGCATGCACGGTACATTGGTACTTAAGAAAAAGCTATTTTTAGTGATAAAGTACATAATCAATTATTTTATTATTTAAAGATTAATTAACCTTAACATTTCATGTAATACATATAGGAGACTTCAAATAAAACGCAAATTGACATTACTTGGCCAAAAGCATCTCGGTGAGATGGATGCGAGACGTCACATGCTAGATTCGAGTAATGTAGAAGTCACTTATCAAAATAAATAAATAAATAAATACACATTACTAATTTTTGTTATTTTCAAGGTAATTAAGCTTTATGGTAGCTTAAAGTAGAAGCAATGTAATGCCGTGAAGTTATAGTAATTAAAGTTTTGAGTCTTGATTATTACATAACAATTGACGCCATTTAAGGGAAGAGTTAGGCATAAGAGATTAACATGCAAGAAAAAATAACAAGCAATGTGATATTGACCTTGCAATAGCCATTGACTTGAGGAACAAAGAAGGAATTGTTTCATTTGTCACATGATCCAATTAATGTATATACTCTGACCTTGTTATAGTTATCAAAAATGTGCTTGTAATATGAATAGGCCGGTGACTTAAGACTAATTTATTTATGCAGACCATCATCTATAAGAATACAAAGAAATTTGTTTATTATGCTTTTTTTTTTTTCAATTGAAAACACTATGGGCCTTTGCTTCACAAACACTTGTGTCACCTGTCATGCCTCCCCAAGTACATGAAAGTTGAAAAAGCTCACTAACTACCAAATACATTGCACACCAATCCGAGGAATATTTCAACATATTTTTTATTTCACAATACCAATGGAGTTTTTAGAGGTGACCCTTTTGAGGAATCTTTCTCTTTATAACATGTTGTTATGTTAATTTTTTGGCCTGCAAACACTAGATAATTTGAAGGGGCAATTGAGGTTGTTGGACCAAATACAAAACCAAATTGTATAGTATTTTTTATTTTTATTTTCAATTTAAGAGTTAATTACTTGGTCTTAACAACTAAAATGCCCTTTTAGATTTGTGACAAAAAGGTGTAGGTGTATTTGGTTCAAAATTCTCTTAATCAAAATATGTTGTCCACACAAACATTCTTTTGGTGTTCATCAAATATGCATTGAAAAGTTTTCTAAACTTGCACTCCTTTGTTTTCAATATTAACAACCAAATGCCCTTTCAGATTTGTCACAAAAGAGTAGGTGTGTTTTGTTTAAATTGGTTAATCAAAGTATTTTGCCAACATAAACATTCTCTTGGTGTTCATCAAATATGAACGATCGTCAAACTTAAAATCCGTTTGTTTATTTAAAGACTCGTCGCTTATTGAAGTGGTCGTAGCTGAATGATTTGGTATACAATCACTTAAGATGAGGTCGAGGTTGGATGATTTTCTTATAAAAAAAAATTAAGGAACTGCCACTTGACTTGGAAAAAAAAAAAAAAAGATAAAAAATCTATGTACTATGATGCAATATAAATAATAGGATGAATTTGGTGAGAGTATGACAAATCTGAATTCCACTTGGCATGAATGACATGTGTTTCAACAGGGTTTAAGAGAGAGAACTAAGGTGTGGTTTGAATTTAAAACTAGGTATATACAATGGTCTGAAGGGGTGTCTCAGCCAATTAAAAACAATATAGGTTGAAAACATAGTTGTGCCTAGCCAAATGTGTGTCTGGTCACAGTGCTCCTCTCTCTCTCTCTCTCTCTCTCTCTCTCTGTGCAAAAAAAAAAAAAAAATACTAAAAACAAATACAAGTGATAGAGATCTTGGCAGTAAGATCCTTCTCTAATTCAATAGAATCCATGTCCTAATCACCCATTAAATTTTTTGTCCGAATACTGGTGAGAGAGTCTGCTTTGTTTAGTGTGGTTATGAGTCTCTCAATGCCTATAAATACAAACAAAAGTACAACAAGAGGTGTATACATAGATTACTGGATGAGAAGATCTCCCTCTGCCCTCACATAGATATAGAGACATTAAGAGTGTACAAATACAACACATTAGAGATATATATAGAGAGAGAGTGCATTGGATGTGCTGTTTGGTACAAGCATAGCATATCTAACAGAGATAGTGAAGTAGAGGCCAGAGGGGGCTCACATGGGTGCCTTTTCTATGTGACAGCTTCTCTTTTTGGACTACTAATTCCTCTCTCTCTCTCTCTCTCTCTCTCCTCACTGTTCAGCCACCTGTTCAACAATTTCATTACATACCCAGTTTTTGTTTCTTGGTTTACTTCATCACCACATAGCACACAATATCTTTTTTTTTCTAGATTTTGTTCTTCTCCCCTTCTTTTAAAAGCCCCACTTCTTGGTTTCTCATATTCTTCAATAGAAACCAAAAACTCATCAAGAGAACACATTCTTTGTTCTTGAAAAGTGAAAACCACTACAAATTAGTACTGCCCGTATTGAGTTTTGGTCATCTTTTTTGTGGGGGTGGTCTTATGTTAATGGAGTCTTCATCACTGTTTAGGAACAAAATCAGTTTCCTTAGTTTCCTAGTGTTCCTTTTGGTGCTATCTTCACCTTGTAAATTCATTCAAAGCCCAATGGATTTTGGGCCTCTAAATCTCCTCCAAACAACCAAAACAGCATCTCTAGATTTTGGGAGAATCTACTTCAACACACCATTGGCAGTGCTAAGGCCAGAGTCAGCAAAAGAAATCTCTCTTTTGTTGAAACTTGTGTCTGCCTCTTCATTCAGTAGAGTCATCACTGTTGCTGCTAGAGGTGCTGGTCACTCCATCAATGGCCAAGCACAGGCTTTGAATGGCATTGTTGTGGAGATGGACTCACTCCCATCATCCATTGAAATTCACAAGAGTAGGGGACTTGGGGATTACTCTTATGTTGATGTGAGTGGTGGGACTATGTGGATTGACCTCCTAGAGGATACCCTTAAAGAAGGTCTTGCTCCAAGGTCTTGGACTGATTACTTGTACCTCACAATTGGTGGGACTCTCTCCAATGCTGGCATCAGTGGTCAGACCTTCAAATATGGTCCTCAAATCAGCAATGTTCTTCAACTAGATGTTGTCACTGGTACACCAACAATTCTACTCCTCATGGCTTTTCATGAATTTATTTTTCCTCGCTAATCCCACGAGGCCCCGACCGTGCGCTTTAACTCACACAACCCCGCACTCGCCCTTGCAGGGTTTTGATGAATTTGGGCATGTAAATGATGGGAAAGTTTGGTTTTGATGATTTGCAGGTACAGGAGACCTTGTGACCTGCTCACCCACAAAAAGTCCTGACCTTTTTTATGCAGTATTAGGTGGGCTAGGCCAGTTTGGAATCATCACAAGTGCTAGAATTTTGGTTCAAGAGGCTCCAACCAAGGTAAGATTTTTTTTTTTTTTTGTTTTTGAAGTGTTTTTCAGTTCTGGCCTTGTATGATCCCAAACACTTGGTGGGCAATCCAAAAACTGATGAAATACCAATACAGGTGAAATGGGTGAGAGCATTTTATGATGATTTTGAGAAATTCACAAGAGACCAAGAGCTTCTCATCACTACAATGGCAGATAAAGTGGATTATGTTGAAGGGTTTATAGTGTTGAATGAGCAATCTATACAAAGCTCATCCATTGCTTTCTCTCCCAATCTCACATCCATCATTCCCCAACTCTTCCCTTCTGGCTCCTCACCCCAAATCTACTACTGCATAGAGTTTGCCATCCATGATCATCCTAACAAGCACTCCACTCTAGACCAAGTAAGAAAATAAGTTCTCATTTTTCCTTTTGTTAACTTTGCGTATCTAAACTTTCGGTTTGACTAACACGATTCAAACTCATGACTTCTGCCTTATTAAGAGTAGTTATTAAGAGTAGTCGCGTTTGCAAATAAATAAATATAAAAAATAAAAACAACAGGAACATAGCCTCAATTTCAAATTAGTCGATGAATCAAACTTTTTTTATTACGCTTTAAAAAATAAAATATTTTTTTTTTTCAATGCTATTTTGGGGGAATGAATGCAAAGTGACTTTTTGGGGGTGTTTTACAGGTTGTGGAGGAGATGTCAAAGAAGATGAGTTTTATTCCATCACACATATACAGTGTTGAAGTGAGTTACTTATACTTCCTAAACAGGGTAAAGGTGGAGGAAATGAATCTGAGAGAGCATGGATTGTGGGATGTCTCACACCCTTGGCTCAACATGTTTGTGCCCAAGTCAGGGATTGCCAAGTTCAAAGACTTGTTGTTGGAGACCATCTCTTCAAATGCATTTGAAGGCCCAATCCTCATCTACCCTATTTTGAGAGACAAGTAAGTTTCCAAACACATCAAAAATACTCTAGTGACACAAATCTAATTATTAGAATGAAATTTGAAGCCACACCCCAAGTCAACTCTTGCTCGAATATCGTGCAATCTACATTGGAATGTGCATGCGCACGTAACAATAACAATGTGTATTGCACGATATTCAAATATGTTAGTTAATTTATAGTTAGTTGTTATCATAATGATGATCTAATGGTATTGCACGATATTCAAATATGTTAGTTGATTTATAGTTAGTTGTTATCATAATGATGATCTAATGAAGTTTTGACTATAAGTCTTATCGAAATAATAATATGCAAGATGATTAGATGATAAAAAAAGATGAAAAACAGTTGTATTTTTTGGATTTAAACGTGGACCAATCAAGAGCTGACACATGTAGGATTGCAAAGACCGTAAAACAAAGTTCTATATAGAAACCGCTCCCTCGGCAACATCTTGTTATTAGGGAGTCTATATTTGGTCTTGACATTTTATTTGTATAGGTACAATTTTGGAGGCTTTGAGGGAATACTATATAACTATATACTATATTTTATATATTTTTTTGATTTGTGGATATTAAATTAAAAATATGAGAATCTCGAGGTGGATTTGGGGGAGATGAATCTGAGATCATGTTTCACTTTTTTCACCCAAAAATCTCAGCTTTTTAGCTGTTCCCAGGATTGCAACACCACTAACACTTAACAACACGCATACACACACACAGACTCTCTCTATTACATAGGATTCTTTTTCTTTACCATCCTCACATTCATTGCAGATAGCGGCTGGTGATGTAGGGGTGACTCAGTGATTCATTACTCTGAATGACAAAACTGCCCCCCACCACTGCTTCTTTGAACCACTAAAAGTCCCTGAAACCATGGGCAGTTCTGTCTTTTCGCAGCACTAGTCTGCCCCTCTGTCCCCCCCCCTCTCTGACCCATCAAATTCTGCTGCTCTCATCTCATGTTTGACCAAATCTATCCTCCACGTGTAAACAACTTCTTCTAAAATAAATAAATATATATATATATATATATATATTTTGAAGGTTGAAGTAAAAATATTGATTTATTAAGAAACACTTAAAAAATCACATGAATGGATACTTAATTATGAGAGCACCTCTAATCGAACTGCATTTTTCATGTTGCGGATGATGAAAATGGAATGAAGTTTGTTAACAGTGGAACGTCAATTTTTTTAATTAAATTTGGTGTTCTAATGTTATCAAATTGCATTTTGCGGTTTTTTTTTTTTTCAATTTTTTAAATGTGATTTTAATTATATTTATTTTAAATTTTAAAAGTAAACAATATTTTTTTGAAAAAAAATTTATTCGTTAGACAATTTATTAAAATTAATATAAATAAAAAAGAAAACTAATACAAATAAGAAATAGAGTTTTCGTTTAAGAAGAAATAAAGTTAGTGGTGGCAGAACTGAAAAATAAATGAAGGAAAAAAGTTTTGTAGTTGAAGATAATTTTAGTTCTAAAAATTTTGCCTACAAATATTAAAAAATAAATCCTTTAATATCTAAAAAAATTTAATCCATCAATTTTTTTAGTACCTTTCAATTATATCATATTAAAAGTTTGTTGGCTTAATCCACTAACAAAAAAGTGATTTTTTGTAGAAAAAGCGACAACTTATTAAAAGTTTAATCTTTTTTGGATAATTGCAAGTGTTTAAATTTTTTTTCCATTCCTTTGTACGTAGTTAAATTATTCCTACAAAAATTGGTCGCCGAGACCTCTCAAACTTGAAAGAAATCAATATATTTTGAATTAGATGGCAAGATTTGATTCTATAAATTTTGAAAAAAATATAATTTATGCAATTTTTTGTTTTAAAAAAATAGGTGGAATTCAGACGCCTCGGCCGTGCTCCCTGGCCCCGGAGAAGAAAGGGTAGTCTACATAGTGGGGATGCTCCGATCGGCCAACCCCACAAGGTGTTCGACGATATGCCTCAATGACTTACTCACGGAGAACCGCAAAATCACCCAGACTGCGAGCGACCCAATAATTGGTATCAGAGCTAAACAGTACTTGCCACACTACTCTTCGGAGGAGCACTGGCAAGACCACTTCGGCGAGCACCAATGGCGAAGACTAGTTCGCCGGAAAACGGAGTACGACCCACTCAACGTCCTCGCTCCGGGACAAAAGATCTTCACCCGGAGATCACCCAAGGAGAAATTGAGACCCAATGTGCGCTCCCAATGAGGGAAGGATTGATGGGTTTTTTTTTTTTTTTTTTTTTCCGGAGTTTGAATGTACAGTGGAGGGGATTGTGAATCCAAATGTTGCTATCAAGTGGAAAAGACTGCCCTGTTTTTTGCTCTGTTTTTGTCTCTGTTTTTGGTTTGGAGTGTTTTTTATTACTTGAGAGACAAAACAATGGAGAGAAGGGAGGGGCAAGCATGGCAGTGCAATATCTGTGTATGTGTCTTTTCTGTCTTTTTTTGGGGATTCCTTTGGAGATGTTCCATGATATTCACTGCTGCAATCTTTAATAGATTCTTGACCACAGCTGCCCATGTGGAATTAATGGTAGAAACTTAAAGTTGAAGTGCAAAGTTTTGATTGCATCATCTTAAGTTCCATTTTAGGCCAATTTCTGCATCATATCTGACATCTTAGCTGTAATGATGTTTGAATGGGAATGGAAAGAATTTAATGCCCATTTGTCAATGTAAAAATCTTTCTACTAAATAAGATTAACAACTAAGCACCAATTACCTACCATGATCCTACTTAGATTTTGGATTAACTTTTCGAGACACGACACTATTAAAGTGAGATTTGTCTTATATAAAATAGTCGGGGATAATCATGGATGAAAAAATGATTTGGTGACCCGTTTAAGGACACTTGGTTGATAACGTCCATTGATTTATGTATTGATGTTTCTGCAGTATAAATTGATGTATGTTGACCAGACATCAACAATCAGGTTTCTCAGAAAAGTCACTCTACCATCGTACATCATGGATATCATAATTTTTTTTTTTAAAAAAAAAACATCAATTCTAAATTAATGGGTTAGCTACTAATCAAACGCTTTCAACTAACTCGATTAAAGGCGATTGATGGTGTGCTTTCATAATTCTTTTCTTTGCGCAACATAATTTTTTAACAAAAAATCTATTTGGACTTTTTGAGTCCGGATTCAAAGATTTTTTTGTTAACAATTTAAGATATCTACTTAAGTAAAAGACTTAATTACCCTCTATCCCCAAACACTAATAATGAATTTAAATTAATGGTCTTTATGTCATTTTTGTTGTTTGAGTCCGGACTTTTTGAGTCCATCTAGCACTACTCAATTTTTTAAATCCTTGGTAATTGATATAGTGCTCTATCATAATCCACTAAATCATTTGTAATTAATTTGACGTGCTTTCGTAATATTTTAATTTGTAATTTAACGCATCCCAAGTTATTATGAGTCTATGTCTATGTTCTCAAATTTCTCAACTTATATCTCGTTGAGCGAAAACACTTGTACATCATCTTTCAATGTGTCCACAAACAACCGCGACCGCCCTTCTTTAATTTTTCAGTCTACTGGTGCTTCTACTTTATATAAGTTCCTTCTTCAATATTGGAATATGATATGCAATATGTTAGAGAATTCCTATTAATTAGTTGGGCATATGAAGACCAAAGTTACAATGATCAATGCTTCATTAGTTCATTTTCTCACCTAACATTGAAGGTTGTGAACAGATGAATTTGGATTAGTTTCAACTGCAACCTGTTTATCTAACAAGAAAAATAATTGGATTTGGATAAGGTTTTGGTACTAATCCCTCCTAGAACTGTAAAAAAAAAAACATGAAAACAATGAAATGAAATGTCTTAGGACCCACTAAACTTGACATATTGTTTCATATGTTGACTGTTGTGTTACATTTTCATACTGCAACCTTGGATAAGTGACAACTAAGGAATCCTCAGACATGCATCAATGCAATACTTGACTTTTTTTTTTTTTGTTTTCTAAGAGAATGTAAATCAAATCTAAGATTTATTATCTTTTGATCTAGAACAAAATAAAGCACTAAAGTGCACTAGCTCATCAATTCATCCATTAAAATTTGTTCCACAAGATCTTTAGCGCAAACAAAAGAAAAGATTTACTAGATTCGATCCACTAGCTTTTGATTTATTAGGTCAGAAATCCCACTTGGTTCTTAAAACCAATTGATGTCTCTAAACACCGTTATGACAATATGAAACTATATAAGATTACTAAACAAGAAAAGAAAACTTGCTGATATGAACCACTCAAAGTTCTTTATTAATAAGACAAGGAGATTGGATTTTATGTTGAAATATTATCTGTCATGAATCATGAATGCAAAGTTTTGACATCACAAGTGGTATAAAAACTTGCTAATCTCATCACTTTTGATCCATCTTTACACAAACAATTATTGAGAAACAATGATGTTTAGGGAGAGATTACGGTAGGAATTCGAATCAAAACCAAATCGATACCCAAATCTTAATCTTCGAATATCGATTTAATTCTTCGATTCGTCTCGAATTCAACCAATATACTAAGCCAGTTTGTGCAACTTTATTCCACTGTTGGGTAATACCCTACCTAAAAGGGAATTGAGATGTAAAGCAATTGCTTCTTACACTTGTGGCAAGAGATTCTTGCACAAACTGTCCTCAGCTCTTCGAAACAAGGTGCGCGCTTCCGGCTTTGTCTGCGCTTCAAACAGTTCTGACTTGTCTGCGATGCCATATCTCTAGAGTCGATAATTTTATACGAGGAACGCGTCTTCCCGATTGTCCATGATGTAATGAGAGATTCTTGCACTGCTATGATATCAGTTACCAGGGCTAGCAGCAGCAGCAGCAGTAGCACCACCTTCAATATTTCATTGCAGTGAATGTGTGCAGGACCACTGTGGAGGAGTCTTTATCACTTTGATTTTTCTGCTATGGTGTGTTTGTAATGGATAGGAACAGTGATGGGGGCCATGGGTGCAGTCCATTCACATTTGTCTCTACTTGAACAATCTGGCAAAGTACACAAAATTACTCCATCTTTAACCTCACACCACACTCCATAACATGTGAAGATCTGAGCATTTGAACTTGATGTTTGTTGAAAAAAGAGGCACTTCATGCACAGAGTTTTCAAGTTCTTCTGGATGTATGCACAATATTATCATATAAATTTTTAGACTTTATAGGACAAGGGGGAGCACAGTATATAACAAAAGAATTGATTCCAAAAACATTGCGTGAGTTTGTGGATTCAATTGTTCCTGACTTAACCACCTCCAACACACGAGTTCTTGATACTATTTGGAAAGAAGTCCAAGCTAATATTCTTCATTCTAAAGTCACTCTTAACAGATGAAATATATCTCGGATTTTAGGGTGCACTAAATACACATGGCGAAAGTGCAACATAAATCTAAAACTAAATATGTAGCAGAGGACATCTGCAAGTAAAATGGAGCATAGAACTACAACAAAGCTATATTGAAGATGAGGTAGGAGCCAAAAATTTCTTCAAACCAAAAAGTTCACAAGGGATTGCAATCTCACGCACGAAAAATGGAGAAAACTGCGGAATCATAAATTATCACTTCTGTATTTAAACAACAAAAAACTAGAATGCATGATGTCCTAGCACTTGCCCGGTATGCTAACTCCCTTTTCTCAACCACACGCATCTCTATTTCTTGTCTTCCTTCTCTGCCTCGGCTGCTTTCTTCAATCTTGCTCCAAGGTGGCGCTTATTCATCCGCTCCAGACGAAGCTTTTGGTAGGCATTGACAGACTTGATCTCATCAGAGATATGAACGAGCTCAACTGTTGGCTGCTCGTTGGTAATTGGCATCAACTGTCCTTGGATCTGAGTGGTTGTCGCCAACTCCTCAGCACTAGAATCTCCATTCTGTACAAAACCAAATACAGTCATGTTTTCAGTGTGCACATATATTTATTATACATATACACACACATATACATGGACCTCCAGGTAAAGCAGTTAGTTATCGATCTTACTCAATTAGAATAGAATAGCACAGCACCAGTAATATAAAACATATAATGCATGAACGAAATTGTAAGAAAAATAAAAAGAATATAAAGCATAAATTATTCTAGGTTCAATAAAACCAGGAGGAATATTTTTTTACCTTAAATTTGCCAGGGGACAATTGGGAAAACAGAAAGCTTAGCCTTGTATGTCTTCAGCCTTTGTGTGTTGGCTTGGAGGCTTTCAAGTGATCTGTTCTTCCTTCTGTGGTCCACTGCAATACCAATAGTAGGAGCTAGTTTCTTTGAAATCCCAACCGCCTGTAACAAGAACAGATCATAGAGGCAAGAATATATATATTAGAAAATCTGGAAGTCAGAAACATAAGCAAGCAACAAATTGAACCACGTCCTCCAACTTCTATTAACATTTCTAATATCAAGTCCACTTGACACATTTTATCTGTTCCAACAAACAACCACTTTAATGTAAGAGTTGCTGCAGAATGAATCATCCAACCCAAGAAAACAACAGAAAACTCTTAGTCGATGTGTACTTGCATAATAGCAATTTTGGACAGTTGAATTTGACATCTAAAAGTAGTACTAATCAAGCTTAGCTCACAGCAATGTTCATCAATGGAACAAAGGAAAGTTCAAATCAGTTTTGGTTTATGGTAAAAAGGAGAGTATGGTTGGCATGTTTGAACAAGAATTAAGATTCAATTAATTGTGATAAATGAGGATGTAATGGTGCCTCTGCAAATTAGAACATGTTCTTTAATGCATGTCACATGATGTCACAAATACAATGTCTCAACATAGACCCAAAATCAGTATTGCCGAAAGGTCATATCCAGGAGTAGAAAACGCTTGTGTTTTAAGTAGCCTAAGGATCCGGCTCTCTAGCCCAGTATTTTCTTGGAGCAAATTAAGGCCCCAGACCACCACATACCATGCATGTCCAAGCAGAATGGATTGAGAGTCGCCAAACTTTAGTGATTATCTTTTTCAAAAGTCACAGGAATTGAATCTATCTGATTCTTAAAACAAAAAACAGTCGGGGGCAATATGCCTAGGAGAAGCCAGATATAGAGGGGAACAGATAAAAAAAACAAAGAACCCAGCTAACCAGGGGGAAAAGGGGGTATCCTTAGCTAGTGATCAAATTGTACAGTTTCAATAACTTCGACCAAGTTCCTATATGAGATACTAAAACTTTCTAAAGGTAGGAAATAGAATGCTGCTAATGAAAAAAACAATACACAGTTTCCTATTACCTAACATCAAGAACCATTGAGGAGAATATCAAAACCAAAATATAAGGTATTCATAAATTGTATGGACAAATATACATAAAACAAGTATCCAAAGATTAAGCAAGTGGGATCAATTTACTTACGATACTTCGTTGACTTTCATAACAAGAATCTAATGAATCATGAGTTCAACAGAGAATGTAAAGAGCATATTCACATTTATATTTATGACATTCCATAAACGAAATGAGTTTATGAAACCGGTGTTGTACCATTTTTGCAAAATACAGCTACTCTAACCCATTCACCAAATCAGGTATCCGCATTCATTTTCTCCTTTTTGGTTGTCTCTCAACCAAGTGGGAGCTCTTCCCCAGGCACAGTTTTCATACCAAAATCCTTATACTTGTTAGAATTTAGAGTGATAACAACAACAACAACATAGCCTCAGAAATTAACTGGGGTCGGCTACATGGATCAAACTTTTCCATTGTGCTCGATTAAGTGCAATTGATGGTGAGCTTTGCAAACCATTCAAATCCCTTTTGATTAATGCATCCCATGTTAACTTTGTGCCTATATCTCGTCAATTTCTATTTGGTATTGAGTCAAGTTTTCTAGTCATTTGTAGGCAAAACCAAACCATGAACCGCCCTTCCCTAATCTTTAAATAAAGGTATTTAAATACAATACGTAAACAAAAAAAAAAATGCAATGAAAATACAGTTTAGAGTTTAATTTGTGCACCTTGAGCTCTTCTAGGGAGAAACCTCTCCCTGCCCTAACTTTCATGTTGTATTTCAAGGTTTGCCCATGCACTATTGGACGGAGTGGTCCAGCAGTTGGCCTTGGAAAGATCTTGACAGCTTTTTTCTGACGAGCTGCACGATTATCACACAGATTCATTTTATAGACATAAAATTAAAAACACTAAAATAACTTCCCACAAATGAAAAAAAAAAATGATGGAAAAAATAAAGAGCCACATACCAATCCGTCTTCTTGTTTTTCTGGCTGGCTGATTGAACCATGTCTTGACATAGTTCTGCCAGTGTTTCTTGAAGTGCCCATTAGGCACAACATTGTTGTGCTTCACCATTCTTTATCTG
Source organism: Stephania yunnanensis (assembly GCA_039657365.1). NCBI lineage: Eukaryota > Viridiplantae > Streptophyta > Magnoliopsida > Ranunculales > Menispermaceae > Stephania > Stephania yunnanensis. The sequence goes on from CM077589.1 coordinate 1,294,480, forward strand.
AATCCAAGAAATAAATAAACAAAAAGGAGAAATTATCAAGCATGCATCTGCAAGTGAAGCTGACAAAATTTATCTTAAAAGCATTCGGATTCACAATCATATTAAATCAATCAAAATTGAGTATTATATTCTTCAACAACCATATTATGAATAAGATACATAAATTAGAGAAGTCACTTTGCTTCATATCCCTGAATAGTATTCAGAAAAATAATTTTTAAGTTCAATGTTACTGTATTCCAATAATGGGATTTGCATAAATAATCACAACAATGTTAACATTCACCACAAACCAGAAAAGGCAAAATTTACGCTTCGATTAATCACTAAATCATATGACACCGCCTCTTTGGGTAACATTCCAGCCATAAAAATAACATTTCTACTAGCTCACTCCAACTTATCTTCGTATAACGGAACTTCAAGAAAAAAAAATTCCCCGCATGGTTTATATGCATCAATGATGATCTCCAAACTCGATATTCTCAAATCTCAACTATGAACATCCTATCTTTCCCTCAGAATATACATCGAACCATTGGGTGCCTAAGGGCTTGAATTCAACCAAAACAAAACACACTCCACATTCTTCCAACCAAACTTGCCCCAAAGTGTTCACATTTAACTCGAATTATGCCCACAATAGATCATAATCCCTAAACCCTAAAATCTAAAACCTAACATGGCGCATTATGGAGTCACTGACATTTCAACTAGCTCACTCCAACTTATCTTCGAATAACTAAACTTTAGGAAAAAAAAAAAAATATCCCCACATGGTTTATAAACATCCACGAAGATCGCCAAACTTGATATTCTCGAATCTCAACTATGAACACCGTGTCTTCCCCTCGGAATATACATCGAACCATTGGCACCTAAGCACTTGATATTCTCAAATCTCAACTATGAACACCCTATCCACCCCTCTGAATGTACATTCAATCATTGGCTCCTAATGACTTAAATTCAACCGAAACAAAACATACTCCGCATTCTTCCGCTTAAACTTGCCCCCGAAAGTGTTCTCATTCGATTCGAACTACGCCACAATAAATCCAAAACCCTAAACCCTCAAATGAGGCATCTTGGAATCAGTCACAGCAATTCCCGTTCGAATTCGAAACTAACTTGTACTGGAAATACTAAAAACACCAAAATCCTCCAAAAAACAAGCGATTCACAAGCTCCAAACGAGCAATTCAAAGTTCAATCACACCAACGAATAACACAATCAACAGAAAACCAGATTCATGAAGTCATTGAACAACGCCTTCGAATCTGTGCATGAATTCTTTACGGACCGAAGCCCTAAACTTGTAGATCAAACTGTGTAGTGAAGAAATTAAGGTTTGTACCTTCGAAGAACGCACAGTGTCGTCTCGCGCGGAAGTAGAAGACGAGCTCCATTAGGGTTTGATAACAATTTATAGATAGGGTGCTGTGGACTGTCAACCGTTGGATTGAAACTTGGGGATGTGTTTTCAATCGTTCGATGTGCAGTGAGATATACATTCACATCGATGCGCTAGACTTTTTTACGGGCCGCGGTAAGTATTTTTGGGGTTAATTACGGGCCGTTGGATTGAAAATGGGGGATGTCGTGGGTGTGTTGGGATGTGCTCGAACCCACGACCTTTCCAAATTTTGCTTATGCAAGTAATGTCTCTATCATTCAATCACATATAGATGTTTTGCACTCAGACTAATTTTGTTAACGTTATTTCACTATTGTATATACACATATTTGTTTTAGGTCTCATTTGATTCGTTTTTGTCAACTTACGGTGCGAGGTCGAGTTAACTCACAGTGAAATATCATATTTTTATGTTTAGTTCGACTTTAAACTAGTATGAAAGTTGCAAATTTTTAAATAATAAAATATATGAATTGACGTAAATACCCTTCAAACAAAAGAGATTGGATGTGAGTAATAAAAAGTAATTAATGAGGGATGATTGTCCAAAAACTTTCGGGAGATGACTCCCGTAAAAGGCGGGAGAGATATATGTGTGAGTTGGAAGATAACTTAAAGGAAAGTTGGGCATATTAGTTTCAACTCATCTCCAAGTTATCTCCGTAGAGTTAACTCCACCCTAACCAAACAAGGTCTTATAATAGCTTCAATAAATTATTATTTTATTATCATAAATGTATCTAGTTAGTTATTATTATGAAAACTGTAATAAACTTGTTTGTACCTCGCGCTTCCTTACAGACAAAACTAATGACCTGTTCGCTTCACATTTTAGTGAATCCTAACACATGGGATTAATTAGCGATGGGACTAACACGTGGGTTTATATAGTTTAGTCTCATTTGTGTATCTTGTTTGGTTGAGAGTTTTAAGGTTGGGATTAAATGAGGTTGTACATGTACATTTACCAAAATACCCTTACATAAATCACACATCCTCCCCCCATTTCACACATTCCTCATCTCCTCCACTGCGAATGTCTCCTACCTCTCGTCGCTGAGCTCGCACCTCATCTCCTCCATTGCTTCATCACCACCAAATCCCTCCACATACCTCTCTCAACAACCACCGAAACCCAGTCCCAGAAACTCGATCGCATCGCGACCGAGCTTCTCGACCTCACCAAGCTCGAGCGCCACGACTACGCGATCCTCTTCTGCCTCAAGATGGGCCTGAACAACTACGGCTCGGCAATATCCGGCCTCAACTCGTCCGACTCTTTCGCTGTCGCCGCTGGCGGCGCCGCCTCGGAGTCGAAGGCGGCGGAGAAGACGACCTTCGATTTGAAGGTGGAGAAGTTCGACGCTGCGACGAAGATCAAGATTATTAAGGAAGTTAGGAGCTTTACGGATTTGGGATTGAAGGAGGCGAAGGAGTTGGTGGAGAAGAGGACGAAGATGACGAATAGAAAACCATGTTTGGTCGAGATGGAGATTTGTGATTTAGTGAAGGTGTTGTGTTAATGTGAGGGGTAAAGTGGTAATCTCCACTAACCACCCACTATGGATTAGTTAATCCCACAAAAAATGGTGGTATTGTTTAATCCATTCCCATGCCCATTAACTAATCATGTGACCTAGTTAATCCTCCAAGCGAACACCGGATTAACTAGTCTAGTGTGGCTAATCCGACCTAAGACGGTGAAGCGAACAGGCCATAAGTGTTAATATTAGATAAAAATAAATTTAATGGAAAAAAGTGAAAACGAGAAACTTATTATTAATAAACTCCAATGGACTTGAATCTAATAGTAATATATTAATGCCAAAGTATCTCTACTGAGATGGACAAGAAATTAATCACTAAAATACAAAATTTGGAAAAGGTCGTGGGTTCGATTGCCACTGAAGTAAAAAAAAAAATAAACAAACAAACAAACAAAACAATATATTAATCATAATACTCAACTTTTTTTTGAGGAAAATCATGTATACTTAACGTAAAAACTTTTAAATTCTAACCCGTTAAGTTTGCATATTAAACAAGTAGTTTCATAATTTTATTATTAAATCCGCAATATGGGAATTGATTAAAGGGAAAAATCGAGAATATCTGTGGCGGCCCTGCCGCTCCGGGGTGCGGTGTCTCCGTGTACTCCTTGCCCGGTGGGCTCAACTACACGTATTTGGCACCTGCCCGTTCACCTCTTGTCTCATAATTTGTGTCCACGTGTGTTTTATCAAATTAGTTAGTGGATTATCAATATTTTATTAACTTATTATCTCTAAGTATTTAAAAATTTATTCTAATGTTTAACCATACTAATGGGTTATATCTTACAAGTTAACATATATCAGTGGAAGCCTTAATTGATACAATTAGTATAAGTAACTAGCATGGTAAACATTATTTATAAGAGTCAATTCTACGGTGGAAAACCCTGAAGACTACTTTATATATAAGCGACAGTGTCATAAACAAGACATATATACATGTACAGTGTCATCTCAAGTCTCCCAATACCCAAAATAATACGAAATATCAAAATAAGTACGAACTACTAGGTCTTCGATGGCGAGCAATCAAATGTAATTGTCTAGGATCTCCTTGCCCCTACTAGTATTAGGATTTGCACTCAATCATCACAAAAAATAGATGACGAGTACGGTAAGTAAAATCCCAAGGAACACCTTTGAGCATTCGCATAATAAAGGAAAGGAAATGAAAGAAATGTTGTCAAGTAAACATGTAGAATGTAAATACAAACAATTGTAATTGGTTCATCGCATGAATAGATAACGGCTAAACTAATAAATGTGTGTGCTGACTTCAGATGGATTAAACTGTACTTCGGGTCACTAAGTTCCCACCAGTGGTCGTGCCCAATTAGCCCACACTTGGTCCATCGCGGTGCTGGCCAATCCGTTGAGTCATCGACAAGTGCACCAAGGGCAAACTCGGGTTAACGTTCACTGAATGTGCTATAGTCCAGTGCATCATGAACACACAACCATAAAAAGGCGCATTTTTTTGTGAAGGCCATACCCCACTTGGGGCCGTGACCTCCAAGGTAGGTGTAGAGGAACCCCCCACCAAGGCCAAGAGCCCTCTACACCCTATATGTCCCCCCCATAGTATGCACGAGTCGCGCCTCAACCGCCCACCTAGGACGCCGGGGTCGATACATACTATGGGCATAGTCTTTCGCCTCCCACGGCTCGAACCCGCGCTAAGGCCACAGATTTCGCAAGCCGTGTACCATTGAGCTAGTCAGGCAATCTCTCACATTCCGCTAGGGAAGAAATTAGAAAAACCGCAAACCCTATAGGTTGACGCCACAGATTCCACCCCCCAAACCCGTATTTTGACTGCGCCTCCACTATATCAACCGTACTTGAACTGTTAGATAATTATAGTCGGTGATAACATTACTATTTCCATCGCTACTGCAGAACCGTACATGAGACTTCAGTTTCATACGTTCGAGTCCGCTTATCTCCAGCTCGTGAACTTAGCCGATACAAAGGTATATGATAGCACCCAATTTTTTCGATTCGGCAGTTCGAACTATTTCTATGGTTACTTCTGAAACGGTGAGGACTAGCTCAATGGTACACGGCTTGCGAAATCTGTGGCCTTAAGTCTCCAGGGCGCGGGTTCGAGTCGTGAGAGGCGAAAGACTATGCCCATAGTATGTATCGACCCCGACGTCCTAAGTGGGTCATTGAGGCGCGACTCGTGCATACTATGGGGGGGGGGGGACATAGAGGGTGTAGAGGGCTCTTGGCCTTGGTGGGGGGTTTCTCTATACCTACCTTGGAGGTCATAGCCCCAAGTGGGGTATGGCCTTCACAATAAACCGCTGCGATAAATTTGTAAAAAATTTGAAACAGTAGCATATATTATGAAAACATATTCCATACTTCACTATGAAGTGTTGGGGTGGAGTCATCAATTTCTACTTCTCCACTGCCTTTGCTTTTAGTGAGAGGTGACAAAACAGAGCTTGCAGAGCAGAGAGAAAACTAGAGAGAGAGAGTGGAGCTAGAGAGAGAAAGCTTTGTAGTAGTATTAAAAAAATGGATGCCTGTGCTGTGAATGAGTCCACTATTGAACAATAATTGGCATCAAATGCTTATTGGGATTCGCACCATTGCTGAATTCCAAGAAATCTCACACACATACACACTTGTGTGATTTTTGCAATTATTTATACATCCTTGGAGCCTCCCTTTTTGCTGCTTTGGATCCTCATTGGAGGAGACCCAACTTTGTATTTGTGAGGCTCTCTCCAAAAGCAAAAGTGGGGAGTGGGCAACTATAGAATTAGAGAGAGTGAGAGAGAGTGAGAGGGGATTTCATTTCTCATGCTTTCTTTCACTTCTTTGCTCAAAAGTGGGCTCAAAAAAGGTACTGCACCGCCTTCTTTCTCTCGATCTCTAAAATTTCCTGATTAGGGTTTCAGGTTTTGAGTCTTGTATTGTTATTAGGGGTCTGATTCGGGGTTCAATTCTGTGAAAAAGGTGGGTTTTTGAGGAAAAAATTGATTTTTTTTTTGGTGGGTATGTTGGGGGTTTTTTATTGAATTGGGTTTTGGTGTTTATGCCTGTTTTGGTTATTTTCTGAAATGGGTGTTTCTCAAAATTTCATGTTTTTGGGTTTTTGGTGATTCTGGGTTTGGATTTGAATTGGGTTTTGGTGTTTTTATCAGTTTTGGGTGATTTCCTGAAATGGGCGTTTCTCAAAATTTCATCTTTTTGGGTTTTTGATTATTTTGTGTATGAATATTGCACGTAAGCTCATGAAAATCTGCAATTTTTCTGGGTTGGAAGAGAAGGGTATTTGGAGTTTCAATTGGGATTATTGAATTTTTGAGTGGTATGTTTAATTTAAGCAAAGGTTGCCATGTATTGAGTATTTCAGGAATTTGAATGGGACAGGAATCAAAGATACTGGGTTTTTAAAAATTCTGATTTTTTTTTTGGGCAATTGGGGGCTTTTGGTGGACTATGAAGTGGTAGAGAATTTTAGGGGGGCCTTCCTGAGAGTGTAAAAATGGCTGCAGACTCCAACATGGGCTTTCACCATGATGCAATTCTAGCATCTGCGTTGAATCGACACGCGATTTCGTTTCAATCTGGAGCGATAAACAGCTCGTCGGGGATGATTCCGATAGGGAATCCTGCTGGAGTGAATAGCACTGCCGGGATGTTTATTGCCGGCAATTCTAGCGTGATGAATGGCAACAATACTGGGATGAGTTGTTCTGGAAATTCTAGTGGTAGTAGTCACCTATTTGAATCAGGGCTCAAGCATGATGCAGGCTTTGCTATTGAGTGGTCTGTTGAAGAACAGTCCAGATTGGAAGAAGGTCTTATAAAGTAGGTAGTTTGTTTCCTTTTCTGCTTCACTTGTTTTTTTGTGCATTGCTTGTTTCTGCGCGAATTGATTGATCTCTCAAAATGCCATGGAGAAAAATTACTAGTTACGGCTTACAAATGTCTTACAATGATAGTCTTTCCACATTAAATTTTAGATGGAGAACGTTGACGAAATTTGATTTTGTTTTCAAGTTCCCCGAAGAACTGATAGTACTTTATTCAAGTTGTGTTACATGCGCCTCTCCAAGTAGCTTCTTGATGGAGTTGCACAAAATACTTGATTTGCCTTTATGACTTTGCTACAATTATTTCTGCGAACATTTTATCATTGAGTGTTTATATATTTCTCTCCTTTTCCATTAGTGCAGCATATACTGATTGTTCTCTATGAAGTTCTCAGGTATGCCAATGAGCCAAATATTATGCGGTACATCAAGATTGCTGCTACTTTGCGCGACAAGACTGTACGAGATGTTGCTTTAAGATGCAGGTGGATGATGGTGGGTGCTTTGTTTATTAATTGAGTTGGCAATATTGTAGTTTTTAAAAGGTTTAAGCATGCAAGCATGTTTCTGATGCGATAATTTAGTAAAAGTTGCAATTGACATCATATGTTATACGTTTTCCTGGCAAAGAAATTTGAAATTTCATTGAGTGCATGTTAGTTCATCTACTAAACCTTTTTAAACATGCACAATTGCCACTACCGTGTTTAAGAAGAGAAGTTGTGGTTCTAGAGGCTGATCTCTCTCTCGTTTTAATGGCAACGAGTAAGTTTTTAGTCTTTTGACTATCAGCCAAAGGAAGTTTTGAGAATTGAGATTTACTTTAGTCTTTGATGCCCTTGGTCAATAATTAGTAATCTAAATTATTTTGTCAAATAGGATTAATTGGAAGGTATTAGGAAACCATATCCTTTTGTGACAAAAGCATGTGCAGTTGTGCACATCCAAACCCGACTTATTCTTCCATATCTGATTGTATTGAGGGTTATAGAGCATGCAATATTCTCAATAAAATGATCACTCTCAACAATAACTGGAAGGCGTGTATAATTAGAATGTATCCATGAACTGAAATTATAGTGTAATGCTGTAGTACAAGAAGATTGCATATTCATTTTTAATATGTTTTTCTTTTCCTCATGTGAAAGAAAGGCAAGAGCCGATCTATATGTTCTCTCTCTCTCTCTCTCTCTCTCTCTCTCTCTCTCTCTCTCTCGTTTTACTTTATTCTTCAACGCAATAGATGAGATTTTTGTGAGATTAATGATTCTCTTATTGTTGTATGCATTTCTACTCATTGCCAATATTTAATTTTTCCTTAATTTCTCATTGCTTTATGCTTTGTTTACGCATCCCATATACTTTCATACATCAATCTATTTCCACATCATGTTGTATGTGTCACTTTTGTGAACTTCTCTAACTACGGTTTATGTAGTGATCATGTTTATATCTGTTGTTTTCTTCCTTATGCCGTCTTCTATGTTCGAAGAATGAGAACAGAAAGCGAAGAAAGCAAGAACACTACAATGGAAGGAAGTTGAAGGACAAAAAGGTAACTTCATTTGAACTTTTGAAATTGTTTATTACCCCTGTGCTTGGCATGAACCATCCTTTGAGTTTATTAAGAGTGCTTACTCTGGATCATTGATGTCCTTTATCTTGTATGCAAGCTTTAAATCTTGCGAGTTGTGAGGAAGAAACAGTTTGTACGTTGAGGCTGAACTGAAGCTTCACCTTTTGATAAATTAATATTATTCGGCTGAGAAGAACTAAACGAGGAGGACCCATAATTAAGAAATCGTGAAGCAATTTAAAGTATGCGTTGTTAACTTGAGTGGTTTTTAGTGTTAACTGTTAAGTGGGTTTCTCTTGCTCGTCATTGACATAGTTAAGAACTTAATGAGCACATGCTATATGTCATGGAGCACAACATGACCTTTGAAAAATAATGTCCAAAATATTTTCTTGCTGTAATAATTTTAGATATAATATGCAAATCTATATTAAAATTTTATATATATATATGTGGTTTGCAAAGCTCACCATCAATTGCACTTAATCGAGCACAATGGAAAAGTTTGATCCATGTATATATTTGGGACTGAGGCTATGTTGTTGTTGTATATATATATATATATATATATGTATTGTTGCTGGTAAGATAGGGACTTATTTGATGAACCCATGCCTTAGTTGTGATTAATGCAATAGTTATTGCTCTTGTTGATTCTAACGTGGTTGAACTATTCGAGATTATTGCTGTTTTTTTTTCATTTATTTATTCTTTTTCTTCCATTTTGGCTTTTTTCTTATACTTTAGGGACTATGATTATGTCATATGATGTTTTGGCTTTTGCCAAATTATTCTGATAATACATAATAAATGCTTTCTCCCTTCATTACCATATCCTTCCATTTTGGCATTTTGAGTACAATATGATGTATACACTACCTATTCTTAGGAATGCATCTACTTTAGCTCTTGGTAATGTTTTTTTTAGTGCTAGCATATATATACATGCAATGTTGTATAATAAGGAACATGCGATTTATTAAAAAATGGCTAATAGGCTATAAATGGCTTCTAAATGTAGAGTTGGAAGCTTATTTCTTGTCCGATACCCTTTTACTTTACAATATGCATTTTCGAGTTTCATGCCATACAATAAGGAACATGTGAATTTTTTTTTAATTGACTAATAACCTTGAAATCTCGGGTTTGAGGATTTGTTGCAGTAGTTATTGTTGTAACCTACAAATGGCTTCTAAATGTAAAGTGGGAAGCTTACTTCTTGTCTGACACCCTTTTACTTGACATATCTTTTCTAGTTTATTTTTTTGTTTGTGTATTACAAATTGTGCTCCAACCAAATATAAATTACAGATCACGAATAATTGTTATGGTTTACTAGGACATTCTTGCGGAATCCTCAAAGGCAAATGCACGGTCACTTCCCTTAGTGAATGTGGCGTCAAACTCACTTATGGTGCAACATATGGACAGTAACAATCGGTTACCTTTTGAAGGTTTGCAAGCCTTATACATATATTCCGTTTATTCAAGACTCTAAACTTAGCTTCTTTGCTATTTATTGTTTTAGTTACAATCCCTATATGAAACAGATATTGCGTATGAGCTAGTATTTTGGCTTTGATGGCAAGTAAAAGAGAAACAAAAACTCTGAACTCATTTCCTTAGTTCACACATGGTATGATGAATAGGATCAGAGAATACTCTCTTCTCTAGGAAAAAGAAGCGACTTGATGTGTTTATGATGATGACTTGTGGTATCTGAAGGAATTTTGTAATTCCTTCTTTTGTGTTATGTTGAACCTCTAATATGAGTTTCTTGTTTTCCGACTTTAGTTTTGTAGTTGTAGTCTCAGTGGTAATTTGTTGACTTTATTTAATAATTATAAATAATGTAATCAAGCATGATCGTGCTCCAAACATGCAAACAGTATTTTAGCAATCTGCAGACTGAACTCAAAATGCGTGTTGTCAAAGTCTCACCTTGATAATGAATATGAATAAGGAAAAGGACTTTTGGAGATATAAATGCTAAAGCTGTAATCTCTAATTTCTTACTTTTGCCAAAAAGCTATTTAAACTGTTTTCCACCCTCAGCGAACCAATATTGTTTAGTAACTCTTTGTTTTCCGCAGTCAATTACCAATTTACCACTGAGGTGGGTGAAATCTCTTCTTCGCATCCTTACATTTTAATAAGCATTTCAATAACCTCTCATCCGATTGGTAGTTAATTTTGGACCATAATGGTTATACTTTTAGACAGATTGGACTAGCAAGCAATTTTCTAGTGGCAGTTTATTGTTGTGAATCTAGTGATACTTAGTTTCTATTTTCATGCTTTATGATGCTGAAAAAACATTTTATTTTTCCCCACATTGTGGACCTCCGCGCTCAATTACGCCCATGGTCACATCCCTCTGGATCTAATCCTATGACCACCACATTCGGTGTTTGCCTCTCAGCCATCTCAAAAATGTACTTTGGTGAAGAATGAAAATGATAAACAACATATTTGTATTCTTTTATTGTTAAGTCTTACTAGTTGTTTGTTTTGCGATTCTTTTCTTTCTTTGTCCCAGGAGCAAGTAGCACTACTTGGCATTTATTGGAGGAAAACAAGAAGGCTTTTAACCAAATTGCTGCTAACCTTACATCATTTAGGGTAAGTTCATTCTTTATTTACTGTCTAACTATCAAAATGTTGTTCATGTTCCATCATATTGTCCAACAAGTTTGATTGGAAAGAATTTAACAAGTTCTAGATATAAAACTTCAGGTAGTTTTAACATTTAATTTACTACCTGGAGCTTTGCAGTCACCCTTGAGATTGGAATTTGGGTTAGGATAAGAATGCTCGTAGTGGGATTTTGAATGTTGTCTCAGATGTGTAGTTGCTTGTGATGCCAAAAGTGAATGCACTTAGGTGTGGTCAATCCCTCAATATTAGAGAATTTTTGTGGCTGTTTAATGATAGGTATCAACTATCAAGTAAGTCTCAAGGTCATTTAAGTAATCTATTAGTATTGTACTTTCTCTAGTTGTAGATGAAGGGTATAAATAAGAAGTGTGATGTATTGCGAAGGATTTGAATAGAACAATGGTTGAACAAGCCTTGCTGGTGATTTATAATGCTGGAGAGGAAGATATGATGGAACGAAGGTCTTGGCATCAATGTGGACACCATTCATTGAAAGCCGATGGACTTGTTGTTGATGACGAATCCGATCATCGAACCTTCGAGCAAGATCAGCAAAATTTGATTTCAGATTCATCATCTCAAGCATTATCTTCTCCAAAGACTCTCCAACCACTGAGAGGTTCTTTTTAACGATTTCCAACTGTTCTACTTCCATGTCAACAATTCTGAGGATCGTGGTGGCTCTGATACCAATTTGATAGGATCTTCAAATGGAAGAACACTTCGATAGATCTAAAATGCTGAATTACAAGGAAACAAGAACACAAACAAGAAACATAGGCATTCAAGAGGTCTATTAGCTCTCCGATTCCCTTCACAATACATCGCACTTCTTATTTATACCCTTCACCTACAACTAGAGAAAGTGCTAGAATACTAATAGATTACTTAAAAGACCTCGAGCCTTACTTGGTACCTATCGTTTGTATGATGAAAGGTAATATTACGTAATTGTCTTAAATTTAGACAAAAAAAAACGCACAAAAAAAAAAAAAAAACTATTGTGAAATTGAACTCAAGTTACATATAAATTACCTATTTCTCTACTTCATGTTCCTTACTGTTTTTTCCTCTTTTTACCTCTTTATATCCTTCACTTCAATTTTAAAATATTATGTGTTTACCAGTGATTACAAGGCGCCTAGGCATCGCCTAGACATTTTGGGGGTAGAATAACCTATTCAATTGTCATTCTAAATAATTTTTAGAACACTGAAGGGGCTAATTACAATTAAGTTCAATACTATGAATACCTACCTACCCAACAACAAAATCTTAACATAACTAATGTTACATACGACCCTAAAGCCTTGTTAGTTTCTTTGAAGTATATATTGAATATGGATTACAATGACTAATCAAAAATATTGTTAGTCGTAATTGCAAAGCTTGCCACTCTGGTTTTTATGCAGGTACAAGAAAATATTGATCTCCTATATCACACGAGGAATAATATATTTGCATTGTTGGATGAGTATGTGGCTCTTCTCATTTTATTTGATTGGCTTCTATGCATCATATCTTGTTAATGATTATTATGCCTTGATTATGAGAAATTGGTATTCTGAAAATTGGTTTGGTCAAACTTTACAGCATGCGTTCCACACCTGGATTGATGAGAGAGATGCCACCATTGCCTGTATCAATTAATGATGAACTTGCAAATACAATTTTGCCTTCGACATCTCAGGTTAGAGCTAAAAAGAATCAGTTGCTGAATCATAATTGTGAAAATGTTTGGCAGTATTTCTCTTATTTTGTTGCTATGATTTACATTTAATAGTTAACGAATGGGCTTGGTCATTAGCATCCCAACATGTAATGCTGCCTTACAGAACTGACCTTCTCGACCTCCATTTAAGTTTTATGTTGTCCAATTAAGTTGAATTACCTGCTTCAGCTTGAACAAATCAATCATTGGCTTGACTTGATATGTGAATTTGTTTTCTCGGTATGTTGCATGTTTTTCTATCCAACTCATGCAGCAGCAGCAGCAGCTGCAACAGCAACAAATGGGCCTCAACCTCAATTACTCAAGTTAGTTGGGGTCGCCTACGTGAATTTGGCGTGTCCATCCTGCTTTGTTTAATGTACTTGATGATGTGTATTCTTTTATTATTAATGCATCTCAAGTTATCTTATGTCTACAGTCTACCCCTACACATTCGAATTCCTTGAACTTCTAGGATGTTGAGTTTTCCACTTCATGATTCGGGCTGGAACAATTTTGATATAATCAAACTTCAAGTGCCTATCTTCAAAATTTATGTTAAGTTTGATCTTGTAGTTCAGATTGTATTTTGATTGACTTGAGTGCTTCTTTGATAAGAGATTAAAGTAAACTAATTATTAAAAGAAGTATCTTTATCTTCAAGGGAACATAACTGTAGTTAATTATGGGCAAACATGCAAAACGAGTTTGGCATTTTTTGCCATCAGTAGGTAAAGACCAAACCAATGGCTGTTTTTACCAGTACTGAGGAGTTAATTTTTGTCATGACTCATGAGAGCTCCTCATCTGACTGTAACTTTCGATTTGTTCGAGATTTTTGCATGTTGGATCTGTAGCTGGCTTGGGAGTATATCTGTTCTTAACAATTTTCGAGGAATCATTCATGAGGCTTGAGAGCTCTTTTTTCTTTTTTCTTTTTTTTTTTTTTTACTTGCTTTAGTGGTTAATTCCACATATTTTGCATGTTTTTGAGTCTCTAGCTGGCTTGGAAACTCCGCCTAAAGTCAATATGGAAAGTTGTCTCAAGTTGAGATGGTTGTGACCTGGGTCTTATCTTGTGTGAATACCTTGTTCTTCCTGAAACCCGCCTCTTGGCCATTGCAAGAACTGCTTTTGGGGCTCAAAGGATAGTCTAAGAATCTTTCATTCGTTGATCTAGATCATATTATTTGTAGAAGCTTATGCTGCGTCTCCTTGCAAAATGGATAACAAAGCATTTAATGAATACCGCCGATTAGAACCTGTTGGGAGATGCTACCATCTACATTTTGTTTTGACATCATGAATGTGTCTGCCTTTGGATTACTTATTATGTTTGTGCAGTAAAATGCATCCACTTGATAATGCTGATACATGAGTCAAAAACCGCAGAGTTCTTCCTTTTTATTTCTTTTGACTAGGATGCCTTTGCTTGTGTTCAATTTGCAGGGAATGATGTTTGGCTCGCCGCAGGGGATCCATTTGAAACAAGAACCTAGGTGTTGAAGGTGAGTTCATAGGTTGAGACTTGAGAGGGATCGTCCATTCTGTGTAAGTACCATAATTCCTTCTGTAAATGCATAGGAAGTCGGTAGGGGCTCTTTTTTAATTTGTGTATGCACATATTACACGCGATATCCTGTACCATGAAGAGAATTTGGGATGACCCATTTCGGAATCTGTAACCGTTTCACCGTTGAACCCATCCCCGGGTTAGTAAAAATAAAGGCGACCATCCTAGGGCCCCACTGGTAGAGAGCTTAATCAAACCTTTTTTGTAAACTGAACGCCAATTTATAACTTTTTGTATAAATTCATGAGACAAGAAATGTTGGAATATCCATAATTTGTTCTTGCACGATTTTGACCATTCCTTATACATCTCACGAATTAGTGAAACTACATCAATGCATTAGTAAGCTAGTCACTCTTTCAAATTTTGGTGCTCATGCAGTGAAGATGTGGATTTGGATCATACGAGACTATTGTCGACATTTGTTAAATCTAGCAGGGACTGAAATTATTTCTTTCATGCACATGAATATAGAATTAACAGTCTCATACTGTTTTGCTTTGTCAAATACTTGCATTCATGTTTAACCTTCTCTCTCTCTTCTTCATTCCCTTTTTCTGATATGTGTGAGCATTGAAACATATTAAGTGGCATACTTTTGAGACGCATATTTGTTGCATGGTTGTTGGAGTCCTTTGGTTTTGCATGGACGTCGATATATGCATGTGCGAGGTGCCGATGCGTGTACTTGATGGACTCTTAACAATTGTGTGACAAATGAGGCGTCGAGAATGTCACCCAAATCAAGCCCCCGTCTCTTTAGTTTTCCTATTTTCATGGTGAGAGACCAGCATCCCTTTGTTTTTGCTTTTCTTGTCTTCTGTTTGGGTTTTCATGAATGATACTGCAGTTTGTAGCTTGTTTTCATCTTGAATTCCACACTGTGAAAACAAGTTCTGTTGATGTGCTGCTGGCCTTTGTTTTATTCAATAGGCACAAGCTGTGCATAGAATAGGATTCCTATACTTTTACTAGACTGTATCATGAGCAGCACCTTCATCCTTGTTTCTTACAAGTTCATTCTGTCAGATTCTTGCCTTCTTCATTAGATCTTTTTTTGTTGCTGGAAGTGTCTGCAGTAGTGGAATGAAGAGTTGACGTGTCATGAAGAGAGAAGTAGTGATGTGCAAGCATGGTGCATAATGCATCCAAGTACTGTTTATAGAATTCACTTGCAATTGATGGATAAGTAGGACTTGGAATGCTAGCAATGGAGACCTTTGAAAGTGTCTTCTTCCATGTATATTGCATGCACTCTTGAGACCTACCTTCGTCGCGGAACTGCATACATATATGATGAAGCATACGCTAAACGCGCCGTCGCTCTATTTATTTCGACAGTAAAGACCCAAGATGGCAATTGAAGAAGACTAAACTGGGAAGAAGAAACTGCATAATTCATTTTCTCTATTGAAGACCCTTGACTGCTAATGCTTGTATCTCTATACGAGGAAATGAAAAGAAAACAAGTTCATTATAATCTTGACAATATATCATTTAGAGCAGTTACAATGTTATTGTAGCATTCCCAAACCTGCGCCGCATCCTCTCTTCTCGCCGCATAGTCTAACTGCAAGGATCAACAAGAAAGTATTCATCAATAAGAACTTCCATTGATGAACACATAAAGAAGTTTACTCTAAAGCAAAATAAACGTAGAGATGACAATTTTTTTTTTTTTTTTTTTATATCCGTGAGCATTCAAGTGAACTTTACTATTTCTACGATGTCTTAATGCAATGCGTACCCATGATGGCTTAGACAAAAACTTGGGAAACTTGGGATTGTGTGTTTAACCCACACAATTCCAAACGTCTTTACTGTTGGGTACTGTTGGGCCAACCTGTCCGAGTTTAGAGACGACAAAAAATGCTTATGCTTGAACTTACTCTAGTGACATTGTTGAAGAGTTGTGAGTACAACTTTCTCAAGAGAGGCCTCTCCCCACCAGGCTTGGCTTGTATGATTGTGTAGACATCTTGTTTGAGATATGCAGAGCTTTTTCTCAGCTCTTTCTGTGCTTCTCTCCATGACTCCTCTTCAATCAAATCCCTCACACTTAACAATTCTTGGGCATGCCCTCTTACCATACTCTCTGCCTCTTCAAGTGTCTGGTCAGGAACTGTCATTCTAAAATCAAAACAACCTCCCTCTCAGCATTACTGCCCAACACAACAAGTGTTGCCAATGTTGATGTTGTGAGTGCTATGGCTCTTCTTCTTCTGTTAATGAGACCTGTTTGGTTGTTGAGCTTCTTTTGAGGGGTTTTTGGTGAAGTGGAGGAGATTGGAATGCTAAGATAGTGGTGATTGTTGTTGGGCTTAAAGGGTGTCAGTATTTTTGCTAGTAGTGATGACATTTTGTTGTGATGGTGTGTGTGTGTGTGTGTGTTGTTCTAAATTTGGAGAGATGTGGACTCTGGTGGTGGTGGTGGTAATTTTGTGGTGCTTTTGATAAGGTTGTTATTGAGCAGTTGGATGTTCATTGAGATGTGTGTTGGACATCTTTGGGAACCTGTGTAAAGTACTACTATTATTATTAGATATTAGATAGCATTTAATGGTTCACGCTAACAACTTTACGAGTAACGTATTTGTGCACGTCCCTTCATTTTTGCTGATACACAAACAACACGTACTCATCTTTCAGCCCTTGATGTTTGATACGCGCACCTCAGAGCACCTCGAGATATATTAAAGAACGAGGACACATACATGTTTTTGCGTGTTTTTTTCTGAATTATAGTAGCACAATCCTTTAGCTTAATTAGTGACAATATTTTGTAATGTATTTTTCTTTCAATAAATCTAGATGGACTCAAAAAGTCCGGACTCAAACAATCAAAAAGTAAAGAAATATTTAATTTAAAATTATTTTAGTGTTTATAGAGGGTAATTGCTTCATTAATTTTGGAAGATATCTTTGAAATTATTAAAAAAAAAATTGAGTCACGACTCAAAAAAATTCAAATAAGATTTTTTGTTTTTGTTTTTCTTTTTACTCGGTATCTAATGTCAACTACTCTGATTACTCCACATTCTTACACGTGTCAAAACATCTTTAGTGAGATAGTAGATGCATCTTTTACCAAAATATAAAATTTAGGTACATCATACATTCGACTCCCACTTAAATTCAAAAAAAAAAAAAAGAAATCCGCACTTTGAAATATCTAATTTTTTCACTCATAAGACTTAAACTCGAAACTTGTGCTACCCGGACAGATGGATCGTTGCATTGTTAGTAAATTTGCATTAATTGAAATGGAATGTAACGGTTGGAAAAAATAGAAAAATAAATACTGCTCTTTTGCAGTAAACCCTAGCTAGCAAGCGCGGGAAACCTGTGATTTTCCGGCGAAATGGCTGACGGTAACCTCGCCGGAGACTCGGACGGCGACCGGCCGAGATTCTTCAAGGTCATACACTCCACGGTGATTCAGGAGAGCCGACTAGTGAGTTGTGTCAATTCTTGTGTTTCTGCTTCATTGATTCAGGAGAACAGAATTGCATTTTTAGGTTTACTTTGAAATTAACTGGTGATGCTACTAGAAAGAATGTCTTTACATAGTTAAATTTACAAAATGCTACATTGTGTTCGTTTGTTGAACTGGGAGAATGCTTGTCATCGATTCTTGCTCTTCATTTCTTGGTTCTTTGATTTCCCCTTGTTTTGTCACGAGTTAATTCAGATTCTGATCCTCAAAAAAGTTCCCTGAGAATGCGCGGCGAAGGAAAGGAGAGAGGGGTAGATATGGGGAACTAAGTGGAAAGAAAGTTGATGGGCAAAGAGTTTTAGAATGAGAAATATGATGGAGTTTATAAACACCCACCTTTGATGTATTTGATTGAAATTGAAACAAACCCATGTGCCAATCCAGTACCTGACCCAATTGAACCAATTTCCTTTTTTTTTATTTTTTTTTTCGACGTAGAGTTGTTGCTAAATAGTTCGAGTTCCTACTCATCAATAGAGGTTCGAAATGACCAAATTTGGTTGGTTGGTGGGACGGCCGCATTTCTACTTCGCATTCTGATTTGTTTTGGATAAAAAAAAGTAGTTCAAGTTTTTAACTTTGTGAATAGACATGGATATCATGATCGACTATTAGGAGGCGAGGAAATTTGTGAAATTTAGGAGTTTGGATTTAATCAATTGCCTGGGGTATAAAATGCAATGTGTTCAATAGTGGCACTTGCAGCTTGATATTGAATGTTAAAATCATGATTCATCTGTTATATTATTCAATTTATTCTTACATAGTTTTGATAGTTGAGACTCAAATTTTCTCATTGCTGACCCGAACAACTTCTTATCTCCCTTGCAGGAGTTGCCCAAGAAATTTGTTAATAAACTTGGACAAGACATTTCTGATGTCGCTGTTCTAAACGTTCGTAATGGTACTGCATGGGATATTGAATTAAAGAAAGCTGATGGCGCCATTTGGTTTCAGAATGGTTTGCAGGATTTCACAGAACACCATTCTATATGTGCTGGGCACTTCTTGGTTTTCAGATATGATGGAATTTCATCTGATGGAAAATCTCAGTTTCACGTTCTTATGTTTGATATGAGTGGTGTTGAGGTAGGGCGTCGCCGTATTTGTAATGATTGTAATGAACAAAATAATGAGAGGACATGCCGACTACCTATAGGTGATGTTGGAGAGAAATCTGCTGACACACAAACAGACTCTTCCGGTAAGGCTTTCAATTATTGGCGTTGTTTTGTAATTGTTTTTACCAGCTCTATGTGCATAGCGTGCAGTCCGGGTGAGCCACCTTAAAGAGTAAAATAATGTGTCTGCTGGTTTGATCCTGTATACTAGTCTTTGCAGGGCATTCGGTTCCCACTACTGACAAAGACAAAGACGGAGCAGCTAAAGATGCAATTTGTTTCGAGTCTGAAAATCCCTTCTTCGTTTCTGTCATGAAGCAAGCATACTTGTCTCACAGATTTATGGTGAGCTCTCGGAGTAGAAATTCCAGAATTTTATCAGATTCACGACATACACACTCTTGATGCTATTAGTTTTATGACTTCCCAAGCCTGTGCTGTTTTCATAGAAGACCTGCCATTATGTCTCCTGTAGTGAAGCATTCCTCCATCCAAATCATAACAAGCTCCATTTGTTACTGATAAATTTTGTACCTTGCTTGATCTAGCATATACCATGCACCTTCACCAGGGAGTATCTGCCCGACGACTTGCCCAAAGTCAAACTTCAATCTCCAGACGGGCGCTTGTGGAAAGTAAGATGCCTTCCCTCTAAGAAAACAATTAGGATGAGTAAAGGATTCTCCGCATTCGTGAATGCGACCAACTTGCAGGTAGGAGATGTGTGTGTGTTCGAGCTGATAAAAGTGAAGGTTGATCCGGTGATGAAAGTTCATATATTTCCTGCAAGCGGCAGGTTAGAAAAACCATAGAGAATCAGTATATCAGAAGTAAAGTTTGATTGGCGCTGTTCAGGTTCCGTTTCACCTCAACCTTTGTTTTATCTATTGTTTGTTGCACTATTCGATTTCATAGAGCGCTTACGTTGTATGCGAGGATTAGCACCCTTTCTAATTTCTTATATTCTGATTTATTTTCTTTGCAAAGCAGGCGCCGGGAGGTATTGCATTTTATTGCCGGTAAAACCGACTGATCTGTTGAAGTAGAAACCACAACTCAAAGTTGACTACCATTTGGCTTAAGATTTAAGGTTGTTATCAAAATCACACTTTCGTTAATTTTCTTGTTGAGTCTTTGTTTTATGGCTTTCTTTGATTCTTTGTGATAGTAATGTAGAAATTTCTGAAGACAAACTTTGACACATCAAGCAATCTCATTCTTGATGATAATACCCTTCCAAGGACTTCAGCTTCTTGGAATTTTTTGATTCTGTAGATACTTACACCATTAGAGAAGTGAGTGAGCCCAAAGCCTTCTTAGCTAGGCCAGAGTTCTCTCTCTTAGATGACATGTTGACGACTGGCGACCCTGGCTTGTTAGCCTGAGGCAGCATTTTTCCGCAAATCCATTTTCGAACTCCTAATTGATTCCAATCCTTCCTTTACTTACCCTTCACTTCTATCATACAGGAAGTTCATGTTCCTCCGGAGGCCTCCTCGGCTTATGGATAATTCATGCTCCATCGAAGGGTCAATGCCTACCGTAGTATTGAACTTAGAAACCTTAAACATCAGTTTTGCTTACAGACTGCTGTTCTCTGCTTGCAGAATGTGAATCAGCTGAGCTTCTTCTTTGTCGTCGTAGTCTTCTTGCTTTTCTTTTTTTTTTTTTTTCAAATCAGATTCCAGGAGTATAATAATATGCATTCATTTTGCAGGTGTTTGCAGACCAAGGAATGTGGACAAACTTATTGAGGATGATCAGACTAGAATTACAAAGAATAAAGCGCGTTGTTTTTGTTTTGTTTTGTTTTGGCAATTCGAATTTGGGAGAGTTTGGTCTAAAAGAAATAATTTGGGAGAGTTTGATTCATGTAGTCGAGCCCAACTAATTTGAGATTGAAGCTTGTTGTTTTTTAGGCTTCATTTTAATATTTTATGAAGATTTAAGTCATCAAGATGCTTTGCTGCTTTGGATGTTTGATGGCTCCATTTTAATATTTTATGAAGATTTAAGTCATCAAGAGGCTTTTGCTCATATAAAAGCTTTTCATTTTTTGGATGTTACATTATATTTTTGGGATGGGAGTTTTATCTCACTTTCAACATTCACAGATTAAAAGTGCACATGAATGAGCCCCCCTAGGGGTGTGATGTGGTGGCAAAAAAGGGGCAACATTACTTTAATTGAGGCATAAGTCATGGATTCAATTATTCGAAGTTACATTATATTTTCGATTAATCGAATTTATTCAAAGATTAATCGAATCAAAGCAAGAGGAGCTCAAAAAAGTTTCGGACACTCATAGTTAGAGCATCTTTAATGGGAAATGTGGATTGATGTTGATTGATGCCGCATCAACAAAAGTGGAGATGATATCCATCTTAAGTGGCTTGAATATACATTGAAGTTCAAAAATGTTCTCCAATGGTCAACCATTGGATTGCACTTTTATTTTAAAATTTTATCAATTTTTTATTTATATACTTTATAGAGAATCACTGACGTGGCTATGAATTGCACCATCTAGAAGTAGACATTGAAAATAAACATTATCTATTTCTCATATGCCACCTGGGCTCGACACTTCAAATACGCATTTGCATTTGAAATTATTTTTTTGTTTCTATGTCTATTCAATCTTAAGTGGCCCACATTCACACCCTCAATCCACATCTCCATCAAAGATACTCTCATCAAAGATTAAAAAAAAAAAAAAAGGAAAATTATTGTCTAACACCTCCAAATGGACACCAACTTAGGTAAGTGTAAGATGAACAATATTTCTCGAGATGCCCACCAGCTCTGATCGTAAGAAAACATAACAAAACAAAAAATGCCTGAATTTTTCCCACCACACTGTCGATTGTTTACAAAAATGGCGACGTTGAAATGTGACACTCGAAACCCTAACAAGCGTTTTCCGGCGAAATGGCGGACCGACCGAGCTTCTTCAAGATCATGCACTCCGCGGTAGTTCGTGAGCGGAAGCTCGTGAGTTGTGTTCTCGGATTTCATTCTCTGTTTCAATCGTTTGTGAAATTGAGCGGTTTTTGAGATAGATTGATCATTTGTTCGATTTTTCTGGTTTTCTTTGGAATTTGAGGTTTTTGTGAATGTTGTTTGAGGATTTGAGGTTGTGGAATGGATGGAATGGAGAAACTTGCATATGAGGTTGTGAAACAGTGAAACGATAGTTTGAATTTGATCTGTCACAATGTGGTGTTAATTTTGCTCCGACGCGGTGTTTTCGCCGCTAATTGTGGGTTTCCTTTGTGTTTTTGAAGCTTGCAGTGGAGGAAAGATTGAAGATTTCTTGATTGCTGTGTTTGGTTGGTTCATTGGTCTTGTGTTTCAGTGATTTTGTTAGGCTTTTGTGTGAGAGATTGTTGAGGTTTCGCCGATGAGGCATTGCTAATGGCGCATTTTATGTTTAGTTTGATATAAGAAGCTTTGGATTTTGTAGAAGCGAGGAGGATAATAGATAACTCCACCTATGTAGAACATTACGTGCGCTGCATAGCCGGTCCCAAGTCCGGACTCTGACGTTCATTTTTCATGCTGGAAAATGGGTAAGGGAGGTCCCAAACCCATTTTTCATACCCGAAAAATGGGAGAGGGAGGCCCCGAGCCCATTTTCCAAGAATGGAAAATTGAGAAGGGTTGGGATATGTTGACAGCCAACATAAAACTTTTGTCGCTTTTCATGAAATGAATCAAACACATATAAACGTTTCTTAATCGAGCACAATGGAAGAGTTTGATCCATGTAGCCAACCCAATTAATTTGGGACGAGGCTATGTTGTTGTTGTTTCTGTTGTTGAGGAGGATAATAGATGCACAATTCTTCAGCCACTACATCGTTTGATTTTATTTGAAATCCAAAGATCTACTGTAAGGTTTTAGAATATGCTTCTCTTTCCTTGTTGGATCCCCCGGTTTCTCAGCTTTCGCTATTTCATAGGATGTGCTTTTTGTTCTCATTCTTTGATGTCTTGAGGCATCTGGCAGCAATTTCATGTGTTGGTAAATAACATAGGTTTTTGGCGTTTTTTCATGGAAATCCCCTTTTCCACCATCATGGTTATAATTATTCACAGGAACCTTTTAATCAAGTGAAGTTTTCCATTATAGGAGGCGTGGTGGTGATACTGGAAAGAACAATTTTGTAACATCTAAAGTTTGAAAATGCTACTCAAGATGGATATTATGATTAGTTAAAAAAGTGGAAGATGTAGTCAGACTCCGAATGCTAAGACCATAATTCATCTGTTATATCATTCACACTTGGTTTTTGAATGTTAAAACTCGAACGTTCACATTATTGACCTAATCAACTTTTTTTTTCTCACTTGCAGGAGTTGCACGATGTACTTCCACCACGAGGGTCGGTGGGTAGCTATTAAAGGGGATCCCACCTTGCATCGCGCCCTGGTGTCCCGCAAAACAATCAAACGCTCTCTCGATTCTCGTATTGGGTCAAGTTTTTTGATAGAATGCCTCGGTGGTGAGTCTTCTCCGACTATTTCCCGGATTCCATTGAGGTACCCTGCATCCGTGACTTACTCCAATCATTTTCTCGCTTTATTCGATCTTCCGTGTCATTGCCGCTCGTCATGCCGCGAGTGTGATCACGCCATTCAATTAAAAGACGGAACCGATCCTATCCGGTCGACCTTCTACCGCTACCCTCGTATACGAAGTCCGAGATTGAGAAGATGGTTAATGAGATGCTCTCGGCGGGCATTATACAACCTAGTAACTCCCCTTCTCTAGCCCTGCTTCTCCTTGTCAAGAAGAAAGATGGAAGTTGGCGATTCTCGCGTGGATTACCGCGCGTTGAACAAAGCCACCATCCCCGACCGATTCCCCATTCCGAACATTGACGAGCTCTTAGACGAACTTCATGGCGCTGCGTGTTCTCGAAGCTCGACCTCCGCTCGAGCTATCATCAAATTCGGGTTAAGCCGGGTGATGTCCCGAAACGGCTTTCGCACCCACGACGGCATTTCGAATTCCTGGTGATGCCGTTCGGTTTGTCCAACGCCCCCGCTACCTTCCGTCTCTCATGAATTCCATTTTCAAGGGGGAGTATTCGTCGCTTTGTGTTGGTTTTCTTTGATGATATCTTGGTTTACATAAATCGTTGCACGACCATTGCGACCATCCTGTCTCATGTTCTTTCAAATTCCTCTCCAAATTCAACTCTTTGTTTGTTAACTTTCGCAAGTGTTGCTTTGCCAGACAAGTCTGGATTATTTGGGCCACATCATATCGCAAGATGGGGTTTCACGACCCGGAGAAAGTAAAGGCTATGGACTTATGGCTTTCCGTCTTCCCCTAAAGATCTCCGAGGCTTCCCGGGGCTTCACAGGCTACTATAAAGCGCCGTACGGAATTATGGCAAAATTGCAGCCCTAACACAACTTCTTCGCAAAGACTCTTTTGCCCGGACAGAGGAAGCTACTTTCGCCTTCAATCACCTTAAGCAAGCAATGAAGGAGGTACCCGTTCTCGCCTTACCAGATTTCTCAGCCCTCTTTGTGATCGATACGGATGCTTCGGGCCTAGGGGTCGGTGTTGTTTTATCGCAGCAGGAGCGTCCGATAGCTTTTTTCAGCCAGGCATTCTCTCTCAGGGCACGGGCCAAATCTGCGTATGAACGCGAACTTATGGCTATTGTCCTTCTTCCTAAAATGGCGCCACTACCCTGCCGCGTTTCTGGTCCGCACCGATCAGTGCACTGAAGTTCTGTTTGGAGCGGCGTATGGTAGCCCCGGAATACCAACGGTGGGCGATGAAAGTTGATGGGCTTTCACTTTGATATCCAATATAAACCAGGCTCCTCTAACGTCGTGGTGATGCCCTTTTCCGACTACCCCCATTCGGAGCTTCATTCTTTTTTTTTTTCTCACTTGCAGTGGCTAAAGAAATGCAGGACGATCCTTCTTTATCCTCCATCGTAGCCGCCCTCCAATCCGATCCGTCGTCGAAACCAGGTTGGACTCTTTCCCATACGACCGTTTGCTTTTCCACAACCGCCCGGCTCTTCCAGCCTTCTTTCCGTTTCAAGCATCGGTTCTTGGCGACCGAATTTCACTCTAGCCCGCCGGGGGCCATGGGGGTATGCTTAAAACGTACAAACTTTTGGGAATTTACTTGGGGGATGCACAAGGATGTCAAGAATTTTGTGCAATCTTGTGAGGTTTGCCGCCGCAACAAGTACGAAACCCTCGGCTCCCGGGCCTCTTACAACCTCTTCCCATCCCCACGCTATCTCGGGAGGACATTTCCTCGACTTCATTGATGGATTGCCCTGTTCCCGCGGTTTCAACTCCATTTTAGTGGTAAAGAAATTTGTTAATAAATTTGGACAGAACATTTCCGATACTTCTGTTCTAAATGTCCG
This sequence comes from Stephania yunnanensis, assembly GCA_039657365.1. Taxonomy (NCBI): domain Eukaryota; kingdom Viridiplantae; phylum Streptophyta; class Magnoliopsida; order Ranunculales; family Menispermaceae; genus Stephania; species Stephania yunnanensis. The sequence goes on from CM077589.1 coordinate 1,319,829, forward strand.
GAATGGTACTGCATGGAATATTGAATTAAAGAAAGTTGATGGTGCCATTTGGTTTCAGAATGGTTTGCTGGATTTCCTAGAATACCATTCTATACGTGCTGGGCATTTCTTGGTTTTCCAATATGATGGACTCTTATCTGATGGAAAATCTCAGTTTAATGTTCTTATATTTGATGTGTGTGGTGTGGAGGTAGGTCATCGCTGCATTTGTAATAATTGTGAAGAACAAAGTAATGGGAGGACATGCCGAGAACCTAATGGTGGAGTTGGAGAGAACTCTGCCAACGTACAAAGTTTCTCTCCTAGTGAGGCTGTTAATTCTTGGCAAAGTGATGTAGCAGTTAAAGATGCCATTTCTTTCGAGTCCAAAAATCCTTACTTCATTTCTGTTATGAAGTCATCATATGTGAATCACAATTTTATGGTAAGCTGTTAGAGTAGAAACTCCATGAAACTTTATCACACGTACTCTGGATGCTATGCAAGTTTGCCATTTCCAAAGTCTGTTTTTTTTATTGAAGATATTTCCCCATCCAAATTATTTTCTTGCTAACTAACTCCATTTATTTATTATTACTGATAATTGCCCTCTTTTGTCCTCTTTAGAATATGCCAGTCGACTTTGTTAGGAAACACCTTTCCGGTGGCTTGCCCAATATCAAGCTTCAAGTTCCAGATGGCCGCTCGTGGGAAGTAGGATGCTCTTCCTACATGACTCAGATTCGGATAAGCAAAGGATGGACTGCTTTCATGCGTGGGGTTAATTTACAGAAAGGAGACACGTGTGTTTTTGAGCTGATAGATGCGGCGGTTGATCTTGTGATGGAAGTTCATATATTTCCTGCTACCAACAAGTTAGAAAAGCTGTAGAGAAGTTGATGTAAAGTTGGACTTGTGTTGTTCAGGTTCCTTTTCATCCCTACCTTTCATTTCTCTATTGTTAGTTGCCTTATTAGAACTTACAAAGTACGTATAAAATGAAGTTTAGTATCCTTCTATTTTCTTCTTTACTGCTGGTCTCTTGAAGTAGAAATTATAAACTAAGAATTGACTGCTATTTGGCATTATATTTAAGGCTGTTATCAAAATCTCGCTGTCTTTCTTGAAGCAACTTTTTAAATAATTAAATCTTTGTTTTTTTTTTGTTTATTTATTTATTTGTTTTTTTTTTTGTTTTTTCTTAAAGTTGTTTGAGATTATAATGTAGAAATTTCTGAAAATAACTTGAGGAACCTACCAATTCCATCCTAAGGTAATGCGTTATCAGGGACTTGAGCTTCTTGAAATTTATAATTTTTTAGATGCATGTTAGATAAGCAAGTGAGGCCAAAACCTTCTTAGCTAGGACCAACCAAGTGGACGGCTCACCGTTTTGGCATGAGGTTACTTAGGTAATTGTTGGTTGCCTTATTAGAACTTACGAAGTACTTATAAAATGAAGTTTAGTATCCTTCTATTTTCTTCTTTACTGCTGGTCTCTTGAAGTAAAAATTATAAACTAAGAATTGACTGCTATTTGGTATTATATTTAAGGCTGTTATCAAAATCTCGCAAATCTCGCTTTCTTTCTTGAAGCAACTTTTTAAATAATTAAATCTTTGTTTTTTTTTTTTTTTTTTTGTTTTTTTTTTTTTTTTTTCTTAAAGTTGTTTGAGATTATAATGTAGAAATTTTTGAAAAGAACTTGAGGAACCTACCAATCCCATCCTAAGATTATGCATTATCAGGGACTTGAGCTTCTTGAAATTTATAATTTTCTAGATGCATGTTAGATGACCGATTGAGGCCAAAACCTTCTTAGCTAGGACCAACCAAGTGGATGGCTTGCTGTTTTGGTATGGGGTTACTTAGGTAAGAGGTCGGGAGTTCGAGCCTCATAATGTGAAAGTTGTGGTTTCTTTCTTATAAAAAATAACCTTCTTAGCTAGGTATGGGTTCTCTTTCTTAGATTTTCATGTTGACGGTTGACGGTTAGAGATCCTGGCTTCCTAGCTCATAGCAGCTTTTTCCTGCAAATCTTCTTCAACTACCTACTCGACTTTGAATTTCCTATCCTTCCCTTACTTTCTTAATTTCTGGTTGTATGTTATGGAAAGCTCATGTTGCTCCCAAGGCGAGGCTTTGTGGATAATTCATGGTTATTAAAGGATCAACAATTACACTACGATTAACCTTATTTACCTCCAAACGATTAAGCTTAGTTACCGCAAATTATTTGTATTACCTATAGGCCTTGTTTGGTTTGCTTTTTGCCAACTTACAGTGCAGGCGGAGCTAAGTGAAAGATCATATTTTCATATTTGGTTCAACTTTAAACTTGTAGGGAAGTTGCAAATTTTTAAACAATAGAACATATGAAATGACATAAATACCATTCAAACAAAAGAGACGTATGTTGGTAATAAAAATGTAATAAATGAAGGGTAATTGTGTCCATAAACTCTTGGGAGATAACTCTCCAGGGATAGAGAGATATCTCTCACCTTTGGGTATGAATTGAGAGATAACTTGCAGGGAAGTTAGGCAACCGAATAAGATTAGTTCCAACTCCCACTGCAAGTTATCTCCAGGGAGTTAACTCCGCCCCTACCCAAACGAGGCCGTAAATTGTTGTGCTTTTCTTACAACATTTAGATCAGGAAATCAATTTTCTTTTCTTTTACTATTCTCTGCATTCACCTTATGATGTGCATTCGCATGGCAGGTGTTTGCAGACCAAGGAATATGGACAAGCTTATCGAGGCCAACCAGATTCTAGGATTATGAAGAATAACGGGCATTGTGGTTTTGTTCTTCATTGTCATTGCAAAGATAGATCTCTGGTCGTAGACATCAAGGTACTTTGATGCTTGGGGCATGCTAAAAAGGCCAGCATCTCCGGCTTGTAAGTTGGGCAAAGAATCTCATGTTTGTCTACGAAAACTGGCATAGCTTCTTCAATCTCTGTATCTTTTTATTTTTTTCTTTTAGACTATTGAAAGGTTAGGCCTAAGATTAGTTTAGATGCATTGATTAAGAAGGATTTAAACATTTTAAATACACGCCATTAAAAGCATTAAATCGAGTGGAAGAGTTTGATTTATGTAAAGGTCTCCAAATATTTGGAATTGAGGCTTTGTTGTTGTAAGGTTACGAGAGGGTATCAATGTTTGCTTATTTTGAACAGTTTCATGGTGTCAACTCTTACCATCACTAGTTTGTGAAATCAGGATGGCATTAAAGACGAGTTCTACAATCGAAGTGAGATGAAACATTTCTTCCAGTGGCATATGTAGGGAGATGTGTGAAACATTTTCATGCTTTCAACTCAACAACTGGAAGAAAAAAAGTGAGAGAAATGTTACATTTGACTTCATCAACTATTGTCACATTTCTTGACAGATACAAGAGTAATTTGGTTTGTTTGTTAGGAAAATGCTTACAGTTTTTTTTTTTTTTCGTTTATCTAGGTGAGCCTACCTATTTCCATGAAACTTTGGTGCAATCGACCAGAGCGTACTTCAGTGGCATGAGCAATAGGAAAATATTTTCGTAACTCACTTTGGGCACCTAGTGGGCTCAAGTAGATGTCCTTTCATGTGATACACATTGAGAAGTGTGAGCACACATCTCGAGGTGGTGCACGCACACCTCGAGGTATATCGCATGGTTGGTCACCAACTTAGGTCCACTAGATGCTCAAAGCGGGTTGCATTTTTCTATTACACATTTGATCCCTAAACTTTCATAAAAAAATGTAGATTTGGTCATTTCACCATTTAGGATGTTGAATCCCTCTTACGTGGCTAATAGAAGTATCACATGGCTAGCCAAGAAGAGTTAAATGATTTATATTACTAAACCAAATGACTTAGTTCAACAAACAAAAACCAAAAAAAAAAAAAACTCAATTTCTCTAAAAGCATATTAAAAAAGAAAAGCTTTGATAACCTACTTTGGACACTGAGATTAGGTATCGACCCACTCGGTTACTGTGTAGTGCACTTCACATCGCGCTCGTGCACATCTTGAGGGATATCGTGCGACAATTGAGTGGATTCGTGTTTAATCTCGGTGCTCAAACTGAGTTACTCCATCTTTCTATAAAAAAAGATTCAAAGTTGATGAATCAAATATATACCAATAAAAGTTTACAGATGAAATGTACACTATGCAAGATTAACGGCAAAAAACATAAAAACTCAAAGGGCCGGAAACTGTTATCTATGTATCCCTCGATTTAAGTAAAGTAGTGAATCGAGGTACATCTAACGACACAGAAGAGTTTTGCGCGGGTGACGTAAATGTAATCGGTGAATATCGAACGGTTTTAATTTGGGGACGACCACCTCCTCAGTAGGACGGCAATTCCAGCTCATTAACATCCACTCCATCCTCGAACGCGCGAATCACAGCGATTTGGCGGGCAAAATTCGAGAGTCGTTCGTTAGGGTTTCGAATTTCGAATCACAACTCCTTCGATTCTCATTCGTTCCTTCGTTCGATCGTTATTCTGATTCCTCACCCATGGACTGAATCTCTTCTCCGAAGACCTCGATCGTCTCTCAATCAATGGCGGACTCGCTTGCGCAACACGTGTTGAATCTGCTGAAGAGGCTTCGCAACGGATGCAATCGGAGGATCGCCGAGATCATTCTCACTCTCTTCAATCACAAGGTGCGCGATCGTCTTGTGTTTCTGATTGTTTTTCTTTTGTCGCTGATGGTCGGATTTAGGGTTTTGGATTGACGTTTTGTTGGAGAATGTCAGATAGTGTAGTGATTTGTCGGTTTATTTAAGGTTACGGATTTGGGATAGGTTTGGTGGATTGAAGAATTGATGGCTTGGATTGTTTGTATGATGGAGCCATGTATTGATGATGCGCTTTGATGGCGGCAGTGTTATCCCTAATTGGCTTTCTAGTTCATAAAACTTGGCGAGGCACAAATCTAGTGTAAGGGACGGTATGATTGGTCTCACTTTTGTGATGTTTCCTTTTGGAAACCCAAGATCGATCGGCTTAGCATCTACTATGAGGGGGACCACTCTTCCTTAAGGGAGCGAGATTCTAGGAGGCACGGAGCGTTCACCGGACCTCACCCATACTAGATAGGGGTGGCGATTGAGCACTCTACCGGAGGCACTAGACATGGTTAGGCTCCGGCGAGCTGTCCCTAAGGTGGCCACACGCATGTAGTCACCACGAGCATGGCCCTGTTGTGACCAAGATGAGTATGTGTGTGGCTTGGGATAGACCCAAGTTCACACGAAGACTTGGATGGACCAAGTCAAAGTGACCAAGGCATCTCTCGAGCAATTATGAGCACTAGCTTGGTTAGTGCTCATGGCCCCTGGGCACGTGACAAGACGCTTTCTAAGTACATCGAACACATGCTCTTTGAACCTGAGAGTTATGAAATAGGTGACATTCCAGAAAATGGGCAGTTGGGCAACAATCGGAGAAGTGAACTTGCAGGAGCATGTCAACTAGCCACTCATGAGAATACGGGTTTTATTAGTTCTTAAATGCATCGAAAATAGGGCATATGTGTAGACGGTTGTTTAATATAAAACCTAACACTCTATCCTTGGCAGTGCTTTCAAGGCGGTGAGACGATTTTGTCCCGCCTTGTGACGACCCAAAAATTTAAAGATATTGATTATACTTGATTTGCACGGTTACGACCTTTAATCCAAGCTTAAGTGAAGAAAACTCAGTCAAACCTCAGGCACAAAAGCTGAGATGTTATTTATGGATGATGCGTGCTTATGTGATTTATTATATGTTATAGGTGTTGCTTCGTGAAACTCGAGCCTTGTGGAGCTAAGTTGAAGCCTATGCAATGACATGGATGAGTGCACGCGAGATTGATTGAGTACGACAAGATCAAGACTGGCCTAGCAGGCTAATGTGACTGAGTGAGTGAGGGACTAAGTGATGAGTTGGAAAAAAGAGGGATCGACCTCGAGATGTGTGCTTAGGGAACTCTAGTGAAATCGAGTCACCTATGTGGCTATGTGAGTGAGGGGTATATCGACCAAATTTGTCATGGAGAGGAGTTTGATGGGAAATAAATGTGATCGGTGAGAGTTGGTGGAGTGTATGTAGCAAGTGAGTGTAACTCAACTATGCCTTAGTTAAGAGCTGTTGGTGCCTAATTTCATGTTCTTTTGAGTGTTGGAGTGCTGAGTTAGGTAGGCTTCTAGTGCACCTTGTTTTAAGTGAAAAAGTTAAGTGTATTTTTCTTAGTGAGGAACCTCTAGTTGCGACCACGTGATAATTGCTATTAACCCCATGACAACATATGCATGGAGGCGTATGCGAGAGAATGATGCTCGCATACGCGTGAAGGTGTAATGTGCGTGTACGTGCTTGAAGGCATATACACTCAAACTTGAGTCAAGCAAGCTGATGTTGGATTGGTTTTGTTCTTGTAAATGAACTTAACTTTATTCACGAGTAATATTTTTTTCAGCATGCTGGAACATTGGGAGCTGTTGCTGGATTTGCCATTGCTGTTATTTTCTCTTGGAAGTTTTTGAGACCCTCAACAAAACCGAAAAGAATTCAGCGGAAGTTTATAAATTCTGAATCAACGAGCAGGTCTACTGGTCACACTCTTGAAATTGCTTCTTATTCTCAAGTTGATGATGATGAGATCGATGAATCATCTCGTCAAGTGAAGGTGAGCATTGTTTTTCCCGTAATAAACCTTGCTCATATAGAAACTCATTTTTTATAATTTTTCAGTTGACAGGTGAACAAATTATGAGGAAGAGGCTGAATGGAGGCAGAAAGGTACTCATAATTTTGGGAATTCGTATGTTTTCCATCCTTAAATGTATTGTTAAAATCTTGAGCATTAGGAGCATGTTCAGTGCACACCTGGAAAACAACCTTCTAATTCCTCAAATCTTTGAAAAAAACAAAGCAAAACACGTGGTTTGCATTTTATTTAGCAAGATCCAAAGAACTTTTTATATTTATCTTGAAAAGCATCTGGCCAAATCTTTTACTAAAAAGAGTTCTATACATTCATTGGATTTTCCAATGTCTTCAACCTTTTGCTTCAGATTCAAGGGGTGAAAAATTTTCAAAGCTTTGCCTTATGAACTTTCATAACCATTAGTTTATGCCCATGGTCTCTTAGCTTATGTAAATTATAATGCGAAATGCTCAAAAATTCTAAACAGGTTTATATTTTGCAAAATAGTTATTGATATGCTAGATATTTTTTTAGAGGCACTGAAATTTTTGAATTATGGATTAATTGCTGGACTTATTATGTTGCATTAACATGGTTGTAGATCTAAAATATTCTTCTAAAGTGCTTTGTAGGAATCCTCTTTGCATCGGTAGCTGAACTTTAGTTTGGTGATAAGATGGTTTTATTGGAATAATCTTAAAGACTAGTGTTGATTTCCACAACGTGAAATCACAAGCTCAGTTATGATAGAACTCTCGTCTTTGCTTGGTAAATCCCCATATGCAAGGGGTAGATATGTATCATATGTTTATATTATTAGAGATTTAGTCGTGGAAGCCCTGTGGCAGAAATTGACTTGGAACTGAAGTTGGCTGTTTTCTTTTGGAATTTTGTGCAAACGTTTTGTCTTTGTTACAAGAAATCATGTTGGATTTTCCAAACATATTGTATTGGAAGTTTATTTGGAAATATCAATCCCTTGTTGAACCTAATTATGGAAGATTGTCATTGCTTTTGTTCAAATAATCAGCCTGACTGCTGCGTATCTGCAACTCCAGTTTCTTTGAAAATGGATTTCCGTCCTACAAAAAGAACTTCGATGAATTGTTTCTGGACAGGTTTTCAAATGATGTCGTAACTTCTGTTACATGGGTGGGTTGTTTGTCTTAATTCCCTTAAATTCTAGCAAGTCGTAAAAGAAGTCCGTGTTTAAGTAAGGTGGGCAGGACGATGCATAAGAGTTTTCTTGTACGCCTTTTCTCGTACATGTAGGTTTTTGCATATGTTGTCAAGAACATTTTCATGAAGGACTATTTAAATTGCAGGGGTGTGATAAAGTCTTAGAAATTTAGCTTTGGCTATAACTTGAATAGTTTGGTTAGCCTTGCAGTTTCTGGATTTTTGTTTATATTAGCTCCAATTGTTATACCAGGAGTTCAGTTTATTGGTTCTAGTTTTTATTTTTTAAGGCTTGCGCATTTCCCTTTTAAGCTAAAATTGTTTATGAGCATTTGGTTCCTTTTAAGGTATTGCGACTATTGTAAACAGCTGAAGATAAACGTGATCGCCAACATCCCATCGTTTGTGATACATTGTACGAATTGGGTTTAGTTGTCCCGCCACATGATCTATTGTATGAACTTGATTTTAAAATGATAGGCCTATATTACATGTTTAAATAAAAAATGCAGGAAGTGTCAGGTGGTAAACAAATTGAACATGGTGAAAGTCCTCTTCGCTAGTTTATTCTTGCCCTCTCTTTACTTTTCTTTTCTTCTTAGTTTCCACTTTCCAACTTCTAAATTGTAATAAGTCGCTGAATATGCAACTATAAGCATGCAGATTTGATTCTTTCTTGTAATTGATGTCTTTTGTCTCAGATGACTTGCCAGCTTCTGGGGGTGATTCTTGAGGAGAACAGCCCTGAAGATCTCTTGGTTAGACTGATTACTTCACTTCTATCGTATTTTTGGAAGGTGCATTTTTTTTTTTATAGAAACTTTAAAAGTGAACTTCTATTTTCTTAGTGCAGAAGCATGCAACTGTGAGGCCCTTGGTGATGGAAACACTGTTGGAAATTAGTAAATATTGTGAAGTCTATTTAATGGAAAGAATCCTTGACGATGAAAGTGGGGTGAGCATTTTTTTCTGCACTGTTCAATCTAACCTTGAATAATGTTCTCTGAAAATCCATTATGATTTAATCTGCATCCAGGTTGTCTTTTACCTAAATATTGGGGTGCCGTACCATTCTTTTCTTCTTCAGTTTCTCTCTTTCATTTTTTGTTTGTTTGATTCTTGCTATTTTTTTTTTTTTAAAGTTTTACTTCTAAATCTGGGAGTATCAGTTATAATCTTGTTCCCATTGTTACTTTGAATATTACTTTTGTAGATTCAAGGGGTTATAATTTTATCTTTTCCTTAATTATGAAACCGAGCTTTGTTGTGTGCGCTATTGTTATTGTTTTTGAGAGGAAACAAATAACATATATATTATTATAATGGAAGAGCTATACAAAAATGCAAAATAGCTACTGACCACTGTAACTTGCAACTTTAAGTGACACCATAATAATAGCCAAAAACAAGATATACTCCATGGGATGTAGATACAACAAAGCCTCAATCCCAAATTAGTTGGAGTCGGCTACATTGATCAAACTCTTCAGTTGCGCTCAATTAGTGCGATTGATTGTGTGCTTTCCAAGTCATTTAAATCCTTCCTAATCAATGTGTCCCAAGTTAGTTTTGGTCTATCCTTACATCATTGAATCTTCGCTTTTATTGAGTCGAGTTTTTTAATGGGGGCATTTGTAGGTTGTTGTAGTTGTTCAAGCCACCGCAAACGCCCTTCCCTACTTTTTGCTTCAATTGATGCTGCTTCTACTTTTCTTTGAATTTTTGTTTTTCTTATTTTATCTCTATGAGTTTACAACACATGCACCTAAGCGTCCTCATATGCTTTACATTCGTTTTATGTAGTTTTTTCTTTACTGCCAAACATTCACTTCCATAAAGCATAGCCAACCTAATTGTAGTTTTATATTTTTTTTTTTTTTTTTTTTTTTTTTTTTTGCACCCTATTGCAATAAATGCGGTGTTCTTAATAGTGGCGAGTGGCATTTTGTGAGGACTGCCATCATGTTAATTTTCTTTCATTATTTATATTTAGTGGCTTGCAGTTGAAGTAGTAACTTTCTTATCTATGCCAATAGATTGATGTTCATGGTTGTCATGCAGGATAGAATTCTATTTGCATTGGAGGAGGCTGGGCTTTTTAGAACTGGAGGTTTGATGAAAGACAAGGTAAAACTTGCTTTATTATGTGTTCGATTGCGTTTGTTCATTATTCTACTTGTCATGCTTATTTTTTATCCTATAAATCATTGCCACAATCTAGGTGGTCGCCAGTGAGCTTTTTGATGCATCATTATCATTATATTTTTCTAAATTGTTTTTTAATTTATTTTTGTCCCGACGTAAGGATTTGAGATACTGATAGAACCCAGAACCTTTGTTGAATTGAGTTAACAAAGAAGAGAAAAAAACAACAAAATTGTAAAGAAGAAAAGATCTATTGTTGAACTGAACCACAGTACAAGCAATCCTATAACATTCAAGATGCTGGACTCTCCAAGTACTCAAATGAGTTTCTAAACCAAGGCAAATGTACTGAATGACGTTACAATATTTCTCCACTCCTATGTATAGTATTCCCTACTAACTCTACAAAACTCTATGTGAGACCTTATCATTACTCCCCCTTTAAAATCCACCTTGTCCTCAAGGTGGTAGCTAAAGAAGTGATCACCGAAGAAGATGGATATACCCGAACGTGAACGCTCATGGTGGGAGGTATGTGAATGAGTGCAAGGAAACAACCATGCCAGGATCCATATGAACCTTGCAGCTAAATAACAACCTACACCATTTGGGAGAGAAGAAAGGAGAAGAAGCACGAAAGGCGAAACTTATTTGTCTATTTTAATGTACATACCTTAAAAAAATCTAAACGAACTTGTACTTAATAACAAAAAACTCCTATTGAAAGCTAGACTTTGAATTCCTAATCATATTCTAATATCACCAAATATAAGTGACGAATATAGGAAAAAAAAAATCTAATTCTAGTTGCTTAAAAACTCCTAACCACAAAGCCTCAATCCTAAATGTAAAAACTCCCAACCAAGTCCTAAGTTAATTGGGGTCGGCTACATAGATCAAACTCTTCCATTGTGCTCATTAAGAAAAACTCCTAACTACATGGTGACTCAAAAACTAAACTCCAAGCTATCAAGAACCCTAAGAAAATAAAATTCTAACAAAGTCAAACTGTAGTTCTACGCTTAAAATATTTAGGAAAAAACTTCATACGGCCTAGGCCCTACATCAAGTTCTTACTACTTACTAATGGTATGAAGAGCTTGAACTAAAAATGGATTGGTAATTGAAACCAAATTAGGAGGGCATGCTTGTGACGAAAATGAATTACCTTAATAAATCTTGTGCATAGCTTAAAGAATTATGATTGCATATCATAGCCTGGTATCTCATTTCATTTGCCTACTGTGTTATAAAATTTACCTTATGCGGACATGATTGTTTTTATCTCATTAATTTTATTTTATTTTGTGAGATCAATGTTTGAAAAAGCTAACCAAAGCTTGCACACCGAGACCTGCTTCAATTTTTTTTGGGATTTTCGCAAGTGAGACGTAACTGAGGCTTCCTCACTTCATTTGTGTTTTATATGTAAATATGTTTATCATAGCATACAAAATATAGTTGGAAACCTTTTGTTGTTCATACTCTAAACAATTTGTTTTTTTCCATATGTATAGGTACAAAATTTTAGAGATGGTTGATTGTTCACAATTTGTTCATTTCAAAGCTTTATATAGATATTTGCAAATAAGCATAGTTTTGTGCATAGTTTTATTTGAGTGATGTGGTACGTCGTATACTAACATCGAAGTTATTTTTTACTTTTTATTAAGTTATTAACATGATATGTTTGAGTCGTCAAAAAATGATTTGTTTGATTTTAGTAATTGTTTTTGTTAATGCATTAATGCATTATGTATTATTCATAATATTTAGCTTTTTTTTCAAGAAAAATGATAGGAAAAAGGGGTCGCCTCTCAATTTTATTGATAATCCGAGAAGAAAGAGTTACAACTCAGAGAAAAGATAACCCTAACCCAGAGATGGAGTACTCACCTCAAACCCAAAACCCAATGAGCAAGATAACAAGATATACCCAGTACTGTGAACAATACTCATATTTATACCCATTTCTAGACTCTTCTCTGAGCATGTCTTACACGCACTATCCTATACACACCTCACTTGCCTAAAACCACACACACACACACACACACACACACACACACTCAAAATGCTAAAACCACTTGCCACACCACACACACACACACACTTCATATGTTCACACAAACCTTACTCTTTGTCAGCTGTGCTGGGCCCACCCTGAACCGTTTCAGCACTGTTTGGGACTTGCAATGCTCTAGTACTTCTCACCTTCATATTTGTGATAGGTGGTCGACCCTGTGACGACCCCTCTCCTAATCTAGCGCATCGCCGGCCTAATCCCGTAATTAAGCTCTAATCTTATTCACGCTTCTCTACTACGTATTAGTTAGCCTTTACAACATAAACGCCTCTTTTCTCGTATTTAGGATAAGTAATACACTAGTCCTACCAGTTTATAAAATTTAGAGTTAATTAAAACTTTTTATTAAATTAATTATTTAACTGAAGTCTTATTGATTATGCGAAGCAATTAGTAACTTATGCGGCAGCCATTTATAAAATCCTATGTGTGGAAAATCAGGAAATGACATCACATGTATAAAGTCCTCAAAATGTAGTGAAATAGTAAAATAGTCTAAGTCAAGTCGGGGAACTAATGCTCAACCCAATATACAACCCCAAATAGTATCTGAAAGACATATATAACATATACAATCAAAATACCAAAAGAAGACCTACAATCGATGCAGTGACGCGCCGCGGCTCAGGAATAATCGCCGATCATTTCCTTGCTCGAACTGCTGGTAGATAGCTCTACACCCTCCGTCATAAAAACGACGGTGAGTACAAGAATAAAACAGTAATCCCCGATGACAAGTTTAATTTGCATTTCCAAATATTCAAATGGTATTTAAAAGCATATAAATGGGAAAACTGAAAAATAAACCATATGCGAGTAAATACCAGAGTTAAACAAGTTATACTGACATTAGGTTAAGTAGTGGTGATTTAGGTCCGGTTGGCAGTGAAACATGTCATTTCAACTCAATAGTTATATAGCACAAGGAACTCTAACCCAAGTGTTACCAAGGACTCTAACGTTGGTGTGTAGACCACCTCAGGGACTCTAATCCCGAGTGTCATATAGTGTCAGGTAACATGTGCCGATATCCCCAGGGACTCTAACCTCATGAGTCGCGCACACCTCGACCGAGTACTGGACCTAAATGCAAAAACTACTTTTTAAATTTCAAGAAATACCAAGTATGGATTGTCAAGGCATAGGCGCATCTACACACCTAAACAAATAAATACAAGTCCTCTTACACATTTATAAGATATTCACTAGCCTAATAGCATGCTATTTATCATTCAATTCACATTTAAAACAACAAGAATAGACATAGCATGTGATAGAATCAATGAATCAAATCAAATAAATGAATATCATGCAAACTAGACTCATCAAGTGAGCATAGACACAAATAACACATGATATAAGAATACAAAGGCAAAATAGTCAAAAGGACTATGCAAGGACAACAATTAATAGAAATGAAATGCCAAGTAAAGTTGCCATTGGGTATACTTACAACAACAAAGTAAAGTCCTAGCTTTACCGACCTCCCGATACTCCAAATCATGTATTCGCTCTCCCGTACCCTTTTCCTAGGTTCCTGTGTTTTTTGTCTCATTAGTTCAAATATAGTGGGTTTAAGCTCAATTTAGTGTGTTTATTGTGTATTCAAATTGGTTCAATAGACTTTAAATCAATCTTCCTAAATCAGCCCCTAAAGACTAAATTAAGTTTCAATTTCAGTCCTACATTTTAACGCATTTTTAGGCATGAAATAGTCCAAATATCGAAATCCTCCATCACTACAATTATTGTTGGTCTCTCTCTTAGCTTCCGGAAAGGTTTAGTTTGTAAAATTCTGATTTAAAATGAAAGAGATATCATGATTTTACTAAACATAGGTCTAATTGAAATTTAATCCGACTAGCGGACTTAGAAAATCTATTTCTCCCAATCTATAGTTATTAAAAATGTGATTTTTAGTCACAAGGTAGCAAATCTATCCAAATACAACATACTAAAAGATAAGCTTATTTGGATAAGTAATTAGGGAGTTATACCCTTAAAAAGTTTAGTTTCAAAACTTTCCTTTTTAATTCCAGCACCTACTTGTAGAGCATGTTTGGACATAAAAACATTTGAATCAAAATACATTCAGTTAAGCAAAGTTATTCCCCTTTAAATAAGCTTTCAAATGCCACTAGTTTGGATCAATTTGGATGTAAAATGAGCAAATTATGACCAAATTACCTAGGTTGATTCCTAATACAACATGCATAATTCTAGTTTTGGTGTTGCAACTTCAAAAATTAATATCTTTATGATTTCAAAACCAAATTAAGAACTTCAATATAGCTAGATTATTAGCTTGAAATGAGGAATCCAAATAAATAAATCAATTGCAAATACTCAATCATCTACCATCCGAAATTAGCCTAAAACCAGAACTTGTTCTAATTTCAACTAAAAAGATGTGTACCTAGTTGATGTAGCACCTTAGCTTGAGAATTTCTCACCAACTCTAATGGATTCCTTCAACACCTTGATGATTCACTCCTTTCCAACAATTCCTTCTTCTTCTCCAGCAAAAATGAATGAGTGATTTGGTTTGCATGTTGTTTGATCACTAATAATATGTATTAAGGTGATGTTCCTTCCTAGCCCTTAATCTTCATGGATTTATGTTTCCCTAGGAATATCTAATGGTCCACCTTTTTCATGTATCTCACTAACTCCCACTAACTCAACCTCAAGTGACACTATTTCATTACTCACCTAGTTCCTAGATGTGCCAATGTGTATATCTATACCAATCCTATGCTTTCCATTTAATTTACTCAACTATAGGCCTTTAATTTGATTTACATTAACAAACACAACCATAGGCTTATAAGTAATTCATCATTCATATTAGTATTAAATATGACTTATCAAAATGCTAACTATCCGGGTTCCCGGCTCGCACTCTACTCGAGGCGCGTCCCCGCTTTCGTCTCGACACCTACAACTGTACAAACCGACTTAGTAAGTCTACACAATAAATAACACTAGGCATACATCAATACAAAAATACAATATACCTCGGCCACGTGCCTCGGTCGGTGCACATATCACGGTGTAGGTCCCACATCAAGGGTCGGTGATCCTGATTAAGGAATTAAAACGGGGTTAGAGATTTGGGCTGTTACAGACCCTTTATGCTATCAATACTTCCTCTCTTGGACAACCACCTTGTCATCAAGGTGGAAAGCCGAAAATGACTTCCGGATATGCCGGACTAACTCCCACTTAGCTTTGAGCAAAAGGGCAAAGATCTTCACTTGATCAGTACTTTCGGACCAGCAGCGATGGAGCGATAGGCCAACACTGCCTCTGGTTCCACCGAGGCAACCAAAGAGTCCGAAGCAAAAGTGGAATGCTGGGTGACACGATGGAAGAGCCCACTGCCTTTTTGAGTCGAGAGACATGAAAAACAATGTGAATTGTGGAGGAAGGAGGAAGGGCCAGTTTATATGCTACTTCCCCAATACAAGCAACGATCTCAAAAGGCCCAAAAAACTTGGGACAAAGCTTCATGTTGGTGCGCTTAGCCACTGTCACTTGCCGGTAGAGTCGTAACTTCGAATGCACCCAATCCCCCAGTGCAAAAACCACTTCCCTTCGACCTTGATTGGCTTGTTGTTTCATTTTATTTTGGGCACGTAAAAGTTGATCACGAAGTTGCGGAGGACATTGTCACGAATTGTCGACACGTCATCCAAATCTGAATGTAGCGAAGAGATGAGATCTCATAACAAAACAGGGGAGGAAGGTCCCCGCCATAGACAACTTTAAAGGGAGTACATTGTAATGAAGAGTGAAAAGATTTGTTATACAATGGATCCAATCCGACCATTGCTTGGGTCGCTGGTGGATGAAGCAGCGAAGGTAAGTCTCCAAACAACGGTTGACCACTTCCGTTTGACTATCGCTCTGCGGGTGATATGCTAAGAAATACCTTGTCCCTATCCGACATCATGCTCTTTGGAAATCCGAACCACGCCTTTCACGAAGACGCGAACCACCCCAATAGGTCCTACGTGGAACTTCGATAGAAGTTTTGGTTTAAGCCACTGAGAGGGGTAAAACTTCAATGAAGTCAAAGGAGATGTCCTCCCAAATCGCCGTTGGAATGGGAAGAGGTTGGAGAAGACCGTAGTTTCGCCCATAAGATAAGGACCACCTGAGCTTGGAACCAAAACGTTGCGTTTATTAGTCTTCACAAAGCTCCCATGACCCCAATAGGTCCCACGTGGATCTTCGATGATCTCACCGAGGAGGTTGAGATGAGCACTTGTTGGATCCCCATAACCACCGCTTGGAACCTCTATGATCTCCGCGATGACGCGTCCTCATAATTCGTACAAGAGAGAACGGATAAGGAATGGAGGTTTGAATCCAAGGGATAATGTGACAATGCATCGACAACGACATTGGAAGGTTCCGGTTTGTAACGGATATCGAAATGGGAACCCAACAACTTGATCATCCAACGTTGGTACTCCGGGGCCACAACCCGCTGCTCCAACAATAACTTCAAACTATGTTATTGGTACGCACAACAAATCTCCTCATGAGCAGGATGCCTCCACTTTTGAACTGCCAATACGATCGCCATTAACTCTCGCTTATACGCCGACTTGGATCGCGGGAAGACATCGCCTGGCTGAAAAAGGCTATGGGTCGATCATGTTGGGACAACACCACTCGTACCCTTACTCCCGAGGCATCTGTCTCAATAACAAATTACGCATCAAAATCAGCAGAGCCAGGGTGGGCACTTCTTTCATTGCCTCCTTGAGTTGAGCAAAAGCAAACGAGGCTTCATTGCCCTAGTTAAAACTGTCCTTGCGGAGCAGTTGAGTGAGAGGAGCTGCCACGTGCCCGTAATTGTGAACAAAACGATTATAATAGCCAGTTAGCTCAAGGAATCCCCGAAGCTCCTTCTATGGTCTTCACTTTCTCCAGATCGGCAAGTACCCTTTTGTTAAAGATGATATGCCTTAACTAGTCCAAGCTAGCCCTTGCAAAACAACATTTCTTAAGGCTAACAAAAAAAAGAATTTGATTGAAGGATAGAAAGGACCTAAGAAAGGTGAACACAATGATTTGCCAATGTTTTGTGTAGAAGAAGACCAAGACACATCGACGAGTGAGCCCTTTAAAAATGGAATTCATTAGAGATTGAAAGGTAGCCGGGGCATTTGATAATCCAAAAGGCATCACCAGGAATTCGAAATGGTCGTCGTGGGTTCTGAAGGTCGCCTTGTGGACATTCTTAGCTTTGACACGGATTTGAAGGTACCCCGACCTTTAATTCAGTGTGGAGAAGACGCTAGCGCCATGGAGTTCATCGAGAAGCTCGTTGATGTTAGGAGTCGAAAATCTATTCGAGACAGTGGACTTATTCAAAGCTCTGTAATTCACACAGAATCTCTAGCTGCCATCTTTCTTTTTGACCAATAACACAGGGCTGGAAAAGGGGTTGTTGCTGGGTTGGATGATTCCTGCAGATAACATCTCACTCACCATTCTCTCGATTTCAGATTTTTGAATATGTGGGTATCAATAAGGGTCGAACCCACACTGGTTGTGTACCATCTTTGAGAATGATGGCATGGTCGCAACCCCGTGGTGGAGGCAGAGACGATAGTTGATCAAACAGTGCCGGGAAGGACTCCAGGATGGCACGAATATAGGGTTCCGAAACCTGAGCAACCGAGTCGGATTGCTGGAATTCCCCACTCAAACATTCAACTAAGAAGCATCCCAATACGGAATCAAGAGAGCGACGAATTGACTTACACGAAACTAGGGCTCGGTGCAGAGTTGGATCTCCCTTGATCGCCAGCCACTGACCTTGATGATGAATGTGCATTGTCAAGTTGGGCCAATCATCAGCTGTCATACCCAACGACATTAACCGCTGCATTCCAAGAATAAGATCAGACCCGAGTATTGATATGGGAAAGAAATCAGTGGCGAATTGAAGGCCTTGGAAGTTGAGTTGCACTCCTTCGCAAACCCCTGAACCAAGAATCCACGATGCTCTGCCATCTAAAACACCATAGTCTGCCGTAGTGGTCACCGGAATGTGAAGATTGTTAACTTACGTTGACAAGATGAAATTGTAGAAGGCCCCACTATCGATCAAAATCACCACCTCAGTGCCACTGTCTGATCCTCTTACCTTGATAGTATGAGGTGAAGGTCCCCCCCCCCCCCCCCCACCACCACCACCACCACCACCACCACCACCACCACCACCACGAATGGGCAGATAGCTCCAACGTGGTCAGCTCAACAGGCTTGGTCGTCTCCTCCAATGGCGAACCAGAGGACTCATCATCTTCATCATCAACGAGAATGACGTGAATTCCTTTTGTTGGCGCGGTGCCTTGCGAATCATTTTGCGTCGCACCGATAGGACAAGCCTTGTTTCCATCGAACCTCAGCCTCTGCTTTCGTCAGGCGTTTAAGTTTTGGCGGTGAAACATGGGGCGTCACTTCCTTGGATGAAGATGGGCTAGTCGATCCAGAAGACGAAGGACTTGATTTGGATAAAGAGGGTAATTGGACGGGGCTTTTTAAGGGTATTGGGCCTGTGTCACGTGTTGGACTGACCAACGTGTGTGAAACCTAACCTGAGGCTTTGGGCTCAGCCTTGAAGGTTGGACTCTAGACTGTTGGACTTTGTGGGTCGCTTGATTTCCTAAGCCCAAGAGCATCGCTGCCCTGTGTTTGCGTTCCACCTGAGTAGCTCTCTCAACCACGCCATGCCCGTTTCGTGGTGGATCCACCATGACCTCTACTTGAATCCGATCAGCCAAACCGTTGATGGAGACTGCGATGGCTTGGGTTTTTGTGATTTCCTCTAGTTGTAGGTACAACAACTTAAAACGCTCACGGTATTCTGCCATCGTGGTTTCCTCCTTTAATGAAAAAAACTGCTGATACAGACCAAAAGGTCTGCATCCATGAATTGGTGAATCAATTGTTTCTTCAACTCCAATCAGCTTTCGAAGATCTTCGTCTTCTTTTCCTTCTGTAGCCAGATTTGAGCAAGACCAATAAGGCAAATTCGGGTAGCCCTTAACCTCGAAGATTTTGGCATCTAGTGGAGTGCAAAATAGTGTTCTACCTAGTTGAGCCAGATGATGATGATCCTCACCATTAAATGTCGGCATCTTGATCTTCCTGACATTCGGACTTGAACGATACCCTTGGGGACCTAGATATGCTCTCCCATCGCCCCTCCTTTCGGCCACAAAGTTTGGTAACAACGAATCCGTTCTGATCTGTTGTGGTCGTCCACTAGACTCTCCAATTTGGCTAGATACAGGCATGTGCATGTTGGTGGGTCGATACATGGCTTTGATCTGTCGCATCAAATCTCGTACCTTTGAACGCAACTCACCAAAAGAGCTCTCCAACACCTGGATCTTCTGAAGCTCCACCGAATCAACTTCATTTGCTCTTCCAAAACATCGATCCGTGAATCTACCTTTGGCCCCATTTCGACTTCTTTGATACCAATGATAGGAAAGAGGGCCGCCTCGCAATTTTATTGATAATCAAAGAAGAAAGAGTTACATCTCAGTGAAGAGATAACCCTAACCCATAGATGGAATACTACTCCTCTCAAACCCAAAACCCAATTAACAAGATAACGAGATACCCAATACTGTGAACAATACTCCTATTTATACCCATTTCTAGACTCTTCTCTGAGCACATCTTACACACTATCTTGCACACACCTCACTTGCCTAAAACCACACACACATTTCATCTGTTCTCACACGACTCACTCTTTGTTAGATGTGTTGGGCCCACACTGAACCGTTTCAGCACTTTTTGGGACATGCAATGCTCCAGTACTCCTCATCTTCGTAGGCCTATAAACTTTTGTGATAGGTGGTCGACCCCTTGTGCTATCAAAAAACTGAGGCTTACACCTCACTTCTCTCAAGTACAATGCCTCAGTTACACCTTAATAACATTTAAACATTGGGTGAGATCATTCAATTTATTTTCAGCTATGCTCTAAGGCAATATATAACTTTTTCTGATTTAACTTTTAGTTGTGTATGCTTTGCTGATTCGAGCATATGAGAAGGTAATCTGTTTGATCTAACTGTCGATTTTGAATGTTTATAAGCTTTTGGCCTTTTGAATGTGCTGCAGGTTCTGTTTTGTAGTACTCAAAGTGGGAGGTCATCGTTTGTTCGGCAATTAGAACCAGATTGGCATGTTGACACTAATCAAGAGATTATCTCTCAGCTATCTGTATGTTTCTTGTTGGGCATGATTAGAAATTTTTTTTGTTCTTAAAAAACGTGGAAACACTGTCTTATTTGTCATAAAAGAGGGAAAAAAAAGTTAAGGTTTGAGTGTGCTGATCAATGTAGGCAGCCGATATAAATTAATACTACTAAATGGGAGGTTTAGCTGGTGGTGGTTGGTGCTGGAACATGGGTTAATTGAAATGTCTTGCACTCTCTTTTTTATTATCCTTTTTTACTAATGCGAAATCCTTGATATGCCACAGCGGTTCATCAGAAACCAACTTCACATTTCAACTGTCAGCCCGTTTGCTATGGGTTCCAACATCTTCGTTTCAGAAAGTTTAAACCACTACTTCTCAGAGGAAAGAGATGTTTAGAGCTTCAATTTGCTTGGAGTAAATTGAATGTAATAATAACATAAAACAGCAGAAGGGGTTTTCTCTGGTGTTAGTTGGAGATAGTCTCTCAATCCATGCCTGTTGTTATCTGAAGGTTGTCATCCAGGTGTGTGAAATTTTGTGCAAATTTTAGTGATACTATTTTCGTAAGCACGAAAGCAAACATGATGCTTAATATTGTTGACAATAAAATTATTGTAATATCGTTATTTTTACTATTTACTAATGGATTTGCTCCTATAAACATGTTCAAGTCACTCTGCCTCATATGTGGGTGATTTGCATTTGTTAGGTGTTTCCTGCAAACTCGCCAATGGTTCCAAACCTTGCAGTCTTTTGAGTCACGTAAGTTCTATCCTACTGAGCTTCCCATGGCTAATCTCTATATCACTGGACCTTTAAGTCTCTTTTTCTTATTATTACTGTTTACTAATGTCTTGTGGCCCACTAGTGCAATAGAGTGCTTTTATGAAACTTTTGCCGAACTCTTTTTATTTGATCTTAAAGATGCTGTAGCTTCGGGGTTCTCTCCAGTAGTATCTAGGCAACTCTTTAAGGGCTCCACCTGATTGTGAGCTGGTTACTGAGCATAATTTAGGATATAAAAGGTGCTCTCAGTGTTCTTGTCTGTGTTGGTGCTTCAGAATAAAAGATGACGCTGACATCTTACCCTTTTCTAGTTTCTGACATATAGACAGAGGGTCACAAAACATGCAAAACTTATACGGAGTGACCCCCTATGATATGGGGCACTTAGGGCTCAAAAAAGCAGAGTTGTGGTGGTCTCTAACGCACACTTTTGGCTGCAAATCAGCGAGACGTGTCGATATTTCAGAGGTAGATATTTTTTCTTTGAAAACATTTATGAGGTAGATGTTAAGTAGAAAATTACGCATTGGTACTAGGGAGAGTAAGACTGGTGATGAGACCGAATTGGAAATGGATATCAAACATGGAATATAGAAATTTGGAGAAAAATCAGAGGTAGGGGACTAGTGTAAAAGGGGCTTAATGATGTGAAGCGATAAAAGAATAGGGAACGTGGTGATAATGAATAATGCCATCTAAAATAAGGATGATGTTTGGTGGTGTGGGGTTTTCTTGATGAGACTTGTAAGAAGGGCGTGTGAAGCTGAGAAGGAACTTGGAGAAACGTGGGCTTTTAAGAAACATGAGATGATGAAGAAAGGGACAGTGATTTCTTGTGTATGAACATGGGTTTTTGCCTAGTTGGTGTTGATGTGGTACTTATCGAAATAAATTGTTGGCAGTGTTTGGAGAATGATGGTTGGTGATAATAATAATGATAATCAATATGGAATTAATGAGAAAAATTAAGTCTTGGGATTTTCCACATCTTTTTTTTTGGTATCTATTGATTGGACATGGAATTGGTTTATACTTTAGGGGAAGAGCATTGGTTGCTTGGTAAAGTGGTGGGTCTGGATGAATCATGCGCCTCTCTAAATGAAGGGTTTAAGGGTTGTAATGTGGCTTCCCCTTGCGCTGCCACGTGTGGGAAAATAATCCACCTGTTTATTATGATTTGTTTAAGTACTTCAGTTTTATTTTAGAAACCTAATTTCATTTTCTTATCCATGACATGATTAGAATTCCCCATCTCCAAGAGGGAAAATTAAGGGATTTGTAAATTTTGTGATCAACTTTGAGGGAGAAGAGTAAGAGGATTTTTGAGAGCTAATCTTTTCATTGTTTCACTGTATTGGAGTACTTCAAGAGCTTGGCTTCTTAGGTTGTTGTGAGAATTAGGCAACTCCTATAGAGGTGTAATGGAATGTAGAGTTTAGGACTACTGATTCTCATACCTTTGAAGTATTTACTGTTTTCGTAATCTCATGTCACAAAATAGTTCTACGTGTAGATTTTCTTTTATTTCTTATTAGTATGTTTAGGATGAAGATTTTAATTAGGACCTATATAAAAATGGGCTATTTGTAATTGCATTCTGAAATAAAATTTTGAGGCTATCAGGAAAACAGCAACAGTGAACTTTCGAGTGTAAAAAATCTGATGTTGAGATGAAATTATGTTATGTTACTTGGAGTTAAAGCTAGAAATAACTAATCTTGGAAATTGTAGGATTAGCCACAATTATGAATAAAATGGGGGCAAAGCTAAAGGGTATTGGGTGTTGTGCTGATTAGAAAGATTTTGTAAGCCTAAATAGGCACATTGCTTCGTTATTAAGCCAAAAGGATAAGTCAACCTATTATGATGTTTTAATGAGTGAAATGGAATAGATATTGCATCACATACTGAAGCCCTTACCATAACGATGGGAAGATTGGATGACGGGAAGATGCAGCTAAAAATAAAGATTGTAATGACTCTAGATTTAGTCCTCAGCATTACGAAGTAGAGAAAGTAAAATATCTAGTTTATCTGATGTAGTTCAGAAAGGGCTTCTTGGGTCACTTGGGTGGATAACTTCTGTTTTAGAAATCAAAACTCTATATATAAAAGCATGTAGTTTGTGCTTTTCTTTTGACAAGATCTGAAAGAGGTAGGGTCGGCTACTTTATACCTGTTTGGCAATCTATTGTGTTGAATCCCAATTGAAGTATTTGTACTTAGGAAAAGCACAAGTTATACTATTTGGGGCTTTATGCATAATTGGCGAGAATAAGTGTATATTCTATACTTTACACACACTAAGGTAATTTGTTATGAAATCATCGGAAGAATAAAAATTATGCATTTTCTAATCCCATTACAAACACGAGTGTAAGCTAGGTTGGTATGATGAGTTCATTTGCAACCTAGCGGTTATAGGTTCAGCTGATCTCCTAACATCGAAAGATTTTGTGGTTAGTTTGTGGTGTAGTTTCTGAAGTAGTTGATTTTATCGCGGTGTTGTCAAGCTGTTCAATAACAATTCTTACCAAAGAAAGTCTCAAGACTTTGTAGTTCGAGTCGTGTTGTTGTCGGGAATGGTCTTCTATTAAGAACTGTAGTTCCTTGTGCTTCAATGTTATGTCAATGTAGATCTTGAATACAATAATGTAATCTCTCATGACAAAAAAAAAAACCATATTTACCATGGTGCATCCAGTATCGAACTTTTTTGGACAGTGCTATAGTGACATGCTAAAGTTATACTGAAAGTCACACACTTACTTGGAGATCGTGCAATAAATATTGGAATGGTCATGCCCATTTTTTGTATATGTACCATACGATCTTCAACTAGGTGTATGACTTTCTGATTTGTCTTTGAAGTGTCAAAACTTTCAGGTTTGAACTTTGACCTTTTAGTGCCAAAAGTATCATTTCTTTTGTTTTTGTCATTTCTTTCTTTTTTTTTTTTTTTTTCTTTTTTCTAGACTCTAGAGATTACATTACATTGTTCAATTTTATTGCATTGATACAATCATTGAAGAAATTGGAATTGACATTTCCAACACAAGGCAAATTTAACTGCAATGTGAACCAATCTCAACAGCAACACAGCTTGAATTAGAAGCTCGTGAGACTTTATTTGGTAGTAATTCTTCACTGGATAGCTTGACAACAACGCGATAAAATCAACTAGTTCTGAAATCATCTCGAATTAAGTACACCAAAACCTCTCCAATGCTTAGGGAGGGATTGGATTTGCAATCTCTAGGTTGCAAGTTTGTCCCTTATGCCACACGGCATTTCTCTAAATTCACGTGTAAAATGTGGGGATCGATTCGTAGGGGAAGGCAGTGGGGAGCCCTTATAGGCCTTCAAATTTTTTAGTTCTAGCTTCTAGGTGACATGAAATTTAGGATAACATAATGATTTCAAAAAGTAGTAAATCTCTGTTTTCCTTTTTATCTTATGTTACCAATTCTTTTCTACTTTCTATTGTGTCCATAGGTTGTCTGTTTCATTTATTTTTAACCTGATATTTCCTATCGTATTTCCAGATATCTGGATTTGAAATGACAATGGCGCAAAATATTTTTCTTAGATTTGGATTACTATGTATATTCTTTTTGGCTATGCCTTTAATCCTCCAAAACTCATGTGCTTATATCATCTTTGGAAGCTTCAACTATTATTTGATTCACAATGTTGATGCTACCTTGTATCCTGTATTACACATCTTTCCTATAACAATTAAGCCATCATCTAGAGGAGGAACCTCCGCAGGCCAATTTTATGGCCTGTTTTCTTTACATCTTCATGAATTTGTTGCCTGTACTCACCAAAAGTGAATTTCTTGTAAAGAGAAGGCTCTTTGCAACTCCCTATCAAAGAGTCATAAGATGGGCAGAGAAAGTAAGCCGCCGAGTGTCTGTCAACCTTCTTGTTAACCATCACCTTATGCACCACACTCTTGTACACATTGTTGCTCCATGCCTGCATTGTGATGCATCAATTGCAAAAGAGTGATTAGATTATGAACCAAACAAACAAATTTTAGCTTGGTTGCGGGCCATCTGATTGGTTCATTTTTTGTATGTAGTTAAGGACAAGTCGCTGGGTCACTTGGTTCAACCAATTCTAATCCAAAGCTAGTTCTTGCCAAAGTCTATACCTGGGACCCAATATGTCAAGTTTGGGCATTGCTTTATTAAAATTTTGGTTGGGTTTGGTTGCTCAGATGATCAGATTACATTCTTGTGAATTGCTTGAAAGATAAATTGCAGATACTTTGTCAGGGAAATTACCTGAAAAAGATCTCCTATGTTGACAATCAGAGTGCTTGGATTAGGTTTTACAGCGATCCATTTGGTATCTTTCATCAGTTGCAGTCCACCAACTTGATCTTGATAGAGAACTGTTAGAAAATCACTGTCTGTATGCGGCACTAAACCGAACGTCTCTGCTGTGACCGGGCATCTTGGGTAGTGATTCAGGCGAAGAAAGCAGGTGCTTTCATTGCAAACTCCATCAAAAACTCCTTCCGGATGTCCTAAATTCTCTGCTAGAACTCCGGCAAGCAGTCGAGCCAGTTTTGACATTGACACCGCTACTTTCTTCGTTGCCTCCCTAAATGTTGAGCACCCTAACAAGTTAGTAGCCTATTCCAACTCCATCATTTTCAGCTTAATCGTGTTGTTCTTGTCTCAATTGTTGATATTGAGATAAGATAGTACAAGTTTTCCTTATAACTTTCTCTACTGCATGGTTTTGTTCATTAAATTAATGAAGGGACCTATGCTGCACATGCTGAGTTCAGCTCTTCTGCCATATTAAAGCAGGTTTTGCCTCAGCATGTATTGTAGAATGCACTAGAAATGTTTAAGACAAGTAAAATAGGAGTGTTAAGCTTGTAAGCGATCAAACCAAAGTACCTTAAAGAGCTGAACTCTCCATAGCAAGCCTCATCAGAGATCTTGTTAAGAGGAATGTGGAAGGCCTCAGACCATGAGAACTGTGCAGTGGACTTGGCAGCTAGGTTTCCCCACCTGTATGAGTTGTCCAACAGTCCACGATTGGCCTTCCTCTCAAAGGGCATCTCAAACAGTCTCACTTGCTCTCTTCTCATCTCACCCAGAAGCTCTAAGCTTATCCCATGGTTCAACACTTGGAAGAACCCCCAGTCAGATGCCGCTGCTGCGATCGCAGCAACGCATCGCTGTCTCTCCTTCACGTCAAGGCTCTTCAACCCATTGAGGTCTATAACCGGGAGCTCACATTCTTGCATCAACTTGTTCTGGTGCTCCCCGCATTGAGAATTAAGCGACAGAGAGTTGAATCGATCCAGGAGAGGCGGGTCTCTTTGGCTTTCGAAATCAATCATGGTTTCTCAACAAATGAAGAACAGAACCAGAGACTTGGAAGAACCCCCACTCAGATGTTGGTGATGGTGTTTAGTTTCTATGAGGGGGGCGTGGGGTTTATATAGGTGTGGCAAACAAGTGAGTTGAGTTTAAGACCAGTACATAGAAAAGGGTTCATAACTGCACAAGGAGAATGGACAAAAGCTTATGCCCTTAATTTGTGACATTTGTCATTGGGAGAGTGACTTGCTCCGTGGGCATTGTGACCAATTGTCCTTATAAGGAACAGCACACATTTGCAAATTAACATATTGTGTGTGGTAAGAAGGAAGAAACTAATTGTATTGAAGATGATAAAAGAGGTGACGCAAAGTGGCAAAAAAATCAAACTTCTAGTATGACTTTATTGAGGTCATGTGAAAGGACGGCCAGAAACTTATGGAGTATAGTGAGAAGTCCTGATAATTAAAGATGTGTATGTCAAAACGTAGTTTCAATCAAAGCAAGTATTGCTTTTCTTAAGAGATTTACTTTTTGACTATATATTATTTTTAGATTTCTTTGCCTAAACATATGTCGGCCAATGATCTTTCTTCTTCCTATTTGTTTTGTTTGATTAGAGCACTGAACGAGTCCATTCATTAGGCATTAGATTGGTTTTGATTGATTGTTTTATTTAATGAACAATGAACCCAAAATTAAACATTGTGTTGTTTTCTTTCTTTCTTCTTTTTTTTATTTTTATTTTTATTTTTTATGTTAGAGAGTCTCGAGATCCTTTAATTAAGGAGGAGCTATGCCTCCTCCTAGTGGTCCTGCCCCGCTCGATCCTGGAGTAATCAGAATCTATCGGGCTTCAGATACATGATAGTTTATTCCGAAAAAAAGAAGAAGAGAGGAAGTAGACAAGTTCAAACTCCTAACTATTGTTTTAGATGTAGGAGTTGGGACTTACTAGTTGTCATCTGTGCAACTTTGAAGAATATCTTTTGTAGGGTGGATTGTGTCTCCGATAGAATTATCGGGGATGGATAATCCATGAACACAGGAGTACCAAAGAATTTTAAAAGGGAAAGAAAAGGGCCTATCAAACTATCTACTGTTAGATGACATTGATTTTCAAACGCTTTTAGGAAAGCACTTGATGACTTCTGTCATTCAGTAGAATTTTCCAGTACAAGAAACCCATATCAAGTCGGTCAGCCCCTCACATGTGAGTCAGTGGAGACAAGTGAAAGTTTGGGAGAAATCGTATATGTCTATTGGTGGGAAATGGAATAAAATCAGCCATAGATAGGCCTTATATTTTCTTCACACAAGTGAAGTCATTCAAGATTTACTTTTATGGTTGCCAATATGAATTGTAGGATTTGACAAAAAAATGACTAATATGATTTAA
Source organism: Stephania yunnanensis (assembly GCA_039657365.1). NCBI lineage: Eukaryota > Viridiplantae > Streptophyta > Magnoliopsida > Ranunculales > Menispermaceae > Stephania > Stephania yunnanensis. The sequence continues at coordinate 1,347,703 of CM077589.1, forward strand.
GTTTTTGTTATAAATAAAATTCACTATCACGTATGATGTTTTCGGATAACCATTGTAGATTTGTTGGGACCTACTAATTTCATGTGAAATAGTCAGGGAATAGGGATCGGATAATCTTGAACTCTGTAGTATCAAAATAAAAAAAAAGTACCCGTTAGTCTTTTTACATGTATAATACAATATATTATGTATAAATAGTGTACATATCAATATTATACTGCATAGGTAGGTTGTTTGTAGTGGGGTCTGAAACCATGGCCCTGTAGTTCAAGATTGACTTATTTGCCCTTTAATTAAATTTTTATGCTAAGGAAAAGAAAGGGAATATACTCTCATGTTGTTAGAGGAATGATGATGTGGGCTCTACACTTTAGAAAGAAAAATTACTATCTAGAAGAAGAAAAGAAGTTATTTTGTATAACACCTTATATATATATTTTTTTTTCAAAAGAAAGGAAAGCAACCACCACAAAAACAATGAAGTGTTAGTTGGGTAAGCTGCATGAATCAAATACTTTTGTTCTATTTGATTTAGTGCAGTTGATGATCTGCTTTCAAATTCTTATAATTCTTTCACAATCGTTACATCCTAAAATATCTTAGGTCTTTTTTTATACCATTAAAATCTTAGGTCTACTCCTATATTGTTGAGTTTTTTCTCGTCCTGTTGCTTTGAATCGAAATGGAAAAATTGCATTCTTTATCTTGCAATGTTACAACTACACATTTAGTACAATGCATGTAGGTAAAAGTTTTATATAAATACTGACTTTGCCGTCCTAGATGATATTAAGCATTAACATATATAACTCTATTGAAAGATATAAGGTGCGGTGATTCGAATTCTAAAAAGCTTTGGTAGTACTACACGTGAAGTTGGTATACTAATATACTACTAACTTATACTACAAATGAAAAAAAAAAAAAAAATTGAAGTGTCGGGCGGCATAGTAGTTGGAAAGTTATATGTTATATAACATTTGTCAATGAAGACTTTGTAACTAGCACACACATAGAGAGAATAAGATACTCTCAACCACACAAAAAGGCTTGTTTGTCTAGTATGAGATGCCAAGGCTTTTGTATTTCTCATTATTGTATAATACAATGTGCTTTATTTTTATATGTTTGAATAGCTTGAAACATAGTTAATTAAAACCTTTGTTTAGAGTCATGCCTTCATGGTTTGTAATGTAGTGCTAGAGATGCTTGGGACTTGGCTGTTTGGAAGAGCATTTGATGTTAACCCTTTTGTGGAATGGTCTTCTAGTGATCCAAAGTTCATGGAAGTTGATATTCTCCTAATATATACGTAGAGCCCCATAGACAGAAACATCACTGTCTTCAAAATTAAGTGCTCTCTCTTGTGTTGTCAAAGAAAAGTGTTGGACCTACTTAAGTTGTATCACTTCGTAAAAGAAAATAGTGGTGGTTGGTTTGGTTGATTTGGGTTTGGCATTTTTCCATTTGGAGATGTTGTAGATCCAACCTTACTGTATGAATGAGTTTGAAGTCAATTGAGGGCAGTGGGGAAAAGAAAAGATGAGAAAAGATTTGGCGATGTGCTTTCGATACATATCTTTGCGAAACAATGGTTAGGGTTCTTTGAATTGTGCGTCGAATGCATGTGTATTTATCTTTCTGTCGAAAGGACTCCATTATAACTTTGCACATAATGTATGATCGAAAATGCATCGATCTATCACTTTCGAAGATGATAAATGTACAGATGAAGTTGGGCATTAAGATATGACGCGATTTATCCTTTGAAGTGCAGAGCCAACCCTAAACTAAAAAAGAGTGACTTAGTGAACTTGTGAAAAGGGCATTACTTGTGCTTTGCATGCACAATTGGGAACCACTGAGTCGAACCAGAGGTCATTTTCATTTTGTACCAAAAAATAAAAGTTCATATGCATTGTATAGGGCAACTAAGGGAATTAGCCATGTTCCAAGAATTTGTGGAGTGTGTTGCAGCTTTCAATTTCATTCTCTAAGGGCTCTCCCTCTCCCTATGTTTTTCTAGGCAAATAGGCTTGGATTGCTTTTCTATTGGGTTGATAGGTCCCTTTCATTGGGCACTATAGGTCTATAACTCTTGCATTTTAATTTTGGATGTGTTTAATTTGAGATTGAAAAAGTAAATTTTTATTTTCAATTTTTTGTGGAAAAGGGTATCTTTTTAAACTTTGGTACAAGCTTCTAGAAGTAAAGTGTTAGTTAACTAATATTTTGTTAAAGGAATTGATGTCCTATTTTGTGTATTATGTCTGGAGAACAATGAATTTAGCGGCCTATAGTGTAGCTAGGGAAGCTAATTCCCGCTAAATTTGTTGCCTAGTCGTATAGAGTGAATTGATCCATATTGAAGATATGTGGATCAAAAAGTTGGTCTCATATATCGATTGAATGTAACTTAATAATTTCTTTTAATTCTCTCCTCTCAATTTTTATTGAGGCCTTTTGAATTAAAAATTTATATTGAATTAAAAGTGATTAAAATGAGGACAATATCTAGTATTGACGGAGATTCACGGGCTCGCGCCTACTTGTGCGGGTGGGCCCAACATGAAAATTGCAATTCACCTCATTTCCTTGTTGGTGTACATGATCTAAAAGAAATCTTTGGTGAAAGTAGTTTTGAGTTTTGGATGCTGCATAGAAATTAATGACCACTATTATTAATTTGTTAGGGAGATTAGTGGATTCTAAAATGACTGGTAAGTGCACCTTCAATGAGAATCACTCTCACAAGTGTAAAAGAGTTGAGCCTTCTTCAATTGTTTTCTCCAAAAAAAAGGACTTTCAATTGAAACAATTTTCAAGTCTTATTCTAAACATATCCCTTTTGCATTGATTTCCTAGCTAGAACTTTTGTATTATTTGTTAATGAAAGTGCAGTATCAATCCACTTACAGCACCTTTACAAAGTCATTTAAAAAGTAAGATAGGACATTGCTTAAACCCTTAAACTATATATAAATGATTAATATGGCAAGCACAAAGTGTGCAAGCTATTTATAAACCATTGTGGAGTGCACTTGGATGGATATTAGCATAGACATTAAGCATATCCTTCAATACAACGAGCTTTGTCCCTTTTTTTAAATTTATCTCTTTGGGGTTCATAAAAAAAATAAAAAAAATTAATCTCTTTGGGTTTCCACTAGTTGATTATTTTATGGTGGCACTCTTATCACTTGTAGCATTGACGCAATGGTTCCATCACTACCATTGCATCATCGCCACTTATTCCTTTGTTTTTTTTTTTTTTTTTTCATTGTTTATACAAAATTCCATAGCTGTTGCTTTTTTGTTCTAATGTTCCTCCCCTCCCAACTATTCCTATTATGTAACTTATGTTTATATGTGATTGAACTCAAATTCTCAAACCAAAGTTTAGTTATCTTGAATGAAATTTTATGTGGCACCACTTCAACAGGAAACTTGCCAAAGTGACTTTGTTGAAACTTTTCAAAAGTTATGAAAGAACGTTTATCGTCAAAGTAAGGCATTTGGTAGAGCTTGACGACGAGAATTGTGATTAACCAATTGAAGTTGTAAGGTAAACCTAAGATAAGATTATGAAAGCACATCAACAACTTCATTAAACCAAGCGTCGTGTGTATAAAGGAACCCCGGTGATTTTATATATTTGAACTCTTCTTGAAAATGACTTTTACGCAGGGGTGCCTTTAGCGCACCTCGATTTTGAAATTGAGGCTTTGTCGTCATGCATTCGCATAAATGTAGGTAGCATTTAACTATTTTCTTTGAAACTTTTCTTTTAACTATTTTCTTTGAAACTTTTCTTTTTGCCAAGGATAAGTGGAATAAAATCATAAAAAAATACATAGTAGAGTGTTCCTCAAACAGCAGTTCCATACATATCTACTTTTAGGCTTCATCTATCATACAACAAACACATACAATCAATCAGTGCGCCGCCCACAGTTATCGCAAATTCATTGTATTCTACCAGCATTGCTTTGCTTTGGTACTTTCTTTTATCTCTTCAAAAGTGAGCTTGAATTCCATTATTTCCCCCCCTAAAATGCATGCTCAGTCGATTGATGTGCGCAGCCTTTCAAGATTGCTGTGATACCCACCACTCACTTATCACAATGACAAATAATGTCAATGTCGTTTTAGAAAAAGTAGTTCTTCAAAGTAAAAATGCTAGAATGACAAAGATTATGTCACGTTGAAAGACAAATTTTGGTTTATAGGAGCCGTTCATGAAACTTTCACCGTGTGTTATGCATCAGATCTGTGTATACTCACATCCCAAGTCGTGAACGGCTCTTGTAAGCCAATGCGTCTTGCGGTGTGACATAAGCCATTGCCATTCTAGCACTTTCAAGTTATTATCACAAAAGATTGTTGTTATGGATTGTAGTAATTATTTGGGTAATTCTACAGGGGATAGAAATGAGTTTTTACTGGCATGTTAAAAAGTTGGAGCAAGTTCCATGGGCCGGGTATTGCTATCTTGGACTCCTTTGTTCAGGTTTGGTCTCAGTTATGTTATAAGCTAGTATGGGCTAATGGTTTTGGCCCGTGGACTCTTTATATCAACGTACTAACTATCATGGATCAAGCCAAACGAATGAAGGAGCCATTACCACTTGCACGGTGGTCCGAGTGGCTCGACACTCAGGTCGTCTAAGTTGTGGGCTCAGTTATGTTATTAATAGCTAGATGTATGGGCTAATCCTCGGGTAGGCCATGAGATGAGTCATTGGGCTTCTGGACAATGGATGGTATAAGACCAAAAAAAAAAAAAAAAAAATCATTACCAATCTAATTCATTTTATTTTGGTACAAACATTTTTTTTTTTTTTAATATTGTGGCGTTTAGGATTACCCCTGACTAATGTATATGTATCAAAAGTCCATTACTCAATTCAATTCTCTAAGCATTATGTATGCATTTCCTAACATAAATTATAATTAATAGATCTATTTAACAAATGCATGTATCAAAATTATTTTAATCTTTTACCTTAACATTAATAGATCAAAAGGCATGTTCGGTTCATAGGATAGGGTGAATAAGTGGTGGTAATGAATAATATTGGTATTCGGTTCGAGTATTAAATTGTTCATAAGATTATTTTAATCCACATGAGTGGAAAAATTTAAAACCATAAAATTGATGGTACTTATTTTATCTCAATGTTGGTGACTTCCAAATGACCAAAGTACCCTAATCAAAACAACCTAAAAGGGCACTTTAATAACTTCACCTATTTAAATCATGTGTAATCTCACCCTCTATACCCTCAATCGAACAAGTTCCTTTATTGAGATTAATACCCAAACTCATGTTATAATCTTAGCATAAAATCAATCTCATGATCATGAAATTATTTTACATATGAACCACACCGACATAATGGTTTTCAAACATGAACCAATTAAAACAATTGCCATTAGAATTTTTGGGCACACATAGGCAAATCCAAATTAGTACTAATGAATTTGATTTCAAATGTCACGAAAGAGTTAAATTGTTGATAAAATGTGCAACCTCACTGTTATATGTAGTTATTATGCACTAATGAATTTGATTACAATTTTTAAAATAGCGAACGTCTCAGATTAAACGATAGCCCAATAATCAACAATCAGTTTGTGTCGAATGGTAACCTTGAAGGCTAGGGATGTGGTATAATTGTGAACACGGTTTTAATACTTTGATGACTATACAGAGGTGATGAGTTTGATTAACAACAGCTGCGAATTATTCTTCTTTGACATTTAGGTTAGTAGCAATGGAACCTTCTTAGCACTTTTATTAGGATTATTCGGGCCTTAATTAGGAGATGACTCATGTAGTTTGGATATTCATGGTTATCAAAAAAAAAAAATTGGTTTGAATGGCATAAGATTTAATTTCCTTAAGTGAGATTTCAAGTTCGAGTATCGTGAATGAAAAAAAATTGATTTAGAGGGCCACCTCGTATGGGGTCAACAATATTTGAGCATGGAAACTAATGAAAATAAAAATAAAAATCTAATCCTACTTTGATCAAGGTAATCTAGAATCGACCCATGAAGTATTTCATTAAAAAAAAAAAGGCTTCAGTAAGATATTTTAGGCACAAATTCATTAGATGCTCGTACGACACACCTCGAGATGCGCGTGCATGTGATTTGATGCGTATCGCACGGGCATAGAGTGATTCGGTAACCAAAGTATATAACTCTAGCAAGTTCATTTCATTAAAGGACGACTATGCAATACCAACAGAAGTAGGAGGGCCTCATTCGAATTACACGATAAGTCGCGACATATAAAATCCTTAAATCCACCAAAGCCGCTCGAGCGCTCCCTCTCTCATACTTCCTCTCTCGCGCGGCGACACACGCGATTCTGCCATTTTTGTTCAATCAAAACCCTAATCAAGGTAATCTCTCCTTCAAATCTTCACCGTTTCTCTGTCTTTGAATCTTCTCTTTGTTTCCCAAATCGATTCACTCTCTATTGCTCTTCAATGTCAGTCATCTCGTTAGGGTTTAAGGTCTCAATCAACTAGGGTTTCTGTGGTTCATGTTTTCTGCTTTGATGAATTTAGGGCTTTTGGTTCTGGCTTGCTTGAAATACTCTTAAAAATTGAATCTTTTGTTGATTGGAGTGATTATCAAGTTTCTAGGGCTTTGCGAAGTACTTGTTTGTTGTTATGGTGTAGATTTAGTGGTATTTGTTTGATGAAGAATTAGGGTTTTCAGTGGGAATCATCTAGAGTTTGAGGTAGTCGTATTTGTTTGGTAATAAGCCTAATATGCAATGATTGATTGATGGCGTTATGCGGTATCGCTACTCTATTGTCGAATTGTTAAGGTTCTGCTATCCCGATTATGGGAACGCGGCTTTCTATCGATGATTTTGCCGTTGAAGATACGATATGCCAGTCGGAGTGTAGTATTCACTATTTAGCGTGAAGAGTTGGATGGGTGGAAGTGAGGCCTTTTGGTGGGTATGGGTACTTTTTTTTTTGTGTTCGCATGTTAATTCCCATTTGTAGTTGTTTAACAGTGTGTTTATGGAAAACAATGAGGGCATTGCTATGGAACTTCCTCTAGTCATTGTCTTTAAGGTCGGAGAAATTTTTTTTTGGGTCTTGATTTTCTTTTTAATGAGAAGAGGTGTCTCGTGGTGTTCGTTTGGCGGAGTTCAAACGTTTTGTTTGATGTCATATTGTTTTTAAGCCACACAAGATTTTAAGCATGGAAATTTGTTTTGAAGGATAAGTTTTAATGGAGAACTAGTTTGAGCGCCAAGGTTCCATATGATTGGTGTAAATATTTTCTTACTCATGTTGATTCGTGTATCCGCCACTTTTTTTTTCATATATTTAATCTTGTTGTTGCTTGCTAATCTTGCTCCTTCATACTTGTTTGTAAGCTCATGGCTTTTATTTAAATAAAAAAATATTGAACTTGAGTCTTCTAGATGAGTGAATTGGTGTAAAATTTGCAGATGAATCGGGACAAGCTTATGAAAATGGCTGGTTCTGTTCGCACTGGTGGAAAGGGCAGCGTGAGAAGGTCAGGAAAATCTTCATGACCTTTATTTCTTCAGCATATAATTTGTTTTCTTTTGCATATAATTTGGTTGACTTTGGAGGGATATAGGAATTGAGTTGTTTTTATTTTTATTACAAAGTTAGGTGACATAAGCACATATCAGTCACTATTTTGCTAGTATTTTATTGCTGATTGGTAATGTTTTCAATTTCGAATTCACTGGTTTGTTTGTTGCTGCAATGATATTGATTGTAGAAAGAAGAAGGCAGTGCACAAGACCACTACAACCGATGACAAAAGGCTACAAAACACCCTAAAAAGGATAGGTGTTAATTCCATTCCAGGCATTGAAGAAGTCAATATTTTCAAGGATGATGTTGTCATTCAGTTTCAAACTCCTAAAGGTAAAATGATCAATGCAGCGGGAGAAGTATGTATGTCTTTTTATTTAGTTGACTTCTAATACCCTTGTCTCGTGTTTCAGTTCAAGCATCACTTAATGCAAATACTTGGGTTGTTATTGGCGCTTCGCAAACCAAAAGTATTCTTCTTTGACTCTTTATTTATTTTTGTCCATTTGCCATGCACATGAGATACAACTTGGTATTGCTGCTTCCCAAAAGTGGATACAAAATCCTTCTCAAAAACTTTTCGGAAAACAAGTTCCTCGGGTTTTACCTTACCCTAGCAGCATTATAGAGAATAAATATATCTTGATTGGGAACTCTATGGTTTTTACAGTGTTGTCTGATTGAATTTTCTGAAATCAACACCATGACTTCATTTTCATTGAATCGGTGCTTGTCGCACCTGTTATTTGATTGGTTTTCTAGTATGGTGTTTAATATTTGAATCTTTGATATTCCAGAATTGCAAGATATCCTTCCCGGAATAATCAACCAATTAGGTATGTTGTCTCCTTTTCCACCTATAATATTTTTTGACTTGTCTATTTCTTACACTTCTCATAAATTTCAAATGCTGATTTATGGTGCCTCCAATTTGTCTGCAATCAATTGATGCCATGAAATTGTCATGAATTCTTTACACGTCAATTTATTTCTTTTATAATTTTTATTTAAAAACTACTGGAGTTTCAGAATAGGGCTTTTTTTGCCATTTTGTTGTTTCTTGCTTTTGCCACCACGAACTGTCTATAGGTAGTAGCCCTTTTGTTCGTAACCGATGAGTTAGCGTATGATGGAACGTAACAAACAGAACTTTTACTCTACATACATTGAGTGTTAAGTACGGTAACAACGCTACTTGAGCTTCTTTCCTTTTCCAGGTCCAGATAACTTGGACAACTTGAGGAAGCTCGCAGAACAGTTCCAAAAGCAAGCACCCGGCGCCAATGCTACCAAAGACGACGATGACGACGATGTCCCAGAACTTGTCGAGGGGCAGACCTTTGACGTAGAGGCCGAAGATGTTAAAGCTTAGTAGATAAGAGTGTTATAAAGGGGCCCCTCAATTTTCCCTTCATTTATATGGTGTTTACCACCCACTGGGCTGGATTTATTTATTCTGCTCTTTCATCTGTTTCTTGTCATTTTCTCATTCTACTTATGTTGCTTGACATCCCCAGAAGCAGATGGTTTTTGGTTTTGCATTAAGAGTGAACATGCTTACTATAGTTTTTCTCTACTGTCAATTTTGAGTCTGTATTGATTGATGGAAAGTCACTTCACTGATGGATTTATATGATTTTGTTGTCATGTCTTGATTGCAAGTTAGTCCCTTTTGGTGATTTTGATTGTACGAGTACCACGCAAGAAAGAGGTGGGTATTTTTGTCATTTCGCTCTAAATTAAATGGGGTTGGCAACCGAATAGAACATGAATTGAATTGGATTGGATTATACTTGGAACTGTGAGATTAAGCTTAGCTTCTGAGGTGGAAACCTTAAGGTATATTGTATCAAATTATTATAGGTGTCTCGTACCCAGAATGTGCCTTTTTTAATTTCCCCTCCTTTTGTACTTGGAACCTTTGTTCCCCCTTCTTACATTAAACAAAAAAATATAAAATAAAAATTATTGGTGTGTCAACCTTTTTTATATACTAGTAGTTGCATCAGATTGGTTCTTCAATTCTTCCTCCTTCTTTCTCTCTCACTCTGTTCTATCTGATTTCTTTAATCAAACTCACGATCAATCACACTAGTAGTTGCATCAGAGTCGTTCTTCAATTCATATGATAAAAGCTAACTAGTGTACATAGAGTGTTTATCGCGTTTTATACAAACCAGTAAAAACCTTAATACATCAGTATTATATAATTCTAATATACCTACACTATATAATAAAGGGTAGTGCTAGGTGGACTTAAACTAGCAAAAAGACTAAAGTACCCTTCTTCATCAATCCACTGCTTACCACCACTTGCCGCCTTAGATGTGGTGACCACCGCCGCTGCCGTGATCACCATGCGCAAATGGCAGGTCCCGAGGAGTGGGCGCGGCGACGATGCGGCTCGGCGGTGGAAGACGACGCGCTGGTGTGGACGACGGCCACAGACGCGCGGCGGATCCGGTCGCCTCTCTCGGCCAGATCTGTCGCGCGACCGGATCTGGCCGAAAAGAGATCCGACCGCCATGAGAGAGAGAGAGAGAGACAGAGAGAGAAATGGCGGAAAGAAGAAGGACGGCGGTGAGAGAGGGAGCTCCGGCGCGCAGCATGCAGTCCGGCGAGGAGTGGCCGGTCCGATCCGATCGCCTCTCTCGCCGATCTGGTCGAGCGACCGGATCTGGCCGAAAGAGAGATCTCGACCGCCGAGAGAGAGAGAGAGAGAGAGAGAGAGAGAGAGAGAGAGAGAGAGAGAGAGAGAGAGAGAGAGAGAGAGAGAGATGGCGGAGAGAGAAGGATGGTGGTGAGAGAGGAGCTCCGGCGCGCGCAACAACAGTCCCGGCGAGGAGTGGCGCGCGCGACGATGCGGCTCGTCGGTGGGAGACGACGCGGGTGGGTGCGGACGACGGCCCGGCCAGACGCGCGGCGCGAGGCTTGACGGTCAAGATATGCGCGATCGGCCATATGGCGGTCGTCGGCAGCTATGGCAGTGGAAGTGGTGGAGGAAAAGTGGCGGTGGAAGGGGTAGAACGTGAAAGTGTTTGTATTGATTTTAGGGGTAAGGGTAATTTAGTCTTTTTATTTAGATACATATCATAAATTAACAGTAAAAATTATATGAGTCTGGACTCAAAAAGTCCAAACAGATTTTTTGTATAATAAATTCTAATGTATCAACTAAGGCCTACATAGTTATTACATTAGGCTAGCTAGGGCATGAGGTTTCGTTATCTAATTGATAGGGTAATGCTTCAATTACACTTTTTTTAGAAGCCTACAATTACATAGCATTTGGAAACTGTGCAATTAATACACATAAAATTGTGAGACCACGCATCTCGAAAATATTGCACCGGATTTAAAGAAGCAACCACACATCTCGAGAAAATTGCACTGGTTATAAAGAGGTGCCTGACCTTACATGTGTGAGATTATCATATTCCTTAACAAAAAATCTGTTCGGACTCTTTGAGTCCTGACCCAAAGATTTTTTATTAATAATTTAAGATATTTATCTAAGTAAAAGACCTAATTACCCTCTACCCCCAAATATCAATAATGATTTTGAATTAAGGGTCTTTATGTCTTTTTAGTTATTTGAGTCTGGACTTTTTGAGTCCATCTAGCACTACCCAGTTCTTAATTTAGGGTCTTAGTTAATAGGAATAGTTTCGTAGATTAAAAATATAAAATGAGAAAATAAAAAACAATTCTTTAGGGAGGGTCATTGGAATATGACGATAATAAATGTATGATAGAATCACTGAACGTTATATATTAAATTGTATTGAGAGGGTGAGATTCTCGTATACTCCATCCGTTTCATATTATTTGTTAGATTAATTTTTTTTTCTTGTTCCACAATATGTGTCACATTAGGAAATCGAGGGTGTATTTATGGTCTTTTTCCAATTATATATCTAATTTAAAGTTATGTCATTAATGCCAATTAGGGTTCCACATTAATTTTTAAAGCAAAAACTTAAAAAAAGTATGCTATTAATGAGGGGTAATTTAATCTCAATGTCTATCATTTAAGAACTTTCAATCATCACCATAATTCTTATGCACAAGCGCAAATGTGACATATAATATGGAACGGATGGAGTATATATATGACATCTATACATTTAGCTTTTTTTTTTTAAATAACTGTGAGGGTGTCCGTACCCTTTAGGTGCGACTAATCCCACATAGGGCCCTGGCGGCTCGATCGAAAATGTCCTCTAGTGGGACAAATGAACTTGAAAAATCGGGGAACGAAATCGTACGTGCACTTAACTCACACAACCCCACACTTGCCCTTACTATTGTGCGAACCTGTCCGGGTTGCATCTATACATTTAGTTAAGTGAGAGCTATTAAGATGTTGACACGTGTGATGTAATCCAACTAATCTCATTTACATAATAAATCAAATATAAATGCAAGTTATGACTCAGTGTTTTGAGCAGAGTTTTTGAGGGAAAAAATAAGGTTTTCTGTTCATGATGTTATCTTCAATATCTTTCATCAGATTAAAATAAATGAGGGAAAAAATAAATTTTTAGGATCATTATAATATCACACTAAAAATAATGTTAAAACATCATTTGTCAAAAGTCAAGATTTGAAGAGCTCGTGAGTTCAACTTTTTTAAGTCAAGAAACTTCTCATAAAAAAATAATAAATAAAAAGTTAAAACAATTTTTTCTTATTACTAGCTTATGAGAAGCATCCCCAACCTCATTGATTGACAATTTATCTCAACTACAAACTACAAGGAGCAATTACAAGTTAATTGACATTCGGTGGACATACTTAGTTATAGTAGACACATATAATTTATGGGTAGTGCTACTTGGACTCGTGAGTCCGGACTCAAATTTTTTTTTAATTTCAAATACATCCTTGAGCAATTAATGAAACAACCATAATCACTTGTAAAATTTCTATTATACCCCTTAAATATTTACAAAAAATTTAAAAAACTCCCTATGAGTCCGGACTCATGAGTCCAAGTAGATTTATTGATAATTTATATAGTTTAGAAGGAACTTATAGAGCTTAGGTGTGCCTAAAACATGTATGCAATATACCTCGTTTATTTCGAATGTCTATTTCTAAACGATGCAATTAATAGCTATATCATCAATTCTCTCGAAAATAAATGGAAAACTATTAATTTTCTTAAATAAAAATTGCAATCTATCCACATGGACCATTTGAGATCTATTTTAAAATCCAATGTCTATTTGAGTCACAAGGGATGGACATGCATTCTTTCCACGTGGCTATCGTGGTAAGAATCCACGCCCACAATCCACATTTACCATTTGAGATGCTATAATCATCTTATGAGATCTTACCAAATCTGAAGCTTATTTGATAAATAGAAAACAAAAAAGGTTATTATTCGAATCACCACAAATTAGTATCAGATTGGATTGGTAATAATTAAAAACGTTTAACGGACAACTAGAACCCAAAAAAAAAAAATTAAGGTTTTCAGTTCTAATTAATTGTGGCAATGGCTATTTAAAAAAGTTGAATCGTCAAGGAGAACTAAAGGAAAAAAAAAAATTAAGGTTTTTGGCTTCTATTTGCTAGCGGTTTGGTATGCGCAGTGAACAGGTCTTAGTTGTACATATTGTTAAGGAAACTAAATAATATAGATCCTGTGTAATTAGTAGTTAAAAAAATTAGAATGTCGTGTAATTAGTAGGATCCTTTTGTGGTTCACACTTTCATTTTACATTCTAGACCTATGTGTACAATATTTGTAATCCCACACGAAGAATTAATTATTAATTGTACCAATGAAGATTGTGAGAACATGATAATGATACAATCGTGATGATTATGGACAAATGTGATTCAATAACTAAATTCATACAATAATTAATCACGCAAATGTGATTCAATAACTTGATTTGTCAAAGGAGGAGTCATTCTAATCAAGTTTCAAATGAAGGTTAAGAGTCGAGAGAATCCCTTACCATCCTAATTGTTTTGACTTCTTCTCCCCATGAGTCTATTGAATATGTGTTTTCTGTGATCTTCAAATCTTCGATATTATTTAGTAGAAAATTTATCATGGGAAAGTCTTCAGACAAATAACCATGTTCACTTATTTGAATTTCCTTAATCTTCGAGTGAAAGCATGGTGGGAGCATTTCTCCAATGCAAAGAGTCAAATCATCTCCACTTGAACCACTAACCTGGATTCAAAATTATAGTCAATAAATTGTCATAGAAATGAAAAATGAAAAATACATGCAAATATATATATATATATATTTAACTACAACCCGGAAGGGCGAGATCAGAATTATGTGGGTTAGCAAAACTTGTATCTAAGTCGAGGTTACATGTAAAACTTTTGTGAGCTAATGTGTCTTACGGGTGTGACATTGTTGTTTAGCATTTTCCATACCAGCAGGTTGAAGATGAGATGTTGAAGATTAGGCATAACTTGGAGCAACCTTAGTATATCAGGACCATCGTAGCATCCGAAAAGTTCAAGGTAGGTCAAACTGGGAAAAAATATTGGAAGACGGCTACACATGAAATCTTCATGCGGAGAAAACTATTAAGAAAAATGAGCAAGAAGAATTAGTAGACATTAATTAAGAACATACATTGTAAGAGCACGAAAAAAAAAAAAAACATAAATTATTATTTGGTCCATGAAGTACTTTCACCCTTTTGCTTATTTGATCATCGAACTTACATCTGTTCACTTTTGGACCCGTGAACTTTCATTTCTTATACTTTTGGTCTTTTTGGTGAGTTTGAAAAACAACAATTGCTAACCAAAGAAGCGATTCATGTACGTGTTCACAACTGATTCATCACCCAATAAATCGATTTTGAACTGTTTGTTAGTATCCATTACTATACAAACTTACGAAAATGATCCAAAGTAGAGGGAAATGAAAGTTCATGGACCAAAACAAAAGTGAATTGACGAAAGTTTGCTGACCAAATCGACAAAAAATGTGAAAAATACTTCAGGGACCAAAATGATACTATTAGCCAAAAAAAAAAAAACTCTCAGAAATATTCAATTGTTCAAACGAGAAAATCATTCATCACCTGAATTAGGACATTAGGTATGTGTAGTTTCTTTACATTAATGAGAACCTCAATTAGGTTGTGTGAATTATTATGTTTGTTTAGTTCTGCTGCACTAATATATGCTTCCTGCAGCACAGGCATGCTTCATAAAATGTATTCTCTTGCTGGAGTTGAAGTATAGAAGTAGAGGTCACGAAATGTGACCAGAAAAGAATTGTTGAAGAGCAGGGAGACCAGAAAAGTCGATGATATTATCAATTTCTTATAGTCATGAAATCTACAGCGTAATAAAATCAAATGTTGAAGAGCAGGGAGACCAGAAAAGAATTGTTGCATCAGGTCGTGATCATCATCCACAAAACTCAAACTATTAAGTATGAGTGTTTTAAGAGATGGAAGAGAAATGGAAGTAGGCGGATTGAATTTAGATCCTAAAAAGGATATTTTGAGCACCACGAGGGACTCGCAACAATAAACACTCATAGGAATCACATTGGAATCTAGTTCATAAATTTTCAAATAAAGTTCACGGAGCTTCGAGTGGGCAACAGTTGAAATCCATGAATGAACACGAGATATGTCACAAATACCAAAACATCCAAGTTTGAAGCAATGCAAGTTTGAAATGTCATGGCGAAGCAAGACATTATCAACAAAATTCATGAACATGGCGGGTTTATCAGGATCACAGGAAATTTTACCGAAACACGAAAACTCGAGGTTTGGAACACCAGTCCACAACCATCTCCATCTCTTAAACAAGATGCTGGTAGCCAGAACACACCTGGTTGGGAGTCTAGAGAGGATTTCATTATGAAGAATCGAGTCGGGCAATTCACTAATCCTATCATCCTTCATTTCCATATCAACCTTTACTACTATATGGTGGTTTGATGCATGGTTTCCCTCTCCTCTTAAATAATAAAGCAAATGAGACCTCTTAATTAAGATTCCCACATTTATTATCTTTTAAATTAAAAGATCGATATTACAATGATCATTTGTTAAAATATGTTTTTTATTCGCTCATTTATTATTTTTAGTTAGATATTATACTTATCATTACGTAAGATTTATTATATACTCCCTCCCCCGTTTCTTTATAAGTGACTTTTTAGTCATTTTGAAATATTTCACAATATATGTCATTTCATAGTTTCAGTCGAGAATATTAACATAATTATTAGGATTGTTATTTAGTATATTTATTCTATTTGTAATTAATTAGAATTAGAAGTAATTAGTATTGAACATTGAAGTTAAAGTTTTGTATTGGAAAAGAACAAAACTTTTAGTCCCACATAGGAGAGAAAAGTTTGGTTTTCTCACTTAATATATGTTCCAACTCACTTCACTATTGTTTAAGTGAGAAGTGAGTTAGAATGAGTGGACCATGGGGTTCACTAGGAAATCACCCTAATTAAAAAATCTTTGACAATGGCTTTAGGGCTTTGGTTTGTTCAAGACTTAGCCATTCATAAACATAGTTTTTATTTTTCGTTTTTTTATTTTTTATTTTCGTTTTTGAATTAATACAAAAGAGCACCAACAGTTGCTAAGTTCGAATTAGGAGTTAAATAACTATCAATTAGTTGCACACTAATTAAGACCACTAATTAGATAGTTATGGAAAAACTGTCCACTAATTGGACAGTTAGATGTTTATCTATAATAGAGGAGTCTTTTGATAGAGAAAACATGCTTTTTCGGAAATCAAAATTCATGTGTTTTACTAGAGAGAGACGATTTGCAGTTTGAAGGTTCTTTGATTGGTGCTTTAATCAAAGAATAGGCCAGTTGTATCCTGGGGACAAAACTCCTAGTTGAATTCTGCACCGAGTTGGGGGAAATTATTCTGTCTTAGGACATTGCTCTTTGCAAGCCTCTGGTACACTTTGTTTATTAATCTTCTTTATTGTTTAATCAGCATGTTTAGTTGCTTGTGATAACAGTGCCATGTTCAGATTTATGTTTATTATAGATTGCTTGGACTAACAATTAGTTGTATAATCGATTTTTTAATAGCTGTAATCTGTTTTGATAAGATAAGATCAATTAGGATCAATTAGGATCCTGTAATCTGTTTTGATAAGATAGGATCAATTAGGATCAATTAGGATCAATTAGTTGCTATTTTTATGAAAAGCATTTACTCTGTAATTTTCTATTTAAACACGCCAAAATGGATGAATAAAATTATTCCATTCTGTCATTCTTTTATGACTTTATGGTATCAGAGCCTAAATGGCTAAACCCTCTGATGATACCTCTGGTATCGATTCTATGAGCTCTATTCGCTCACCCTCAATTCCCTTAACCACTGAATCTTTCCAAAACCTTTCCATCACTTCTCACAAGCTGAATGGAAACAATTTCCTACAGTGGTCCCAATCGGTGAAACTGTTCATTCGAGGCCGTGGAAAATTAGATTATCTTACAGGTACCAATGCGAGACCCACTGAGAAAGATGAAGGTTCTGAAAAATGGGAGGCAGAAAATTCGATGATCATGTCTTGGCTCATAAATTCTATGGACTCGAGTGTAGGAAGAACCTATCTCTTCCTACCTACTGGTCATGACATTTGGACTGCTGTGAACGAGACTTATTCTGATCTCGGGAATGCAGGACAGTGGTTTGAGCTAAAAACTCGGCTATGGAGGCTAAAACAAGGTGAGAAAAGCTGTCACTCAATATTATACCGACTTAAAAACCTTGTGGCAAGAGGTAGATATATTCGGCGATTATGAGTGGAGCTGTGCGAAGGACAGGGCTTTGTTTCAGAAAATGGTGGAAAAAGAACGTGTCTTCGAATTCCTCGTCGGCCTTAATAAGGAATTAGATGAAGTGAGAGGACGCATTCTTGGTCGTGATCCACTACCGAGTACTAGAGAAGTCTTCGCCGAGGTCAGAAGAGAGGAGAGCCGGCGGACCGTCATGCTCGAAGGACATTAACCAGCTCCCACCGAGCCTTCGGCCCTGTTCTCTAGTCGACCACCACGCCGCAACGACCGTCGCAGCGATAAAGACCGCCAATCTGCGAGCATTGCAACAAGCCGGGGCATGTTAAGGCCAAATGTTGGAAGGAAGTTGCATGGAAAGCCACCGTGAGAACCCTTCATCTAACCTAATCCTCATGATTCAAAGGGTTTTCATGCCTCATCCGAAGACACTTCCAAAGAGCCGAAATCTGCCTCAGAGACGTCTGCCTTCAACAAAGAACAGCTAGAGCAATTGTATCAACTAATGAGTTCTCATTCAATTGTATCCAACACTCCTAACTCATCATCTTACATTGCCTCTTCTTCTTTAGCTCAAAAAGGTACTTACCCTACAACTTTCACAGCCGGCTCAAAATTAAACCCTTGGATCATAGATTCAGGGGCAACCGATCATATGACTGGTAGTTCCTCCATATTCTCTTCATATTATCCTTTATCTGGAAATTTGAAAGTTAAAATTGCCGATGGTTCTCTAACCTCTATTGCTGGAAAAGGCTCTATTATTATGTCTCCATCTCTTACATTACTAAATGTCCTACATGTTCCAAAGATTTCTTGCAATCTCATCTCTGTTAGTCGTATTATTCATGATTGCAAATGTATTGCTACAATAACATTTGCTGGATTTGAATTTCAGGACCCTTGTTCGGGGAAGATGATTGGCAATGCTAAGGAAGTTGATGGACTCTATCACTTGGTCTCGGAAAATCCTTCAGATAAACAAGTTCAGAAACCAAGATGTTTAACTACCTTGTCTTGCGAGAATGACATAATGTTGTGGCATTATAGGTTAGGCCATCCCAGTTTTAATTACTTGAAATATTTGTTTCCAAATCTTTTTAAATTAAAGACATTTCATCTTTTTGTTGTGAAGTTTGTGAGTTGGCAAAACATCATAGATCTGTTTATCCTTCTTTGAAGTATATGCCATCAAAACCTTTTTCACTTGTGCATAGTGATATTTGGGGCCCTTCAAGAGTAAAAATTGCCTCAGGTTCTAGATGGTTCATCACATTCATTGATGATCACACTAGAGTCACATGGATTTATCTTCGAAGGAAAAATCCGAGGCCGCAAATGTTTTCAAAAATTTTCACTCTTTGATTAATACTCGCTTTCATACTAATATTCAAGCTCTTAGAACCGATAATGGCCGAGAATATTTTAATGCAATCTTAGGTGATTTTTTGAAAGAAAAATGAATTATTCATCACAGTTCTTGCGTTGATACTCCCCAACAAAATGGAGTGGCTGAGAGGAAAAATAGGCATTTATTATAGGTGTCTAGGGCGTTATTATTTGCTATGAATGTTCCTAATCGTTTTTGGAATGAAGCGCTCTTAACTGCAGCTTATCTGATTAATCGAATGCCTACAAGAGTTCTTAATTACATCACTCCTTTGCAAGCACTAAAGAATATGTTTCCTGGAAATAGATCGTTCACTGATTTAACACCTAAAATTTTTGGTTGCATTGCTTTTGTTCATATACACGGCCATAATAGAGGAAAGCTTGATCCCCGGGCACATAAATGCATATTTCTTGGTTTTTCACCAACACAAAAAGGGTATAAATGTTTTGATCCTAATTAAATCTGGAAAATATTACGTAAGTATGGATGTCACTTTTTTTGAAAAACAACCTTTTTTTGAAAAAAACTCAATTCCGGGGGAGAATGATTCTGAAATGAGTTTTTGGGAACAAATATCTTTGCCAAAATCGGTTGAAAATAGTTCAGTGGAATCAATTATTTCTGTAACTAATCCTAGGATTTCACAACCTATAAATTCACAACCTCGTGAGACCCAGGTAGAAAACAACTTGGAACCACCTACTGAACTTCGTGTTTATTCTAAAAGGAGGACTCAACCAAGTAATATTCCACCAGCTTCCGAGGTGGGCCAATCATCGGACTCGACCGAGGTCCAAGGTACGACTGCTCTTTCTCCTACTTCTCTTCCAAATTTAGAACCTTCTACAGATTTCTTTGAACCCATAGCCTTATGCAAAGGTGTCAGATCATGTACCACAAAATCCAATATCCAATTTCGTATCTTATCATAAGCTCTCACCAGATTTCAAAGCCTTTTCCACCAGGATTATGGATGATGAACTACCTAAGTCGATACATGAAGCTCTAGAGGTTCCGAGATGGAGAGAGGCGGTCTTTGAGGAGTTGAAGGCCCTGAAGAAGAACGACACGTGGGATCTTACCTCTTTACCCGAAGGAAAAAAATGTGTAGGCAGCAAGTGGGTGTTTACCATAAAATACCATGCTGATGGCTCGGTCGAGAGATACAAGGCTCGACTCGTAGCACGAGGCTTCACTCAGACATACGGTCTTGACTACGAGGAAACCTTCGCTCCTGTGGCCAAACTAAACACCGTACGTGTTCTTCTCTCGTTAGCCGCTAATCTGGATTGGCCTCTCAGACAGTTTGATGTGAAGAACGCGTTCTTAAACGGTGAACTAGAGGAGGAGGTGTATATGGAAGCTCCACCAGGCTTTGATGAGCTAAAAAAGGATGGCAGAGTATGTAAGCTAAAGAAATCCATATATGGATTGAAACAATCTCCGAGGGCATGGTTCGAAAGATTCACGAGAAGCTGTGAAACAATGTGGTTACACTCAAGCTCATTCGAGATCACACGATGTTCTACAAACACAATCATGGTAAAATTGCTATTTTAATTGTGTATGTAGATGACATTGTGATGACGAGAGATGACATAGTAGAGTTGGAGTCACTCGAAGAACTTCTTATCCAACCGGTTTGAAGTCAAAGATCTAGGACAACTCAAATATTTTCTTGGAATGGAGGTGGCTAGATCCTCAAAAGGAATAGTTATCTCACAAAGAAAATATGTACTTGATCTCTTGAAAGAGACTGGATTACTCGGATGTAAACCAGTGGCAACTCCTGTCGATCCGAATCAGAAACTCGAAAAATTAGATGGTGCTTTGAGGTTTGTGGACAAGAACCGGTATCGAAAGGTCATGTGGGAAGCTAATTTATTTGGCGCATACAAGGCCGATATTGCGTTTGCGATGAGCTTGGTTAGTCAGTTTATGCATTGTCCATCAGAAAAACACTTCAAGGCTGTTCATCGGATTCTTCATTACTTGAAAGGAAGCCCGGGTAAAGGAATTATGTTTTCAAAGAATGGGAGCCGAAGTGTGGAGATCTTCACCGATGCGATTGGGGCGGAAGTTCTACGAGACGGAGATCTACCACCGGCTATTGCTCCTTTGTGCAGGGCAACTTAGTTACTTGGAGGAGCAAGAAACAACCGAGTTGTTTCTCGAAGCGATGCGGAGTCCGAGTTCGAGCTATGGCTCAAGGAGTATGTGAGTTGTTATGGCTTCGGAAGATCTTAGAGGAGCCGAAGGTCGAAGGAGATAAACCGATGAGGTTGTCTTGCGACAACAAATCGACAATCAATATTGCTCGAAATCTGTGCAAAGCATGACCGGACAAAACATGTCGAAATCGATCGACATTTCATCAAGAGAAACTGGAAAACGGCGATATCTCATACCCTTTGTTCCATCATCCGAGCGGCTCATTGATGTTCTTACTAAGGGACTTTTTACTTGCTATGTTCGAAGGGTTTCTATCCAAGTTGGGAATGATCGATATCTATTCTCCAGCTTGAGGATGGGTGTCGAGAATATTAACATAATTATTAGGATTGTTATTTAGTATATTTATTCTATTTGTAATTAATTAGAATTAGAAGTAATTAGCTGTATAATCGGTTTTTTAATAGCTGTAATTTGTTTTGATAAGATAGGATCAATTAGGATCAATTAGGATCAATTAGGATCCTGTAATATGTTTTGATAAGATATGATCAATTAGGATCAATTAGGATCAATTAGTTGCTATTTTTATGTAAAGCATTTACTCTGTAATTTTCTATTTAAACACGCCAAAATGGCTGAATAAAATTATTCCATTCTGTCATTCTTTTCTGACTTTAGTTTCAATACACATTAATTACTTAATTGGCTTTTATACCCTTCATAGAAAAAGAAAATCTATTAATTACACAATAATAACTAGTGTATGTAGAAATAGTGAGGTTAGGAGAGATAAATAATGATTTAGTCATTTGACTACCACTTTCTCATCATTCAAGATAATTTAAGGACTTCTTAAAAACTGTGAATAACCTTAAAACATCACTTCAATAGAAACAGAGGGAGTATTCTTTTAGGGTGGTGTATTCAATTGGATGATTTGAATGGATTTGAAAAAAGTTCGGAGGATTTTTAAATCAAGGCATATTTAATTTGGATTTCAAAAGATTTTTAATAAACTTTTGAAAAATCAAGGTGTATAAAATTAAGACTTCAATGGGTTTTAATAAATTTCTAAGAAGTCTAGGTGTATTCAATTTTTAAACTACCAATGGCGTATTCAATTGAGATTTTAATAGACTTTCGGGTATTTTTATAATTGTCTGACCTTTTTTTTAAATTCTATAGATTTTCGTAGATTTTTAAAGGCTATGATTAACTTTTATGTACGCTACATTTTAATGACTTTTGTTAACATTTAATATTTTCACTTTAAACAAGATTTTAATTTATACCAATAGATTTGTGCTTTTTCTAATGAAACAAATAATTTGCACTTTATGATAAAAAATAATTATACTTTTTTTCTTAAGAACTATTACAAATCTTTTAAAAGTATTATGGAATATATTTTAATAAAAAAATCAAATAGACAAATTAATGATTTTAATTGGAGCCGTTAATCACCACCGAGACTCTTCCGACAGTTGCATTCGCTATAAATGGCCCTGCTCTCGTTGAAGCTGTTGATGGACGATGTAAGCGATTCAACCGCTTTATGTCTCTCAATCCGAGGAAGATTCTTCTCCTCTTCGTTGCCATGTAAGTGCGCGCACGACCAAACCCCTTTTCTCTAATGATGAAATTAATAAAGATGTAGACAAATAAATTAAACAATAAATTTAATTACTTGGCCTCATGAGTCCAGAATTTACTTGGCTTCATAAGTCCGGATTCATAAGGAGGTTTTTAAAATTTTTGTAAAACTGTTAATTAAGATCCCCACATTTATTATCTTTTTAATGAAAAGATATTACAATGATCCTATGTTAAAATTTGATTTTTATTCGCTCATTTATTATTTTTAGTGAGATATTATACTAATCATTGCGTAAGATTTATTATATATTCTTTTAGGGTGGTGTATTTAATTGAATGGTTTTAAATGATTTTAAAAGAGTTTGGAGGATTTTGAAATCAAAGTGTATTTAATTTGGATTGCAAATTAAAGATTTTTAATGGACTTTTAAAAAATCAATGGGTATTTAATTAAGACTTCGATGAATTTTGATAAATTTCTAAAAAGTCTAAATGTATTCAATTTTTAAACTGTAGATTTTGATGGGTTTCTATTAAAAAAAATACAAAACCAAAAGATTTGGATGGATTTGGATTAAGTCAATTCAAATCCATCAAATTCCATGAAATCCATGGAGATTCTGTGACGGCCCCTTTTACAAAACAGGACACCACCCGGCCTAATCCCGTAATCAAGCCTTAATCTAAATCACATAAGACTTAATTATGTGTTAGTCAGCCATTAGTAACCACATGTTACATTATTAGTATTTAAGGAAATTAGGTTCCATTATTAGGGTAATCAGAGTACCTTACACTTTTAAAGTATGTTAACATTCACTTCGAACACCATCCAAAAGTGAATGTAAGGTCAAAGCATTGTCCATGATACCCAACTGTATCACTGTTACCACTTTATCCCTAAAATTGATAAACCATAAACTCTGGCACCACACTGTATCAGAGTTATTCAATATAACAAAGCTCTTAAACCTTGTCCCTACCATCAAGTTTGTAATCGACTTTAAACCTAGTACTATGAATCTTGTTGTAAACCAAACTCGAACTTAGGTGACCTAGGCTCGATACCAAGTTTGTAGCATCTCCTAACTTGATTAGGGCAATACTTAACTGAAACCCTAATGGAGCCCAAATTACCTTTGCTAGACTTAACTAGAGCCAACAAACCTTACTACCTTTACCCGATAAGCATTACTGTATATTGACTATCAAAATAAAACAAATCATGAACGCAGTAGAAATTAATTTAAAACCTTTTAGATAATCCTAATATAATATACAATATTAAAATAAAACCGGAATAATCATCGGTTATGTAATCACTCGCCGCATATGATATTACAAATATGCAATTCAACACAAATATATAAAATTAGAGAAATCATTACATCGAAGAGAAATCCAATTAAGATTCCTCATTAATATATTATATTTTCAATGAGATATTACCATGATCCTTCTTTAAAATTTGTTTTTTATTCTCTCATTTATTATTTTTAGTGAGATATTACAACAATCATTACGTAAGATTTAATTTATTTTTTTGAGAAATGTTAGATGACAACAACAACATGTCATACTGCAAGACACATAAGCAAATAATATTCATCCATGTATTCATCGAGATGTGGGTATACACAAATCTCGATGCAAAACATGTAAGTCAAGGTCACATGGAAGGTTCTTGTGAGCCAACGTGTTTTGTTTTGTGACATTGTTGGCATTATACTATTTTTCATTTTCTTTTAGATGTTACAAACGATTAATTATTCCTTAAGATTTAATTATTTATTTATTTTTATTTTACCTGTTGTTGCCAAAGTGTATATTTTCGACCCTCTGTTGATCTAATCTTTGTAATCCTACTTCAGCATTTGACTGAGCAGCTTGGTTGTTTTATTTTTTCTTAATTAAGAATCAAAAAATATAATGCATGTACAAAAAGATGGAACCAATGCCCTTTCTATGCATGCTTTTTACAGCCCTGAAACTACATATCCCAAAAAGCCAAAACCAAGAAACAGAAACAAAAAAAAAGAATTATTTGCTGCTCCACAGCACAGGCATAGTCTCATGGGAACACGCTCATCAATCTTGTGCATTTTCTCGGTTGATTTTGACGTCTCAAGAAGATAGTTTTCTTTTTAGTGTTTTTTTAAGAAGGATTTGTTGTTGTTGTTGTTGTTGTTGTTGTTAGACTGAGAGAGATGTGCTATGCATGGTGTACTTATTGTTGCATGAAAGTATTTGACTGGGCAGCTTGGTTGTTTTTTTTTTTTTTTTTCAATAGTGGCAGTTGCATTATATAAGACTAAAAAATATAATGTACAAATGGATGGAAGGTAACTATGCCCATGCATGCATGCTTGTTACAGCCACTGAAACTACATATCCTAAAAGCCCAAAACCAAGAAACAGAAAAAAAAGAATTATTTGCTGCTCCACACCGTAGTTTTCTTTTTAGTTTTTTTAAGAAGGATTTGCTATTGTTGTTGTTGTTGTTGTTGTTGGACTGAGAGAGATGTGCTATGCATGGTGTACTTATTGTTGCATGAAAGTGTTGTTTCTTTTTGTGATTAAACCGTCAAGATAATGTTGCATCTTTGATTGTCTGCTATTCAAGCATATTTATTGATGTCTCGTAACTTCTTTTTCATTTTGTTGTACATTGGTGCTCGGTTGTATTATTTAATCTCTACACACTCCTAATGTTTCTCTGCTTATTTGTATTAAAAAAAAGGTTGAGACATCTATAATTTTTTTTTTTTATTTTTTTTATTTTATGTAGTAAGGAGGAACAAAGGTTCCAAAGTACCCAAGGAGGGGAAATTACAAAAGGCACCTCAGAAGCTAAGCTTAATCTCACAGTTCCAAGTATAATCCAATCCAATTCAATTCATGTTCGATTCGGTTGCCAACCACATTTAATTTGAAGCGAAATGACAAAAATGCCCACCTCCTAATCACCAAAAGGGACTATCTTGCAATCAAGACATCACAACAACAACAACATAGCCTCAGTCCCAAATTAACTGGGGTCGGCTACATGGATCAAACTTTTTCATTGTGCTCGATTTAGTGCAATTGATGGTGAGCTTTGCAAACCATTCAAATCTCTCTTAATTAATGCATCTCATGTTAACTTTGATCTGCCCCTACCTCATCGAATTTCTACAGTTTCTATTGAGTCAAGTTTTCTAGCCGAGCATTTGTAGGTCGTCTTTGCGGGTGACAAAACCATCGCAAACACCCTTTCCTAATCTTTGTATCAATTGGTGCTACTTCTACTTGTCTTTGAATTTCTATATTTCTTATTCTATCTTTACGAGTTTTACCACACATCCACCTAAGCATCCTCATTGAATTCTATGTGTGACATCATTTTCAATGTTACCATCATTTCGTATGATCGATCCTAGGTATCTGACGCAGCAGAGATCTTCTAAACCAGTTGAACGAATCCACGAACAACTCGATCTAGGTCAGAACTTAAGCCAAAGTTCAAAAAAAAATTTATTAAAGCAAAAAAACTACGAATTACACCAAATAGATCGCTTAAATAGCGAAACCCTAAAATTTGCCAAAAATAGTAAAAAGTCCAAAAAGCTCTAAACTGAAAATTAGACGAAAAATAGAAACAAACGCCGCAAACGACAATAAAAACGAAAATTCCTTATGAAAGTTATAAGTGAAACAAAAGTTTCCTAAAATAGCAAAATTGCCGTTTCGGAGGGCGAAACGATGGAATTTTGCCGAAAAACGTCGTATTCTCGGCATAGCAGTGAGTTGTGATCTCCACACCGTTTCCAGTAAACCAATGCCCCCGGAACACCCAAACTTCGCCATTTGCAGAAATTACTAAAATGTCATCCTGTCATATCTTTCCATCATATTTTTCCAAGAATTTACAAGCTAATTCTTGGACTTCATTAGAAATATGTTGAGCACAACTCCATATAGTAGTGGGAATGGTTAAGTGATAGGTTCTCACCGCCAGTCGAACGTAGATTATCTCAACTTAGCTTGTGTCAGTCTCTACACATTTTTAACTATGGTATTTACTTGCATTATTTGATTCAGCTAGTCTTTTGCTAATTATGTTTTTAAATACAATTTGTTAATTTTGGAAATGTGGCATAGAATTCTCCAGTTTTACTTAAACGTTACTATACTCACCGTCTAGTTTATGACGGTAGGTATAGGTCCGTCGAGCAGCAGCTGAAACCAGGGAAGGAGAATATCGGCGACTTCCTCTGAGTAGTTCGGCGACTCTCCTCACGCATTTTGTATGTCTCGACTTTTGTTGTATTATTATTGTTTATGTCATTTTGGATTGTGCATTGGGTTGAGTAACTAGTTCCATGTATATACATGTATTATTTGATATTGTATTTTTCCCAGTTTTTCATATTTAGGATTTTGGATAATGAAAGCTTCTACATAACATGATAACGAAATCTTAATTAATTCAGCCTTTAATAATATATTGTAACATGTGATTACGAAAGATAGACTAATACATAATTAAGTCTTATGTGATTTGGATTAAGACTTGATTACAGAATTAAGCCGGACAGTGCCTTATTTTGTAGAAGGGGCCGTCACAGAATTTCCATGGAATTTGATGGATTTGGAAGGACTTAATCCAAATCCATCCGAATCCTTTGGTTGTGTATTTTTTTAATAGAAATCCATCAAAATCTACAGTTTAAAAATTGAATACATCTAGACTTTTTAGAAATTTATTAAAATTCATCGAAATATTAATTGAATACCCATTGATTTTTCAAACGACCATTAAAAATCTTTTGAAATCCAAATTAAATACACATTGATTTCGAAATCCTTCAAACTCTTTTAAAATCATTTAAAACTCAATCAATTAAATACACCACCCTAAAAGAATATATAATAATAAATCTTACGTAATGATTAGAATAATATCTCACTAAAAATAATAAATGAGCGAATAAAAAACAAATTTTAACAAAGGATCATTGTAATATCGATCTTTTCATTTAAAAGATAATCAATGTGGGGATCTTAGTTAACAGTTTTACAAAAATTTTAAAAACCTCCTTATAAGTCCGGACTCATGAGACCAAGTGAATTTATACTTCTTTATTAATTTCATCATTAGAGAAAAGGGGTTTGGTCATGGGAGCGAAGAGGATAAGAATCTTCCTTTGATTGAGAGTTATAAAGCGGTTGAATCGCTTACATCGTCCATCAACAGCGTCAACGAGAGCAGGGCCATTTATAGCGAATGTGACGCAGCAGAGATCTTCTAAACCAGTCGAGCTAATCCACGAACAACTCGATCTAGGTCAGAACTTAAGCCAAAGTTCGAAAATTCTTTTATTTCAGCCAAAAACTACGAATTACACCCAATAGATCGCTTAAATAGCGAAACCCTAAAAGTTGTCAAAAATAGTAAAAAGTCCAAAAAGCCCTAAACTGAAAACTAGACGAAAAATAGAAACAAACGTCGCAAACGACAATAAAAACGGAAATTCCTAGTGAAAGTTATAAGCGAAACAAAAGTTTCCTAAAATAGCAAAATTGCCGTTTCGGAGGGCGAAACGATGGAATTTTGCCGAAAAACGTCGTAGTCACAACATAGCTGTGAGTCGTGATCTCCACGCCGTTTCCAATAAACCCATTCCCCCTGAACGCTGTGAATCATATCTTTTCCTATTTTTCCAAGAATTTGCAACTAATTCTTGGATTTCATCATTATCCTATCAAGAATTTGCAAACTAATTCATGGACTTCATTATCCTATCAAGAATTTGCAAGCTAATTCTTGGACTTCATCATTCTCCCGAGGGTGGACAGAATTCGCCCTCGAATTGTCATCATCAGACGTATCCCCATAATAGGGAACAAGATGTTTGACATTAAATACATCAGCCGTGCGAATGTGACTTGGCAACTTCAATCTGTAAGCATTAAGATTAATTTTCTCAAGAACCTCCACATGACCAATCTTCTGAACTGACAATTTGTTGTAATCACCCACAAAGAACCGGTTTTTAGTGAGAACTTCCCACATAAGTCACCCACTTCAAACTCCACGTGACGCTTCTTCTGATCTGCATATTGTTTGTACTTGTCTTCAACCTGTCTGCGCAACTCCTCATGCTCACTAAGACTTATTCGGTAGTGTGGTCTATTATGTAGTGACGCACTGTGGTTCAAGGTCAATCTGATGTTGAATATCAAGCAATGGGGGTAGTCCTTCTGGCATCTCATCAGGGAAAAATCACAAAACTCCTTCACGATAGGAATTGCAGCTTCAGGAACATCAACATCTCTATCTACCTCCTTTCCCATTAAGATGTAAATTACCTCAGAATCCTGTAATGCATCTTCGAATCTTGCCAAAGACAGCAAACTGCTAGATTCTTTAGTAGGCGTAACTTCCTCTGGGTCCTTGGCGGGTACTAGCACAATCTTCACTCCCTTGAACATAAGGGTGTATTTATTGGTTCTGCCATCATGCATAACTCCCATATCAAACTGCCAAGGACGTCCCAGTAACAAGTGGCAAGCATCCATAGCCACTACATCACACCAGACTGAATCATCGTAGTTAGCACCAATAGAAAAAGTCACCAAGGCGCGCTTCGACACCTTCACCTCACCACCCTTCTTCAGCCAAGCTAGCTTGTAGGGCCTGGGGTGTTGTTCAGTTGCAAGACCCAACTTCTGAACCGCTTCAACTGAGACGATATTCTCGCAACTGTCTGCATCAATCATGAACCTGTACACCTTGCCTAAGATGGTACACTTGGACTGAAAGATGTTATTCCGCAGCCAGTCATCATCAGCGACAGCTCTAGGAGTCATACGAGAACGCCTTACAACTAAGGCAGTACCCACATCTCCAGTCACGACCTCCTCTCTTACGTGTTGTCGAAGTATCAAACGCTGGTTCTAGTGATGTTGGCCTCTTCCCCTTCGTCTTCCTCTTCGTTCTCAATAAAAAGAGTTTTCTTCCCTTTACATTCTGACTTCCTGTGACCAACTTCGCCACAACCGAAACATTTAATCCCACTAGTGCTAGGTCTGTTTGTGCAACTAGCAGGGTTAATTGCAACGATATTACCTCCGGTATTGTCGTCCCAACACTAACATTCTTTGGAAGCATTACTCACACCCCGACGCTGTTGTTTCAC
The DNA here is from genome assembly GCA_039657365.1 of Stephania yunnanensis. Classification (NCBI taxonomy): domain Eukaryota; kingdom Viridiplantae; phylum Streptophyta; class Magnoliopsida; order Ranunculales; family Menispermaceae; genus Stephania; species Stephania yunnanensis. The sequence continues at coordinate 1,377,447 of CM077589.1, forward strand.
CACCAACAATGCTCGCTGGTGCGCTGCAGATAAGGAAGCCGGATCAAACATGTTGACAACATCTTGGATCTGCACCCTCAGTCCACCAATATATTGCGCCACTAATTGGTCGTTAGTCTCCTGCAGTTCGTTTCTAGCGACTAACTGATAAAACTCAGTGGTGTAATCATCTACTGACTTTGCCCCTTGTCTCAGATTCTGCAACCTCTGATACATAAGGCGTTGGAAATTGTAAGGCAAGAATTCAGCCCGTAAGTGCTTTTTCATCTTCTCCCACGAGGTGATCTTCGCCTTTCCATTTCTATTCCGCATCAACTTCAGTTGTTGCCACCAAGCCATGACCCTGTTGCTGAATCTGGTCGCAACCAGTTGCACACGCTTGTCTTCGGGCACACCTTTGAATTCTATGACTTCTTCAACTTACGCCAGCCAGTCTAAGAATTCTTCCGGTTGAAGGGTGCCATGGAATTCTGGGACCTCCGTCTTCATCCCAAACTCCCACCGCCTGCGATCATCCTCAACTACACGCGACCTGTAGCGCCTCCTCGGTGCCTCAACATACTCATCCTCCCCTTCGGTAGAAAAATCTCTTACTGGTTCATCACCAACAGATTCCCTTCGATGGTTACGGATACGATCCATATTCCGACCCAACAACTGATCGATTCTGGCAGTTAATTGTTCTACCACCGCGCCCATGCGTTGGTCAATTATTTGGCCAATTTGTCGATTCGGATTGTCACGGTCAAACACCTCCTCGATACGCTGTTGGTTCCTCTTCGGCGGCATGATTTCTCCAATCACGCTGAACCAGCTCGATACCAACCCGACGCGAATGAGATCTTCTAAACCAGTTGAGCGAATCCACGAACAACTCGATCTAGGTCAGAACTTAAGCCAAAGTTTGAAAATTCTTTTATTTCAGCCAAAAACTACGAATTACACCCAATAGATCGCTTAAATAACGAAACCCTAAAATTTGCCAAAAATAGTAAAAAGTCCAAAAAGCCCTAAACTGAAAACTAGACGAAAAATAGAAACAAACGCCGCAAACGGCAATAAAAATGGAAATTCATAGTGAAAGTTATAAGCGAAACAAAAGTTTCCTAAAATAGCAAAATTTCCGTTTCGGAGTGCGAAACGATGGAATTTCGCCGAAAAACGTCGTAGTCACAGCATAGCTGTGAATCATGATCTCCACGCCGTTTCCAATAAACCCATGCTCTCGGAACGCTTTGAATCATATCTTTTCCTATTTTTCCAAGAATTTGCAACTAATTCTTGGACTTCATCATTATCCTATCAAGAATTTGCAAACTAATTCATGGACTTCATTATCCTATCAAGAATTTGCAAGCTAATTCTTGGACTTCATCAGAATGCAACTGCCGGAAGAGTCTTGGTGGTGATTAACGGCTCCAATTGAAATCATTAATATGTCTATTTGATTTTTTTTATTAAAATATATTCCATAATACTTTTAAAAAAATTAGTAATAGTTCTTAAAAAAAAGAGGTATAATTATTTTTTATAATAAAGTGCAAATTATTTGTTTCATTATAAAAAGCAAAATCTACTGATATCAATTAAAATCTTGTTTAAGAAGTTCACAAAAGTGAAAATATTAAATCTTAATAAAAGTCATTAAAATGTAGTGTACATAAAATTTTATCATAGCCTTTAAAAATCTACAAAAATCTATAGAATTTAAACAAAGATCGTACAGTTATAAAAATACCCGAAAGTCTATTAAAATCTCAATTGAATACGTCATTGGTAGTTTAAAAATTGAATACACCTAGACTTCTTAGAAATTTATTAAAACCCATTGAAGTCTTAATTTTATACACCTAGATTTTTCCAAAGTCCTTTAAAAATCTTTTGAAATCCAAATTAAATACGTATTGATTTCAAAATCCTCTGAACTTTTTTAAAATCCGTTCAAATTATCCAATTAAATACACCACCCTAGAATACTCCCTCTGTTTCTATTGAAGTAATGTTTTAAGGTTATTCACAGTTTTTAAGAAGTCTTTTAATTATCTTGAATGAGGAGAAAGTGGTAGTCAATTGACTAAATCATCATTTATCTCTCCTAACCCCACCATTTCTACATACACTAGTTATTAATGTGTAATTAATAAATTTTCTTTTTCTTTGAAGGGTATAAAAGTCAATTAAGTAATTAACGTGTATTGAAACTATGAAATGACATATATTGTAAAACATTTCAAAATAACTAATAAGTCACTTATAAAGAAACGGAGGAATGAGTATATAATAAATCTTACGTAATGATTAGTATAATATCTCACTAAAAATAATAAATGAGCGAATAAAAAACACATTTTAACAAAGGATCATTGTAATATCAATCTTTTAATTTAAAAGATAATAAATGTGGGAATCTTAATTAAGAGGTCTCATTTGCTTTATTATTTAAGAGGAGAGGAGGGAAACCATGCATCAAACCACCATATAGTAGAGGTTGAAATCCTCTCCAGACTCCCAACCAGGTGTGTTCTGGCTACCAGCATCTTGTCTAAGAGATGGAGATGGTTGTGGACTGGTGTTCCAAACCTCAAGTTTTCGTGTTTCGGTAAAATTTCCTGTGGTCCTGATAAACCGGCCATGTTCATGAATTTCGTTGATAATGTCTTGCTTCGCCATGACATTTCAAACTTGCATTGCTTCAAACTTGGATGTTTTGGTATTTGTGACATATCTCGTGTTCATTCATGGATTTCAACTGTTGCCCACTCAAAGCTCCGTGAACTTTATTTGAAAATTTATGAACTAGATTCCAATGTGATTCCTATGAGTGTTTATTGTTGCGAGTCCCTCGTGGTGCTCAAAATATCCTTTTTGGGATCTAAATTCAATCCGCCAACTTCCATTTCTCTTCCATCTCTTAAAACACTCATACTTAATAGTTTGAGTTTTGTGGATGATGATCACGAGCTGATGCAACAATTCTTTTCTAGTCTCCCTGCTCTTCAACATTTGATTTTATTACGCTGTAGATTTCATGACTATAAGAAATTGATAATATCATCGACTTCTCTTAATAGCTTGAGAATTGAAAATTCAAATTTTGAGCCTTTTTATAGAAGTGATCCAGTAATCAAGGTTTGTGCGCCTCAGCTTCGTGACCTCTACTTCGAGACTTCAACTCCAGCAAGAGAATACATTTTATCAAGCATGCCTGTGCTGCAGGAAGCATATATTAGTGCACCAGCATATCGTGATCCAACAAAGTTATGGCCATCAGAACTACACAAACATAAACATAATAACTCACACATCCTACTTGAGGTTCTCATTAATGTAAAGAAACTACACATACCTAATGTCCTAATTCAGGTGATGAATGATTTTCTCGTTTGAACAATTGAATATTTCTGAGAGTTTTTTTTTTTTTTTTTTTTTTTGGCTAATAGTATCATTTTGGTCCCTGAAGTACTTTTCACGTTTTTTGTCGATTTGGTCAGCAAACTTTCGTCAATTCACTTTTGTTTTGGTCCATGAACTTTCATTTCCCTCTACTTTGGATCATTTTCGTAAGTTTGTATAGTAATGGATACTAACAAACAGTTCAAAATCGATTTATTAGGTGATGAATCGGTTGTGAACTGCACATGAATCGCTTGCTTTGGTTAGCAATTGTTGTTCTTCAAACTCACCAAAAAGACCAAAAGTATAAGAAATGAAAGTTCACGGGTCCAAAAGTGAACAGATGTAAGTTCGATGATCAAATAAGCAAAAGGGTGAAAGTACTTCATGGACCAAATAATAATTTATGTTTTTTTTTTCGTGCTCTTACAATGTATGTTCTTAATTAATGTCTACTAATTCTTCTTGCTCATTTTTCTTAATAGTTTTCTCCGCATGAAGATTTCATGTGTAGCCGTCTTCCAATATTTTTTCCCAGTTTGACCTACCTTGAACTTTTCGGATGCTACGATGGTCCTGATATACTAAGGTTGCTCCAAGTTATGCCTAATCTTCAACATCTCATCTTCAACCTGCTGGTATGGAAAATGCTAAACAACAATGTCACACCCGTAAGACACATTAGCTCACAAAAGTTTTACATGTAACCTCGACTTAGATACAAGTTTTGCTAACCCACATAATTCTGATCTCGCCTTTCCACTTGTCCACTTGGCCACATTTGTCCGGGTTGTATATATATATATATCTTTGCACATCTTTTTTATTTTTCATTTCTATGACAATTTATTGACTATAATTTTGAATCCAGGTTAGTGGTTCAAGTGAAGATGATTTGACTCTTTACATTGGAGAAATGCTCCCACCATGCTTTCACTCGAAGATAAAGGAAATTCAAATAAGTGAATATGGTTATTTGTCTGAAGACTTTCCCATGATGAATTTTCTACTAAATAATATCGAAGATTTGAAGATCACAGAAAACACATATTCAACAGACTCATGGGGAGACGAAATCAAAACAATTAGGCTGGTAAGGGATTCTCTCGACTCCTAACCTTCCTTTGAAGCTTGATCAAGATCTATATCGTGGTAAAGACTTTGCAAGTTTGCTCTACTCATTCATGCCAAGTCTTAATTAGAATGACTCCTCCTTTGACAAATTAAGTTATTGAATCACATTTGTGTGATTATTGTATGAATTTAGCTATTGAATCACATTTGTCCATGATCATCAGGATTGTATCATTATCATGTTCTCACAATCTTCATTGGTATAATTAATTAATTCTTCGTGTGGGATTATAAATATTGTACACATAGGTCTAGAATACAAAAAGAAAGTGCGAACCACAAAAGGATCCTACTAATTACACGAGATTTTAAATTCCTTAACTATTAATTACACGGGATCTATATTATTTAGTTTCCTTAACAATATGCACAACTAAGACCTGTTCACTGCGCAAACCAAACCGCTAGCAAATAGAAGCCAAAAACCTTAATTTTTTTTCCTTTAATTCTCCTTGACGATTCAACTTTTTTAGATAACCACTGCCGCAATTAGAAGTGAAAACCTTAATTTTTTCTTTGGTTCTAGTTGTCGTTTCAACGTTTTTAATTATTGCCAATCCTATCTGATACTAATTTGTGGTGATTCAAATAATAACCTTTTTTGTTTACTATCTATCAAATAAGCTTCAGATTTGGTAAGATCTCATAAGATGATTATAGCATCTCAAATGGTAAATATGGATTGTGAGCGTGGATTCTTGCTACGATAGCCACATGAAAAGAATGCATGTCCATCCCTTGTGACTCAAATAGACATTGGATTTTAAAATAGATCTCAAATGGTCCGTGTGGATAGATTGTAAATTTTATTTAAGAAAATTAATAGTTTTCCATATATTTTCGAGCGAATTGATGATGTAGCTATTAATTGCATCGTCTAGAAGTAGACATTCGATATAAACAATGTATATTGCATACATGTTTTAGGCACAACTAAGCTCTATAAGTTTCCTCTTAACTATATAAATTATATGTGTCTACTATAACTAAGTATGTCCCCGAATGTCAATTAACTGTAATTGCTCCTTGTAGTTTGCGGTTGAGATAAATTGCCAATCAATAAGGTAGGGGATGCTTCTCATAAGCTAGTAATAAGAAAAAATTGTTTTAACTTTTTATTTATTATTTTTTATGAGAAGTTTCTTGACTTCAAAGAACGTTGAACTCACGAGCTCTTCAAATCTTGACTTTTGACAAATGATGGTTTGCATTATTTTTAATGTGATATTATAATGATCCTTAAAATTTGTTTTTTCCCTCATTTATTTTAATCCGATGAAAGACATTGAAGAGAACATCAAGAGCAGAAAACCCTAATTTTCCCTCAAAAACTATGCTAAAACACTGAGTTATAACTTGCATTTATATTTGATTTATTATGTAAATGAGATTCGTTGGATTACATCAAACGTGTCAACATCTTAATAGCTCTCACTCAACTAAATGTATAGATGCAACCCGGACAAGTTGGCACAATAGTAAGGGCGAGTGTGGGGTTGCGTGAGTTAAGTGCACGATCCCTAGTTCGATTCCCCGATTTGTCAAGTTCATTTGGGCCACTAGAGGACATTCTCGGTCGAGCCTCCAGGGCCCTATGTGGGATTACTGGCACCTAAAGGGTACGGACACCCTTATAGTTATTAAAAAAAAAAAAAAAACTAAATGTATAGATGTCATATGCTCCCTTCGTTCCTTATTATCTGTTACATTTGCGCTTGTGCATAAGAATTAAGGTGATGATTGAAAGTCCTTAAATGATAGACATTGAGATTAAATTACCCCTCATTAATAGCCTACTTTTTTTAAGTTTTTGCTTTAAAAATTAATGTGGAACCCTAATTAGCATTAATGACATAACTTTAAATTAGAGATAAAATTGGAAAAAAGACCATAAATACACTCTTAATTTTTAATGTGACACATATTGTGGAACAAGAAAAAGAATTTAATGTAACAAATAATATGAAACGGATGGAGTATATGAGAACTCTCACCCTCTCGATACAATTCACTAGTATAACGTTCAGTGGTTCTATCTTACATTTATTATCGTCATATTCCAAAGACCCTCCCTAAAGAATTGTTTTTTATTTTCTCATTTTAGATTTTTAATCTACGAAACTATTCCTATTAAATAAGACTCTAAATTAAGGAATACGATAATCTCGCACATGTAAGGTCAGGCGCCTCTTTATAAGCGGTGCAATTTTTCGAGATGTGTGCTTGCTTCTTTAAATCGGGTGCAATATTTTCGAGATGTGTGCTCTCATAATTTTATGTGTATTAATTGCACATTTTCCAAATGCTATGTAATTGTAGGCTTCTAAAAAAAGTGTAATCGAAGCATTACCCTATTAATTAGATAACGAAACCTCATGCCCTAGCTAGCCTAATGTATTAACTATGTAGGCCTTAGTTGATACATTAAAAATTATTATATAGTGCGGGTATATTATAATTATATAATATTGATGTATTAAAGTTTTTAGTGGTTTGTATAAAGCGTGATAAACACTCTACGTACACTAGTTAGCTTTTATCATATGAATTGAAGAATTGAAGATCTAATCTGATGCAACTACTAGTGTGGTTGATCGTGAGTTTGATTAAAGAAATCGAGATAGAAGAGAGTGATGAGATTGAAAGCAGAAGGAGATTAGGAAGAAGAATTGATTGAGAAGAGATTGGAGAAGAGAAAGAGAAAATTGAGAATTAAAGTTAGAGAAGAAAGAGAGAAGCTAAAGATATAGAATTGTATTTCTTGTTTGCCTTCACATAAAACTAATTACATCTTATATAGTGACTAAATCCTAACAAATTATATTAAAAGTTGACGTGGTTAACGTGAGATACCAAGTAAAGAACCAAGAAAAAAGACAATTGGATTCCAATGAACTCCTTAATTTCTATGAAGGGTAAGCAATTTGAGTGAAAAACAATACTTTTGTATGTACGAACTATAGAGATTATTAGGCTAAAGCAACTTTGCTAGGTTCATCTCCAATGGTAAATATGGATTGTCTACTCACGAATCGATATCTTTTTTTTTTTTTATCAATAGTCATGAAGGCTTGAATAGACATTGATCAAGTTTAAAATTGCTCTCCAATTAATGGTCATTGTGGCATACATTGAAGGCTAATTCACATCCCATTAAAGATGCTCTAAGATTGGAACACAAAATGAGAATTTTCAAGCAACCGTTTTTCATAATACAAGTTCAAAAATGCCCCTATATACAAGAAGGAAGAGATAGTTGCATCAGTTGTGTGGCTTGGCACTCAAATGTGAAAATTTATAATTTTCAAGCCCAAAATGTTATCATAATGAGAATCATATGTATAGAAGCCTTTCCGAGAAGAAAAATACAGCAAATCGTGATGAAAATTCATTTAAGATTTAGAGGAGGCAGGAGTAGCTTTTTTTTTTAAAAAAAAAAATAGAAAGATACCAATGGTCTAGTTACATACGACACATCCTGTTGAAGATGCGTGGACTGAAAGTTAGTCCCATATTGATTAAATGAAATTTTTTTAAGTTAAATCCCCACACGAGTTGAAGGTGGTTAAGTTGGGGATAATATCGGTGCTAGCGATAGCGAGATGAGATCTATAAGAGTTGAAAGTATCGATCCTAAGGAAGGCCGGACCACATAATCTGCCCGACTTGATGAAGTCCAAGAATTAGTTCGTTTGTAAATTCTTGACTAGATAATGACTACCAAGAATTAGTTGCAAATTCTTGGAAAATAGGAAAAGATATGACAGGGATGGCATTTTTGTAATTTCGGTGAAGTTCGAGCGTTTGAGTTTTGGCGTTCGGGGGCATGGGTTTATTGGAAACGGCGTGGAGATCACAACTCACGACTATGCTTGTGAGTACAACATTTTTCGGCGAAATTCCATCGTTTCGCCCTCAAAACTTGGCAATTTTGCTTTTTTAGGAAACTTTTGTTTCGCTTATAACTTTCATTAGGAATTTCCGTTTTTATTGCCGTTTACGGCGTTTGTTTCTATTTTTTGTATAGTTTTCAGTTTAGGGCTTTTTTGACTTTTTACTATTTTTGGCAAATTTTAGGGTTTCGCTATTTAAGCGATCTATTAGGTGTAATTCGTAGTTTTTGGCTGAAATAAAATAATTTTCGAACTTTGGTGTAAGTTCTGACCTAGATCGAGTTGTTCGTGGATTCGTTCAACTAGTTTAGAAGATCTCCGCTGCGTTAGTTGGTATCAGAGTCTGCTTTATCGTGATTGGAGAAATCATGCCGCCGAAGAGGAACCAGCAGCGTATCGAGGAGGTCTATGATTTGTGACAATCGAATCGAGAAATTGGCCAAATAATTGACCAACGCATAGGCGCGAGTGGTAGAACAATTAACTACCAGAATCGATAAGATATTGGGTCGAATATGAATCGTATCCGTAACCATCGAAGGGAATCTGTTGGTGATGAACCGAAGAAAGAGATTCTTCTACCGAATGGGAGGATGAGTATGTTGAGGCAGGAGGAGCCGCTACAGTGCAGTGTACGATTGAGGATGATCGCGAGGCGGTGGGAGTCAGGATGAAGACGGAGGTCCAAGAATTCCATGGCACCCTTCAACCGGAAGAATTCTTAGACTGGCTGGCGTCAGTTGAAGAAGTCCTATAATTCAAAGGTGTGCCCGAAGATAAGCGTGTGCAACTGGTTGCGACCAGATTCCGCAACAGGGCCATGGCTTGGTGGCAACAACATAAGTTGATGCGGAATAGGAATGGAAAGGCGAAGATCACCTCGTGGGAGAAGATGAAAAAGCACTTACGGGCTGAGTTCTAGCCTTACAATTTGTAACGCCTTATGTATAAGAGGTTGCAGAATCCGAGACAAGGGGCAAAGTCAGTAGATGATTACACCACTGAGTTTTATCAGTTAGTCGCTAAAAACGAACTGCATGAGACTTAACGACAAATTAGTGGCGCGGTATATTGGTGGACTGAGGGTGCAGATCCAAGATGTCGTCAACATGTTTGACCCGACTTCCTTATCTGCAGCGCACCAGCGAGCATTGTTGGTGGAGAAACAACAACGTTAGGGTGTGAGTAATGCTTCCAGTAATGTTAGTGTTGGGACAAACAATACTGGAGGTAATACCACTACAACTAACCTTGCTAGTAGCACGAACATACCTAGCGCTATTGGGATTAGATGTTTCGGTTGTTGCGAAGTTGGTCACAGGAAGTCAGAATGTAAAGGGAAGAAGACTCTCTATATTGAGAATGAAGAGGAAGACGCAGGGGAAGAGGCAAACATCATTGCAGAACCAACCTTTGATACTTCTGACAACACAGAAGAGGAGATCGTGATTGGAGACGTGGGTACTGCCTTGGTTGTGAGGCGTTCTTGTATGACGCCTAGAATTATTGCTGATGATGAGTGGTTGCGGAATACCATCTTTCAGTCCAAGTGTACCATCTTAGGCAAGGTGTGCAGGTTCATGATTGATGCAGGCAGTTGCGAGAATATCGTCTCAGTTGAAGCGGTTCAGAAGTTGGGCCTTGCAACTGAACAACACCCCAGGCCCTACAAGCTAGTGGTGAGGTGCAGGTGTCGAAACGCGCCTTGGTGACTTTTTCTATTGGTGCTAACTACAAGGATTCAGTTTGGTGTGATGTTGTGGCTATGGATGCTTGCCACTTGTTACTGGGACGTCATTGGCAGTTTGATAGGGGAGTTGTGCATGATGGCAGAACCAATAAGTACACCCTTATGTTCAAGGGAGTGAAGATTGTGCTAGTACCCGCCAAGGATCCGGAGAAAGTCAAGCTTAGTAAATAATCTAGCAGCTTGCTGTCTTTGGCAAGATTTGAAGATGCATTACAGGATTCTGAGGTAGTTTACATCTTGATGGGAAAGGAGGTAGATAGAGATGTTGATGTTCCTGAAGCTGCAATTCCTATTGTTTGATGAAGTCCAAGAATTAGATTGCACATTCTTGATAGGATAATGAATCTTGATAGGATAATGATGAATTCCAAGAATTAGTTGCTAATTCTTGAAAAAATAGGAAAAGATATGACTCGCAACGATCCGGGGGTATGGGTTTATTGGAAACGACGTGGAGATCACAACTCACAGCTACGCTGTGACTACGACGTTTTTCGGCGAAATTCCATCGTTTCGCCCTCCGAAACGGCAATTTTGCTATTTTAGGAAACTTTTGTTTCGCTTATAACTCTCATTAGGAATTTCCGTTTTTATTGCCGTTTGCGGCGTTTGTTTCTATTTTTCGTCTAGTTTTCAGTTTAGGGCTTTTTAGACTTTTTACTATTTTTGGCAATTTTAGGGTTTCGCTATTTAAGCGATCTATTAGGTGTAATTCGTAGTTTTTGGTTGAAATAAAAGAATTTTTGAACTTTGGCTTAAGTTCTGACCTAGATCGAGTTGTTCGTGGATTCGTTCAAGCGATTTGGAAGATCTCCATTGCGTCGGTTGGTATCGAGCACTACTTGGCGTGATTGAAGAAATCATGCGCCGAAGAGGAACCAGCGAGCGTATCGAGGAGGTGTATGATCGTAACAATCGAATCGACAAATTGGCCCATTAATTGATCAACACATGGTCGCGGTGGTAGAACAATTAACTTGCCAAAATCGATCGGTTGTTGGATCGGCATATGGATCGTATCCTCCCCTTCGAGAGGACGGATTACGCAGGTTACTGCGAGGAGACGGAGGGATTCCCATCGCGGATCGAGAGAGTTCGTGCGTTGGGGTTCGGAGGACTTGCGCGGACCTTCGGTCATAGTAAGCAAGGCGGTTACCGATTATCTTCGGAGGAGTCCGATCGGGGGTTTGCGCCGTCTCGTGCGGGAAGAGGAGCGCGAGAAGAGGAGAGCGGTTTTAGGCCCTCGCGTTATTGGGAGGCGACGGGAAGTATTATGCCGTGGCGGGCGTGCAACAAAGGGTCTTTCGGCGAGAGAGGCGGAGAGGAGGGCACGGTTCGGAGCAAGGCCACCAACATGATGTGGCTGTTCGAGACGCCGGTTCACGAGTTCGATGATTCGTGTTCGAAGGCGGCAGAGGAAGAGATTGGTGAAGAAGAGTGGGGACGAGAGAGAGGGCGCTTTGATTTTGGGATTGAAGATGAAAAACCGGCGTTCATGAGAGATGTGTTTGCGAGCGAGCCGCCATCGTCGCGAAGCGGAAGTGGTCGAAGGAAGATGGGTTTAGAAAGATAGAGAAGAAATTGAAGGGGGATAAGATGAGCTCGAAAGGTGGGAGCTTGTCGGCGATTTATCTGGCCGCGATCGCGAGATGAAGGAGCTACGGGATACGGTTGCGGGGCGGATTACGAGGATGACCAAGAAGGTGTTAGGACTATGGATGACGATAACTTCATAGATGATCTTTGGAATGGATCGGGTGGCCGTGCAGCGGTGACAACGAAGGCTTTATTGGGGATGCGCCACGACTTGAGAAGGGCCACGGAACTAGAGAGTCTCTTGATATTTTGCTTGGCAAAGCGATCTCTTACAATCCATGAAATGAGGTTCTTTGGTGAGGGTGCCAAAGAAAGTGGCTCGCGGTGAGGTTGACAACTTGCTAGAGCGATCCTTGAGGCAGCGTATCTTTGCCATTACAAATTCGAGAGGAGATTTTGCTTCTTTGCAATTCAAAGCCGAATCAAGGCATGGTAACAAGAAGGAATCAGATATCTTGATGGCAAGGCGAAAGACTTTGTTCGTGGGTGCACGAGATTCACCAATTTCTCAAAGTTAACTTGCGAAGGTTGCGACAAGTACAAGGATTGATCAGTGTGAAAATTAATGTCAAGCATCTTGTTCCCTATTATGGGGATACGTCGATGATGACAATTCGAGGCGAATTGTGTCCACCCTGGGGAGAATGATGAAGTCCAAGAATTAGATTGCACATTCTTGATAGGATAATGAATCTTGATAGGATAATGATGAATTCCAAGAATTAGTTGCTAATTCTTGAAAAAATAGGAAAAGATATGACTCGCAACGATCCGGGGTATGGGTTTATTGGAAACGACGTGGAGATCACAACTCACAGCTATCTTTGTGACTACGACGTTTTTCGGCGAAATTCCATCGTTTAAGCCCTCAGAAACGGCAATTTTGCTATTTTAGGAAACTTTTGTTTCGCTTATAACTCTCATTAGGAATTTCCGTTTTTATTGCCGTTTGCGGCGTTTGTTTCTATTTTTCGTCTAGTTTTCAGTTTAGGGCTTTTTAGACTTTTTACTATTTTTGGCAATTTTAGGGTTTCGCTATTTAAGCGATCTATTAGGTGTAATTCGTAGTTTTTGGTTGAAATAAAAGAATTTTTGAACTTTGGCTTAAGTTCTGACCTAGATCGAGTTGTTCGTGGATTCGTTCAACGATTTGGAAGATCTCCATTGCGTCGAGATTGAAGAAATCATGCCGCCAAGAGGAACCAAGACGTATCGAGGAGGTGTATGATCGTAACAATCTGAATCGACAAATTGGCCCATTAATTGATCAACGCATGGTCGCGGTGGTAGAACAATTAACTGCCAAAATCGATCAGTTGTTGGATCGGCATATGGATCGTATCCTCCCCTTCGAGAGGACGGATTCTGTAGGTTCTGCGAGGAGACGGAGGGATTCCCATCGCGGATCGAGAGAGTTCGTGCGTTGGGGTTCGGAGGACTTGCGCAGAGACCTTCGGTCATAGTAAGCAAGGCGGTTACCGATTATCTTCGAGAGGAGTCCAGTTGGGGGTTTGCGCCGTCTCGTGCCTGGAAGAGGAGCGCAGAAGAGGAGAGCGGTTTTAGGCCCTCCGCGTTATGGGGAGGCGACGGGAAGTATTATGCCCGTGGCGGGCGTGCAACCAAAGGGTCTTTCGGCGAGAGAGGCGGAGAGGAGGGCACGATTCGGAGCAAGGCCACCAACATGATGTGGCTGTTCGACGCGCCGGTTCACGAGTTCGATGATTCGTGTTCGAAGCGGCAGAGGAAGAGATTGGTGAAGAAGAGTGGGGACGAGAGGAGGGCGCTTTGATTTTGGGATTGAAGATGAAGAACCGGCGTTCATGAGAGATGTGTTTGCGAGCGAGCCGCCATCGTCGCAGAAGCGGAAGTGGTCGAAGGAAGATGGGTTTAGAAAGATAGAGAAGAAATTGAAGGGGGTTAAGATGAGCTCGAAAGGTGGGAGCTTGTCGGCGATTTATCCTGACCGCGATCGCGAGATGAAGGAGCTACAGGATACGGTTGCGGAGCGGATTCGAGGATGACCAAGAAGGTGTTAGGACTATGGATGACGATAACTTCATAGATGATACTTGGGTGGATCGGATGGCCAGTGCAGCGATGACAACGAAGGCTTTATTGGGGATGCGCCACACTTGAGAAGGGCCACGGAACTAGAGAGTCTCTTGATATTTTGATTGGCAAAGCGATCTCTTACAATCCGCGGGTGAGGTTCTTTGGTGAGGGTGCCAAAGAGAAGTGGCTCACAGTGAGGTTGACACTTTATTAGAGTGATCCTTGGGCAAGCGTATCTTTGCCATTACAAATTCAAAGGAGATTTTGCTTGCTTTGCAATTCAAAGCTGAATCAAGGCATGGTAACAAGAAGAATCCGATATACGATGGCAAGGCGAGAAGACTTTGTTCGTGGGCTGCACGAGATTCACCAATTTCTCAAAGTTAACTTGCGAAGGCTACTTGACAAGTACAAGGATTCGATCAGTGTGAAAATTAATGTCAAGCATCTTGTTCCCTATTATGGGGATACGTCGATGATGACAATTCGAGGCGAATTGTGTCCACCCTGGGAGAATGATGAAGTCCAAGAATTAGATTGCACATTCTTGATAGGATAATGAATCTTGATAGGATAATGATGAATTCCAAGAATTAGTTGCTAATTCTTGAAAAAAATAGGAAAAGATATGACTCGCAACGATCCGGGGTATGGGTTTATTGGAAACGACGTGGAGATCACAACTCACAGCTACGCTGTGACTACGACGTTTTTCGGCGAAATTCCATCGTTTCGCCCTCCGAAACGGCAATTTTGCTATTTTAGGAAACTTTTGTTTCGCTTATAACTCTCATTAGGAATTTCCGTTTTTATTGCCGTTTGCGGCGTTTGTTTCTATTTTTCGTCTAGTTTTCAGTTTAGGGCTTTTTAGACTTTTTACTATTTTTGGCAATTTTAGGGTTTCGCTATTTAAGCGATCTATTAGGTGTAATTCGTAGTTTTTTTTATTGAAATAAAAGAATTTTTGAACTTTGGCTTAAGTTCTGACCTAGATCGAGTTGTTCGTGGATTCGTTCAACTGATTTGGAAGATCTCCGCTGCGTCAAGTTTTGTGATGTTTTCCCTGATGAGATGCAAGAAGGACTACCACCCTTGCTTGATATTCAACATCGGATTGACCTTGAACCTGGTGCGTCACTACATAATAGACCACACTACCGAATGAGTCTTAGTGTGCATGAGGATTTGCGCAGAGAGGTTGAAGACAAGTCACATTCGCACGGCTGATGTATTTAATGTCAAACATCTTGTTCCCTATTATGGTGATACGTCTGATGATGACAATTCGAGGGCGAATTACATCACCATTAGAACAATTTCGGCATTTAATAGAGGTTTTTAAACCCCTATTAAAGGGGGTGTTATCAATTAACACCTAATTGATAGCAGTTTTAAAAAACCTCTATGTAATACATGTATTAAAAATTAAAACATAACACATTTTTACATGTCATTTAATAACACTCTATTTAATAGGGGTTTTAAAACCTCTATTAAATGCCAAAAATGTTCTAGTGCACCCTGAGGAGAATGATGAAGTCCAAGAATTAGCTTGCAAATTCTTGACAGGATAATGATGAAGTCCAAGAATTAGTTTGCAAATTCTTGACGGGATAATGATAAAGTCCAATAATTAGTTGCAAATTAGGAAAAATAGGAAAAGATATGACGGGATAGCATTTTTGTAATTTCGGTGAAGTTCGAGCGTTTGAGTTTTGGTGTTCAGGGGCATGGGTTTATTGGAAACGACGTGGAGATCACGACTCACGACTATCTTTGTGAGTACAACGTTTTTCGGCGAAATTCCATCGTTTCGCCCTCCGAAACGGCAATTTTGCTATTTTAAGAAACTTTTGTTTCGCTTATAACTTTCATTAGGAATTTCGTTTTATTTCCGTTTGCGGCGTTTGTTTCTATTTTTCGTCTAGTTTTTCGGTTTAGGGCTTTTTGGACTTTCTACTATTTTTGGCAAATTTTAGGGTTTCGCTATTTAAGCGATCTATTGGGTGTAATTCATAGTTTTTGGCTGAAATAAAAGAATTTTTGAACTTTAGTTTAAGTTCTGACCTAGATCGAGTTGTTCGTGGATTCGTTCAACGAGTTGAGAAGATCTCCGCTGCGTCAGATACCTAGGATCAATCATACAAAATGATGGTAACATTGAAAATGATGTCATACATAGAATTCAAGCTGGATGGAAGAAATGGCGGAGTGCAACAGGGGTGATTTGTGATCGACAAGTTCCTAATAAGTTAAAAGGAAAATTTTATAGGACCGCAATTAGGTCAGCTATACTCTATGGAAGTGAATGTTGGGCGGTAAAGCAACAATAATTACATAAAGTGAATGTAGCAGAAATGAGGATGTTTAGGTGGATGTGTGGTAAAACTCGTAAAGATAGAATAAGAAATATATAAATTCAAAGACAAGTAGGAGTAGCACCAATTGATACAAAGATTAGGAAAGGGCGGTTGCGATGGTTTTGTCACTGCAAAAGACGGCCTACAAATGCTCAACTAGAAAACTCGACTCAATAGAAAGCTGTAAAAATTTGATGAGGTAGGGGCGGATCGAAGTTAACATGGGATGCATTAATTAAGAGGGATTTGAATGGTTTGCAAAGCTCACCATCAATTGCACTAAATCGAGCACAATGAAAAAGTTTGATCCATGTAGCAACCCCAGTTAATTTGGGACGAGGCTATGTTGTTGTTGTTGTGATGTCTTGATTGCAAGATAGTCTGTGATTAGGAGGTGGGCATTTTTGTCATTTCGCTTCAAATTAAATGTGGTTGGCAACCGAATCGAACATGAATTGAATTGGATTGGATTGGATTGTACTTGGAACTGTGAGATTAAGCTTAGCTTCTGAGGTGCCTTTTGTAATTTCCCCTCCTTGGGTACTTTGGAACCTTTGTTCCTCCTTACTACATAAAATAAAAAATAAAATAAAAAAAAAAATTATAGATGTCTCAACCTTTTTTTTAATACAAATAAGCAGAGAAACATTAGGAGTGTGTAGAGATTAAATAATACAACCGAGCACCAATGTACAACAAAATGAAAAAGAAGTTACAAGACATCAACAAAATATGCTTGAATAGCAGACAATCAAAGATGCAACATTATCTTGACGGTTTAATCACAAAAAGAAACAACACTTTCATGCAACAATAAGTACACCATGCATAGCACATCTCTCTCAGTCCAACAACAACAACAACAACAACAACAATAGCAAATCCTTCTTAAAAAAACTAAAAAGAAAACTACGGTGTGGAGCAGCAAATAATTCTTTTTTTTTCTGTTTCTTGGTTTTGGGCTTTTAGGATATGTAGTTTCAGTGGCTGTAACAAGCATGCATGCATGGGCATAGTTACCTTCCATCCATTTGTACATTATATTTTTTAGTCTTATATAATGCAACTGCCACTATTGAAAAAAGAAAAAAGAAAAAAACAACCAAGCTGCCCAGTCAAATACTTTCATGCAACAATAAGTACACCATGCATAGCACAACAAATCCTTCTTAAAAAAACACTAAAAAGAAAACTACCTTCTTGAGACGTCAAAATCAACCGAGAAAATGCACAAGATTGATGAGCGTGTTCCCATGAGACTATGCCTGTGCGGTGGAGCAGCAAATAATTCTTTTTTTTTTTTGTTTCTGTTTCTTGGTTTTGGCTTTTTGGGATATGTAGTTTTGGGGCTGTAAAAAGCATGCATAGAAAGGGCATTGGTTCCATCCTTTTGTACATGCATTATATTTTTTGATTCTTAATTAAAAAAAAATAAAACAATCAAGCTGCTAAGTCAAATGCTGAAGTAGGATTACAAAGATTAGATCAACAGAGAAGAGCCTTATTTTGATTCCTTACCTGTAACCATTCTTTCGTGAGTAGCATTATTTGTAAATTAGTAGCAACAAATCAAAATTATTGACCAGCAAAGATTTTTTTTTTTTTTTTTTTTTTTTTTTTTTTTTTTTTTTGTTTCTTGGTTTTTGCTTTTTTGGAATGTTTGGTTTCAGGCAGCGTGTATGGCATGGACATTAGTTCCATCCTTTTCTACATTACGTTTTTTGATTCTTTTTTGTTGATTCACTTGAAGTTACAATAAATTAAAATAGATGTGAACGTGTATTTATTCTTTTGGGATTAATTATAAAATTGTTTGTAAATAGCTAGCAACAAATCCAAATTATTGCATGCACTTAATGCAAATTCTTTGTTACAATAAATTAAAAATAAACAATGTATATTGCATACATGTTTTAGGCACACCTAAGCTCTATAAGTTTCCTCTGAACTATATAAATTATATGTGTCTACTATAACTAAGTATGTCCTCCGAATGTCAATTAACTTGTAATTGCTCCTTGTAGTTTGCAGTTGAGATAAATTGCCAATCAATAAGGTAGGGGATGCTTCTCATAAGCTAGTAATAAGAAAAAAGTGTTTTAATTTTTTATTTATTATTTTTTATGAGAAGTTTCTTGACTTCAAAGAACGTTGAACTCACGAGCTCTTCAAATCTTGACTTTTGACAAATGATGGTTTGCATTATTTTTAATGTGATATTATAATGATCCTTAAAATTTGTTTTTTCCCTCATTTATTTTAATCGATGAAAGACATTGAAGAGAACATCAAGAAGCGAGAAAACCCTAATTTTCCCTCAAAAACTACGCTAAAACAACGAGTCATAACTTGCATTAATATTTGATTTATTATGTAAATGAGATTCGTTGGATTTCATCAAACGTGTCAACATCTTAATAGCTCTCACTCAACTAAATGTATAGATGCAACCGGACAAGTTGGCACAATAGTAAGGGCGAGTGTGGGGTTGCGTGAGTTAAGTGCACGATCCCGAGTTCGATTCCCAGATTTGTCGAGTTCATTTGGGCCACTAGAGGACATTCTCGGTCGAGCCTCCAGGGCCCTATGTGGGATTACTCGCACCTAAAGGGTACGGACACCCTTATAGTTATTAAAAAAAAAAAAAAAAAAAACTAAATGTATAGATGTCATATGCTCCCTTCGTTCCTTATTATCTGTTACATTTGCGCTTGTGCATAAGAATTAAGATGATGATTGAAAGTCCTTAAATGATAGACATTGAGATTAAATTACCCCTCATTAATAGCCTACTTTTTTAAGTTTTTGCTTTAAAATTAATGTGGAACCCTAATTAGCATTAATGACATAACTTTAAATTAGAGATAAAATTGGAAAAAAGACCATAAATACACCCTTAATTTTTAATGTGACACATATTGTGGAACAAGAAAAAGAATTTAATGTAACAAATAATATGAAACGGATGGAGTATATGAGAACTCTCACCCTCTCGATACAATTCACTAGTATAACGTTCAGTGGTTCTATCTTACATTTATTATCGTCATATTCCAAAGACCCTCCCTAAAGAATTGTTTTTTATTTTCTCATTTTAGATTTTTAATCTACGAAACTATTCCTATTAAATAAGACTCTAAATTAAGGAATACGATAATCTCGCACATGTAAGGTCAGGCGCCTCGTTATAAGCGGTGCAATTTTTTCGAGATGTGTGCTTGCTTCTTTAAATCGGGTGCAATATTTTCGAGATGTGTGCTCTCATAATTTTACGTGTATTAATTGCACATTTTCCAAATGCTATGTAATTGTAGGCTTCTAAAAAAAAGTGTAATCGAAGCATTACCCTATTAATTAGATAACGAAACCTCATGCCCTAGCTAGCCTAATGTATTAACTATGTAGGCCTTAGTTGATACATTAAAAATTATTATATAGTGCGGGTATATTATAATTATATAATATTGATGTATTAAAGTTTTTAGTGGTTTGTATAAAGCGTGATAAACACTCTACGTACACTAGTTAGCTTTTATCATATGAATTGAAGAATTGAAGATCTAATCTGATGCAACTACTAGTGTGGTTGATCGTGAGTTTGATTAAAGAAATCAGATAGAAGAGAGTGATGAGATTGAAAGCGAAGGAGATTAGGAAGAAGAATTGATTGAGAAGAGATTGGAGAAGAGAAAGAAAAAATTGAGAATTAAAGTTAGAGAAGAAAGAGAGAAGCTAAAGATATAGAATTGTATTTCTTGTTTGCCTTCACATAAAACTAATTACATCTTATATAGTGACTAAATCCTAACAAATTATATTAAAAGTTGACGTGGTTAACGTGAGATACCACGTAAAGAACCAAGAAAAAAGACAATTGGATTCCAATGAACTCCTTAATTTCTATGAAGGGTAAGCAATTTGAGTGAAAAACAATACTTTTGTATGTACGAACTATAGAGATTATTAGGCTAAAGCACCTTGCTAGGTTCATCTCCAATGGTAAATATGGATTGTCTACTCACGAATCGATATCTTTTTTTTATCAATAGTCATGAAGGCTTGAATAGACATTGATCAAGTTTAAAATTGCTCTCCAATTAATGGTCATTGTGGCATACATTGAAGGCTAATTCACATCCCATTAAAGATGCTCTAAGATTGGAACACAAAATGAGAATTTTCAAGCAACCGTTTTTCATAATACAAGTTCAAAAATGCCCCTATATACAAGAAGGAAGAGATAGTTGCATCAGTTGTGTGGCTTGGCACTCAAATGTGAAAATTTATAATTTTCAAGCCCAAAATGTTATCATAATGAGAATCATATGTATAGAAGCCTTTCCGAGAAGAAAAATACAGCAAATCATGATGAAAATTCATTTAAGATTTTGAGGAGGCAGGAGTAGCTTTTTTTTAAAAAAAAAAAAATAGAAAGATACCAATGGTCTAGTTACATACGACACATCTGTTGAAGATGCGTGGGTGAAAGTTAGTCCCATATTGATTAAATGAAATTTCTGAAAGTTAGTCCCATATTGATTAAATGAAATTTTTTTAAGTTAAATCCCCACACGAGTTGAAGGTGGTTAAGTTGGGGATAATATCGGTGCTAGCGATAGCAGATGAGATCTATAAGAGTAGAAAGTATCGGATCCTAAGGAAGGCCAGACCACATAATCTGCCAGCCTGATGAAGTCCTAGAATTAGTTCGTTTGCAAATTCTTGACTAGATAATGACGACCAAGAATTAGTTGCAAATTCTTGGAAAATAGGAAAAGATATGACGGGATGGCATTTTTGTAATTTCGGTGAAGTTCGAGCGTTTGAGTTTTGGCGTTCGGGGGCATGGGTTTATTGGAAACGGCGTGGAGATCACAACTCACGCTATGATGTGAGTACAACATTTTTCGGCGAAATTCCATCGTTTCGCCCTCAAAACGGCAATTTTGCTTTTTTAGGAAACTTTTGTTTCGCTTATAACTTTCATTAGGAATTTCCGTTTTTATTGCCATTTGCGGCGTTTGTTTCTATTTTTGTATAGTTTTCAGTTTAGGGCTTTTTTTGACTTTTTACTATTTTTGGCAAATTTTAGGGTTTCGCTATTTAAGCGATCTATTAGGTGTAATTCGTAGTTTTGGGCTTTGAAATAAAATAATTTTTGAACTTTGGTGTAAGTTCGACCTAGATCGAGTTGTTCGTGGATTCGTTCAATTGGTTTAGAAGATCTCATTGCGTCGGTTGGTATCGAGTCCGCTTGGCGTGATTGGAGAAATCATGCCGTAGAAGAGGAACCAAAGACATCGTATCGAGGAGGTCTATGACCGTAACAATCGAATCGACAAATTGGCCAAATAATTGACCAACGCATGGGCGCGGTGGTAGAACAATTAACTGCCAGAATCGATAAGTTATTGGGTCGGAATATGAATCGTATCCGTAACCATCGAAGGGAATCTGTTGGTGATGAACCAGTAAGAGATTCTTCTACCGAATGGGAGGATGAGTATGTTGAGGCACCGAGGAGCCGCTACGGGCTGCGTGCAGTAGAGGATGATCGCAGGCGGTGGGAGTCTAGGATGAAGACGGAGGTCCCAGAATTCCATGGCACCCTTCAACCGGAAGAATTCTTAGGCCGGGCGGCGTCGATTGAAGAAGTCCTAGAATTCAAAGGTGTGCCCGAAGATAAGCGTGTGCAACTGGTTGCGACCAGATTCCGCAACAGGGCCATGGCTTGGTGGCAACAACATAAGTTGATGCGGAATAGGAATGGAAAGGCGAAGATCACCTCGTGGGAGAAGATGAAAAAGCACTTACGGGCTGAGTTCTAGCCTTACAATTTGTAACGCCTTATGTATAAGAGGTTGCGAGAATCCGAGACAAGGGGCGAAGTCGGTAGATGATTACACCACGAGTTTTATCGGTTAGTCGCTAAAAACGAGCTGCGGGAGACTAACGACAAATTAGTGGCGCGGTATATTGGTGGGTGAGGGTGCGGATCCAATATGTCATCAACATGTTTGACCGGCTTCCTTATCTGCGGCGCACCAACAGAGCATTGTTGGTGGAGAAACAACGACGTTAGGGTGTGAGTAATGCTTCCGGTAATGTTAGTGTTGGGACAACCAATACGGAGGTAATACCGCCGCAACTAACCTTGCTAGTAGCACGAACAGGACCTAGCGCTATTGGGATTAGATGTTTCGGTTGTTGCGAAGTTGGTCACGGGGAAGTCGAATGTAAAGGGAAGAAGACTCTCTATATTGAGAATGATGAGGAAGACGCAGGGGAAGAGGCAAACATCATTGCGAGAACCAACCTTTGATACTTCGACAACACGGAAGAGGAGATCGTGACTGGAGACGTGGGTACTGCCTTGGTTGTGAGGCGTTCTTGTATGACGCCTAGAATTATTGCTGATGATGAGTGGTTGCGGAATACCATCTTTCAGTCCAAGTGTACAATCTTAGGCAAGGTGTGCAGGTTCATGATTGATGCAGACAGTTGCGAGAATATCGTCTCAGTTGAAGCGGTTCAGAAGTTGGGCCTTGCAACTGAACAACACCCCAGGCCCTACAAGCTAGTGGTGAGGTGCAGGTGTCGAAACGCGCCTTGGTGACTTTTTCTATTGGTGCTAACTACAAGGATTCAGTTTGGTGCGATGTTGTGGCTATGGATGCTTGCCACTTGTTACTGGGACGTCATTGGCAGTTTGATAGGGGAGTTGTGCATGATGGCGAGAACCAATAGGTACACCCTTATGTTCAAGGGATTGAAGATTGTGTTAGTACCGCCAAGGATCCGAGAAAGTCAAGCTTACTAAAGAATCTAGCGACTTCTTTGTCTTTGGCGAGATTTGAAGATGCATTACGGGATTACGAGGTAGTTTACACTTGATGGGATATGAGGTAGATAGAGATGTTGATGTTCCTGAAGTTTGCAATTCCTATTATGAAGGAGTTTTGTCTTTGTTTTCCACGATGAGATGCTAGAAGGACTACCACCCTTGCTTGATATTCAACATCGGATTGACCTTGAACACAGGTGCGTCACTACATAATAGACCACACTACCGAATGAGTCTCAGTGTGCATGAGGATTTGCGCAGACAGGTTGAAAAAAGTACAAACAATATGCAGATCGGAAGAAGCGTCACGTGGAGTTTGAAGTGGGTGACTTTATATGGGCAGTTCTCACTAAATACCGGTTCTTTGTGGGTGATTACAACAAATTGTTGGTTCGGAAGATTAGTCATGTGGAGGTTCTTGAGAAAATTAATCCTAATGCTTCTGAGTTGAAGTTGCCAAGTCACATTCGCACGGGGTGATGTATTTAATGTCAAACATCTTGTTCCCTATTATGGTGATACGTCGATGATGACAATTCGAGGCGAATTACGTCCACCATTAGAACAATTTCGGCATTTAATAGAGGTTTTTAAACCCTTATTAAAGGGGGTGTTATTAAATAACACCTAATTGATAGCAGTTTTAAAAAACCTCTATGTAATACATGTATTAAAAATTAAAACATAACACATTTTTACATGTCATTTAATAACACTCTATTTAATAGGGGTTTTAAAACCTCTATTAAATGCCAAAAATGTTCTAGTGCACCCTGGGGAGAATGATAAAGTTCAAGAATTAGCTTGCAAATTCTTGACAGGATAATAATGAAGTCCAAGAATTAGTTTGCAAATTCTTGACAGGATAATGATAAAGTTCAATAATTAGTTGCAAATTCTTGGAAAAATAGGAAAAGATATGACAGGATAGCATTTTTGTAATTTCGGTGAAGTTCGAGCGTTTGAGTTTTGGTGTTAGGGGGCATGGGTTTATTGGAAACGACGTGGAGATCACGACTCACGCTATCTTTGTGAGTACAACGTTTTTCGGCGAAATTCCATCGTTTCGCCCTCCGAAACGGCAATTTTGCTATTTTAAGAAACTTTTGTTTCGCTTATAACTTTCATTAGGAATTTCCTTTTTATTTCCATTTGCGGCGTTTGTTTCTATTTTTCGTCTAGTTTTTCGGTTTAGGGCTTTTTGGACTTTTTACTATTTTTGGCAAATTTTAGGGTTTCGCTATTTAAGCGATCTATTGGGTGTAATTCATAGTTTTTGGCTGAAATAAAAGAATTTTTGAACTTTGGTTTAAGTTCGACCTAGATCGAGTTGTTCGTGGATTCGTTCAACGAGTTGAGAAGATCTCCATTGCGTCGGATACCTAGGATCAATCATACAAAATGATGGTAACATTGAAAATGATGTCACACATAGAATTCAAGGCTGGATGGAAGAAATGGCGGAGTGCAACATGGGTGATTTGTGATCGACAAGTTCCTACTAAGTTAAAAGGAAAATTTTATAGGACCGCAATTAGGTCGACTATACTCTATGAAAGTGAATGTTGGGCGGTAAAGCAACAATAATTACATAAAGTGAATGTAGCGAGAAATGAGGATGTTTAGGTGGATGTGTGGTAAAACTCGTAAAGATAGAATAAGAAATAAATAAATTCAAAGACAAGTAGGAGTAGCACCAATTGATACAAAGATTAGGAAAGGGCGGTTGCGATGGTTATGTCACACTGCAAAGACGGCCTACAAATGCTCAACTAGAAAACTCGACTCAATAGAAACTGTAAAAATTTGATGAGGTAGGGGCGGATCGAAGTTAACATGGGATGCATTAATTAAGAGGGATTTGAATGGTTTGCAAAGCTCACCATCAATTGCACTAAATCGAGCACAATGAAAAAGTTTGATCCATGTAGCCGACCCCGATTAATTTGGGACTGAGGCTATGTTGTTGTTGTTGTGATGTCTTGATTGCAAGATAGTCCCTTTTGGTGATTAGGAGGTGGGCATTTTTGTCATTTCGCTTCAAATTAAATGTGGTTGGCAACCGAATCGAACATGAATTGAATTGGATTGGATTATACTTGGAACTGTGAGATTAAGCTTAGCTTCTGAGGTGCCTTTTGTAATTTCCCCTCCTTGGGTACTTTGGAACCTTTGTTCCTCCTTACTACATAAAATAAAAAAAAAAAAAAAAAAAAAAAAAAAATTATAGATGTCTCAACCTTTTTTTTTAATACAAATAAGCAGAGAAACATTAGGAGTGTGTAGAGATTAAATAATACAACCGAGCACCAATGTACAACAAAATGAAAAAGAAGTTACGAGACATCAATAAATATGCTTGAATAGCAGACAATCAAAGATGCAACATTATCTTGACGGTTTAATCACAAAAAGAAACAACACTTTCATGCAACAATAAGTACACCATGCATAGCACATCTCTCTCAGTCCAACAACAACAACAACAACAACAATAGCAAATCCTTCTTAAAAAAACTAAAAAGAAAACTACGGTGTGGAGCAGCAAATAATTCTTTTTTTCTGTTTCTTGGTTTTGGGCTTTTAGGATATGTAGTTTCAGTGGCTGTAACAAGCATGCATGCATGGGCATAGTTACCTTCCATCCATTTGTACATTATATTTTTTAGTCTTATATAATGCAACTGCCACTATTGAAAAAAAAAAAAAAAAAAACAACCAAGCTGCCCAGTCAAATACTTTCATGCAACAATAAGTACACCATGCATAGCACAACAAATCCTTCTTAAAAAAACACTAAAAAGAAAACTACCTTCTTGAGACGTCAAAATCAACCGAGAAAATGCACAAGATTGATGAGCGTGTTCCCATGAGACTATGCCTGTGCTGTGGAGCAGCAAATAATTTTTTTTTTTTGTTTCTGTTTCTTGGTTTTGGCTTTTTGGGATATGTAGTTTCGGGGCTGTAAAAAGCATGCATAAAAAGGGCATTGGTTCCATCCTTTTGTACATTCATTATATTTTTTGATTCTAAAAATAAAACAACCAAGCTGCTAAGTCAAATGCTGAAGTAGGATTACAAAGATTAGATCAACAGAGAAGAGCCTTATTTTGATTCCTTACCTGTAACCATTCTTTTGTGAGTAGCATTATTTGTAAATAAGTAACAACAAATCAAAATTATTGAGCAGCAAAGATTTTTTTTTTTTTTTTCTATTTCTTGGTTTTTGCTTTTTGGAATGTTTGGTTTCAGGCAGCATGTATGGCATGGACATTAGTTCCATCCTTTTCTACATTATGTTTTTTGATTCTTTTTTGTTGATTCACTTGAAGTTACAACAAATTAAAATAGATGTGAACGTGTATTTATTCTTTTGGGATTAATTATAAAATTGTTTGTAAATAGCTAGCAACAAATCCAAATTATTGCATGCACTTAATGTAAATTCTTTGTTACATGTCTATTACATGTCTTTGGTTTGTGTTATATATATATAATCATTTCGATTCAAATGTAGCTACTTAGCAAAAGCAATTAATCTCCAATGGCCATTGTTCAAGCCCTTCTGATTTCTCTAACCATCCTCTTGTTTCCATTACTGTTATTCAAAACCAATGATAAAGTTCCAATGTTAATGCTGCCCATCAAGCACAGGGATGACACTAATCCATCACTAGCTCTGCTTCCAATTGTTTCAGGCGACGCTATTGACGTTCCTAGCAACTTTGTTGTCATCATAGGCGTGGGCAATCCTACAGAAAACTTCTACTTGACCTTTGATACAGGTAGCAATGTCGCATGGATCCAATGCGAACCATGTATTAATTGCTACAAGCAAAAAAATACCATCTTTAAACCTTCCAGCTCCATCACTTATTCACAAATCCCTTCCAGCTCCCCGTGTGCTCTAATTTCAATTATCATGCTCGTGAGCGCGACACTCCCACCACGTGCGCCTACTCCATCAAATATGGAGACAAATCATACACAAACGGGATCCTTGTCCGGAAACGCTAACACTCACTCCAAATCATGTATTCCCTGGTTTTCTTTTGGGTTGTGGCCACAACAACAATGGCGCGGCTTAACGGGCAGGAGGCGGGGTATTAGGCCTCGCCCGCGACCCCATTTCCATTGTATCACAATTAAGTTCAACATTTGGCCGAGTTTTCTCTTATTGTCTTCCTTATTTGAAGGACTCCAAGGGTTACCTCGCGTTAGGAAGAAGTACCACTAGTAGCAGTACTGCTACTAAGTACACTCCTATCATAAAAGATCCGAGCCAGCCCTCACGTAACTTCATACACTTTATAGGTATAAGTATTGATGGACGAAAACTACCAATCGATCCATCAATTCTCAATTCTCCCGGAACAATTCTAGACACCGCACGCCCATCACAAGGTTACACTGCCAAGGCTTACACGGTGCTTCGTGATTCCTTTCGAAGATTAATGGCGGCGTATCCACTAGGCGAGAAGGCTAAAACGCTTGACACTTGTTATCTTATTACGAAGCAAAGTTAAAGCAAATCCCCTTGCCCAAGATTGTAATGCACTTTAAGGATGTGGATGTGGAGGTGCATAGGTCCGGGATTCTTGTTAAAACTAGAAAGGTCTTTTGCTTGGCTTTTCCGCAAAGAGAGATGAAGGGACACCTGGAATCATTGGCAACAAACAACAATCCACATATGAGGTGGTGTATGATCTCGATGGAGAGAAGATTGGGTTTCGCCTAACGGGTGCAGCTAGGCTACTAGTACAGCAAAATCTACTTTTGATGACATCAACTTTATGACAGTTTTAAAGTAACTGTAATTCAAAAAGTGATAAATAATGACATTTTCTAATCAACCGTCATTGAAAACGTTCTAATAATTGTTTCTCATGCATTAAGATGACTTCTTCCTTACCAAGTTTTTATGACAGATGATAGTTTTTATGACATTTGATAGTTGCAACCAAGTGAAGGGTAAATTACTCCACTTGCTCCAAAGTTTCGATCGACGTTTATGTAATCCTCTCGTATTCTCTCGCTTGGTGGATTCGTGTTCAGTCTAGTGTCTTTCTTGTTTAGTCTCTTTCTTTTGAAGGTGTCCCTTAAATATCTGATTTCTTTGTCACCCTCAAAAGGCAAGGTCTGCTGATGGCATGAAAGAAGGCCCGAGCAAGTGAGAGTGGAGACGGATGCACTATTAGTTGTGCAAGCTATGAAAGGAAAATCAAGAGATAATTCTTATTTTGGTTCTATTGTAGATGATTGTGTTATTTGGTAACAGACTTAAGGTCATATCGAGTTGTATTTGTTTGTAGATCAGTGAATGTAGCAGACCACACAGCGGTAAGGGAGGCTAGTTTTTTGTCTAGTCGAAACAAGTGGCATGATTTGCAATAAAATTAACTTTTGGGTTTCCCAAAAAAAAAAAAAAAAAAAAAGTTGACGTGGTTAACGTGAGATACCACGTAAAGAACCAAGAAAAAAGACAATTGGATTCCAATGAACTCCTTAATTTCTATGAAGGGTAAGCAATTTGAGTGAAAAACAATACTTTTGTATGTACGAACTATAGAGATTATTAGGCTAAAGCACTGCTAGGTTCATCTCCAATGGTAAATATGGATTGTCTACTCACGAATCGATATCTTTTTTTTTTATCAATAGTCATGAAGGCTTGAATAGACATTGATCAAGTTTAAAATTGCTCTCTAATTAATGGTCATTGTGGCATACATTGAAGGCTAATTCACATCCCATTAAAGATGCTCTAAGATTGGAACACAAAATGAGAATTTTCAAGCAACCGTTTTTCATAATACAAGTTCAAAAATGCCCCTATATACAAGAAGGAAGAGATAGTTGCATGAGTTGTGTGGCTTGGCACTCAAATGTGAAAATTTATAATTTTCAAGCCCAAAATGTTATCATAATGAGAATCAAATGTATAGAAGCCTTTCCGAGAAGAAAAATACAGCAAATCGTGATGAAAATTCATTTAAGATTTTGAGGAGGCAGCAGTAGCTTTTTTTTTTTTAAAAAAAAAAAAATTAGAAAGATACCAATGGTCTAGTTACATACGACACATCATGTTGAAGATGCGTGGACTGAAAGTTAGTCCCATATTGATTAAATGAAACTCTTTTTTAAGTTAAATCCCCACACGAGTTGAAGGTGGTTAAGTTGGGGATAATATCGGTGCTAGCGATAGTAGATGAGATCTATAAGAGTTGAAAGTATCTGATCCTAAGGAAGGCCACACCACATAATCTGCCAGCCCCTGTAGCATTTACCCATAATTCAGACTTGAACACTGACCCAACGTACCTGATCAGCGAAACGTCGAGATTCGTGACAAAACCGGCCACAAAATTGACTTAACGACGGATCAGCGAAAGGACAAAAATTTCTCGCTAATCTTACTAACGACGAACGAAAATTCGTTGCTAATCTTATTGGCGATTAATGGATTCGATTAGCTACTAGAAATCGACTGAATTTTTTTAGCGCAACAGGTAACTGGAATCAAGCTTAGTTTCATTTCCATATATATATATATATATATATATATATATATATAAAAGGCTCGGACACCTATGATTATCATACAATACATTAAGGTTTGCAAGTGTCGCATCTCGCATGCTGCTCTACAATCATTTAAAAAACAAAGTGCGTGCGAAATGGTGTTCCGCATGGCATCATGCACACGCATCACGTAGACTTAATGCTAACAGTGACAAACCCAAACTTACGACAACTAAACCTAGCTAAACTCATTGCAACAGCACTTTGGATGCCCTTACTTAATACTAGAAGGAAAAGAATTGTTCAAAAAAATGTAAAAGAGCTACATTATGTAGGGGAATGTTGGCAGGGACGAAGCCAGACATCCAACGGAACGGAGGCCAAGCCTCCATATCAAGTAAAAAAAATATACATGAAGCTTATAAAAAAAAATGTGCATGATTGATATATATTGAAAAACTAAACAAACATGTAGCAAATTCACATAATTAATTATCATTAAGTATTATTTCTAATGAAGGTCAACTATGAAGGCGATTTTCCTTGTAAGACGATTGTTAGAAAAATATAGAGAAAAGAAAAAAGATTTTCATATGATATTCGTAGATTTAGAAAAAAACATATGATAGGGTCCTTAGAGATGTTCTTCGGTGGGTTCTAGAAAAAAAATGCGTGCTAGATACATAGATACTATTAAGGATATGTATGATGGAGTAGTAACGAGTGTAATGACATTTGGAGGAACTACAAAAGAATTTCCCATTACAATAGGACTACATCAAGGATCGGCTTTAAGCCCATATTTATTTACTTTAGTTATGGATGAACTAACTAGACATATTCAAGATGATATACCATGGTGTATGCTATTTTCGAGATGATATTGTCTTAGTGGATGAAACGAAAGATGAAGTGAATAAAAAATTATAACTCGGAGGAATACATTAGAATCTAAAGGATTTAAGTTGAGTAGAACGAAAACCGAATATATGCACTTGTGAGTTTAGAAACATTAGACATCGAGATGACGGAGTAAATTTAAATTAGGGAAGTAGAAGTTCCTAAGGTAAACCACTTTAGATACCTAGGATCAATCATACAAAATGATAGTAAAATAGAGAATGATGTCACACATAGAACTCAAGCTGGATGGAAGAAATGATGAAGTGCAACATGAGTGATTTGTGATCGAAATGTTCCTACTAAGTTAAAAGAAAAATTTTATAGGACCACAATTAGGTCGGCTATGCTCTATGGAAGTGAATGTTGGGCGGTAAAGCAACAACAATTACATAAAATGAACGTAACAAAAATGAGGATGCTTAAGTGGATGTGTGGTAAAGCTCGTAAAGATAGAATAAGAAATATAGAAATTCAAAGACAAGTAGGAGTAGCACCAATTGATACAAAGATTAGGGAAGGGCGGTTGCGGTGGTTTAATTGGTCACCTGCAAAGACGACCTACAAATGCCCCAACTAGAAAACTTGACTCAATAGAAAGCTGTAGAAATTTGAAGAGGTAGTGGCGGACCAAAGTTAACATGAGATGCATTAATTAGGAAGGGCTTGAATGGTTTGAAAAGCTCACCATCGAATGCATTTAATCGAGCACAATAGAAAAGTTTGATCCATGTAGCGGACCCAGGTTAATTTGGGGTGAGGCTATGTTGTTGTTGTTGTTGTTGTTGTATTATCTCTAATGCTAATAGTTGATCTCAAAAAATTAAGTTTGGTATGAGGTCAAATGAACGTAAGTTTAAAAGTTAAGTTTTATTATACAAAAGTAACAAATTCAAGAGGTAAAAATTGATTTGTTTCAATGAAAACCACATGCACTAACTAATAATATGTACAAATTCGAAGAGTGATTTTTAATTGTAGTTTATTTATGTTGCTTCAAAATTCTATTATACAAAAGTAACAAATTCAAGAGGTAAAAATTGATTTGTTTCAATGAAAACCACATGCACTAACTAATAATATGTACAAATTCGAAGAGTGATTTTTAATTGTAGTTTATTTATGTTGCTTCAAAATTCACTGATAAGAATTAGTACATGCATGTGACATGATTTTTTCTTAAACAAATGAAACAGTTGGACAAGAGGAAGAGGGGCTATCTAGTTAAATATTAAATAACCAATGGAAAAAATGTTTAACATATATAAGGGAGGGGTGAGGTCAGGGCATGGCCCCCTCACATTGGCTTTGGTTTTGTCTCTGAATGTAGGGGAAGATGCTCTTGATTATTCTTTGTGGAATTAATAAGCTTTTAATTGAGATGGGCCGAGGCGGTTTGGACGCCTACTGAGACAAAAAAAAAAAAAGAAGTAAATGATCGAGCTAATAGTTCGACAAGCTTCTACTTCCAGTTTTATTATTATTATTTTTTTCGCTCTCATTGCCCGTGGGTTTCAGGAGATCAACATATCTAATTGGTTGATTATTCCTGAAAGGATATCTTGCAATTATATCTGGAATATAAAGTTTTAAATATTAATCACCATTCTAGAAAACCAATCAAAAAAAGAGTGCAACAAGCACCGCTTCAATGAAAATGTAGTCAAAAATAAAATGAGAAAATAAAAAATAAATCTCAAGGATCATTGGAATAAACAATTGAAAATCAAGGATATGCATAACTAGAAGGATCCATAGTGAACTTGATTATTGTACCAAGATCAAAGATGGACTTGAATTAAATATTAGCTAAAGGTTTAGTACTTATTTTAATTTGTATTATACGGGTATCAAACCTTGTCAGTTCGGGTCGAAAATATACACTTTGGCAACAACAGGTAAAATAAAAATAAATAAATAACTAAATCTTAAGGAATAATTAATCCTTTGTAACATCTAAAAGAAAATGAAAAATAGTATAATGCCAACAATGTCACAAAACAAAACACGTTGGCTCACAAGAACCTTCCATGTGACCTTGACTTACATGTTTTGCATCGAGATTTGTGTATACCCATATCTCGATGAATACATGGATGAATATTATTTGCTTATGTGTCTTGCAGTATGACATGTTGTTGTTGTCATCTAACATTTCTCAAAAAAATAAATTAAATCTTACGTAATGATTGTTGTAATATCTCACTAAAAATAATAAATGAGAGAATAAAAAACAAATTTTAAAGAAGGATCATGGTAATATCTCATTGAAAATATAATATATTAATGAGGAATCTTAATTGAATTTCTCTTCGATGTAATGATTTCTCTAATTTTATATATTTGTGTTGAATTGCATATTTGTAATATCATATGGGGCGAGTGATTACATAACCGATGTTTATTCCGGTTTTATTTTAATATTGCATATTATATTTGGATTATCTAAAAGGTTTTAAATTAATTTCTGCTGCGTTCATGATTTGTTTTATTTTGATAGTCAATATACAGTAATGCTTATCGGGTAAAGGTAGTAAGGTTTGTTGGCTCTAGTTAAGTCTAACAAAGGTAATTTGGGCTCCATTAGGGTTTCGGGCTAAGTATTGCCCTAATCAAGTTAGGAGATGCTACGACTTGGTATCGAGCCTAGGTCGACCTAAGTTCGAGTTTGGTTTACAACAAGATTCATAGTACTAGGTTTAAAGTCGATTACAAACTTGATGGTAGGGACAAGGTTTAAGAGCTTTGTTATATTGAATAACTACGATACGAGTGTGGTGCGAGTTTATGGTTTATCAATTTTAGGGATAAAGTGGTAACAATGATACGATTGGGTATCATGGACAATGCTACGACCTTACATTCACTTTTGGATGGTGTTCGAAGTGAATGTTAACATACTTTAAAAGTGTAAGGTACTCTCATTACCCTAATAATGGAACCTAATTTCCTTAACCTAATAATGGAACCTAATTTCCTTAACTACTAATAATGTAACATGTGGTTACGAAAGGTGACTAACACATAATTAAGTCTTATGCGATTTAGATTAAGGCTTGATTATGGGATTAGGCAGGCGGTGTCTGTTTTGTAAAAGGGGCCGTCACGAGAATCTCCATGGATTTCATGGAATTTGATGGATTTGAATTGACTTAATCCAAATCCATCCAAATCTTTGGTTGTGTATTTTTTTAATAGAAACCCATCAAAATCTACTGATTTAAAAATTGAATACATCTAGACTTTTTAGAAATTTATCAAAATTCATCGAAGTCTTAATTAAATACCCATTGATTTTTTAAAAGTCCATTAAAAATCTTTAATTTGCAATCCAAATTAAATACACTTTGATTTCAAAATCCTCCAAACTCTTTTAAAATCATTTAAAACCATTCAATTAAATACACCACCCTAAAAGAATATATAATAAATCTTACGCAATGATTAGTATAATATCTCACTAAAAATAATAAATGAGCGAATAAAAATCAAATTTTAACATAGGATCATTGTAATATCTTTTCATTAAAAAGATAATAAATGTGGGGATCTTAATTAACAGTTTTACAAAAATTTAAAAAACCTCCTTATGAATCCGGACTCATGAGGCCAAGTAAATTCTGGACTCATGAAGCCAAGTAATTAAATTTATTGTTTAATTTATTTGTCTACATCTTTATTAATTTCATCATTAGAGAAAAGGGGTTTGGTCGTGCGCGCACTTACATGGCAGCGAAGAGGAGAAGAATCTTCCTCGGATTGAGAGACATAAAGCGGTTGAATCGCTTACATCGTCCATCAACGACTTCAACGAGAGCGGGGGCCATTTATAGCGAATGCAAGCTGTCGGAAGAGTCTCGGTGGTGATTAACGGCTCCAATTAAAATCATTAATTTGTCTATTTGATTTTTTTTATTAAAATATATTCCATAATACTTTTAAAAGATTTGTAATAGTTCTTAAGAAAAAAAGTATAATTATTTTTTATCATAAAGTGCAAATTATTTGTTTCATTAGAAAAAAGCACAAATCTACTGGTATCAATTAAAATCTTGTTTAAAGTGAAAATATTAAACGTTAACAAAAGTCATTAAAATGTAGCGTACATAAAAGTTTATCATAGCCTATAAAAATCTACGAAAATCTATAGAATTTTTAAAAAAATGTCATACAATTATAAAAATACCCGAAAGTCTATTAAAATCTCAATTGAATACGCCATTGGTAGTTTAAAAATTGAATACACCTAGACTTCTTAGAAATTTATTAAAACCCATTGAAGTCTTAATTTTATACACCTTGATTTTTCAAAAGTCCATTAAAAATCTTTTGAAATCCAAATTAAATACGCATTGATTTCAAAATCCTCTGAACTTTTTTAAAATCCGTTCAAATTATCCAATTGAATACACCACCCTAAAAGAATACTCCCTCTGTTTCTATTGAAGTAATGTTTTAAGGTTATTCACAGTTTTTAAGAAGTCCTTTAATTATCTTGAATGAGGAGAAAGTGGTAGTCAAATGACTAAATCATCATTTATCTCTCCTAACCTCACCATTTCTACATACACTAGTTATTAATGAGTAATTAATAGATTTTCTTTTTCTATGAAAGGTATAAAATTCAATTAAGTAATTAATGTGTATTGAAACTATGAAATGACATATATTGTGAAATATTTCAAAATAACTAATAAGTCACTTATAAAGAAACGGAGGAGGGAGTATATAATATATCTTATGTAATGATTAGTATAATATCTCACTAAAAATAATAAATGAGCGAATAAAAAACAAATTTTAACAAAGGATCATTGTAATATCGATCTTTTCATTTAAAAGATAATAAATGTAGGAATCTTAATTAAGAGGTCTCATTTGCTTTATTATTTAAGAGGAGAAGGAAACCATGCATCGATCAAACCACCTTATAATATGGAAATGAAGGGTGATAGGATTAGTGAACTGCCCGACTCGATTCTTCATAATGAAATCCTCTCTAGACTCCCAACCAGGTGTGTTCTGGCTACCAGCATCTTGTCTAAGAGATGGAGATGGTTGTGGACTGGTGTTCCAAACCTCAAGTTTTCGTGTTTCGGTAAAATTTCCTGTGGTCCTGATAAACCCGCCATGTTCATGAATTTTGTTGATAATGTCTTGCTTCGCCATGACATTTCAAACTTGCATTGCTTCAAACTTGGATGTTTTGGTATTTGTGACATATCTCGTGTTCATTCATGGATTTCAACTGTTGCCCACTCAAAGCTCCGTGAACTTTATTTGAAAATTTATGAACTAGATTCCAATGTGATTCCTATGAGTGTTTATTGCTGCGAGTCCCTCGTGGTGCTCGAAATATTCTTTTTGGGATCTAAATTCAATCCGCCTACTTCCATTTCTCTTCCATCTCTTAAAACACTCAAACTTAATAGTTTGAGTTTTGTGGATGATGTGTTAGATCATTAAACATTAATGATCTTTGTGTGAACAAACACAAAGATCATCTAATCTAAATTGCGGAAATAAAATAAGAATTACCTCCAGCCATTGTTGTTCTTTCCAAAGCTTGATCTTCCAATTTCTTCTTCTCCTCTCCTTAATAGTGTTCGGAGTCAAAAACAGAGAATGCAATTGGGGACCAAACTACGTTGATTAATATCCCAAAAGATAACCGCCCATCAACCGTTATCTCTCATCATAATTTGACACTTGTAATGTGTGGGGCCCACAAGGATCACTTAGGATAAGTATAATGTAAAGAATACTTACATTCTCCCACTTGATCCATATACACATTACTACCAAAATTAAGAAATAAAATACATGAATCATGGCGATAGGTCCTCTATCAAGTGAGTAATATCTTCCATGTATCACAATGCATTAAATTTCTTAACATATTGTCATAACTTAATGAATAAACCTCATGTTTATTCTTGGTCCAAACTTAATGATATTTCTCAAATCAAATAAAACATGAATGTGTACACAATACATAAGTAAAGAAATACCTCAAAGAGTTCCAATAAACATCAGTCTTACAATAATAATCACATAATGGATGTAAGTCCCATCCTATCAACATGATCCTTAAACTTCATTGGTGGCATGCCTTTAGTTAAAGGATCTGCTATCATTAATTCAGTGCTAATGTGCTCAATGACCATTGTTTTGTCCTTGACACGTTCCCTTATGGCTAAGTACTTAATGTCGATGTGCTTGCTTCGACTCCCACTTTTATTGTTCTTAGCCATAAAGATAGCAGCTGAATTGTCACAATACATTCTCAATGGCCTAGAGATAGAATCCATGATTCTAAGCCCAGAAATGAAACTCTTTAGCCAAACACCTTGAGAAGTAGCCTCAAAACAAGAAACAAACTCGGCCTCCATAGTGGAAGTAGCAATCAATGTTTGCTTTGCACTTCTCCATGATACTGACTCCACTAGCTAGCATGAAAATAAATCCCAATGTTGATTTACGTGAATCAATGCAACCAACAAAGTCGAATCGAGTATCCAGGTGACTTCCAAAGTATTAGTTCGTCTATATGTAAGCATGTAGTCCTTTGTCCCACGAAGGTATCTCATGACCTTCTTTGCGGCTCTCCGATGGTCCATACCGGGTTACTTTGATATCTTCCTAACATCCCAATTGCAAATGCTATGTCGGGTCTTGTGCAAACACGAGCATACATCAAGCTTCCAACTTTGAAGCATAAGGAATGTTAAGCATTTGTTCCCGCTCGAGATCATTTTTAGGGGATTGGTTCAAAGCCGAACTTATCACCCTTCACAATGGGAGCTACACTTGATGAACAATCCTTCATTCTGAATCTTTCCAAGACTTTGTTGATATAGGCTTCTGAGACATTCCAAGAATACAACGTGTCTGTCTCTATGGATCTTAATGCCAATAACATAGGATGCATCTCCCATGTCCTTCATATCAAAGCTATTAGAAAGGAATTGTTTCACTTCATGAAGCATACCCTTATCATTTGTTGCAAGTAAAATGTCATCCACATATAGAATGAGAAAACAAATTTTGCTCCCACTAACCTTCGATATATACAATTATCCATAATATTCTCAACAAAACCAAATGAAGAGATAACATCATGAAACTTCAAATACCACTTTGTCGGGAGGCTTGTTTCAATCCATATATAGATTTCTTAAGCTTGCAAACCAAATTCTCATTGCCAATAGAGGAAAATCCTTACGGTTGTTTCATGTAAACCTCTTCCTCTAGTTGACAATTAAGAAATGCGGTTTTCACATCCATTTGTTGCAACTCAAAATCAAAATGTGCAACCAAAGCCAAAATTATGCGAAGAGAATCTTTCTTAGATACGGGAGAAAAAGTTTCCTTGTAATCGATTCCTTCCTTTTGTGTGAATCCTTTTGCAACAAGTCGGCCTTGTATCTCTCAATGTTGCCTAATGAGTCCTTCTTTGTCTTAAAGATCCATTTGCATCCAATTGCCTTTGGCTCCTTTAGGCAACTCAACAAGGTCCCAAACATCATTTGATGACATAGAATTCATTTCATCATTCATAGCATCATACCATAATTCGATTCAGCACAATTCATGGCTTGTGAAAAGGTTTCGGGATCACTCTCAACTCAGACATTATAGTCCAATTCTTGCGATACACAATGAAATCACTAGGTATTGCTGACCTTTTAACTCTAGTAGATCTTCTTAATGTTGTATCAACATTTTCTTGAAGATCATGTTGATCAACTTGTTCATTTACTTGAGGTACTTCATGAATAATTGGTTGTTATACCATTTCAAGTTCTTCATGAACAACTTGATCTCTTGGAGGATTGTCAACAACTTGTGGAGTTTGAACTCTTTGTTCCTCAATTCTCAATGGAACATGAGCAAAACTTGGAATGACATACATATGATCACTACTTGATTTAGAAGGAAGATCATCATAATGAACCCTTTTAGGAACATTATCTGAAAATGATTCCTCCCACTAATCATGTCATTCTCTAGAAATTTTGCATTTCTAGATTCCACAATTCTAGTGTTATGAGAAGGACAATAGAAGCGATATCCTTTAGACCTCTCGGCATATCCAATGAAATACCCACTAATGGTTCTAGGATCCAACTTCTTTTCATGTGGATTATAGATTCTCACTTCACACGGGCATCCCCAAACGCGTATATGTCGCAAACTAGGTTTCCAACCTTTCATTAACTCAAATGGCGTCTTTGAAACGACCTTAGTTGGAACCTGTTTAATATATACACTGCTAGTTTTAAGAGCTTCACTCCACAAAAGATAGGTAGAGTTGCATTACTACGCATACTCCTAACCATATCCATCAAGTCCGGTTTCTTCTTTACTGCTACACCATTCTCACTTGGAGAACCTGGATTGGTGTATTGAGGAACTATTCCTTGCTCTTGAAGAAACTTAGCAAATGGACCAAATGCTTGTCCATTTTCAGTGTATCTACCATAAAACTCACCTCCTCTGTCAGATTTGACAATCTTAATTTGTTTCCCACTTTATTTCTCTACTTCAGCCTTAAAAACTTTAAAGGCATTCAATGCTTCATTTTTATGATGAAGCAAGTAGACATACATGAAACGTGAGAAATCATCAATAAAGGAGATAAAGTATTTTGGACCATTTTTCAAGTCCATATCTGGACAACATATGTCAGTATGGATGATTTCTAATAATGTTGAACTTCTATGAGCACCTCTCTTGGATACTTTAGTCTGTTTTTCCTTTATACAGTTCACACAAATCTCAAAATCAGCAAAGTCAAGAGCACTTAGTACTCCATCATTTACTAATCTTTTGATTCGATCCTTGGAGATATGTCCTAATCTCCGGTGCCATAACATAGAAGATTCACCATTCATGACACTTCTTTTCAAACCAGTAACATGCATTGCAGTGGCATTATTTTCTAAATTCAAACAAAATAAACCATTCAATAAAGTACCATGTCCAACGATATTTGATTTAAATATCAAATCAAAAGATGTTCGAGAAAAGTTGAAGTGAAATCCCAAATACAACAACTTGGAAAGCGAAATTAAGTTTACGGAAAAATTAGGTACATAGAAAACATTGTCCAAATTTAAAATAAAGCCACTAGACAATTTTAAGATGCATGTCCCAACGACTTCCACATGTGAGCGCATTTTATTTCTGAATAAATGCTCAACTCACTTCCATTGGTTTCATGATTTATCATATCTGTAATGTATTGGAAACATGGATTGTAGAACCAGAGTCAATCCACCAAGTGTCATGTAAAGTATCAACCATATTAGATTCAAAACAAACATATGAAATTGATATACCTTTCTTTTGAAGCCACTGTTGGAATTTGATGCAATCATTCTTCATGTGTCCCTTCTTTTCTGGAAGAAACACTTGGATTCTTTCTTCATAATTCCACCTTGGGGTTGCATTTTGTCTTTCCCCTTCCAGTTGGCTCTCTTGTCCTTTTTCTTCTTGTCCACCGTCAGCAACACACCATTCTCTCCTTGCTCCATAATCAGTCTACCCTCCTCCTGAACACACATGGTCGTCAACTCATTGATCGACCATTTATCTCTATGCGTGTTATAAGAGATCTTAAAGGGTGCATACTGAGAAGGGAGTGTGTTCAAAATGTAGTGGACTAAGAAGCTCTCAAACATATCAACCTCAAGTGTTTTGAGTCGCGCGCTATGTCCCTCATCCGCATGATGTGCTCGCGCACACCCCAACTCCGGTCATCGGAGTGATGAGAATTGCATGATTAGAGTCTTGGCCGAGTGCCTTATCGATGTCTGAAAGCCCGATCCTCGATGGCCTTAAGCAATGGATGAACCTTGTCATACTTCTCCACCGTACCCCGAATACTAGCCGTTATGTTCGTTTTAATGAACATAACACAAATGCGGTTAGATCTCTCCCATTTTTCGTAGAGATCAACCGCGTCGTCAGAAAGACTAGCCTCGGTGATTCTTTGGTGGTTCGTCCTTACGTATGGCAAAATCTATATCCATTACTCCCAAATGGAGGAGAATTCTCTCCTTCCATACCCTATAATTCTCTCCATTAAGAGTCGGGATCTCAAATTTTAACTCGAACCTAAGACGGGTATATGAGTAGTATTTGCAAATATTAAATAAATAAATACATGCTTAACAACAAATAGAGACTACAAATAATATGTTTTACCAATGCAAACATAATAAAAGAAATAAATCAAGTGACGTAAAAACATGCTGTGGGCTAATGCCTTTACTCAATAAGATTCATTAACCATATAATAAAACTATCAAATTATTTTCATTTTCTCAATTCTGTGGGTAAATTAAGAAAATACAATTTGATATTCTATTCTAATTAATTATATGAGTATAGTAAAATATCTGTGGGATAAATTTTACCACAACCATATTACTAATTACAACAAATGTATGAATGATCCTTTATAATTTAGATCTTGTGGCCACTTAACATTATTTAATGCATGGATCATCCTACATTTAATCAATGAATTTCTTAATGTATTGCATCCTTATTTAAACAATACTAACAAATTATATACATGCATATATACTTCATGGCATATTATCTCATGTATTATTTAAATAAAATAATTAATGTGCCTGAAAATTAAATATATAGAACATAATACTCATCAAGTGATTATCAAATTGTACTAAACATGTATCAGTTCTATTATATATGCATATATATATAATCCCTCTTATGCACATGTACTACTCTTAATATGTAGGCGTCATATTCATATAGCATATGTCAATTCTATTATATATGCATATCCATGCATATTGAACATGCCAAACAAATATATGTGACATAGCTACACTGTTTTGTATAAAATTTAAGAATATTACGAAAAATCCTCCAGCCGATCAAATTATGATTCGTAAGTATATGTGGATGACAAAGAAACGTGAGCCAAAAGATAACAACACAATTTCTCAAAAGAAACGTGAGCCAAAAGATAACAATAAGAAATCCTATATGTCAAATATTTTGTTGTTTAGCATAACAAAACAGTTTCTCAACCAAATCTAATAACTGAATATAGAAATCAGTTTCTCAACGTGTCATTATACATATGTACAAAAGGATAAGTACAAATCAGAGGAATATGGTCAAGATGAAATTTATGCCTCTCTACTATTGATCGATAATCACAAATATGTATTTGAAATATTACCGAAACTCAAAATTAGTTTTCGGATTTTAGAAATCGATTTCGTAAATAAGTGTATATCAACACACTCCAAAACATGAATAGAAGAACAAACAACAAGGCGAGAGGCATTAAAGCTACGATACCAATTGTTAGATCATTAAACATTAATGATCTTTGTGTGAACAAACACAAAGATCATCTAATCTAAATTGCGGAAATAAAATAAGAATTACCTCCGACCATTGTTGTTCTTTCCAAAGCTTGATCTTCCAATTTCTTCTTCTCCTCTCCTTAATGGTGTTCGGAGTCAAAAACAGAGAATGCAATTGGGGACCAAACTACGTTGATTAATATCCCAAAAGATAACCGCCCATCAACCGTTATCTCTCATCATAATTTGACACTTGTAATGTGTGGGGCCCACAAGGATCACTTAGGATAAGTATAATGTAAAGAATACTTACATGATGATCACGAGCTGATGCAACAATTCTTTTCTAGTCTCCCTGCTCTTCAACATTTGATTTTATTACGCTGTAGATTTCATGACTATAAGAAATTGATAATATCATCGACTTCTCTTAATAGCTTGAGAATTGAAAATTCAAATTTTGAGCCTTTTTATAGAAGTGATCCAGTAATCAAGGTTTGTGCGCCTCAGCTTCGTGACCTCTACTTCGAGACTTCAACTCCAGCAAGAGAATACATTTTATCAAGCATGCCTGTGCTGCAGGAAGCATATATTAGTGCACCAGCATATCGTGATCCAACAAAGTTATGGCCATCAGAACTACACAAACATAAACATAATAACTCACACATCCTACTTGAGGTTCTCATTAATGTAAAGAAACTACACATACCTAATGTCCTAATTCAGGTGATGAATGATTTTCTCGTTTGAACAATTGAATATTTCTGAGAGTTTTTTTTTTTTTTTTGGCTAATAGTATCATTTTGGTCCCTGAAGTACTTTTCACGTTTTTTGTCGATTTGGTCAGCAAACTTTCGTCAATTCACTTTTGTTTTGGTCCATGAACTTTCATTTCCCTCTACTTTGGATCATTTTCGTAAGTTTGTATAGTAATGGATACTAACAAACAGTTCAAAATCGATTTATTAGGTGATGAATCAGTTGTGAACTGCACATGAATCGCTTGCTGGTTAGCAATTGTTGTTTTTCAAACTCACCAAAAAGACCAAAAGTATAAGAAATGAAAGTTCACGGGTCCAAAAGTGAACAGATGTAAGTTCGATGATCAAATAAGCAAAAGGGTGAAAGTACTTCATGGACCAAATAATAATTTATGTTTTTTTTTTTTTTCGTGCTCTTACAATGTATGTTCTTAATTAATGTCTACTAATTCTTCTTGCTCATTTTTCTTAATAGTTTTCTCCGCATGAAGATTTCATGTGTAGCCGTCTTCCAATATTTTTCCCAGTTTGACCTACCTTGAACTTTTCGGATGCTACGATGGTCCTGATATACTAAGGTTGCTCCAAGTTATGCCTAATCTTCAACATCTCATCTTCAACCTGCTGGTATGGAAAATGCTAAACAACAATGTCACACCCGTAAGACACATTAGCTCACAAAAGTTTTACATGTAACCTCGACTTAGATACAAGTTTTGCTAACCCACACAATTCTGATCTCGCCTTTCCACTTGTCCACTTGGCCACATTTGTCCGGGTTGTATATATATATATATCTTTGCACATCTTTTTTATTTTTCATTTCTATGACAATTTATTGACTATAATTTTGAATCCAGGTTAGTGGTTCAAGTGAAGATGATTTGACTCTTTACATTGGAGAAATGCTCCCACCATGCTTTCACTCGAAGATAAAGGAAATTCAAATAAGTGAATATGGTTATTTGTCTGAAGACTTTCCCATGATGAATTTTCTACTAAATAATATCGAAGATTTGAAGATCACAGAAAACACATATTCAACAGACTCATGGGGAGACGAAATCAAAACAATTAGGCTGGTAAGGGATTCTCTCGACTCCTAACCTTCCTTTGAAGCTTGATCAAGATCTATATCGTGGTAAAGACTTTGCAAGTTTGCTCTACTCATTCATGCCAAGTCTTAATTAGAATGACTCCTCCTTTGACAAATTAAGTTATTGAATCACATTTGTGTGATTATTGTATGAATTTAGCTATTGAATCACATTTGTCCATGATCATCAGGATTGTATCATTATCATGTTCTCACAATCTTCATTGGTATAATTAATTAATTCTTCGTGTGGGATTATAAATATTGTACACATAGGTCTAGAATACAAAAAGAAAGTGCGAACCACAAAAGGATCCTACTAATTACACGAGATTTTAAATTCCTTAACTATTAATTACACGGGATCTATATTATTTAGTTTTCTTAACAATATGCACAACTAAGACCTGTTCACTGCGCAAACCAAACCGCTAGCAAATAGAAGCCAAAAACCTTAATTTTTTTTCCTTTAATTCTCCTTGACGATTCAACTTTTTTAGATAACCATTGCCGCAATTAGAAGTGAAAACCTTAATTTTTTCTTTGGTTCTAGTTG
This sequence comes from Stephania yunnanensis, assembly GCA_039657365.1. Taxonomy (NCBI): domain Eukaryota; kingdom Viridiplantae; phylum Streptophyta; class Magnoliopsida; order Ranunculales; family Menispermaceae; genus Stephania; species Stephania yunnanensis. Next base: position 1,421,664 of record CM077589.1, read on the forward strand.
TCGTTTCAACGTTTTTAATTATTGCCAATCCTATCTCGATACTAATTTGTGGTGATTCAAATAATAACCTTTTTTTGTTTTCTATCTATCAAATAAGCTTCAGATTTGGTAAGATCTCATAAGATGATTATAGCATCTCAAATGGTAAATATGGATTGTGAGCGTGGATTCTTGCTACGATAGCCACATGAAAAGAATGCATGTCCATCCCTTGTGACTCAAATAGACATTGGATTTTAAAATAGATCTCAAATGGTCCGTGTGGATAGATTGTAAATTTTATTTAAGAAAATTAATAGTTTTCCATATATTTTCGAGCGAATTGATGATGTAGCTATTAATTGCATCGTCTAGAAGTAGACATTCGAAATAAACAATGTATATTGCATACATGTTTTAGGCACAACTAAGCTCTATAAGTTTCCTCTTAACTATATAAATTATATGTGTCTACTATAACTAAGTATGTCCTCCGAATGTCAATTAACTTGTAATTGCTCCTTGTAGTTTGCAGTTGAGATAAATTGCCAATCAATAAGGTAGGGGATGCTTCTCATAAGCTAGTAATAAGAAAAAATTGTTTTAACTTTTTATTTATTATTTTTTATGAGAAGTTTCTTGACTTCAAAGAACGTTGAACTCACGAGCTCTTCAAATCTTGACTTTTGACAAATGATGGTTTGCATTATTTTTAATGTGATATTATAATGATCCTTAAAATTTGTTTTTCCCTCATTTATTTTAATCGATGAAAGACATTGAAGAGAACATCAAGAGCAGAAAACCCTAATTTTCCCTCAAAAACTACGCTAAAACACTGAGTCATAACTTGCATTTATATTTGATTTATTATGTAAATGAGATTCGTTGGATTACATCAAACGTGTCAACATCTTAATAGCTCTCACTCAACTAAATGTATAGATGCAACCCGGACAAGTTGGCACAATAGTAAGGGCAAGTGTGGGGTTGCGTGAGTTAAGTGCACGATCCCTAGTTCGATTCCCCGATTTGTCAAGTTCATTTGGGCCACTAGAGGACATTTTCGGTCGAGCCTCCAGGGCCCTATGTGGGATTTCTCGCACCTAAAGGGTACGGACACCCTTATAGTTATTAAAAAAAAAAAAAAAACTAAATGTATAGATGTCATATGCTCCCTTCGTTCCTTATTATCTGTTACATTTGCGCTTGTGCATAAGAATTAAGGTGATGATTGAAAGTCCTTAAATGATAGACATTGAGATTAAATTACCTCTCATTAATAGCCTACTTTTTTTAAGTTTTTGCTTTAAAAATTAGGGTAGTGCTATTTGGACTCGTGAGTCCAGACTCAAAACTTTTTTTAATTTCAAATACATCCTCCAACAATTAATGAACCAACCATAATCACTTGTAAAATTCCTTTGATACCCCTTAAATATTTACAAAAATTTTAAACATCTCCCTATGAGTCCGGACTCATGAGTCCGGACTCTTGAGATTAAATTACCCCTCATTAATAGCCTACTTTTTTTAAGTTTTTGCTTTAAAAATTAATGTGGAACCCTAATTAGCATTAATGACATAACTTTAAATTAGAGATAAAATTGGAAAAAAGACCATAAATACACTCTTAATTTTTAATGTGACACATATTGTGGAACAAGAAAAAGAATTTAATGTAACAAATAATATGAAACGGATGGAGTATATGAGAACTCTCACCCTCTCGATACAATTCACTAGTATAACGTTCAGTGGTTCTATCTTACATTTATTATCGTCATATTCCAAAGACCCTCCCTAAAGAATTATTTTTTATTTTCTCATTTTAGATTTTTAATCTACGAAACTATTCCTATTAAATAAGACTCTAAATTAAGGAATACGATAATCTCGCACATGTAAGGTCAGGCGCCTCTTTATAAGCGGTGCAATTTTTTCGAGATGTGTGCTTGCTTCTTTAAATCGGGTGCAATATTTTCGAGATGTGTGCTCTCATAATTTTATGTGTATTAATTGCACATTTTCCAAATGCTATGTAATTGTAGGCTTCTAAAAAAAGTGTAATCGAAGCATTACCCTATTAATTAGATAACGAAACCTCATGCCCTAGCTAGCCTAATGTATTAACTATGTAGGCCTTAGTTGATACATTAAAAATTATTATATAGTGCGGGTATATTATAATTATATAATATTGATGTATTAAAGTTTTTAGTGGTTTGTATAAAGCGTGATAAACACTCTACGTACACTAATTAGCTTTTATCATATGAATTGAAGAATTGAAGATCTAATCTGATGCAACTACTAGTGTGGTTGATCGTGAGTTTGATTAAAGAAATCGAGATAGAAGAGAGTGATGAGATTGAAAGCGAGAAGGAGATTAGGAAGAAGAATTGATTGAGAAGAGATTGGAGAAGAGAAAGAGAAAATTGAGAATTAAAGTTAGAGAAGAAAGAGAAAGCTAAAGATATAGAATTGTATTTCTTGTTTGCCTTCACATAAAACTAATTACATCTTATATAGTGACTAAATCCTAACAAATTATATTAAAAGTTGACGTGGTTAACGTGAGATACCACGTAAAGAACCAAGAAAAAAGACAATTGGATTCCAATGAACTCCTTAATTTCTATGAAGGGTAAGCAATTTGAGTGAAAAACAATACTTTTGTATGTACGAACTATAGAGATTATTAGGCTAAAGCACTTGCTAGGTTCATCTCCAATGGTAAATATGGATTGTCTACTCACGAATCGATATCTTTTTTTTTGATCAATAGTCATGAAGGCTTGAATAGACATTGATCAAGTTTAAAATTGCTCTCCAATTAATGGTCATTGTGGCATACATTGAAGGCTAATTCACATCCCATTAAAGATGCTCTAAGATTGGAACACAAAATGAGAATTTTCAAGCAACCGTTTTTCATAATACAAGTTCAAAAATGCCCCTATATACAAGAAGGAAGAGATAGTTGCATCGGTTGTGTGGCTTGGCACTCAAATGTGAAAATTTATAATTTTCAAGCCCAAAATGTTATCATAATGAGAATCATATGTATAGAAGCCTTTCCGAGAAGAAAAATACAGCAAATCGTGATGAAAATTCATTTAAGATTTTGAGGAGGCAGGAGTAGCTTTTTAAAAAAAAAAAAAGAAAGATACCAATGGTCTAGTTACATACGACACATCCTGTTGAAGATGCGTGGACTGAAAGTTAGTCCCATATTGATTAAATGAAATTTTTTAAGTTAAATCCCCACACGAGTTGAAGGTGGTTAAGTTGGGGATAATATCGGTGCTAGCGATAGCGAATGAGATCTATAAGAGTTGAAAGTATCGATCCTAAGGAAGGCCGGACCACATAATGCGCCAGGCTTGATGAAGTCCAAGAATTAGTTCGTTTGCAAATTCTTGACTAGATAATGACGACCAAGAATTAGTTGCAAATTCTTGGAAAATAGGAAAAGATATGACGGGATGGCATTTTTTGTAATTTCGGTGAAGTTCGAGCGTTTGAGTTTTGGCGTTCCGGGGCATGGGTTTATTGGAAACGGCGTGGAGATCACAACTCACACTATCTTTGTGAGTACAACATTTTTCGGCGAAATTCCATCGTTTCGCCCTCCGAAACGGCAATTTTGCTTTTTTAGGAAACTTTTGTTTCGCTTATAACTTTCATTAGGAATTTCCGTTTTTATTGCCGTTTACGGCGTTTGTTTCTATTTTTTGTATAGTTTTCAGTTTATGGCTTTTTTGACTTTTTACTATTTTTGGCAAATTTTAGGGTTTCGCTATTTAAGCGATCTATTAGGTGTAATTCGTAGTTTTTGGCTGAAATAAAATAATTTTTGAACTTTGGTGTAAGTTCGACCTAGATCGAGTTGTTCGTGGATTCGTTCAACTAGTTTAGAAGATCTCCGCATTGCGTCGGTTGGTATCGAGTGCAACGGCGTGATTGGAGAAATCATGCCGCCGAAGAGGAACCAGCAGCGTATCGAGGAGGTCTATGACTGTGACAATCTGAATCGAGAAATTGGCCAAATAATTGACCAACGCATAGGCGCGGTGGTAGAACAATTAACTGCCAGAATCGATAAGTTATTGGGTCGGAATATGAATCGTATCTGTAACCATCGAAGGGAATCTGTTGGTGATGAACCAGTAAGAGATTCTTCTACCGAATGGGAGGATGAGTATGTTGAGGCACCGAGGAGCCGCCGCCGACAGTGTGTGCGATTGAGGATGATCGCGGCGGTGGGAGTGCAGGATGAAGACGGAGGTCCAAGAATTCCATGGCACCCTTCAACCGGAAGAATTTCTTAGACTGGCTGGCGTCAGTTGAAGAAGTCCTAGAATTCAAAGGTGTGTCCGAAGATAAGCGTGTGCAACTGGTTGCGACCAGATTCCGCAACAGGGCCATGGCTTGGTGGCAACAACATAAGTTGATGCGGAATAGGAATGGAAAGGCGAAGATCACCTCGTGGGAGAAGATGAAAAAGCACTTACGGGCTGAGTTCTAGCCTTACAATTTGTAACGCCTTATGTATAAGAGGTTGCAGAATCCGAGACAAGGGGCAAAGTCAGTAGATGATTACACCACTGAGTTTTATCAGTTAGTCGCTAAAAACGAACTGCATGAGACTAACGACAAATTAGTGGCGCGGTATATTGGTGGACTGAGGGTGCAGATCCAAGATGTCGTCAACATGTTTGACCCGGCTTCCTTTTCTACAGCGCACCAGCGAGCATTGTTGGTGGAGAAACAACAGCGTTAGGGTGTGAGTAATGCTTCCAGTAATGTTAGTGTTGGGACAAACAATACTGGAGGTAATACCACTGCAACTAACCTTGCTAGTAGCACGAACATACCTAGCGCTATTGGGATTAGATGTTTCGGTTGTTGCGAAGTTGGTCACAGGAAGTCAGAATGTAAAGGGAAGAAGACTCTCTATATTGAGAATGAAGAGGAAGACGCGGGGGAAGAGGCAAACATCATTGCAGAACCAACCTTTGATACTTCTGGCAACACAGAAGAGCAGATCGTGATTGGAGACGTGGGTACTGCCTTGGTTGTGAGGCGTTCTTGTATGACGCCTCGAATTATTGCTGATGATGAGTGGTTGCGGAATACCATCTTTCAGTCCAAGTGTACCATCTTAGGCAAGGTGTGCAGGTTCATGATTGATGCAGGCAGTTGCGAGAATATCGTCTCAGTTGAAGCGGTTCAGAAGTTGGGCCTTGCAACTGAACAACACCCCAGCCCTACAAGCTAGTGGTGAGGTGCAGGTGTCGAAACTCGCCTTGGTGACTTTTTCTATTGGTGCTAACTACAAGGATTCAGTTTGGTGTGATGTTGTGGCTATGGATGCTTGCCACTTGTTACTGGGACGTCATTGGCAGTTTGATAGGGGAGTTGTGCATGATGGCAGAACCAATAAGTACACCCTTATGTTCAAGGGAGTGAAGATTGTGCTAGTACCCGCCAAGGATCCGGAGAAAGTCAAGCTTAGTAAAGAATCTAGCGACTTCTTTGTCTTTGGCAAGATTTGAAGATGCATTACAGGATTCTGAGGTAGTTTACATCTTGATGGGAAAGGAGGTAGATAGAGATGTTGATGTTCCTGAAGCTGCAATTCCTATTGTGAAGGAGTTTTGTGATGTTTTCCCTGATGAGATGCAAGAAGGACTACCACCCTTGCTTGATATTCAACATCGGATTGACCTTGAACCAGTGCGTCACTACATAATAGACCACACTACCGAATGAGTCTCAGTGTGCATGAGGATTTGCGCAGAGAGGTTGAAGACAAGTCACATTCGCACGGCTGATGTATTTAATGTCAAACATCTTGTTCCCTATTATGGTGATACGTCTGATGATGACAATTCGAGGGCGAATTCTGTCCATCATTAGAACAATTTCGGCATTTAATAGAGGTTTTCAAACCCCTATTAAAGGGGGTGTTATCAATTAACACCTAATTGATAGCAGTTTTAAAAAACCTCTATGTAATACATGTATTAAAAATTAAAACATAACACATTTTTACATGTCATTTAATAACACTCTATTTAATAGGGGTTTTAAAACCTCTATTAAATGCCAAAAATGTTCTAGTGCACCTTGGGGAGAATGATGAAGTCCAAGAATTAGCTTGCAAATTCTTGACAGGATAATGATGAAGTCCAAGAATTAGTTTGCAAATTCTTGACAGGATAATGATAAAGTCCAATAATTAGTTGCAAATTCTTGGAAAAATAGGAAAAGATATGACAGGATAGCATTTTTGTAATTTCGGTGAAGTTCGAGCGTTTGAGTTTTGGTGTTCGGGGGCATGGGTTTATTGGAAACGACGTGGAGATCACGACTCACGGCTATCTTTGTGAGTACAACGTTTTTGGCGAAATTCCATCGTTTCGCCCTCCGAAACGGCAATTTTGCTATTTTAAGAAACTTTTGTTTCGCTTATAACTTTCATTAGGAATTTCCGTTTTTATTTCCGTTTGCGGCGTTTGTTTCTATTTTTCGTCTAGTTTTCAGGTTTAGGGCTTTTTGGACTTATTACTATTTTTGGCAAATTTTAGGGTTTCGCTATTTAAGCGATCTATTGGGTGTAATTCATAATTTTTGGCTGAAATAAAAGAATTTTTGAACTTTGGTTTAAGTTCGACCTAGATCGAGTTGTTCGTGGATTCGTTCAACGAGTTGAGAAGATCTCCGCGTCGAGATACCTAGGATCAATCATACAAAATGATGGTAACATTGAAAATGATGTCACACATAGAATTCAAGTTTGGATGGAAGAAATGGCGGAGTGCAACGAGTGATTTGTGATCGACAAGTTCCTACTAAGTTAAAAGGAAAATTTTATAGGACCGCAATTAGGTCACTATACTCTATGGAAGTGAATGTTGGGCGGTAAAGCAACAATAATTACATAAAGTGAATGTAGCGAGAAATGAGGATGTTTAGGTGGATGTGTGGTAAAACTCGTAAAGATAGAATAAGAAATATATAAATTTAAAGACAAGTAGGAGTAGCACCAATTGATTCAAAGATTAGGAAAGGGCGGTTGCGATGGTTTTGTCACCTGCAAAGACGGCCTACAAATGCTCAACTAGAAAACTCGACTCAATAGAAACTGTAAAAATTTGATGAGGTAGGGGCAGATCGAAGTTAACATGGGATGCATTAATTAAGAGGGATTTGAATGGTTTGCAAAGCTCACCATCAATTGCACTAAATCGAGCACAATGAAAAAGTTTGATCCATGTAGCCGACCCCAGTTAATTTGGGACTGAGGCTATGTTGTTGTTGTTGTGATGTCTTGATTGCAAGATAGTCCCTTTTGGTGATTAGGAGGTGGGCATTTTTGTCATTTCGCTTCAAATTAAATGTGGTTGGCAACCGAATCGAACATGAATTGAATTGGATTGGATTATACTTGGAACTGTGAGATTAAGCTTAGCTTCTGAGGTGCCTTTTGTAATTTCCCCTCCTTGGGTACTTTGGAACCTTTGTTCCTCCTTACTACATAAAATAAAAAAAAAAAAAAAAAAAAAAAATTATAGATGTCTCAACCTTTTTTTTAATACAAATAAGCAGAGAAACATTAGGAGTGTGTAGAGATTAAATAATACAACCGAGCACCAATGTACAACAAAATGAAAAAGAAGTTACGAGACATCAATAAATATGCTTGAATAGCAGACAATCAAAGATGCAACATTATCTTGACGGTTTAATCACAAAAAGAAACAACACTTTCATGCAACAATAAGTACACCATGCATAGCACATCTCTCTCAGTCCAACAACAACAACAACAACAACAATAGCAAATCCTTCTTAAAAAAACTAAAAAGAAAACTACGGTGTGGAGCAGCAAATAATTCTTTTTTTCTGTTTCTTGGTTTTGGGCTTTTAGGATATGTAGTTTCAGTGGCTGTAACAAGCATGCATGCATGGGCATAGTTACCTTCCATCCATTTGTACATTATATTTTTTAGTCTTATATAATGCAACTGCCACTATTGAAAAAAGAAAAAAGAAAAAAACAACCAAGCTGCCCAGTCAAATACTTTCATGCAACAATAAGTACACCATGCATAGCACAACAAATCCTTCTTAAAAAAACACTAAAAAGAAAACTACCTTCTTGAGACGTCAAAATCAACCGAGAAAATGCACAAGATTGATGAGCGTGTTCCCATGAGACTATGCCTGTGCTGTGGAGCAGCAAATAATTCTTTTTTTTTTTTTGTTTCTGTTTCTTGGTTTTGGCTTTTTGGGATATGTAGTTTTGGGGCTGTAAAAAGCATGCATAGAAAGGGCATTGGTTCCATCCTTTTGTACATGCATTATATTTTTTGATTCTTAATTAAGAAAAAATAAAACAATCAAGCTGCTAAGTCAAATGCTGAAGTAGGATTACAAAGATTAGATCAACAGAGAAGAGCCTTATTTTGATTCCTTACCTGTAACCATTCTTTCGTGAGTAGCATTATTTGTAAATAAGTAGCAACAAATCAAAATTATTGAGCAGCAAAGATTTCTTTTTTTTTTTTTTTTTTTTTTTTTTTTTTTTGTTTCTTGGTTTTTGCTTTTTGGAATGTTTGGTTTCAGGCAGCATGTATGGCATGGACATTAGTTCCATCCTTTTCTACATTATGTTTTTTGATTCTTTTTTGTTGATTCACTTGAAGTTACAATAAATTAAAATAGATGTGAACGTGTATTTATTCTTTTGGGATTAATTATAAAATTGTTTGTAAATAGCTAGCAACAAATCCAAATTATTGCATGCACTTAATGCAAATTCTTTGTTACAATAAATTAAAAATAAACAATGTATATTGCATACATGTTTTAGGCACACCTAAGCTCTATAAGTTTCCTCGAACTATATAAATTATATGTGTCTACTATAACTAAGTATGTCCTCCGAATGTCAATTAACTTGTAATTACTCCTTGTAGTTTGCGGTTGAGATAAATTGCCAATCAATAAGGTAGGGGATGCTTCTCATAAGCTAGTAATAAGAAAAAAGTGTTTTAATTTTTTATTTATTATTTTTTATGAGAAATTTCTTGACTTCAAAGAACGTTGAACTCACGAGCTCTTCAAATCTTGACTTTTGACAAATGATGGTTTGCATTATTTTTAATGTGATATTATAATGATCCTTAAAATTTGTTTTTTCCCTCATTTATTTTAATCGATGAAAGACATTGAAGAGAACATCAAGAGCGAGAAAACCTAATTTTCCCTCAAAAACTACGCTAAAACACTGAGTCATAACTTGCATTTATATTTGATTTATTATGTAAATGAGATTCGTTGGATTTCATCAAACGTGTCAACATCTTAATAGCTCTCACTCAACTAAATGTATAGATGCAACCCGGACAAGTTGGCACAATAGTAAGGGCGAGTGTGGGGTTGCGTGAGTTAAGTGCACGATCCCGAGTTCGATTCCCCGATTTGTCGAGTTCATTTGGGCCACTAGAGGACATTCTCGGTCGAGCCTCCAGGGCCCTATGTGGGATTACTCGCACCTAAAGGGTACGGACACCCTTATAGTTATTAAAAAAAAAAAAAAAAAAAAAAACTAAATGTATAGATGTCATATGCTCCCTTCGTTCCTTATTATCTGTTACATTTGCGCTTGTGCATAAGAATTAAGGTGATGATTGAAAGTCCTTAAATGATAGACATTGAGATTAAATTACCCCTCTTTAATAGCCTACTTTTTTTAAGTTTTTGCTTTAAAATTAATGTGGAACCCTAATTAGCATTAATGACATAACTTTAAATTAGAGATAAAATTGGAAAAAAGACCATAAATACACCCTTAATTTTTAATGTGACACATATTGTGGAACAAGAAAAAGAATTTAATGTAACAAATAATATGAAACGGATGGAGTATATGAGAACTCTCACCCTCTCGATACAATTCACTAGTATAACGTTCAGTGGTTCTATCTTACATTTATTATCGTCATATTCCAAAGACCCTCCCTAAAGAATTGTTTTTTATTTTCTCATTTTAGATTTTTAATCTACGAAACTATTCCTATTAAATAAGACTCTAAATTAAGGAATACGATAATCTCGCACATGTAAGGTCAGGCGCCTCTTTATAAGCGGTGCAATTTTTTCGAGATGTGTGCTTGCTTCTTTAAATCGGGTGCAATATTTTCGAGATGTGTGCTCTCATAATTTTATGTGTATTAATTGCACATTTTCCAAATGCTATGTAATTGTAGGCTTCTAAAAAAAAGTGTAATCGAAGCATTACCCTATTAATTAGATAACGAAACCTCATGCCCTAGCTAGCCTAATGTATTAACTATGTAGGCCTTAGTTGATACATTAAAAATTATTATATAGTGCGGGTATATTATAATTATATAATATTGATGTATTAAAGTTTTTAGTGGTTTGTATAAAGCGTGATAAACACTCTACGTACACTAGTTAGCTTTTATCATATGAATTGAAGAATTGAAGATCTAATCGATGCAACTACTAGTGTGGTTGATCGTGAGTTTGATTAAAGAAATCGAGATAGAAGAGAGTGATGAGATTGAAAGCGAAAGGAGATTAGGAAGAAGAATTGATTGAGAAGAGATTGGAGAAGAGAAAGAGAAAATTGAGAATTAAAGTTAGAGAAGAAAGAGAGAAGCTAAAGATATAGAATTGTATTTCTTGTTTGCCTTCACATAAAACTAATTACATCTTATATAGTGACTAAATCCTAACAAATTATATTAAAAGTTGACGTGGTTAACGTGAGATACCACGTAAAGAACCAAGAAAAAGACAATTGGATTCCAATGAACTCCTTAATTTCTATGAAGGGCAAGCAATTTGAGTGAAAAACAATACTTTTGTATGTACGAACTATAGAGATTATTAGGCTAAAGCACTGCTAGGTTCATCTCCAATGGTAAATATGGATTGTCTACTCACGAATCGATATCTTTTTTTTTATCAATAGTCATGAAGGCTTGAATAGACATTGATCAAGTTTAAAATTGCTCTCCAATTAATGGTCATTGTGGCATACATTAATTGAAGGCTAATTCACATCCCATTAAAGATGCTCTAAGATTGGAACACAAAATGAGAATTTTCAAGCAACCGTTTTTCATAATACAAGTTCAAAAATGCCCCTATATACAAGAAGGAAGAGATAGTTGCATCAGTTGTGTGGCTTGGCACTCAAATGTGAAAATTTATAATTTTCAAGCCCAAAATGTTATCATAATGAGAATCATATGTATAGAAGCCTTTCCGAGAAGAAAAATACAGCAAATCGTGATGAAAATTCATTTAAGATTTAGAGGAGGCAGGAGTAGCTTTTTTTTTAAAAAAAAAAAATAGAAAGATACCAATGGTCTAGTTACATACGACACATCCTGTTGAAGATGCGTGGACTGAAAGTTAGTCCCATATTGATTAAATGAAATTTTTTTAAGTTAAATCCCCACACGAGTTGAAGGTGGTTAAGTTGGGGATAATATCGGTGCTAGCGATAGCAGATGAGATCTATAAGAGTTGAAAGTATCTGATCCTAAGGAAGGCCAGACCACATAATCTGCCAGCTTGATGAAGTCCAAGAATTAGTTCGTTTGTAAATTCTTGACTAGATAATGACTACCAAGAATTAGTTGCAAATTCTTGGAAAATAGGAAAAGATATGACAGGATGGCATTTTTTGTAATTTCGGTGAAGTTCGAGCGTTTGAGTTTTGGCGTTCCGGGGGCATGGGTTTATTGGAAACGGCGTGGAGATCACAACTCACAGCTATGCTGTGAGTACAACATTTTTCGGCGAAATTCCATCGTTTCGCCCTCCGAAACGGCAATTTTGCTTTTTTAGGAAACTTTTGTTTCGCTTATAACTTTCATTAGGAATTTCCGTTTTTATTGCCGTTTACGGCGTTTGTTTCTATTTTTTGTATAGTTTTCAGTTTAGGGCTTTTTTGACTTTTTACTATTTTTGGCAAATTTTAGGGTTTCGCTATTTAAGCGATCTATTAGGTGTAATTCGTAGTTTTTGGCTGAAATAAAATAATTTTCGAACTTTGGTGTAAGTTCTGACCTAGATCGAGTTGTTCGTGGATTCGTTCAACTAGTTTAGAAGATCTCCGCTGCGTTAGTTGGTATCAGAGTCTGCTTTATCGTGATTGGAGAAATCATGCCGCCGAAGAGGAACCAGCAGCGTATCGAGGAGGTCTATGACTGTGACAATCTGAATCGAGAAATTGGCCAAATAATTGACCAACGCATAGGCGCAGTGGTAGAACAATTAACTACCAGAATCGATAAGATATTGGGTCGGAATATGAATCGTATCCGTAACCATCGAAGGGAATCTGTTGGTGATGAACCAGTAAGAGATTCTTCTACCGAATGGGAGGATGAGTATGTTGAGGCACCGAGGAGCCGCTACAGTCTGTGTACAGTTGAGGATGATCGCAGGCGGTGGGAGTCTGGGATGAAGACGGAGGTCCAAGAATTCCATGGCACCCTTCAACCTAAGAATTCTTAGGCTGGTCGGCGTCGATTGAAGAAGTCCTATAATTCAAAGGTGTGCCCGAAGATAAGCGTGTGCAATCAGTTGCGACAGTTCCGCAACAGGGCCATGGCTTGGTGGCAACAACATAAGTTGATGCGGAATAGGAATGGAAAGGCGAAGATCACCTCGTGGGAGAAGATGAAAAAGCACTTACGGGCTGAGTTCTAGCCTTACAATTTGTAACGCCTTATGTATAAGAGGTTGCAGAATCCGAGACAAGGGGCAAAGTCAGTAGATGATTACACCACTGAGTTTTATCAGTTAGTCGCTAAAAACGAACTGCATGAGACTTAACGACAAATTAGTGGCGCGGTATATTGGTGGACTGAGGGTGCAGATCCAAGATGTCGTCAACATGTTTGACCCGACTTCCTTATCTGCACGCACCAGCATTGTTGGTGGAGAAACAACAACGTTAGGGTGTGAGTAATGCTTCCAGTAATGTTAGTGTTGGGACAAACAATACTGGAGGTAATACCACTACAACTAACCTTGCTAGTAGCACGAACATACCTAGCGCTATTGGGATTAGATGTTTCGGTTGTTGCGAAGTTGGTCACAGGAAGTCAGAATGTAAAGGGAAGAAGACTCTCTATATTGAGAATGAAGAGGAAGACGCAGGGGAAGAGGCAAACATCATTGCAGAACCAACCTTTGATACTTCGACAACACGAAGAGAGAGATCGTGATTGGAGACGTGGATACTGCCTTGGTTGTGAGGCGTTCTTGTATGACGCCTAGAATTATTGCTGATGATGAGTGGTTGCGGAATACCATCTTTCACTCCAAGTGTACCATCTTAGGCAAGGTGTGCAGGTTCATGATTGATGCAGGCAGTTGCGAGAATATCGTCTCAGTTGAAGCGGTTCAGAAGTTGGGCCTTGCAACTGAACAACACCCCAGGCCCTACAAGCTAGTGGTGAGGTGCAGGTGTCGAAACGCGCCTTGGTGACTTTTTCTATTGGTGCTAACTACAAGGATTCAGTTTGGTGTGATGTTGTGGCTATGGATGCTTGCCACTTGTTACTGGGACGTCATTGGCAGTTTGATAGGGGAGTTGTGCATGATGGCAGAACCAATAAGTACACCCTTATGTTCAAGGGAGTGAAGATTGTGCTAGTACCCGCCAAGGATCCGGAGAAAGTCAAGCTTAGTAAATAATCTAGCAGCTTGCTGTCTTTGGCAAGATTTGAAGATGCATTACAGGATTCTGAGGTAGTTTACATCTTGATGGGAAAGGAGGTAGATAGAGATGTTGATGTTCCTGAAGCTGCAATTCCTATTGTGAAGGAGTTTTGATGAAGTCCAAGAATTAGATTGCACATTCTTGATAGGATAATGAATCTTGATAGGATAATGATGAATTCCAAGAATTAGTTGCTAATTCTTGAAAAAATAGGAAAAGATATGACTCGCAACGATCCGGGGGTATGGGTTTATTGGAAACGACGTGGAGATCACAACTCACAGCTACGCTGTGACTACGACGTTTTTCGGCGAAATTCCATCGTTTCGCCCTCCGAAACGGCAATTTTGCTATTTTAGGAAACTTTTGTTTCGCTTATAACTCTCATTAGGAATTTCCGTTTTTATTGCCGTTTGCGGCGTTTGTTTCTATTTTTCGTCTAGTTTTCAGTTTAGGGCTTTTTAGACTTTTTACTATTTTTGGCAATTTTAGGGTTTCGCTATTTAAGCGATCTATTAGGTGTAATTCGTAGTTTTTTGGTTGAAATAAAAGAATTTTTGAACTTTGGCTTAAGTTCTGACCTAGATCGAGTTGTTCGTGGATTCGTTCAACTGATTTGGAAGATCTCCGCTGCGTCAGTTGGTATCGAGCATGCTTCAGCGTGATTGAAGAAATCATGCCGCCGAAGAGGAACCAGCAGCGTATCGAGGAGGTGTATGATCGTAACAATCTGAATCGACAAATTGGCCCATTAATTGATCAACGCATGGTCGCGGTGGTAGAACAATTAACTGCCAAAATCGATCAGTTGTTGGATCGGCATATGGATCGTATCCTCCCCTTCGAGAGGACGGATTCTGTAGGTTCTGCGAGGAGACGGAGGGATTCCCATCGCGGATCGAGAGAGTTCGTGCGTTGGGGTTCGGAGGACTTGCGCAGACCTTCAGGTCATAGTAAGCAAGGCGGTTACCAGTTATCTTCAGAGGAGTCCAGTTGGGGGTTTGCGCCGTCTCGTGCCTGGAAGAGGAGCGCAGAAGAGGAGAGCGGTTTTAGGCCCTCCGCGTTATGGGGAGGCGACGGGAAGTATTATGCCCGTGGCGGGCGTGCAACCAAAGGGTCTTTCACCAGGAGAGAGACGGAGAGGAGGGCACGATTCGGAGCAAGGCCACCAACATGATGTGACTGTGTTCGGACGCCGGTTCACGAGTTCGATGATTCGTGTTCGAAGGCGACGCCGAGGAAGAGATTGGTGAAGAAGAGTGGGGACGAGAGGAGGACGCCCGATTTTGGGATTGAAGATGAAAAACCAGCGTTCATGAGAGATGTGTTTGCGAGCGAGCCGCCGTCGTCGCGAAGCGGAAGTGGTCGAAGGAAGATGGGTTTAGAAAGATAGAGAAGAAATTGAAGGGGGATAAGATGAGCTCGAAAGGTGGGAGCTTGTCGGCGATTTATCCCGACCGCGATCGCGAGATGAAGGAGCTCGGGATACGGTTGCGGGGCGGATTCGAGGATGACCAAGAAGGTGTTAGGACTATGGATGACGATAACTTCATAGATGATACTTTGGAATGGATCCGGTGACCGTGCATGCGCGGTGACAACGAAGGCTTTATTGGGGATGCGCCACGACTTGAGAAGGGTCACGGAACTAGAGAGTCTCTTGATATTTTGCTTGGCAAAGCGATCTCTTACAATCCGCAGTGAGGTTCTTTTGGGTGAGGGGTGCCAAAGAGAAGTGGCTCGCAGTGAGGTTGACACTTCTTAGAGCGATCCTTGGGCAAGCGTATCTTTGCCATTACAAATTCGAGAGGAGATTTTGCTTGCTGCAATTCAAACCGAATCAAGGCATGGTAACAAGAAGGAATCCGATATATCGATGGCAAGGCGTAAGACTTTGTTCGTGGGTGCACGAGATTCACCAATTTCTCAAAGTTAACTTGCGAAGGCTACCGACAAGTACAAGGATTCATCAGTGTGAAAATTAATGTCAAGCATCTTGTTCCCTATTATGGGGATACGTCTGATGATGACAATTCGAGGGCGAATTGTGTCCACCCTGGGAGAATGATGAAGTCCAAGAATTAGATTGCACATTCTTGATAGGATAATGAATCTTGATAGGATAATGATGAATTCCAAGAATTAGTTGCTAATTCTTGAAAAAATAGGAAAAGATATGACTCGCAACGATCCGGGGGTATGGGTTTATTGGAAACGACGTGGAGATCACAACTCACAGCTATGCTGTGACTACGACGTTTTTCGGCGAAATTCCATCGTTTCGCCCTCCGAAACGGCAATTTTGCTATTTTAGGAAACTTTTGTTTCGCTTATAACTCTCATTAGGAATTTCCGTTTTTATTGCCGTTTGCGGCGTTTGTTTCTATTTTTCGTCTAGTTTTCAGTTTAGGGCTTTTTAGACTTTTTACTATTTTTGGCAATTTTAGGGTTTCGCTATTTAAGCGATCTATTAGGTGTAATTCGTAGTTTTTTGGTTGAAATAAAAGAATTTTTGAACTTTGGCTTAAGTTCTGACCTAGATCGAGTTGTTCGTGGATTCGTTCAACTGATTTGGAAGATCTCCGCTGCGTCAGTTGGTATCAGAGCCTGCTTCAGCGTGATTGAAGAAATCATGCCGCCGAAGAGGAACCAAAGAAATCGTATCGAGGAGGTGTATGATCGTAACAATCGAATCGACAAATTGGCCCATTAATTGATCAACGCATGGTCGCGGTGGTAGAACAATTAACTTGCCAAAATCGATCGGTTGTTGGATCGGCATATGGATCGTATCCTCCCCTTCCGAGAGGACGGATTCGTAGGTTCTCGCGAGGAGACGGAGGGATTCCCATCGCGGATCGAGAGAGTTCGTGCGTTGGGGTTCGGAGGACTTGCGCGGACCTTCAGTCATAGTAAGCAAGGCGGTTACCGCTATCTTCGAGAGGAGTCCAGTTGGGGGTTTGCGCCGTCTCGTGCCTGGAAGAGGAGCGCAGAAGAGGAGAGCGGTTTTAGGCCCTCCGCGTTATGGGGAGGCGACGGGAAGTATTATGCCCGTGGCGGGCGTGCAACCAAAGGGTCTTTCAGCCAGAGAGACTGGAGAGGAGGGCACAGTTCGGAGCAAGGCCACCAACATGATGTGACTGTTCAGACGCCAGTTCACGAGTTCGATGATTCGTGTTCGAAGGCGACGCCGAGGAAGAGATTGGTGAAGAAGAGTGGGGACAGAGGGAGGACGCCTGATTTTGGGATTGAAGATGAAGAACCAGCGTTCATGAGAGATGTGTTTGCGAGCGAGCCGCCATCGTCGCAGAAGCGGAAGTGGTCGAAGGAAGATGGGTTTAGAAAGATAGAGAAGAAATTGAAGGGGGTTAAGATGAGCTCGAAAGGTGGGAGCTTGTCGGCGATTTATCCTGACCGCGATCGCGAGATGAAGGAGCTCTGGGATACGGTTGCCGGAGCGGATTCTGAGGATGACCAAGAAGGTGTTAGGACTATGGATGACGATAACTTCATAGATGATACTTTGGATGGATCTGGTGACCGTGCAGCGGTGACAACGAAGGCTTTATTGGGGATGCGCCACAGCTTGAGAAGGGCCACGGAACTAGAGAGTCTCTTGATATTTTGATTGGCAAAGCAGTCTCTTACAATCCGCGGGCTGAGGTTCTTTGGCTGAGGGGTGCCAAAGAGAAGTGGCTCACAGGTGAGGTTGACACTGTTAGAGTGATCCTTGGGCAAGCGTATGCTGCCATTACAAATTCAAAGGAGATTTTGCTTGCTGCAATTCAAACTGAATCAAGGCATGGTAACAAGAAGGAATCCGATATACTGATGGCAAGGCAGAAGACTTTGTTCGTGGGCTGCACGAGATTCACCAATTTCTCAAAGTTAACTTGCAGAAGGCTACTGACAAGTACAAGGATTCAGTCAGGTGTGAAAATTAATGTCAAGCATCTTGTTCCCTATTATGGGGATACGTCTGATGATGACAATTCGAGGGCGAATTGTGTCCACCCCTGGGGAGAATGATGAAGTCCAAGAATTAGATTGCACATTCTTGATAGGATAATGAATCTTGATAGGATAATGATGAATTCCAAGAATTAGTTGCTAATTCTTGAAAAAAATAGGAAAAGATATGACTCGCAACGATCCGGGGGTATGGGTTTATTGGAAACGACGTGGAGATCACAACTCACAGCTACGCTGTGACTACGACGTTTTTCGGCGAAATTCCATCGTTTCGCCCTCCGAAACGGCAATTTTGCTATTTTAGGAAACTTTTGTTTCGCTTATAACTCTCATTAGGAATTTCCGTTTTTATTGCCGTTTGCGGCGTTTGTTTCTATTTTTCGTCTAGTTTTCAGTTTAGGGCTTTTTAGACTTTTTACTATTTTTGGCAATTTTAGGGTTTCGCTATTTAAGCGATCTATTAGGTGTAATTCGTAGTTTTTTTTATTGAAATAAAAGAATTTTTGAACTTTGGCTTAAGTTCTGACCTAGATCGAGTTGTTCGTGGATTCGTTCAACTGATTTGGAAGATCTCCGCTGCGTCAAGTTTTGTGATGTTTTCCCTGATGAGATGCAAGAAGGACTACCACCCTTGCTTGATATTCAACATCGGATTGACCTTGAACCTGGTGCGTCACTACATAATAGACCACACTACCGAATGAGTCTTAGTGTGCATGAGGATTTGCGCAGAGAGGTTGAAGACAAGTCACATTCGCACGGCTGATGTATTTAATGTCAAACATCTTGTTCCCTATTATGGTGATACGTCTGATGATGACAATTCGAGGGCGAATTCTGTCCACCATTAGAACAATTTCGGCATTTAATAGAGGTTTTTAAACCCCTATTAAAGGGGGTGTTATCAATTAACACCTAATTGATAGCAGTTTTAAAAAACCTCTATGTAATACATGTATTAAAAATTAAAACATAACACATTTTTACATGTCATTTAATAACACTCTATTTAATAGGGGTTTTAAAACCTCTATTAAATGCCAAAAATGTTCTAGTGCACCCTGAGGAGAATGATGAAGTCCAAGAATTAGCTTGCAAATTCTTGACAGGATAATGATGAAGTCCAAGAATTAGTTTGCAAATTCTTGACAGGATAATGATAAAGTCCAATAATTAGTTGCAAATTCTGGGAAAAATAGGAAAAGATATGACAGGATAGCATTTTTGTAATTTCGGTGAAGTTCGAGCGTTTGAGTTTTGGTGTTCTGGGGGCATGGGTTTATTGGAAACGACGTGGAGATCACGACTCACAGCTATGCTGTGAGTACAACGTTTTTCGGCGAAATTCCATCGTTTCGCCCTCCGAAACGGCAATTTTGCTATTTTAAGAAACTTTTGTTTCGCTTATAACTTTCATTAGGAATTTCCGTTTTTATTTCCGTTTGCGGCGTTTGTTTCTATTTTTCGTCTAGTTTTTCAGTTTAGGGCTTTTTGGACTTTCTACTATTTTTGGCAAATTTTAGGGTTTCGCTATTTAAGCGATCTATTGGGTGTAATTCATAGTTTTTGGCTGAAATAAAAGAATTTTTGAACTTTAGTTTAAGTTCTGACCTAGATCGAGTTGTTCGTGGATTCGTTCAACAGGTTGAGAAGATCTCCGCTGCGTCAGATACCTAGGATCAATCATACAAAATGATGGTAACATTGAAAATGATGTCATACATAGAATTCAAGTTGGATGGAAGAAATGGCGAGTGCAACAGGGGGTGATTTGTGATCGACAAGTTCCTAATAAGTTAAAAGGAAAATTTTATAGGACCGCAATTAGGTCACTATACTCTATGGAAGTGAATGTTGGGCGGTAAAGCAACAATAATTACATAAAGTGAATGTAGCAGAAATGAGGATGTTTAGGTGGATGTGTGGTAAAACTCGTAAAGATAGAATAAGAAATATATAAATTCAAAGACAAGTAGGAGTAGCACCAATTGATACAAAGATTAGGAAAGGGCGGTTGCGATGGTTTTGTCACCTGCAAAGACGGCCTACAAATGCTCAACTAGAAAACTCGACTCAATAGAAACTGTAAAAATTTGATGAGGTAGGGGCAGATCGAAGTTAACATGGGATGCATTAATTAAGAGGGATTTGAATGGTTTGCAAAGCTCACCATCAATTGCACTAAATCGAGCACAATGAAAAAGTTTGATCCATGTAGCCGACCCCAGTTAATTTGGGACTGAGGCTATGTTGTTGTTGTTGTGATGTCTTGATTGCAAGATAGTCTGTGATTAGGAGGTGGGCATTTTTGTCATTTCGCTTCAAATTAAATGTGGTTGGCAACCGAATCGAACATGAATTGAATTGGATTGGATTGGATTGTACTTGGAACTGTGAGATTAAGCTTAGCTTCTGAGGTGCCTTTTGTAATTTCCCCTCCTTGGGTACTTTGGAACCTTTGTTCCTCCTTACTACATAAAATAAAAAATAAAATAAAAAAAAAATTATAGATGTCTCAACCTTTTTTTTAATACAAATAAGCAGAGAAACATTAGGAGTGTGTAGAGATTAAATAATACAACCGAGCACCAATGTACAACAAAATGAAAAAGAAGTTACAAGACATCAACAAAATATGCTTGAATAGCAGACAATCAAAGATGCAACATTATCTTGACGGTTTAATCACAAAAAGAAACAACACTTTCATGCAACAATAAGTACACCATGCATAGCACATCTCTCTCAGTCCAACAACAACAACAACAACAACAACAATAGCAAATCCTTCTTAAAAAAACTAAAAAGAAAACTACGGTGTGGAGCAGCAAATAATTCTTTTTTTCTGTTTCTTGGTTTTGGGCTTTTAGGATATGTAGTTTCAGTGGCTGTAACAAGCATGCATGCATGGGCATAGTTACCTTCCATCCATTTGTACATTATATTTTTTAGTCTTATATAATGCAACTGCCACTATTGAAAAAAGAAAAAAGAAAAAAACAACCAAGCTGCCCAGTCAAATACTTTCATGCAACAATAAGTACACCATGCATAGCACAACAAATCCTTCTTAAAAAAACACTAAAAAGAAAACTACCTTCTTGAGACGTCAAAATCAACCGAGAAAATGCACAAGATTGATGAGCGTGTTCCCATGAGACTATGCCTGTGCGGTGGAGCAGCAAATAATTCTTTTTTTTTTTTTGTTTCTGTTTCTTGGTTTTGGCTTTTTGGGATATGTAGTTTTGGGGCTGTAAAAAGCATGCATAGAAAGGGCATTGGTTCCATCCTTTTGTACATGCATTATATTTTTTGATTCTTAATTAAAAAAAAATAAAACAATCAAGCTGCTAAGTCAAATGCTGAAGTAGGATTACAAAGATTAGATCAACAGAGAAGAGCCTTATTTTGATTCCTTACCTGTAACCATTCTTTCGTGAGTAGCATTATTTGTAAATTAGTAGCAACAAATCAAAATTATTGACCAGCAAAGATTTTTTTTTTTTTTTTTTTTTTTTTTTTTTTTTTCTGTTTCTTGGTTTTTGCTTTTTTGGAATGTTTGGTTTCAGGCAGCGTGTATGGCATGGACATTAGTTCCATCCTTTTCTACATTACGTTTTTTGATTCTTTTTTGTTGATTCACTTGAAGTTACAATAAATTAAAATAGATGTGAACGTGTATTTATTCTTTTGGGATTAATTATAAAATTGTTTGTAAATAGCTAGCAACAAATCCAAATTATTGCATGCACTTAATGCAAATTCTTTGTTACAATAAATTAAAAATAAACAATGTATATTGCATACATGTTTTAGGCACACCTAAGCTCTATAAGTTTCCTCTGAACTATATAAATTATATGTGTCTACTATAACTAAGTATGTCCTCCGAATGTCAATTAACTTGTAATTGCTCCTTGTAGTTTGCAGTTGAGATAAATTGCCAATCAATAAGGTAGGGGATGCTTCTCATAAGCTAGTAATAAGAAAAAAGTGTTTTAATTTTTTATTTATTATTTTTTATGAGAAGTTTCTTGACTTCAAAGAACGTTGAACTCACGAGCTCTTCAAATCTTGACTTTTGACAAATGATGGTTTGCATTATTTTTAATGTGATATTATAATGATCCTTAAAATTTGTTTTTTCCCTCATTTATTTTAATCTGATGAAAGACATTGAAGAGAACATCAAGAGCAGAAAACCCTAATTTTCCCTCAAAAACTACGCTAAAACACTGAGTCATAACTTGCATTAATATTTGATTTATTATGTAAATGAGATTCGTTGGATTTCATCAAACGTGTCAACATCTTAATAGCTCTCACTCAACTAAATGTATAGATGCAACCCGGACAAGTTGGCACAATAGTAAGGGCGAGTGTGGGGTTGCGTGAGTTAAGTGCACGATCCCGAGTTCGATTCCCCGATTTGTCGAGTTCATTTGGGCCACTAGAGGACATTCTCGGTCGAGCCTCCAGGGCCCTATGTGGGATTACTCGCACCTAAAGGGTACGGACACCCTTATAGTTATTAAAAAAAAAAAAAAAAAAAAAACTAAATGTATAGATGTCATATGCTCCCTTCGTTCCTTATTATCTGTTACATTTGCGCTTGTGCATAAGAATTAAGATGATGATTGAAAGTCCTTAAATGATAGACATTGAGATTAAATTACCCCTCATTAATAGCCTACTTTTTTTAAGTTTTTGCTTTAAAATTAATGTGGAACCCTAATTAGCATTAATGACATAACTTTAAATTAGAGATAAAATTGGAAAAAAGACCATAAATACACCCTTAATTTTTAATGTGACACATATTGTGGAACAAGAAAAAGAATTTAATGTAACAAATAATATGAAACGGATGGAGTATATGAGAACTCTCACCCTCTCGATACAATTCACTAGTATAACGTTCAGTGGTTCTATCTTACATTTATTATCGTCATATTCCAAAGACCCTCCCTAAAGAATTGTTTTTTATTTTCTCATTTTAGATTTTTAATCTACGAAACTATTCCTATTAAATAAGACTCTAAATTAAGGAATACGATAATCTCGCACATGTAAGGTCGGCGCCTCGTTATAAGCGGTGCAATTTTTTCGAGATGTGTGCTTGCTTCTTTAAATCGGGTGCAATATTTTCGAGATGTGTGCTCTCATAATTTTACGTGTATTAATTGCACATTTTCCAAATGCTATGTAATTGTAGGCTTCTAAAAAAAGTGTAATCGAAGCATTACCCTATTAATTAGATAACGAAACCTCATGCCCTAGCTAGCCTAATGTATTAACTATGTAGGCCTTAGTTGATACATTAAAAATTATTATATAGTGCGGGTATATTATAATTATATAATATTGATGTATTAAAGTTTTTAGTGGTTTGTATAAAGCGTGATAAACACTCTACGTACACTAGTTAGCTTTTATCATATGAATTGAAGAATTGAAGATCTAATCTGATGCAACTACTAGTGTGGTTGATCGTGAGTTTGATTAAAGAAATCGATAGATAGAAGAGAGTGATGAGATTGAAAGCGAAGGAGATTAGGAAGAAGAATTGATTGAGAAGAGATTGGAGAAGAGAAAGAGAAAATTGAGAATTAAAGTTAGAGAAGAAAGAGAGAAGCTAAAGATATAGAATTGTATTTCTTGTTTGCCTTCACATAAAACTAATTACATCTTATATAGTGACTAAATCCTAACAAATTATATTAAAAGTTGACGTGGTTAACGTGAGATACCACGTAAAGAACCAAGAAAAAGGACAATTGGATTCCAATGAACTGGTAAGCAATTTGAGTGAAAAACAATACTTTTGTATGTACGAACTATAGAGATTATTAGGCTAAAGCACCGCTAGGTTCATCTCCAATGGTAAATATGGATTGTCTACTCACGAATCGATATCTTTTTTTTTTTTATCAATAGTCATGAAGGCTTGAATAGACATTGATCAAGTTTAAAATTGCTCTCCAATTAATGGTCATTGTGGCATACATTGAAGGCTAATTCACATCCCATTAAAGATGCTCTAAGATTGGAACACAAAATGAGAATTTTCAAGCAACCGTTTTTCATAATACAAGTTCAAAAATGCCCCTATATACAAGAAGGAAGAGATAGTTGCATCAGTTGTGTGGCTTGGCACTCAAATGTGAAAATTTATAATTTTCAAGCCCAAAATGTTATCATAATGAGAATCATATGTATAGAAGCCTTTCCGAGAAGAAAAATACAGCAAATCATGATGAAAATTCATTTAAGATTTTGAGGAGGCAGGAGTAGCTTTTTTTTAAAAAAAAAAATAGAAAGATACCAATGGTCTAGTTACATACGACACATCCTGTTGAAGATGCGTGGACTGAAAGTTAGTCCCATATTGATTAAATGAAATTTCTGAAAGTTAGTCCCATATTGATTAAATGAAATTTTTTTAAGTTAAATCCCCACACGAGTTGAAGGTGGTTAAGTTGGGGATAATATCGGTGCTAGCGATAGCAGATGAGATCTATAAGAGTAGAAAGTATCGGATCCTAAGGAAGGCCAGACCACATAATCTGCCAGCCTGATGAAGTCCTAGAATTAGTTCGTTTGCAAATTCTTGACTAGATAATGACGACCAAGAATTAGTTGCAAATTCTTGGAAAATAGGAAAAGATATGACAGGATGGCATTTTTTGTAATTTCGGTGAAGTTCGAGCGTTTGAGTTTTGGCGTTCCGGGGGCATGGGTTTATTGGAAACGGCGTGGAGATCACAACTCACAGCTATGATGTGAGTACAACATTTTTCGGCGAAATTCCATCGTTTCGCCCTCCGAAACGGCAATTTTGCTTTTTTAGGAAACTTTTGTTTCGCTTATAACTTTCATTAGGAATTTCCGTTTTTATTGCCATTTGCGGCGTTTGTTTCTATTTTTTGTATAGTTTTCAGTTTAGGGCTTTTTTTGACTTTTTACTATTTTTGGCAAATTTTAGGGTTTCGCTATTTAAGCGATCTATTAGGTGTAATTCGTAGTTTTTGGCTGAAATAAAATAATTTTTGAACTTTGGTGTAAGTTCTGACCTAGATCGAGTTGTTCGTGGATTCGTTCAATTGGTTTAGAAGATCTCCGCTGCGTCAGTTGGTATCAGAGTCCGCTTCAGCGTGATTGGAGAAATCATGCCGCCGAAGAGGAACCAGCATCGTATCGAGGAGGTCTATGACCGTAACAATCGAATCGACAAATTGGCCAAATAATTGACCAACGCATGGGCGCGGTGGTAGAACAATTAACTGCCAGAATCGATAAGTTATTGGGTCGGAATATGAATCGTATCCGTAACCATCGAAGGGAATCTGTTGGTGATGAACCAGTAAGAGATTCTTCTACCGAATGGGAGGATGAGTATGTTGAGGCACCGAGGAGCCGCTACGGCCGCGTGCAGTAGAGGATGATCGCAGGCGGTGGGAGTCTAGGATGAAGACGGAGGTCCCAAAATTCCATGGCACCCTTCAACCGGAAGAATTTCTTAGACTGGCTGGCGTCAGTTGAAGAAGTCCTAGAATTCAAAGGTGTGCCCGAAGATAAGCGTGTGCAACTGGTTGCGACCAGATTCCGCAACAGGGCCATGGCTTGGTGGCAACAACATAAGTTGATGCGGAATAGGAATGGAAAGGCGAAGATCACCTCGTGGGAGAAGATGAAAAAGCACTTACGGGCTGAGTTCTAGCCTTACAATTTGTAACGCCTTATGTATAAGAGGTTGCAGAATCCGAGACAAGGGGCGAAGTCAGTAGATGATTACACCACTGAGTTTTATCAGTTAGTCGCTAAAAACGAACTGCAGGAGACTAACGACAAATTAGTGGCGCGGTATATTGGTGGACTGAGGGTGCAGATCCAATATGTCATCAACATGTTTGACCCGGCTTCCTTATCTGCAGCGCACCAGCGAGCATTGTTGGTGGAGAAACAACAGCGTTAGGGTGTGAGTAATGCTTCCAGTAATGTTAGTGTTGGGACAACCAATACTGGAGGTAATACCGCTGCAACTAACCTTGCTAGTAGCACGAACAGACCTAGCGCTATTGGGATTAGATGTTTCGGTTGTTGCGAAGTTGGTCACAGGAAGTCAGAATGTAAAGGGAAGAAGACTCTCTATATTGAGAATGATGAGGAAGACGCAGGGGAAGAGGCAAACATCATTGCAGAACCAACCTTTGATACTTCTGACAACACGGAAGAGGAGATCGTGACTGGAGACGTGGGTACTGCCTTGGTTGTGAGGCGTTCTTGTATGACGCCTAGAATTATTGCTGATGATGAGTGGTTGCGGAATACCATCTTTCAGTCCAAGTGTACAATCTTAGGCAAGGTGTGCAGGTTCATGATTGATGCGATACGATTGCGAGAATATCGTCTCAGTTGAAGCGGTTCAGAAGTTGGGCCTTGCAACTGAACAACACCCCAGGCCCTACAAGCTAGTGGTGAGGTGCAGGTGTCGAAACGCGCCTTGGTGACTTTTTCTATTGGTGCTAACTACAAGGATTCAGTTTGGTGCGATGTTGTGGCTATGGATGCTTGCCACTTGTTACTGGGACGTCATTGGCAGTTTGATAGGGGAGTTGTGCATGATGGCAGAACCAATAGGTACACCCTTATGTTCAAGGGATTGAAGATTGTGTTAGTACCCGCCAAGGATCCGGAGAAAGTCAAGCTTACTAAAGAATCTAGCAGCTTGCTGTCTTTGGCGAGATTTGAAGATGCATTACAGGATTCTGAGGTAGTTTACAGCTTGATGGGATATGAGGTAGATAGAGATGTTGATGTTCCTGAAGCTGCAATTCCTATTATGAAGGAGTTTTGTGCTGTTTTCCCTGATGAGATGCTAGAAGGACTACCACCCTTGCTTGATATTCAACATCGGATTGACCTTGAACCTGGTGCGTCACTACATAATAGACCACACTACCGAATGAGTCTCAGTGTGCATGAGGATTTGCGCAGACAGGTTGAAAAAAGTACAAACAATATGCAGATCGGAAGAAGCGTCACGTGGAGTTTGAAGTGGGTGACTTTATATGGGCAGTTCTCACTAAATACCGGTTCTTTGTGGGTGATTACAACAAATTGTTGGTTCGGAAGATTAGTCATGTGGAGGTTCTTGAGAAAATTAATCCTAATGCTTACAGATTGAAGTTGCCAAGTCACATTCGCACGGCTGATGTATTTAATGTCAAACATCTTGTTCCCTATTATGGTGATACGTCTGATGATGACAATTCGAGGGCGAATTCTGTCCACCATTAGAACAATTTCGGCATTTAATAGAGGTTTTTAAACCCTTATTAAAGGGGGTGTTATTAAATAACACCTAATTGATAGCAGTTTTAAAAAACCTCTATGTAATACATGTATTAAAAATTAAAACATAACACATTTTTACATGTCATTTAATAACACTCTATTTAATAGGGGTTTTAAAACCTCTATTAAATGCCAAAAATGTTCTAGTGCACCCTGGGGAGAATGATAAAGTTCAAGAATTAGCTTGCAAATTCTTGACAGGATAATAATGAAGTCCAAGAATTAGTTTGCAAATTCTTGACAGGATAATGATAAAGTTCAATAATTAGTTGCAAATTCTTGGAAAAATAGGAAAAGATATGACAGGATAGCATTTTTGTAATTTCGGTGAAGTTCGAGCGTTTGAGTTTTGGTGTTCAGGGGCATGGGTTTATTGGAAACGACGTGGAGATCACGACTCACGCTATGCTTTGTGAGTACAACGTTTTTAAGCGAAATTCCATCGTTTCGCCCTCCGAAACGGCAATTTTGCTATTTTAAGAAACTTTTGTTTCGCTTATAACTTTCATTAGGAATTTCCTTTTTTATTTCCATTTGCGGCGTTTGTTTCTATTTTTCGTCTAGTTTTTCAGTTTAGGGCTTTTTGGACTTTTTACTATTTTTGGCAAATTTTAGGGTTTCGCTATTTAAGCGATCTATTGGGTGTAATTCATAGTTTTTGGCTGAAATAAAAGAATTTTTGAACTTTGGTTTAAGTTCGACCTAGATCGAGTTGTTCGTGGATTCGTTCAACAGGTTGAGAAGATCTCCGCTGCGTCAGATACCTAGGATCAATCATACAAAATGATGGTAACATTGAAAATGATGTCACACATAGAATTCAAGCTGGATGGAAGAAATGGCGGAGTGCAACATGGGTGATTTGTGATCGACAAGTTCCTACTAAGTTAAAAGGAAAATTTTATAGGACCGCAATTAGGTCAGCTATACTCTATGAAAGTGAATGTTGGGCGGTAAAGCAACAATAATTACATAAAGTGAATGTAGCAGAAATGAGGATGTTTAGGTGGATGTGTGGTAAAACTCGTAAAGATAGAATAAGAAATAAATAAATTCAAAGACAAGTAGGAGTAGCACCAATTGATACAAAGATTAGGAAAGGGCGGTTGCGATGGTTATGTCACCTGCAAAGACGGCCTACAAATGCTCAACTAGAAAACTCGACTCAATAGAAACTGTAAAAATTTGATGAGGTAGGGGCAGATCGAAGTTAACATGGGATGCATTAATTAAGAGGGATTTGAATGGTTTGCAAAGCTCACCATCAATTGCACTAAATCGAGCACAATGAAAAAGTTTGATCCATGTAGCCGACCCCAGTTAATTTGGGACTCGAGGCTATGTTGTTGTTGTTGTGATGTCTTGATTGCAAGATAGTCCCTTTTGGTGATTAGGAGGTGGGCATTTTTGTCATTTCGCTTCAAATTAAATGTGGTTGGCAACCGAATCGAACATGAATTGAATTGGATTGGATTATACTTGGAACTGTGAGATTAAGCTTAGCTTCTGAGGTGCCTTTTGTAATTTCCCCTCCTTGGGTACTTTGGAACCTTTGTTCCTCCTTACTACATAAAATAAAAAAAAAAAAAAAAAAAAAAAAATTATAGATGTCTCAACCTTTTTTTTAATACAAATAAGCAGAGAAACATTAGGAGTGTGTAGAGATTAAATAATACAACCGAGCACCAATGTACAACAAAATGAAAAAGAAGTTACGAGACATCAATAAATATGCTTGAATAGCAGACAATCAAAGATGCAACATTATCTTGACGGTTTAATCACAAAAAGAAACAACACTTTCATGCAACAATAAGTACACCATGCATAGCACATCTCTCTCAGTCCAACAACAACAACAACAACAACAATAGCAAATCCTTCTTAAAAAAACTAAAAAGAAAACTACGGTGTGGAGCAGCAAATAATTCTTTTTTTTCTGTTTCTTGGTTTTGGGCTTTTAGGATATGTAGTTTCAGTGGCTGTAACAAGCATGCATGCATGGGCATAGTTACCTTCCATCCATTTGTACATTATATTTTTTAGTCTTATATAATGCAACTGCCACTATTGAAAAAAGAAAAAAAAAAAAAAACCAAGCTGCCCAGTCAAATACTTTCATGCAACAATAAGTACACCATGCATAGCACAACAAATCCTTCTTAAAAAAACACTAAAAAGAAAACTACCTTCTTGAGACGTCAAAATCAACCGAGAAAATGCACAAGATTGATGAGCGTGTTCCCATGAGACTATGCCTGTGCTGTGGAGCAGCAAATAATTTTTTTTTTTTTTGTTTCTGTTTCTTGGTTTTGGCTTTTTGGGATATGTAGTTTCGGGGCTGTAAAAAGCATGCATAAAAAGGGCATTGGTTCCATCCTTTTGTACATTCATTATATTTTTTGATTCTAAAAAATAAAACAACCAAGCTGCTAAGTCAAATGCTGAAGTAGGATTACAAAGATTAGATCAACAGAGAAGAGCCTTATTTTGATTCCTTACCTGTAACCATTCTTTTGTGAGTAGCATTATTTGTAAATAAGTAACAACAAATCAAAATTATTGAGCAGCAAAGATTTTTTTTTTTTTTTTTTTTCTATTTCTTGGTTTTTGCTTTTTTGGAATGTTTGGTTTCAGGCAGCATGTATGGCATGGACATTAGTTCCATCCTTTTCTACATTATGTTTTTTGATTCTTTTTTGTTGATTCACTTGAAGTTACAACAAATTAAAATAGATGTGAACGTGTATTTATTCTTTTGGGATTAATTATAAAATTGTTTGTAAATAGCTAGCAACAAATCCAAATTATTGCATGCACTTAATGTAAATTCTTTGTTACATGTCTATTACATGTCTTTGGTTTGTGTTATATATATATAATCATTTCGATTCAAATGTAGCTACTTAGCAAAAGCAATTAATCTCCAATGGCCATTGTTCAAGCCCTTCTGATTTCTCTAACCATCCTCTTGTTTCCATTACTGTTATTCAAAACCAATGATAAAGTTCCAATGTTAATGCTGCCCATCAAGCACAGGGATGACACTAATCCATCACTAGCTCTGCTTCCAATTGTTTCAGGCGACGCTATTGACGTTCCTAGCAACTTTGTTGTCATCATAGGCGTGGGCAATCCTACAGAAAACTTCTACTTGACCTTTGATACAGGTAGCAATGTCGCATGGATCCAATGCGAACCATGTATTAATTGCTACAAGCAAAAAAATACCATCTTTAAACCTTCCAGCTCCATCACTTATTCACAAATCCCTTCCAGCTCCCCCGTGTGCTCTAATTTCAATTATCATGCTCGTGAGCGCGACACTCCCACCACGTGCGCCTACTCCATCAAATATGGAGACAAATCATACACAAACGGGATCCTTGTCCGGGAAACGCTAACACTCACTCCAAATCATGTATTCCCTGGTTTTCTTTTGGGTTGTGGCCACAACAACAAATGCGGCTACGGAACGGAGCCGGGGTATTAGGCCTCGCCCGCGACCCCATTTCCATTGTATCACAATTAAGTTCAACATTTGGCCGAGTTTTCTCTTATTGTCTTCCTTATTTGAAGGACTCCAAGGGTTACCTCGCGTTAGGAAGAAGTACCACTAGTAGCAGTACTGCTACTAAGTACACTCCTATCATAAAAGATCCGAGCCAGCCCTCACGTAACTTCATACACTTTATAGGTATAAGTATTGATGGACGAAAACTACCAATCGATCCATCAATTCTCAATTCTCCCGGAACAATTCTAGACACCGGCACGCCCATCACAAGGTTACCTGCCAAGGCTTACACAGTGCTTCGTGATTCCTTTCGAAGATTAATGGCGGCGTATCCACTAGGCGAGAAGGCTAAAACGCTTGACACTTGTTATCTTATTACGAAGCAAAGTTAAAGCAAATCCCCTTGCCCAAGATTGTAATGCACTTTAAGGATGTGGATGTGGAGGTGCATAGGTCCGGGATTCTTGTTAAAACTAGAAAGGTCTTTTGCTTGGCTTTTTCCGCAAAGAGAGATGAAGGGACACCTGGAATCATTGGCAACAAACAACAATCCACATATGAGGTGGTGTATGATCTCGATGGAGAGAAGATTGGGTTTCGCCCTAACGGGTGCAGCTAGGCTACTAGTACAGCAAAATCTACTTTTGATGACATCAACTTTATGACAGTTTTAAAGTAACTGTAATTCAAAAAGTGATAAATAATGACATTTTTCTAATCAACCGTCATTGAAAACGTTCTAATAATTGTTTCTCATGCATTAAGATGACTTCTTCCTTACCAAGTTTTTATGACAGATGATAGTTTTTATGACATTTGATAGTTGCAACCAAGTGAAGGGTAAATTACTCCACTTGCTCCAAAGTTTCGATCGACGTTTATGTAATCCTCTCGTATTCTCTCGCTTGGTGGATTCGTGTTCAGTCTAGTGTCTTTCTTGTTTAGTCTCTTTCTTTTGAAGGTGTCCCTTAAATATCTGATTTCTTTGTCACCCTCAAAAGGCAAGGTCTGCTGATGGCATGAAAGAAGGCCCGAGCAAGTGAGAGTGGAGACGGATGCACTATTAGTTGTGCAAGCTATGAAAGGAAAATCAAGAGATAATTCTTATTTTGGTTCTATTGTAGATGATTGTGTTATTTGGTAACAGACTTAAGGTCATATCGAGTTGTATTTGTTTGTAGATCAGTGAATGTAGCAGACCACACAGCGGTAAGGGAGGCTAGTTTTTTGTCTAGTCGAAACAAGTGGCATGATTTGCAATAAAATTAACTTTTGGGTTTCCCAAAAAAAAAAAAAAAAAAAAAAAAAAAAGTGACGTGGTTAACGTGAGATACCACGTAAAGAACCAAGAAAAAAGACAATTGGATTCCAATGAACTCCTTAATTTCTATGAAGGGTAAGCAATTTGAGTGAAAAACAATACTTTTGTATGTACGAACTATAGAGATTATTAGGCTAAAGCACTGCTAGGTTCATCTCCAATGGTAAATATGGATTGTCTACTCACGAATCGATATCTTTTTTTTTTTATCAATAGTCATGAAGGCTTGAATAGACATTGATCAAGTTTAAAATTGCTCTCTAATTAATGGTCATTGTGGCATACATTGAAGGCTAATTCACATCCCATTAAAGATGCTCTAAGATTGGAACACAAAATGAGAATTTTCAAGCAACCGTTTTTCATAATACAAGTTCAAAAATGCCCCTATATACAAGAAGGAAGAGATAGTTGCATGAGTTGTGTGGCTTGGCACTCAAATGTGAAAATTTATAATTTTCAAGCCCAAAATGTTATCATAATGAGAATCAAATGTATAGAAGCCTTTCCGAGAAGAAAAATACAGCAAATCGTGATGAAAATTCATTTAAGATTTTGAGGAGGCAGCAGTAGCTTTTTTTTTAAAAAAAAAAAAAAATTAGAAAGATACCAATGGTCTAGTTACATACGACACATCATGTTGAAGATGCGTGGACTGAAAGTTAGTCCCATATTGATTAAATGAAACTCTTTTTTAAGTTAAATCCCCACACGAGTTGAAGGTGGTTAAGTTGGGGATAATATCGGTGCTAGCGATAGTAGATGAGATCTATAAGAGTTGAAAGTATCTGATCCTAAGGAAGGCCACACCACATAATCTGCCAGCCCCTGTAGCATTTACCCATAATTCAGACTTGAACACTGACCCAACGTACCTGATCAGCGAAACGTCGAGATTCGTGACAAAACCGGCCACAAAATTGACTTAACGACGGATCAGCGAAAGGACAAAAATTTCTCGCTAATCTTACTAACGACGAACGAAAATTCGTTGCTAATCTTATTGGCGATTAATGGATTCGATTAGCTACTAGAAATCGACTGAATTTTTTTAGCGCAACAGGTAACTGGAATCAAGCTTAGTTTCATTTCCATATATATATATATATATATATATATATATATATATATATAAAAGGCTCGGACACCTATGATTATCATACAATACATTAAGGTTTGCAAGTGTCGCATCTCGCATGCTGCTCTACAATCATTTAAAAAACAAAGTGCGTGCGAAATGGTGTTCCGCATGGCATCATGCACACGCATCACGTAGACTTAATGCTAACAGTGACAAACCCAAACTTACGACAACTAAACCTAGCTAAACTCATTGCAACAGCACTTTGGATGCCCTTACTTAATACTAGAAGGAAAAGAATTGTTCAAAAAAATGTAAAAGAGCTACATTATGTAGGGGAATGTTGGCAGGGACGAAGCCAGACATCCAACGGAACGGAGGCCAAGCCTCCATATCAAGTAAAAAAAATATACATGAAGCTTATAAAAAAAAATGTGCATGATTGATATATATTGAAAAACTAAACAAACATGTAGCAAATTCACATAATTAATTATCATTAAGTATTATTTCTAATGAAGGTCAACTATGAAGGCGATTTTCCTTGTAAGACGATTGTTAGAAAAATATAGAGAAAAGAAAAAAGATTTTCATATGATATTCGTAGATTTAGAAAAAAAACATATGATAGGGTCCTTAGAGATGTTCTTCGGTGGGTTCTAGAAAAAAAAATGCGTGCTAGATACATAGATACTATTAAGAATATGTATGATGGAGTAGTAACGAGTGTAATGACATTTGGAGGAACTACAAAAGAATTTCCCATTACAATAGGACTACATCAAGGATCGGCTTTAAGCCCATATTTATTTACTTTAGTTATGGATGAACTAACTAGACATATTCAAGATGATATACCATGGTGTATGCTATTTTCAGATGATATTGTCTTAGTGGATGAAACGAAAGATGAAGTGAATAAAAAATTATAACTCTGGAGGAATACATTAGAATCTAAAGGATTTAAGTTGAGTAGAACGAAAACCGAATATATGCACTGTGAGTTTAGAAACATTAGACATCGAGATGACGGAGCTGTAAATTTAAATTAGGGGAAGTAGAAGTTCCTAAGGTAAACCACTTTAGATACCTAGGATCAATCATACAAAATGATAGTAAAATAGAGAATGATGTCACACATAGAACTCAAGCTGGATGGAAGAAATGATGAAGTGCAACATGAGTGATTTGTGATCGAAATGTTCCTACTAAGTTAAAAGAAAAATTTTATAGGACCACAATTAGGTCGGCTATGCTCTATGGAAGTGAATGTTGGGCGGTAAAGCAACAACAATTACATAAAATGAACGTAACAAAAATGAGGATGCTTAAGTGGATGTGTGGTAAAGCTCGTAAAGATAGAATAAGAAATATAGAAATTCAAAGACAAGTAGGAGTAGCACCAATTGATACAAAGATTAGGGAAGGGCGGTTGCGGTGGTTTAATTGGTCACCAAAAGACGACCTACAAATGCCCCAACTAGAAAACTTGACTCAATAGAAACTGTAGTAGAAATTTGAAGAGGTAGTGGCGGACCAAAGTTAACATGAGATGCATTAATTAGGAAGGGCTTGAATGGTTTGAAAAGCTCACCATCGAATGCATTTAATCGAGCACAATAGAAAAGTTTGATCCATGTAGCGGACCCAGCTTAATTTGGGACCGAGGCTATGTTGTTGTTGTTGTTGTTGTTGTATTATCTCTAATGCTAATAGTTGATCTCAAAAAATTAAGTTTGGTATGAGGTCAAATGAACGTAAGTTTAAAAGTTAAGTTTTATTATACAAAAGTAACAAATTCAAGAGGTAAAAATTGATTTGTTTCAATGAAAACCACATGCACTAACTAATAATATGTACAAATTCGAAGAGTGATTTTTAATTGTAGTTTATTTATGTTGCTTCAAAATTCTATTATACAAAAGTAACAAATTCAAGAGGTAAAAATTGATTTGTTTCAATGAAAACCACATGCACTAACTAATAATATGTACAAATTCGAAGAGTGATTTTTAATTGTAGTTTATTTATGTTGCTTCAAAATTCACTGATAAGAATTAGTACATGCATGTGACATGATTTTTTCTTAAACAAATGAAACAGTTGGACAAGAGGAAGAGGGGCTATCTAGTTAAATATTAAATAACCAATGGAAAAAATGTTTAACATATATAAGGGGAGGGGTGAGGTCAGGGCATGGCCCCCCTCACATTGGCTTTGGTTTTGTCTCTGAATGTAGGGGAAGATGCTCTTGATTATTCTTTGTGGAATTAATAAGCTTTTAATTGAGATGGGCCGAGGCGGTTTGGACGCCCTCGAGACAAAAAAAAAAAAAAAGAAGTAAATGATCGAGCTAATAGTTCGACAAGCTTCTACTTCCAGTTTTATTATTATTATTTTTTTCGCTCTCATTGCCCGTGGGTTTCAGGAGATCAACATATCTAATTGGTTGATTATTCCTGAAAGGATATCTTGCAATTATATCTGGAATATAAAGTTTTAAATATTAATCACCATTCTAGAAAACCAATCAAAAAAAGAGTGCAACAAGCACCGCTTCAATGAAAATGTAGTCAAAAATAAAATGAGAAAATAAAAAATAAATCTCAAGGATCATTGGAATAAACAATTGAAAATCAAGGATATGCATAACTAGAAGGATCCATAGTGAACTTGATTATTGTACCAAGATCAAAGATGGACTTGAATTAAATATTAGCTAAAGGTTTAGTACTTATTTTAATTTGTATTATACGGGTATCAAACCTTGTCGGTTCGGGTCGAAAATATACACTTTGGCAACAACAGGTAAAATAAAAATAAATAAATAACTAAATCTTAAGGAATAATTAATCCTTTGTAACATCTAAAAGAAAATGAAAAATAGTATAATGCCAACAATGTCACAAAACAAAACACGTTGGCTCACAAGAACCTTCCATGTGACCTTGACTTACATGTTTTGCATCGAGATTTGTGTATACCCATATCTCGATGAATACATGGATGAATATTATTTGCTTATGTGTCTTGCGTATGACATGTTGTTGTTGTCATCTAACATTTCTCAAAAAAATAAATTAAATCTTACGTAATGATTGTTGTAATATCTCACTAAAAATAATAAATGAGAGAATAAAAAACAAATTTTAAAGAAGGATCATGGTAATATCTCATTGAAAATATAATATATTAATGAGGAATCTTAATTGAATTTCTCTTCGATGTAATGATTTCTCTAATTTTATATATTTGTGTTGAATTGCATATTTGTAATATCATATGGGGCGAGTGATTACATAACCGATGTTTATTCCGGTTTTATTTTAATATTGCATATTATATTTGGATTATCTAAAAGGTTTTAAATTAATTTCTGCTGCGTTCATGATTTGTTTTATTTTGATAGTCAATATACAGTAATGCTTATCGGGTAAAGGTAGTAAGGTTTGTTGGCTCTAGTTAAGTCTAACAAAGGTAATTTGGGCTCCATTAGGGTTTCAGGCTAAGTATTGCCCTAATCAAGTTAGGAGATGCTACAGCTTGGTATCAGAGCCTAGGTCAGCCTAAGTTCAGAGTTTGGTTTACAACAAGATTCATAGTACTAGGTTTAAAGTCGATTACAAACTTGATGGTAGGGACAAGGTTTAAGAGCTTTGTTATATTGAATAACTCTGATACAGTGTGGTGCCAGAGTTTATGGTTTATCAATTTTAGGGATAAAGTGGTAACAATGATACAGTTGGGTATCATGGACAATGCTCTGACCTTACATTCACTTTTGGATGGTGTTCGAAGTGAATGTTAACATACTTTAAAAGTGTAAGGTACTCTCATTACCCTAATAATGGAACCTAATTTCCTTAACCTAATAATGGAACCTAATTTCCTTAACTACTAATAATGTAACATGTGGTTACGAAAGGCTGACTAACACATAATTAAGTCTTATGCGATTTAGATTAAGGCTTGATTATGGGATTAGGCCGGCGGTGTCTGTTTTGTAAAAGGGGCCGTCACGAATCTCCATGGATTTCATGGAATTTGATGGATTTGAATTGACTTAATCCAAATCCATCCAAATCTTTGGTTGTGTATTTTTTTAATAGAAACCCATCAAAATCTACAGTTTAAAAATTGAATACATCTAGACTTTTTAGAAATTTATCAAAATTCATCGAAGTCTTAATTAAATACCCATTGATTTTTTAAAAGTCCATTAAAAATCTTTAATTTGCAATCCAAATTAAATACACTTTGATTTCAAAATCCTCCAAACTCTTTTAAAATCATTTAAAACCATTCAATTAAATACACCACCCTAAAAGAATATATAATAAATCTTACGCAATGATTAGTATAATATCTCACTAAAAATAATAAATGAGCGAATAAAAATCAAATTTTAACATAGGATCATTGTAATATCTTTTCATTAAAAAGATAATAAATGTGGGGATCTTAATTAACAGTTTTACAAAAATTTAAAAAACCTCCTTATGAATCCGGACTCATGAGGCCAAGTAAATTCTGGACTCATGAAGCCAAGTAATTAAATTTATTGTTTAATTTATTTGTCTACATCTTTATTAATTTCATCATTAGAGAAAAGGGGTTTGGTCGTGCGCGCACTTACATGGCAGCGAAGAGGAGAAGAATCTTCCTCGGATTGAGAGACATAAAGCGGTTGAATCGCTTACATCGTCCATCAACAGCTTCAACGAGAGCAGGGCCATTTATAGCGAATGCAACTGTCGGAAGAGTCTCGGTGGTGATTAACGGCTCCAATTAAAATCATTAATTTGTCTATTTGATTTTTTTTATTAAAATATATTCCATAATACTTTTAAAAGATTTGTAATAGTTCTTAAGAAAAAAAGTATAATTATTTTTATCATAAAGTGCAAATTATTTGTTTCATTAGAAAAAAGCACAAATCTACTTGGTATCAATTAAAATCTTGTTTAAAGTGAAAATATTAAACGTTAACAAAAGTCATTAAAATGTAGCGTACATAAAAGTTTATCATAGCCTATAAAAATCTACGAAAATCTATAGAATTTTTAAAAAATGTCATACAATTATAAAAATACCCGAAAGTCTATTAAAATCTCAATTGAATAC
The DNA here is from genome assembly GCA_039657365.1 of Stephania yunnanensis. Classification (NCBI taxonomy): domain Eukaryota; kingdom Viridiplantae; phylum Streptophyta; class Magnoliopsida; order Ranunculales; family Menispermaceae; genus Stephania; species Stephania yunnanensis. The sequence continues at coordinate 1,459,801 of CM077589.1, forward strand.
GCCATTGGTAGTTTAAAAATTGAATACACCTAGACTTCTTAGAAATTTATTAAAACCCATTGAAGTCTTAATTTTATACACCTTGATTTTTCAAAAGTCCATTAAAAATCTTTTGAAATCCAAATTAAATACGCATTGATTTCAAAATCCTCGAACTTTTTAAAATCCGTTCAAATTATCCAATTGAATACACCACCCTAAAAGAATACTCCCTCTGTTTCTATTGAAGTAATGTTTTAAGGTTATTCACGCTTTTTAAGAAGTCCTTTAATTATCTTGAATGAGGAGAAAGTGGTAGTCAAATGACTAAATCATCATTTATCTCTCCTAACCTCACCATTTCTACATACACTAGTTATTAATGAGTAATTAATAGATTTTCTTTTTCTATGAAAGGTATAAAATTCAATTAAGTAATTAATGTGTATTGAAACTATGAAATGACATATATTGTGAAATATTTCAAAATAACTAATAAGTCACTTATAAAGAAACGGAGGAGGGAGTATATAATATATCTTATGTAATGATTAGTATAATATCTCACTAAAAATAATAAATGAGCGAATAAAAAACAAATTTTAACAAAGGATCATTGTAATATCGATCTTTTCATTTAAAAGATAATAAATGTAGGAATCTTAATTAAGAGGTCTCATTTGCTTTATTATTTAAGAGGAGAAGGAAACCATGCATCGATCAAACCACCTTATAATATGGAAATGAAGGGTGATAGGATTAGTGAACTGCCCGACTCGATTCTTCATAATGAAATCCTCTCTAGACTCCCAACCAGGTGTGTTCTGGCTACCAGCATCTTGTCTAAGAGATGGAGATGGTTGTGGACTGGTGTTCCAAACCTCAAGTTTTCGTGTTTCGGTAAAATTTCCTGTGGTCCTGATAAACCCGCCATGTTCATGAATTTTGTTGATAATGTCTTGCTTCGCCATGACATTTCAAACTTGCATTGCTTCAAACTTGGATGTTTTGGTATTTGTGACATATCTCGTGTTCATTCATGGATTTCAACTGTTGCCCACTCAAAGCTCCGTGAACTTTATTTGAAAATTTATGAACTAGATTCCAATGTGATTCCTATGAGTGTTTATTGCTGCGAGTCCCTCGTGGTGCTCGAAATATTCTTTTTGGGATCTAAATTCAATCCGCCTACTTCCATTTCTCTTCCATCTCTTAAAACACTCAAACTTAATAGTTTGAGTTTTGTGGATGATGTGTTAGATCATTAAACATTAATGATCTTTGTGTGAACAAACACAAAGATCATCTAATCTAAATTGCGGAAATAAAATAAGAATTACCTCCACCATTGTTGTTCTTTCCAAAGCTTGATCTTCCAATTTCTTCTTCTCCTCTCCTTAATAGTGTTCGAGTCAAAAACAGAGAATGCAATTGGGGACCAAACTACGTTGATTAATATCCCAAAAGATAACCGCCCATCAACCGTTATCTCTCATCATAATTTGACACTTGTAATGTGTGGGGCCCACAAGGATCACTTAGGATAAGTATAATGTAAAGAATACTTACATTCTCCCACTTGATCCATATACACATTACTACCAAAATTAAGAAATAAAATACATGAATCATGGCGATAGGTCCTCTATCAAGTGAGTAATATCTTCCATGTATCACAATGCATTAAATTTCTTAACATATTGTCATAACTTAATGAATAAACCTCATGTTTATTCTTGGTCCAAACTTAATGATATTTCTCAAATCAAATAAAACATGAATGTGTACACAATACATAAGTAAAGAAATACCTCAAAGAGTTCCAATAAACATCAGTCTTACAATAATAATCACATAATGGATGTAAGTCCCATCCTATCAACATGATCCTTAAACTTCATTGGTGGCATGCCTTTAGTTAAAGGATCTGCTATCATTAATTCAGTGCTAATGTGCTCAATGACCACTGTTTTGTCCTTGACACGTTCCCTTATGGCTAAGTACTTAATGTCGATGTGCTTGCTTCGACTCCCACTTTTATTGTTCTTAGCCATAAAGATAGCAGCTGAATTGTCACAATACATTCTCAATGGCCTAGAGATAGAATCCATGATTCTAAGCCCACAAATGAAACTCTTTAGCCAAACACCTTGAGAAGTAGCCTCAAAACAAGAAACAAACTCAGCCTCCATAGTGGAAGTAGCAATCAATGTTTGCTTTGCACTTCTCCATGATACAGCTCCACTAGCTAGCATGAAAATAAATCCCAATGTTGATTTACGTGAATCAATGCAACCAACAAAGTCTGAATCTGAGTATCCAGTGACTTCCAAAGTATTAGTTCGTCTATATGTAAGCATGTAGTCCTTTGTCCCACGAAGGTATCTCATGACCTTCTTTGCAGCTCTCCAGTGGTCAATACCCGGGTTACTTTGATATCTTCCTAACATCCCAACTGCAAATGCTATGTCAGGTCTTGTGCAAACCTGAGCATACATCAAGCTTCCAACTACTGAAGCATAAGGAATGTTAAGCATTTGTTCCCGCTCGAGATCATTTTTAGGGGATTGGTTCAAACCGAACTTATCACCCTTCACAATGGGAGCTACACTTGATGAACAATCCTTCATTCGAATCTTTCCAAGACTTTGTTGATATAGGCTTCTGAGACATTCCAAGAATACAACGTGTCCTGTCTCTATGGATCTTAATGCCAATAACATAGGATGCATCTCCCATGTCCTTCATATCAAAGCTATTAGAAAGGAATTGTTTCACTTCATGAAGCATACCCTTATCATTTGTTGCAAGTAAAATGTCATCCACATATAGAATGAGAAAACAAATTTTGCTCCCACTAACCTTCGATATATACAATTATCCATAATATTCTCAACAAAACCAAATGAAGAGATAACATCATGAAACTTCAAATACCACCGTCGGGGAGGCTTGTTTCAATCCATATATAGATTTCTTAAGCTTGCAAACCAAATTCTCATTGCCAATAGAGGAAAATCCTTCTGGTTGTTTCATGTAAACCTCTTCCTCTAGTTGACAATTAAGAAATGCGGTTTTCACATCCATTTGTTGCAACTCAAAATCAAAATGTGCAACCAAAGCCAAAATTATGCGAAGAGAATCTTTCTTAGATACAGGAGAAAAAGTTTCCTTGTAATCGATTCCTTCCTTTTGTGTGAATCCTTTTGCAACAAGTCTGGCCTTGTATCTCTCAATGTTGCCTAATGAGTCCTTCTTTGTCTTAAAGATCCATTTGCATCCAATTGCCTTGGCTCCTTTAGGCAACTCAACAAGGTCCCAAACATCATTTGATGACATAGAATTCATTTCATCATTCATAGCATCATACCATAATTCAGATTCAGCACAATTCATGGCTTGTGAAAAGGTTTCGGGATCACTCTCAACTCCGACATTATAGTCCAATTCTTGCAGATACACAATGAAATCACTAGGTATTGCTGACCTTTTAACTCTAGTAGATCTTCTTAATGTTGTATCAACATTTTCTTGAAGATCATGTTGATCAACTTGTTCATTTACTTGAGGTACTTCATGAATAATTGGTTGTTATACCATTTCAAGTTCTTCATGAACAACTTGATCTACTGGAGGATTGTCAACAACTTGTGGAGTTTGAACTCTTTGTTCCTCAATTCTCAATGGAACATGAGCAAAACTTGGAATGACATACATATGATCACTACTTGATTTAGAAGGAAGATCATCATAATGAACCCTTTTAGGAACATTATCCCGAAAATGATTCCTCCCACTAATCATGTCATTCTCTAGAAATTTTGCATTTCTAGATTCCACAATTCTAGTGTTATGAGAAGGACAATAGAAGCGATATCCTTTAGACCTCTCGGCATATCCAATGAAATACCCACTAATGGTTCTAGGATCCAACTTCTTTTCATGTGGATTATAGATTCTCACTTCACACGGGCATCCCCAAACGCGTATATGTCGCAAACTAGGTTTCCAACCTTTCATTAACTCAAATGGCGTCTTTGAAACACCTTAGTTGGAACCCCGTTTAATATATACACTTCTTAGTTTTAAGAGCTTCACTCCACAAAAGATAGGTAGAGTTGCATTACTACGCATACTCCTAACCATATCCATCAAGGTCCGGTTTCTTCTTTCTGCTACACCATTCTCACTTGGAGAACCTGGATTGGTGTATTGAGGAACTATTCCTTGCTCTTGAAGAAACTTAGCAAATGGACCAAATGCTTGTCCATTTTCAGTGTATCTACCATAAAACTCACCTCCTCTCACTGTCGATTTGACAATCTTAATTTGTTTCCCACTTTATTTCTCTACTTCAGCCTTAAAAACTTTAAAGGCATTCAATGCTTCATTTTTATGATGAAGCAAGTAGACATATATGAAACGTGAGAAATCATCAATAAAGGAGATAAAGTATTTTGGACCATTTTTCAAGTCCATATCTGGACAACATATGTCAGTATGGATGATTTCTAATAATGTTGAACTTCTATGAGCACCTCTCTTGGATACTTTAGTCTGTTTTTCCTTTATACAGTTCACACAAATCTCAAAATCAGCAAAGTCAAGAGCACTTAGTACTCCATCATTTACTAATCTTTTGATTCGATCCTTGGAGATATGTCATAATCTCCGGTGCCATAACATAGAAGATTCACCATTCATGACACTTCTTTTCAAACCAGTAACATGCATTGCAGTGGCATTATTTTCTAAATTCAAACAAAATAAACCATTCAATAAAGTACCATGTCCAACGATATTTGATTTAAATATCAAATCAAAAGATGTTCCAAAAAGTTGAAGTGAAATCCCAAATACAACAACTTGGAAACGAAATTAAGTTTCGGAAAAATTAGGTACATAGAAAACATTGTCCAAATTTAAAATAAAGCCACTAGACAATTTTAAGATGCATGTCCCAACAAACTTCCACATGTGAGCGCATTTTATTTCTGAATAAATGCTCAACTCACTTCCATTGGTTTCCGCAGATTTATCATATCTGTAATGTATTGGAAACATGGATTGTAGAACCGAGTCAATCCACCAAGTGTCATGTAAAGTATCAACCATATTAGATTCAAAACAAACATATGAAATTGATATACCTTTCTTTTGAAGCCACTTTGTTGGAATTTGATGCAATCATTCTTCATGTGTCCCTTCTTTTACGAGAAGAAACACTTGGATTCTTTCTTCATAATTCCACCTTGGGGTTGCATTTTGTCTTTCCCCTTCCAGTTGGCTCTCTTGTCCTTTTTCTTCTTGTCCACCGTCAGCAACACACCATTCTCTCCTTGCTCCATAATCAGTCTACCCTCCTCCTGAACACACATGGTCGTCAACTCATTGATCGACCATTTATCTCTATGCGTGTTATAAGAGATCTTAAAGGGTGCATACTGAGAAGGGAGTGTGTTCAAAATGTAGTGGACTAAGAAGCTCTCAAACATATCAACCTCAAGTGTTTTGAGTCGCGCTATGTCCTCATCCGCATGATGTGCTCGCGCACACCCTTAACTCCGGTCATCCGGAGTGATGAGAATTGCATGATTAGAGTACTGGCCAGTGCCTTATCAGATGTCTGAAACTGATCCTCGATGGCCTTAAGCAATGGATGAACCTTGTCATACTTCTCCACCGTACCCCGAATACTAGCCGTTATGTTCGTTTTAATGAACATAACACAAATGCGGTTAGATCTCTCCCATTTTTCGTAGAGATCAACCGCGTCAGGAAGACTAGCCTCGGTGATTGCTGGTGGTTCGTCCTTACGTATGGCAAAATCTATATCCATTACTCCCAAATGGAGGAGAATTCTCTCCTTCCATACCCTATAATTCTCTCCATTAAGAGTCGGGATCTCAAATTTTAACTCAGAACCTAAGACGGGTATATGAGTAGCTGCAAATATTAAATAAATAAATACATGCTTAACAACAAATAGAGACTACAAATAATATGTTTTACCAATGCAAACATAATAAAAGAAATAAATCAAGTGACGTAAAAACATGCCTGTGGGCTAATGCCTTTACTCAATAAGATTCATTAACCATATAATAAAACTATCAAATTATTTTCATTTTCTCAATTCTGTGGGTAAATTAAGAAAATACAATTTGATATTCTATTCTAATTAATTATATGAGTATAGTAAAATATCTGTGGGATAAATTTTACCACAACCATATTACTAATTACAACAAATGTATGAATGATCCTTTATAATTTAGATCTTTGTGGCCACTCTAACATTATTTAATGCATGGATCATCCTACATTTAATCAATGAATTTCTTAATGTATTGCATCCTTATTTAAACAATACTAACAAATTATATACATGCATATATACTTCATGGCATATTATCTCATGTATTATTTAAATAAAATAATTAATGTGCCTGAAAATTAAATATATAGAACATAATACTCATCAAGTGATTATCAAATTGTACTAAACATGTATCAGTTCTATTATATATGCATATATATATAATCCCTCTTATGCACATGTACTACTCTTAATATGTAGGCGTCATATTCATATAGCATATGTCAATTCTATTATATATGCATATCCATGCATATTGAACATGCCAAACAAATATATGTGACATAGCTACACTGCTTTTTGTATAAAATTTAAGAATATTACGAAAAATCCTCCAGCCGATCAAATTATGATTCGTAAGTATATGTGGATGACAAAGAAACGTGAGCCAAAAGATAACAACACAATTTCTCAAAAGAAACGTGAGCCAAAAGATAACAATAAGAAATCCTATATGTCAAATATTTTGTTGTTTAGCATAACAAAACAGTTTCTCAACCAAATCTAATAACTGAATATAGAAATCAGTTTCTCAACGTGTCATTATACATATGTACAAAAGGATAAGTACAAATCAGAGGAATATGGTCAAGATGAAATTTATGCCTCTCTACTATTGATCGATAATCACAAATATGTATTTGAAATATTACCGAAACTCAAAATTAGTTTTCGGATTTTAGAAATCGATTTCGTAAATAAGTGTATATCAACACACTCCAAAACATGAATAGAAGAACAAACAACAAGGCAGAGGCATTAAAGCTCTGATACCAATTGTTAGATCATTAAACATTAATGATCTTTGTGTGAACAAACACAAAGATCATCTAATCTAAATTGCGGAAATAAAATAAGAATTACCTCCAGCCATTGTTGTTCTTTCCAAAGCTTGATCTTCCAATTTCTTCTTCTCCTCTCCTTAATGGTGTTCGGAGTCAAAAACAGAGAATGCAATTGGGGACCAAACTACGTTGATTAATATCCCAAAAGATAACCGCCCATCAACCGTTATCTCTCATCATAATTTGACACTTGTAATGTGTGGGGCCCACAAGGATCACTTAGGATAAGTATAATGTAAAGAATACTTACATGATGATCACGAGCTGATGCAACAATTCTTTTCTAGTCTCCCTGCTCTTCAACATTTGATTTTATTACGCTGTAGATTTCATGACTATAAGAAATTGATAATATCATCGACTTCTCTTAATAGCTTGAGAATTGAAAATTCAAATTTTGAGCCTTTTTATAGAAGTGATCCAGTAATCAAGGTTTGTGCGCCTCAGCTTCGTGACCTCTACTTCGAGACTTCAACTCCAGCAAGAGAATACATTTTATCAAGCATGCCTGTGCTGCAGGAAGCATATATTAGTGCACCAGCATATCGTGATCCAACAAAGTTATGGCCATCAGAACTACACAAACATAAACATAATAACTCACACATCCTACTTGAGGTTCTCATTAATGTAAAGAAACTACACATACCTAATGTCCTAATTCAGGTGATGAATGATTTTCTCGTTTGAACAATTGAATATTTCTGAGAGTTTTTTTTTTTTTTTTTTTTTTGGCTAATAGTATCATTTTGGTCCCTGAAGTACTTTTCACGTTTTTTGTCGATTTGGTCAGCAAACTTTCGTCAATTCACTTTTGTTTTGGTCCATGAACTTTCATTTCCCTCTACTTTGGATCATTTTCGTAAGTTTGTATAGTAATGGATACTAACAAACAGTTCAAAATCGATTTATTAGGTGATGAATCAGTTGTGAACTGCACATGAATCGCTTGCTGGTTAGCAATTGTTGTTTTTCAAACTCACCAAAAAGACCAAAAGTATAAGAAATGAAAGTTCACGGGTCCAAAAGTGAACAGATGTAAGTTCGATGATCAAATAAGCAAAAGGGTGAAAGTACTTCATGGACCAAATAATAATTTATGTTTTTTTTTTTTTTCGTGCTCTTACAATGTATGTTCTTAATTAATGTCTACTAATTCTTCTTGCTCATTTTTCTTAATAGTTTTCTCCGCATGAAGATTTCATGTGTAGCCGTCTTCCAATATTTTTTCCCAGTTTGACCTACCTTGAACTTTTCGGATGCTACGATGGTCCTGATATACTAAGGTTGCTCCAAGTTATGCCTAATCTTCAACATCTCATCTTCAACCTGCTGGTATGGAAAATGCTAAACAACAATGTCACACCCGTAAGACACATTAGCTCACAAAAGTTTTACATGTAACCTCGACTTAGATACAAGTTTTGCTAACCCACACAATTCTGATCTCGCCTTTCCACTTGTCCACTTGGCCACATTTGTCCGGGTTGTATATATATATATATCTTTGCACATCTTTTTTATTTTTCATTTCTATGACAATTTATTGACTATAATTTTGAATCCAGGTTAGTGGTTCAAGTGAAGATGATTTGACTCTTTACATTGGAGAAATGCTCCCACCATGCTTTCACTCGAAGATAAAGGAAATTCAAATAAGTGAATATGGTTATTTGTCTGAAGACTTTCCCATGATGAATTTTCTACTAAATAATATCGAAGATTTGAAGATCACAGAAAACACATATTCAACAGACTCATGGGGAGACGAAATCAAAACAATTAGGCTGGTAAGGGATTCTCTCGACTCCTAACCTTCCTTTGAAGCTTGATCAAGATCTATATCGTGGTAAAGACTTTGCAAGTTTGCTCTACTCATTCATGCCAAGTCTTAATTAGAATGACTCCTCCTTTGACAAATTAAGTTATTGAATCACATTTGTGTGATTATTGTATGAATTTAGCTATTGAATCACATTTGTCCATGATCATCAGGATTGTATCATTATCATGTTCTCACAATCTTCATTGGTATAATTAATTAATTCTTCGTGTGGGATTATAAATATTGTACACATAGGTCTAGAATACAAAAAGAAAGTGCGAACCACAAAAGGATCCTACTAATTACACGAGATTTTAAATTCCTTAACTATTAATTACACGGGATCTATATTATTTAGTTTTCTTAACAATATGCACAACTAAGACCTGTTCACTGCGCAAACCAAACCGCTAGCAAATAGAAGCCAAAAACCTTAATTTTTTTTCCTTTAATTCTCCTTGACGATTCAACTTTTTTAGATAACCATTGCCGCAATTAGAAGTGAAAACCTTAATTTTTTCTTTGGTTCTAGTTGTCGTTTCAACGTTTTTAATTATTGCCAATCCTATCTGATACTAATTTGTGGTGATTCAAATAATAACCTTTTTTTGTTTTCTATCTATCAAATAAGCTTCAGATTTGGTAAGATCTCATAAGATGATTATAGCATCTCAAATGGTAAATATGGATTGTGAGCGTGGATTCTTGCTACGATAGCCACATGAAAAGAATGCATGTCCATCCCTTGTGACTCAAATAGACATTGGATTTTAAAATAGATCTCAAATGGTCCGTGTGGATAGATTGTAAATTTTATTTAAGAAAATTAATAGTTTTCCATATATTTTCGAGCGAATTGATGATGTAGCTATTAATTGCATCGTCTAGAAGTAGACATTCGAAATAAACAATGTATATTGCATACATGTTTTAGGCACAACTAAGCTCTATAAGTTTCCTCTTAACTATATAAATTATATGTGTCTACTATAACTAAGTATGTCCTCCGAATGTCAATTAACTTGTAATTGCTCCTTGTAGTTTGCAGTTGAGATAAATTGCCAATCAATAAGGTAGGGGATGCTTCTCATAAGCTAGTAATAAGAAAAAATTGTTTTAACTTTTTATTTATTATTTTTTATGAGAAGTTTCTTGACTTCAAAGAACGTTGAACTCACGAGCTCTTCAAATCTTGACTTTTGACAAATGATGGTTTGCATTATTTTTAATGTGATATTATAATGATCCTTAAAATTTGTTTTTTCCCTCATTTATTTTAATCTGATGAAAGACATTGAAGAGAACATCAAGAGCAGAAAACCCTAATTTTCCCTCAAAAACTACGCTAAAACACTGAGTCATAACTTGCATTTATATTTGATTTATTATGTAAATGAGATTCGTTGGATTACATCAAACGTGTCAACATCTTAATAGCTCTCACTCAACTAAATGTATAGATGCAACCCGGACAAGTTGGCACAATAGTAAGGGCAAGTGTGGGGTTGCGTGAGTTAAGTGCACGATCCCTAGTTCGATTCCCCGATTTGTCAAGTTCATTTGGGCCACTAGAGGACATTTTCGGTCGAGCCTCCAGGGCCCTATGTGGGATTTCTCGCACCTAAAGGGTACGGACACCCTTATAGTTATTAAAAAAAAAAAAAAAACTAAATGTATAGATGTCATATGCTCCCTTCGTTCCTTATTATCTCGTACATTTGCGCTTGTGCATAAGAATTAAGGTGATGATTGAAAGTCCTTAAATGATAGACATTGAGATTAAATTACCTCTCATTAATAGCCTACTTTTTTTAAGTTTTTGCTTTAAAAATTAGGGTAGTGCTATTTGGACTCGTGAGTCCAGACTCAAAACTTTTTTTAATTTCAAATACATCCTCCAACAATTAATGAACCAACCATAATCACTTGTAAAATTCCTTTGATACCCCTTAAATATTTACAAAAATTTTAAACATCTCCCTATGAGTCCGGACTCATGAGTCCGGACTCTTGAGATTAAATTACCCCTCATTAATAGCCTACTTTTTTTAAGTTTTTGCTTTAAAAATTAATGTGGAACCCTAATTAGCATTAATGACATAACTTTAAATTAGAGATAAAATTGGAAAAAAGACCATAAATACACTCTTAATTTTTAATGTGACACATATTGTGGAACAAGAAAAAGAATTTAATGTAACAAATAATATGAAACGGATGGAGTATATGAGAACTCTCACCCTCTCGATACAATTCACTAGTATAACGTTCAGTGGTTCTATCTTACATTTATTATCGTCATATTCCAAAGACCCTCCCTAAAGAATTATTTTTTATTTTCTCATTTTAGATTTTTAATCTACGAAACTATTCCTATTAAATAAGACTCTAAATTAAGGAATACGATAATCTCGCACATGTAAGGTCAGGCGCCTCTTTATAAGTGGTGCAATTTTTTCGAGATGTGTGCTTGCTTCTTTAAATCGGGTGCAATATTTTCGAGATGTGTGCTCTCATAATTTTATGTGTATTAATTGCACATTTTCCAAATGCTATGTAATTGTAGGCTTCTAAAAAAAGTGTAATCGAAGCATTACCCTATTAATTAGATAACGAAACCTCATGCCCTAGCTAGCCTAATGTATTAACTATGTAGGCCTTAGTTGATACATTAAAAATTATTATATAGTGCGGGTATATTATAATTATATAATATTGATGTATTAAAGTTTTTAGTGGTTTGTATAAAGCGTGATAAACACTCTACGTACACTAATTAGCTTTTATCATATGAATTGAAGAATTGAAGATCTAATCTGATGCAACTACTAGTGTGGTTGATCGTGAGTTTGATTAAAGAAATCGAGATAGAAGAGAGTGATGAGATTGAAAGCGAGAAGGAGATTAGGAAGAAGAATTGATTGAGAAGAGATTGGAGAAGAGAAAGAGAAAATTGAGAATTAAAGTTAGAGAAGAAAGAGAGAAGCTAAAGATATAGAATTGTATTTCTTGTTTGCCTTCACATAAAACTAATTACATCTTATATAGTGACTAAATCCTAACAAATTATATTAAAAGTTGACGTGGTTAACGTGAGATACCACGTAAAGAACCAAGAAAAAGACAATTGGATTCCAATGAACTCCTTAATTTCTATGAAGGGTAAGCAATTTGAGTGAAAAACAATACTTTTGTATGTACGAACTATAGAGATTATTAGGCTAAAGCACTGCTAGGTTCATCTCCAATGGTAAATATGGATTGTCTACTCACGAATCGATATCTTTTTTTTTGATCAATAGTCATGAAGGCTTGAATAGACATTGATCAAGTTTAAAATTGCTCTCCAATTAATGGTCATTGTGGCATACATTGAAGGCTAATTCACATCCCATTAAAGATGCTCTAAGATTGGAACACAAAATGAGAATTTTCAAGCAACCGTTTTTCATAATACAAGTTCAAAAATGCCCCTATATACAAGAAGGAAGAGATAGTTGCATCAGTTGTGTGGCTTGGCACTCAAATGTGAAAATTTATAATTTTCAAGCCCAAAATGTTATCATAATGAGAATCATATGTATAGAAGCCTTTCCGAGAAGAAAAATACAGCAAATCGTGATGAAAATTCATTTAAGATTTTGAGGAGGCAGGAGTAGCTTTTTAAAAAAAAAAAAAATAGAAAGATACCAATGGTCTAGTTACATACGACACATCCTGTTGAAGATGCGTGGACTGAAAGTTAGTCCCATATTGATTAAATGAAATTTTTTTAAGTTAAATCCCCACACGAGTTGAAGGTGGTTAAGTTGGGGATAATATCGGTGCTAGCGATAGCAGATGAGATCTATAAGAGTTGAAAGTATCGATCCTAAGGAAGGCCGGACCACATAATGCGCGGCTTGATGAAGTCCAAGAATTAGTTCGTTTGCAAATTCTTGACTAGATAATGACGACCAAGAATTAGTTGCAAATTCTTGGAAAATAGGAAAAGATATGACAGGATGGCATTTTTTGTAATTTCGGTGAAGTTCGAGCGTTTGAGTTTTGGCGTTCCGGGGGCATGGGTTTATTGGAAACGGCGTGGAGATCACAACTCACAACTATCTTTGTGAGTACAACATTTTTCGGCGAAATTCCATCGTTTCGCCCTCCGAAACGGCAATTTTGCTTTTTTAGGAAACTTTTGTTTCGCTTATAACTTTCATTAGGAATTTCCGTTTTTATTGCCGTTTACGGCGTTTGTTTCTATTTTTTGTATAGTTTTCAGTTTATGGCTTTTTTGACTTTTTACTATTTTTGGCAAATTTTAGGGTTTCGCTATTTAAGCGATCTATTAGGTGTAATTCGTAGTTTTTGGCTGAAATAAAATAATTTTTGAACTTTGGTGTAAGTTCTGACCTAGATCGAGTTGTTCGTGGATTCGTTCAACTAGTTTAGAAGATCTCCGCTGCGTCAGTTGGTATCAGAGTCTGCTTCAGCGTGATTGGAGAAATCATGCCGCCGAAGAGGAACCAAAGCGTATCGTATCGAGGAGGTCTATGATTGTGACAATCTGAATCGAGAAATTGGCCAAATAATTGACCAACGCATAGGCGCGGTGGTAGAACAATTAACTGCCAGAATCGATAAGTTATTGGGTCGGAATATGAATCGTATCTGTAACCATCGAAGGGAATCTGTTGGTGATGAACCAGTAAGAGATTCTTCTACCGAATGGGAGGATGAGTATGTTGAGGCACCGAGGAGCCGCTACAGGCTGTGTGCAGTTGAGGATGATCGCAGGCGGTGGGAGTCTGGGATGAAGACGGAGGTCCAAGAATTCCATGGCACCCTTCAACCGGAAGAATTTCTTAGACTGGCTGGCGTCAGTTGAAGAAGTCCTAGAATTCAAAGGTGTGTCCGAAGATAAGCGTGTGCAACTGGTTGCGACCGGATTCCGCAACAGGGCCATGGCTTGGTGGCAACAACATAAGTTGATGCGGAATAGGAATGGAAAGGCGAAGATCACCTCGTGGGAGAAGATGAAAAAGCACTTACGGGCTGAGTTCTAGCCTTACAATTTGTAACGCCTTATGTATAAGAGGTTGCAGAATCCGAGACAAGGGGCAAAGTCAGTAGATGATTACACCACTGAGTTTTATCAGTTAGTCGCTAAAAACGAACTGCATGAGACTAACGACAAATTAGTGGCGCGGTATATTGGTGGACTGAGGGTGCAGATCCAAGATGTCGTCAACATGTTTGACCCGACTTCCTTTTCTACAGCGCACCAGCGAGCATTGTTGGTGGAGAAACAACAGCGTTAGGGTGTGAGTAATGCTTCCAGTAATGTTAGTGTTGGGACAAACAATACTGGAGGTAATACCACTGCAACTAACCTTGCTAGTAGCACGAACATACCTAGCGCTATTGGGATTAGATGTTTCGGTTGTTGCGAAGTTGGTCACAGGAAGTCAGAATGTAAAGGGAAGAAGACTCTCTATATTGAGAATGAAGAGGAAGACGCGGGGGAAGAGGCAAACATCATTGCAGAACCAACCTTTGATACTTCTGGCAACACAGAAGAGCAGATCGTGATTGGAGACGTGGGTACTGCCTTGGTTGTGAGGCGTTCTTGTATGACGCCTCGAATTATTGCTGATGATGAGTGGTTGCGGAATACCATCTTTCAGTCCAAGTGTACCATCTTAGGCAAGGTGTGCAGGTTCATGATTGATGCAGGCAGTTGCGAGAATATCGTCTCAGTTGAAGCGGTTCAGAAGTTGGGCCTTGCAACTGAACAACACCCCAGGCCCTACAAGCTAGTGGTGAGGTGCAGGTGTCGAAACTCGCCTTGGTGACTTTTTCTATTGGTGCTAACTACAAGGATTCAGTTTGGTGTGATGTTGTGGCTATGGATGCTTGCCACTTGTTACTGGGACGTCATTGGCGCGCTTTGATAGGGGAGTTGTGCATGATGGCGTAGACCAATAAGTACACCCTTATGTTCAAGGGAGTGAAGATTGTGCTAGTACCCGCCAAGGATCCGGAGAAAGTCAAGCTTAGTAAAGAATCTAGCAGCTTGCTGTCTTTGGCAAGATTTGAAGATGCATTACAGGATTCTGAGGTAGTTTACATCTTGATGGGAAAGGAGGTAGATAGAGATGTTGATGTTCCTGAAGCTGCAATTCCTATTGTGAAGGAGTTTTGTGATGTTTTCCCTGATGAGATGCAAGAAGGACTACCACCCTTGCTTGATATTCAACATCGGATTGACCTTGAACCTGGTGCGTCACTACATAATAGACCACACTACCGAATGAGTCTCAGTGTGCATGAGGATTTGCGCAGAGAGGTTGAAGACAAGTCACATTCGCACGGCTGATGTATTTAATGTCAAACATCTTGTTCCCTATTATGGTGATACGTCTGATGATGACAATTCGAGGGCGAATTCTGTCCATCATTAGAACAATTTCGGCATTTAATAGAGGTTTTCAAACCCTTATTAAAGGGGGTGTTATCAATTAACACCTAATTGATAGCAGTTTTAAAAAACCTCTATGTAATACATGTATTAAAAATTAAAACATAACACATTTTTACATGTCATTTAATAACACTCTATTTAATAGGGGTTTTAAAACCTCTATTAAATGCCAAAAATGTTCTAGTGCACCTTGGGGAGAATGATGAAGTCCAAGAATTAGCTTGCAAATTCTTGACAGGATAATGATGAAGTCCAAGAATTAGTTTGCAAATTCTTGACAGGATAATGATAAAGTCCAATAATTAGTTGCAAATTCTTGGAAAAATAGGAAAAGATATGACAGGATAGCATTTTTGTAATTTCGGTGAAGTTCGAGCGTTTGAGTTTTGGTGTTCTGGGGGCATGGGTTTATTGGAAACGACGTGGAGATCACGACTCACAGCTATGCTGTGAGTACAACGTTTTTCGGCGAAATTCCATCGTTTCGCCCTCCGAAACGGCAATTTTGCTATTTTAAGAAACTTTTGTTTCGCTTATAACTTTCATTAGGAATTTCCGTTTTTATTTCCGTTTGCGGCGTTTGTTTCTATTTTTCGTCTAGTTTTCAGTTTAGGGCTTTTTGGACTTATTACTATTTTTGGCAAATTTTAGGGTTTCGCTATTTAAGCGATCTATTGGGTGTAATTCATAATTTTTGGCTGAAATAAAAGAATTTTTGAACTTTGGTTTAAGTTCTGACCTAGATCGAGTTGTTCGTGGATTCGTTCAACAGGTTGAGAAGATCTCCGCTGCGTCAGATACCTAGGATCAATCATACAAAATGATGGTAACATTGAAAATGATGTCACACATAGAATTCAAGTTTGGATGGAAGAAATGGCGAGTGCAACAGAGTGATTTGTGATCGACAAGTTCCTACTAAGTTAAAAGGAAAATTTTATAGGACCGCAATTAGGTCAGCTATACTCTATGGAAGTGAATGTTGGGCGGTAAAGCAACAATAATTACATAAAGTGAATGTAGCAGAAATGAGGATGTTTAGGTGGATGTGTGGTAAAACTCGTAAAGATAGAATAAGAAATATATAAATTTAAAGACAAGTAGGAGTAGCACCAATTGATTCAAAGATTAGGAAAGGGCGGTTGCGATGGTTTTGTCACCTGCAAAGACGGCCTACAAATGCTCAACTAGAAAACTCGACTCAATAGAAACTGTAAAAATTTGATGAGGTAGGGGCGATCGAAGTTAACATGGGATGCATTAATTAAGAGGGATTTGAATGGTTTGCAAAGCTCACCATCAATTGCACTAAATCGAGCACAATGAAAAAGTTTGATCCATGTAGCCGACCCCGATTAATTTGGGACTGAGGCTATGTTGTTGTTGTTGTGATGTCTTGATTGCAAGATAGTCCCTTTTGGTGATTAGGAGGTGGGCATTTTTGTCATTTCGCTTCAAATTAAATGTGGTTGGCAACCGAATCGAACATGAATTGAATTGGATTGGATTATACTTGGAACTGTGAGATTAAGCTTAGCTTCTGAGGTGCCTTTTGTAATTTCCCCTCCTTGGGTACTTTGGAACCTTTGTTCCTCCTTACTACATAAAATAAAAAAAAAAAAAAAAAAAAAATTATAGATGTCTCAACCTTTTTTTAATACAAATAAGCAGAGAAACATTAGGAGTGTGTAGAGATTAAATAATACAACCGAGCACCAATGTACAACAAAATGAAAAAGAAGTTACGAGACATCAATAAATATGCTTGAATAGCAGACAATCAAAGATGCAACATTATCTTGACGGTTTAATCACAAAAAGAAACAACACTTTCATGCAACAATAAGTACACCATGCATAGCACATCTCTCTCAGTCCAACAACAACAACAACAACAACAATAGCAAATCCTTCTTAAAAAAACTAAAAAGAAAACTACGGTGTGGAGCAGCAAATAATTCTTTTTTTTCTGTTTCTTGGTTTTGGGCTTTTAGGATATGTAGTTTCAGTGGCTGTAACAAGCATGCATGCATGGGCATAGTTACCTTCCATCCATTTGTACATTATATTTTTTAGTCTTATATAATGCAACTGCCACTATTGAAAAAAGAAAAAAGAAAAAAACAACCAAGCTGCCCAGTCAAATACTTTCATGCAACAATAAGTACACCATGCATAGCACAACAAATCCTTCTTAAAAAAACACTAAAAAGAAAACTACCTTCTTGAGACGTCAAAATCAACCGAGAAAATGCACAAGATTGATGAGCGTGTTCCCATGAGACTATGCCTGTGCTGTGGAGCAGCAAATAATTCTTTTTTTTTTTTTTTTTTTTTTGTTTCTGTTTCTTGGTTTTGGCTTTTTGGGATATGTAGTTTTGGGGCTGTAAAAAGCATGCATAGAAAGGGCATTGGTTCCATCCTTTTGTACATGCATTATATTTTTTGATTCTTAATTAAGAAAAAATAAAACAATCAAGCTGCTAAGTCAAATGCTGAAGTAGGATTACAAAGATTAGATCAACAGAGAAGAGCCTTATTTTGATTCCTTACCCGTAACCATTCTTTCGTGAGTAGCATTATTTGTAAATAAGTAGCAACAAATCAAAATTATTGAGCAGCAAAGATTTTTTTTTTTCTGTTTCTTGGTTTTTGCTTTTTGGAATGTTTGGTTTCAGGCAGCATGTATGGCATGGACATTAGTTCCATCCTTTTCTACATTATGTTTTTTGATTCTTTTTGTTGATTCACTTGAAGTTACAATAAATTAAAATAGATGTGAACGTGTATTTATTCTTTTGGGATTAATTATAAAATTGTTTGTAAATAGCTAGCAACAAATCCAAATTATTGCATGCACTTAATGCAAATTCTTTGTTACAATAAATTAAAAATAAACAATGTATATTGCATACATGTTTTAGGCACACCTAAGCTCTATAAGTTTCCTCTGAACTATATAAATTATATGTGTCTACTATAACTAAGTATGTCCTCCGAATGTCAATTAACTTGTAATTACTCCTTGTAGTTTGCAGTTGAGATAAATTGCCAATCAATAAGGTAGGGGATGCTTCTCATAAGCTAGTAATAAGAAAAAAGTGTTTTAATTTTTTATTTATTATTTTTTATGAGAAATTTCTTGACTTCAAAGAACGTTGAACTCACGAGCTCTTCAAATCTTGACTTTTGACAAATGATGGTTTGCATTATTTTTAATGTGATATTATAATGATCCTTAAAATTTGTTTTTTCCCTCATTTATTTTAATCTGATGAAAGACATTGAAGAGAACATCAAGAGCGAGAAAACCCTAATTTTCCCTCAAAAACTACGCTAAAACACTTTGTCATAACTTGCATTTATATTTGATTTATTATGTAAATGAGATTCGTTGGATTTCATCAAACGTGTCAACATCTTAATAGCTCTCACTCAACTAAATGTATAGATGCAACCCGGACAAGTTGGCACAATAGTAAGGGCGAGTGTGGGGTTGCGTGAGTTAAGTGCACGATCCCGAGTTCGATTCCCCGATTTGTCGAGTTCATTTGGGCCACTAGAGGACATTCTCGGTCGAGCCTCCGGGCCCTATGTGGGATTACTCGCACCTAAAAGGGTACGGACACCCTTATAGTTATTAAAAAAAAAAAAAAAAAAAAAAAAAAAAACTAAATGTATAGATGTCATATGCTCCCTTCGTTCCTTATTATCTCGTTACATTTGCGCTTGTGCATAAGAATTAAGGTGATGATTGAAAGTCCTTAAATGATAGACATTGAGATTAAATTACCCCTCATTAATAGCCTACTTTTTTTAAGTTTTTGCTTTAAAATTAATGTGGAACCCTAATTAGCATTAATGACATAACTTTAAATTAGAGATAAAATTGGAAAAAAGACCATAAATACACCCTTAATTTTTAATGTGACACATATTGTGGAACAAGAAAAAGAATTTAATGTAACAAATAATATGAAACGGATGGAGTATATGAGAACTCTCACCCTCTCGATACAATTCACTAGTATAACGTTCAGTGGTTCTATCTTACATTTATTATCGTCATATTCCAAAGACCCTCCCTAAAGAATTGTTTTTTATTTTCTCATTTTAGATTTTTAATCTACGAAACTATTCCTATTAAATAAGACTCTAAATTAAGGAATACGATAATCTCGCACATGTAAGGTCAGGCGCCTCTTTATAAGCGGTGCAATTTTTTCGAGATGTGTGCTTGCTTCTTTAAATCGGGTGCAATATTTTCGAGATGTGTGCTCTCATAATTTTATGTGTATTAATTGCACATTTTCCAAATGCTATGTAATTGTAGGCTTCTAAAAAAAGTGTAATCGAAGCATTACCCTATTAATTAGATAACGAAACCTCATGCCCTAGCTAGCCTAATGTATTAACTATGTAGGCCTTAGTTGATACATTAAAAATTATTATATAGTGCGGGTATATTATAATTATATAATATTGATGTATTAAAGTTTTTAGTGGTTTGTATAAAGCGTGATAAACACTCTACGTACACTAGTTAGCTTTTATCATATGAATTGAAGAATTGAAGATCTAATCTGATGCAACTACTAGTGTGGTTGATCGTGAGTTTGATTAAAGAAATCGAGATAGAAGAGAGTGATGAGATTGAAAGCGAAGGAGATTAGGAAGAAGAATTGATTGAGAAGAGATTGGAGAAGAGAAAGAGAAAATTGAGAATTAAAGTTAGAGAAGAAAGAGAGAAGCTAAAGATATAGAATTGTATTTCTTGTTTGCCTTCACATAAAACTAATTACATCTTATATAGTGACTAAATCCTAACAAATTATATTAAAAGTTGACGTGGTTAACGTGAGATACCACGTAAAGAACCAAGAAAAAAGACAATTGGATTCCAATGAACTCCTTAATTTCTATGAAGGGCAAGCAATTTGAGTGAAAAACAATACTTTTGTATGTACGAACTATAGAGATTATTAGGCTAAAGCACTGCTAGGTTCATCTCCAATGGTAAATATGGATTGTCTACTCACGAATCGATATCTTTTTTTTTTTATCAATAGTCATGAAGGCTTGAATAGACATTGATCAAGTTTAAAATTGCTCTCCAATTAATGGTCATTGTGGCATACATTAATTGAAGGCTAATTCACATCCCATTAAAGATGCTCTAAGATTGGAACACAAAATGAGAATTTTCAAGCAACCGTTTTTCATAATACAAGTTCAAAAATGCCCCTATATACAAGAAGGAAGAGATAGTTGCATGAGTTGTGTGGCTTGGCACTCAAATGTGAAAATTTATAATTTTCAAGCCCAAAATGTTATCATAATGAGAATCAAATGTATAGAAGCCTTTCCGAGAAGAAAAATACAGCAAATCGTGATGAAAATTCATTTAAGATTTTGAGGAGGCAGGAGTAGCTTTTAAAAAAAAAAAATAAAATAGAAAGATACCAATGGTCTAGTTACATACGACACATCCTGTTGAAGATGCGTGGACTGAAAGTTAGTCCCATATTGATTAAATGAAGTTTTTTTAAGTTAAATCCCCACACGAGTTGAAGGTGGTTAAGTTGGGGATAATATCGGTGCTAGCGATAGCAGATGAGATCTATAAGAGTTGAAAGTATCGGATCCTAAGGAAGGCCAGACCACATAATCTGCCAGCCTGATGAAGTCCTAGAATTAGTTCGTTTGCAAATTCTTGACTAGATAATGACGACCAAGAATTAGTTGCAAATTCTTGGAAAATAGGAAAAGATATGACAGGATGGCATTTTTTGTAATTTCGGTGAAGTTCGAGCGTTTGAGTTTTGGCGTTCCGGGGGCATGGGTTTATTGGAAACGGCGTGGAGATCACAACTCACAGCTATGATGTGAGTACTACATTTTTCGGCGAAATTCCATCGTTTCGCCCTCCGAAACGGCAATTTTGCTTTTTTAGGAAACTTTTGTTTCGCTTATAACTTTCATTAGGAATTTCCGTTTTTATTGCCATTTGCGGCGTTTGTTTCTATTTTTTGTATAGTTTTCAGTTTAGGGCTTTTTTGACTTTTTACTATTTTTGGCAAATTTTAGGGTTTCGCTATTTAAGCGATCTATTAGGTGTAATTCGTAGTTTTTGGCTGAAATAAAATAATTTTTGAACTTTGGTGTAAGTTCTGACCTAGATCGAGTTGTTCGTGGATTCGTTCAATTGGTTTAGAAGATCTCCTCTGCGTCAGTTGGTATCAGAGTCCGCTTCAGCGTGATTGGAGAAATCATGCCGCCGAAGAGGAACCATCATCGTATCGAGGAGGTCTATGACCGTAACAATCTGAATCGACAAATTGGCCAAATAATTGACCAACGCATGGGCGCGGTGGTAGAACAATTAACTTGCCAGAATCGATAAGTTATTGGGTCGGAATATGAATTGTATCCGTAACCATCGAAGGGAATCGTATGTGATGAACCGATAAGAGATTCTTCTACCGAATGGGAGGATGAGTATGTTGAGGCACCGAGGAGCGTACTACGGCCGTGCGATGAGGATGATCGCGAGCGGTGGGAGTGCAGGGATGAAGACAGAGGTCCCAAAATTCCATGGCACCTTTCAACCGGAAGAATTCTTAGGCCGTGGCGTCGGTTGAAGAAGTCCTAGAATTCAAAGTGTGCCCGAAGATAAGCGTGTGCAAGCTGGTTGCGACAGTTAGAAACAGGGCCATGGCTTGGTGGCAACAACATAAGTTGATGCGGAATAGGAATGGAAAGGCGAAGATCACCTCGTGGGAGAAGATGAAAAAGCACTTACGGGTGAGTTCTAGCCTTACAATTTGTAACGCCTTATGTATAAGAGGTTGCGAATCCGAGACAAGGGGCAAAGTCAGTAGATGATTACACCACTGAGTTTTATCAGTTAGTCGCTAAAAACGAACCTGCAGGAGACTAACGACAAATTAGTGGCGCGGTATATTGGTGGATGAGGGTGCAGATCCAAGATGTCATCAACATGTTTGACCGGCTTCCTTATCTCTATGCGCACCAGCGAGCATTGTTGGTGGAGAAACAACAGCGTTAGGGTGTGAGTAATGCTTCCAGTAATGTTAGCTTTGGGACAACCAATACTGGAGGTAATACCGCTGCAACTAACCTTGCTAGTAGCACGAACAGACCTAGCGCTATTGGGATTAGATGTTTCGGTTGTTGCGAAGTTGGTCACAGGAAGTCAGAATGTAAAGGGAAGAAGACTCTCTATATTGAGAATGATGAGGAAGACGCAGGGGAAGAGGCAAACATCATTGCGGAACCAACCTTTGATACTTTCGACAACACGGAAGAGGAGATCGTGATTGGAGACGTGGAGTGCTTGCCTTGGTTGTGAGGCGTTCTTGTATGACGCCTAGAATTATTGCGATGATGAGTGGTTGCGGAATACCATCTTTCGGTCCAGTGTACAATCTTAGGCAAGGTGTGCGGGTTCATGATTGATGCGAGCGATTGCGAGAATATCGTCTCGATTGAAGCGGTTCGAAGTTGGGCCTTGCAATCGAACAACACCCAGGCCCTACAAGCTAGTGGTGAGGTGCGGTGTCGAAACGCGCCTTGGTGACTTTTTCTATTGGTGCTAACTACAAGGATTCGATTTGGTGCGATGTTGTGGCTATGGATGCTTGCCACTTGTTACTGGGACGTCATTGGCAGTTTGATAGGGGAGTTGTGCATGATGGCAGAACCAATAAGTACACCCTTATGTTCAAGGGATTGAAGATTGTGCTAGTACCCGCCAAGGATCCGGAGAAAGTCAAGCTTAGTAAAGAATCTAGCGACTTCTTTGTCTTTGGCGAGATTTGAAGATGCATTACAGGATTCTGAGGTAGTTTACAGCTTGATGGGATAGGAGGTAGATAGAGATGTTGATGTTCCTGAAGCTGCAATTCCTATTATGAAGGAGTTTTGTGCTGTTTTCCCTGATGAGATGCTAGAAGGACTACCACCCTTGCTTGATATTCAACATCGGATTGACCTTGAACCTGGTGCGTCACTACATAATAGACCACACTACCGAATGAGTCTCAGTGTGCATGAGGATTTGCGCAGACAGGTTGAAGACTAGTACAAACAATATGCAGATCGGAAGAAGCGTCACGTGGAGTTTGAAGTGGGTGACTTTATATGGGCAGTTCTCACTAAATACCGGTTCTTTGTGGGTGATTACAACAAATTGTCGGTTCGGAAGATTAGTCATGTGGAGGTTCTTGAGAAAATTAATCCTAATGCTTACAGATTGAAGTTGCCAAGTCACATTCGCACGGCTGATGTATTTAATGTCAAACATCTTGTTCCCTATTATGGTGATACGTCTGATGATGACAATTCGAGGGCGAATTCTGTCCACCATTATAACAATTTCGGCATTTAATAGAGGTTTTTAAACCCCTATTAAAGGGGGTGTTATTAAATAACACCTAATTGATAGCGATTTTAAAAACCTCTATGTAATACATGTATTAAAAATTAAAACATAACACATTTTTACATGTCATTTAATAACACTCTATTTAATAGGGGTTTTAAAACCTCTATTAAATGCCAAAAATGTTCTAGTGCACCCTGGGGAGAATGATAAAGTTCAAGAATTAGCTTGCAAATTCTTGACAGGATAATAATGAAGTCCAAGAATTAGTTTGTAAATTCTTGACAGGATAATGATAAAGTTCAATAATTAGTTGCAAATTCTTGGAAAAATAGGAAAAGATATGACAGGATAGCATTTTTGTAATTTCGGTGAAGTTCGAGCGTTTGAGTTTTGGTGTTCAGGGGCATGGGTTTATTGGAAACGACGTGGAGATCACGACTCACGGCTATGCTTTGTGAGTACAACGTTTTTCGGCGAAATTCCATCGTTTCGCCCTCCGAAACGGCAATTTTGCTATTTTAAGAAACTTTTGTTTCGCTTATAACTTTCATTAGGAATTTCCTTTTTTATTTCCATTTGCGGCGTTTGTTTCTATTTTTCGTCTAGTTTTTCAGTTTAGGGCTTTTTGGACTTTTTACTATTTTTGGCAAATTTTAGGGTTTCGCTATTTAAGCGATCTATTGGGTGTAATTCATAGTTTTTGGCTGAAATAAAAGAATTTTTGAACTTTGGTTTAAGTTCTGACCTAGATCGAGTTGTTCGTGGATTCGTTCAACAGGTTGAGAAGATCTCCGCTGCGTCAGATACCTAGGATCAATCATACAAAATGATGGTAACATTGAAAATGATGTCACACATAGAATTCAAGTTTGGATGGAAGAAATGGCGGAGTGCAACATAGGTGATTTGTGATCGACAAGTTCCTACTAAGTTAAAAGGAAAATTTTATAGGACCGCAATTAGGTCGGCTATACTCTATGGAAGTGAATGTTGGGCGGTAAAGCAACAATAATTACATAAAGTGAATGTAGCGAGAAATGAGGATGTTTAGGTGGATGTGTGGTAAAACTCGTAAAGATAGAATAAGAAATAAATAAATTCAAAGACAAGTAGGAGTAGCACCAATTGATACAAAGATTAGGAAAGGGCGGTTGCGATGGTTATGTCACCCGCAAAGACGGCCTACAAATGCTCAACTAGAAAACTCGACTCAATAGAAACTGTAAAAATTTGATGAGGTAGGGGCGGATCGAAGTTAACATGGGATGCATTAATTAAGAGGGATTTGAATGGTTTGCAAAGCTCACCATCAATTGCACTAAATCGAGCACAATGAAAAAGTTTGATCCATGTAGCCGACCCCAGGTTAATTTGGGATCGAGGCTATGTTGTTGTTGTTGTGATGTCTTGATTGCAAGATAGTCCCTTTTGGTGATTAGGAGGTGGGCATTTTTGTCATTTCGCTTCAAATTAAATGTGGTTGGCAACCGAATCGAACATGAATTGAATTGGATTGGATTATACTTGGAACTGTGAGATTAAGCTTAGCTTCTGAGGTGCCTTTTGTAATTTCCCCTCCTTGGGTACTTTGGAACCTTTGTTCCTCCTTACTACATAAAATAAAAAAAAAAAAAAAAAAAAAAAAATTATAGATGTCTCAACCTTTTTTTAATACAAATAAGCAGAGAAACATTAGGAGTGTGTAGAGATTAAATAATACAACCGAGCACCAATGTACAACAAAATGAAAAAGAAGTTACGAGACATCAATAAATATGCTTGAATAGCAGACAATCAAAGATGCAACATTATCTTGACGGTTTAATCACAAAAAGAAACAACACTTTCATGCAACAATAAGTACACCATGCATAGCACATCTCTCTCAGTCCAACAACAACAACAACAACAACAATAGCAAATCCTTCTTAAAAAAACTAAAAAGAAAACTACGGTGTGGAGCAGCAAATAATTCTTTTTTTTCTGTTTCTTGGTTTTGGGCTTTTAGGATATGTAGTTTCAGTGGCTGTAACAAGCATGCATGCATGGGCATAGTTACCTTCCATCCATTTGTACATTATATTTTTTAGTCTTATATAATGCAACTGCCACTATTGAAAAAAGAAAAAAAAAACAACCAAGCTGCCCAGTCAAATACTTTCATGCAACAATAAGTACACCATGCATAGCACAACAAATCCTTCTTAAAAAAACACTAAAAAGAAAACTACCTTCTTGAGACGTCAAAATCAACCGAGAAAATGCACAAGATTGATGAGCGTGTTCCCATGAGACTATGCCTGTGCTGTGGAGCAGCAAATAATTTTTTTTTTTTTTGTTTCTGTTTCTTGGTTTTGGCTTTTTGGGATATGTAGTTTCGGGGCTGTAAAAAGCATGCATAAAAAGGGCATTGGTTCCATCCTTTTGTACATGCATTATATTTTTTGATTCTAAAAATAAAACAACCAAGCTGCTAAGTCAAATGCTGAAGTAGGATTACAAAGATTAGATCAACAGAGAAGAGCCTTATTTTGATTCCTTACCTGTAACCATTCTTTTGTGAGTAGCATTATTTGTAAATAAGTAACAACAAATCAAAATTATTGAGCAGCAAAGATTTTTTTTTTTTTTTTTTTTTTTTTTCTATTTCTTGGTTTTTGCTTTTTGGAATGTTTGGTTTCAGGCAGCATGTATGGCATGGACATTAGTTCCATCCTTTTCTACCTTATGTTTTTTGATTCTTTTTTGTTGATTCACTTGAAGTTACAACAAATTAAAATAGATGTGAACGTGTATTTATTCTTTTGGGATTAATTATAAAATTGTTTGTAAATAGCTAGCAACAAATCCAAATTATTGCATGCACTTAATGTAAATTCTTTGTTACATGTCTATTACATGTCTTTGGTTTGTGTTATATATATATAATCATTTCGATTCAAATGTAGCTACTTAGCAAAAGCAATTAATCTCCAATGGCCATTGTTCAAGCCCTTCTGATTTCTCTAACCATCCTCTTGTTTCCATTACTGTTATTCAAAACCAATGATAAAGTTCCAATGTTAATGCTGCCCATCAAGCACAGGGATGACACTAATCCATCACTAGCTCTGCTTCCAATTGTTTCAGGCGACGCTATTGACGCTCCTAGCAACTTTGTTGTCATCATAGGCGTGGGCAATCCTACAGAAAACTTCTACTTGACCTTTGATACAGGTAGCAATGTCGCATGGATCCAATGCGAACCATGTATTAATTGCTACAAGCAAAAAAATACCATCTTTAAACCTTCCAGCTCCATCACTTATTCACAAATCCCTTCCAGCTCCCCCGTGTGCTCTAATTTCAATTATCATGCTCGTGAGCGCGACACTCCCACCACGTGCGCCTACTCCATCAAATATGGAGACAAATCATACACAAACGGGATCCTTGTCCGGAAACGCTAACACTCACTCCAAATCATGTATTCCCTGGTTTTCTTTTGGGTTGTGGCCACAACAACAATGGCGGCTACGGAACGGGAGCGGGGTATTAGGCCTCGCCCGCGACCCCATTTCCATTGTATCACAATTAAGTTCAACATTTGGCCGAGTTTTCTCTTATTGTCTTCCTTATTTGAAGGACTCCAAGGGTTACCTCGCGTTAGGGAGAAGTACCACTAGTAGCAGTACTGCTACTAAGTACACTCCTATCATAAAAGATCCGAGCCAGCCCTCACGTAACTTCATACACTTTATAGGTATAAGTATTGATGGACGAAAACTACCAATCGATCCATCAATTCTCAATTCTCCCGGAACAATTCTAGACACCGGCACGCCCATCACAAGGTTACCTGCCAAGGCTTACACAGTGCTTCGTGATTCCTTTCGAAGATTAATGGCGGCGTATCCACTAGGCGAGAAGGCTAAAACGCTTGACACTTGTTATCTTATTACAGAAGCAAAGTTAAAGCAAATCCCCTTGCCCAAGATTGTAATGCACTTTAAGGATGTGGATGTGGAGGTGCATAGGTCCGGGATTCTTGTTAAAACTAGAAAGGTCTTTTGCTTGGCTTTTTCCGCAAAGAGAGATGAAGGGACACCTGGAATCATTGGCAACAAACAACAATCCACATATGAGGTGGTGTATGATCTCGATGGAGAGAAGATTGGGTTTCGCCCTAACGGGTGCAGCTAGGCTACTAGTACAGCAAAATCTACTTTTGATGACATCAACTTTATGACAGTTTTAAAGTAACTGTAATTCAAAAAGTGATAAATAATGACATTTTTCTAATCAACCGTCATTGAAAACGTTCTAATAATTGTTTCTCATGCATTAAGATGACTTCTTCCTTACCAAGTTTTTATGACAGATGATAGTTTTTATGACATTTGATAGTTGCAACCAAGTGAAGGGTAAATTACTCCACTTGCTCCAAAGTTTCGATCGACGTTTATGTAATCCTCTCGTATTCTCTCGCTTGGTGGATTCGTGTTCAGTCTAGTGTCTTTCTTGTTTAGTCTCTTTCTTTTGAAGGTGTCCCTTAAATATCTGATTTCTTTGTCACCCTCAAAAGGCAAGGTCTGCTGATGGCATGAAAGAAGGCCCGAGCAAGTGAGAGTGGAGACGGATGCACTATTAGTTGTGCAAGCTATGAAAGGAAAATCAAGAGATAATTCTTATTTTGGTTCTATTGTAGATGATTGTGTTATTTGGTAACAGACTTAAGGTCATATCGAGTTGTATTTGTTTGTAGATCAGTGAATGTAGCAGACCACACAGCGGTAAGGGAGGCTAGTTTTTTGTCTAGTCGAAACAAGTGGCATGATTTGCAATAAAATTAACTTTTGGGTTTCCCAAAAAAAAAAAAAAAAAAAAAAAAAAAAAAAGTTGACGTGGTTAACGTGAGATACCACGTAAAGAACCAAGAAAAAAGACAATTGGATTCCAATGAACTCCTTAATTTCTATGAAGGGTAAGCAATTTGAGTGAAAAACAATACTTTTGTATGTACGAACTATAGAGATTATTAGGCTAAAGCACTGCTAGGTTCATCTCCAATGGTAAATATGGATTGTCTACTCACGAATCGATATCTTTTTTTTTTTTTATCAATAGTCATGAAGGCTTGAATAGACATTGATCAAGTTTAAAATT
This sequence comes from Stephania yunnanensis, assembly GCA_039657365.1. Taxonomy (NCBI): domain Eukaryota; kingdom Viridiplantae; phylum Streptophyta; class Magnoliopsida; order Ranunculales; family Menispermaceae; genus Stephania; species Stephania yunnanensis. Next base: position 1,488,853 of record CM077589.1, read on the forward strand.
GCTCTCTAATTAATGGTCATTGTGGCATACATTGAAGGCTAATTCACATCCCATTAAAGATGCTCTAAGATTGGAACACAAAATGAGAATTTTCAAGCAACCGTTTTTCATAATACAAGTTCAAAAATGCCCCTATATACAAGAAGGAAGAGATAGTTGCATGAGTTGTGTGGCTTGGCACTCAAATGTGAAAATTTATAATTTTCAAGCCCAAAATGTTATCATAATGAGAATCAAATGTATAGAAGCCTTTCCGAGAAGAAAAATACAGCAAATCGTGATGAAAATTCATTTAAGATTTTGAGGAGGCAGCAGTAGCTTTTTTTTTTTAAAAAAAAAAATTAGAAAGATACCAATGGTCTAGTTACATACGACACATCATGTTGAAGATGCGTGGACTGAAAGTTAGTCCCATATTGATTAAATGAAACTCTTTTTTAAGTTAAATCCCCACACGAGTTGAAGGTGGTTAAGTTGGGGATAATATCGGTGCTAGCGATAGTAGATGAGATCTATAAGAGTTGAAAGTATCTGATCCTAAGGAAGGCCACACCACATAATCTGCCAGCCCCTGTAGCATTTACCCATAATTCAGACTTGAACACTGACCCAACGTACCTGATGAGCGAAACGTCGAGATTCGTGACAAAACCGGCCACAAAATTGACTTAACGACGGATCAGCGAAAGGACAAAAATTTCTCGCTAATCTTACTAACGACGAACGAAAATTCGTTGCTAATCTTATTGGCGATTAATGGATTCGATTAGCTACTAGAAATCGACTGAATTTTTTTAGCGCAACAGGTAACTTGAATCAAGCTTAGTTTCATTTCCATATATATATATATATATATATAAGGCTCGGACACCTATGATTATCATACAATACATTAAGGTTTGCAAGTGTCGCATCTCGCATGCTGCTCTACAATCATTTAAAAAACAAAGTGCGTGCGAAATGGTGTTCCGCATGGCATCATGCACACGCATCACGTAGACTTAATGCTAACAGTGACAAACCCAAACTTACGACAACTAAACCTAGCTAAACTCATTGCAACAGCACTTTGGATGCCCTTACTTAATACTAGAAGGAAAAGAATTGTTCAAAAAAATGTAAAAGAGCTACATTATGTAGGGGAATGTTGGCAGGGACGAAGCCAGACATCCAACGGAACGGAGGCCAAGCCTCCATATCAAGTAAAAAAATATACATGAAGCTTATAAAAAAAAATGTGCATGATTGATATATATTGAAAAACTAAACAAACATGTAGCAAATTCACATAATTAATTATCATTAAGTATTATTTCTAATGAAGGTCAACTATGAAGGCGATTTTCCTTGTAAGACGATTGTTAGAAAAATATAGAGAAAAGAAAAAAGATTTTCATATGATATTCGTAGATTTAGAAAAAAACATATGATAGGGTCCTTAGAGATGTTCTTCGGTGGGTTCTAGAAAAAAATGCGTGCTAGATACATAGATACTATTAAGGATATGTATGATGGAGTAGTAACGAGTGTAATGACATTTGGAGGAACTACAAAAGAATTTCCCATTACAATAGGACTACATCAAGGATCGGCTTTAAGCCCATATTTATTTACTTTAGTTATGGATGAACTAACTAGACATATTCAAGATGATATACCATGGTGTATGCTATTTTCGAGATGATATTGTCTTAGTGGATGAAACGAAAGATGAAGTGAATAAAAAATTATAACTCGGAGGAATACATTAGAATCTAAAGGATTTAAGTTGAGTAGAACGAAAACCGAATATATGCACTTGTGAGTTTAGAAACATTAGACATCGAGATGACGAGTCAGTAAATTTAAATTAGGGGAAGTAGAAGTTCCTAAGGTAAACCACTTTAGATACCTAGGATCAATCATACAAAATGATAGTAAAATAGAGAATGATGTCACACATAGAACTCAAGTTTGGATGGAAGAAATGATGAAGTGCAACATGAGTGATTTGTGATCGAAATGTTCCTACTAAGTTAAAAGAAAAATTTTATAGGACCACAATTAGGTCGGCTATGCTCTATGGAAGTGAATGTTGGGCGGTAAAGCAACAACAATTACATAAAATGAACGTAACAAAAATGAGGATGCTTAAGTGGATGTGTGGTAAAGCTCGTAAAGATAGAATAAGAAATATAGAAATTCAAAGACAAGTAGGAGTAGCACCAATTGATACAAAGATTAGGGAAGGGCGGTTGCGGTGGTTTAATTGGTCACCTGCAAAGACGACCTACAAATGCCCCAACTAGAAAACTTGACTCAATAGAAACTGTAGAAATTTGAAGAGGTAGTGGCAGACCAAAGTTAACATGAGATGCATTAATTAGGAAGGGCTTGAATGGTTTGAAAAGCTCACCATCGAATGCATTTAATCGAGCACAATAGAAAAGTTTGATCCATGTAGCGGACCCCAGTTAATTTGGGACTGAGGCTATGTTGTTGTTGTTGTTGTTGTTGTATTATCTCTAATGCTAATAGTTGATCTCAAAAAATTAAGTTTGGTATGAGGTCAAATGAACGTAAGTTTAAAAGTTAAGTTTTATTATACAAAAGTAACAAATTCAAGAGGTAAAAATTGATTTGTTTCAATGAAAACCACATGCACTAACTAATAATATGTACAAATTCGAAGAGTGATTTTTAATTGTAGTTTATTTATGTTGCTTCAAAATTCTATTATACAAAAGTAACAAATTCAAGAGGTAAAAATTGATTTGTTTCAATGAAAACCACATGCACTAACTAATAATATGTACAAATTCGAAGAGTGATTTTTAATTGTAGTTTATTTATGTTGCTTCAAAATTCACTGATAAGAATTAGTACATGCATGTGACATGATTTTTTCTTAAACAAATGAAACAGTTGGACAAGAGGAAGAGGGGCTATCTAGTTAAATATTAAATAACCAATGGAAAAAATGTTTAACATATATAAGGGGAGGGGTGAGGTCAGGGCATGGCCCCCCTCACATTGGCTTTGGTTTTGTCTCTGAATGTAGGGGAAGATGCTCTTGATTATTCTTTGTGGAATTAATAAGCTTTTAATTGAGATGGGCCGAGGCGGTTTGGACGCCTTTGAGACAAAAAAAAAAAAAAGTAAATGATCGAGCTAATAGTTCGACAAGCTTCTACTTCCAGTTTTATTATTATTATTTTTTTCGCTCTCATTGCCCGTGGGTTTCAGGAGATCAACATATCTAATTGGTTGATTATTCCTGAAAGGATATCTTGCAATTATATCTGGAATATAAAGTTTTAAATATTAATCACCATTCTAGAAAACCAATCAAAAAAAGAGTGCAACAAGCACCGCTTCAATGAAAATGTAGTCAAAAATAAAATGAGAAAATAAAAAATAAATCTCAAGGATCATTGGAATAAACAATTGAAAATCAAGGATATGCATAACTAGAAGGATCCATAGTGAACTTGATTATTGTACCAAGATCAAAGATGGACTTGAATTAAATATTAGCTAAAGGTTTAGTACTTATTTTAATTTGTATTATACGGGTATCAAACCTTGTCAGTTCGGGTCGAAAATATACACTTTGGCAACAACAGGTAAAATAAAAATAAATAAATAACTAAATCTTAAGGAATAATTAATCCTTTGTAACATCTAAAAGAAAATGAAAAATAGTATAATGCCAACAATGTCACAAAACAAAACACGTTGGCTCACAAGAACCTTCCATGTGACCTTGACTTACATGTTTTGCATCGAGATTTGTGTATACCCATATCTCGATGAATACATGGATGAATATTATTTGCTTATGTGTCTTGCGATATGACATGTTGTTGTTGTCATCTAACATTTCTCAAAAAAATAAATTAAATCTTACGTAATGATTGTTGTAATATCTCACTAAAAATAATAAATGAGAGAATAAAAAACAAATTTTAAAGAAGGATCATGGTAATATCTCATTGAAAATATAATATATTAATGAGGAATCTTAATTGAATTTCTCTTCGATGTAATGATTTCTCTAATTTTATATATTTGTGTTGAATTGCATATTTGTAATATCATATGGGGCGAGTGATTACATAACCGATGTTTATTCCTTTTATTTTAATATTGCATATTATATTTGGATTATCTAAAAGGTTTTAAATTAATTTCTACTGCGTTCATGATTTGTTTTATTTTGATAGTCAATATACAGTAATGCTTATCGGGTAAAGGTAGTAAGGTTTGTTGGCTCTAGTTAAGTCTAACAAAGGTAATTTGGGCTCCATTAGGGTTTCAGGCTAAGTATTGCCCTAATCAAGTTAGGAGATGCTACAGCTTGGTATCAGAGCCTAGGTCAGCCTAAGTTCAGAGTTTGGTTTACAACAAGATTCATAGTACTAGGTTTAAAGTCGATTACAAACTTGATGGTAGGGACAAGGTTTAAGAGCTTTGTTATATTGAATAACTCTGATACAGTGTGGTGCCAGAGTTTATGGTTTATCAATTTTAGGGATAAAGTGGTAACAATGATACAGTTGGGTATCATGGACAATGCTCTGACCTTACATTCACTTTTGGATGGTGTTCGAAGTGAATGTTAACATACTTTAAAAGTGTAAGGTACTCTCATTACCCTAATAATGGAACCTAATTTCCTTAACCTAATAATGGAACCTAATTTCCTTAACTACTAATAATGTAACATGTGGTTACGAAAGGCTGACTAACACATAATTAAGTCTTATGCGATTTAGATTAAGGCTTGATTATGGGATTAGGCCGGGCGGTGTCCTGTTTTGTAAAAGGGGCCGTCACAGAATCTCCATGGATTTCATGGAATTTGATGGATTTGAATTGACTTAATCCAAATCCATCCAAATCTTTTGGTTGTGTATTTTTTTAATAGAAACCCATCAAAATCTACAGTTTAAAAATTGAATACATCTAGACTTTTTAGAAATTTATCAAAATTCATCGAAGTCTTAATTAAATACCCATTGATTTTTTAAAAGTCCATTAAAAATCTTTAATTTGCAATCCAAATTAAATACACTTTGATTTCAAAATCCTCCAAACTCTTTTAAAATCATTTAAAACCATTCAATTAAATACACCACCCTAAAAGAATATATAATAAATCTTACGCAATGATTAGTATAATATCTCACTAAAAATAATAAATGAGCGAATAAAAATCAAATTTTAACATAGGATCATTGTAATATCTTTTCATTAAAAAGATAATAAATGTGGGGATCTTAATTAACGGTTTTACAAAAATTTAAAAAACCTCCTTATGAATCCGGACTCATGAGGCCAAGTAAATTCTGGACTCATGAAGCCAAGTAATTAAATTTATTGTTTAATTTATTTGTCTACATCTTTATTAATTTCATCATTAGAGAAAAGGGGTTTGGTCGTGCGCGCACTTACATGGCAGCGAAGAGGAGAAGAATCTTCCTCGGATTGAGAGACATAAAGCGGTTGAATCGCTTACATCGTCCATCAACAGCTTCAACGAGAGCAGGGCCATTTATAGCGAATGCAACTGTCGGAAGAGTCTCGGTGGTGATTAACGGCTCCAATTAAAATCATTAATTTGTCTATTTGATTTTTTTTATTAAAATATATTCCATAATACTTTTAAAAGATTTGTAATAGTTCTTAAGAAAAAAAGTATAATTATTTTTTATCATAAAGTGCAAATTATTTGTTTCATTAGAAAAAAGCACAAATCTACTGGTATCAATTAAAATCTTGTTTAAAGTGAAAATATTAAACGTTAACAAAAGTCATTAAAATGTAGCGTACATAAAAGTTTATCATAGCCTTTAAAAATCTACGAAAATCTATAGAATTTTTTAAAAAATGTCATACAATTATAAAAATACCCGAAAGTCTATTAAAATCTCAATTGAATACGCCATTGGTAGTTTAAAAATTGAATACACCTAGACTTCTTAGAAATTTATTAAAACCCATTGAAGTCTTAATTTTATACACCTTGATTTTTCAAAAGTCCATTAAAAATCTTTTGAAATCCAAATTAAATACGCCTTGATTTCAAAATCCTCTGAACTTTTTTAAAATCCGTTCAAATTATCCAATTGAATACACCACCCTAAAAGAATACTCCCTCTGTTTCTATTGAAGTAATGTTTTAAGGTTATTCACAGTTTTTAAGAAGTCCTTTAATTATCTTGAATGAGGAGAAAGTGGTAGTCAAATGACTAAATCATCATTTATCTCTCCTAACCTCACCATTTCTACATACACTAGTTATTAATGAGTAATTAATAGATTTTCTTTTTCTATGAAAGGTATAAAATTCAATTAAGTAATTAATGTGTATTGAAACTATGAAATGACATATATTGTGAAATATTTCAAAATAACTAATAAGTCACTTATAAAGAAACGGAGGAGGGAGTATATAATATATCTTATGTAATGATTAGTATAATATCTCACTAAAAATAATAAATGAGCGAATAAAAAACAAATTTTAACAAAGGATCATTGTAATATCGATCTTTTCATTTAAAAGATAATAAATGTAGGAATCTTAATTAAGAGGTCTCATTTGCTTTATTATTTAAGAGGAGAAGGAAACCATGCATCGATCAAACCACCTTATAATATGGAAATGAAGGGTGATAGGATTAGTGAACTGCCCGACTCGATTCTTCATAATGAAATCCTCTCTAGACTCCCAACCAGGTGTGTTCTGGCTACCAGCATCTTGTCTAAGAGATGGAGATGGTTGTGGACTGGTGTTCCAAACCTCAAGTTTTCGTGTTTCGGTAAAATTTCCTGTGGTCCTGATAAACCCGCCATGTTCATGAATTTTGTTGATAATGTCTTGCTTCGCCATGACATTTCAAACTTGCATTGCTTCAAACTTGGATGTTTTGGTATTTGTGACATATCTCGTGTTCATTCATGGATTTCAACTGTTGCCCACTCAAAGCTCCGTGAACTTTATTTGAAAATTTATGAACTAGATTCCAATGTGATTCCTATGAGTGTTTATTGCTGCGAGTCCCTCGTGGTGCTCGAAATATTCTTTTTGGGATCTAAATTCAATCCGCCTACTTCCATTTCTCTTCCATCTCTTAAAACACTCAAACTTAATAGTTTGAGTTTTGTGGATGATGTGTTAGATCATTAAACATTAATGATCTTTGTGTGAACAAACACAAAGATCGATCATCTAATCTAAATTGCGGAAATAAAATAAGAATTACCTCCAGCCATTGTTGTTCTTTCCAAAGCTTGATCTTCCAATTTCTTCTTCTCCTCTCCTTAATGGTGTTCGGAGTCAAAAACAGAGAATGCAATTGGGGACCAAACTACGTTGATTAATATCCCAAAAGATAACCGCCCATCAACCGTTATCTCTCATCATAATTTGACACTTGTAATGTGTGGGGCCCACAAGGATCACTTAGGATAAGTATAATGTAAAGAATACTTACATTCTCCCACTTGATCCATATACACTTTACTACCAAAATTAAGAAATAAAATACATGAATCATGGCGATAGGTCCTCTATCAAGTGAGTAATATCTTCCATGTATCACAATGCATTAAATTTCTTAACATATTGTCATAACTTAATGAATAAACCTCATGTTTATTCTTGGTCCAAACTTAATGATATTTCTCAAATCAAATAAAACATGAATGTGTACACAATACATAAGTAAAGAAATACCTCAAAGAGTTCCAATAAACATCAGTCTTACAATAATAATCACATAATGGATGTAAGTCCCATCCTATCAACATGATCCTTAAACTTCATTGGTGGCATGCCTTTAGTTAAAGGATCTGCTATCATTAATTCAGTGCTAATGTGCTCAATGACCACTTTGTTTTGTCCTTGACACGTTCCCTTATGGCTAAGTACTTAATGTCGATGTGCTTGCTTCGACTCCCACTTTTATTGTTCTTAGCCATAAAGATAGCAAATTTGAATTGTCACAATACATTCTCAATGGCCTAGAGATAGAATCCATGATTCTAAGCCCACAAATGAAACTCTTTAGCCAAACACCTTGAGAAGTAGCCTCAAAACAAGAAACAAACTCACCTCCATAGTGGAAGTAGCAATCAATGTTTGCTTTGCACTTCTCCATGATACACTCCACTAGCTAGCATGAAAATAAATCCCAATGTTGATTTACGTGAATCAATGCAACCAAAGAAAGTCTCGAATCTGAGTATCCAAAGTGACTTCCAAAGTATTAGTTCGTCTATATGTAAGCATGTAGTCCTTTGTCCCACGAAGGTATCTCATGACCTTCTTTGCAACTCTCCGATGGTCCATACCCGGTTACTTTGATATCTTCCTAACATCCCAATCGCAAATGCTATGTCAGTCTTGTGCAAACTCGAGCATACATCAAGCTTCCAACTACTGAAGCATAAGGAATGTTAAGCATTTGTTCCCGCTCGAGATCATTTTTAGGGGATTGGTTCAAATCGAACTTATCACCCTTCACAATGGGAGCTACACTTGATGAACAATCCTTCATTCTGAATCTTTCCAAGACTTTGTTGATATAGGCTTCTGAGACATTCCAAGAATACAACGTGTCCCGTCTCTATGGATCTTAATGCCAATAACATAGGATGCATCTCCCATGTCCTTCATATCAAAGCTATTAGAAAGGAATTGTTTCACTTCATGAAGCATACCCTTATCATTTGTTGCAAGTAAAATGTCATCCACATATAGAATGAGAAAACAAATTTTGCTCCCACTAACCTTCGATATATACAATTATCCATAATATTCTCAACAAAACCAAATGAAGAGATAACATCATGAAACTTCAAATACCACTCGTCGGGAGGCTTGTTTCAATCCATATATAGATTTCTTAAGCTTGCAAACCAAATTCTCATTGCCAATAGAGGAAAATCCTTCTGGTTGTTTCATGTAAACCTCTTCCTCTAGTTGACCATTAAGAAATGCGGTTTTCACATCCATTTGTTGCAACTCAAAATCAAAATGTGCAACCAAAGCCAAAATTATGCGAAGAGAATCTTTCTTAGATACAGGAGAAAAAGTTTCCTTGTAATCGATTCCTTCCTTTTGTGTGAATCCTTTTGCAACAAGTCTGGCCTTGTATCTCTCAATGTTGCCTAATGAGTCCTTCTTTGTCTTAAAGATCCATTTGCATCCAATTGCCTTGTCTCCTTTAGGCAACTCAACAAGGTCCCGAACATCATTTGATGACATAGAATTCATTTCATCATTCATAGCATCATACCATAATTCAGATTCAGCACAATTCATGGCTTGTGAAAAGGTTTCGGGATCACTCTCAACTCCGACATTATAGTCCAATTCTTGCAGATACACAATGAAATCACTAGGTATTGCTTGACCTTTTAACTCTAGTAGATCTTCTTAATGTTGTATCAACATTTTCTTGAAGATCATGTTGATCAACTTGTTCATTTACTTGAGGTACTTCATGAATAATTGGTTGTTCTACCATTTCAAGTTCTTCATGAACAACTTGATCTTTGGAGGATTGTCAACAACTTGTGGAGTTTGAACTCTTTGTTCCTCAATTCTCAATGGAACATGAGCAAAACTTGGAATGACATACATATGATCACTACTTGATTTAGAAGGAAGATCATCATAATGAACCCTTTTAGGAACATTATCCTGAAAATGATTCCTCCCACTAATCATGTCATTCTCTAGAAATTTTGCATTTCTAGATTCCACAATTCTAGTGTTATGGAAGGACAATAGAAGCGATATCCTTTAGACCTCTCGGCATATCCAATGAAATACCCACTAATGGTTCTAGGATCCAACTTCTTTTCATGTGGATTATAAACTCTCACTTTACACGAACATCCCCAAACGTGTATATGTCGCAAACTAGGTTTCTAACCTTTCATTAACTCAAATGGCGTCTTTGAAACAACTTTAGTTGGAATCCTTTTTAATATATACATTGCTATTTTGAGAGCTTCACTCCACAAAGAGATAGGTAGGGTTGTATTACTACGCATACTCATAACCTTGTCCATCAAGGTCTAGTTTCTTTTTTCTGCTACACCATTCTCACTAGGAGAACCTAGATTGGTGTATTGAGGAACTATTCCTTGCTCTTAAAGAAACTTAGCAAATGGACCAAAGGCTTGTCCATTTTCAAAGGTGTATCTACCATAAAACTCACCTCCTCTCGTCGATTTGACAATCTTAATTTGTTTCCCACTTTATTTCTCTACTTGACCTTAAAAACTTTAAAGGCATTCAATGCTTCATTTTTATGATGAAGCAAGTAGACATACATGAAACGTGAGAAATCATCAATAAAGGAGATAAAGTATTTTGGACCATTTTTCAAGTCCATATCTGGACAACATATGTCAAGATGGATGATTTCTAATAATGTTGAACTTCTATGAGCACCTCTCTTGATACTTTAGTCTGTTTTTCCTTTATACAAGTTCACACAAATCTCAAAATCAGCAAAGTCAAGAGCACTTAGTACTCCATCATTTACTAATCTTTTGATTCGATCCTTGGAGATATGTCCTAATCTCCTAGGTGCCATAACATAGAAGATTCACCATTCATGACACTTCTTTTCAAACCAAGTAACATGCATTGCAAAGTGGCATTATTTTCTAAATTCAAACAAAATAAACCATTCAATAAAGTACCATGTCCAACGATATTTGATTTAAATATCAAATCAAAAGATGTTCCAGAAAAGTTGAAGTGAAATCCCAAATACAACAACTTGGAAACTGAAATTAAGTTTCTGGAAAAATTAGGTACATAGAAAACATTGTCCAAATTTAAAATAAAGCCACTAGACAATTTTAAGATGCATGTCCCAACAGCTTCCACATGTGAGCGCATTTTATTTCCTGAATAAATGCTCAACTCACTTCCCGCTGGTTTCCGCAGATTTATCATATCCTGTAATGTATTGGAAACATGGATTGTAGAACCAGAGTCAATCCACCAAGTGTCATGTAAAGTATCAACCATATTAGATTCAAAACAAACATATGAAATTGATATACCTTTCTTTTGAAGCCACTGTTGGAATTTGATGCAATCATTCTTCATGTGTCCCTTCTTTTTACAGAAGAAACACTTGGATTCTTTCTTCATAATTCCACCTTGGGGTTGCATTTTGTCTTTCCCCTTCCAGTTGGCTCTCTTGTCCTTTTTCTTCTTGTCCACCGTCAGCAACACACCATTCTCTCCTTGCTCCATAATCAGTCTACCCTCCTCCTGAACACACATGGTCGTCAACTCATTGATCGACCATTTATCTCTATGCGTGTTATAAGAGATCTTAAAGGGTGCATACTGAGAAGGGAGTGTGTTCAAAATGTAGTGGACTAACAAGCTCTCAAACATATCAACCTCAAGTGTTTTGAGTCTGGCCGCTATGTCCCTCATCCGCATGATGTGCTCGCGCACACCCTTAACTCCGGTCATCCGGAGTGATGAGAATTGCATGATTAAATCTTGCGCGATGCCTTATCGATGTCCGAAACCCCGATCCTCGATGGCCTTAAGCAATGGATGAACCTTGTCATACTTCTCCACCGCACCCGAATACTAGCCGTTATGTTCGTTTTAATGAACATAACACAAATGCGGTTAGATCTCTCCCATTTTTCGTAGAGATCAACCGCGCTCGAAGACTAGCCTCGGTGATTGCTGGTGGTTCGTCCTTACGTATGGCAAAATCTATATCCATTACTCCCAAATGGAGGAGAATTCTCTCCTTCCATACCCTATAATTCTCTCCATTAAGAGTCGGGATCTCAAATTTTAACTCGAACCTAAGACGGGTATATGAGTAGCCGCAAATATTAAATAAATAAATACATGCTTAACAACAAATAGAGACTACAAATAATATGTTTTACCAATGCAAACATAATAAAAGAAATAAATCAAGTGACGTAAAAACATGCCTCGGGCTAATGCCTTTACTCAATAAGATTCATTAACCATATAATAAAACTATCAAATTATTTTCATTTTCTCAATTCCGTGGGTAAATTAAGAAAATACAATTTGATATTCTATTCTAATTAATTATATGAGTATAGTAAAATATCCTGTGGGATAAATTTTACCACAACCATATTACTAATTACAACAAATGTATGAATGATCCTTTATAATTTAGATGCTGTGGCCACTCTAACATTATTTAATGCATGGATCATCCTACATTTAATCAATGAATTTCTTAATGTATTGCATCCTTATTTAAACAATACTAACAAATTATATACATGCATATATACTTCATGGCATATTATCTCATGTATTATTTAAATAAAATAATTAATGTGCCTGAAAATTAAATATATAGAACATAATACTCATCAAGTGATTATCAAATTGTACTAAACATGTATCAGTTCTATTATATATGCATATATATATAATCCCTCTTATGCACATGTACTACTCTTAATATGTAGGCGTCATATTCATATAGCATATGTCAATTCTATTATATGCATATCCATGCATATTGAACATGCCAAACAAATATATGTGACATAGCTACACTGTTTTGTATAAAATTTAAGAATATTACGAAAAATCCTCCAAATAGATCAAATTATGATTCGTAAGTATATGTGGATGACAAAGAAACGTGAGCCAAAAGATAACAACACAATTTCTCAAAAGAAACGTGAGCCAAAAGATAACAATAAGAAATCCTATATGTCAAATATTTTGTTGTTTAGCATAACAAAACAGTTTCTCAACCAAATCTAATAACTGAATATAGAAATCGGTTTCTCAACGTGTCATTATACATATGTACAAAAGGATAAGTACAAATCAGAGGAATATGGTCAAGATGAAATTTATGCCTCTCTACTATTGATCGATAATCACAAATATGTATTTGAAATATTACCGAAACTCAAAATTAGTTTTCGGATTTTAGAAATCGATTTCGTAAATAAGTGTATATCAACACACTCCAAAACATGAATAGAAGAACAAACAACAAGGCAGAGGCATTAAAGCTCTGATACCAATTGTTAGATCATTAAACATTAATGATCTTTGTGTGAACAAACACAAAGATCATCTAATCTAAATTGCGGAAATAAATTAAGAATTACCTCCAGCCATTGTTGTTCTTTCCAAAGCTTGATCTTCCAATTTCTTCTTCTCCTCTCCTTAATGGTGTTCGGAGTCAAAAACAGAGAATGCAATTGGGGACCAAACTACGTTGATTAATATCCCAAAAGATAACCGCCCATCAACCGTTATCTCTCATCATAGTTTGACACTTGTAATGTGTGGGGCCCACAAGGATCACTTAGGATAAGTATAATGTAAAGAATACTTACATGATGATCACGAGCTGATGCAACAATTCTTTTCTAGTCTCCCTGCTCTTCAACATTTGATTTTATTACGCTGTAGATTTCATGACTATAAGAAATTGATAATATCATCGACTTCTCTTAATAGCTTGAGAATTGAAAATTCAAATTTTGAGCCTTTTTATAGAAGTGATCCAGTAATCAAGGTTTGTGCGCCTCAGCTTCGTGACCTCTACTTCGAGACTTCAACTCCAGCAAGAGAATACATTTTATCAAGCATGCCTGTGCTGCAGGAAGCATATATTAGTGCACCAGCATATCGTGATCCAACAAAGTTATGGCCATCAGAACTACACAAACATAAACATAATAACTCACACATCCTACTTGAGGTTCTCATTAATGTAAAGAAACTACACATACCTAATGTCCTAATTCAGGTGATGAATGATTTTCTCGTTTGAACAATTGAATATTTCTGAGAGTTTTTTTTTTTTTTTGGCTAATAGTATCATTTTGGTCCCTGAAGTACTTTTCACGTTTTTTGTCGATTTGGTCAGCAAACTTTCGTCAATTCACTTTTGTTTTGGTCCATGAACTTTCATTTCCCTCTACTTTGGATCATTTTCGTAAGTTTGTATAGTAATGGATACTAACAAACAGTTCAAAATCGATTTATTAGGTGATGAATCAGTTGTGAACTGCACATGAATCGCTTGCTGGTTAGCAATTGTTGTTCTTCAAACTCACCAAAAAGACCAAAAGTATAAGAAATGAAAGTTCACGGGTCCAAAAGTGAACAGATGTAAGTTCGATGATCAAATAAGCAAAAGGGTGAAAGTACTTCATGGACCAAATAATAATTTATGTTTTTTTTTTTTTCGTGCTCTTACAATGTATGTTCTTAATTAATGTCTACTAATTCTTCTTGCTCATTTTTCTTAATAGTTTTCTCCGCATGAAGATTTCATGTGTAGCCGTCTTCCAATATTTTTTCCCAGTTTGACCTACCTTGAACTTTTCGGATGCTACGATGGTCCTGATATACTAAGGTTGCTCCAAGTTATGCCTAATCTTCAACATCTCATCTTCAACCTGCTGGTATGGAAAATGCTAAACAACAATGTCACACCCGTAAGACACATTAGCTCACAAAAGTTTTACATGTAACCTCGACTTAGATACAAGTTTTGCTAACCCACATAATTCTGATCTCGCCTTTCCACTTGTCCACTTGGCCACATTTGTCCGGGTTGTATATATATATATATCTTTGCACATCTTTTTTATTTTTCATTTCTATGACAATTTATTGACTATAATTTTGAATCCAGGTTAGTGGTTCAAGTGAAGATGATTTGACTCTTTACATTGGAGAAATGCTCCCACCATGCTTTCACTCGAAGATAAAGGAAATTCAAATAAGTGAATATGGTTATTTGTCTGAAGACTTTCCCATGATGAATTTTCTACTAAATAATATCGAAGATTTGAAGATCACAGAAAACACATATTCAACAGACTCATGGGGAGACGAAATCAAAACAATTAGGCTGGTAAGGGATTCTCTCGACTCCTAACCTTCCTTTGAAGCTTGATCAAGATCTATATCGTGGTAAAGACTTTGCAAGTTTGCTCTACTCATTCATGCCAAGTCTTAATTAGAATGACTCCTCCTTTGACAAATTAAGTTATTGAATCACATTTGTGTGATTATTGTATGAATTTAGCTATTGAATCACATTTGTCCATGATCATCAGGATTGTATCATTATCATGTTCTCACAATCTTCATTGGTATAATTAATTAATTCTTCGTGTGGGATTATAAATATTGTACACATAGGTCTAGAATACAAAAAGAAAGTGCGAACCACAAAAGGATCCTACTAATTACACGAGATTTTAAATTCCTTAACTATTAATTACACGGGATCTATATTATTTAGTTTCCTTAACAATATGCACAACTAAGACCTGTTCACTGCGCAAACCAAACCGCTAGCAAATAGAAGCCAAAAACCTTAATTTTTTTTCCTTTAATTCTCCTTGACGATTCAACTTTTTTAGATAACCACTGCCGCAATTAGAAGTGAAAACCTTAATTTTTTCTTTGGTTCTAGTTGTCGTTTCAACGTTTTTAATTATTGCCAATCCTATCTGATACTAATTTGTGGTGATTCAAATAATAACCTTTTTTTGTTTTCTATCTATCAAATAAGCTTCAGATTTGGTAAGATCTCATAAGATGATTATAGCATCTCAAATGGTAAATATGGATTGTGAGCGTGGATTCTTGCTACGATAGCCACATGAAAAGAATGCATGTCCATCCCTTGTGACTCAAATAGACATTGGATTTTAAAATAGATCTCAAATGGTCCGTGTGGATAGATTGTAAATTTTATTTAAGAAAATTAATAGTTTTCCATATATTTTCGAGCGAATTGATGATGTAGCTATTAATTGCATCGTCTAGAAGTAGACATTCGAAATAAACAATGTATATTGCATACATGTTTTAGGCACAACTAAGCTCTATAAGTTTCCTCTTAACTATATAAATTATATGTGTCTACTATAACTAAGTATGTCCTCCGAATGTCAATTAACTTGTAATTGCTCCTTGTAGTTTGCGCTTGAGATAAATTGCCAATCAATAAGGTAGGGGATGCTTCTCATAAGCTAGTAATAAGAAAAAATTGTTTTAACTTTTTATTTATTATTTTTTATGAGAAGTTTCTTGACTTCAAAGAACGTTGAACTCACGAGCTCTTCAAATCTTGACTTTTGACAAATGATGGTTTGCATTATTTTTAATGTGATATTATAATGATCCTTAAAATTTGTTTTTTCCCTCATTTATTTTAATCTGATGAAAGACATTGAAGAGAACATCAAGAGCAGAAAACCCTAATTTTCCCTCAAAAACTACGCTAAAACACTGAGTCATAACTTGCATTTATATTTGATTTATTATGTAAATGAGATTCGTTGGATTACATCAAACGTGTCAACATCTTAATAGCTCTCACTCAACTAAATGTATAGATGCAACCCGGACAAGTTGGCACAATAGTAAGGGCAAGTGTGGGGTTGCGTGAGTTAAGTGCACGATCCCTAGTTCGATTCCCCGATTTGTCAAGTTCATTTGGGCCACTAGAGGACATTTTCTGGCCGAGCCTCCAGGGCCCTATGTGGGATTTCTCAGCACCTAAAGGGTACGGGCACCCTTATAGTTATTAAAAAAAAAAAAAAAAACTAAATGTATAGATGTCATATGCTCCCTTCGTTCCTTATTATCTCGTTACATTTGCGCTTGTGCATAAGAATTAAGGTGATGATTGAAAGTCCTTAAATGATAGACATTGAGATTAAATTACCTCTCATTAATAGCCTACTTTTTTTAAGTTTTCGCTTTAAAAATTAGGGTAGTGCTATTTGGACTCGTGAGTCCAGACTCAAAACTTTTTTTAATTTCAAATACATCCTCCAACAATTAATGAACCAACCATAATCACTTGTAAAATTCCTTTGATACCCCTTAAATATTTACAAAAATTTTAAACATCTCCTATGAGTCCCACTCATGAGTCCGACTCTTGAGATTAAATTACCCCTCATTAATAGCCTACTTTTTTTAAGTTTTTGCTTTAAAAATTAATGTGGAACCCTAATTAGCATTAATGACATAACTTTAAATTAGAGATAAAATTGGAAAAAAGACCATAAATACACTCTTAATTTTTAATGTGACACATATTGTGGAACAAGAAAAAGAATTTAATGTAACAAATAATATGAAACGGATGGAGTATATGAGAACTCTCACCCTCTCGATACAATTCACTAGTATAACGTTCAGTGGTTCTATCTTACATTTATTATCGTCATATTCCAAAGACCCTCCCTAAAGAATTATTTTTTATTTTCTCATTTTAGATTTTTAATCTACGAAACTATTCCTATTAAATAAGACTCTAAATTAAGGAATACGATAATCTCGCACATGTAAGGTCGCGCCTCTTTATAAGCGGTGCAATTTTTCGAGATGTGTGCTTGCTTCTTTAAATCGGGTGCAATATTTTCGAGATGTGTGCTCTCATAATTTTATGTGTATTAATTGCACATTTTCCAAATGCTATGTAATTGTAGGCTTCTAAAAAAAAGTGTAATCGAAGCATTACCCTATTAATTAGATAACGAAACCTCATGCCCTAGCTAGCCTAATGTATTAACTATGTAGGCCTTAGTTGATACATTAAAAATTATTATATAGTGCGGGTATATTATAATTATATAATATTGATGTATTAAAGTTTTTAGTGGTTTGTATAAAGCGTGATAAACACTCTACGTACACTAGTTAGCTTTTATCATATGAATTGAAGAATTGAAGATCTAATCTGATGCAACTACTAGTGTGGTTGATCGTGAGTTTGATTAAAGAAATCAGATAGAAGAGAGTGATGAGATTGAAAGCAGAAGGAGATTAGGAAGAAGAATTGATTGAGAAGAGATTGGAGAAGAGAAAGAGAAAATTGAGAATTAAAGTTAGAGAAGAAAGAGAGAAGCTAAAGATATAGAATTGTATTTCTTGTTTGCCTTCACATAAAACTAATTACATCTTATATAGTGACTAAATCCTAACAAATTATATTAAAAGTTGACGTGGTTAACGTGAGATACCACGTAAAGAACCAAGAAAAAAGACAATTGGATTCCAATGAACTCCTTAATTTCTATGAAGGGTAAGCAATTTGAGTGAAAAACAATACTTTTGTATGTACGAACTATAGAGATTATTAGGCTAAAGCACTGCTAGGTTCATCTCCAATGGTAAATATGGATTGTCTACTCACGAATCGATATCTTTTTTTTTGATCAATAGTCATGAAGGCTTGAATAGACATTGATCAAGTTTAAAATTGCTCTCCAATTAATGGTCATTGTGGCATACATTGAAGGCTAATTCACATCCCATTAAAGATGCTCTAAGATTGGAACACAAAATGAGAATTTTCAAGCAACCGTTTTTCATAATACAAGTTCAAAAATGCCCCTATATACAAGAAGGAAGAGATAGTTGCATCAGTTGTGTGGCTTGGCACTCAAATGTGAAAATTTATAATTTTCAAGCCCAAAATGTTATCATAATGAGAATCATATGTATAGAAGCCTTTCCGAGAAGAAAAATACAGCAAATCGTGATGAAAATTCATTTAAGATTTTGAGGAGGCAGGAGTAGCTTTTTAAAAAAAAAAAAAATAGAAAGATACCAATGGTCTAGTTACATACGACACATCATGTTGAAGATGCGTGGACTGAAAGTTAGTCCCATATTGATTAAATGAAATTTTTTTAAGTTAAATCCCCACACGAGTTGAAGGTGGTTAAGTTGGGGATAATATCGGTGCTAGCGATAGCAGATGAGATCTATAAGAGTTGAAAGTATCTGATCCTAAGGAAGGCCAGACCACATAATCTGCCAGCTTGATGAAGTCCAAGAATTAGTTCGTTTGCAAATTCTTGACTAGATAATGACGACCAAGAATTAGTTGCAAATTCTTGGAAAATAGGAAAAGATATGACAGGATGACATTTTTTGTAATTTCGGTGAAGTTCGAGCGTTTGAGTTTTGGCGTTCGGGGCATGGGTTTATTGGAAACGGCGTGGAGATCACAACTCACAACTATGCTGTGAGTACAACATTTTTCGGCGAAATTCCATCGTTTCGCCCTCCGAAACGACAATTTTGCTTTTTTAGGAAACTTTTGTTTCGCTTATAACTTTCATTAGGAATTTCCGTTTTTATTGCCGTTTACGGCGTTTGTTTCTATTTTTTGTATAGTTTTCAGTTTAGGGCTTTTTTGACTTTTTACTATTTTTGGCAAATTTTAGGGTTTCGCTATTTAAGCGATCTATTAGGTGTAATTCGTAGTTTTTGGCTGAAATAAAATAATTTTTGAACTTTGGTGTAAGTTCTGACCTAGATCGAGTTGTTCGTGGATTCGTTCAACTAGTTTAGAAGATCTCCGCTGCGTCAGTTGGTATCGTAGTCTCGTCCGCTTTCACTGATTGGAGAAATCATGCCGCCGAAGAGGAACCAGCAGCGTATCGAGGAGGTCTATGACTGTGACAATCTGAATCGAGAAATTGGCCAAATAATTGACCAACGCATAGGCGCGGTGGTAGAACAATTAACTGCCAGAATCGATAAGTTATTGGGTCGGAATATGAATCGTATCCGTAACCATCGAAGGGAATCTGTTGGTGATGAACCAGTAAGAGATTCTTCTACCGAATGGGAGGATGAGTATGTTGAGGCACCGAGGAGCCGCTACAGGCTGTGTGCAGTTGAGGATGATCGCAGGCGGTGGGAGTCTGGGATGAAGACGGAGGTCCAAGAATTCCATGGCACCCTTCAACCGGAAGAATTTCTTAGACTGGCTGGCGTCAGTTGAAGAAGTCCTAGAATTCAAAGGTGTGTCCGAAGATAAGCGTGTGCAAACTGTTGCGACTGTATTCCGCAACAGGGCCATGGCTTTGGTGGCAACAACATAAGTTGATGCGGAATAGGAATGGAAAGGCGAAGATCACCTCGTGGGAGAAGATGAAAAAGCACTTACGGGCTGAGTTCTAGCCTTACAATTTGTAACGCCTTATGTATAAGAGGTTGCGTAATCCGAGACAAGGGGCAAAGTCGGAGATGATTACACCACTGAGTTTTATCGCTTAGTCGCTAAAAACGAATCGCATGAGACTAACGACAAATTAGTGGCGCGGTATATTGGTGGACCGAGGGTGCAGATCCAAGATGTCGTCAACATGTTTGACCCGGCTTCCTTTTCTACAATAAGCACCAAATGAGCATTGTTGGTGGAGAAACAACAAATGCGTTAGGCGTGAGTAATGCTTCCAAAGAATGTTAGTGTTGGGACAAACAATACCGGAGGTAATACCACCGCAACTAACCTTGCTAGTAGCACGAACATACCTAGCGCTATTGGGATTAGATGTTTCGGTTGTTGCGAAGTTGGTCACAGAAGTCGAATGTAAAGGGAAGAAGACTCTCTATATTGAGAATGAAGAGGAAGACGCGGGGAAGAGGCAAACATCATTGCAGTAACCAACCTTTGATACTTCGGCAACACGAAGAGCGGATCGTGATTGGAGACGTGGTAACGTGCCTTGGTTGTGAGGCGTTCTTGTATGACGCCTCGAATTATTGCGATGATGAGTGGTTGCGAATACCATCTTTCACCAAGTGTACCATCTTAGGCAAGGTGTGCGGTTCATGATTGATGCAGGGCTTGCGAGAATATCGTCTCAGTTGAAGCGGTTCAGAAGTTGGGCCTTGCAACTGAACAACACCCCAGGCCCTACAAGCTAGTGGTGAGGTGCAGGTGTCGAAACTCGCCTTGGTGACTTTTTCTATTGGTGCTAACTACAAGGATTCAGTTTGGTGTGATGTTGTGGCTATGGATGCTTGCCACTTGTTACTGGGACGTCATTGGCAGTTTGATAGGGGAGTTGTGCATGATGGCAGAACCAATAAGTACACCCTTATGTTCAAGGGAGTGAAGATTGTGCTAGTACCCGCCAAGGATCCTGAGAAAGTCAAGCTTAGTAAAGAATCTAGCAAATTCTTTTTTGGCAAGATTTGAAGATGCATTACAGATTCTCGAGGTAGTTTACATCTTGATGGGAAAGGAGGTGATAGAGATGTTGATGTTCCCGAAGCCGCAATTCCTATTGTGAAGGAGTTTTGTGATGTTTTCCCGATGAGATGCAAGAAGGACTACCACCCTTGCTTGATATTCAACATCGGATTGACCTTGAACCCGTGCGTCACTACATAATAGACCACACTACCGAATGAGTCTCAAGTGTGCATGAGGATTTGCAGAGAGGTTGAAGACAAGTCACATTCGCACTACGATGTATTTAATGTCAAACATCTTGTTCCCTATTATGGTGATACGTCGATGATGACAATTCGAGGGCGAATTCTCATCCATCATTAGAACAATTTCGCATTTAATAGAGGTTTTCAAACCCCTATTAAAGGGGGTGTTATCAATTAACACCTAATTGATAGCAGTTTTAAAAAACCTCTATGTAATACATGTATTAAAAATTAAAACATAACACATTTTTACATGTCATTTAATAACACTCTATTTAGTAGGGGTTTTAAAACCTCTATTAAATGCCAAAAATGTTCTAGTGCACCTTGGGGAGAATGATGAAGTCCAAGAATTAGCTTGCAAATTCTTGACAGATAATGATGAAGTCCAAGAATTAGTTTGCAAATTCTTGACAGATAATGATAAAGTCCAATAATTAGTTGCAAATTCTTGGAAAAATAGGAAAAGATATGACAGATAGCATTTTTGTAATTTCTGTGAAGTTCGAGCGTTTGAGTTTTGGTGTTCTGGGGCATGGGTTTATTGGAAACGACGTGGAGATCACGACTCACGCCTATGCTTGTGAGTACAACGTTTTTCGGCGAAATTCCATCGTTTCGCCCTCCGAAACGGCAATTTTGCTATTTTAAGAAACTTTTGTTTCGCTTTATAACTTTCATTAGGAATTTCCGTTTTTATTTCCGTTTGCGTTTGTTTCTATTTTTCGTCTAGTTTTTCGCTTTAGGGCTTTTTGGACTTATTACTATTTTTGGCAAATTTTAGGGTTTCGCTATTTAAGCGATCTATTGGGTGTAATTCATAATTTTTGGCTGAAATAAAAGAATTTTTGAACTTTGGTTTAAGTTCTGACCTAGATCGAGTTGTTCGTGGATTCGTTCAACAGGTTGAGAAGATCTCCGCTGCGTCAGATACCTAGGATCAATCATACAAAATGATGGTAACATTGAAAATGATGTCACACATAGAATTCAAGCTGGATGGAAGAAATGGCGGAGTGCAACAGGAGTGATTTGTGATCGACAAGTTCCTACTAAGTTAAAAGGAAAATTTTATAGGACCGCAATTAGGTCAGCTATACTCTATGGAAGTGAATGTTGGGCGGTAAAGCAACAATAATTACATAAAGTGAATGTAGCGTAAATGAGGATGTTTAGGTGGATGTGTGGTAAAACTCGTAAAGATAGAATAAGAAATATATAAATTTAAAGACAAGTAGGAGTAGCACCAATTGATTCAAAGATTAGGAAAGGGCGGTTGCGATGGTTTTGTCACCTGCAAAGACGGCCTACAAATGCTCAACTAGAAAACTCGACTCAATAGAAACTGTAAAAATTTGATGAGGTAGGGGCAGATCGAAGTTAACATGGGATGCATTAATTAAGAGGGATTTGAATGGTTTGCAAAGCTCACCATCAATTGCACTAAATCGAGCACAATGAAAAAGTTTGATCCATGTAGCCGACCCCGCCGCTTAATTTGGGACTCGAGGCTATGTTGTTGTTGTTGTGATGTCTTGATTGCAAGATAGTCCCTTTTGGTGATTAGGAGGTGGGCATTTTTGTCATTTCGCTTCAAATTAAATGTGGTTGGCAACCGAATCGAACATGAATTGAATTGGATTGGATTATACTTGGAACTGTGAGATTAAGCTTAGCTTCTGAGGTGCCTTTTGTAATTTCCCCTCCTTGGGTACTTTGGAACCTTTGTTCCTCCTTACTACATAAAATAAAAAAAAAAAAAAAAAAAAAAATTATAGATGTCTCAACCTTTTTTTTAATACAAATAAGCAGAGAAACATTAGGAGTGTGTAGAGATTAAATAATACAACCGAGCACCAATGTACAACAAAATGAAAAAGAAGTTACGAGACATCAATAAATATGCTTGAATAGCAGACAATCAAAGATGCAACATTATGTTGACGGTTTAATCACAAAAAGAAACAACACTTTCATGCAACAATAAGTACACCATGCATAGCACATCTCTCTCAGTCCAACAACAACAACAACAACAACAATAGCAAATCCTTCTTAAAAAAACTAAAAAGAAAACTACGGTGTGGAGCAGCAAATAATTCTTTTTTTTGTTTCTTGGTTTTGGGCTTTTAGGATATGTAGTTTCAGTGGCTGTAACAAGCATGCATGCATGGGCATAGTTACCTTCCATCCATTTGTACATTATATTTTTTAGTCTTATATAATGCAACTGCCACTATTGAAAAAAGAAAAAAGAAAAAAACAACCAAGCTGCCCAGTCAAATACTTTCATGCAACAATAAGTACACCATGCATAGCACAACAAATCCTTCTTAAAAAACACTAAAAAGAAAACTACCTTCTTGAGACGTCAAAATCAACCGAGAAAATGCACAAGATTGATGAGCGTGTTCCCATGAGACTATGCCTGTGCTGTGGAGCAGCAAATAATTCTTTTTTTTTTTTGTTTCTGTTTCTTGGTTTTGGCTTTTTGGGATATGTAGTTTTGGGGCTGTAAAAAGCATGCATAGAAAGGGCATTGGTTCCATCCTTTTGTACATGCATTATATTTTTTGATTCTTAATTAAGAAAAAATAAAACAATCAAGCTGCTAAGTCAAATGCTGAAGTAGGATTACAAAGATTAGATCAACAGAGAAGAGCCTTATTTTGATTCCTTACTCCGTAACCATTCTTTCGTGAGTAGCATTATTTGTAAATAAGTAGCAACAAATCAAAATTATTGAGCAGCAAAGATTTTTTTTTTTTTTTTTTTTTTTTTTTTTTTTTTTTCTGTTTCTTGGTTTTTGCTTTTTTGGAATGTTTGGTTTCAGGCAGCATGTATGGCATGGACATTAGTTCCATCCTTTTCTACATTATGTTTTTTGATTCTTTTTTGTTGATTCACTTGAAGTTACAATAAATTAAAATAGATGTGAACGTGTATTTATTCTTTTGGGATTAATTATAAAATTGTTTGTAAATAGCTAGCAACAAATCCAAATTATTGCATGCACTTAATGCAAATTCTTTGTTACAATAAATTAAAAATAAACAATGTATATTGCATACATGTTTTAGGCACACCTAAGCTCTATAAGTTTCCTCTGAACTATATAAATTATATGTGTCTACTATAACTAAGTATGTCCTCCGAATGTCAATTAACTTGTAATTACTCCTTGTAGTTTGCAGTTGAGATAAATTGCCAATCAATAAGGTAGGGGATGCTTCTCATAAGCTAGTAATAAGAAAAAAGTGTTTTAATTTTTTATTTATTATTTTTTATGAGAAATTTCTTGACTTCAAAGAACGTTGAACTCACGAGCTCTTCAAATCTTGACTTTTGACAAATGATGGTTTGCATTATTTTTAATGTGATATTATAATGATCCTTAAAATTTGTTTTTTCCCTCATTTATTTTAATCTGATGAAAGACATTGAAGAGAACATCAAGAGCAGAAAACCCTAATTTTCCCTCAAAAACTACGCTAAAACACTGAGTCATAACTTGCATTTATATTTGATTTATTATGTAAATGAGATTCGTTGGATTTCATCAAACGTGTCAACATCTTAATAGCTCTCACTCAACTAAATGTATAGATGCAACCCGGACAAGTTGGCACAATAGTAAGGGCGAGTGTGGGGTTGCGCGAGTTAAGTGCACGATCCCGAGTTCGATTCCCCGATTTGTCGAGTTCATTTGGGCCACTAGAGGACATTCTCGGTCGAGCCTCCAGGGCCCTATGTGGGATTACTCGCACCTAAAGGGTACGGACACCCTTATAGTTATTAAAAAAAAAAAAAAAAAAAAAAAAAAACTAAATGTATAGATGCCATATGCTCCTTCGTTCCTTATTATCTCGTTACATTTGCGCTTGTGCATAAGAATTAAGGTGATGATTGAAAGTCCTTAAATGATAGACATTGAGATTAAATTACCCCTCATTAATAGCCTACTTTTTTTAAGTTTTTGCTTTAAAATTAATGTGGAACCCTAATTAGCATTAATGACATAACTTTAAATTAGAGATAAAATTGGAAAAAAGACCATAAATACACCCTTAATTTTTAATGTGACACATATTGTGGAACAAGAAAAAGAATTTAATGTAACAAATAATATGAAACGGATGGAGTATATGAGAACTCTCACCCTCTCGATACAATTCACTAGTATAACGTTCAAAGTGGTTCTATCTTACATTTATTATCGTCATATTCCAAAGACCCTCCCTAAAGAATTGTTTTTTATTTTCTCATTTTAGATTTTTAATCTACGAAACTATTCCTATTAAATAAGACTCTAAATTAAGGAATACGATAATCTCGCACATGTAAGGTCGCGCCTCTTTATAAGCGGTGCAATTTTTTCGAGATGTGTGCTTGCTTCTTTAAATCGGGTGCAATATTTTCGAGATGTGTGCTCTCATAATTTTATGTGTATTAATTGCACATTTTCCAAATGCTATGTAATTGTAGGCTTCTAAAAAAAGTGTAATCGAAGCATTACCCTATTAATTAGATAACGAAACCTCATGCCCTAGCTAGCCTAATGTATTAACTATGTAGGCCTTAGTTGATACATTAAAAATTATTATATAGTGCGGGTATATTATAATTATATAATATTGATGTATTAAAGTTTTTAGTGGTTTGTATAAAGCGTGATAAACACTCTACGTACACTAGTTAGCTTTTATCATATGAATTGAAGAATTGAAGATCTAATCTGATGCAACTACTAGTGTGGTTGATCGTGAGTTTGATTAAAGAAATCGAGATAGAAGAGAGTGATGAGATTGAAAGCGAAGGAGATTAGGAAGAAGAATTGATTGAGAAGAGATTGGAGAAGAGAAAGAGAAAATTGAGAATTAAAGTTAGAGAAGAAAGAGAGAAGCTAAAGATATAGAATTGTATTTCTTGTTTGCCTTCACATAAAACTAATTACATCTTATATAGTGACTAAATCCTAACAAATTATATTAAAAGTTGACGTGGTTAACGTGAGATACCACGTAAAGAACCAAGAAAAAAGACAATTGGATTCCAATGAACTCCTTAATTTCTATGAAGGGTAAGCAATTTGAGTGAAAAACAATACTTTTGTATGTACGAACTATAGAGATTATTAGGCTAAAGCACTGCTAGGTTCATCTCCAATGGTAAATATGGATTGTCTACTCACGAATCGATATCTTTTTTTTTTTATCAATAGTCATGAAGGCTTGAATAGACATTGATCAAGTTTAAAATTGCTCTCCAATTAACGGTCATTGTGGCATACATTAATTGAAGGCTAATTCACATCCCATTAAAGATGCTCTAAGATTGGAACACAAAATGAGAATTTTCAAGCAACCGTTTTTCATAATACAAGTTCAAAAATGCCCCTATATACAAGAAGGAAGAGATAGTTGCATCAGTTGTGTGGCTTGGCACTCAAATGTGAAAATTTATAATTTTCAAGCCCAAAATGTTATCATAATGAGAATCATATGTATAGAAGCCTTTCCGAGAAGAAAAATACAGCAAATCGTGATGAAAATTCATTTAAGATTTTGAGGAGGCAGGAGTAGCTTTTAAAAAATAAAAATAAAATAGAAAGATACCAATGGTCTAGTTACATACGACACATCCTGTTGAAGATGCGTGGACTGAAAGTTAGTCCCATATTGATTAAATGAAGTTTTTTTAAGTTAAATCCCCACACGAGTTGAAGGTGGTTAAGTTGGGGATAATATCGGTGCTAGCGATAGCAGATGAGATCTATAAGAGTTGAAAGTATCGGATCCTAAGGAAGGCCAGACCACATAATCTGCCAGCCTGATGAAGTCCTAGAATTAGTTCGTTTGCAAATTCTTGACTAGATAATGACGACCAAGAATTAGTTGCAAATTCTTGGAAAATAGGAAAAGATATGACAGGATGGCATTTTTTGTAATTTCGGTGAAGTTCGAGCGTTTGAGTTTTGGCGTTCGGGGGCATGGGTTTATTGGAAACGGCGTGGAGATCACAACTCACAACTATGATGTGAGTACTACATTTTTCGGCGAAATTCCATCGTTTCGCCCTCCGAAACTAAGCAATTTTGCTTTTTTAGGAAACTTTTGTTTCGCTTATAACTTTCATTAGGAATTTCCGTTTTTATTGCCATTTGCGGCGTTTGTTTCTATTTTTTGTATAGTTTTCGCTTAGGGCTTTTTTGACTTTTTACTATTTTTGGCAAATTTTAGGGTTTCGCTATTTAAGCGATCTATTAGGTGTAATTCGTAGTTTTTGGCTGAAATAAAATAATTTTTGAACTTTGGTGTAAGTTCTGACCTAGATCGAGTTGTTCGTGGATTCGTTCAATTGGTTTAGAAGATCTCCGCTGCGTCAGTTGGTATCAGAGTCCGCTTCAGCGTGATTGGAGAAATCATGCCGCCGAAGAGGAACCATCATCGTATCGAGGAGGTCTATGACCGTAACAATCTGAATCGACAAATTGGCCAAATAATTGACCAACGCATGGGCGCGGTGGTAGAACAATTAACTGCCAGAATCGATAAGTTATTGGGTCGGAATATGAATTGTATCCGTAACCATCGAAGGGAATCTGTATGTGATGAACCAGTAAGAGATTCTTCTACCGAATGGGAGGATGAGTATGTTGAGGCACCGAGGAGCCGCTACGGGCTGCGTGCAGTAGAGGATGATCGCAGGCGGTGGGAGTCTGGGATGAAGACAGAGGTCCCAGAATTCCATGGCACCCTTCAACCGGAAGAATTCTTAGACTGGCTGGCGTCAGTTGAAGAAGTCCTAGAATTCAAAGGTGTGCCCGAAGATAAGCGTGTGCAACTGGTTGCGACCAGATTCCGAAACAGGGCCATGGCTTGGTGGCAACAACATAAGTTGATGCGGAATAGGAATGGAAAGGCGAAGATCACCTCGTGGGAGAAGATGAAAAAGCACTTACGGGCTGAGTTCTAGCCTTACAATTTGTAACGCCTTATGTATAAGAGGTTGCAGAATCCGAGACAAGGGGCAAAGTCAGTAGATGATTACACCACTGAGTTTTATCAGTTAGTCGCTAAAAACGAACTGCAGGAGACTAACGACAAATTAGTGGCGCGGTATATTGGTGGACTGAGGGTGCAGATCCAAGATGTCATCAACATGTTTGACCCGGCTTCCTTATCTGCAGCGCACCAGCGAGCATTGTTGGTGGAGAAACAACAGAGTTAGGGTGTGAGTAATGCTTCCAGTAATGTTAGCTTTGGGACAACCAATACTGGAGGTAATACCGCTGCAACTAACCTTGCTAGTAGCACGAATAGACCTAGCGCTATTGGGATTAGATGTTTCGGTTGTTGCGAAGTTGGTCACAGGAAGTCAGAATGTAAAGGGAAGAAGACTCTCTATATTGAGAATGATGAGGAAGACGCAGGGGAAGAGGCAAACATCATTGCAGAACCAACCTTTGATACTTTCGACAACACGGAAGAGGAGATCGTGACTGGAGACGTGGGTACTGCCTTGGTTGTGAGGCGTTCTTGTATGACGCCTAGAATTATTGCTGATGATGAGTGGTTGCGGAATACCATCTTTCAGTCCAAGTGTACAATCTTAGGCAAGGTGTGCAGGTTCATGATTGATGCAGGCAGTTGCGAGAATATCGTCTCAGTTGAAGCGGTTCAGAAGTTGGGCCTTGCAACTGAACAACACCCCAGGCCCTACAAGCTAGTGGTGAGGTGCAGGTGTCGAAACGCGCCTTGGTGACTTTTTCTATTGGTGCTAACTACAAGGATTCAGTTTGGTGCGATGTTGTGGCTATGGATGCTTGCCACTTGTTACTGGGACGTCATTGGCAGTTTGATAGGGGAGTTGTGCATGATGGCAGAACCAATAAGTACACCCTTATGTTCAAGGGATTGAAGATTGTGCTAGTACCCGCCAAGGATCCGGAGAAAGTCAAGCTTAGTAAAGAATCTAGCAGCTTGCTGTCTTTGGCGAGATTTGAAGATGCATTACAGGATTCTGAGGTAGTTTACAGCTTGATGGGATAGGAGGTAGATAGAGATGTTGATGTTCCCGAAGTCGCAATTCC
This sequence comes from Stephania yunnanensis, assembly GCA_039657365.1. NCBI lineage: Eukaryota > Viridiplantae > Streptophyta > Magnoliopsida > Ranunculales > Menispermaceae > Stephania > Stephania yunnanensis. The sequence continues at coordinate 1,518,225 of CM077589.1, forward strand.
TATTATGAAGGAGTTTTGTGCTGTTTTCCCTGATGAGATGCTAGAGGGACTACCACCCTTGCTTGATATTCAACATCGGATTGACCTTGAACCTGGTGCGTCACTACATAATAGACCACACTACCGAATGAGTCTCAGTGTGCATGAGGATTTGCGTGAGACAGTTGAAGACAAGTACAAACAATATGCGAGATCGGAAGAAGCGTCACGTGGAGTTTGAAGTGGGTGACTTTATATGGGCGCTCACTAAATACCGGTTTTTCTTGTGGGTGATTACAACAAATTGTCGGTTCGGAAGATTAGTCATGTGGAGGTTCTTGAGAAAATTAATCCTAATGCTTACAGATTGAAGTTGCCAAGTCACATTCGCACGGCTGATGTATTTAATGTCAAACATCTTGTTCCCTATTATGGTGATACGTCTGATGATGACAATTCGAGGGCGAATTCTGTCCACCATTATAACAATTTCGGCATTTAATAGAGGTTTTTAAACCCCTATTAAAGGGGGTGTTATTAAATAACACCTAATTGATAGCAGTTTTAAAAAACCTCTATGTAATACATGTATTAAAAATTAAAACATAACACATTTTTACATGTCATTTAATAACACTCTATTTAATAGGGGTTTTAAAACCTCTATTAAATGCCAAAAATGTTCTAGTGCACCCTGGGGAGAATGATAAAGTTCAAGAATTAGCTTGCAAATTCTTGACAGGATAATAATGAAGTCCAAGAATTAGTTTGTAAATTCTTGACAGGATAATGATAAAGTTCAATAATTAGTTGCAAATTCTTGGAAAAATAGGAAAAGATATGACAGGATAGCATTTTTGTAATTTCGGTGAAGTTCGAGCGTTTGAGTTTTGGTGTTCTGGGGGCATGGGTTTATTGGAAACGACGTGGAGATCACGACTCACAGCTATGCTTTGTGAGTACAACGTTTTTCGGCGAAATTCCATCGTTTCGCCCTCCGAAACGGCAATTTTGCTATTTTAAGAAACTTTTGTTTCGCTTATAACTTTCATTAGGAATTTCCTTTTTTATTTCCATTTGCGGCGTTTGTTTCTATTTTTCGTCTAGTTTTTCAGTTTAGGGCTTTTTGGACTTTTTACTATTTTTGGCAAATTTTAGGGTTTCGCTATTTAAGCGATCTATCATGTAATTCATAGTTTTTGGCTGAAATAAAAGAATTTTTGAACTTTGGTTTAAGTTCGACCTAGATCGAGTTGTTCGTGGATTCGTTCAACAGGTTGAGAAGATCTCCGCCGCGTCAGATACCTAGGATCAATCATACAAAATGATGGTAACATTGAAAATGATGTCACACATAGAATTCAAGCTGGATGGAAGAAATGGCGGAGTGCAACATAGGTGATTTGTGATCGACAAGTTCCTACTAAGTTAAAAGGAAAATTTTATAGGACCGCAATTAGGTCAGCTATACTCTATGGAAGTGAATGTTGGGCGGTAAAGCAACAATAATTACATAAAGTGAATGTAGCAGAAATGAGGATGTTTAGGTGGATGTGTGGTAAAACTCGTAAAGATAGAATAAGAAATAAATAAATTCAAAGACAAGTAGGAGTAGCACCAATTGATACAAAGATTAGGAAAGGGCGGTTGCGATGGTTATGTCACCTGCAAAGACGGCCTACAAATGCTCAACTAGAAAACTCGACTCAATAGAAACTGTAAAAATTTGATGAGGTAGGGGCGATCGGTTAACATGGGATGCATTAATTAAGAGGGATTTGAATGGTTTGCAAAGCTCACCATCAATTGCACTAAATCGAGCACAATGAAAAAGTTTGATCCATGTAGCCGACCCTGCTTAATTTGGGATCGAGGCTATGTTGTTGTTGTTGTGATGTCTTGATTGCAAGATAGTCCCTTTTGGTGATTAGGAGGTGGGCATTTTTGTCATTTCGCTTCAAATTAAATGTGGTTGGCAACCGAATCGAACATGAATTGAATTGGATTGGATTATACTTGGAACTGTGAGATTAAGCTTAGCTTCTGAGGTGCCTTTTGTAATTTCCCTCCTTGGGTACTTTGGAACCTTTGTTCCTCCTTACTACATAAAATAAAAAAAAAAAAAAAAAAATTATAGATGTCTCAACCTTTTTTTTAATACAAATAAGCAGAGAAACATTAGGAGTGTGTAGAGATTAAATAATACAACCGAGCACCAATGTACAACAAAATGAAAAAGAAGTTACGAGACATCAATAAATATGCTTGAATAGCAGACAATCAAAGATGCAACATTATCTTGACGGTTTAATCACAAAAAGAAACAACACTTTCATGCAACAATAAGTACACCATGCATAGCACATCTCTCTCAGTCCAACAACAACAACAACAACAACAATAGCAAATCCTTCTTAAAAAAACTAAAAAGAAAACTACGGTGTGGAGCAGCAAATAATTCTTTTTTTTCTGTTTCTTGGTTTTGGGCTTTTAGGATATGTAGTTTCAGTGGCTGTAACAAGCATGCATGCATGGGCATAGTTACCTTCCATCCATTTGTACATTATATTTTTTAGTCTTATATAATGCAACTGCCACTATTGAAAAAAGAAAAAAAAAAACAACCAAGCTGCCCAGTCAAATACTTTCATGCAACAATAAGTACACCATGCATAGCACAACAAATCCTTCTTAAAAAAACACTAAAAAGAAAACTACCTTCTTGAGACGTCAAAATCAACCGAGAAAATGCACAAGATTGATGAGCGTGTTCCCATGAGACTATGCCTGTGCTGTGGAGCAGCAAATAATTTTTTTTTTTTTTGTTTCTGTTTCTTGGTTTTGGCTTTTTGGGATATGTAGTTTCGGGGCTGTAAAAAGCATGCATAAAAAGGGCATTGGTTCCATCCTTTTGTACATGCATTATATTTTTTGATTCTAAAAATAAAACAACCAAGCTGCTAAGTCAAATGCTTTGAAGTAGGATTACAAAGATTAGATCAACAGAGAAGAGCCTTATTTTGATTCCTTACCTGTAACCATTCTTTTGTGAGTAGCATTATTTGTAAATAAGTAACAACAAATCAAAATTATTGAGCAGCAAAGATTTTTTTTTTTTTTTTTTTTTTTTTTTTTTTTTTCTATTTCTTGGTTTTTGCTTTTTTGGAATGTTTGGTTTCAGGCAGCATGTATGGCATGGACATTAGTTCCATCCTTTTCTACCTTATGTTTTTTGATTCTTTTTTGTTGATTCACTTGAAGTTACAACAAATTAAAATAGATGTGAACGTGTATTTATTCTTTTGGGATTAATTATAAAATTGTTTGTAAATAGCTAGCAACAAATCCAAATTATTGCATGCACTTAATGTAAATTCTTTGTTACATGTCTATTACATGTCTTTGGTTTGTGTTATATATATATAATCATTTCGATTCAAATGTAGCTACTTAGCAAAAGCAATTAATCTCCAATGGCCATTGTTCAAGCCCTTCTGATTTCTCTAACCATCCTCTTGTTTCCATTACTGTTATTCAAAACCAATGATAAAGTTCCAATGTTAATGCTGCCCATCGAGCACAGGGATGACACTAATCCATCACTAGCTCTGCTTCCAATTGTTTCAGGCGACGCTATTGACGTTCCTAGCAACTTTGTTGTCATCATAGGCGTGGGCAATCCTACAGAAAACTTCTACTTGACCTTTGATACAGGTAGCAATGTCGCATGGATCCAATGCGAACCACGTATTAATTGCTACAAGCAAAAAAATACCATCTTTAAACCTTCCAGCTCCATCACTTATTCACAAATCCCTTCCAGCTCCCCCGTGTGCTCTAATTTCAATTATCATGCTCGTGAGCGCGACACTCCCACCACGTGCGCCTACTCCATCAAATATGGAGACAAATCATACACAAACGGGATCCTTGTCCGGGAAACGCTAACACTCACTCCAAATCATGTATTCCCTGGTTTTCTTTTGGGTTGTGGCCACAACAACAGCGGCAGCTACGGAACGGGAGCCGGGGTATTAGGCCTCGCCCGCGACCCCATTTCCATTGTATCACAATTAAGTTCAACATTTGGCCGAGTTTTCTCTTATTGTCTTCCTTATTTGAAGGACTCCAAGGGTTACCTCGCGTTAGGGAGAAGTACCACTAGTAGCAGTACTGCTACTAAGTACACTCCTATCATAAAAGATCCGAGCCAGCCCTCACGTAACTTCATACACTTTATAGGTATAAGTATTGATGGACGAAAACTACCAATCGATCCATCAATTCTCAATTCTCCCGGAACAATTCTAGACACCGGCACGCCCATCACAAGGTTACCTGCCAAGGCTTACACAGTGCTTCGTGATTCCTTTCGAAGATTAATGGCGGCGTATCCACTAGGCGAGAAGGCTAAAACGCTTGACACTTGTTATCTTATTACAGAAGCAAAGTTAAAGCAAATCCCCTTGCCCAAGATTGTAATGCACTTTAAGGATGTGGATGTGGAGGTGCATAGGTCCGGGATTCTTGTTAAAACTAGAAAGGTCTTTTGCTTGGCTTTTTCCGCAAAGAGAGATGAAGGGACACCTGGAATCATTGGCAACAAACAACAATCCACATATGAGGTGGTGTATGATCTCGATGGAGAGAAGATTGGGTTTCGCCCTAACGGGTGCAGCTAGGCTACTAGTACAGCAAAATCTACTTTTGATGACATCAACTTTATGACAGTTTTAAAGTAACTGTAATTCAAAAAGTGATAAATAATGACATTTTTCTAATCAACCGTCATTGAAAACGTTCTAATAATTGTTTCTCATGCATTAAGATGACTTCTTCCTTACCAAGTTTTTATGACAGATGATAGTTTTTATGACATTTGATAGTTGCAACCAAGTGAAGGGTAAATTACTCCACTTGCTCCAAAGTTTCGATCGACGTTTATGTAATCCTCTCGTATTCTCTCGCTTGGTGGATTCGTGTTCAGTCTAGTGTCTTTCTTGTTTAGTCTCTTTCTTTTGAAGGTGTCCCTTAAATATCTGATTTCTTTGTCACCCTCAAAAGGCAAGGTCTGCTGATGGCATGAAAGAAGGCCCGAGCAAGTGAGAGTGGAGACGGATGCACTATTAGTTGTGCAAGCTATGAAAGGAAAATCAAGAGATAATTCTTATTTTGGTTCTATTGTAGATGATTGTGTTATTTGGTAACAGACTTAAGGTCATATCGAGTTGTATTTGTTTGTAGATCAGTGAATGTAGCAGACCACACAGCGGTAAGGGAGGCTAGTTTTTTGTCTAGTCGAAACAAGTGGCATGATTTGCAATAAAATTAACTTTTGGGTTTCCCAAAAAAAAAAAAAAAAAAAAAAAAAGTTGACGTGGTTAACGTGAGATACCACGTAAAGAACCAAGAAAAAGACAATTGGATTCCAATGAACTCCTTAATTTCTATGAAGGGTAAGCAATTTGAGTGAAAAACAATACTTTTGTATGTACGAACTATAGAGATTATTAGGCTAAAGCACTCGCTAGGTTCATCTCCAATGGTAAATATGGATTGTCTACTCACGAATCGATATCTTTTTTTTTATCATAGTCATGAAGGCTTGAATAGACATTGATCAAGTTTAAAATTGCTCTCTAATTAATGGTCATTGTGGCATACATTGAAGGCTAATTCACATCCCATTAAAGATGCTCTAAGATTGGAACACAAAATGAGAATTTTCAAGCAACCGTTTTTCATAATACAAGTTCAAAAATGCCCCTATATACAAGAAGGAAGAGATAGTTGCATGAGTTGTGTGGCTTGGCACTCAAATGTGAAAATTTATAATTTTCAAGCCCAAAATGTTATCATAATGAGAATCAAATGTATAGAAGCCTTTCCGAGAAGAAAAATACAGCAAATCGTGATGAAAATTCATTTAAGATTTTGAGGAGGCAGCAGTAGCTTTTTTTTTTTAAAAAAAAAAAATTAGAAAGATACCAATGGTCTAGTTACATACGACACATCATGTTGAAGATGCGTGGACTGAAAGTTAGTCCCATATTGATTAAATGAAACTCTTTTTTAAGTTAAATCCCCACACGAGTTGAAGGTGGTTAAGTTGGGGATAATATCGGTGCTAGCGATAGTAGATGAGATCTATAAGAGTTGAAAGTATCTGATCCTAAGGAAGGCCACACCACATAATCTGCCAGCCCCTGTAGCATTTACCCATAATTCAGACTTGAACACTGACCCAACGTACCTGATGAGCGAAACGTCGAGATTCGTGACAAAACCGGCCACAAAATTGACTTAACGACGGATCAGCGAAAGGACAAAAATTTCTCGCTAATCTTACTAACGACGAACGAAAATTCGTTGCTAATCTTATTGGCGATTAATGGATTCGATTAGCTACTAGAAATCGACTGAATTTTTTTAGCGCAACAGGTAACTTGAATCAAGCTTAGTTTCATTTCCATATATATATATATATATATAAGGCTCGGACACCTATGATTATCATACAATACATTAAGGTTTGCAAGTGTCGCATCTCGCATGCTGCTCTACAATCATTTAAAAAACAAAGTGCGTGCGAAATGGTGTTCCGCATGGCATCATGCACACGCATCACGTAGACTTAATGCTAACAGTGACAAACCCAAACTTACGACAACTAAACCTAGCTAAACTCATTGCAACAGCACTTTGGATGCCCTTACTTAATACTAGAAGGAAAAGAATTGTTCAAAAAATGTAAAAGAGCTACATTATGTAGGGGAATGTTGGCAGGGACGAAGCCAGACATCCAACGGAACGGAGGCCAAGCCTCCATATCAAGTAAAAAAAATATACATGAAGCTTATAAAAAAAAATGTGCATGATTGATATATATTGAAAAACTAAACAAACATGTAGCAAATTCACATAATTAATTATCATTAAGTATTATTTCTAATGAAGGTCAACTATGAAGGCGATTTTCCTTGTAAGACGATTGTTAGAAAAATATAGAGAAAAGAAAAAAGATTTTCATATGATATTCGTAGATTTAGAAAAAAACATATGATAGGGTCCTTAGAGATGTTCTTCGGTGGGTTCTAGAAAAAAAAATGCGTGCTAGATACATAGATACTATTAAGGATATGTATGATGGAGTAGTAACGAGTGTAATGACATTTGGAGGAACTACAAAAGAATTTCCCATTACAATAGGACTACATCAAGGATCGGCTTTAAGCCCATATTTATTTACTTTAGTTATGGATGAACTAACTAGACATATTCAAGATGATATACCATGGTGTATGCTATTTTCAGATGATATTGTCTTAGTGGATGAAACGAAAGATGAAGTGAATAAAAAATTATAACTCGAGGAATACATTAGAATCTAAAGGATTTAAGTTGAGTAGAACGAAAACCGAATATATGCACCGTGAGTTTAGAAACATTAGACATCGAGATGACTGAGTCAGAAATTTAAATTAGGGAAGTAGAAGTTCCTAAGGTAAACCACTTTAGATACCTAGGATCAATCATACAAAATGATAGTAAAATAGAGAATGATGTCACACATAGAACTCAAGTTTGGATGGAAGAAATGATGAAGTGCAACATGAGTGATTTGTGATCGAAATGTTCCTACTAAGTTAAAAGAAAAATTTTATAGGACCACAATTAGGTCGGCTATGCTCTATGGAAGTGAATGTTGGGCGGTAAAGCAACAACAATTACATAAAATGAACGTAACAAAAATGAGGATGCTTAAGTGGATGTGTGGTAAAGCTCGTAAAGATAGAATAAGAAATATAGAAATTCAAAGACAAGTAGGAGTAGCACCAATTGATACAAAGATTAGGGAAGGGCGGTTGCGGTGGTTTAATTGGTCACCTGCAAAGACGACCTACAAATGCCCCAACTAGAAAACTTGACTCAATAGAAACTGTAGAAATTTGAAGAGGTAGTGGCAGACCAAAGTTAACATGAGATGCATTAATTAGGAAGGGCTTGAATGGTTTGAAAAGCTCACCATCGAATGCATTTAATCGAGCACAATAGAAAAGTTTGATCCATGTAGCGGACCCCAGTTAATTTGGGACTGAGGCTATGTTGTTGTTGTTGTTGTTGTTGTTGTATTATCTCTAATGCTAATAGTTGATCTCAAAAAATTAAGTTTGGTATGAGGTCAAATGAACGTAAGTTTAAAAGTTAAGTTTTATTATACAAAAGTAACAAATTCAAGAGGTAAAAATTGATTTGTTTCAATGAAAACCACATGCACTAACTAATAATATGTACAAATTCGAAGAGTGATTTTTAATTGTAGTTTATTTATGTTGCTTCAAAATTCTATTATACAAAAGTAACAAATTCAAGAGGTAAAAATTGATTTGTTTCAATGAAAACCACATGCACTAACTAATAATATGTACAAATTCGAAGAGTGATTTTTAATTGTAGTTTATTTATGTTGCTTCAAAATTCACTGATAAGAATTAGTACATGCATGTGACATGATTTTTTCTTAAACAAATGAAACAGTTGGACAAGAGGAAGAGGGGCTATCTAGTTAAATATTAAATAACCAATGGAAAAAATGTTTAACATATATAAGGGGAGGGGTGAGGTCAGGGCATGGCCCCCCTCACATTGGCTTTGGTTTTGTCTCTGAATGTAGGGGAAGATGCTCTTGATTATTCTTTGTGGAATTAATAAGCTTTTAATTGAGATGGGCCGAGGCGGTTTGGACGCCTACTGAGACAAAAAAAAAAAAAAGAAGTAAATGATCGAGCTAATAGTTCGACAAGCTTCTACTTCCAGTTTTATTATTATTATTTTTTTCGCTCTCATTGCCCGTGGGTTTCAGGAGATCAACATATCTAATTGGTTGATTATTCCTGAAAGGATATCTTGCAATTATATCTGGAATATAAAGTTTTAAATATTAATCACCATTCTAGAAAACCAATCAAAAAAAGAGTGCAACAAGCACCGCTTCAATGAAAATGTAGTCAAAAATAAAATGAGAAAATAAAAAATAAATCTCAAGGATCATTGGAATAAACAATTGAAAATCAAGGATATGCATAACTAGAAGGATCCATAGTGAACTTGATTATTGTACCAAGATCAAAGATGGACTTGAATTAAATATTAGCTAAAGGTTTAGTACTTATTTTAATTTGTATTATACGGGTATCAAACCTTGTCAGTTCGGGTCGAAAATATACACTTTGGCAACAACAGGTAAAATAAAAATAAATAAATAACTAAATCTTAAGGAATAATTAATCCTTTGTAACATCTAAAAGAAAATGAAAAATAGTATAATGCCAACAATGTCACAAAACAAAACACGTTGGCTCACAAGAACCTTCCATGTGACCTTGACTTACATGTTTTGCATCGAGATTTGTGTATACCCATATCTCGATGAATACATGGATGAATATTATTTGCTTATGTGTCTTGCAGTATGACATGTTGTTGTTGTCATCTAACATTTCTCAAAAAATAAATTAAATCTTACGTAATGATTGTTGTAATATCTCACTAAAAATAATAAATGAGAGAATAAAAAACAAATTTTAAAGAAGGATCATGGTAATATCTCATTGAAAATATAATATATTAATGAGGAATCTTAATTGAATTTCTCTTCGATGTAATGATTTCTCTAATTTTATATATTTGTGTTGAATTGCATATTTGTAATATCATATGGGGCGAGTGATTACATAACCGATGTTTATTCCGGTTTATTTTAATATTGCATATTATATTTGGATTATCTAAAAGGTTTTAAATTAATTTCTGCTGCGTTCATGATTTGTTTTATTTTGATAGTCAATATACAAAATGCTTATCTGGTAAAGGTAGTAAGGTTTGTTGGCTCTAGTTAAGTCTAACAAAGGTAATTTGGGCTCCATTAGGGTTTCAGTTAAGTATTGCCCTAATCAAGTTAGGAGATGCTACAACACTTTGGTATCGAGCCTAGGTCACCTAAGTTCGAGTTTGGTTTACAACAAGATTCATAGTACTAGGTTTAAAGTCGATTACAAACTTGATGGTAGGGACAAGGTTTAAGAGCTTTGTTATATTGAATAACTCGATACGAAAGGTGCCGTAGTTTATGGTTTATCAATTTTAGGGATAAAGTGGTAACAAAGATACAAATTGGGTATCATGGACAATGCTCTCGACCTTACATTCACTTTTGGATGGTGTTCGAAGTGAATGTTAACATACTTTAAAAGTGTAAGGTACTCTCATTACCCTAATAATGGAACCTAATTTCCTTAACCTAATAATGGAACCTAATTTCCTTAACTACTAATAATGTAACATGTGGTTACGAAAGGTCGACTAACACATAATTAAGTCTTATGCGATTTAGATTAAGGCTTGATTACGGGATTAGGCGGGCGGTGTCCCGTTTTTTGTAAAAGGGGCCGTCATTGCATCTCCATGGATTTCATGGAATTTGATGGATTTGAATTGACTTAATCCAAATCCATCCAAATCTTTGGTTGTGTATTTTTTTAATAGAAACCCATCAAAATCTACAAATTTAAAAATTGAATACATCTAGACTTTTTAGAAATTTATCAAAATTCATCGAAGTCTTAATTAAATACCCATTGATTTTTTAAAAGTCCATTAAAAATCTTTAATTTGCAATCCAAATTAAATACACTTTGATTTCAAAATCCTCCAAACTCTTTTAAAATCATTTAAAACCATTCAATTAAATACACCACCCTAAAAGAATATATAATAAATCTTACGCAATGATTAGTATAATATCTCACTAAAAATAATAAATGAGCGAATAAAAATCAAATTTTAACATAGGATCATTGTAATATCTTTTCATTAAAAAGATAATAAATGTGGGGATCTTAATTAACAGCTTTACAAAAATTTAAAAAACCTCCTTATGAATCCGGACTCATGAGGCCAAGTAAATTCTGACTCATGAAGCCAAGTAATTAAATTTATTGTTTAATTTATTTGTCTACATCTTTATTAATTTCATCATTAGAGAAAAGGGGTTTGGTCGTGCGCGCACTTACATGGCAAACAAGAGGAGAAGAATCTTCCTCGATTGAGAGACATAAAGCGGTTGAATCGCTTACATCGTCCATCAACAGCTTCAACGAGAGCGGGGCCATTTATAGCGAATGCAACTCGTCGGAAGAGTCTCGGTGGTGATTAACGGCTCCAATTAAAATCATTAATTTGTCTATTTGATTTTTTTATTAAAATATATTCCATAATACTTTTAAAAGATTTGTAATAGTTCTTAAGAAAAAAGTATAATTATTTTTTATCATAAAGTGCAAATTATTTGTTTCATTAGAAAAAAGCACAAATCTACTGTATCAATTAAAATCTTGTTTAAAGTGAAAATATTAAACGTTAACAAAAGTCATTAAAATGTAGCGTACATAAAAGTTTATCATAGCCTTTAAAAATCTACGAAAATCTATAGAATTTTTAAAAATGTCATACAATTATAAAAATACCCGAAAGTCTATTAAAATCTCAATTGAATACGCCATTGGTAGTTTAAAAATTGAATACACCTAGACTTCTTAGAAATTTATTAAAACCCATTGAAGTCTTAATTTTATACACCTTGATTTTTCAAAAGTCCATTAAAAATCTTTTGAAATCCAAATTAAATACGCCTTGATTTCAAAATCCTCTGAACTTTTTAAAATCCGTTCAAATTATCCAATTGAATACACCACCCTAAAAGAATACTCCCTCTGTTTCTATTGAAGTAATGTTTTAAGGTTATTCACGCTTTTAAGAAGTCCTTTAATTATCTTGAATGAGGAGAAAGTGGTAGTCAAATGACTAAATCATCATTTATCTCTCCTAACCTCACCATTTCTACATACACTAGTTATTAATGAGTAATTAATAGATTTTCTTTTTCTATGAAAGGTATAAAATTCAATTAAGTAATTAATGTGTATTGAAACTATGAAATGACATATATTGTGAAATATTTCAAAATAACTAATAAGTCACTTATAAAGAAACGGAGGAGGGAGTATATAATATATCTTATGTAATGATTAGTATAATATCTCACTAAAAATAATAAATGAGCGAATAAAAAACAAATTTTAACAAAGGATCATTGTAATATCGATCTTTTCATTTAAAAGATAATAAATGTAGGAATCTTAATTAAGAGGTCTCATTTGCTTTATTATTTAAGAGGAGAAGGAAACCATGCATCGATCAAACCACCTTATAATATGGAAATGAAGGGTGATAGGATTAGTGAACTGCCCGACTCGATTCTTCATAATGAAATCCTCTCTAGACTCCCAACCAGGTGTGTTCTGGCTACCAGCATCTTGTCTAAGAGATGGAGATGGTTGTGGACTGGTGTTCCAAACCTCAAGTTTTCGTGTTTCGGTAAAATTTCCTGTGGTCCTGATAAACCCGCCATGTTCATGAATTTTGTTGATAATGTCTTGCTTCGCCATGACATTTCAAACTTGCATTGCTTCAAACTTGGATGTTTTGGTATTTGTGACATATCTCGTGTTCATTCATGGATTTCAACTGTTGCCCACTCAAAGCTCCGTGAACTTTATTTGAAAATTTATGAACTAGATTCCAATGTGATTCCTATGAGTGTTTATTGCTGCGAGTCCCTCGTGGTGCTCGAAATATTCTTTTTGGGATCTAAATTCAATCCGCCTACTTCCATTTCTCTTCCATCTCTTAAAACACTCAAACTTAATAGTTTGAGTTTTGTGGATGATGTGTTAGATCATTAAACATTAATGATCTTTGTGTGAACAAACACAAAGATCATCTAATCTAAATTGCGGAAATAAAATAAGAATTACCTCCAGCCATTGTTGTTCTTTCCAAAGCTTGATCTTCCAATTTCTTCTTCTCCTCTCCTTAATGGTGTTCGGAGTCAAAAACAGAGAATGCAATTGGGGACCAAACTACGTTGATTAATATCCCAAAAGATAACCGCCCATCAACCGTTATCTCTCATCATAATTTGACACTTGTAATGTGTGGGGCCCACAAGGATCACTTAGGATAAGTATAATGTAAAGAATACTTACATTCTCCCACTTGATCCATATACACATTACTACCAAAATTAAGAAATAAAATACATGAATCATGGCGATAGGTCCTCTATCAAGTGAGTAATATCTTCCATGTATCACAATGCATTAAATTTCTTAACATATTGTCATAACTTAATGAATAAACCTCATGTTTATTCTTGGTCCAAACTTAATGATATTTCTCAAATCAAATAAAACATGAATGTGTACACAATACATAAGTAAAGAAATACCTCAAAGAGTTCCAATAAACATCATTCTTACAATAATAATCACATAATGGATGTAAGTCCCATCCTATCAACATGATCCTTAAACTTCATTGGTGGCATGCCTTTAGTTAAAGGATCTCGCTATCATTAATTCAAGTGCTAATGTGCTCAATGACCACTGCTTTTGTCCTTGACACGTTCCCTTATGGCTAAGTACTTAATGTCGATGTGCTTGCTTCGACTCCCACTTTTATTGTTCTTAGCCATAAAGATAGCAAATTGAATTGTCACAATACATTCTCAATGGCCTAGAGATAGAATCCATGATTCTAAGCCCACAAATGAAACTCTTTAGCCAAACACCTTGAGAAGTAGCCTCAAAACAAGAAACAAACTCAGCCTCCATAGTGGAAGTAGCAATCAATGTTTGCTTTGCACTTCTCCATGATACTGACTCCACTAGCTAGCATGAAAATAAATCCCAATGTTGATTTACGTGAATCAATGCAACCAAAGAAAGTCCGAATCGAGTATCCAAGTGACTTCCAAAGTATTAGTTCGTCTATATGTAAGCATGTAGTCCTTTGTCCCACGAAGGTATCTCATGACCTTCTTTGCAAATTCTCTCCAGTGGTCCATACCCGGTTACTTTGATATCTTCCTAACATCCCAATCGCAAATGCTATGTCGGGTCTTGTGCAAACCCGAGCATACATCAAGCTTCCAACTACCAAGCATAAGGAATGTTAAGCATTTGTTCCCGCTCGAGATCATTTTTAGGGATTGGTTCAAACCGAACTTATCACCCTTCACAATGGGAGCTACACTTGATGAACAATCCTTCATTCTCAATCTTTCCAAGACTTTGTTGATATAGGCTTCCCGAGACATTCCAAGAATACAACGTGTCCCGTCTCTCTATGGATCTTAATGCCAATAACATAGGATGCATCTCCCATGTCCTTCATATCAAAGCTATTAGAAAGGAATTGTTTCACTTCATGAAGCATACCCTTATCATTTGTTGCAAGTAAAATGTCATCCACATATAGAATGAGAAAACAAATTTTGCTCCCACTAACCTTCTGATATATACAATTATCCATAATATTCTCAACAAAACCAAATGAAGAGATAACATCATGAAACTTCAAATACCACTGTCGGGAGGCTTGTTTCAATCCATATATAGATTTCTTAAGCTTGCAAACCAAATTCTCATTGCCAATAGAGGAAAATCCTTCTGGTTGTTTCATGTAAACCTCTTCCTCTAGTTGACCATTAAGAAATGCGGTTTTCACATCCATTTGTTGCAACTCAAAATCAAAATGTGCAACCAAAGCCAAAATTATGCGAAGAGAATCTTTCTTAGATACAGGAGAAAAAGTTTCCTTGTAATCGATTCCTTCCTTTTGTGTGAATCCTTTTGCAACAAGTCTGGCCTTGTATCTCTCAATGTTGCCTAATGAGTCCTTCTTTGTCTTAAAGATCCATTTGCATCCAATTGCCTTGGCTCCTTTAGGCAACTCAACAAGGTCCCAAACATCATTTGATGACATAGAATTCATTTCATCATTCATAGCATCATACCATAATTCAGATTCAGCACAATTCATGGCTTGTGAAAAGGTTTCGGGATCACTCTCAACTCCGACATTATAGTCCAATTCTTGCAGATACACAATGAAATCACTAGGTATTGCTGACCTTTTAACTCTAGTAGATCTTCTTAATGTTGTATCAACATTTTCTTGAAGATCATGTTGATCAACTTGTTCATTTACTTGAGGTACTTCATGAATAATTGGTTGTTCTACCATTTCAAGTTCTTCATGAACAACTTGATCTACTGGAGGATTGTCAACAACTTGTGGAGTTTGAACTCTTTGTTCCTCAATTCTCAATGGAACATGAGCAAAACTTGGAATGACATACATATGATCACTACTTGATTTAGAAGGAAGATCATCATAATGAACCCTTTTAGGAACATTATCCCGAAAATGATTCCTCCCACTAATCATGTCATTCTCTAGAAATTTTGCATTTCTAGATTCCACAATTCTAGTGTTATGAGAAGGACAATAGAAGCGATATCCTTTAGACCTCTCGGCATATCCAATGAAATACCCACTAATGGTTCTAGGATCCAACTTCTTTTCATGTGGATTATAGATTCTCACTTCACACGGGCATCCCCAAACGCGTATATGTCGCAAACTAGGTTTCCAACCTTTCATTAACTCAAATGGCGTCTTTGAAACAAATTTGTTGGAACCCCGTTTAATATATACACTGCCGTTTTAAGAGCTTCACTCCACAAAAAGATAGGTAGAGTTGCATTACTACGCATACTCCTAACCATATCCATCAAGGTCCGGTTTCTTCTTTCTGCTACACCATTCTCACTTGGAGAACCTGGATTGGTGTATTGAGGAACTATTCCTTGCTCTTGAAGAAACTTAGCAAATGGACCAAATGCTTGTCCATTTTCAGTGTATCTACCATAAAACTCACCTCCTCTGTCAGATTTGACAATCTTAATTTGTTTCCCACTTTATTTCTCTACTTCAGCCTTAAAAACTTTAAAGGCATTCAATGCTTCATTTTTATGATGAAGCAAGTAGACATACATGAAACGTGAGAAATCATCAATAAAGGAGATAAAGTATTTTGGACCATTTTTCAAGTCCATATCTCGGACAACATATGTCAAGATGGATGATTTCTAATAATGTTGAACTTCTATGAGCACCTCTCTTGGATACTTTAGTCTGTTTTTCCTTTATACAGTTCACACAAATCTCAAAATCAGCAAAGTCAAGAGCACTTAGTACTCCATCATTTACTAATCTTTTGATTCGATCCTTGGAGATATGTCCTAATCTCCGTGCCATAACATAGAAGATTCACCATTCATGACACTTCTTTTCAAACCAAGTAACATGCATTGCGGTGGCATTATTTTCTAAATTCAAACAAAATAAACCATTCAATAAAGTACCATGTCCAACGATATTTGATTTAAATATCAAATCAAAAGATGTTCCAAAAGTTGAAGTGAAATCCCAAATACAACAACTTGGAAACTAAATTAAGTTTCGGAAAAATTAGGTACATAGAAAACATTGTCCAAATTTAAAATAAAGCCACTAGACAATTTTAAGATGCATGTCCCAACAAACTTCCACATGTGAGCGCATTTTATTTCTGAATAAATGCTCAACTCACTTCCCGCTGGTTTCCGCAGATTTATCATATCCTGTAATGTATTGGAAACATGGATTGTAGAACCAGAGTCAATCCACCAAGTGTCATGTAAAGTATCAACCATATTAGATTCAAAACAAACATATGAAATTGATATACCTTTCTTTTGAAGCCACTGTTGGAATTTGATGCAATCATTCTTCATGTGTCCCTTCTTTTTACAGAAGAAACACTTGGATTCTTTCTTCATAATTCCACCTTGGGGTTGCATTTTGTCTTTCCCCTTCCAGTTGGCTCTCTTGTCCTTTTTCTTCTTGTCCACCGTCAGCAACACACCATTCTCTCCTTGCTCCATAATCAGTCTACCCTCCTCCTGAACACACATGGTCGTCAACTCATTGATCGACCATTTATCTCTATGCGTGTTATAAGAGATCTTAAAGGGTGCATACTGAGAAGGGAGTGTGTTCAAAATGTAGTGGACTAAGAAGCTCTCAAACATATCAACCTCAAGTGTTTTGAGTCTGGCCGCTATGTCCCTCATCCGCATGATGTGCTCGCGCACACCCTTAACTCCGGTCATCCTGGAGTGATGAGAATTGCATGATTAGAGTATCGGCCAAGTGCCTTATCGATGTCCGAAACCGATCCTCGATGGCCTTAAGCAATGGATGAACCTTGTCATACTTCTCCACCGTACCCTAGAATACTAGCCGTTATGTTCGTTTTAATGAACATAACACAAATGCGGTTAGATCTCTCCCATTTTTCGTAGAGATCAACCGCGTCAGAAGACTAGCCTCGGTGATTCTTTGGTGGTTCGTCCTTACGTATGGCAAAATCTATATCCATTACTCCCAAATGGAGGAGAATTCTCTCCTTCCATACCCTATAATTCTCTCCATTAAGAGTCGGGATCTCAAATTTTAACTCGTAACCTAAGACGGGTATATGAGTAGTCGCAAATATTAAATAAATAAATACATGCTTAACAACAAATAGAGACTACAAATAATATGTTTTACCAATGCAAACATAATAAAAGAAATAAATCAAGTGACGTAAAAACATGCCTGTGGGCTAATGCCTTTACTCAATAAGATTCATTAACCATATAATAAAACTATCAAATTATTTTCATTTTCTCAATTCCTCGTGGGTAAATTAAGAAAATACAATTTGATATTCTATTCTAATTAATTATATGAGTATAGTAAAATATCCCGTGGGATAAATTTTACCACAACCATATTACTAATTACAACAAATGTATGAATGATCCTTTATAATTTAGATGTCAGTGGCCACTCTAACATTATTTAATGCATGGATCATCCTACATTTAATCAATGAATTTCTTAATGTATTGCATCCTTATTTAAACAATACTAACAAATTATATACATGCATATATACTTCATGGCATATTATCTCATGTATTATTTAAATAAAATAATTAATGTGCCTGAAAATTAAATATATAGAACATAATACTCATCAAGTGATTATCAAATTGTACTAAACATGTATCGCTTCTATTATATATGCATATATATATAATCCCTCTTATGCACATGTACTACTCTTAATATGTAGGCGTCATATTCATATAGCATATGTCAATTCTATTATATGCATATCCATGCATATTGAACATGCCAAACAAATATATGTGACATAGCTACACTTTGCTTTTGTATAAAATTTAAGAATATTACGAAAAATCCTCCAGTAGATCAAATTATGATTCGTAAGTATATGTGGATGACAAAGAAACGTGAGCCAAAAGATAACAACACAATTTCTCAAAAGAAACGTGAGCCAAAAGATAACAATAAGAAATCCTATATGTCAAATATTTTGTTGTTTAGCATAACAAAACAGTTTCTCAACCAAATCTAATAACTTGAATATAGAAATCGCTTTCTCAACGTGTCATTATACATATGTACAAAAGGATAAGTACAAATCGAGGAATATGGTCAAGATGAAATTTATGCCTCTCTACTATTGATCGATAATCACAAATATGTATTTGAAATATTACCGAAACTCAAAATTAGTTTTCGGATTTTAGAAATCGATTTCGTAAATAAGTGTATATCAACACACTCCAAAACATGAATAGAAGAACAAACAACAAGGCGAGGCATTAAAGCTCGATACCAATTGTTAGATCATTAAACATTAATGATCTTTGTGTGAACAAACACAAAGATCATCTAATCTAAATTGCGGAAATAAAATAAGAATTACCTCCAAACATTGTTGTTCTTTCCAAAGCTTGATCTTCCAATTTCTTCTTCTCCTCTCCTTAATGGTGTTCGAGTCAAAAACAGAGAATGCAATTGGGGACCAAACTACGTTGATTAATATCCCAAAAGATAACCGCCCATCAACCGTTATCTCTCATCATAATTTGACACTTGTAATGTGTGGGGCCCACAAGGATCACTTAGGATAAGTATAATGTAAAGAATACTTACATGATGATCACGAGCTGATGCAACAATTCTTTTCTAGTCTCCCTGCTCTTCAACATTTGATTTTATTACGCTGTAGATTTCATGACTATAAGAAATTGATAATATCATCGACTTCTCTTAATAGCTTGAGAATTGAAAATTCAAATTTTGAGCCTTTTTATAGAAGTGATCCAGTAATCAAGGTTTGTGCGCCTCAGCTTCGTGACCTCTACTTCGAGACTTCAACTCCAGCAAGAGAATACATTTTATCAAGCATGCCTGTGCTGCAGGAAGCATATATTAGTGCACCAGCATATCGTGATCCAACAAAGTTATGGCCATCAGAACTACACAAACATAAACATAATAACTCACACATCCTACTTGAGGTTCTCATTAATGTAAAGAAACTACACATACCTAATGTCCTAATTCAGGTGATGAATGATTTTCTCGTTTGAACAATTGAATATTTCTGAGAGTTTTTTTTTTTTTTGGCTAATAGTATCATTTTGGTCCCTGAAGTACTTTTCACGTTTTTTGTCGATTTGGTCAGCAAACTTTCGTCAATTCACTTTTGTTTTGGTCCATGAACTTTCATTTCCCTCTACTTTGGATCATTTTCGTAAGTTTGTATAGTAATGGATACTAACAAACAGGTTCAAAATCGATTTATTAGGTGATGAATCGGTTGTGAACTGCACATGAATCGCTTTTTGGTTAGCAATTGTTGTTCTTCAAACTCACCAAAAAGACCAAAAGTATAAGAAATGAAAGTTCACGGGTCCAAAAGTGAACAGATGTAAGTTCGATGATCAAATAAGCAAAAGGGTGAAAGTACTTCATGGACCAAATAATAATTTATGTTTTTTTTTTTTCGTGCTCTTACAATGTATGTTCTTAATTAATGTCTACTAATTCTTCTTGCTCATTTTTCTTAATAGTTTTCTCCGCATGAAGATTTCATGTGTAGCCGTCTTCCAATATTTTTTCCCAGTTTGACCTACCTTGAACTTTTCGGATGCTACGATGGTCCTGATATACTAAGGTTGCTCCAAGTTATGCCTAATCTTCAACATCTCATCTTCAACCTGCTGGTATGGAAAATGCTAAACAACAATGTCACACCCGTAAGACACATTAGCTCACAAAAGTTTTACATGTAACCTCGACTTAGATACAAGTTTTGCTAACCCACATAATTCTGATCTCGCCTTTCCACTTGTCCACTTGGCCACATTTGTCCGGGTTGTATATATATATATATCTTTGCACATCTTTTTTATTTTTCATTTCTATGACAATTTATTGACTATAATTTTGAATCCAGGTTAGTGGTTCAAGTGAAGATGATTTGACTCTTTACATTGGAGAAATGCTCCCACCATGCTTTCACTCGAAGATAAAGGAAATTCAAATAAGTGAATATGGTTATTTGTCTGAAGACTTTCCCATGATGAATTTTCTACTAAATAATATCGAAGATTTGAAGATCACAGAAAACACATATTCAACAGACTCATGGGGAGACGAAATCAAAACAATTAGGCTGGTAAGGGATTCTCTCGACTCCTAACCTTCCTTTGAAGCTTGATCAAGATCTATATCGTGGTAAAGACTTTGCAAGTTTGCTCTACTCATTCATGCCAAGTCTTAATTAGAATGACTCCTCCTTTGACAAATTAAGTTATTGAATCACATTTGTGTGATTATTGTATGAATTTAGCTATTGAATCACATTTGTCCATGATCATCAGGATTGTATCATTATCATGTTCTCACAATCTTCATTGGTATAATTAATTAATTCTTCGTGTGGGATTATAAATATTGTACACATAGGTCTAGAATACAAAAAGAAAGTGCGAACCACAAAAGGATCCTACTAATTACACGAGATTTTAAATTCCTTAACTATTAATTACACGGGATCTATATTATTTAGTTTCCTTAACAATATGCACAACTAAGACCTGTTCACTGCGCAAACCAAACCGCTAGCAAATAGAAGCCAAAAACCTTAATTTTTTTTCCTTTAATTCTCCTTGACGATTCAACTTTTTTAGATAACCACTGCCGCAATTAGAAGTGAAAACCTTAATTTTTTCTTTGGTTCTAGTTGTCGTTTCAACGTTTTTAATTATTGCCAATCCTATCTGATACTAATTTGTGGTGATTCAAATAATAACCTTTTTTTGTTTACTATCTATCAAATAAGCTTCAGATTTGGTAAGATCTCATAAGATGATTATAGCATCTCAAATGGTAAATATGGATTGTGAGCGTGGATTCTTGCTACGATAGCCACATGAAAAGAATGCATGTCCATCCCTTGTGACTCAAATAGACATTGGATTTTAAAATAGATCTCAAATGGTCCGTGTGGATAGATTGTAAATTTTATTTAAGAAAATTAATAGTTTTCCATATATTTTCGAGCGAATTGATGATGTAGCTATTAATTGCATCGTCTAGAAGTAGACATTCGATATAAACAATGTATATTGCATACATGTTTTAGGCACAACTAAGCTCTATAAGTTTCCTCTTAACTATATAAATTATATGTGTCTACTATAACTAAGTATGTCCCCCGAATGTCAATTAACCTGTAATTGCTCCTTGTAGTTTGCAGTTGAGATAAATTGCCAATCAATAAGGTAGGGGATGCTTCTCATAAGCTAGTAATAAGAAAAAATTGTTTTAACTTTTTATTTATTATTTTTTATGAGAAGTTTCTTGACTTCAAAGAACGTTGAACTCACGAGCTCTTCAAATCTTGACTTTTGACAAATGATGGTTTGCATTATTTTTAATGTGATATTATAATGATCCTTAAAATTTGTTTTTTCCCTCATTTATTTTAATCCGATGAAAGACATTGAAGAGAACATCAAGAGCAGAAAACCCTAATTTTCCCTCAAAAACTATGCTAAAACACTGAGTTATAACTTGCATTTATATTTGATTTATTATGTAAATGAGATTCGTTGGATTACATCAAACGTGTCAACATCTTAATAGCTCTCACTCAACTAAATGTATAGATGCAACTCGGACAAGTTGGCACAATAGTAAGGGCGAGTGTGGGGTTGCGTGAGTTAAGTGCACGATCCCTAGTTCGATTCCCCGATTTGTCAAGTTCATTTGGGCCACTAGAGGACATTCTCGGTCGAGCCTCCAGGGCCCTATGTGGGATTACTCGCACCTAAAGGGTACGGACACCCTTATAGTTATTAAAAAAAAAAAAAAAACTAAATGTATAGATGTCATATGCTCCCTTCGTTCCTTATTATCTGTTACATTTGCGCTTGTGCATAAGAATTAAGGTGATGATTGAAAGTCCTTAAATGATAGACATTGAGATTAAATTACCCCTCATTAATAGCCTACTTTTTTTAAGTTTTTGCTTTAAAAATTAATGTGGAACCCTAATTA
This sequence comes from Stephania yunnanensis, assembly GCA_039657365.1. Lineage (NCBI taxonomy): Eukaryota > Viridiplantae > Streptophyta > Magnoliopsida > Ranunculales > Menispermaceae > Stephania > Stephania yunnanensis. Next base: position 1,540,644 of record CM077589.1, read on the forward strand.
GCATTAATGACATAACTTTAAATTAGAGATAAAATTGGAAAAAAGACCATAAATACACTCTTAATTTTTAATGTGACACATATTGTGGAACAAGAAAAAGAATTTAATGTAACAAATAATATGAAACGGATGGAGTATATGAGAACTCTCACCCTCTCGATACAATTCACTAGTATAACGTTCAAAGTGGTTCTATCTTACATTTATTATCGTCATATTCCAAAGACCCTCCCTAAAGAATTGTTTTTATTTTCTCATTTTAGATTTTTAATCTACGAAACTATTCCTATTAAATAAGACTCTAAATTAAGGAATACGATAATCTCGCACATGTAAGGTCAGGCGCCTCTTTATAAGCGTTGCAATTTTTTCGAAATGTGTGCTTGCTTCTTTAAATCGGGTGCAATATTTTCGAGATGTGTGCTCTCATAATTTTATGTGTATTAATTGCACATTTTCCAAATGCTATGTAATTGTAGGCTTCTAAAAAAAAGTGTAATCGAAGCATTACCCTATTAATTAGATAACGAAACCTCATGCCCTAGCTAGCCTAATGTATTAACTATGTAGGCCTTAGTTGATACATTAAAAATTATTATATAGTGCGGGTATATTATAATTATATAATATTGATGTATTAAAGTTTTTAGTGGTTTGTATAAAGCGTGATAAACACTCTACGTACACTAGTTAGCTTTTATCATATGAATTGAAGAATTGAAGATCTAATCTGATGCAACTACTGTGTGGTTGATCGTGAGTTTGATTAAAGAAATCGAGATAGAAGAGAGTGATGAGATTGAAAGCGAAAGGAGATTAGGAAGAAGAATTGATTGAGAAGAGATTGGAGAAGAGAAAGAGAAAATTGAGAATTAAAGTTAGAGAAGAAAGAGAGAAGCTAAAGATATAGAATTGTATTTCTTGTTTGCCTTCACATAAAACTAATTACATCTTATATAGTGACTAAATCCTAACAAATTATATTAAAAGTTGACGTGGTTAACGTGAGATACCAAGTAAAGAACCAAGAAAAAAGACAATTGGATTCCAATGAACTCCTTAATTTCTATGAAGGGTAAGCAATTTGAGTGAAAAACAATACTTTTGTATGTACGAACTATAGAGATTATTAGGCTAAAGCACTTGCTAGGTTCATCTCCAATGGTAAATATGGATTGTCTACTCACGAATCGATATCTTTTTTTTTTTTTTTTTTATCAATAGTCATGAAGGCTTGAATAGACATTGATCAAGTTTAAAATTGCTCTCCAATTAATGGTCATTGTGGCATACATTGAAGGCTAATTCACATCCCATTAAAGATGCTCTAAGATTGGAACACAAAATGAGAATTTTCAAGCAACCGTTTTTCATAATACAAGTTCAAAAATGCCCCTATATACAAGAAGGAAGAGATAGTTGCATCAGTTGTGTGGCTTGGCACTCAAATGTGAAAATTTATAATTTTCAAGCCCAAAATGTTATCATAATGAGAATCATATGTATAGAAGCCTTTCCGAGAAGAAAAATACAGCAAATCGTGATGAAAATTCATTTAAGATTTAGAGGAGGCAGGAGTAGCTTTTTTTTAAAAAAAAAAAAATAGAAAGATACCAATGGTCTAGTTACATACGACACATCCTGTTGAAGATGCGTGGGCTGAAAGTTAGTCCCATATTGATTAAATGAAATTTTTTTAAGTTAAATCCCCACACGAGTTGAAGGTGGTTAAGTTGGGGATAATATCGGTGCTAGCGATAGCAGATGAGATCTATAAGAGTTGAAAGTATCTGATCCTAAGGAAGGCCAGACCACATAATCTGCCAGCTTGATGAAGTCCAAGAATTAGTTCATTTGTAAATTCTTGACTAGATAATGACTACCAAGAATTAGTTGCAAATTCTTGGAAAATAGGAAAAGATATGACAGGATGGCATTTTTTGTAATTTCGGTGAAGTTCGAGCGTTTGAGTTTTGGCGTTCCGGGGGCATGGGTTTATTGGAAACGGCGTGGAGATCACAACTCACAGCTATGCTGTGAGTACAACATTTTTCGGCGAAATTCCATCGTTTCGCCCTCCGAAACGGCAATTTTGCTTTTTTAGGAAACTTTTGTTTCGCTTATAACTTTCATTAGGAATTTCCGTTTTTATTGCCGTTTACGGCGTTTGTTTCTATTTTTTGTATAGTTTTCAGTTTAGGGCTTTTTTGACTTTTTACTATTTTTGGCAAATTTTAGGGTTTCGCTATTTAAGCGATCTATTAGGTGTAATTCGTAGTTTTTGGCTGAAATAAAATAATTTTTGAACTTTGGTGTAAGTTCTGACCTAGATCGAGTTGTTCGTGGATTCGTTCAATTGGTTTAGAAGATCTCCGCTGCGTCAGTTGGTATCAGAGTCCGCTTCAGCGTGATTGGAGAAATCATGCCGCCGAAGAGGAACCAAAGATCGTATCGAGGAGGTCTATGACCGTAACAATCTGAATCGACAAATTGGCCAAATAATTGACCAACGCATGGGCGCGGTGGTAGAACAATTAACTGCCAGAATCGATAAGTTATTGGGTCGGAATATGAATTGTATCCGTAACCATCGAAGGGAATCTGTATGTGATGAACCAGTAAGAGATTCTTCTACCGAATGGGAGGATGAGTATGTTGAGGCACCGAGGAGCCGCTACGGGCTGCGTGCGCGCATAGAGGATGATCGCAGGCGGTGGGAGTCTGGGATGAAGACAGAGGTCCCAGAATTCCATGGCACCCTTCAACCGGAATTGGTGGACTGAGGGTGCAGATCCAAGATGTCGTCAACATGTTTGACCCGACTTCCTTATCTGCAGCGCACCAGCGAGCATTGTTGGTGGAGAAACAACAGCGTTAGGGTGTGAGTAATGCTTCCAGTAATGTTAGTGTTGGGACAAACAATACTGGAGGTAATACCACTACAACTAACCTTGCTAGTAGCACGAACATACCTAGCGCTATTGGGATTAGATGTTTCGGTTGTTGCGAAGTTGGTCACAGGAAGTCGAATGTAAAGGGAAGAAGACTCTCTATATTGAGAATGAAGAGGAAGACGCAGGGGAAGAGGCAAACATCATTGCAGAACCAACCTTTGATACTTCTGACAACACAGAAGAGGAGATCGTGATTGGAGACGTGGGTACTGCCTTGGTTGTGAGGCGTTCTTGTATGACGCCTAGAATTATTGCTGATGATGAGTGGTTGCGGAATACCATCTTTCACCCAAGTGTACCATCTTAGGCAAGGTGGGTTCATGATTGATGCGGCAGTTGCGAGAATATCGTCTCAGTTGAAGCGTTTCAGAAGTTGGGCCTTGCAACTGAACAACACCCCAGGCCCTACAAGCTAGTGGTGAGGTGCAGGTGTCGAAACGCGCCTTGGTGACTTTTTCTATTGGTGCTAACTACAAGGATTCAGTTTGGTGTGATGTTGTGGCTATGGATGCTTGCCACTTGTTACTGGGACGTCATTGGCAGTTTGATAGGGGAGTTGTGCATGATGGCAGAACGAATAAGTACACCCTTATGTTCAAGGGAGTGAAGATTGTGCTAGTACCCGCCAAGGATCCGGAGAAAGTCAAGCTTAGTAAATAATCTAGCAGCTTGCTGTCTTTGGCAAGATTTGAAGATGCATTACAGGATTCTGAGGTAGTTTACATCTTGATGGGAAAGGAGGTAGATAGAGATGTTGATGTTCCTGATGCTGCAATTCCTATTTTGAAGGAGTTTTGTGATGTTTTCCCTGATGAGATGCAAGAAGGACTACCACCCTTGCTTGATATTCAACATCGGATTGACCTTGAACCTGGTGCGTCACTACATAATAGACCACACTACCGAATGAGTCTTAGTGTGCATGAGGATTTGCGCAGAGAGGTTGAAGACAAGTCACATTCGCACGGGCCGATGTATTTAATGTCAAACATCTTGTTCCCTATTATGGTGATACGTCGATGATGACAATTCGAGGCGAATTCTCCCACCATTAGAACAATTTCGGCATTTAATAGAGGTTTTTAAACCCCTATTAAAGGGGGTGTTATCAATTAACACCTAATTGATAGCAGTTTTAAAAAACCTCTATGTAATACATGTATTAAAAATTAAAACATAACACATTTTTACATGTCATTTAATAACACTCTATTTAATAGGGGTTTTAAAACCTCTATTAAATGCCAAAAATGTTCTAGTGCACCCTGAGGAGAATGATGAAGTCCAAGAATTAGCTTGCAAATTCTTGACAGGATAATGATGAAGTCCAAGAATTAGTTTGCAAATTCTTGACAGGATAATGATAAAGTCCAATAATTAGTTGCAAATTCTTGGAAAAATAGGAAAAGATATGACAGGATAGCATTTTTGTAATTTCGGTGAAGTTCGAGCGTTTGAGTTTTGGTGTTCTGGGGGCATGGGTTTATTGGAAACGACGTGGAGATCACGACTCACAGCTATGCTTTGTGAGTACAACGTTTTTCGAAATTCCATCGTTTAAGCCCTCCGAAACGGCAATTTTGCTATTTTAAGAAACTTTTGTTTCGCTTATAACTTTCATTAGGAATTTCCGTTTTTATTTCCGTTTGCGGCGTTTGTTTCTATTTTTCGTCTAGTTTTTCAGTTTAGGGCTTTTTGGACTTTTTACTATTTTTGGCAAATTTTAGGGTTTCGCTATTTAAGCGATCTATTGGGTGTAATTCATAGTTTTTGGCTGAAATAAAAGAATTTTTGAACTTTAGTTTAAGTTCTGACCTAGATCGAGTTGTTCGTGGATTCGTTCAACAGGTTGAGAAGATCTCCGCTGCGTCAGATACCTAGGATCAATCATACAAAATGATGGTAACATTGAAAATGATGTCATACATAGAATTCAAGCTGGATGGAAGAAATGGCGGAGTGCAACAGGGGTGATTTGTGATCGACAAGTTCCTACTAAGTTAAAAGGAAAATTTTATAGGACCGCAATTAGGTCAGCTATACTCTATGGAAGTGAATGTTGGGCGGTAAAGCAACAATAATTACATAAAGTGAATGTAGCAGAAATGAGGATGTTTAGGTGGATGTGTGGTAAAACTCGTAAAGATAGAATAAGAAATATATAAATTCAAAGACAAGTAGGAGTAGCACCAATTGATACAAAGATTAGGAAAGGGCGGTTGCGATGGTTTTGTCACCTGCAAAGACGGCCTACAAATGCTCAACTAGAAAACTCGACTCAATAGAAACTGTAAAAATTTGATGAGGTAGGGGCAGATCGAAGTTAACATGGGATGCATTAATTAAGAGGGATTTGAATGGTTTGCAAAGCTCACCATCAATTGCACTAAATCGAGCACAATGAAAAAGTTTGATCCATGTAGCCGACCCCAGTTAATTTGGGACTGAGGCTATGTTGTTGTTGTTGTGATGTCTTGATTGCAAGATAGTCTGTGATTAGGAGGTGGGCATTTTTGTCATTTCGCTTCAAATTAAATGTGGTTGGCAACCGAATCGAACATGAATTGAATTGGATTGGATTGGATTGTACTTGGAACTGTGAGATTAAGCTTAGCTTCTGAGGTGCCTTTTGTAATTTCCCCTCCTTGGGTACTTTGGAACCTTTGTTCCTCCTTACTACATAAAATAAAAAATAAAATAAAAAAAAAAAAAATTATAGATGTCTCAACCTTTTTTTTAATACAAATAAGCAGAGAAACATTAGGAGTGTGTAGAGATTAAATAATACAACCGAGCACCAATGTACAACAAAATGAAAAAGAAGTTACAAGACATCAACAAAATATGCTTGAATAGCAGACAATCAAAGATGCAACATTATCTTGACGGTTTAATCACAAAAAGAAACAACACTTTCATGCAACAATAAGTACACCATGCATAGCACATCTCTCTCAGTCCAACAACAACAACAACAACAACAATAGCAAATCCTTCTTAAAAAAACTAAAAAGAAAACTACGGTGTGGAGCAGCAAATAATTCTTTTTTTTCTGTTTCTTGGTTTTGGGCTTTTAGGATATGTAGTTTCAGTGGCTGTAACAAGCATGCATGCATGGGCATAGTTACCTTCCATCCATTTGTACATTATATTTTTTAGTCTTATATAATGCAACTGCCGCTATTGAAAAAAGAAAAAAGAAAAAAACAACCAAGCTGCCCAGTCAAATACTTTCATGCAACAATAAGTACACCATGCATAGCACAACAAATCCTTCTTAAAAAAACACTAAAAAGAAAACTACCTTCTTGAGACGTCAAAATCAACCGAGAAAATGCACAAGATTGATGAGCGTGTTCCCATGAGACTATGCCTGTGCGGTGGAGCAGCAAATAATTCTTTTTTTTTTTTTTTGTTTCTGTTTCTTGGTTTTGGCTTTTTGGGATATGTAGTTTTGGGGCTGTAAAAAGCATGCATAGAAAGGGCATTGGTTCCATCCTTTTGTACATGCATTATATTTTTTGATTCTTAATTAAGAAAAAATAAAACAATCAAGCTGCTAAGTCAAATGCTGAAGTAGGATTACAAAGATTAGATCAACAGAGAAGAGCCTTATTTTGATTCCTTACCCGTAACCATTCTTTCGTGAGTAGCATTATTTGTAAATTAGTAGCAACAAATCAAAATTATTGAGCAGCAAAGATTTTTTTTTTTTTTTTTTTTTTTTTTTTTTCTTGGTTTTTGCTTTTTTGGAATGTTTGGTTTCAGCGTGTATGGCATGGACATTAGTTCCATCCTTTTCTACATTACGTTTTTTTATTCTTTTTTGTTGATTCACTTGAAGTTACAATAAATTAAAATAGATGTGAACGTGTATTTATTCTTTTGGGATTAATTATAAAATTGTTTGTAAATAGCTAGCAACAAATCCAAATTATTGCATGCACTTAATGCAAATTCTTTGTTACAATAAATTAAAAATAAACAATGTATATTGCATACATGTTTTAGGCACACCTAAGCTCTATAAGTTTCCTCTGAACTATATAAATTATATGTGTCTACTATAACTAAGTATGTCCTCCGAATGTCAATTAACTTGTAATTGCTCCTTGTAGTTTGCAGTTGAGATAAATTGCCAATCAATTAGGTAGGGGATGCTTCTCATAAGCTAGTAATAAGAAAAAAGTGTTTTAATTTTTTATTTATTATTTTTTATGAGAAGTTTCTTGACTTCAAAGAACGTTGAACTGACGAGCTCTTCAAATCTTGACTTTTGACAAATGATGGTTTGCATTATTTTTAATGTGATATTATAATGATCCTTAAAATTTGTTTTTTCCCTCATTTATTTTAATCTGATGAAAGACATTGAAGAGAACATCAAGAGCAGAAAACCCTAATTTTCCCTCAAAAACTACGCTAAAACACTGAGTCATAACTTGCATTAATATTTGATTTATTATGTAAATGAGATTCGTTGGATTTCATCAAACGTGTCAACATCTTAATAGCTCTCACTCAACTAAATGTATAGATGCAACCCGGACAAGTTGGCACAATAGTAAGGGCGAGTGTGGGGTTGCGTGAGTTAAGTGCACGATCCCGAGTTCGATTCCCCGATTTGTCGAGTTCATTTGGGCCACTAGAGGACATTCTCGGTCGAGCCTCCAGGGCCCTATGTGGGATTACTCGCACCTAAAGGGTACGGACACCCTTATAGTTATTAAAAAAAAAAAAAAAAAAACTAAATGTATAGATGTCATATGCTCCCTTCGTTCCTTATTATCTCGTTACATTTGCGCTTGTGCATAAGAATTAAGATGATGATTGAAAGTCCTTAAATGATAGACATTGAGATTAAATTACCCCTCATTAATAGCCTACTTTTTTAAGTTTTTGCTTTAAAATTAATGTGGAACCCTAATTAGCATTAATGACATAACTTTAAATTAGAGATAAAATTGGAAAAAAGACCATAAATACACCCTTAATTTTTAATGTGACACATATTGTGGAACAAGAAAAAGAATTTAATGTAACAAATAATATGAAACGGATGGAGTATATGAGAACTCTCACCCTCTCGATACAATTCACTAGTATAACGTTCAGTGGTTCTATCTTACATTTATTATCGTCATATTCCAAAGACCCTCCCTAAAGAATTGTTTTTTATTTTCTCATTTTAGATTTTTAATCTACGAAACTATTCCTATTAAATAAGACTCTAAATTAAGGAATACGATAATCTCGCACATGTAAGGTCAGGCGCCTCTTTATAAGCGGTGCAATTTTTTCGAGATGTGTGCTTGCTTCTTTAAATCGGGTGCAATATTTTCGAGATGTGTGCTCTCATAATTTTATGTGTATTAATTGCACATTTTCCAAATGCTATGTAATTGTAGGCTTCTAAAAAAAGTGTAATCGAAGCATTACCCTATTAATTAGATAACGAAACCTCATGCCCTAGCTAGCCTAATGTATTAACTATGTAGGCCTTAGTTGATACATTAAAAATTATTATATAGTGCGGGTATATTATAATTATATAATATTGATGTATTAAAGTTTTTAGTGGTTTGTATAAAGCGTGATAAACACTCTACGTACACTAGTTAGCTTTTATCATATGAATTGAAGAATTGAAGATCTAATCTGATGCAACTACTAGTGTGGTTGATCGTGAGTTTGATTAAAGAAATCAGATAGAAGAGAGTGATGAGATTGAAAGCAGAAGGAGATTAGGAAGAAGAATTGATTGAGAAGAGATTGGAGAAGAGAAAGAGAAAATTGAGAATTAAAGTTAGAGAAGAAAGAGAGAAGCTAAAGATATAGAATTGTATTTCTTGTTTGCCTTCACATAAAACTAATTACATCTTATATAGTGACTAAATCCTAACAAATTATATTAAAAGTTGACGTGGTTAACGTGAGATACCACGTAAAGAACCAAGAAAAAAGACAATTGGATTCCAATGAACTCCTTAATTTCTATGAAGGGTAAGCAATTTGAGTGAAAAACAATACTTTTGTATGTACGAACTATAGAGATTATTAGGCTAAAGCACTTCTAGGTTCATCTCCAATGGTAAATATGGATTGTCTACTCACGAATCGATATCTTTTTTTTTTTATCAATAGTCATGAAGGCTTGAATAGACATTGATCAAGTTTAAAATTGCTCTCCAATTAATGGTCATTGTGGCATACATTGAAGGCTAATTCACATCCCATTAAAGATGCTCTAAGATTGGAACACAAAATGAGAATTTTCAAGCAACCGTTTTTCATAATACAAGTTCAAAAATGCCCCTATATACAAGAAGGAAGAGATAGTTGCATCAGTTGTGTGGCTTGGCACTCGAATGTGAAAATTTATAATTTTCAAGCGCAAAATGTTATCATAATGAGAATCATATGTATAGAAGCCTTTCCGAGAAGAAAAATGCAGCAAATTGTGATGAAAATTCATTTAAGATTTTGAGGAGGCAGGAGTAGCTTTTTTTTAAAAAAAAAAAAATAGAAAGATACCAATGGTCTAGTTACATACGACACATCCTGTTGAAGATGCGTGGACTGAAAGTTAGTCCCATATTGATTAAATGAAATTTTTTTAAGTTAAATCCCCACACGAGTTGAAGGTGGTTAAGTTGGGGATAATATCGGTGCTAGCGATAGCAGATGAGATCTATAAGAGTTGAAAGTATCGGATCCTAAGGAAGGCCAGACCACATAATCTGCCAGCCTGATGAAGTCCTAGAATTAGTTCGTTTGCAAATTCTTGACTAGATAATGACGACCAAGAATTGGTTGCAAATTCTTGGAAAATAGGAAAAGATATGACAGGATGGCATTTTTTGTAATTTCGGTGAAGTTCGAGCGTTTGAGTTTTGGCGTTCCGGGGGCATGGGTTTATTGGAAACGGCGTGGAGATCACAACTCACGCTATGATGTGAGTACAACATTTTTCGGCGAAATTCCATCGTTTCGCCCTCCGAAACGGCAATTTTGCTTTTTTAGGAAACTTTTGTTTCGCTTATAACTTTCATTAGGAATTTCCGTTTTTATTGCCATTTGCGGCGTTTGTTTCTATTTTTTGTATAGTTTTCAGTTTAGGGCTTTTTTTGACTTTTTACTATTTTTGGCAAATTTTAGGGTTTCGCTATTTAAGCGATCTATTAGGTGTAATTCGTAGTTTTTGGCTGAAATAAAATAATTTTTGAACTTTGGTGTAAGTTCTGACCTAGATCGAGTTGTTCGTGGATTCGTTCAATTGGTTTAGAAGATCTCCGCTGCGTCAGTTGGTATCAGAGTCCGCTTCAGCGTGATTGGAGAAATCATGCCGCCGAAGAGGAACCAGCATCGTATCGAGGAGGTCTATGACCGTAACAATCTGAATCGACAAATTGGCCAAATAATTGACCAACGCATGGGCGCGGTGGTAGAACAATTAACTGCCAGAATCGATAAGTTATTGGGTCGGAATATGAATCGTATCCGTAACCATCGAAGGGAATCTGTTGGTGATGAACCAGTAAGAGATTCTTCTACCGAATGGGAGGATGAGTATGTTGAGGCACCGAGGAGCCGCTACGGGCCGCGTGCAGTAGAGGATGATCGCAGGCGGTGGGAGTCTGGGATGAAGACGGAGGTCCCAGAATTCCATGGCACCCTTCAACCGGAAGAATTCTTAGACTGGCTGGCGTCAGTTGAAGAAGTCCTAGAATTCAAAGGTGTGCCCGAAGATAAGCGTGTGCAACTGGTTGCGACCAGATTCCGCAACAGGGCCATGGCTTGGTGGCAACAACATAAGTTGATGCGGAATAGGAATGGAAAGGCGAAGATCACCTCGTGGGAGAAGATGAAAAAGCACTTACGGGCTGAGTTCTAGCCTTACAATTTGTAACGCCTTATGTATAAGAGGTTGCAGAATCCGAGACAAGGGGCGAAGTCAGTAGATGATTACACCACTGAGTTTTATCAGTTAGTCGCTAAAAACGAACTGCAGGAGACTAACGACAAATTAGTGGCGCGGTATATTGGTGGACTGAGGGTGCAGATCCAAGATGTCATCAACATGTTTGACCCGGCTTCCTTATCTGCAGCGCACCAGCGAGCATTGTTGGTGGAGAAACAACAGCGTTAGGGTGTGAGTAATGCTTCCAGTAATGTTAGTGTTGGGACAACCAATACTGGAGGTAATACCGCTGCAACTAACCTTGCTAGTAGCACGAACAGACCTAGCGCTATTGGGATTAGATGTTTCGGTTGTTGCGAAGTTGGTCACAGGAAGTCAGAATGTAAAGGGAAGAAGACTCTCTATATTGAGAATGATGAGGAAGACGCAGGGGAAGAGGCAAACATCATTGCAGAACCAACCTTTGATACTTCTGACAACACGGAAGAGGAGATCGTGACTGGAGACGTGGGTACTGCCTTGGTTGTGAGGCGTTCTTGTATGACGCCTAGAATTATTGCTGATGATGAGTGGTTGCGGAATACCATCTTTCAGTCCAAGTGTACAATCTTAGGCAAGGTGTGCAGGTTCATGATTGATGCAGACAGTTGCGAGAATATCGTCTCAGTTGAAGCGGTTCAGAAGTTGGGCCTTGCAACTGAACAACACCCCAGGCCCTACAAGCTAGTGGTGAGGTGCAGGTGTCGAAACGCGCCTTGGTGACTTTTTCTATTGGTGCTAACTACGAGGATTCAGTTTGGTGCGATGTTGTGGCTATGGATGCTTGCCACTTGTTACTGGGACGTCATTGGCAGTTTGATAGGGGAGTTGTGCATGATGGCAGAACCAATAGGTACACCCTTATGTTCAAGGGATTGAAGATTGTGTTAGTACCCGCCAAGGATCCGGAGAAAGTCAAGCTTACTAAAGAATCTAGCAGCTTGCTGTCTTTGGCGAGATTTGAAGATGCATTACAGGATTCTGAGGTAGTTTACAGCTTGATGGGATAGGAGGTAGATAGAGATGTTGATGTTCCTGAAGCTGCAATTCCTATTATGAAGGAGTTTTGTGCTGTTTTCCCTGATGAGATGCTAGAAGGACTACCACCCTTGCTTGATATTCAACATCGGATTGACCTTGAACCAGGTGCGTCACTACATAATAGACCACACTACCGAATGAGTCTCAGTGTGCATGAGGATTTGCGCAGACAGGTTGAAAAAAGTACAAACAATATGCAGATCGGAAGAAGCGTCACGTGGAGTTTGAAGTGGGTGACTTTATATGGGCAGTTCTCACTAAATACCGGTTCTTTGTGGGTGATTACAACAAATTGTCGGTTCGGAAGATTAGTCATGTGGAGGTTCTTGAGAAAATTAATCCTAATGCTTACAGATTGAAGTTGCCAAGTCACATTCGCACGGCTGATGTATTTAATGTCAAACATCTTGTTCCCTATTATGGTGATACGTCTGATGATGACAATTCGAGGGCGAATTCTGTCCACCATTAGAATAATTTCGGCATTTAATAGAGGTTTTTAAACCCCTATTAAAGGGGGTGTTATTAAATAACACCTAATTGATAGCAGTTTTAAAAAACCTCTATGTAATACATGTATTAAAAATTAAAACATAACACATTTTTACATGTCATTTAATAACACTCTATTTAATAGGGGTTTTAAAACCTCTATTAAATGCCAAAAATGTTCTAGTGCACCCTGGGGAGAATGATAAAGTTCAAGAATTAGCTTGCAAATTCTTGACAGGATAATAATGAAGTCCAAGAATTAGTTTGTAAATTCTTGACAGGATAATGATAAAGTTCAATAATTAGTTGCAAATTCTTGGAAAAATAGGAAAAGATATGACAGGATAGCATTTTTGTAATTTCGGTGAAGTTCGAGCGTTTGAGTTTTGGTGTTCTGGGGGCATGGGTTTATTGGAAACGACGTGGAGATCACGACTCACAGCTATGCTGTGAGTACAACGTTTTTCGGCGAAATTCCATCGTTTCGCCCTCCGAAACGGCAATTTTGCTATTTTAAGAAACTTTTGTTTCGCTTATAACTTTCATTAGGAATTTCCTTTTTTATTTCCATTTGCGGCGTTTGTTTCTATTTTTCGTCTAGTTTTTCAGTTTAGGGCTTTTTGGACTTTTTACTATTTTTGACAAATTTTAGGGTTTCGCTATTTAAGCGATCTATTGGGTGTAATTCATAGTTTTTGGCTGAAATAAAAGAATTTTTGAACTTTGGTTTAAGTTCGACCTAGATCGAGTTGTTCGTGGATTCGTTCAACAAAGAGTTGAGAAGATCTCCGCCATTGCGTCGATACCTAGGATCAATCATACAAAATGATGGTAACATTGAAAATGATGTCACACATAGAATTCAAGCCGGATGGAAGAAATGGCGGAGTGCAACATGGGTGATTTGTGATCGACAAGTTCCTACTAAGTTAAAAGGAAAATTTTATAGGACCGCAATTAGGTCGGCTATACTCTATGGAAGTGAATGTTGGGCGGTAAAGCAACAATAATTACATAAAGTGAATGTAGCGAGAAATGAGGATGTTTAGGTGGATGTGTGGTAAAACTCGTAAAGATAGAATAAGAAATAAATAAATTCAAAGACAAGTAGGAGTAGCACCAATTGATACAAAGATTAGGAAAGGGCGGTTGCGATGGTTATGTCACCTGCAAAGACGGCCTACAAATGCTCAACTAGAAAACTCGACTCAATAGAAACTGTAAAAATTTGATGAGGTAGGGGCAGATCGAAGTTAACATGGGATGCATTAATTAAGAGGGATTTGAATGGTTTGCAAAGCTCACCATCAATTGCACTAAATCGAGCACAATGAAAAAGTTTGATCCATGTAGCCGACCCCAGTTAATTTGGGACTGAGGCTATGTTGTTGTTGTTGTGATGTCTTGATTGCAAGATAGTCCCTTTTGGTGATTAGGAGGTGGGCATTTTTGTCATTTCGCTTCAAATTAAATGTGGTTGGCAACCGAATCGAACATGAATTGAATTGGATTGGATTATACTTGGAACTGTGAGATTAAGCTTAGCTTCTGAGGTGCCTTTTGTAATTTCCCCTCCTTGGGTACTTTGGAACCTTTGTTCCTCCTTACTACATAAAATAAAAAAAAAAAAAAAAAAAAAAAAAATTATAGATGTCTCAACCTTTTTTTAATACAAATAAGCAGAGAAACATTAGGAGTGTGTAGAGATTAAATAATACAACCGAGCACCAATGTACAACAAAATGAAAAAGAAGTTACGAGACATCAATAAATATGCTTGAATAGCAGACAATCAAAGATGCAACATTATCTTGACGGTTTAATCACAAAAAGAAACAACACTTTCATGCAACAATAAGTACACCATGCATAGCACATCTCTCTCAGTCCAACAACAACAACAACAACAACAATAGCAAATCCTTCTTAAAAAAACTAAAAAGAAAACTACGGTGTGGAGCAGCAAATAATTCTTTTTTTCTGTTTCTTGGTTTTGGGCTTTTAGGATATGTAGTTTCAGTGGCTGTAACAAGCATGCATGCATGGGCATAGTTACCTTCCATCCATTTGTACATTATATTTTTTAGTCTTATATAATGCAACTGCCACTATTGAAAAAAGAAAAAAAAAACAACCAAGCTGCCCAGTCAAATACTTTCATGCAACAATAAATACACCACACCATGCATAGCACAACAAATCCTTCTTAAAAAAATCACTAAAAAAGAAAACTACCTTCTTGAGACGTCAAAATCAACCGAGAAAATGCACAAGATTGATGAGCGTGTTCCCATGAGACTATGCCTGTGCTGTGGAGCAGCAAATAATTTTTTTTTTTTTTTTGTTTCTGTTTCTTGGTTTTGGCTTTTTGGGATATGTAGTTTCGGGGCTGTAAAAAGCATGCATAAAAAGGGCATTGGTTCCATCCTTTTGTACATTCATTATATTTTTTGATTCTAAAAAGAAAAAATAAAACAACCAAGCTGCCCTGTCAAATGCTAAAGTAGGATTACAAAGATTAGATCAACTGAGAAGAGCCTTATTTTGATTCCTTACCTGTAACCGTTTTTTTGTGAGTAGCATTATTTGTAAATAGCTAGCAACAAATCAAAATAATTGAGCAGCAAAGATTTTTTTTTTTTTTTTTTTTCTGTTTCTTTATTTTGGCTTTTTGGGATGTTTAGTTTCAGTGCAAAAAGCATGTATGGCATGGACATTAGTTACATCCTTTTCTACATTATGTTTTTTTATTCTTTTTTGTTGATTCACTTGAAGTTACAACAAATTAAAATAGATGTGAACGTGTATTTATTCTTTTGGGATTAATTATAAATTGTTTGTAAATAGCTAGCAACAAATCCAAATTATTGCATGCACTTAATGTAAATTCTTTTTTGTTACATGTCTATTACATGTCTTTGGTTTGTGTTATATATATATAATCATTTCGATTCAAATGTAGCTACTTAGCAAAAGCAATTAATCTCCAATGGCCATTGTTCAAGCCCTTCTGATTTCTCTAACCATCCTCTTGTTTCCATTACTGTTATTCAAAACCAATGATAAAGTTCCAATGTTAATGCTGCCCATCAAGTCACAGGTATGACACTAATCCATCACTAGCTCTCAACTTCCAATTATTTCAGGCGACGCTATTGACGTTCCTAGCAACTTTGTTGTCATCATAGATGTTAACGTTTAATCCTTATAAAACTTCTTTGACCTTTGATACAGGTAGCAATGTCAGCAAAGATCCAATGCGTTACCATGTATTAATTGCATACAAGGGCAAAAAAAACCATCTTTAAACCTTCCAGCTCCATCACTTATTCTACAAATCCCTTCCAGCTCCCCCGTGTGCTCTAATTTCAATTATGTGATCGCAAAGATGGAGCTACTTATAAAGATGCTCTAGTTATAGCCTAGTACACTTTGGTGTAACTCCCACCTAAAAAAATTAAAAATATGTAGGATAGCCCTCCACTGCGCTACTTAAAAAATTATTTTTATAACTCCATCAAATATGGAGACAAATCATACACAATATTAAGCTATATATTAATTTTAAATTTAATAAATTTTAATAACGGGATCCTTGTCCCCTTGAGCGCAAAACAGCTAACACTCACTCCTAATCATGTATTCCCCTGTTTTCTTTTGGGTTGTGGCCACAACAACAGCGGCTTACTAAAGGAGCCGGGTATTAGTCCTCGACCCCATTTCCATAGTATCACAATTGTCTTCCTTATTTGGAGAACTCCAAGGTTACCTCGCATTAGCATAAGTACACTCCTATCATCAAAGATGCGAGCCAGCCCTAACGTAATTTCATACACTTTATAGGTATAAGTATTGATGTACGAAAACTACCAATCGATCTATCAATGCTCAATTCTGCTAGCCCATTACAAGGTTACCTGCCAAGGCTTACACAGTGCTTCATGATTCTTTTTCAAGATTAATGGCGGCGTATCCACTAGGGTAGAAGACTAAAACGATTGACGCTTGTTATCTTATTACATAAGAAAAGATACAGCAAATCCCCTTGCCGGAGATTGTAATGCACTTTAAGGATGGGGAGGTGGAGGTGCGTAGGACCGGGATTCTTGTTAAAACTAAAAAGGGCTTTTGCTTGGCTTTTTCGGCAAAGAGAGATGAAGGGACACCTGGAATCATTGGCAACAAACAACAATCCACATATGAGGTGGTGTATGATCTCGATGGAGAGAAGATTGGGTTTCGCCCTAACGGGTGCAGCTAGCTAGTACAGCAAAATCTACTTTTGATGACATCAACTTTATGACAGTTTTAAAGTAACTGTAATTCAAAAGTGATAAATAATGACATTTTTCTAATCAACCGTCATTGAAAACGTTCTAATAATTGTTTCTCATGCATTAAGATGACTTCTTCCTTACCAAGTTTTTATGACAGATGATAGTTTTTATGACATTTGATAGTTGCAACCAAGTGAAGGGTAAATTACTCCACTTGCTCCAAAGTTTCAATCGACATTAATGAATTTAATCCTCTCGTATTCTCTCGCTTGGTGGATTCGTGTTCAGTCTAGTGTCTTTCTTGTTTAGTCTCTTTCTTTATCTGAAGGTGTCCTGCTTAAATATCTGATTTCTTTTTCACCCTCAAAAGGCAAGGTCTGCTGATGGCATGAAAGAAGGCCCGAGCAAGTGAGAGTGGAGACAGATGCACGTACTATTAGTTGTGCAAGAGATAATTCTTATTTTGGTTCTATTGTAGATGATTGTGTTAGTTGGTAACAGACTTAATTAAGGTCATATCGACTTGTATTTGTTTGTAGATCACACAGTGGTAAGGGAGGCTAATTTTTTGTCTAGTCGAAACAAATGGCATGATTTGCAATAAAATTAACTTTTGGGTTTCCCAAAAAAAAAAAAAAAAAAAAAAAAAAAAAAAAGTTGATGGTTAACGTGAGATACCACGTAAAGAACAAAGAAAAAGGACAATTGGATTCCAATGAACTGGTAAGCAATTTGAGTGAAAAACAATACTTTTGTATGTACGAACTATAGAGATTATTAGGCTAAAGCACCGCTAGGTTCATCTCCAATGGTAAATGTGGATTGTCTACTCACAATCGAATCTTATCTTTTTTTTTTTTGATCAATAGTCATGAAGGCTTGAATAGACATTGATCAAGTTTAAAATTGCTCTCTAATTAATGGTCATTGTGGCATACATTGAAGGCTAATTCACATCCCATTAAAGATGCTCTAAGATTGGAACACAAAATGAGAATTTTCAAGCAACCGTTTTTCATAATACAAGTTCAAAAATGCCCCTATATACAAGAAGGAAGAGATAGTTGCATGAGTTGTGTGGCTTGGCACTCAAATGTGAAAATTTATAATTTTCAAGCCCAAAATGTTATCATAATGAGAATCAAATGTATAGAAGCCTTTCCGAGAAGAAAAATACAGCAAATCGTGATGAAAATTCATTTAAGATTTTGAGGAGGCAGCAGTAGCTTTTTTTTTTTAAAAAAAAAAATTAGAAAGATACCAATGGTCTAGTTACATACGACACATCATGTTGAAGATGCGTGGACTGAAAGTTAGTCCCATATTGATTAAATGAAACTCTTTTTTAAGTTAAATCCCCACACGAGTTGAAGGTGGTTAAGTTGGGGATAATATCGGTGCTAGCGATAGTAGATGAGATCTATAAGAGTTGAAAGTATCTGATCCTAAGGAAGGCCACACCACATAATCTGCCAGCCCCTGTAGCATTTACCCATAATTCAGACTTGAACACTGACCCAACGTACCTGATCAGCGAAACGTCGAGATTCGTGACAAAACCGGCCACAAAATTGACTTAACGACGGATCAGCGAAAGGACAAAAATTTCTCGCTAATCTTACTAACGACGAACGAAAATTCGTTGCTAATCTTATTGGCGATTAATGGATTCGATTAGCTACTAGAAATCGACTGAATTTTTTTAGCGCAACAGGTAACTGGAATCAAGCTTAGTTTCATTTCCATATATATATATATATATATATATATATATATAAAAGGCTCGGACACCTATGATTATCATACAATACATTAAGGTTTGCAAGTGTCGCATCTCGCATGCTGCTCTACAATCATTTAAAAAACAAAGTGCGTGCGAAATGGTGTTCCGCATGGCATCATGCACACGCATCACGTAGACTTAATGCTAACAGTGACAAACCCAAACTTACGACAACTAAACCTAGCTAAACTCATTGCAACAGCACTTTGGATGCCCTTACTTAATACTAGAAGGAAAAGAATTGTTCAAAAAATGTAAAAGAGCTACATTATGTAGGGGAATGTTGGCAGGGACGAAGCCAGCATCCAATCTGCGAACGGAGGCCAAGCCTCCATATCAAGTAAAAAAAATATACATGAAGCTTATAAAAAAAAATGTGCATGATTGATATATATTGAAAAACTAAACAAACATGTAGCAAATTCACATAATTAATTATCATTAAGTATTATTTCTAATGAAGGTCAACTATGAAGGCGATTTTCCTTGTAAGACGATTGTTAGAAAAATATAGAGAAAAGAAAAAAGATTTTCATATGATATTCGTAGATTTAGAAAAAAAACATATGATAGGGTCCTTAGAGATGTTCTTCGGTGGGTTCTAGAAAAAAAAAATGCGTGCTCGATACAAAGATACTATTAAGGATATGTATGATGGAGTAGTAACGAGTGTAATGACATTTGGAGGAACTACAAAAGAATTTCCCATTACAATAGGACTACATCAAGGATCGGCTTTAAGCCCATATTTATTTACTTTAGTTATGGATGAACTAACTAGACATATTCAAGATGATATACCATGGTGTATGCTATTTGCAGATGATATTGTCTTAGTGGATGAAACGAAAGATGAAGTGAATAAAAAATTATAACTCTGGAGGAATACATTAGAATCTAAAGGATTTAAGTTGAGTAGAACGAAAACCGAATATATGCACTGTGAGTTTAGAAACATTAGACATCGAGATGACGGAGCTGTAAATTTAAATTAGGGGAAGTAGAAGTTCCTAAGGTAAACCACTTTAGATACCTAGGATCAATCATACAAAATGATAGTAAAATAGAGAATGATGTCACACATAGAACTCAAGCTGGATGGAAGAAATGATGAAGTGCAACATGAGTGATTTGTGATCGAAATGTTCCTACTAAGTTAAAAGAAAAATTTTATAGGACCACAATTAGGTCGGCTATGCTCTATGGAAGTGAATGTTGGGCGGTAAAGCAACAACAATTACATAAAATGAACGTAACAAAAATGAGGATGCTTAAGTGGATGTGTGGTAAAGCTCGTAAAGATAGAATAAGAAATATAGAAATTCAAAGACAAGTAGGAGTAGCACCAATTGATACGAAGATTAGGAAGAGCGGTTGCGGTGGTTTAATTGGTCACCTGCAAAGACGACCTACAAATGCCCCAACTAGAAAACTTGACTCAATAGAAACTGTAGAAATTTGAAGAGGTAGTGGCAGACCAAAGTTAACATGAGATGCATTAATTAGGAAGGGCTTGAATGGTTTGAAAAGCTCACCATCGAATGCATTTAATCGAGCACAATAGAAAAGTTTGATCCATGTAGCGGACCCCAGTTAATTTGGGACTGAGGCTATGTTGTTGTTGTTGTTGTTGTTGTATTATCTCTAATGCTAATAGTTGATCTCAAAAAATTAAGTTTGGTATGAGGTCAAATGAACGTAAGTTTAAAAGTTAAGTTTTATTATACAAAAGTAACAAATTCAAGAGGTAAAAATTGATTTGTTTCAATGAAAACCACATGCACTAACTAATAATATGTACAAATTCGAAGAGTGATTTTTAATTGTAGTTTATTTATGTTGCTTCAAAATTCTATTATACAAAAGTAACAAATTCAAGAGGTAAAAATTGATTTGTTTCAATGAAAACCACATGCACTAACTAATAATATGTACAAATTCGAAGAGTGATTTTTAATTGTAGTTTATTTATGTTGCTTCAAAATTCACTGATAAGAATTAGTACATGCATGTGACATGATTTTTCTTAAACAAATGAAACAGTTGGACAAGAGGAAGAGGGGCTATCTAGTTAAATATTAAATAACCAATGGAAAAAATGTTTAACATATATAAGGGGAGGGGTGAGGTCAGGGCATGGCCCCCCTCACATTGGCTTTGGTTTTGTCTCTGAATGTAGGGGAAGATGCTCTTGATTATTCTTTGTGGAATTAATAAGCTTTTAATTGAGATGGGCCGAGGCGGTTTGGACGCCTACTGAGACAAAAAAAAAAAAAAGAAGTAAATGATCGAGCTAATAGTTCGACAAGCTTCTACTTCCAGTTTTATTATTATTATTTTTTTCGCTCTCATTGCCCGTGGGTTTCAGGAGATCAACATATCTAATTGGTTGATTATTCCTGAAAGGATATCTTGCAATTATATCTGGAATATAAAGTTTTAAATATTAATCACCATTCTAGAAAACCAATCAAAAAAGAGTGCAACAAGCACCGCTTCAATGAAAATGTAGTCAAAAATAAAATGAGAAAATAAAAAATAAATCTCAAGGATCATTGGAATAAACAATTGAAAATCAAGGATATGCATAACTAGAAGGATCCATAGTGAACTTGATTATTGTACCAAGATCAAAGATGGACTTGAATTAAATATTAGCTAAAGGTTTAGTACTTATTTTAATTTGTATTATACGGGTATCAAACCTTGTCAGTTCGGGTCGAAAATATACACTTTGGCAACAACAGGTAAAATAAAAATAAATAAATAACTAAATCTTAAGGAATAATTAATCCTTTGTAACATCTAAAAGAAAATGAAAAATAGTATAATGCCAACAATGTCACAAAACAAAACACGTTGGCTCACAAGAACCTTCCATGTGACCTTGACTTACATGTTTTGCATCGAGATTTGTGTATACCCATATCTCGATGAATACATGGATGAATATTATTTGCTTATGTGTCTTGCAGTATGACATGTTGTTGTTGTCATCTAACATTTCTCAAAAAAATAAATTAAATCTTACGTAATGATTGTTGTAATATCTCACTAAAAATAATAAATGAGAGAATAAAAAACAAATTTTAAAGAAGGATCATGGTAATATCTCATTGAAAATATAATATATTAATGAGGAATCTTAATTGAATTTCTCTTCGATGTAATGATTTCTCTAATTTTATATATTTGTGTTGAATTGCATATTTGTAATATCATATGGGGCGAGTGATTACATAACCGATGTTTATTCCGGTTTTATTTTAATATTGCATATTATATTTGGATTATCTAAAAGGTTTTAAATTAATTTCTAACTGCGTTCATGATTTGTTTTATTTTGATAGTCAATATACGATAATGCTTATCGGGTAAAGGTAGTAAGGTTTGTTGGCTCTAGTTAAGTCTAACAAAGGTAATTTGGGCTCCATTAGGGTTTCAAAGCTAAGTATTGCCCTAATCAAGTTAGGAGATGCTACGACTTGGTATCGAGCCTAGGTCACCTAAGTTCGAGTTTGGTTTACAACAAGATTCATAGTACTAGGTTTAAAGTCGATTACAAACTTGATGGTAGGGACAAGGTTTAAGAGCTTTGTTATATTGAATAACTCGATACGATGTGTGGTGCCGAGTTTATGGTTTATCAATTTTAGGGATAAAGTGGTAACGATGATACGATTGGGTATCATGGACAATGCTTCGACCTTACATTCACTTTTGGATGGTGTTCGAAGTGAATGTTAACATACTTTAAAAGTGTAAGGTACTCTCATTACCCTAATAATGGAACCTAATTTCCTTAACCTAATAATGGAACCTAATTTCCTTAACTACTAATAATGTAACATGTGGTTACGAAAGGCTGACTAACACATAATTAAGTCTTATGCGATTTAGATTAAGGCTTGATTACGGGATTAGGCCGGCGGTGTCTGTTTTGTAAAAGGGGCCGTCACGAAATCTCCATGGATTTCATGGAATTTGATGGATTTGAATTGACTTAATCCAAATCCATCCAAATCTTTTGGTTGTGTATTTTTTTAATAGAAACCCATCAAAATCTACTGATTTAAAAATTGAATACATCTAGACTTTTTAGAAATTTATCAAAATTCATCGAAGTCTTAATTAAATACCCATTGATTTTTTAAAAGTCCATTAAAAATCTTTAATTTGCAATCCAAATTAAATACACTTTGATTTCAAAATCCTCCAAACTCTTTTAAAATCATTTAAAACCATTCAATTAAATACACCACCCTAAAAGAATATATAATAAATCTTACGCAATGATTAGTATAATATCTCACTAAAAATAATAAATGAGCGAATAAAAATCAAATTTTAACATAGGATCATTGTAATATCTTTTCATTAAAAAGATAATAAATGTGGGGATCTTAATTAACAGTTTTACAAAAATTTAAAAAACCTCCTTATGAATCCGGACTCATGGGGCCAAGTAAATTCTGGACTCATGAAGCCAAGTAATTAAATTTATTGTTTAATTTATTTGTCTACATCTTTATTAATTTCATCATTAGAGAAAAGGGGTTTGGTCGTGCGCGCACTTACATGGCAGCGAAGAGGAGAAGAATCTTCCTCGGATTGAGAGACATAAAGCGGTTGAATCGCTTACGTCGTCCATCAACAAATTTCAACGAGAGCAGGGCCATTTATAGCGAATGCAACTGTCGGAAGAGTCTCGGTGGTGATTAACGGCTCCAATTAAAATCATTAATTTGTCTATTTGATTTTTTTTATTAAAATATATTCCATAATACTTTTAAAAGATTTGTAATAGTTCTTAAGAAAAAAAGTATAATTATTTTTTATCATAAAGTGCAAATTATTTGTTTCATTAGAAAAAAGCACAAATCTACCGGTATCAATTAAAATCTTGTTTAAAGTGAAAATATTAAACGTTAACAAAAGTCATTAAAATGTAGCGTACATAAAAGTTTATCATAGCCTTTAAAAATCTACGAAAATCTATAGAATTTTTAAAAAAATGTCATACAATTATAAAAATACCCGAAAGTCTATTAAAATCCCAATTGAATACGCCATTGGTAGTTTAAAAATTGAATACACCTAGACTTCTTAGAAATTTATTAAAACCCATTGAAGTCTTAATTTTATACACCTTGATTTTTCAAAAGTCCATTAAAAATCTTTTGAAATCCAAATTAAATACGCCTTGATTTCAAAATCCTCTGAACTTTTTTAAAATCCGTTCAAATTATCCAATTGAATACACCACCCTAAAAGAATACTCCCTCTGTTTCTATTGAAGTAATGTTTTAAGGTTATTCACAGTTTTTAAGAAGTCCTTTAATTATCTTGAATGAGGAGAAAGTGGTAGTCAAATGACTAAATCATCATTTATCTCTCCTAACCTCACCATTTCTACATACACTAGTTATTAATGAGTAATTAATAGATTTTCTTTTTCTATGAAAGGTATAAAATTCAATTAAGTAATTAATGTGTATTGAAACTATGAAATGACATATATTGTGAAATATTTCAAAATAACTAATAAGTCACTTATAAAGAAACGGAGGAGGGAGTATATAATATATCTTATGTAATGATTAGTATAATATCTCACTAAAAATAATAAATGAGCGAATAAAAAACAAATTTTAACAAAGGATCATTGTAATATCGATCTTTTCATTTAAAAGATAATAAATGTAGGAATCTTAATTAAGAGGTCTCATTTGCTTTATTATTTAAGAGGAGAAGGAAACCATGCATCGATCAAACCACCTTATAATATGGAAATGAAGGGTGATAGGATTAGTGAACTGCCCGACTCGATTCTTCATAATGAAATCCTCTCTAGACTCCCAACCAGGTGTGTTCTGGCTACCAGCATCTTGTCTAAGAGATGGAGATGGTTGTGGACTGGTGTTCCAAACCTCAAGTTTTCGTGTTTCGGTAAAATTTCCTGTGGTCCTGATAAACCCGCCATGTTCATGAATTTTGTTGATAATGTCTTGCTTCGCCATGACATTTCAAACTTGCATTGCTTCAAACTTGGATGTTTTGGTATTTGTGACATATCTCGTGTTCATTCATGGATTTCAACTGTTGCCCACTCAAAGCTCCGTGAACTTTATTTGAAAATTTATGAACTAGATTCCAATGTGATTCCTATGAGTGTTTATTGCTGCGAGGCCCTCGTGGTGCTCGAAATATTCTTTTTGGGATCTAAATTCAATCCGCCTACTTCCATTTCTCTTCCATCTCTTAAAACACTCAAACTTAATAGTTTGAGTTTTGTGGATGATGATCACGACCTGATGCAACAATTCTTTTCTAGTCTCCCTGCTCTTCAACATTTGATTTTATTACGCTGTAGATTTCATGACTATAAGAAACTGATAATATCATCGACTTCTCTTAATAGCTTGAGAATTGAAAATTCAGATTTTGAGCCTTTTTATAGAAGTGATCCAGTAATCAAGGTTTGTGCGCCTCAGCTTCGTGACCTCTACTTCGAAACTTCAACTCCAGCAAGAGAATACATTTTATCAAGCATGCCTGTGCTGCAGGAAGCATATATTAGTGCACCAGCATATCGTGATCCAACAAAGTTATGGCCATCAGAACTACACAAACATAAACATAATAATTCACACAACCTACTTGAGGTCCTCATTAATGTAAAGAAACTACACATACCTAATATCCTAATTCAGGTGATTAATGATTTTCTCGTTTGAACAATTGAATATTTCTGAGAGTTTTTTTTTTTTTTTTTTTTTTAGCTAATAGTATCATTTTGGCCCTTGAAGTACTTTTCACGTTTTTTGTCGATTTGGTCCCCAAACTTTCGTCAATTCACTTTTAGTCCATTAACTTTCATTTCCCTCCACTTTGGATCATTTTCGTAAGTTTGTATAGTAATGGATGCTAACAAACAGTTGAAAATCGATTTATTGGGTGATGAATCAGTTGTGAACTGCACATGAATCGCTTGCTGGTTAGCAATCGTTGTTCTTCAAACTCAACAAAAAGACTAAAAGTATAAGAAATGAAAGTTCACGGGTCCAAAAGTGAACAGATGTAAGTTAGATGATCAAATAAACAAAAGCGTGAAAGTACTTCATGGACCAAATAATAAGTTATGTTTTTTTTTTCGTGCTCTTACAATGTAAGTTCTTAATTAATGTCTACTAATTCTTCTTGCTCATTTTTCTTAATAGTTTTCTCCGCATGAAGATTTCATGTGTAGCCGTCTTCCAATATTTTTTCCCAGTTTGACCTACCTTGAACTTTTCGGATGCTACGATGGTCCCGATGTACTAAGGTTGCTCCAAGTTATGCCTAATCTTGAACATCTCATCTTCAACCAGCTGGTATGGAAAATGCTAAACAACAATGTCACACCCGTAAGACACATTAGCTCACAAAAGCTTTCCATGTAACCTCGACTTATATACAAGTTTTGCTAACCCACATAATTCTGATCTCGCCCTTACCACTGGGCCACATTTGTCCGGGTTGTATATATATATATATATCTTTGCACATCTTTTTCATTTTTCATTATGACAATTTATTGACTATAATTTTGAATCCAGGTTAGTGGTTCAAGTGAAGATGATTTGACTCTTTACATTGGAGAAATGCTCCCACCATGCTTTCACTCGAAGATTAAGGAAATTCAGATCAGTGAATATGGTTATTTGTCTGAAGACTTTCCCATGATAAATTTTCTACTAAATAATATCGAAGATTTGAAGATCACAGAAAACACATATTCAACAGACTCATGGGGAGACGAAATCAAAACAATTAGGCTGGTAAGGGATTCTCTCGACTCCTAACCTTCCTTTGAAGCTTGATCAAGATCTATATCGTGGTAAAGACTTTGCAAGTTTGCTCTACTCATTCATGCCAAGTCTTAATTAGAATGACTCCTCCTTTGACAAATTAACTTATTGAATCACATTTGTGTGATTATTTTATGAATTTACCTATTGAATCACATTTGTCCATGATCATCAGGATTGTATCATTATCATTATCATTATCATGTCTATAATACAAAAAGAAAGTGCGAACCACAAAAAGATCTTACTAATTACACGAGATTCTAATTTCCTTAACTACTAATTACACGGGATCTATATTATTTAGTTTCCTTAACAATATGCACAACTAAGACTTGTTCGCTGCGCAAACCAAACCAATAGCAAATAGAAGCCAAAAACCTTAATTTTTTTTCCTTCAATTCTCCTTGACGATTCAACTTTTTTAAATAACCATTGCTGCAATTAGAAGTGAAAACCTTAATTTTTTCTTTGGTTCTAGTTGCCCGTTCAGCGTTTTTAATTATTGCCAATCCTATCTGATACTAATTTGTGGTGATTCGAATAATAACCTTTTTTGTTTTCTATCTATCAAATAAGCTTCAGATTTAGTCAGATCTCATAAGATGATTATAGCATCTCAAATGGTAAATGTGGATTGTGGGCGTGGATTCTTGCTACGATAGCCACGTGGAAAGAATTCATGTCCATCCCTTGTGACTCAAATAGACATCAGATTTTAAAATAGATCTCAAATGCTCCATGTGGATAGATTGCAATTTTTATTTAAGAAAATTAATAGTTTTCCATATATTTTCGAGAGAATTGATGATGTAGCTATTAATTGCATCGTCTAAAAGTAGACATTCGAAATAAACAATGTATATTGCATACATGTTTTAGGCACACCTAAGGTCTATAAGTTCCCTCTAAACTATATAAAATATATGTGTCTACTATAACTAAGTATGTCCACCGAATGTCAATTAACTTGTAATTGCTCCTTGTAGTTTGCAGTTGAGATAAATTGCCAATCAATAAGGTAGGGCTCATAAGTTAGTAATAAGAAAAAATTGTTTTAACTTTTTATTTATTATATTTTTATGAGAAGTTTCTTGACTTCAAAGAAAGTTAGGAGCTCTTCAAATCTTGACTTTTGACAAATGATGTTTCAACATTATTTTTAATGTGATATTATAATGATCCTTAAAAAAGAAATTTCCCTCTTTTATTTTAATCTGATTAAAGATATTGAAGAGAACATCAAGAACAAAAAACCCTAATTTTCTCTCAAAAACCTTGCTCAAACACTGAGTCATAACTTGCATTTATATTTGATTTATGTAAATGAGATTCGTTGGATTACATCACACGTGTCAACATCTTAATAGCTCTCACTCAACTAAATGTATAGATGCAACTTGGCACAATAGTAAGGGCGGGCAGGTTGGCACAATAGTAAGGGCGAGTGTGGGGTTGTGTGAGTTAAGTGTACGATCCCGGGTTCGATTCTCTGATTTGTCAAGTTCATTTGGGCCACTAGAGGACATTCATGGTCAAGCCGCCAGGGCCCTATGTGGGATTTGTCGCACCTAATGGGTACAGACACCCTCACGGTTACTAAAAAAAAAAAATTAAATGTATAGATGTCATATACTCCTTCCGTTCCATATTATATATCACATTTGCGCTTGCGCATAAGAATTAAGGTGATAATTGAAAGTCCTTAAATGATAGACATTGTGATTAAATTACCCCTCATTAATAGCCTATTTTTTAAGTTTTTGCTTTAAAAATTAATTTGGAACCCTAATTGGCATTAATGATATAACTTTAAATTAGAGATATAATTGAAATAAAGACCATAAATACACCTTCGATTTTTTAATGTGACACATATTGTGGAACAAGAAAAATAATTTAATGTAACAAGTAATATGAAACGGATGGAGTATACGAGAACTCTCACCCTCTCGATACAATTCAATACAGTGATTCTATCTTACATTTATTATCGTCATATTCCAATGACCCTCCCTAAAGAATTGTTTTTTATTTTCTCATTTTAGATTTTTAATCTACGAAACTATTCCTATTAAATAAGACTCTAAATTAAGGAATATGCTAATCTCACACATGTAAGGTCAGACGCCTCTTTATAAGCGGTGCAATTTTTTCGAGATGTGTGCTTGCTTCTTTAAATCCGGTGCAATATTTTCGAGATGCGTGCTCTCATAATGTTATGTGTATTAATTGCACATTTTCCAAATGCTATGTAATTGTAGGCTTCTAAAAAAAGTGTAATTGAAGCATTACCCTATCAATTAGATAACGAAACCTCGTGCCCTTGCTAGCCTAATGTAATAACTATGTAGGCCTTAGTCGATACATTAAAATTTATTATATGTGGGTATATTAGAATTATATAATATTGATGTATTAAGGTTTTTAGTTGTATAAAGTGTGATAAACACTCTACATACACTGGTCATCTTTTATCATATGAATTGAAGAATTGAAGAATTGAATAAATAAACCCTGGATTGAGTGTTTGTATGTGTTCTTTATTGTTGGTTTGTTCTTTCATTCCTCCTGTAATCCTTTCTTCATCATGGCCATTGGATCAAACACTCGAGATGACAATTATAGTACTCTTTCTAATTAATCTCCATGTACTTGTTTTTCGGGTTATTCGACTCAATCCATGCCTGGGTTTGGGCCCCAAATTCATGTTCAGACATTTTTTTAATACAAAAGTCCAATCCACGAAACTTTTTTAAAGAATCAATCTGATGCAACAACTAGTGTGGTTGATCGTGAGTTTGATTAAAGAAATCAG
Source organism: Stephania yunnanensis (assembly GCA_039657365.1). NCBI lineage: Eukaryota > Viridiplantae > Streptophyta > Magnoliopsida > Ranunculales > Menispermaceae > Stephania > Stephania yunnanensis. Next base: position 1,569,819 of record CM077589.1, read on the forward strand.
ATAGAAGAGAGTGAGAGAGTGAGAAAGAAAGAAGACGGAGATTAGGAAGAAGAATTGATTGAGAAGAGATTGGAGAAGAGAAAGAGAAAATTGAGAATTAAAGTTAGAGAAGAAAGAGAGAAGCTAAAGATGTAGAATTGTATTTTTATACTACTATGACCCTATTTTACATTATATTTCCCTTTACAGGTATGCATCACAATCCAGTATACTTTTCTCTCTCTATATACAAAAATTGCAATAATTCAAAAAAAATTACAAAATTCTATTATTTTGTAACAAATATATACAAAGGTTTATTGTGATAAGCACTTTCAAGTAAGTATTTTCGCCTCCTTGAAACTCCTAGAAAACTCTCATTTCTTCATCTTTGATTTTATTTTCAGCTTTTAATTTTTGAACAACCACCGATGACCGATCTTCTCTTTTGATATATCAATAGCGGTTTCAATAACATTTTTTGCTTTATATGGTTTATTATATAAAATATTAGTATATACAATTTAGACCTAAGAAGATTAGTATACATAACTTGTTATGGTTGTCAGATTTTTTTTATAAGAAAAAAAAATGCCTCCACAAGGGTCATGCAAATTATTGGGCCACGCAATTGGCTTATGGCTGTTGGATTATTGGCCCAAGTCCCCATTCATTTATCATCTTTGTATAAATGCATATTTTTCAACAAAAAATCTGTTTGGACTCTTTGAGTCCGGACTCAAAAAAAATTTTGTTAACAATTTAAGATATCTACCTAAGTAAAAGACCTAATACCCCTCTACCCCAAACACTAATAATGAATTTTAATTAAGGATCTTTATGTCTTTTTGGTTGTTTGAGTCCGGACTTTTTGAGTCCATCTAGCATTACCCATTTTTCAAAGACGATGTGTGAATTTACTTTAACTGTACCAATAAATTGAGTGGTCCAATGATTTGGTATGAGATTTAAAAGTGAAAGGTCATTGGTTCAAACTTTGGTAAGTACAAAAGGAGTAGTGCCTTTAATTTCTATTTATTCATTTGGTTATTTTACTGACTCCAATTACTCTTCATCTACGTATTTCCCTAAGTTTTGATGAATCCTCGAGCTTGATGTCAAAACCTAATCCACAGTTTAGTTTAAAAAATTTACTTGAACTAATTAGTCCGGACTCATATGGAGGTTTTTTAAATTTTTGTAAATATTTAAGGGGAATTAAAAGAATTTTACAAGTGATTATGGTGGCTTCATTAATTGCTCGATGATGTATTTGAAATAAAAAAAAAGTTTTGAGTCCGGACTCATGAGTCCAAATAGCACTACCTTTAATAATAAATAAAAACGATGAGGTTTTTTTTATTATGTTGATTAAATATAATGAGATTAACCAATCATCACACGTACGTACGCATATATATATTTAGAAGTCCGCTATTGTAACTCATAGCTTTAATCTCTCCAAACGAGAAGTGTATGCCTGTGGGCCATGCATGCATTTCAACGCACATGCATCTCGAGACGCATCTTACGACATGTGCATGTCGTTTGTGGGTTGCGAAAGCATTTCCATATATTTAATATCATGTTTGATGGTTGCACGACCAAAGAGTTATATATTGCATATATTTAAAAAAAAAAAAAAAAAAAAACCTTAGGTATATATATTTTTTACTTAGATCTTTTTCAATGATTGATATTGAATGAAAGATTATGTACTTGTATAAGTTTATAATCTTATCTCCAGTTGAAACATATCCCGATGCTAAACCCGCGAGTTGAGGTCACATGGATAGCTTTTGTGAGTCAATGTGTCATGCGATTTATTGTTGTCATTCTAGCATTTTTCTATTTTCTTTTAGATGTTACAAACGATTAATTCTTCCTTTAAGATTTATTTATTTATTTTTATTTTAACTGCGATTGCCAAAGTGTAACTTTCCCTCTCGAACTTACAATGTTTAATGCTCGTATAATACAAAACAAATACTAAATCTTTAGCTAATACTTAATCTAAGTCCATATTGGATCTTGATATAATAGTCAAGTCCACTATAGATCCTTCTAGTCATGCGGATCCTTCATTTTCACTTAGCACACTAAAGCTCTATGAGTTCCCTCTTAACCATCTAGATTATATGGTTTACTATGATCGATTAAGTCTGTCCACTGAATGCCAATAAACTCATAAGCTAGTCATAAAAAATATTTTAATTTTTTAATTTATTGTTTTTTATGAGATTTTTTTAACTATTAATTAGCTCTTTTACTTTTTTTATGTCGTAGGAGTCCAAACTGCCTCGACCCCTCCCAATTAAAGTCTGATTAATCCCACGAGGAATAATCAAGAGCACAATAATCGAAAGACATAATGTAGGTCTTTTACATTTCTTGAACAACTCTTTTCTTTCTAGTACTAAGCAAGGGCATCCAAAGTGTCACAATGAGTTTAGGTTTAGTTTTCGTAAGTTTGTGTTTGTCACTATCAGCATTAAGTCTACGCGATGCCATAAATGGTTGCAAAGTCGCATGCGAGATGCAACACTTGCAAACTATAATGTATCGTATGATAATCGTAGGTGTCCGAACTTTTTATATGTATGAAAATGAACTAGAAGTATATTACTAAGAGATTAAATTAGTGTGTTGCTATGAGCGCCGCACTTATTATTAAAGGCACCCAACTTTTATGATTATTCTCAACTCTAAATTTTGTTTTGATGCAAATGACAAAATTGCACCTTCATATATATGAACCCTTCGCACACCCAAAATTTTATGAATTTCAGTGAAATTTTTTGGGTGCATTTGGTAAACCACTTGTTGCCCTCAACAATGGTGTGCCTTCAGTAATAGGTGGGGTGCCAATAGTGGCCCTCTTAAATTATCAGCCATCAACTGAAGGAGAACTTGGCAGAGTTCATTACTATGGTTCAAATGGAATATATAGCAGACAATCAACATACATGAAAATACATGACAATGCCACAAAAGGGCTCTCTTCCTATGACCAAACTATTACTCTACAAGGAGAGGAAGAATTTATGGCAGTCACAAAAACACTCATGCAGTAGTGATGCATTTTCCTCTCATATTCTACCCTTCGTGTCATCGACGCGGCGGCTCCGCATCGACAACATTAGCGGAAACAGAAGATTGTTCGATGTAAATCGATAAAAAAAAAAAAAAAAAAGGAAATATAGAGAGTTATTTGATCTCATCACCTCTTGCTGTAATAAATTATGATGCCCCTGCACTTACCTATCCTCCACACTTAAGGTCTTCCTGTTAATGGCAAGTGTGAAGTAAATGAGAATCATTGTGCCCATGCTGGACCTGAAACCACCAACAACTTATGTTTAGTAAGTATCTTTGATATTAAATATCACATCTACTACTCCCAATGAGCGAGACAATTTCATTTCGATGATTTAACAGTGTGCGATAAATGGAATGTCAGATATGGTTTATTTTAATTGATTAACTTATTATTATCTAAGATATTATTATAGGTCTTTTGGTCTTTTTTAAGTAGAGTTGGTCATTGATCATCCGTTGAAAGTCCCCAACCTTCGCAGTAATTAAATAAGTGTTTTTAGACAAAAGGTTATCCATCAAACTATCGCACAATCAAGACTGCAGAAAGTTGAAGATCTTCTAATGAGAATTACTTGTAAGTCTTTTATTTATAATTTATATGAGATTTATGAGATCTTGAGTGTTTTAATTTCATCCATCATGGAACTCCTACGTGCATGGACTAAAATTTGTGATCTTATCTTTTCAGTTGTCAGGGGAAGATACAAATGCAACATGAGATGTTTGTTTCATTCTTTGTCTACATCTTTATTTCATCATTAGAGAAAGGGGCTTAGTCGCGAGCTCACTTACATGGTAGCAAAGAGGAGAAGAATCTTCCTCGGATTGAGAGACATAAAGCGGTTGAATCGCTTACACCGTCCATCAACAGCTTCTACGAGAGCAGGGCCATTTATAGCGGGTGCAACTGTTGATAGAGTCTTGATGTTGATCAATGGCTCCAAATGTGAATTCACTGCAACATAATATGGCGAGTGAGATAAATTTATGTGCCGGCCTAACTAATTTATAGAGGAGTAGCTTCCAAAACTTAGTAAAAAAAAAACAGTCCGTACTTTTGAGAAGTAGCTTCCTCGACGCTTCGTCTATTTCATCTTCATCAGGGCAACATCTTCTCTCTAGGCGATAAGAACCTTTGCGCGAAAGCACTCTCTACAGAAATTAATGGAAAAAAATATCACAATTATAGTTTGAATGAGAAAAGAAACTTTTCAACTAGGAGTTTAGAATATACTTACAGTCATCTTTGGGCTTCCTGAGTTCATATCTAGGGACTGCGCTAGGCTTTCGACATCCAATATCACATTACCACTTTTATCCATGGTAATCACTTGACTCTGAACAATATATAACACAGAAAATCAGCGGCTTTCAATCGTTACCAAGAACATTGTATTAGTTTTTTCAATGACTGGTTGTTTCGCAAAACATCTAACAACGTTACAACAACAAAAAATCCCAAATTAATTGGGGCGGGCTATATGGATCAAAATTTTCCAGTTTGCTTGATTTAATGCAACAACATTTTCAAATCAAGTGTTAAACATTCGAATGAGCATTGAACAAGTCGCCGTCATGAAGATTATTAAACATATTTTAGCAATTATTCAACAATGTAAAATTATCAAATATCAAACAAACCTTAAAGAGATCAAAGCATGTTAAATAAAAACATGATGCTCCCATGTGACTGACCAGGGAAAAATTGTTCTTTCATGTGAAATGGGAACATGCACCACATGTTGAGAGTTCTCCAAATGACATAATGTAAATTTTTATATCTAAGTGTGTGCAGTCAACTCTTATGATCCTTGCATGGTTTTATTGTCCTTCTAACTTTTTATGTAGCAAATAATAATAATAATAATAATAATAATATGATTTCAAAGATCTTAGTAGTTTTGTTTCATGTATCACAATCAATGTACAGCTATTCATCAACTAGACTGCACATACAAAAAAAAAAGGACAATAAATAAGTGATGGTTAAAGGTAGGTGGATGCTTTAGGGTCCATCTACCCTATTTGTGAGTCCTATGACCAATTCAAGATCAATTAAATTCTACCCAAGAACGCCCTCGCCTTTATTCCTATTCCTTTACCCTAAACACGCCCAATGAAGATCAGTACCCCTTTGCGGGATAATCCTGCTCAAGCCTAGATTAGTCGGGCCCAGCAGCTTCCAGACATTGAGTGTCATTTGAATTGCTAGATTATCGTAGAGATTATTGTTAGGGTAGCATTTTTCTTTTTAGATTAGAACGTATATTAATTTAGTTTGGGTGATTATTTCTACCCCCCATTTAATTAAAATATATATATGTTTTTTTTTCCACAACAAATTCTTCTCTTCAAAGCACATGACATAATTACTTTCTCCTCACACTCTACTCATACACTCATTTTCTCTAGCATGTCCCACAGTATTAGGAAAGTAATTGAGGGCTATATATATGCACCATGATCCAGTTCAGCAGCCATTGATTACTACCTACAAGAACTTATGAAAGTATATGCAATTGAAGGGAAAGAATCTATAAAGAAAAAGCAAAAGCTTTCACCATCAACTACTCTATTTAATGAGGTTTAGATGGTGATCTACCAATTGTTTACTTTTCTAATGCACAGAAAGTCAAGTAGTGTCAACTGTTCAAATGAATTACAATTATTGGGGTTGGTAATCTCATCCAATCATAGTGCAGATTGATCACCAAGATCCCTACATTGTAACAAATAGAGAGGACATGAATTTTCGCCATTTTGTACGTATGATGAATAAGCTAGAGCAAACCATAGTTGTCAAATCGGAATCAAGTCGCAAATTCAATGGAAAGAGAATGTGAAATCAACTCATAAATCATACGATTTTTGTTCTTGAAACAATATTTGTAGAAAGTCTAAATGTAATTCTCATTTTTAAGCCTCATATGATCATGTGCAGTGGCGGAACTAAGGGGAGCAGGGGAGCGGTCGCCCCCCCAACCCTCGAGACCCCTATAGTACCCCTACGTAGGGGTATCAAACCCCAACGTATTCGTCATTTCCTCCCCTCATGGTCGACACGCGCTCTCTGTATAACAAGTGTAGCATTGTCAAAAAAAAAAAAAAGATGTATTTGAAGTGTTGTCAAAAAAAATTTGTTATGCTTAGTTTTTCATACTAACATTTTTTCTTTTTGTTTCGAAAAAAAAAAATTTAAGGTTAAAGTCCCCCTCCCCCTCCCCCTCCCCAAAACAAGATTTTCTGGTTCCGCCATTGATCATGTGCAACCACTACACTACTAGATGGTCCTCAACAATGAGTCCTAACAAAGAGACCTGATGCAAGCATTGCAAATTTGCAAGACAATCATGAATTTCTCCTATCATGCAAGGATTCTAACAATATAAACTTTGGTATACATGGGAGATATAAATGAGATCCACTTTTCAAGGGTCAACAAACATCAGTAGAGCAGCAAAAAACATAAAATAACGAGATCACACAATAAGAAGATCAACAAGATTTTGTGAATTTAGGATGAATTGATGATCATGAAAAAGTTGACTTCTCAAAATGGAGACCACATAGGTAGGACCCATGACATGATGGGCATAGGCTCCATGTCAACTGTAGTGTCCCTTCTAAATGATCAAAATCTAAAACATAAACAAATAACTTCAAAGCCTAAATTTCAAATTAGTCGGGTCAATTACACGTATCAAATTCTTCTATTATACCCGATGTACATTCAAATCCTTCAAAAACATAAACACAATACAAAATTGATATAATAATAAAAACAAATAATCTATTTGGACTTTTTGAGACAACAAATATTTAAGATATCTACACAAGTAAAAGACATAATTACCCTCTACCCCAAACACTAATCGAATTTAAATTAAGTTTATGTCTTTTTGTTTGAATCCGGACTTTTTGAGTCATCTAAGCACTACCCTAATAAAAAATACTAGTCGTCTATGTGACCTAGAGACCGCATGTTGTGCACTGGATATATGTATGCTCGTACCTCGATGTGCGCATAGACAGCTCAAATGACCGATGTGATGTGATGTGAGTTGTGTGTGACATACCCGTTGCCATTTTAGCACTTATCAATAATAAATAAATAAATAATGGCCCTCTTACCTGTGACAAACCTTGCTCCATTTCTAAGAAACTAAGATGAAACTCTCATGAACAACACAGAAATTTCTGCAAGAGAAACAAATGTGTGCTGTGAATAACAAGACTTTGAACAAAAAAAATAAAATTGAAGACTCAAAACACTAAGCACACTTTGTGATGCAACAAACATTCAGAGATGCCAAGTGTGCAGCAGACAGACATGTACAGGGTGCACACTGTCCTATTAATTTGTGCTTTACAACAAAATCTTAGGTGATATTGTATTCAGTATTAGGACCCACAAGAGTTTTAAAAATTAAACAAAATTTCAATCAGATCTTGAACATCAAATTAGATGATCTGCATGTGAGACACAGAAAGGAGAGATGAGAAAATAGGGAAAAGTTGGAGGGGCTTGTTTGCAAATATGAAAGTCTTGAGGGAGGTTTCAGTGAATTAACAAAAAAAGTACAGAAGAAGAGGCCTCCTTGATGAACAGAACAGAAGAAGAGATGGTCGGAATTCCCAAAATGCCCCTCAACAACCACTAAAATTACCACATAATCGAGGAGATCAAAGTGAAGATTTTGATGATTCAAACCAACATTTCTGGGAAATTGAAAAAATGGGTATGTTGATCGATCCACAAGAATGCATTGTGAACAAACAAATCGAAAAACAAACACTTTGAGAGAGAGATTAGTGTGATTGTTGAAGAAGAAATACCTCTAACGAGTAGTTAGTGCGCCCCCAACTCGTTAAATCGAAGAGGAAATCCAAATCTCAAGCCGAAGAGTCCAGAGCTACCCTTCTCATCGTCTGAATCAACGACATTCACAAATCAAACAAATGGGTCTCTCTTGATTTCAAATCTTCTCTCAAACAAAGACTCTTGTTTGGGAATCTGGGGAGACTACATTTGGGTTTTGTTGGCTTGTGGATTCAGGAGAGATGGCAGAGGAGTTGAGAAGAGCGAGAGCAGAGAAGACTCGCAGAGTGTTCTGTTCTTTGTGGTCTGCTCTGTTTTACTCTGTTTTGTGTGTACGTCTGTTTTTTTCTCTATCTGGCATTTCTTTTGTTTAATTATTATTATTATTATTATTATTATTATTATTATTATTATTATTATTATTGTCACGGTATCCGGAGTCCTTCCCCGACTAATCCCGTACGCAAGCAAGGAACGATCACAAGAGCAGTAGTTGTGTTATGGACTTCACGACATGTGCGCATACATCTCAAAGTACATCGCATGATATTTTTATTAGAATAGTGTTTAAAGCGAGTTCCTATAGCAAGTTCCTTTAAAGTTTTTCATTTCTATCATTCAAATTCGAAACATGTTTAAGGGATGAGGACCAGGGTGATGGTGTCATTCTCCAAGACCCAGTTGGTTTGCTAAAGTAACCCACTTTAATCACCGATCTAGTCAGATGTCGTACAATATACATTGAGATATGCGCGAGATGCACGGCATCCGATGGAGCCGGTATCGAAAGTGAGTTACTTTTTCATTTTCTTTGTTTAATGATTTTTAAACACGTAATAATGGAGTGGCGTGTTGCGAGAAGGCCCATAGGCATGGACGGAATTACGAAGTTGCCACTGTGTAGAAAATAAGGTGATGGTCTGTGAGACAGACACTGACTGTGAACGAGCAGTGCGGCTTTTAAGTTTTGTTTTAGGTACTGCTATAAAGTTTTTATCATTAATGGCTGCTAAAAGAATATATAAGAAAGAAAATGTAGTTAGGGATGATAATGTTGATTATATTAAAGTTATCACTAAGAGAGCCCACAATTATACGATTTCTATTATTTAAAAAACAATAAAAAGGGACAAAAACTTAATTATTAGATATTAGAAGAAATTAGTCTAAGATTTTTTTTTAGTAAAGAATAAATTCTTTGAAATAATTGAGAGTATTAGCTATAAACACTTCATATTTTTTTGAACCAAAACAATAATAATTGTATTTTAATATAATTAACTATTAATTATATTCTCTTTATTTTAAATGTATATCGCAATTTTGACTTTTGTACAAAGATTAAAAAAAATTATTGATTCACTTAAAAAAAAACATACAATTAGATGGAGATAGAATTGAAAAAAAAAAAAAAAAAAGCAGTAAAATTGGAATGTCAGGTATTTTGAAATGGATGAGTAATACGTAAGTAGTAAGATTTGAAGGTACAAGGCCTTAAAGTTTGAACAGGTAAATTAGATTACAAAGTTTCTTTTTTGTAAAGGCAAAGTATCATACTTAAGCCTTACTTTTTTTATTTTTCGAGTGATATATGGATTGATCAATTAACCACAAATGATGATTAACACCAATAAGATACTATGAAACTCTTTTTCTTTCTCAAATTGCTCGAGTTATATATCCAAAATAGATTGGATTTTCACTTACATATGTGTATATATTTGTTAATTAATTATGTTGCATAAATTAATTATGTTGAATAGCTTTATCTACGATTCTCAAATAATTTAAAGGGATCCCTTTTTCTTCTCCTATCACGAATTAAAGGCATATATTCACTTCCTGTACCTCGAACTGAAAGATTGAAAATGAAATGAAGTACCCTTTTTTCTAGACACCCTAGCTAGTTCTCCTTTGAACATAATACTAAACAAAAATGTTTGTACATCAACCCAAGGGCGGAACTAGAGGGGGGGGAAGGTGGGCGGTCGGCCCCATCCATCAGCACGAGACCCCCTTGTAGTATACCCTGCTCAGGCACCTCTCCCGCCCCCTGACTCCTCTACCACCCCTTCCCGTTGATGTACTTCTTAAGAAAAAATACTAATTTCATGAAGGCACTACTCGAGCTACAGATGCAAATTAATCTAGGTAGTTTGCGCATCAAATTATCGCGCTTTATATAGTGTTCTTAAGGAGGGTCTGATCTATACCATCTTTTTTTTACAATTTAAGTCAGATCCACGACGCAGAGGGCGTGTATTAGGTGAGATCAAAACTTAAATTTATAAGTTAAAGTTCGCCCCCCTAAATAAGTTTTTTGGTTCCGCCACTTATCAACCATGTATAATCTTCATATATAACTACCACCTACCATTTACCACTAGTATATTGAATTGCAAGGTTTGGATTTGGCTAATTAATCATGTTTAATTACGTCTTGCCTAATACGTTTAATTAGTAGTTTAGAGGCCTAATCAGATAAGAGGCGGCCACATCTTACTGCCTCACTCCTAGGAAACTATGTATTAACTTTTTCCATTATATGATGTGTGAACAAAATGAAAAGTGAATACAAAGATCACATGATAAAGAAATAAAGTATTTTTGACTAAAAAGGAAAAGAAAATGGTACGTTTGAGAAAAAAAGAAGTTGAGATGTGTAAGTTTGATAAGATGTGCTTTAGAACTTTTTTACAAGACATATTATCACAATTTTGATTATTATTTAGATACATATATTAATTCATTCATTCATATAAGATGTTGCTATTACTTGATGACCGTAGAATAGCTACAATGGCCAAAATGCAACAACTTTTTATGTTGGAACAATTAATTAATTTATTTAATTGTTTATAACTTGAATGGAAATTATGTGAAAAGTGTGTATTTTATAGAGGAACGTGAGATATTAAAAGGTGTATCTATTCACTAAGAGACATGTCTTTCCTAGCTAATAAACACATGAAAGTTTATATATATCCACTAGATAGATCATTTTAAAAGACTAACAGTAGAGTTATAAGGTTAAGAAAATGAGTCGAAATCAAGTTTTAAGTCGGAGAGAGTGTTGAATCATTCTATTGGTTCGTAGACTAATGATTTGGAGTGCTATAATCATTAGTATAATCATTGCATCTTGAGAGACTATCATCATTAGACCATAAACACTATAGAGGGGCGCAATAGTCTTCAAGACATTGTGTATAACTCAAGCTTCGATCGACTGTTTTATGTTTATCTTCTATTTCGCATAAAGTAATCACAAATTCAACCAACACTTTCCAAAAGAAATCAAGAACAAGTTCAAGCTCAAGTTTGGTATGTATAAATTATATAGGAAAGCAACAACAACACGCAGCTGACTCAATTGTTATGGGGCTCACCAAAATGACTTTTTTGTTTGGTTTTTCACTTTTTTGTCAGTTTTTAGTTTCTTTAATTTCTCTCTTTTTTCGTTTTATGTGGCTATATATACTTGACAGTCAACTAACTTTGTGCACTAACAATCAGTTGACATGCTAGCGTTGAGTTAGCCGAGTGAGTTTGTTGCGTGACTTTGCTAGGGCACGCTAACATTATATATGTACGTTGAGCTATATATAGGACATAGAGAAGGCACTACGAACATGAGGACAGAATAGAACCCAAAGAAAAACACAGTGGCGTGTGTAGAGTTGAAACGTCCAATTCAAATGAGCATGTTATGAAGAGACCGAGAAACCCCCACCACTCAAAGTCTGAAACTTTAAAAACACAACAAAAGTTGGTAATATTTTACTTTCAACTTTGGACCATACTTCATATTTATTCATGTTATGGACACCGCTCTCACGGGGCCGGTGTGCACTTCATATTCATGTTCTATACATACATATATTTTAATTTTCATTTACTTTGTGCATGGTAGATAGGGTGATGAAGTTCTGGGCATTTTAGAGAGGACCCATTGTTGTCCACCAAGTTTTGCTATTTAAGAGTTTGATTTTGCATGTACACCATAACCAATTGTCTCCTTGTATATCAATGTATTTTTTGTTTCATATATTGGCTTTGCCTAATTAAGATATGGAAGATGCTAACTTGACCCGTTTTGGGACATTCGAGATGGACACCAAGTGATGGCGTCCATTTCTGCATCGAGATTTATGTGTACACACATCTATATACTTGAACTTTTTTTTTCAAATGTATATATATGCGAACTGTGAATTTTTTTTTCTATCACACTTGTAAACTTAAATTACTAGTAATTAGCATGACTCTTTTTCTTTCTTTGATGATGTCAATATATGATTCCTATGATTATTTGTGATTATTCCGCAAAATACATAACAGTTTATTAATTATTATATGTTATTAAAATTTTTAAAATGGCAATTCAATCATTAATATAATAAAAAATAATTTGGTGATCAGTTTTGGGACGTCTGAAAATGAACATTCACTTGTTGGTGTCCATTGATTTATGCATCGATATTCATTTTTAAGCACACAAATCGATGTGCATTGAATGAACATTAACAACTTAGAGTTTATTTTGAGTGTCCCAAAAAAGTCATCCTAAAATTGTTGTAAAAAATTAATATATTGATTGATACTCAATTTCGCTCGCGCACGAAAGCCGACTAGTTAAAAATCGAATTTAAAATTGAAAAAGTTCAGATAACCCGCTTTAAGTACCTGACTAAGTCATGCAATACATCTCACGACGCGCAAGCTCACGTGTTGAGGTGTATCGCGTTGCAACTGAGTCGATGCCCAAAGTGAATTACCGCGAGTTTATTAAATTTTCAGGGGACCATTTGAAGTGGCAGGGGTGGAGGGAGGGATGGGGGTGCTACCGGGAGAGCAGGTTAACGACCGTACAAGATCACGGGATCGTTAGGTGCAGTCCGTGGAAGCTTGGTTTGTCGGGGCCTTCCAGATAGGGCTCGAGGTTCCGTGTTATTACGGTTATGCCACTCCAGTTCACGTGTGCTCTGGCTGTCCCCATATACAGACACAAACGTCACAACACACAGACACTCCTCCAAATATAATAATATATCATTCTTGTTCTTCCAATATTAAGTTTTTCACATTTTTTTTTGATATCCGTGGGTATCCAAATGAGCTTGACTATTTTTTACGAGACCCTGATGCATTCGGCCTGAACGTACCTCAATGGCTCGAGCAAAATTTTTGCCACACTGAAAAATCGAAACCGGGGTCGTATGCTTATCTCACACAACTCTGTCTTCGTTCTTTTCCGTTCGCAATATTCGATTTAAATTATCTAGCTAAAAGAAAATTTCACGCGTACATCGCAAACACACATTGCTTTGTAATGTACGTGCAATGTACCTTGAGATGCACGTGATTTGCATCCCGAGGTACATAGCACGAACATCATAACATGATGTGTGTTGTGATGTTCGTTTTGCGATGTACACCTAGCACTTTCCTTTAGCTAAAAATAACCATAAGGTCTTTCATTCGAATATCCTAAATTAAAAAAATTAGATTAGAAGGATCACCTCTTAATATGAGGCTCGTAAATTGTATAATCGTCGTGGTTGTCACCACATTCCATATATATAGAGAAAAAAAAATCACTTGGCTTGGGTGGTGGAGTGGCACAAATACTACATTAGGATTTCTTCAATGGAATAAGGTTGCGTGTTCGAGTCTTGACATAGGCAATGAAACCATTTTTTGACGCTTTCTCTCGGACTGACTTGATCATATGAGATATTAATCGTACTCGAAAGGTGCGGATACCCATAATCTATGTAATTAGAAGAGGGTGAAATGTAACTTCAGTATTACCGGAGAGAGATTGACACCTACAAATTGATATGATAAAACCTCTCAAAGAAATTTTTTTTTTTTTTGATTGAAAGGGGGTTAAATTGCCCTGTTAATACACCACAAAAAATTACAGTGCACACTATCTAAAAAAAGATGCCCAAGAGATATCCTCGTTCAGAATGGCTTGCTAATTTATCAGGCGTATTTTCAAACACGTGAATGCTCAAGGCGAAATCAAAAGCATGGTTTGTCATTTAGTCTACAACCTCTCAATCAATTTAAGATTAGAAATTTATCTTTTTACAAAATATTAAAATAACACTCTAAATGTACATTACGCTACTATTAATCGATTGCTCCATCCGGCGAGGAATTAGATTCTTCTTAAGGTCGAGTTTGAGACTTGCGAGTAAAAAAAAAAAAAAAATTAAGTTGGGAGAACAGTCTCTATATGGGAACCTTATTATTCTAGTATAAAGTAGTCATTATAATTGGTGCAAGGTATCATGGGAGAAACTAAAAATAAAAATAAAAACTCCCATTGACAATCATACAAAGATGTCTAAGCTTATGAGGAGTTTTTACTTGATTAATACGTTTGGAAGAAAAAATTAGCAACTTAACACACCCACCAAATTATTTCCCAATCTAACACACTTGTTGCCACGTAAGCGCCTAATCACCAGCCACGTAAATTTTTTTTTTTGGTCACTGGAAAACGTGACTTAGAGTCACGTTTTCCATTGACATGGATGTCGTGAGTTGCAGTCACGACTTCCATCGAATAGAAGTCGTGACTGCAACTCACGTTTTACTAATTAGTATTTTTTGTGCTTAGTTATTTTTCCCTGCATTTTTGGTAAATGAAAAAAATGTACTAATAAACATCTAGTGAGTTGCAGTCACGACTTTGTGTGAATGGTCATAAATGAATCGAAAATTAAAATTAAATTTATGTTTCCAATTTTTAACAAAAGCTGGCAGTGGGTAATTAGCGCGCTAATTCTGGGACCTAGCGCGCTAATTCTGGACTTAGCGCGCTAATAAACTTATTAGCGCGCTAACTCATGCAGGGGACCTCAAAATAATTATTTTGGCCCTTTGTGTTACCGACCCTTATACTCGTCCGGACCTAACCAACCCTTATATAACATGTTATTCATGTTTATTATGAGTCATTAAGCCTAATTGGGTGGTCCGGATATTTTGACCCTTTTGATTAATTCTGGGACCAATTTGCTCTTGTGCTCCCACGCTATTCAATTCCATGAAAAATGATGACAAAGCTATTTATGATTCATGAGAGGAGACCATTGACAATCCAAATACTTTAGTACCTTTTTCATAAACATAATAGCATACACAACTTTTGAATACAAAAGGTTAAACACATCAAGAAAAAATTAGTTAAAACTCAAAAAAAATAAAGAACTTGAAAGTTGAATTGATATAAATGATGAAATTGGTTGGTGATCAACTACAAGACAAAAATGAATAAAGAGGAAATGACTTATAACAATATAGAAAAAGTCCTAGTCTGACCCCAAATAATGACTTCCAGTCCCACACCGTGTTCTCTTGACGACTCGGACATTACGATTTCGTGCAAGTGGAATATCCGAATGACCCACATCAGCCGGATTTTGAGCATCTTCTGGTTGAATATCATCGTTGTCCCGCATTCCGCCATCCTGAGTACTTGTACTCCCAGATAAATTCATCATTATTGGACTTGCATGAAAATGACGCGAAGATGTAGGTGCCGTGTCAAATGGAAAGGCTTCCATAGCCTCGAATGTCATGGTGGGAGGAACTGAAGGAGTATGTGGAGTCACAAACTCGTTGAAAGGCACTGATGGAGTGTACAATGGAGTGTCATGCCTCGAAGGTGTATCAGCATGGGAAGAATGATGAGAAGCTTGAAATGAACTGGGCACATTATGCATCCGATAATCTGCGTGTACTGCAGTCAAAGTCGATGCAGCTACATCTCTAATACGGGCAATAGATACATCATCACCCAGTGTCAACTGATGAATTGAAGTAATGCCATGTGCCTACATATGAAATATTGAAGAAGTTTTATGCTAAAGTACGAGGAAAACAACAATTTGGAAAGGATTCATGAATGAAAAAAAATCAAATTGTACTTACCAAGGCCTCAGCAATAGCTCCACGAGGAGACATGAATCGTCGTGTAATTCGACGATACCATAGCATATACGGGTTGTAAAAGTCCATTGGCTCCTCTAAGCTTTCATCGCTTGCAATATTGGAGGCACGTTCGTTCCACATGCGTACATAAGCACTATGTTCTGCGCTCCAATCCTTATCCGTCTTCCTCTCAAGTCAATCTTATGCGCTGAATGTTTGTGCTCTGTACAGTGTGGTATCCTTTGCACGAGACCGAATTGGCGCATGACTCTATCGGGATGAAACATTTCGACTACACGAAAAAAAATCAAAGGTCCTCTCGTTCGCCAAATAGCACGACCACCGCTACAATACGATACGCGTAGGTCCATTATCACTGCCTCAGGATACGGTTCCCATATTACCTGTAGTCAACAAAAACATTTTGATATGAATAAGAAACGCATATTAGATGATGTAAGTGTAAGGCACTACGTGGAGAAGTAATTCTGTATGTCTCTTACTTCATCCGGTTTTTGCATGTCTATCATTTCTCTCGTACTTTGTAAGGACGTGCATTGATGCTCCCGTTGTCTCCAAAGCATGTTTCCACCTTCACAAGTGAAAAAGAAAAACGCAATGCATGTATGTCGGCACATGTACATAGATATGAAGATATTGAAATTATAATGTGAGAAAATAGTAATTACCTATGACCAAATGGAGGAGGTGGAAAGAATTCTTCGTTTTCTAATACGGGGTCTCGAAGAATGTTACCATTATTGGTGCAAGAAACGGCAACCTATCCCATGCCCATAATTGCAATAAGATGACCGGACCTGCTATCTCAGCTCCATCAATGTCGGCTGCAAGACATAATTGTCTGTATAGGTGAGCCAGAGTTGCACTACCCCAACTGTATTGTCCTGCCGCCTCGAAATCTTCCAAAAATTGCAAATATGTGATGTGAACGAGGTTGTTCGACTTGTCTGCAAACAATGTTCCCCCTAGAAGTTGCAGGATGTATGCTCTCGCATAGCGTTGCACTTCCACATCATTAGCATTCTCTGGGAGGTTTGGAAACCACCTTGAAAGTTGCCGGATTTGAATCCGCCCTCCATTCCTGTTATTTTCGGGGAAAGGGAATCCAAGTTGTGTCAAGCACAAGGCCTCGTAATCTTGGTCGACGCGGCCAGTAATTGGTAATCCATCGACCGGCAACCCCAAGATGATTTGTACATCTTGGAGGGTTATAGTCATCTCGCCGACGGGGAAATGGAACGTGTGAGTTTCGGGCCTCCACCTCTCTACAAGGCAGCTATGAGATGCCAATCAATTGAAATGAAGCCTACTCGCGCAGTCCCGTAAAATCCAGCTTCATGAAGATAACCAACTATGCGTGGATCCAGTTGGACCAACCGGTGAAGTGCAGCTGAATTCCGCCTGATAGTCAATATACCAGGCTCCTATGAAAATATGAGATTAAAGTGAAATTAGTTACAACGTGGCTCTGCAGCTAAAAAAGTAGAGAAACATGCGAAAAGAAGTATTACCGGGCCATTCCAAACGCGGGTAGATCTATGGAGAGCTTGCATAGTCAAAACCGAGTCATCTATAGGGCCAGGATCCATATCGCGCTGAAACCCAAAATCATTACCAATGTTGTCATTAATTCCATTGTAAACTTCATAAGAAGAAATGAAGCTGAAAGTCCAAGCCGCAATTTGTAATTTAAAGGTAAAGTATACAAATTCTTTCACGCAAGCCAAATGCATTAGTTCATGCATACATGAAGTTTGTAAAACAATTTTTCAAAGTTACAAGTTTACTTGTGCTTCAAAGTGGAATTTAAACACATAACTAGGTCTATGAGTTTAAACAATGTGAAAACTTTGTGTGAATGGTCATTTGCATATTAGAGTTCATTATAAATGTTTTCGAAAAATAAAATCTCATTTTTTAAAGGTCTACAAAAATAAAACTGCAAATTTGCAGAAAAGCCCCTAAGACATTATGAAATTGTGAATTTCCGTTTTCGGGTTTTGTAAACATATCCGGACCACCCAATTAGGCTTAATGACTCATAACATACAAGCATACATGTTATATAAGGGTTGGTTAGGTCCCGGACGAGTATAAGGGTGAGTAACACAAAGGGCCAAAATAATTATTTTGAGGTCCTTGCAGTTAGCGCGCTAATAAGTTTATTAGCGCGCTAAGTCCAGAATTAGCGCGCTAGGTCCCAGACTTAGCGCGCTACTTACTCACTGCCAGATTTTGTTGAAAATTGGAAACACGGTTCTCACATTTAATTTTTGATTCATTTTTGACCCTTGGATCCCTAGAACGGTCATAAACGGTCATATTGGAATACCTAGCACTATAAAACCACCAAGAACATGGTTCTTATCATCACAGGAACGAGGATCCTCGTCCATTTCGGGATTTGCGGTCGTCACAGGCGATGCACAATGGCTATGCTCAAAAATTGGTTGAGTGCTAGGTCCAGCTCCAGAATGTAACTCTACATTGCAATTCGAACTATTGTATTGTTGCCTCGGAACTACAGCGATATAAATCTCCATGCAATGTGGTGGTGGTAATTGTGACAAAAAGTCCCAAACATCTTTGAGACTCGACTCATCGTCTATTGGCAATGGGATGTAGTTGGCCGATCCACTTCCAATGTACGCTGGATATCGATATGTCATGTGTAATTTCTGTAAGTCATTGTCTATCTGCAATGAATTACAGATATAACGCACCAGTTCATCGTACCCTAAACCAATCTTCGATCGAGATGTCGAATGGGCGGTTTCGTGTACGAAATTCTGATGCTCCTTGTACCATGTCTCCATTCATATAACACAACAACGATACTCTTTGATCACCCATTCTTCACTCTATATATGTAGAATATAGATGAATCATTGCATACATAATTCAAATAAATATGACAACATAAAATTACTTATGGACCCTAATAGAATTGGTGTAGTTGTAAATTTATTAATATATATATATATATATATATATAACTAAATAGCCTAGTCATCAAATTAAGTACCTTATTCAGCAACAAATCAACTATTATATGCAAATAACTATTATATATTATAAACAACTACCCTAGCTAGCTTAGAATATAAGAGACCTTAAAGCAACCTTACAAAGTACCTTATTCTTCGAAATTTTTCTACTCAAGTATGGACATGTATTCGAGATTTTTTGCTTCATTAATAGCACATCAACTAATTGGGAAAAAGTAATAATATAAATCGGATAAAAAAATACCAGTCTTAAAAAAAAAAAAAAAAGAACAGTAGAATGTGACACAAAATAATAACAAAAAATTAAACATACAACATGACATGAACCACATGAAGCTTTAACATACAAAATCTCCAAAAAAAAATTTCAAAATAAATCGGATAACATAAATCACCTTAAAAAAAAATTATAAACAAACAAATTATTGTGAGACGTATCAATAAAATAAAAATTAACATACAAGATGACTTGACCCACATGAATCATTAACATACAATATCTCCAAAAAAACAGCCCACACAATTTAAATAACAAAACAAAAAAAAAAAAAAACAGTAAATGTATTTATTTAAATAACAAAAAAAGATATAAAAAAACAAATAGAATGTGGGAAAAACTTAACAAAAATTTAAACATTCAACATAACATGAACCACATTAACCATAAACACACAAAAGCTCCAAAGAAAAAGATCTTACAAAGTTGTTGACTTCGGTGGGTTGCGGTTCGGATCGAAGTTGACGATGGAGATATGCACCTATGGAGCCAATGTAGTGGAGCTCAAGGAAGGGATCGGTGGGAATAAAATGAAGGGATCGGTGGGAAACAAAGAAGAAGGAAGAAGGCGGTGAGGAGAAGAAAATGAGAGAATGAGAGAAACGAAACCGGATCTCGTTGTCTCGGAGTTAAAGTGAAATCGTGACTTCGGGTCACGATTTCACTTTAACGGAAATCGTGACCCGAGATCACGATTTCCTTACTTTAGTAATGAAGTCGTGATCTCGGGTCACGATTTCCTTAAAGTGAAATCGTGACCCGAGGTCACGACTTCACTGGGCCAAACCACACAACAAACTACGTGGCGCTTACGTGACAAAAGGTGTGTTAGATGGGGAAATAGTTTGGTGGGTGTGTTAAGTTGATAATTTTTACACCCAATCATACTAATCAAGGAAAAAATCCAAGCTTATGATGTATCAAAGTGAATACTGGCCTGTGTGGGCCAATTTGTGCTTGGGGTGTCACTATAGTGCAAGTTAATTGTACAACTCTTTTTGTTTCTTTGTTTATTTTTATTTTTTTGTTATTGTTGTTTTAGCCCATATACATCAGCCTGTTGGGCTTTGGCCTTTCAAATATCTGTGGAAGATTTACTCTTGGGATTATTTTTTTTTTAATAAGATTCAATACCAGCCCAAAAGATCAACTTAAGCCCACCAAGATTTTCATTTTCCACAATCTCATGGTTGTAGATTTGATTATGACCTTTTATACTTGCAACATTTTGTGACTTGTTTTGAAATTAATCAATAGTAAGAGAAGTGATGGAATGACAACCCCATGTCACACTGAAAGACATATTGTCTTGCAAGAGTTGTTTATGCATGTGTGGGATGTACGTGAGCATACACAAATCCCGATGTATAACATGCGGGTCGAGATGTATGAACTACTCTTGTGAGCACTAATGTATCTTGTATCACATTGTTGTTGTCATTCTAATATTTTCTTGCTATGCGTTTCCTTTGTTGGTAACAACATAATTGACCCTAACAACCTTGCAGCAAATTCATGAAGCAAGAGTTGGTCACCATTAAACTATCCTTCGAAGCCTTTTGTGAAGGCCCAAGACCATATTTGCTCAAGGCCATACCCATGCCGATCTAAGCCGGCGGGCTGAGCTCCTCCGAGACGAGCTGGGCTCCTCCGAGACCTCCAAGGCAGTGTGACCACCCTTGACCACACCACCTGTATATTGGGTACAGTCTTTCGCCTCCCATGATTCGAAATCGAGACTTGGAGGCTTAAGTACTCAATTTTTTCACGAATCGTGTACCAATTGAGCTACCTAGCTCAATTGGTACTCGGTTCGTGAAACTTGAGGTCTTAATTCTTCAGGACTGAGTTCAAACCGAGGGAGGCGAAAAACTATGTCAATTTATGAAATAAATGGGGGGACATAGATGGTGTGGGATGCCCACACTGCCTTGGAGGTCTCGGAGGAGCTCTGCTCGTTTCGGAAGAGCCCAACCCGCTGGCTTAAATCAGCAGGGATATGACCTTGGGCAGTTATAACCTTGGGCCTTCACAGTAAATGAGCATATGAATGTCGCACCTATGTGTCCCGTAACATTCTCTCTTGAATAAAGTCGTTGAATATGTGTTTTGAGTCGAATTAGTCGGACGCTCGATATCACAGTTGAAAACAAAGGATAGGGTCAAACTGGGAATTATGCCATAAAAATGTTATAGAGTTAAAAAATTGGTGAGCCTTTGAAGTCATCAGTGGATAGAGTTCTTGCTTTGTGAACTATTTCTCTCACTCTTTCAATGGAGAAATCAATGGAGACCAGCAACCGAGCCTGTTTGTAGTCCCCATTAATGGCTTCTCCAACTCTTCAGCTTCCCACCCATCTCTTCATTTCTGATACAAAGGTTTGTTTTTGCCTCTTCATCAATAATCCCTTCATTTCTCACATCTCATACTCTCTAAATTTTTAAGTCTCTCTTGAGCAGTTGAATGTCTTTGCATCTCCAAAGCCCAACTACGCTTCCCGTTTCGACAAGATTCGACCCATCAGAGTTGCAACAGCAACACCCCCGTTTAAGATTTTTGAGTCTCCGCCTAAGATAGAAGAGGAAACTTCTTCTGAGGTAGGTGTATGAGTCACTGAGATTTGTGTTTTTTGGGAATTACTGTATTGGGTGTGTTTGGCTCGATTGGTTATTGTGGAATATATGAGTTTTGATGATGTTTGTGGGGTTATAATGGAATGCCCATCTATGTTTTTCATGAATTGCAGTGTCGGGTGTGTTTGATTTGATTGATTTTGGAGGAAAACCTGAGTTTTAATGGTGTTTATGGGGCTATAATGGAATTCCCATCTATGTTTTTCATGAATTGCTATATTGGGTGATGGTGTGTTTAGTGAATGTTAGGCTGTAAAGCAACAACAATTACATAAAACGATAAAACGATAAAACGAACGTAACAGAAATGATAATGTTTAGGTGGATGTTGATAAACCTCGTAAAGATAGAATAAGAAATGCATAAATTCAAGAGAAATATGAGTAACATTAATTGACACAAAAATTAGGAAATGGCGGTCGTAGTGGTTTAGACACTTGTAAAGAGGGCCTACAAATGCCCCCACTAAAAACTTGACTCAATAGAAATTGATGAAATTCGACGAGGTTGGGGTAGACTGAAGTTAACTTGGAGTGCATTACTTTAGAGGGATTTAAATGCCTTGGAAAGCTCACCATCAATTGCACAAATTGAGCACAATGGAAGAGCTTGATCCATGTTTGATTTGATTAATTATTGATGAAAATCTGAGTTTCAGCGGTGTTTATGGGCTTATAATGGAATCCCTATCTATGTTTTTCATGAATTACATTACTGTGTGTTTGATTTGATTGATTATTGAGGAATTCAGAGTTTCAGTGATTTTTGGGATTATGATGGAATATGCAAATCTTGGTTTTGTGTGTTTCAATCCTTTTTAACTTTGCAGTTGGAACCAGCAGATCCTGATTTCTATAAGATTGGTTATGTTCGAAGTGTTAGAGCTTATGGGATTGAATTTAAGGAAGGTCCAGATGGGTTTGGAGTATATGCTTCTAAAGATATTAAGCCCCTTAGGCGAGCCCGGGTTCGCTCTCTCTTTCCCTCTTTAGTTCTTGCTTTTCACTTTTGTCATTGTGTCTTTTTGTTGGTTCTTTATATGTTTCTATCTCAATGTGTTTCTTGAGTTCTTATCTTATATTAAATTGTATGAATGCAGATTATAATGGAAATCCCACTGGAGCTGATGTTAACATCAGTCAAAAGCTTCCATGGATGTTTTTTCCAGATATTATACCAGTTGGTCATCCTATATTTGATATCATCAACTCGACTAATCCCGAGGTAATTGCCAATTTGGTTCGTTTTCCCTTCCTCATGATTGATGGTCTAGAGTTTCCAAGACCTTTATGTTAACATAGCTACATTATAAGATTCTGAATTAATCATCAATGCATACTCAACACACCCAAATTTGAATCCACTATCTTGCTTATTTGAAAACCTTTAAATAAAGTAGCGAATCTGACATCTTTAAAAATCTAATCAACAGCTAATGCTCGCAAAACTAGTCTTGGTTTCATGGTTTATGCAGCTTTACTCTTTACTATCTTATTTTTTGATCTATATTGACTTGAATTGTGTTCAATGGCGAATTCATTCTCTTAACTTTTTTTTTCTCTCATCTTTTATCCTATCACTTTGATCGACAGGTAGATTGGGACTTGAGATTAGCATGCCTTCTCTTGTTTTCTTTTGATGTGGAGGGCAACTTCTGGAAGTTGTATGGTGATTTTTTACCAGACAAGGAGGATTGCCCTAGCTTACTTCTAGCTACTGAGGTCAGTTGAGGCATTTTCAAAATTTTTAATATGAGATGAAATGGATGTTCTTATTTATAGGCATCTGTTAGATTGTTGCATTTCCGGTAAGTTTATGTCTCATTTGAGCATTTATGTATCAGCTGAGTGCGAGTCTGATTATGGCTAAGTAGTCTTCCAACTTAGAAGGACTCTTTAGGTCTTTTCCTTACCGTGTCTTGTTTTATATGCAATTTGTATTCTTTGTTTCGCGGCTTATTCTTCTGTACTTTGACAATTTAACTTCCACCTTATATATCATAATTCAGTATACTCAATTGGGTTTTTTAATCATTCAAGGAAGAGCTTTTGGAGCTTCAGGATGAAAATCTAGCTTCAATAATGAGAATACAGCAGCGTCGAGCATTAGAATTTTGGGAAAAGAATTGGGTAAGGAACAATTTGTATTGAGTTCTTTTCATCTCCATTTGTATTCGATTTAACTTAGTTTGAATCTTGTAGCACTCAGCTTCGATTTAACTTAGTTTGAATCTTGTAGCACTCAGCTGCTCCCCTTAAGATAATGCGCCTCGCTCGTGATTCTGATAGATTCATGTGGGCAGTGAGTATTGCTCAATCACGACGTATTAACTGGCAAGTGAGGATTGGGGCCCTTGTCCAAGATGCAAATATGCTAATTCCATATGCTGGTACTGTTTATTCCTAATATTTCTTTGTGATCAGTTCTTTTTCATTTTTATTTAAATGAAAGCATTTTTAAAATGATCCCGTCTTTGATGATAGCTGGCTGCTATTGTTATTATATGGCGTAGCACAAAAGCTTCAAATAGTTTTAATTATTTTCCAGACATGTTGAATCATTCCTTCAAGCCAAATTGTTTTCTTCATTGGCGTCACAAAGACCGCATGCTTGAAGTGATGGTGAATGCTGGACAGCAGATTAGCAAAGGCGAGGAGGTATTGTTTCTTGTCATTTAAATGCTGGACAGCAGATAACCATGAGTGTCCAAACCTTTTTCAGCTCCTCCTTACTTTGATTCAACTAATCCCATGGAGTTAGTCAAGCACCCCAACCCCCATAACCTGAGAGAAACCAATGAAATATAATGTTGCTGTCAATGAATCAAACCCATGAACACTGCCTAGGTCAGAGTTAAAGTCCTCTTTTCTTTACACCCTTGAGGGATGCCCAACCAAATTCTTAATTCCCTGCTTTCTTTTCAAGTACCATTGTCAGAATTTCAGAATTCTTTTGTTGGTTTATTTGATGCACAAGTTGCCAGACGTATTCAATGGTTTATGTTGTTTAATTTACCTTTTCTTTTCCAACTACTTGTAGATGACCATCAACTATATGAATGGAATGAAGAATGTTGCACTCATGCAGCAGTATGGTTTTTCGTCATCAGAGGTATTTAGTCTCTTTTTTACTTTATCCAAAATCAAGTAACAAGGCTTACCCAAAAAAAAAAAAAATAAAAAAAATCAAGTGTTTGTTGCGATATGATTTAGAATATAGCCTTGTCGAGTTGGAATTTAATTCACCATTGAAAGTTTGTAGGAAAGAGAGATGCAAGAAATTAGACATGAAATGAATGTTGCTCGTACTCATTCATTGCTCTTCCAAAGAAACTTCAAAATTTTTCCAAGTCTTTGTCGACGAATATGATTTAGAATATCTGTTCATTCATTTCTCTTTGAAAATCTATAAATTGCAGAATCCCTGGGATGACATTGAATTTTCGGGAAATGCTAGAATTCATTTGGATTCTTTCTTATCGGTTTTTGACATTGCTGGTCTTCCTGAGGAATACTATCATAACAGTAAGAGTTTTCGCCGTAAGAGTTTTCGCCCTCCTCACATTTTGAATCCAATGTCATCTTTACATGAGATATTTCAACTTTTGCAGGTAGGTTATCAAATAACGCAGATGGTTTTATTGACGGAGCTGTAATAGCAGCGGCCAGAACACTGCCCACATGGTCAGAGAGGGACGTTCCCCCAATCCCAAGCTTAGAAAGAAATGCTGCTCAGGAGTTACAGGAAGAATGCCGACAGATGTTAGCGGAATTCCCTACGACTTCTGATAAGGACCAGAAAATCTTAGGTACGACACGTCAAAGATCTTGTATTGCCAACTTAGTTCCTCATGTTAGTGCTCAAATCCAAAGATAGGTCTTTCTGATATCATCAGTAAGAATAATTTAGATTTTTTAACTCTCGGATAAGAATATGGGCACCGATTTATGAGCTTCATTAAAACCGCTTTGTCCTAAAGATGGGCATTTTATTGGAGTTCAAGAAGTTTTTCACAGCTATTCAAGGATGAAGAAATGCATCCAACTAGGTCTTGAACTTATGAACCTGTTTTGATTAATTTTTTAATTATTATTATCTTGGTTTTGATTTCTTTTCTTTAACTATCAGATAAGATGTCACAACCAAGGAGGACTCTTGAGGCAGCTATCAAGTATGTAGAAAACACTCATACCTTGCATTCAAGTACTGTTTTTTCTTAAAACTCTAAAGAGTTAAGCATATCAGTCCTAAAATATGAGAATGGATCCTTACAGGTACCGGTTGCATCGAAAGCGGTTTCTGGAAAAAGTCATCAAAGCATTAGATATCTATCAAGAAAGAATACTGTTTTGAAGATGCATTGTTTCTGCAAACTGGTTTTTAGATGAAAAAATGAAATGAAAATTCTTCTTCTCAGATAGTGCT
The DNA here is from genome assembly GCA_039657365.1 of Stephania yunnanensis. Taxonomy (NCBI): domain Eukaryota; kingdom Viridiplantae; phylum Streptophyta; class Magnoliopsida; order Ranunculales; family Menispermaceae; genus Stephania; species Stephania yunnanensis. Next base: position 1,596,031 of record CM077589.1, read on the forward strand.
AATGCAGTGAATGCAAAGATTTTGATCCAATCATATCTATTGATCTTCTGCTTCAGAAAGAGCACAGACAACACAAATCATTGTTTGCTGAATTCACATTCACTAATACATTGCAGAAAGAAATGTAGCAAGCTTGTTCTTTTCATTGAAGCACCACAGCTTTCCTGTGGAAGTTGAACCTCACTCATAAATAAGAATTACAAGGTGAAGCAATCGAATTCAATCCGAAAAGCTTTACATGAAAAACCTCTGCAACTGCCCGTTGAAGAATCGGAAAATTGAAATATAATGGAGCTTCATATAGGACTGCGATATCGCGCAATGTACTGTACCCTCTCAAATGCTGACATGATCCTCTCTAGGCAAACTCTGAATGGTATCAGACCATCTTCCAGGAGAATGGTCACTGCTATTGGAAGAAACCTGAGCCTCAGCGCGAACTTGCCTAATCATTTTCAAAGCCTCTCTAATATTCGGCCTGTTTTCAGGTGTGATCGAAACACAAGCCATGGCGATGTTCAGTAGTGCCCCGAGCTTTTCCTCCGATGTTTCATTGCCTGAGCTGGGGTCATCGCCCGACTCTATCTCCTCTTCTCTCACTGACATGACCCATCTAGGAATGTCTGCGCCGTGTTCTTGAACAAGGTCTTGAAATGGTGTCTTGCCTGTTAGCAGTTCTAGGAGAAGAACGCCAAAGCTGTAGACGTCTGCTTCCTGCGTCAATGGCTTTCGCAGGTCTCTACATTCAGGCGCCCGATAGAATAGAGCAGTTGCACTTGATTCTTCATTTCCTTCGGGATCTCTGAATGCGGTTAAGCCGTAGTCAGTAAGGCAAGACTCGAAATCAGACCCGAGGAGGACATTCGAGGATTTAAGGTTCCCGTGGACTAGGTTCGGGTTTTGGTGGATGTATACTAAGCCTGCGGCGAGGTCTTCTGCAATCTTTAAACATGATGTCCAATGCAGTGGTTTTCCACCACCTGAAGTTCTAGATCCTGAGCAGGCAAAACACTAACAGTTAAAACAATGAAACAAGAAAAATGATTCATTTGTAACTGCTACTTCATCAAGAACAAATTTCATTGGTACAAACAACTATTCGCGGCAAATTGTCCATCGATTCGTCGGTCCAATCAAACAACATCAAATGATTCAAATTAAGGCCAAATGACAGCACTAATAACAAACAAAATTTGATTATAACCAGCTGTGAACCAAATATTATTCTCCCAAATCTAAGTGATGGCAACATAAGATGCAAAAAAAAAAAGCTAAGGAGTTGTATTGAGATTTGGACAGATGAAATGTCTCCATCAATTTTGGATTCTATATTGTAAAACATGGAAAAAAGAGTAATCACTTTTTCATGCATCTTTGCTGATGAATGAGCATTTTGAATCATATACACAAAAGGCCTTGTACATGATAGCAAACAAAAGAGCACCACAGCAGGACAGGCTCCATAACCAATAAGGGTACCTAAACACAGAGAACAGACAAAGAATAGGTTTGTTCATGGACTACTGTGTCTTGGAGAGTGAATTCCAAAATTTCATTGTTTGTGATAATGACCAGTCAATGGTACTGAAGTGAAAAAATTCTCCAAGTATGAACACAACTCTCTAGCTTCACCATCAATATTTCCAATTCATTCATAACTAACTATAGGTCTATAGAGCCAACCATTCCTGTAGTGTACTGGAAAAGTCATCCTCCCACCTCTGCAAGTCCAGATCATCGATTCTCAAGAAAAAAAAAAAAAACAAACTATAGGTCTATAGAAGCAAAATTGCCAAAGCATCTCTAGTGAAATGGATGAGGCATCTGCTGCTAAAAAGCCAGGTTTGGGAAGGTCGTGGGCTTCAATCCCGTTGAGGTTAAAAAAAACTATAGCAGTAAAATCACTAAGTAAAAAACTTTAGAGATGAATGATAAAGAAATAAGGATTACTATGATATGCCAAGCAATGTAAAATTGTGAAGAGATGAATTGAGGGAGGATTGAATTTTACCATGAACAAGGGAGAAGAGGCTGCCATTGGGGAAGTAATCGTAGACGAGAAGCCGCTCTTCCTTCGCCTGAAAAAACGCCCGGAGAGGGACCAAATTGGGGTGTCTGAGACTTCCAAACACCTCCATTTGTCTCCTGAACTCTTCAATACTTGGGTACTTAGACTCCTTTAACCTCTTCACAGTAACTATGAATCCAGACTCCATCACAGCCTTGTAAGTGCTCCCAATAGTCCCTCTCCCTAGTGTCTCAGCTGAGGCCTTCAACAAGTCCTCCAAACTGTAATTCATCTGCTGATCTTCACCTCCACAGAACACCAAACTCCCCAACCCCTCAGCTTCCCATGAAAACCCACCTTGTCTTCCACCATTATTCGCGCCGCCATTGCCGGCGCCGCCACTACGCGGTTCGCCACCACTGCCAGTTTGAGTGCCCTCTCCTTCTTTGTTTCTAAACTCACTTGAAGAAGTACTCTTACTTCTCTTGCAAAAGCAACACATCAAAACAACACAAACCAACACAAGAATGAATCCACCAATGCTTCCACCAATGATCTTGATCAACTTCCCCCTATTCCTACGCTTCGTAGGGGGCGAAAAAGGCGACAATGGCGCGGGCAATTCGGTCCCTTCCGAAGGCGGTGTCGCATTGGAAGTGATGTTACATGGTATCCCAATCTGGTCACCACAAAGGTTCAAATTATTGGTAAAAGAAGATGAATTGAACCTCAACAATGTTGATGTTAATGGGATTTCACCAGATAGTCTGTTATTGGAGACATTGAAGAATCTAAGACTAGTTTGATTGAATGCTGGGACTTCCCCAGTAAGCAAATTGTCTTGCAAATAAAGAACATACAATCTCTGGAGCTTGAGAATGGACGGCGCAATGCTGCCGGATAACTGATTTCCCGACAACACCACGACTTTTAACCGATGAAGCCCGGAGATGGAAGCAGGGAACTCGCCGGAAAACCGGTTGTCGTTGAGGAAGAGGGATTTGAGGTTTGTGAGGGATGACAAATTGGGGATTTGGCCTGAAATCAAGTTTGATTTGAAACTCAAGACTCTAAGTTGATCAAGCTGGCTCAAGCTTTTCTCATCTAGTGTTCCATTGAGGCTCAAGTGTTCTAACACAAGTTTTGTGACTCTCCCTCTTTGGCATTCCTTCACTCCTTCCCATTTGCAGAAACCAGAATCCCCCTTTCGCCATCGAAGCGAATTTGAGAGATCAAGTGATGATTTCAGGCCTAGAAGAGCTTCTGCATCTCCTGATCTTGAGAGAGGCAGAACAGATAACAAACACAGACATGAAAGTAGTACCCATATAAACAAAGACTCCATTAAAAGAAGCCCCAAATCATGAAATTCACAAAGAATAAATGCACTAAAACCTCTCAAATCTCATAATGAATTCAAAAATGGGGACTACCATCTTTAATACTCTCCACAACAACAACAACAAATATGGGGACTACCCATTAAAGAAAACCACACAAAGGTTCAATCTTTCTCATCAAAATCAACCAAAACACCAAACCCAAAACCCAAAACCCTAGTTAGATCTCTATCTATATAAACATAGCCCCAACTCCAATGAGCTTGAGATTCATCAATGGGGGCTTCACCCACTATGAAAGATGCATTATTTCCTCGAATTTCAAGCTGCCCAGAAACTCACGAGACGGGATGCATTCACTCCACGTGAATTCACCCCTGCTTTTGCAGATTATACTAATATTTTCCCTTCTCGGGCTCCTCAAAAACCCAAATTTCAGATCAGCAACTTCGAGATCGTCACTACCAAACCCACAAAGACAAAATCCAGTCAGAAGTACTTGTACTCTAAACCAAACTAAACTAAACTAAACAAAACTTGAATAGTAAAAAACAGAGACTCTGAACACAATTAACACTGTAGTACTCTATTGCTAATGAATCAAATGGGTGGAAATGAAAACCAATGAAGTAGAGAAATGAAGGGCAGATCTAAAACAAGATATTGACACTACCCAGATCGCTAAATGGGGAAATTACTCAAGAGAGAATGAGAGATTTTGAGCTCTGAAGAAGCTCTGTTTTGCTCTGAAGAGAGAAACAGAGGAGGAAAACACAGTGATTTTGAATCGAATTTAATACAACACGATTGGGTGTACTCGACAGCTACTAAGCACAGAGTTGTCGGGCCATGAACGCTTATGATGGTGCCACGTGGCGTGATGGAAGGACATGACACGTGGATTTCTCTTTATGGTGTTGGGTTAGTTGGGGGAAATAAAGGGACTCACGCTCCGGCTTTTGGAGTCACATGAAAGGACAGGTGTCGCGAATTCGAGCAACGGCGGCTGCCGGAAAAGTTAGATTCCGGCGAATCTATGAGTTGTGGAGAGAAATTATGAGCTAAAAGGTTTTGAAGTTATGATTTAGATTTCTTGTCATCACAACTAAACTCTAGAGTTTAATGTTGTTCATTCCCGAATGGAAAATGTTATGTTTGGGTAGACTAGCATAAGAACGCACTCATTACCCGCTTTTGATTGTCGAGGTGTATTGAAGGGCCATTGTTGATAGTGTCATTCTTGAAAGAAAAATGTTTTGGCGCCTCAACACTGACACACATATCGGATACGCACTCGTTAAGCTACTATTGATTCTCGAGATTGCATATATCTTGTTAAATTTTTAAATCTTCTTGCGCTGCATAAGCGTGCTTGAGCTCGTAAACCTCTGTCAATACTGATATTGCCTCTAACTTAATCACCTTCTCATAGACGTAAAATTTTATATCGAAAGGCCTTGATTTTATTATGAGGAAAATACTTACACATCTCGAAGTGTATCGAATGGCAAATGATGAGTACGTGCCCATGCTAATACTCGGACACCCTTACATTGTCCTTCACAAAAATATTCTAATGTTTGCAACTTTGAACAAAAGTGATACTAGCCTTTCTAAAAGATTGAAACTCTTTTTTTTTTTTTTTTTTGGTAATCTAAGGGTTTACCTTTATACCGTTTAATGGAGAACTTCTATGAAAAAAAATTCAATGATAACAAAAGAAAATGAGTTTTTCACGTGCTGCGTTTGTATATTATTTTTTCATATTTATTTTTGTAGAATCTCAACTAGTACAAAGTGGAGTTATGCTGAATCTCATATAAGAATTGAAGTTCCTTCAAATAATGGTACATTTTGTTTTCTTAATTAACTGATTAAGGTATTCTTGTGAGAGCCATTATCAAATGAAGAGAGCCATACTCAAAAAAGGGGTACAAGAACAAGAGTTGAAACTGTTCAAAAAGCATTAAATTCAGGCTATCAATCAAGACCCACCACAACATGTGATGGTCTGAGATCTAATCAATTTTTATTTGTATTTTTTTGGTTTTATTTGACCAGTATTTATTACAGGTGTTTGTTAGGCTCATTGTTGTATTATCTCATCCAAGCCTTGTGGCCATGGAAGACAACAACAGCTATGCAGTCTTTGGATGTTGAAACATTTCATTGAAAAATTATTGATCATAAAAATCATAACATCCAAAGTATATATATATAGTAGTGATTTTGAAATATAATCAAGAATAAAATTATATACTTTCAAGCTAAAACATCTTTAGTGAGATGAATGAAGCATCACTTGACAAAAAATAAAGTTAAAAATTGGTCGTGAGTCTGATTCTTGCTCGAGTAGAAATAAAAATATATAAATAAATGCTTTCTAACATGAATTTTTTTTGTCAAAATTTTGAATTACAAGTTGAGTATATATATACTTTTATTTTAGTGTGAATTTTCTTTCAAATATTACTTGTCACTGATGAGACTCGAATCAGATCAATGTACAACCTAAATCAAGGCATACAGTAAAAAGAACATAATGTATAATATTTTCAACTATGTTGCACATCATACACGTGCATTTAGACTTATCCTAAGCAATGAAACTTCTTTAATAGTACAAGAAGAAGAGATTAACTTAATCAAAAAGTTTTCCTTAATTAAACATAATGACAAACTAACAAGTTCAATTCAAACTTGCAAGAATTAAATGAACATATACATTCATTATCATCCTAACAAAGCTATGAAAGCACCTAACTAATCATCCCAAACATAACAAACCATTAAACATGGTTACAACTTTGTTAGCACTTCAAAGAGAAAACAAATCACAATTAATATCCCTCCAAATCACAAATCACATCAGATGTGATATGTCAATACAAAACATGTAATACTATTTGAGAAAATACAAGCACCACCAACAATTTATACAAACCTAAAAACCCTAGACACAAAAGTCCTCTTATAAAACCTTGGAACATAAGGTTGCTCATATTGGACAAACAATCTTAGCAGTGCCCATTTTGAAGTTACAATGAAAACCCTAAATTTTTTGAAGTTTGATGAGCAAATAATATGAAAACTCATTATTGTGCCCATCCAACCAACCATATCCACCTTATCAAACCTTTGAGGAAGTACAATACAGTTTTAGTCCCCACTCATAATAATAATAACATCAAAAGATAGACTTGTAACAACTTCAACAAATTATTTGCATCAATTAAAGTAATAAGTAGTTGAGTAAAATGGGTTTTCAATTCAAATGATTTATGCCAATTAAATGTGTCCAGATTTGAGTTTTTTTAATATATAGGCATTAATGCATACCTTAGTATGGTAGACATTTATATTCGTTACAATGAAATATTTTTAATGCATGCAGGCATAGTGTGATTAATGTTTAAAAAGCTACTTATGATGTTGCCAATAATACTTGAGAGTATAATAGTAATATAACATCCACTGATTCTTTAATTTTTAGGCATCTTTATGAAATCTTTAACAATGCTTGGCACATGCAACACACATAAAAATTAATTTTAATAGAACATATTATTTGTATAAATTCTAAAGTTAATTCTACATCGGTTAAAAATGATTTCAAAATGAAGAATATAAGTGTAGACCTCTCTCTAAATAATGCTGAGGTCTTTTGAAAAAAAGTTTCATACCTTCACTAATTAAGTGGTTAAGTTCGATACAATATTGGTACTAGTAAAAATTATGAGCTCAAAATTTCCAAGAACACGCAAAAAAAAATAATAGAACATTAATGAAATCCTAAAACAAATTGTTTTAGATTGCTTTGAAGTATTGACATACATTGGTTTTTTTTTTAAACCTGACATTTCAAGACATTAACAAATCTCAGCATCACAATGTTGAGAAATAATCAACCTATCAAAATTTCAAAATAAGGGAATTCTATTCCAACCATTAAAGTGCTCAATTTACCAACCCATGTATCATTGTGATGCACTATACAATTTATGGGTAGGCAGACAGATGAAATTATGGGGGGGCTTTAAACAGAGTTTCCCAAACATATACAGCTCATGAAACTGACATACACAAATGGGCAAGAACAAGTGAGGAATACCAAGTTGGCAACTTTTACTATCATCATAGTTTAGATCTGAATATTTGAAAACAAAAGCAGTTTCATAAAAAATGGCAAGCAGTATGTCATGGGCATATAATTTACAAAGATTGGCAAACTACTAGATTAGTAATGGTAGCTCTGCTACTTTCTACACAGCATAGAGCAGCCTTACTGATAACCTTTCAACCTCTTAGGGGCCATTCGCTTCCCCAACTGCGTTTAATTTTGTGTTCGGTAGAGCCGCAAAATAAGGAAGGAGACTAATTTATCCCGCCGAGAGCAGAAAAAAATAAAGGCACCCTCCTCCCACTAATTAATCTCCCCCACTCGGGTTTTGTTTCGACAGGATTACAACTCCAGAACACACAACTTGAACCGAACACGCCCTAAAGGAGTTCATTAAGGAAAAGGCACAAAGTTCTTCTGGGAAAGAAAAGGACTTGCACATAACAAGCACATGAAATTTTCAGGTGTCCAGCTACTTTGTCAAGATTTTTAAGGTCCCTGTAATTTGAAAAAGAAATCTCAAATTGATAAAGGCTTATAAATGTTATAGGTTAGTCCACTCAACATTGCCAATGAAATAGGTAATGCTAGTAAGAGTTGATCTATCATATCTGTGAACTGTTATCTCTGCACCTCATTATATTTGAAATTATATCATTGATAGACCCCGTTGTGCTTGACCTTATTGGTAGAGTACTCCTAGGCGGCTCAATCCAAACCATAAATTCAATTGGTGGTAGCATCTTGTTGTATTAGTATATAACAAAGTAAGGTAAAAGGCCTTAAAAAACATGAGAATAATATGCTCACAATGTGGATGGAGATGTTCAAGCTGCCTGAGACATGCGGACACGAGCTGCAGCTCTTTCCAATGCCTTGAGCCGGCTAGCTTCGATACGAGCCTTCTGTTCCTCGGAGATCTGGTTTTCGCTTAAAGAGTTTGTACTATTGTCTGCCACTTGATTTGGTGTTTCATTTAAAGAACTATGATCAGAGGATCTTTCATTGGCAGTCCTCTCGATTAGTGGAGACTGGCTCGGTTCCTGCGACAAATAAACAAGGCAAGCATGTTATTACACATCAGACACGACGAAAACCATTCACAACTCATTTTGACAGACTTCAAGATGCTTAGACCACTTCAACTCATAAATCTAATCCAGCTATGCACATTCAAGGGTGGCTTGCAATCCACTTATCATATCCATCTTTTTGTTTGTTTGAGAGCAAAAACACATACTTCTTTGTATCAGCGCCTGTGAAAACATCACAGTATACTCTGTATACTCAAGAATATAGAACCAACGGCTCCTCAGTGCGCTGACTTCTCATACAATTGAAGCAACTGACATGCGCTTCTTATCGTTTTATGCTTTCTAAATAACCTTTTCCACTGCGGTATAAACTAAACAGTTAAACACAATGTCCCTCCAATCCCAACCAGGTTGCTCCAGTTAGGAGCGCCTTTGGCTAGCAGTTGATATTTCATACATATATTTTTTTAAAATCAATCCAATTCTTTGTTCTAATAATAGTCATTGAAATGACACAACTTACAAGAAGCTTTTACTAATCAAACAAATAAAGAATAAGGGAATCAGTAATACCATATTCCTCAAAGAAGTACTTACTCCTGTAACTGTATTATAAATTTCATCAGCCAATTCTTCTTCCTGCATGACGACATCAGCTTCATTTGTCCATTCGGGCGCCTTTCCATTATCGAAACTCGGGACATCCAAGTTGTTACCTTCCTCCACTGTAAAAAGATTACATCAAAACCATACATTAATTCTCAGCAAAGAAGAATGAACTATCTAGTATCATTATCTAGAGGCTGTTCTATCTATCAAGGCAAAGATTCTCCAGAAAAGAAGATCCTGAGACTTGTCGCTTTCATGGCTTTAGAGTAAAAATAAGAATTGGAACTTAGATAAGCTAACATAAGGAAAAAGAACTTCAAAAATCAAAATTTAGAACAACACTATAGATCTTTTCATATATACACTACTGTCAAAGTCAAAAAAAAAAACAAGAGTTGTCATAGTAAAAAATTAACTGTTGGGCTACGTGGATTTCACTAGCACCGATATTATCCCGGGTTTGGAGTTTTACTCTATAACTCCACCTATGTTGTACACTATGTACGCTACATAGCCGGTCCCAAGTCCAGATAAAGGAAGGAGGAGGACTCTTACGCCCATTTTTTGGTATGAAAAATGGGTAAATGAGGTCCCAAACTCATTTTTCATACTCGAAAAGTGGTGGAGAGAGACCCCAAGCTCATTTTCCATTCTTGGAAAATGGAGGAGGGTTGCGATAGGTTGACAACCAACGTAAAACTTTTGCCACTTTCCATGAAATGGATCAAACATATATATAAATGTTGGGGCATTCTCACCTAGTGACGCGCTGCATCGGAGCCCGGGTGTAGTGAGAAATGCACTTAATCGAGCACAATGGAAAAGTTTGATCCATGTAGCCGACCCCAATTAATTTGGGACTGAGGCTATGCAATTGTTGTTGTTGTTGTTGTTGTTGTTGTTAGAGTTTTCCTCAATAGGCCTCGGTACTATTTGGGAAGAGATCAAGACTTAGAAATTCTTTATGCAGTCACACTTAACTAACGTGGGACTATATTTCGGTCCACACATCCCCAACAATAACGAACATGAATTATGCATTATAGAGCAAAAGCCCTTGCCTGGCAGTGAATAAAAAACACAGAAGGTTCAAAATATCAATTCACACAGTAGGGAAACATGATCAATGCTGCTGCAACTTAATTTCATTCTCATTGCACTGTATAGGAAGCTTATGTTCTCACTTCTTATTTTTCAACAGGGATGCATCTAACAAGTTTGTTAGTTACCACTCCGACTCAAGTTCATAGATGTTCATTTTTTTCACGACAGGAGCACATAGCTACATTTCACTGATGGCAGCACTTTTTGTGAGGCAGCAAACCACTGCTGCCCTATGCTACAACTCACCATCTTATTCTATGATAAAATTTTATGCCATCCCTCTTCCAGTCCTACTACTATATATAGTCACTTCAGCACCCAGTATAGAATCTGATCCTGACAACCTTATTTGGAAAGAAAAAAATACATCAAAGCAAGGATAACAAAATGAATTAACTAAGCATGCGCAAATGAAATCAACCGGGGGTTGAATGGTTACCAGGTTCATAATGTTCCCCATCGCGTTCAACTGGCGGTTCGTGCAACTTTGAGGGGTCCCCTCCATTAGCAACTCTTTCTCTTAAATCTCTAATGCACATCTACTCGGAAAACAAAAACCATATAGCCATCAAAATCAATACACATACACATTTAAAGGGAACTAGCACATATGCGACATTGAATATGAAATCTATCTACACCGCCCCATGGGCGTTGGTCGAATGGTAAGTTCAATTCTCTAACATGCTGACCAAGGCAGATGTGTTGAGTTCAAAACCAACCCACTCCTTTCTCCCTCCAATTTATTCCTTGGGTTCCCTGGTGAGGGGAGCTACTAAGGAACCCCGAGAGGATTAGTCAAGTTCACCATCAGTCCAGTGTCATGTGGCTCAGATACCCTCGACTATCAAAAGAAAATCTATTCACTAGAGAATCAATGAACTAGCAATGACATCAACAGTAGAACAACTCAATTCACACATATTTGAGTTCTTCCCCCAAAATCAAACCTAAACAAAAACAAAGATTCCAACTTTACCCTAACACGATTCTTGGCGCCCACTTTCTCGACCTTCTGAACGAACTGATCGAACGGGTACGAAGGAAGGAGCTGCGAATGCCATTCCCGGTACAATCCAATCAAGTTCCCCAAATCGCCAACCTACACAACATCAATCAATCAATCAATCAATCAATCAATCAAATTTCACATAAACGCCGCACAATCGATTGAAACCCAAACGCCTACCTCGTGACCGCGGCCGCGGAACTTGAACGATTTGGGGAAGTAGCGGAGGATGTAGCCGAGGCCATCGTCGGAGAGGAGGCGCTCCGGGGTGAGATTGGGGACCTTCTTCGGAACCTTCTTGGCTTTTCGATGGGTTTCTTGAGCGGCGGCGGCTTCCAAGCGGTAGCGCCGCCGCCGTTGATGGGGTTGTTGGCGGTAGTGGTGTTAGGGTTAGGGTTTGGCGCAGATGAAGGGCAGTCTCGGGACCAGTGGCCGGGGAGGCCGCACTTGAAGCACCCTGTGGCGCCGCCTCCGCCGCCGCCGCCGCCGCCGCCGCGGATTGGCTTCTCCATTTGTGCGAGGTTTCGATCGGTGATGAGATTTCTGAGAAATTTTGGGTGTTTGATTTGAAATGCTGAGATTCAAACTTTCTTGATCTGTTTTTCTTATTTTGGCGGGAAAGAGTGAAATGGCGGGAAATATTGGGAGGTTATGATTCTGTGGAACAGTTTCCTAATGAAGGGTTACACATTGATGTGTGTTTAAATAAATCCCAATGTATAAATTGACAGACACATCACTAAATGTCCATCTCGGTCACCCTGCCATCTCCCTTTTCATCATTTTCTAATGCTCGTTGGAGAACTTCTCAATACTTATGGAAGATATTTGATGTTTTATTTTTTGATAATGTTTTTTTTTGAAAAAAATCAATTACATTAATTGAATACTTATGAAAGATATTTGATGATTTAGTCCCTTTTTCATGTTTTATTTTTACTAGTGACATTTGCATTAGTCCATTTTTTTCTTCTTAATATACCTTTTGTTTTTTCTTAATATACCTTTCTCATTCAATCTTTATGACTAGAGAACTTCCAAAATGACAACGAGGAAGTCACACCGAAAGTCACATCGGGCCTTTGAGTCATCTGTACGCGCACTTCAAGACGTGGAGACTCACAAATCTCAGTGCATAACACGCGGGTCAAAGTTACATGGACGACTCATGCGGTCAATGTGTCTTGAGGTGTAACTCACTTGTTGTCATTCTAGTATTTCCCTTACGAGTATAACTACACATTATTAACAATTCTCCCATTGAGCACCATCAAAATATATCCCATCGTTTAGAAATTAGAGAGAACTTGCTTGTTTTGACTAAATACTTTTCTTCAGTCAAACTTATATTAGCTGACTTGAGACTTATGTATGTACCTATTCAAGAAACACAAGAAAAATCAATTTGAAATCCAAGATACTGAAATGAGGTCACAATGTATGTCTTTCAAAGTCCACTCTCACCCCTCATCTCCTTCTACCAATTAATTGTGTGTTTACAAGCAAAACTAGAGCAGCTTTGATGGGCATTCTCACCCCTTCATCTGCTTTTAACAGCTACATATATAATCCAATCAAACACTCATAAACCACAAAGCTATGGAGCAATCACAAACTTAGATAAATGTCTATATACAGTAATCTCTCTCTTTTTCTCCTACAACTCTTCCACTGCTTTTGATGAATTTAATTTTCTTCTACATATCCTCACCAAGTAAACTGTAACAATGATGGACTAGGCAATGCCGATGCGACCAAACATGTGAACTTTCGAGCGAATAAGGTGATTAGGAGTTTAACGACCAGTCATAATCTTGGTACACGATGGAAATAGGGCCTCTGTCGTTCAAAAGATGAGTTAAGAGACCGGCTTTGCTTGCGTCCAAGTACTGGATGATCCACTTCAGTGTTTCTTTCTCCGTTCCGAAATCTGAATTATACCTGCAAGGCAGATGTTGCATTTGTTTCAACATGACTGAATTGTCATCGATAAGTATGTTACTGCGCATGAACATGTTTTTGGTTTAAAAAGCTTGATATTGATGGCTTTAATTACCACTTGATGATTCTGGTAAGATGTACGATTCTGTCGTCCAAGTCCACCTCTATTCCATCTTCGCGAAAGAAATCCCTGGCAGCACATCTTAATTCGGCTTCAATGCCTTCGGATGAGAAGAACTGCACCCTTGGGCTCGACCGAGTTCCGTTGCACAACGCAAAATGAATCAAGGGGTTAACCTTAAGCATGGCCAACTGAAATTCACAAAATATAAAATGAATGAGATGACGCGCAAAGCAAAAGCTTAGATATAAATGATCACAGGGTTTAGCATGTTTCATGAATCCAATCAAGAACTCGTATATGCACGGAAAGTACGATTATGAAAAGAGCTTCTTACCTCCAGCCTCTTGTCACCGCCGCCAAAGGGTCTAGATAAGGAGTATGGTTGCCTCTGGTTTGATCGGAGAATTCCATTTTTAATGGCGGTAAGGGAGTAGGGTTGACCTCCAACGACATACTGGAACTCGCCAAAGAAGGTTCTCCTGTCTATCATGCCCTCTGGACAGCCTAACCTTATCACAGCATGTATGATCATGGCATTGTATAAGTTGATGAAGAAGGCCAGCTTCTCATTTCCTGACAGCGATAGGAGGTTCACCCGCTGAAGATCTTGAGCCAGATTCACATACCTGGAAACATTGATATGAGAAACAAAAGTGACGGAAAATGCTCGTAAATTTTAGCGGGAAAAATCATATTTAGAAGCAGGTTGTATGACCATGGCATGTTTACAATTAGATGAACACTTATTCTTGCACATCACAGTGTTAAGGAATTTACATAACATTAAAAGAAGAAATACCTGCGAAACTCCTCGCTGTTACTAATGCCAGTATAATCGACATGCCGTCTATCTTCAGAGGCGTAGGACTCTAGCATGGCAAACATTAGTTTCGTAAGCTTTTGACTGACTACTGCTGCGGGCTTAGGTTCAGAGTCATTAGTGGAAAGTCGAAAGTTGAAGCATTTAGGAATGAAGGACTCGTGCTCAAGGAAACGGTAGAGGTGGCCGCCATCCTCAAAATCATTTTCCCTATACATAATTAACAGTCAGGAAAAATAACCTAAGGTAATTAAATACATCAAGTAGATCCAAAATTGATCTCTAACTACTAGTCTCAATGCTGCTAAGTTCTCACCCAAACACATGATGGATAAAGTGCCTTCGCGCTATCTCCTTTCCAATCTCAACAGCCTGTGTGCAAGAACAAAGTTACCATTAGTGATCTCTGGAAAAAAAAAAAAAATCAAATAGTTTTTCTTTTTTGGTTACAATCAAATAGTTTTTTTTTTTAAATCCATATAGAAACTAAAGAAATTCGACGAGGTAGAGGCAGACCTAAGCTAATTCCTATTGATTATGAGAGATTTAAATGATTTGGAAAGCACACCATCAATTGTACTAAATCGAGCTCAATGGAAGAGTTTGGTCCGTATATAGCGGACCTAAGCTGATTTGGGGTTGAGGCGTTGTGTATACAGTTCATCGTAGAGAGATAAATCCAAAGTTCTATCTCAGATTAAGCGTATTCGCTTCTAGACTAAGACTTATGACTATGAACGGCTAGCCATGCCCCTTCACGACAACAAACTGTCTTTTCTTCACAAAAGAAAGAACAAAAATCTGTTGGGGCTCTAACAAGGTGCGCGTAACAGGGGACCCACAAAAGAGAATACTTTGACATAAGGTCAAACAAAAATTGTGTAAGGCAACATAAATCTGTTCTGCTGTTCTAACACAAAGGTCCACGAAGGTTTGTTAGTTTTACTAATAAGCAATGGTACTCATTTGGCCTAATAAGGTGGGATGACTTCTATGTAAGAAAGTTAAGCCTTGAATGACAAGTTAGCTGCTGTGCCTGTGACAAAGGCTTTAAATCTGCAGAAAGGTTCAATGGTTTTTACTCCTATTGTTTTTCACAATATAGACAAAGATGGCCCACTGAACACACCCATTAAAATAAGGGAGATGAAGTTGCGCGACAAAGGCATACATGCATTAGAGTCCACGCAATGCAGATAATACGCATAGTTTAATGCATCAACGTTAGTATTTTCAATCATTTCTATGAATCAAATTGAAGTGAAAGTGTATACTGTTTTCAATAACTATCTTCTAAGAAATATAGATTAAATATTCTTAGTACGTTATTGTGTATGATGTTGCCTTGTCCATGCCTGCCCATATCAAAAGAATAGACAGATAACAGATTCAAAAACAAGATGATATAAAAGAATACAAGAAAGTGTTCTCTATTTTAACTTTCTAAAGTCGAAGGGGAGGGGCCAGCGCCATAAAGAACCATGTGAAGTCTGGTCTCTGGTACAAGACATATTTAAGCCTCCTTTACCTTGCACCCAGAAAGAAAGAAAGAAAGAAAGAAACCAAGCTTTCAGGCTTTTCGGAATCTTTTGGAGTGATTCAATTATGCAACTTTCGGGACCAAAAGGAAAAAAAATATACAGTCATTTCATAGATTACGACAACAACAACAACAACAACAACAAAGCCTCAATCTGGGGTTGGCTACATAGACCAAACTCTTCCACAGCGCTAGAAGTTCTGGTTTTACAACTAATTTTCACTACTATCTCTATGTTGAGCATATTTACCATGTAGAAGTAAAGATATGCAGTTCAAGTTTTCAACTCGGCTACACTTTTACTTTAGTAGTGGTTGTATTATACAGAGAACTAAAAGTCAATATTTCAAAATCTTAAAATAATAAACCAAAACCCACCACCTATAGTATGTGTAAAAATGACATGAAACCACTCCAAGCGTTTTAATAGAGCACATAAGAATTAAAAACAGTTCAAAAAGCAACACAAGCATAAAACCCACTTGACTTACTAAAAGATAGTATATCTAATGCCATCAATTCACCAAACTACCTATGACTTCGTTAGATAACAAAACAAACCTTTAACTAACAACAAACAACCAAACTTTTAATCAACTATTTAACTTGATCTTGGTCATCAAACTCAAAATGGCATCCTTAGAGCAACACACAGGCAAAATTCACGTCTCAAAAGTCACACGCCTACTTAGAAACCCTATAATGTACATCGAGTTTAAGACATCCACAATTATTTACAAAAATCGTACTTTTTTTGCCACAATTGAGGTGCTGATCAATGCCTCCCCTCACTTATTTAAAAAAACTAAATTTGAATTGTCCCGACAGAATTAGTGTAATATTAAAGTTACTGAAACGCTTGTGTCCTATCAAATCAAATCAAATCAAATGAAATCTTATCTAACTTCAAATAAGACACGGCATCTTCCTGACTACTGACTTTCGTAGAAATAATTGAACCTAAGTATGGAGCGGCCGGAAAAAACGAGAATCTTACTTTTTTTCTGCCGCAATCGAGGTGTTGGATCAACGCCTCAACGAGCTCACTCCCCAGAAAGCAATTCTTGGCAATCTTGAGCTTGGCAATGCGATCCTGAATAGGCAACCTCTGCCTCAGCACCCTCACAATCCCAACCATCTCATCCGTCCGATCCTCCTCCCCATCATCGCCATCGTCGTCGAACCCGTAGACCGGCGCCCTCGGCGCGGCGTCGGTACATTTCCTCCCGACCATCTCCCTCAACCTTCCCTCCAACTCCCCACAATTCCTCAACGAATTGAGCGCCACAAGCCCCCCAAAGAGGCTCTCATTGAAAAAAATCATCGGCACTACATTGGACCCCCCCGTCCGTTGGATCAGCTCCTTTTCTCGAGATGGGTACACGTCGATGTTGATCTCGATGAATTTCAAACCTCTCTCTCTGAAAAACGACCGAACCGCTCTGCAGTCTCTGCAGTTCGATCGAGAGAAGAAGCTTATGCGCCCTTTGAGACCGGCTAGGGTTTTGTCGGGGCGAATTGGGGGTTTTGCGGATTCGTCGTCGGAGTCGAATCCGCCTTCGTTTTCCTTCAATTGGACTGTGACTTTCAATCCCGAGAGGTTGAATTCGGTGACATTGGCGGCGTTTGTGGCGTTTGTGGTGGTTGTGGTTGTGGTTGTGTCTCTGATTGAGGAGATGCGGTTGGCGATGGCGGAGGAGAAGCTGTTGCTGCGGTCGCGGAAGAATTTCCCGATCGCCGGCACGTCGAAGGCGAAGGCGGAGGAGGAGCGGGAGCGGTCGAGACGTTGTCGCGGCGGCGGGTCGTCTCCGATGGAGGAAAGCGTTTTACGGAGGAGGCTCGGAGGGGGCTGGGGCTGGGGGAGGAGGGGAAGGGGCTGGAGGAGCTCGTCGCCGCCTCCTTCGCCGCCATTGCCCCCCATTAAAGGTCCCGACTTGAGCTTGCTCTGGTGAGAATCTGTCTCGTCTTGGTCTTTTCGGATGTAAATTTCTCTCTTTTCGACGATCTCGACCTCGGAGAAGTCGGATGGGCGGTCCCCCTGATCGCCCAGTTGAATCGGTTCTTGATTTTGAAGGTGATCCGGAACAGGGGAGGTCTCCGTCTCTGCCATGACTGACGAATTGATGAGGATTTGAGTCATGGAAGATGGAGAAGAAGAAGAAGAAGAAGAAGAAGAAGAATCAAAGAATCGAATGATCGATCGAAGAGGATTTTAATGGGGGGTTTTGGGGGGTTTAAAATGGAGGGATCGGTGAATTCAAAGCGGATGTTGGTTGGATTGTTCGTTTGTTTGTTTTCTTGTTGTGAGTTTGCCGGACTGACCAGCTTTGGCAAACGCGTGATTCACCTCGGGATGCGAGTCACCCGGTTTGAAGGGTATCGAAGGGTGAGTACAAGTGGGTGTGATTTAGTGAGTGACGAAATTAGTCGATTAATGATGAAGTGGACGGGGTCAAGGACGTGTTGGACGGTGTGGACTTGGAGAGAGGGAAAGAGTCAAAGGTCGCAGTCTTTTTCACCCGTTCGATATCTCGCATTTCTCGCCGTCCATTCTGCTTAACTTCTTTTCATCCTCTCTTTGCTATATACTTTGGAAACTCATATTCGAATCTCAAGGCGTACTTGGATGGCTTCTCCGTGTCATTATTTTAATACTTATCCTCTTTTTTTGTTAGAGAAGTATTATAATGACAACCGCTATGTCACTCTGAGAGTCACAAAAGGCCTTTGAGTTATATATATGCGTCTTGAGATGTTACGTATACAAATCTTGATGCATAATACGAGAGTTGAGGCTGCATGAATGACTCATGTTGGGTTGATGTTCTTTCGATGTGACAATCTATTGTAATTTTGGTAGTTTTCTTTTTATAATTATGACGATTAGAGTCTAAACCTTTTTTTTTTGTTATTGATGTAAATATTAGGAAACGATTGTTGCAATTATTTAGATACCTACAAAGTTAGCTTACAAATGTCTTCACTAAAAAACTTGACTCAATAAAAAATGAAGAATTCGACGAGGCAAGGTAGATCGAAACTAACTTAATTGGGATGCGTTAATTATAAAGGATTTGAGTGATTTGAAAAGCTCGCCATCAATTGTAGTATTGCATTAAATCAAGCACAATATAAGAATTTGATATACGTAGCCGACTCTATTTAATTCGTAAGACTGAGACTACATTATTATTGTCTCCTTACTTAAGTTTAACTACCTTTACAAGACCGACTCGACTCATAAGAGCAACTCGGGCTTCCTTGAGAGACATCTTAGTTTACTTCGCACAAGATTAATTTTAAGATCTAATCAATTATGGTACACTCATAATAATAACTTTTATTAAAGGAAAGAAATATATCTGTACCTATCCTAATAAAATGAAATTAAGAATATCTAAATCAGAAACTTTTCATTGATTAATTAATTGATTTTTTGAACTGAGAATATTAATCCAAGATTTCTTTTTATTTTCGTAAAAGAAATATAATGATAGTAAAGTTAGGGGTTATTGGGGATGGCATGGAAAATATATACAAATTAGTAGCCAAATATATAGATATAGAATCATATAGAATATAAAATAATTTTATAAACCTTAATTTTAGCAAGTGATGTCTAATTCATCCCATCAAAGATACTTTAGCAGATATATATGAATACTTAATAGGTAGGTAAATCTCTTTTTTTTTGAAGTGATTGTTTTAAAATTAAGAAATTCTACCGTTTCTTTTAATGAATATGGGTTTCCAAACCGCCTCGACCCCTACTAATTAAGGTGCCCTACCACTAATTCAAATATCAAAAAAAAATTGATGCAGCTGTCGCAAATTGAACCCGTCATCTCTACCTCGGTCAGAGTAGTAAATTAATCTTTGTTCATAGCAACTCCATCGTAACCAATTTAAAGCAAATCTTAACATTTTTTTTTTTTTGATAGGATTGAGACTTTATTTTACTATAGCTAATTCACATGTACATGGCGAGAAACAATGTGCTTTATGTAAATCTTAAAAGTTTTTAATTAAATAAGTAATGGTTACAATCATCCTCTAATAAAACAAAGGCACCTCATGCCACTACCATCATGACCTCTCATATCACAACATCATGCATTCACCCAACCTTCAAAACTAATTCAACCCCCAAAATCATTATTCCAATCCAAAAAATGAACATATATGATCATGGGGTATATGATTACAATTAATTAAAACTTGCTCTTGCATCATCATTTTATATCTTTACTATAAGCATCATTTTGTTATATATACCATTTCAACGTATGAAACAGTTTAAGTTTCCACTAGAAAATATGATTATTATTAATCAGGGCACACATGCGTTCTTTTAGGGGCACTTAGACTTCCCTTCGAATGGAAAGTGATGATGAAATTTAAGTAAAATTTGAATAGATCAAGTCGTCTTTCCTAGTGATGGTCAAATGTAGAAAAGTCGTGCAAGCTTTTACTGTAATGTGATTGTTTAAAAAATTTAGTAAAACTTTGTTATTTTATTTAACTTATCTCTTGAGAATAGAGGGCAAGCGTGGTTCTATTTCGTAAAAGTGATAAAAAGTTCTACGCTGACCATCAAAGTATTATAACCCTCCATTTTAATTTCATAAGAAAAATGGGCTTGGAAGCCTTCACCTTTAGTCAAACTAAAAAGCGGTTATATAACACATATAATAGTGAGCATATAGCGGTCTTAAGTAATTTTTTAACTCTTTTTACTTAAATCTGGTGGGATGATACGGATCTTTCCTCCCTTAACCAGATGTCTCGAGTTTCAATAATCTTGGAAATAAAAAAAAAAAATTATAACTCTTAGCTAAAAGCGCTTCTCTTATATCTTACTTTCATTGAGTTTAGAATTAGTTGTGACTATTTCTCGAATAAGTAACCTAACAATAATTAAAAAAATATTCTGATTAATCTTGTGATAATATGACTTGAGGTGCGTAATTATACACATGAAAAGTACTTCAAACTAACCATATATAAAATGTGTCAAACCTACAATATATACGATAAAACAATTAAGTATATATATATTTTTTGGATAAAAATATTGGTTTATTTATTTTTTTGATAGTTTATTAAATGTGATGTTAAGGTAAGGAAAGCATAGTACGATTATGGAGAGACACTTGGCACAATAAACTCCGTGATTGTCGAAGAACCATCAAGACGGATAAGGAACTTTGCAATCGACGTCCTTTTAGAAATTAACATGATTGTGACATGTGATGTAGCACTTATTAATAGGTTGATCAAAGTAGAAGTAAATTATTTCATTAACCAAGGTATCGAGTTTCTAGAGTTTAGATTTGAGTGCAAATGAAAAATGTATGGAGCTCAATGATGCTCAAATGTGAATTAATGGATGTGATTTATGCCGATGTGAGACATCACATGATGAACTCCACCATTAGTCAACTAATTGCAAGTTGCATATCTACAAAGCTCTAATGACTGATGAAGGTTTGTGCTAGAAAGTGATTGCCAGCTTGTTTTAATTAGACGAGCAATTCTTCTTTGATAATATATTCAACACTTGAGTTAATTATTTCAGATTTGTGGGTATTGTTTAAAGTCAAACTCTACCAATGATGTAATTAAGGATATAGAGTACTATATATCCTAAAGAAAATAAATAAATAAATAAATATATATATATATATATATATATATAATTAATTTTTAAGAATTTATTAATAAAATTTAAAATTGTAATTAAAATTTAAAAATTAGAAATACAAGCACATTTTTTAACTCATCAATATTCTATAATGTAATTGAGATAAATGAGATGAGTTTATGATTTAATTTGGGGTTAGGTATAGAAAGTGAAAATTAAGTATAAGAGGAGAAAGTGAGTGTAGTGAGTGGGATAGATACTTGTCAAAATCGTGAATTGGTAATGAATCGCACCAGCAACATATTTGATAAAATTGACCATAGCAATGACTGCTGAACAACACGCAACAATCCACCTTTCAATGCATAAACTGATATGATCAATTATGTTGCATTTCCAAAAGGTGCATTTAAGAGCCCCCCCACTGCAAATAACCATGTAATATTGTATCAGCAATGTGAAACGTACAATCGTCATCAACAGATTGAAGAATCCAAGATAGTAGCAAAACAATGGTGATTGTTAATTATAGTGTATATTAATATAATTCTCTCTTATATAAATTAGAAGCAGCTCATGCAAAATTAAAATTTCATCCATCCAGTGCACACTTTCACATTTTAGCAGCATGGTGTAGTGCAGGGTTTTTTTTTTATGATATGTCGAAAACTCAGGTTGTTCATGCTTTTAATAATGTTGCAGGCATGCATCAAGACACAATTGTAGGCGTCGGAAAATCATCAATACAGGAGGGAGAGGAAATTCCCAAGATTGACAACTCTGTTAAGCATGAAAGTCTTGCCAAACAAAATCATAATCATGATCTAGAAGAACATTGAACTTAATAATTGCAGGCAAATCAAGTTTTCATTCCATACATTAAATTTAATAACCAACTGAATGTATAATAAAAATTAAAATAATATTTATGAGTTTGAACAAACTATGTAATATAAATATAAAATATTAAATTTAATATACAATGGTAAATAAATTGAAAATATGATATTGAAAATATAAAATGTCTACTGCAAAAAAATTAAATATAAAAACTCTTTTGTATTTTGTAGCATGTTGAAGATGATGTTGACTATACTTCATCTTCGTCATCACTGCATAAGAAACACATTATATTAGTTTATTTATAAATACATAAGTAACTAAATAATAATATATAACTTTAAATAACTTACTCAACATAACAATATTTTCTTGGACGTTTATTTATTCCAAATTCATTATCAATACTTTTTCTCTTCATGTTGACTTCTTTGTTGTTGTCGACTTTGTCTTTATGTGTTGAAATATCATTTGACAACTTCCCATATTATTTTCAAAAATAAGAAAATATGTAAAATTAAATTATATAATGTGATCTTGTAAGTTATTGTAAAATAAAATAAATACCTCATCATGACGAAAATTATCTCCATATTCTTCATGACATATACTCGAAACGGTGAAATTTTCATTTCCAGCTGAAAGCATAATTACTTCAAGGGCACACAGAGCTAAACAAAATGAAATGCATATGAAAGAATAAAAGATTTGCATGACAGACATGATTGTACACAACATTTAATTAAGAAAAAACGTTGATGTAATTTGTCATGCATGCACTCCAATCCAAGATTACTTAGTATCAGATTCAAGTCAACTTGATATCTTCAATATGAACCATATTCCATCACCTAAGTCAATTTCATAGCAATTAATTCTTATACTCCAAATACGCCGGGGGGCTTAAAGCAAGCTAAGCATATAAAAGCTTCAAGAACAAACCTTGTGAAGGCGCGCCTCTTGTTCTCCCTAGAGATGTCATCTCAAGTTCAATTGTACCAACAATCCCAAAAATTGAAGGTTCTCCACGGGATTGCAAGTCAAGTTGAAGTGCCAGGACCAGAACTGTCAAGGCTCCCCAAGCTAGCAATTGCAGAAAAATGGCATAAGTATAGGTTAATAGCCAAACGTAGCAAGGTCACAGTGGTTAGAAACAACACTAACCTTCACAATGTCTCCAACACTCTGGCAATCCCTATCGGGAGAGTGCCCCACAACATCATAATTGAGATATATTCTTATAGGGTGCCTTTGCTCCTGCTTCAATGTTTTTGAAAGTCCAAGCAAGGCTCTTCCTTTGCGATGAAGTGGCCGTGATTGGTCAGTTACTACATAAACTTGGGGACTGATTGAGTACTCCTTGCGCCCAGGTCGTCGCATCTGTTCAAGAAGCTGGTCGTGAATGCAGGAATGTGAGAGAACCTGTACATGCTCTACATCAAGGCTTCGCAAGTTGGAATGTAATTCTTTGGATTTGGCATCAGCAGCTTCAACCCAAATTAGGATTAGAAGAGCAAGAACCTATCAAAAAATAAAAAATAAATAAAATGGATAAGCTTTGAACCTTCTTTTTTGGTCCGAATCAGACAAACATTAGCATGAAGTATATAAACTAAAATTAAACAGTTCTTCCTAGAATCAGACTGACACTAAAACACAAAAACCTTCCTGCATTACCGAGAACAAAGGAAACACCGCAATGATACAAACAATGACATCAATAAATAGAGTTATAATTCTGCATTCCAAAAAAATTAAGAAATTTCTCCATTCATTGCCGAAAAACCTTTTACCTTCACTAATTACAGAATGAGAGAAGATAAAGAAATCAATAATTTCTTCCAATAAGACATATTTTGGAAGCTATAATTATAATTTCTTCCCCGTGGGCGGGTTAATTCTCCTTTGATTTTTTTAACTTAGGATATAATTCATCAGCATGATTATATATCCTTTGATTTTTTTTTCAATAATTTTTGCTCTCAAACGATTAAATAGGTTACGTTTTGGTTTAATCAATCAATGTTAAATTATGATCAAGAAAATTGAAATGAATTAGAGGATCCCAATAAGACACACCCTAAACAAAACCCTAAAATTTAAATGAAAAAAAAGCATAGAAAAGAAGGGTTTCACACTTCCTTCGAGAACCGCTAAATTCAGAAAATGCACCAGAATCAGAAACCTTAAATGATTTTTATAAATTAAAGAACTAAAACTCATGAAGTTACTTGTAATGGAGATCGACCAATTTGAATGAGATAGAACAGTACGAAAAGTTGATTGTGATGGAGAATAGATAAAGCTTTGAGAGATACATAGTTGGGAGAAACATCAAACATATTTATACATTTCAATGAGAGACAAGCGAGTTGTTGTCCAAACTATTTAGAGCATATTCTTCATAAAAGGCCAAGACTTGTGGTCTTGTGGTCTCAAAGTCTAAAATTAAAGATTTTGTTAATCTATCTTCTTTTCGTTGGTCTTATTTTTCTTCATATTCATATTTATAGGTATATTCTATAATGCTACTGAGATCATTATGATTTAAATCCTTGCTCTTCTTGGAATTATCAATTAAATTATTTACTTTTTCCTCTTATCTTAGTTCTATTGGATCATAATACATACATTTCACCACTACAAAAAGTCCAAAAAATGGTTCTTTTGCTATGAATGCAGATTATTACATCAAGATTAGCTTTGAGATTTGCACAAAATGATACCAGTAAAGGCTGAAATGGTTTTATGTAGTCTTGGTATTATTTCGAATGTCATCTAGCAACATTTGCATTTACATGAATCGCATCTAGCAACATTTGCATAATAATCAAGAATGATAACTTGTATGCAAAGAGATTCTATAACAAGAGTATATTCCGATTCCTTATCCAAAAAAAAAAAATACCAGATTCATATGCACCAAGTTATTCTGCAACATCGATACTTAAGTGCGCACATACAAACAGAGCCAGATGTACTTAATTGATATAGAAAGAATACAACATACCTGTTGAAAACATAGTTCCAAAGAAGAATCCAATCTCCCGTGATGCAGATTTATGAGAATCAGAACCATGAACACAATTAAGAGTTATATCCGTCCCACACAGAGCTCGAATACTGGTATGAACAGGAGGAACCACGTCTAAGCAAAGCACCTTTAGATAATTCATCAAACACATAGAAGACATAGAATCAAAACAATTCAAGACTCATCATTGATTCCTCTCCACTAACAACCCCTCCAACCCTTGCAACAAAATCAGTAACTAACAACAATGATTCAACACCCCCATTAATGGGAATCCCTAAAATTTGAGAATCGGAATAGGGTTCATTATGTTAAAGTAGGACACTCGTTCCTGTTGAGTTTCGACTAATTGCTTATGAACATTGGGGAGGTTGGTTGATATCGTTTTTATGATGTGTTTCGCTGGGTGTATTTGATTTTTTTCTTTTTCTCTGTACATGCAACAATTCACTATTTGAATCCTTTGGTCTCTCTGTGTGTATGTTTATATATATGCGTGAAGAGCAAAATGTTTGTTTCTAGAGATGAGGCTTTGGACAGCTTTGCGCGAAATCACGAAGAGTGTCTTAGGAATGCATCTTGCCCGATTAAGGTGCTCGATGTTTTTTTTTGTATGATACTCAAATATTGGCAATATTCGCCTCCGAGTGTGCATTACAACAAAGTAGATTAGAATGTTTGGTTGCACTCTGGATTTGGTTGGTTTCTACTCATTGTTTTATCTGAATTCATGTCCCTCCTTAGGCCGCTCTTTATTGAACTCATAGATAAGGAAGCAGAAATCAGAATCGGAACCAGAGAAAAAAAAATAGGGCGATGATTGACTTACCTTTATGGGTGCTGTTGTGGTAATTGTTGATGGAGAAAGAGTAGTAAAATATACGATAGGACAAATCCAAAAAAAATTAAATGAAAAATTTAAATGAAAAAAAAGCATAGAAAAGAGTAGTAAAATATACTCGTCTCGGCGACGGCGATGTCGCCTCCTCTGATTCTCTCTGAATGAAATTTCGAACTCTCTCGAAAGGAGGGAAATCTCTCTCTATTTATAGAACAGGAAGGGACACATCCGTCATTTCCATCAAGGCTAAGGGCATAAACATCATTTCGGCTTATTTTGGGCGCCAAGAAACCTTATCCCTTCGCGCCGTTGGCGGGACTCGACAAGCACGAACTGCGTTTCCAATGGCGACGGCCGTACACCACCACCACCACCACCACCACCGACATCATCTCTTCCGCACGAATCCCAATGCATTCGATGCGAAGTAGAGATGCGGAAGAACGGAGTCGAGAGGACGAGTCAGTGGGAGAGCGGTTCGATGCGAGCGAGTCGAAACGGGAGCCGAGCGAGTCGCGGTGGTGAAGAACGGGAGCGACTCGTTGGAGATATGCGAGTTCGAACGGGATGTGGCGACGAGCGGGGGTTGGGGCCGGATGGACCGAGTCAAAGCGGTCGACGCGATGCTGAGTTACGCCGATTCCGGCAAAGGACGTGAGAGAAAGAGAGATGTGAGAGAAGAGGAAGGAGTATAAATCAATTGTTATGTGAGAGAGAGATGTGAGAGAGAGACGTGAGAGAAAAGAAAGGAGACGTGAGAGAAGAGGAAGAAGGAGTATATTGTTAGAGAAAATAAAGGGACACACGAGATTTAGATTGGGTGGGAGAGGGACAACGCACAAGAAAAAATTGTGTGAAAGATGGACAAAAAAGTAAATTTGATTACGACTCAAAAATTTGTGATTCGTGCTTTTATATATATGATAGATATATATATATATATATATTGTAGACTACATACTATATATTGTAGACTACATACTCTGCTCAGTTTTCTTCCATTGAGTTAATTATTTTAGATTTAGGGTGTGTTTGATAGCAAAAAAAAATTTCAATAAGAAAAAACTTTTTTTTAGCAAATATTCTTGATAAAATTTTATAAAGAAAATTTTTTCATAGTTGTTTGATTGCACAAGAAAGAATTTTCTTTTATGGTTCAATCCGTATGCACATCTAAATCATCGTCGATGTCGGGCGGCTCGACGATGATGTTGGTGACGAAGCCGGAGACGAAGAGAGAAAGAAAAAATATATATCCGCGAAAGAGTCGCAGAGGCCAAGTTTGTTTGGGTGGAAGAAATGATCAGTTCGTTAGAGAGATTGAAAAATTTTCAATTTTCCACGCTAAAAGTTGAGAAAATAAATGAGGAAAATAGGGGAATGTGATTTTTTTTCTCAGTGCAGTTACAAAGCTATATATCAAACAATGGAAAAAAAACGGTTACACAAAAAAAGTAGATAATTTTTTATTATTTTTTTCATTTTCTTTGCTATCAAACACACCCTAAGTGAAACTTCGTAATGAAGTATATATAAGTGATAATCTCCCTTAAATTAGTATATGTCTTTTGAGTTAAAATCTCACTCTTATGAGTTGAAGATGGTTAAGCGCGGAAAATATCAACATTGATGGAGAATGAAATGCATGTAAAGTAGTGCCACGAGCAAGACACTTGCAGATGGATGATGTGCCCACCAGCGAAAAATTAATAGAATTTGATAGTTTAAATCATCCCTCTTATGTATATCTTTTCAAGTGCCAACTAATAAGTAAACAAGCTAGTTAATTCACAAAGAGAGAATGAACAACTTGTACGCGTTGGCTCTATGTTTGATTCTACGCTACGACAAAATTGCTCATGCCACTATAATACGCTCAAGTCGATTAGTCAGGGCCTCATGTGAATAGTTCTACAAATATTAAAAAAAAAAAGAAGCAATGCCTCATCCATCTGAATTGAATAGAGATCCACCTGGCTGAACCAACCATTACTTAATCACATCCCTAAATTATATAGTCGTTTTGAAGAGATGCCCAAAGCTTAAAACTAATTACTATAATTAATGTCATAGAATAAGCTCTACACCATCAAATTATATGAATCTTGATGGGATCAAGAAACATATAGATCGATCACTCCACTGATTGAAGGCTAATACAAGTTTAAATCATCCTAATATTTGTCAACATATGTTGAGTTTCTCAATAAACTTTTATTTAATCTAGGTGTAATTTGGGAATAAAAAATTTCACGTATATGAAGAAGCAAAAACAATAATTAATACAAGTTACAAGCTACAAAACCCATTGGAAATTAAGTCCTCTAACAACAATGAACTTCAGTTTCACCAAAAAAAAAAAGAACATTTTGCATATATAGATTTTAAATGCCAAGTAATAATTAAACAAGACAGTAATACACAAAGAGAGAATTAATGATCAGAAAATACCCTCCTCAACAAAACATTTTTGGGTACAAAACACTTAAAACAACATGGGCATGCAACACCAACCATTAATTCAAGAGCTTATCAAACTCCATATAAATAAGCATTTTGTAGGGCACCTCTATTTGTAAGCAGCCTCAGAAAGCCTAGGCTTGGGGACACCAACAAGGGACTTGGCCTTTTGTAGAGTAATCCCAACCTTCTCAGTCATGTCCCCCAAAATGTCCTTAGAGAAGTTCCACTCAAAAGTGTGCAACAATGAGGCCAATGAGTAGTGCACCATCCTATGTCCTAAGGGCATCCCTACACAAGACCTCCTCCCAGTCCCAAAGGGCAGCACCACAAAGTCCTGACCCTTAACATCTAAGTCATTACCTAGGAACCTCTCCGGCCTGAACTCGAGTGGCTCCGGCCACACCTTGGGGTCCCTTGCCATCCCCCACACATTCACAAACACAATGCAGTGCTTTGGCACGCTATAGCCTAAGACCTCGGTCGCCTCGCTGGTGCGGCGAGGGATTAGTAAGGGGACGCCGGGGTGGAGTCGGAATGTCTCCTTAACCGCTGCTTGGAAGTATGTTAGTTTGGGAATGTCTGTCTCCTCGACGTATCGGTCTCTTCCCACGACTTCGTCGAGCTCCTCTATGATCCTCTTGTAGATTTCTGGTCTCCTTAGGATCTCAGTTAGCCCCCATTCTACTGTGCTTGAAGATGTGTCTGTTCCTGCCACAAACATGTCCTGCATTTCAAAGCAGACACATTCAATTTTTAGTTTCATATGAGAATTTAAAGTATATACATGATCTAATTCAATCCATATATAAATGTGAACTACCTAGCTAGCTAGCTAGTAGTTCATTATCATTAGCAAGTGAAGAGATTTAGTTAATTAAGGGTTCACGACGTTTGTCATAATATGCACTTTAGTCCCTATACTAAGAAATTAATTAAAGCGCGTAAGATCAATGGAGTGGACGACGTTTGTCATAATATAGACTTTAGTCCCTATACTAAAAAATTAATTAAAAATATGCATTTTAATCCCTCTTGTAAGAAATTAATTAAAGCGCGTAAGATAGATCAATTATGGAGTGGAAGGACTTACAAAGAGCATTCCTTTGATGTCAACTCTGGAGAATTCTTTGATCTCATCATGCTTCCTTTCACTCTTATAATTCAAGAACACATCAAGCATGTCCAATCTTCCATTCTCATTATTTGGACACCTTTCCTTCTCTCCTCAACCCTCTCGTCGATGAGTTTCTCGAAAAAGTCGTCGAACTTCTTCACTGACTTCCACACTCTCTTCTTCAACCCTTGAGGATCAAAAACCTTCAATATAGGGATGAGATCGGCGAGATTCGATGCCCCCACGACTTCGAGGATCTCCCACACCATGTCCTTAAGCTCTCTCCCTTCTTTCTTAGTGTTGTCAAATAAACTCTTTGAGCATGTAAGGTTGCTAATGAGGTTGGCAGAGACAATAAAGGTGGTGTCTGCAATGTTGATTGGAGTGTTGTTCTTATAGGCTGAATGCATTGTTTTTAGCATTCCTGTCACCTATATTATATATTTCAAGTGCAAATTAATTAAAGAAGATCAACATAAATTAATTGACCACTTAATTTGTAGGCACAAATATGCAACAAAAATCTTAAGTAATATATAAATTGAAGGAATAAAGTTTTAATTTGATTTTGACAAAGAAGCTTACAAAAATCAAATCTGATTTTTTTTGTAGTAAAAAAAACAAAGATACATTTTTTTTTACTAGAAAAAATAATGGAAGATTAGTAAGAGATACTTTTTTTTTTTTGCAGTAAAAAACAAAGAAACAATTTTTCTTTTTTTTTTTGGATAAATGAAGGCGATACTCCTTTATATTGTTACATGTGAGATACATTTTATTTTAATAATTATGGATGTTTTAACTTTTTTTTTTTTTCAGTTCCTCCCTACTTAGATTTGGTCCGACAGATTAATTCAAAGTTGGCATGATAGAAGCACCCATATATATATAGCCATGCCAACTTGTATGAAAAAAAATAAATTAGGGAATGCTCGAGAAGTATGGGCAAATTCATTACCATTAAAAATTTTGGATCAAGAAATGCACGAGGAGTATGGACAAATATGTAAATTTCATTACCATTCAAAAATTTGTAATTCGTGCTTTTATATATAATATATATATATACTACTTGTTTCAAGACGCGTTACGCACGATTGACCCGCTCGCTTCGCTATCGGGAACTAATTTTAGTTAATTAACCAAAATTGAAAAAGAACCACTACAATTAATAGAAAACATGAAAAACAATAAGTAGAAGGCGACTAACACTTGAAACTAATTGAACAACACGATCTTCTAAATCTTCCTTATTTTGTAAAATGCCGAAAAAACTTTCATATAGATTTTTCGCAAGCATACTAATTAACTTTGCCAAAATTGTCTCTTTCATCCCATAAGAGCAATGCATTCGGTTTTGCACTTCATGATCAGTATCATAAAAGTACAGTTGCAAAAAAGATGGATGCTCATTGTCATGAAGTAAATTATTTATAAAATTGAATCATATAGACGAGATAAAAGAGGGCATTTGATGTTAAATTCAATATTGAATCAAGGGTGGATTAGACCCAAGTTTCTTTCAAAAACCATGAATCAAATTGAACCATATAGACCAAATGATTAACTCGCCTTTGAATCGAACCTCTCCAAAAAAAAAAAAAAAATTGAGAAGAAATGTGGATTAACTCACATTTGAATCGAATAGCAAAGGAAAGCAACAAATGAGTCAATGAATGAAAGCAGGGAATGAATGATTTGAAGAGGAAGGAAAGTCATTGATTAGTTGAGTTGTTGATCAATTTGAAGAGGTAGGAGAGTCGTAGAGTTGTTGATCAATTTGAAGATGCAGTGTTTAAGATGTTGAAAAAGTAGCGTATAAATATAGATACATAGTTGCTTTTATATATATCATATATATATATATATATATATATATGGGAAAGAAGTAAATATGATATATATATATATATACTAGTTTCAGGACGTGCTACGCACGATTGACCCGCTCGCTTCGCTCGCGGGAATTAATTTCTAAGAATTTATTAATAAAACTCAAAATTTTAATTAAAATTTAAAAATTAGAAATATAAGTACCTTTTTTAGCTTATCAATATTCTCTAATGTGATTGATATAAGATGTTAATGAAAAAATAAGCTAGTCAGGCTAAGACATTACTTCCTCAAAAAAAAGGAATCAAGGAAAAAAAAAACACAAGTGGTTTGACCATCAATTTGTGAACACTTGCTTGTGGAGATTTCGTAGAATTGTACATAAAGTTCAATCTTTACCTCAAATCTATAGATGGAAATGATAACTTTGAAATTATGAATGTAAATAATTGAATTAGTTGGGATTAAAGCTTTAGACACCTTTTTTTCACATGATTAATCAATATTTTTCTCATTAAAATTTCTTATGGGTTTTAAGTTTGTTCCCTCCCCAACACCTTTTTCAAACCACCTTATTCTTTTCCCTCTCAGACTCTCTCTTCTTCACTGTTTATATATATATATGTTGCATATATACCATTGAGAGAACTCTAGATGAGTACGTTGCATATATACCATTGGAAAAACTCTGAGTTTACAATTTGTGATATTTAGTTGCTTTTTTATATATAATTGTTTTTATATATATGATAGCTATATATGAGCAAATAAGTAAATTTCATTACCACTCAAAAATTTGTGATTCGTGCTTTTATATATATGATAGATATAAAATTCAAAATTCAAAATTGTAATTAAAATTTAAAAATTAGAATTATAAGTACATTTTTTAGTTTATCAATATTTTATAATGTGATTAAGATAAGATGTGAATGAAAAAACAAGCTAATCATGCTAGGACATTACTTCCTCAAAAAAAGTGTATTTGATTGATGAGAATGAGTTCATGATTGATTTGGAGATAAAGAAAAAAACGCGTAATGGATTGATAAGGAGTTAGAGTTTGATTTGGATAAAGAGTTGATTTGGAGATAAAAAAAATATGATTAAATTTCATTACCACTCATTTATGATTCGTGATATATATATGATATATATATATATATATATAGTAATATATGTATAGAAATTAAATTAAATAATTTGATTATGAAAGCAACATAGAATGGAATAGATATAGTCATATATATAGATATAACCTGTTGTCTCCTAGCCGGTTGGAGCAACTCAATAGCTTTGGAGGAGAAGAACTCGGTGGTGAGAACCTTCCGGAGCAGGCGCCACCGTGGCCGTAGGGGACGAAGACGAGGGAGGTGGCGCCGTAGGAGACGGTGCGGACGGCCTCCGTGATGGTCCGGCTCGAGAAGGTGGCATCCTGATGCTTAAGTATCTCCTCGGTTATTTCCGGCGAGGACACCACGATCGCCTGCCTTTGGCCCATTCGGAGGCTGAACAACGGCCCGTAGCTCTTCGCCAAGTGGAATAGGTCCTCGTGGAGGCGGTCGGTGAGGTAGGGAAGGTACCCGAGCACCGGCCACCCTCGAGGACCCCCCGGAGCATTACTCCAATTGCGCCTTCGGAGGAGGGTGGGGAGGAGGAGGAAGGCGAGGACAGAGGCAGCAATGGCAAGGGAGGTGGAGATCGCGGCGGAGGATAGGAATGCGGTGGCCGCAGCGGCGGAGGCAAAGAGGAAATGGTGGAGTTGATCCATTCTTATTGTTATCGTTATTGTTGTTGTTGTTGTAACTATTATATATAGTACGTAGCACGTTTAGAGTGCTACTTAATTACTACTACAAACAAACGTATGAGAATTTGGAGGTGTGAAGTGAGGGCGTGCGTTTATTTATTATGGGATTTGTAAGTGAAATTACTATCTAACCCTCTTCCTTAATTATTATATAATTATCAATAAATTTACTTGGACTCATAAGTCTGGACTCATAATGAAGTTTTTGAATTTTTTATAAATATTTAAGGGGTATCAAAGAAATTTTACATGTGATTATGATTACGTGTAACTGATCGAGGTTGATATAAAATTATTGATGATTTAATTTTTTGACATACCATGGCACGTGTGTTGCGTGGAGTTGATCCATTCTTATTGCTGTTGTTGTTGTTGTTTTGACTATTATAGTTGCACGTTTAGAGTGCTACTTAATTACTACTACAAACAAACGTATGACGGCGTGAGTTTAATTTATTATGGAATTTGTAAGTGAAATAACTATCTAACCCTCCTCCTTAATTATTATATCATTATTATATGTGGTGGTAATTAAATGTAGTGTGACTGATCGAGGTACTTAGACTGGTTCATTGAATATATCAAGTTTTGTGGAATCCATAATACATTTGGATTCATTGAATTCATTTTATGCAAGTTGATGAAAGTACTTTTGGAACAATTTGTATCCTGAGATTTGAAAGCCTTGCATTGTATAACCCGATCGGGTTGCCACAATGATAAGTGTGAAGGTGGAATTGTGTAAATTAAGCATACGATCTCGGTTTCGATTTTTTGGTTTAGTAAGATTACTTGAGCCACCGAGATACGCTCAAGACGATTGCACCAAAGCCTCATGAAAATAGTCAAGCTCGTCTGACATCTACAGATATCAAAAAAGAAAAAAACTTGCAACATTTAAATTCAATATATATATATAACTTTACTACATCAAAATATTATTTTAAATAAATTTATGGCTCTCAATGTATTCAAAAGAACAAGATGACTCTTAGATCAATCATCTTGATAATTAATTCGTTGATTCTAATTGTTCGAAAAAAAAATTATTCAACAATCATAAAGTTGGCTAGCTTTTAAGAACTGCGACGTACTATAATAATTGAACTAATTTAGCAAACGTCTAGAACATGACAGTGCGTATACACATACTTTTATTACCTAAACCATAACGAAAAATCAAATTTTCAACAAGAGAAATAAGATATGAAAATTTTAATATAATTAAAAATTGTTAAGAATTCAAGCAGGGAAACTAGAGGAGAAATATTTCTCAAAAAGATTGTATTATCTATATTATATATGGACTTGAAAAATCTTCTCAATCACATTTCGGTTCTTGATAAGTCTTGCAGTTTCTGAAGGGCTTGATATGCATTTAATGGATGTCGTTACAACATATCTTTACGGATCCCTAGACAGTGAGATATATATGAAAATCCCTTAAGGATTTGTAATATCCGAAGAAATAAAATCAAAACCTCATAACATGCATTCCATAAAATTACAAAGGTCTTTGTACGGATTGAAACAATCCGGATGAATGTGGTACAAATGTCTTAGTGATTATTTACTTAAAGAAAGATATGTAAATAATCCACTTTGCCCATGTGTCTTCATTAAAAGATTATCAACAGGATTTATGATTATTGTTGTATATGTTGATGATTTAAATATATTGAGAAACCACGACGACATCATTAGAACATCCGAATACTTGAAAAAGGAATTTGAAATGAAAGATCTTGGAAAAATAAGACTTTGTCTTGGTTTGCAAATTGAACATTTTTCAAGCGGAGTACTTGTCCATCAATCAAATTATATTGAAAAAATATTAAAAAGTTTTTATATGGACAAGGCACATCCATTGAGCTCTCCAATGGTTGTCGGATCACTTGAAGTGGATAATGATCAATTTCGACCTCATGAAAGTGATGAAGAGCTAATTGGTCCGGAAGTACCATATTTAAGTGCAATTGGTGCACTTATGTATCTCGCAAATTGTGCAAGACCTGACATTACTTTTGTTGTCAACATACTTGCAAGATACAACTCTTCACCAACTCGAAGACATTGGAATGGTGTTAAACATATTTTTTGATATCTTCGAGGAACAAGTGACATGGGTTTATTTTACTCGAGATGGGTAAAATTGAATCTCCAAGGTTATGCTGATGCTGGATTTTTATCTGATCTCCACAAGGCTCGTTCTCAAACAGGATATGTATTCACATGTGACAATACTGCTGTATAATGGAAGTCAGTAAAGCAAACTATGGTTGCTACTTCTTCCAATCATTCTGAAGTACTTGCAATTCATGAAGCAAGTCGTGAATGTGTATGGTTGATAAACATGATTGAACATATTCAAGAATCATGTGGATTGCCTTCAATAAAATATTCTCCAACCATATTATATAAAATAATGCAGTGGAACGACCCAAATTTTAATTTCGCCGTTATTATGGATTATTTTCAGACTTTGACGACATTTCATATCCACGTGGATACCGCAGATAAGTCATGGCACGCGTGACTAGGTAAATAGTGATTTTATGCGATTATTTGCCTATTTGCGATGCTGTATAAAGAGTTATTCGCTTAACATCGCGTGTGTGTATTTATATCATTGAATCGAGCGAGATAGTGTAATGGGTGTTTGCCTCCAAAAATGTGTCGCGACGGGTATTGAGGAGCGAACTATGGGTACACTAGGTCGGGGAAACTAAAACAAACAAAATAAATAAATAAATAAATAATGGTCAAGTAATTACTATGGAATAGATATTAGGTAGCTAGTGACGCAGCGGTACGCGCATATCGCGATTCGGACATGAAATCGGACATCAAAATGTCCGAAAAAACGAGCGAGTGTCCCAGCTGTGTCACACTGTGGTGTTAAGAACACGAAGTCAACAACGTATCCCCATTTACACTCCACCTCACTCCATCTTCATTTTCTCCTCTCCCTCACGTCACTCTCTCCAACACCCACACATACACAACGCACACACCCGACACTCACACACCATCGCGCGAATAGGAGGCGCGAGGAAGAAGAAGGAAATGAGAAGAGGAGGACAGGGAGGAACGCGTTGGGAAGGAGAAGAGGAGGCGGTGGAGACATCACGGTCGTGGTGAGTCGTTGTTTTTGTTGTCGTTGTTTGGGCGTCGACCATGGAAGCCGAGAGGAGGTTCGGCCATGGAAGCCGAGAGGAGGTTCGGCCATGGAGGCCGAACCGGCCTAGGTGGAGATGACAGGGTTGTCTCCCCCTGCCATCGAGTCCACCGGGGTTGGGGTGGATAACAACCCCAACCCAAACCCAAGAAAAAAAAAAACAGAGGCGTTGTGAAGAAGACGGGGTGGGGGATGTGAACGCACGTACACGTGCGTGCAACCCCCTGGACCGGTTAGGCCGGACGACCGGACCTGACACGAGTGGGCCCGAACCGAGTCGGGCCGGCCCGGTTGGATCAGGTCAGGCCGACCGGGTGGACCGGGTTTGACCTGGTCCAGGGACCCACCCCTATATATAAATAATATAATATTAAATTTAATTTAAAAAATAGTTTTAAATTAAATAAATTACAGAAAAATAAGAAAAATAGGTGGAAAATTTTGGGAAAAATCCAGAAGATCATGAAAAATATTAAAAATGGTTTAATTAGACACAAGGGATTTAGGAGACCACGGTCGGGAGTCGGGCGTGTATATCGAGATGTAAGTGGAACTTTGGAGTGCGTTTTTGAGGTACGTAAGATTTTATCTGAAAGTCACTGAGGGTTTACTTTTCTATTGTTGATTTCCTATTCTTGTTATTGTACTTTGTTCCGTATACATTTTAGTGGTCGAGTTACTCCCACCTGATATTCGTAGTGTACTTATGACATACTAGGCTGTAGCACATGTGATCAGGCACTCGGTGAATTGCGACCCGAGCTGCAATAAGGGTGCACGTGTGTAGGGCAAGCACCACGAGGAACCAGGTGAAGGGACCTGGGGGCACCAACCGAAAGAATCCTGGGGGTCCGAAGAACAATTTAGTCTGATCGGGACGAGTACACACTTTGTTTCTCCCATGTTATTTATTCATGTGATAATCTTAGCACGGTTGTGTGTTTAGTTTCCGCATGATTATTTGACATGTTTATTGGCATCTATTTATTTTCTTAAAAATGCTCAGTGTACTTCATTGGAATCTTACTAACTGTACTCTCCATCTGAATTTTTGTGATGGTCGAGTGCAGATCCCAATGCTAGTAGGGGCAAGGGAATTTCAGGCAATTTTATCTGACTGCCCGTAGTCGAGGACCTACTAGTACGTGTAATTTTGATATTTTGCTTTACTCTTGGGAAAAGGGAGACCGGATATCGCGTTGTTCACCGCGCCAACATCGAAGTCGCACCACCGTCGCGCCACCACTGCCACTCGCCGGCACTTTTAGATGGAATTTTACACCTCTCAATGCTTCGCCGCCATTTGTAGCCAACTAAAATTAGCTATTCCGCCGCGCCGCACAGCAGCCGCCCCTCGCGGTTGCTCCGTCGCTTTCTCCTAGTCGCTGCTGTCTGTTGGCCGGCCATCCGCCGCGCGCGCCGCCATCCGCTCGCGCCGTGCGTTTCCGCCGCGTTCGCCGCTACCGCTCGTTCGTCTCGCGCGCGCCGCCGCCGTGGAGTCGCCATCACCGCCGCCACGTCTTCACACCGCTTGAAGTCCCCTGGGACCAATGTCGGAGCGCGCCGCGTCGTGGCCGGTCCACTCGTCCGCGAGCCGCTGCTCACGCCACCACACCGCCGCCGCTGTTGCAAACAGCCGTCCGTGGCGCCGCTAGAGCCCCGCTGCTCGTGCCTCCGAGTCGACCACCACCGCGATCGCGAGCCGATCCCGCCGAGCCGCCGTGCCGCCGCCGCCGCGCGCCACATCGTCGTCCGCGCCTCGCGTAGTGCGATCCGCCGCCGATAGACGTTCCACCGTGCTCGCGCGGAGTCGCCGCTCACACCGCCGATCTCCTCCAATCTGCGTCGCCGTCCTCTCTCTCCTCCCGGATCCCTTCCTTCTTCCTCTTATTTCCTTTTCTTTCTCTCGGTTCTTCTCTCTCTCTCTTTTTCTTTTCTTTTCTCTCTCCGATCGATATATATATATATATATATATATATATATATATATATATATATATGCACATATCTATATACATTTTCTTTTTGATTGCAAATCATAAGTGTAATCGAGATTCGTGCAACACGAATCTCGAGGCAAACTCAATAATCTCACCTATTTGTCCACTGCCTCTACGCTTGACCAAAATTATCTCGAGTCTCGCAATTTGTGCATCTCGAGACACCAACCCGCCTCATTTCCAAAATCTCGATACTCGCGCTTCACGCATCACGAGGTGTATCCAATGTAAACATTAAAACCACATAAAGCGACTATCTCGGTCCCACGTTGGCACGCGACTCGAAGCGCTCCGCGTTCGTGTTTCGGCTCCCCGAATACTCTGCGTATATGTTTCTCTACAATTAGCATTAAAATCTTAAATTGAACATTCCCGATATCTCCACTACAGATTTGAACATAGTATTCCGGCAATCGGGTTCCACATACGACCCTAAAATGACACGTGGCACGAGTCGAATTTTTGGGTTGTTACACTCGCTAGCTATGGTGATACCATTAGAGACTTCAACTCTTACGCCCCTACCTATGACCACTGAGCAGCCGACAGCTACTACAATTCATGTTACTTCCGTATTCGTCTTGACCCCGGAGGCGAAGCTTGTTAGAGAGTTTATGAAGTTCCAGCCGGGATACTTCTATGGAGGTGGAGACCCTGAGCCAGCAGGGAAGTGGATAGTTTCGCATCAGTGTTTCCATAAGCTGATGCGGAATGATGACAACATACAAGCACGTTTATTCCGAGCGTGTTCGAGAGGTCATGCAGCGGTTTGGTGGATGGCTTATCGAGAGTTGTTCTATGACGAGTTCATTCATATGCAGGTGAGGCTGAGATTGGGGGATGACTTTCTGGCCCTACGACAGGGTAACCGCTCATTGATGCAGGAGCGTTACCGATACCTATTATTGTTCTCGATGGATGTTGCGAGCAATGAGACGCTTCAAATTTACTATTTCGTACGTGGTGTTGATGAGCGGATTGCGGACGCGATAGTCTCGACAGGTGCTACTACCCTTTAGGAGATGTACGATCGAGCATTATCTTATGAGACATTGCTCTTGGAGAGAGGGGGCAGGCGTACGACTGGTACGGCAGTACAGGCGAGTCAAGGTTCACGGTCGGATCGGAGATCGAAGAGACAGATAGATCAGCTTGACAGAGGTTGCCGAGATGATCGACGAGATAGGGACCGTAGGGTTGATCACCAGGACAGCCAATTTGTAACGGCCCGAAAATTGATTTCTGCCACGTTCAAGTCAAGGTCGTGTGTGGGACCCACTCGTCGAAACTCACCACGGCTTTCAAAATCCATTTTCACTTCGTGGTCGCACGTCGTCGAATCTCGTCGAATTGTGCCTCCGATCGTCCGACAACGCGCCACCGCGCCCTTCATCGCGTCGCAGCCGCTGATGTCGCTGTCACGTAGCCGTCGCGTCGACGCCGCTGGTCGCCGACGCCGCCAGCAGCCACCACCACCGCCACCACCGTCACGCCGTGCCACCATCGCTTTGTGGATCCGGCCGTCGCCGCTGCTTGGCCGTCATCATCGCTGCCGTTGCATTTCCTCACCATGGCTGTCGCTTGCTGACGCTTCGGTTCGTTGCGTCTCGTGCCGCGCCACCTCTCTTCGCTGCTTGCTGCCGCTGGTCGTCGACCCTGTCCGTCCAGCCATAGCGCGCGCCACTCCTCGCGTCCGCGAACCGCCGGTGTTGCTTTCCATGGCCGCCACGGTCATCTTCGCCATCGCATCGCAGAGCGTCGCCGCCCCATCACCACGCCGGCCACCGCCGTCCGATCCTCGAGCTCCAAGCCGGCGTCCCACTCTCCCTCGTTCTCCGATCTCCTTCTTCCTCTCTTTCTCCTCCCGATCACTCTTTTTTTTTTTCTTTTTTTCCCTTCGATCTCTTTTTCATTCTTATCCCCTTATATATATATATATATATATATATATATATATATTTTTTTTTTTTTTTTTTTTTTTTTTTTTTTTTTTTCGTGTTTTACAGCTTCACAACCCACCCGAAAAACATATCCAATTCGAGCAAGACCGGCAGCTGAAGGGCGAGGTGACACATGTTCGGGCCGAGATAGTATCTCCTATACCTGAGACACCGGCTGAGGATACGCCGAGCACGCCGATTGATACGGGTGTTAAGGCTACAGTTGAAGGGAGGCAGGCTCGCGAGTTTTAGAGGCAATATTGGGAAAAGTTGTACGGGGGTACTAACCTTGAAGATACATGATGTACGAGCCGTATCAGCGCAAATACAGCCGAGTATATCATCAACTCCATTGGTCGGTGATGTCGATGTATGGTGGCGTACTACGGAGGTGTCAATAGGGAACCGTCCGTAACCTGAAGAAGACTGGGTTTCAGACCATTGATAGAGAACCGGGGAGTCCATTGCAGTGCATGGATCGATATATACGTGTGATGAAGTATGTCGGGAGTACGGCTGGCACGGACACTGACCAAACTTACTACGTCATACACGGTTTCCAAGAATTTAGTGGTTATGATGGGTAACGACGGCTTCGAGCATAGTACATGAGGCTTATGCGAGGGCTATGGCTGGCGAGAACTATGGGAGCACACACACCGGAGTATCGGTCGCATATCGACATCGTTATAGTCAGTGCGAGGGTTTGGAGATGATTGAATGAAAAAGGAAGTGAGAGAGTCGTGCTTAAGAGATCGAGCTTAGATCGTAGGATCTATTGTGTTTTCGCCATATGCGGCGTATACCGGGCCAGAGTTAGTTGGTCCAGCGCAGGGTTACGCTAGTGCATTACGGTAGTCAGCACCGTCAAGTCCTCAACATCAGTACCATCAGAGGACTGATGACAGAGGCAATGGTCAGAGACAGAGTCTGAGTTCCAGTCAAGTGTAGGGACAAGGACAGAGGTCTAGTCAGGCACAAGGACAAGATGTTCCATATGGATTGAGATTTCAACTTACTTGTTTGGGAGTGTGGGAGTATGGAAAGCTAGGTCACTTCACTAGTACGAGTTCACAACAGCGGGCAAGCACGACAGAGCTTGGAGCAGATTCATGTTGTTGTCGCGCAAGGTCCGACTACTACCCATTGTTATAGAAAATGTACAGTAGTTAATTCAACTTGCATTTTTGTTTGATGTTGAACCATGTCCCTTTCTTGGAATTCCCACTCAATTATGAGTGTCCGAGGGCCAAGTGAGTCGTACTCGTGTCTCTGAGTGGAGTGGTTGCCAGCTCGCAACCGGGGCCATGACCTCGAGTCACAGTATTTGGTCGGAATGAGATGTGCTTTATCCGGGGCGCCGTTGATATCCCTCATTCGCGACATTTTAGGTACGGCGATGCCGCATCCGATGACCGAGTCTGCTTGGCGTTGCCGCGACTCCGCGACCCCGACCCTGTGGCACCCGCATTCGGTGGTTTTAGACTACTTGGGCACCTCTCTATATTGTTTCCTTGACACTCATTCAACTCTCAATATTTGAACTCCAATTCAATATTCAAACTTACTTTCGCATACTTTACAAACCCACTTTGGCATTTACATCCCACTTTGGCATTCCAATTCAATTGACTTTTAAACTGTTTCATTTTATCTTGAATTACTGTTTAGATTCTACTGGATTTTACTTACCTCGGCTCGTCAATCTCGTGTTTGACTGAGTGCAGAGTTGCGGATGAGTAACAAAGGGAAAGCTCCATAGCTAGGTGCATATTTTTGTATATCTTTTATTTACTCTCCTCCGATGGTGATATATTTATGTTGGGTTCCACAATTAGGTTGTCTAACTCCTTGAAAATGTTGTTGAGTTATTTAATGTATTAGTTGCTTCCGCATAAATTGTTAAATCTTGAAAATTATTAATAACTCAACTTAAAAATTGTAAATGTACGTAAAATGAAGGATTGGAAGGCTGACTAGGCCTGCGTTGACCTTGCGAGACTGGCTCGGAGGTCCACGTGGGCTTAGGTCGGGCGGTGCCAAGTTTGTGGGAAATTGGGGCCGTCACACAATTCCAGTACGAGGATAGGCAGCAGACGCACGCCTTAGCACCTGCACCCACGGAGCCGCGGCGACATCAGCCATCGCAGTACCGTCAGGATAGGGATCAGGGAGGCCATGACAAGGGTTAGAGAGACCAGGGTCGGGGTCAAAGATTCGGAGACTGGCAGGAGAAACTTCAATGTCATCGTTGTGCTCAGAAAGGGCACCTGAAAGCCGACTGCAGGGCACCGCCGACATTACCAGGAGCACGGCAGGGTCAGGTTAGGGAGATAGCACATGCAGTCGCGCAACCAGATCGAGGTGCGACCAGACAGCTCGTCGAGGGTACGTTATCTATTATGGGTAAACCGATGCATGTTATGATAGATTCTGGTAGTACATTATCATTTATTGCTGGACGCATGGTAGGAGAGTTAGGCTTAGCATCACAGACGTCAGACACACACCTTGTCCTCAGTACGACCGCTGGGGATAAGATATACCATAACCGGATATGTCGAGACTGCACGATAGAGGTAGATGGGCATCAGTTGCCGATAGACTTACGAGTCCCAGAGTACATCGAGTTTAATGCACTTTTGGGGACGGACTGGTTGGCAACATATCATGCACAGCTGGATTGCTTCCAGGAGACCGTCACGTTTCGAGTTCCGGGGATTCCGGAGTTTACGTTTATCGGAGTCGCTACCGCACTACCCAATATTAGAGGTCTACGACTCATAAGATGGAGACATTTGCAGTAATAATCGAGTTAGAGGTTAGGACTGAAGTCAGGATTGAAGATGTTCCAGTAGTCCGAGACTTTGTCGATGTATTCCCAGATGATTTACCAGGATTGCCACCGCCACGAGCGATTGAGTTCATCATTGAGCTGATACCAGGAACTCAGCCGATCTCTAGCAGACCTTACTGGATGTCACCGCCAGAGCACGTAGAGCTCAGGAGGCAGTTGGATGACTTACTGGAGAAGGGTTTCATTCACCCTAGAATGTCACCTTGGAGAGCTTCAGTATTGTTTGTGAAGAAGAATGATGGTTCAATGAGGATGTGCATAGACTACATGAAGTTAAATCAGGTGACAATTAAGAACCGTTACCCACTCCTCAGGATCGACGATCTTTTCAATCGTTTGACTGGTATCAAGTTTTTCTCGAAGATTAACTTGCGTCGAGGCTATCATCAGTTGAGGATTCGAGAAAAGAACGATAAGAAGACCGCTTTTAGTACAAAATATGGGTTGTGATTGACAGACTAACGAAATCGGCACATTTCATTCTTATTTCTGTAAGATATTCGTTGCCACAGGTGGGCATTATCTTCGAGAGGGAGATCGTTAAATTGCATGGGGGTGCCAGTCTCTATTGTATCTGACCGAGATCCTAGGTTAACTTCAAGATTCTGGGAGGCGATGCAGGAGCAGTTTGACGCCAAGTTGCAATTTAGTACAGCTTATCATCTTCAGACAGACGGACAGTCTGAGACTGATACAGATTGTGGAGGATATGTTTAGGGCTTTTATTTTGCAGTTTGGAGGTTCGTGGGAGGATTATTTACACGTGCGTGAGTTTGCTTACAATAACAACTATCGGGCGAGTCTCGGAAGCCTCCATTTGAGGCGTTGTATGGCAGGCCCTGCAAATCACCTACGTGTTGGGCAGCGCCTTAGGATACAACGGCGATTGGGCCAGAGATAGTTGTTGATCGCACAGAGAAGATTAGGCAGATTCGACAAAGACTTCGGCAAAGACGTGTCGATGAATAAGAAATATGCGGATAAGTATCACGAGGGTCTGAGCTATGAAGAGGGAGACATGGTTTATCTAAAGGCTTCTCCATGGAAGGGCTAACAGAGATTTGAAATTAAAGGGAAATTGGCGCCGAGACCGATGGTTGACTTGAGACAAATCAAGTCAACCATCGGTCTGGGGTTCATCCCACGTTTCATATCTCGATGTTAAGACTGGCTAGGTCAAGACCGAGACCGATGGTTGACTTGAGACAGATCGAGGTTCGGCCTGATGTAACATATGAGGAGCGACCGATAGCAATTGTGGATCGCACAATTCAGACTCTTAGGAACAGGGAGATCCCTAAGGTATTGGTTCGTTGGCAGCATCATGGTACAGAGGGACTCACTTGGGAGCT
The DNA here is from genome assembly GCA_039657365.1 of Stephania yunnanensis. Lineage (NCBI taxonomy): Eukaryota > Viridiplantae > Streptophyta > Magnoliopsida > Ranunculales > Menispermaceae > Stephania > Stephania yunnanensis. The sequence continues at coordinate 1,640,586 of CM077589.1, forward strand.
AGAGTCTATTATGCGGGAGTGTTACCCTCAACTATTTCATGGTACGAAACTTCAAGTTATTTAAGATTTCAAGACGAAATTTCTTTACTAGTTGGGAAGAGTTGTAACGGTCGTCGTTATTATGGATTATTTTTAGACTTAGACGACAGTTCAGATCCACGTGGATACCGCAGATAGGTCAGGGCACGCATGACTAGGTAAATAGTGATTTTATGTGATTATTTGCCTATTTGCGATGTTGTATATCGAGTTATTCGCTTAACATCGCGTGTGTGTATTTATATCATTGAATCGAGCGAGATAGTGTAACGGGTGTTTGCCTCAAAAAACGTGTCGAGACGGCTACTGAGAAGCTAACTATGGGTAGACTAGGTCGGGGAAACTAAAACACACAAATTAAATAAATAAATAAATAATGGTCAAGTAATTACTATAGAATAGATATTAGGTGGTTAGTGACGCAGCGGTACGCGTATAACGCGATTCGAACGCGAAATCGGGAGTCAAAATGCCCGAAAAAATGAGCGAGTGTCCCAGCTGTGTCACACAGTGGAGTTAAGGACGCAAAGTCAACAACTTATCCCCATTTACACTCCACCTCACTCCATCATCATTTTCTCCTCTCCCTCACGTCACTCTCTCCCACACCCACACATACACAATGCACACACCCGACACTCATACACCGTCGCACAGAACATGGAGGCCGAGAGGAAGAAGAAGGAAAGGAGAGGAGGAGGACAGGGAGGAACGTGTCGAGAAGGAGAAGAGGAGGTGGAGACGTCACGGTCGAGGTGAGTCGTTGTTTTTGTTGTTGTTGTTTGGTCGTCGGCCATGGAAGCCGAGAAAAGGTTCGGCCATGGAGGCCGAACCGGCCAAGGTGGAAATGGCAGGGTTGTCTCCCCCTGCCATCGAGTCCACCGGGGTTGGGGCGGATAGCAAACCAAGAAAAAAAAAAACTAGAGGCACTGTGAAGAAGATGGGGTGGGGGGAGGTGTGAACGCTCGCAAACGCGTGCGTGCAACCCCCTGGACCGGTTGGGCTAGACCGGACCTGACCCGAGTGGGCCCGAACCGGGTCAGGCCGGCCCGGTTGGATCGGGTCAGGCCGACCCGGGTGGACCGGGTTTAATTGGACACCAGGAATTTAGGAGACCACAGTCGGAAGTCGGGCGTGTATCTCCAGACGTGAGCGGAACTTTGGAGTGCGTTTTTTAGGTACGTAAGATATCATCTGAAAGTCACTAAGGGTTTACTTTTCTATCGTTGATTTCCTATTCCTTGTTATTTTTTCTGTTCCGTGATACATTTTAGTGGTCGAGTTACTCCCACCTGATATTCGTAGTGTACTTATGGCACGGTAGGTTGTAGCACGTGTGATCAGGCACTCGGTGAATTGCGACCCGAGCTGCAATAAGGGTACACCTGTCGGGCAAGCACCGCGAGGAACCAGGTGAAGGGACCTGGGGCCACCTACCGAAAGAATCTTAGGGGTCTGAAGTACAGTTTAGTCTGACCGGGACGAGTACACACTTTGTTTCTCCCGTGTTATTTATTCATGTGATGATATTAGCACAGTTGTCTGTTTAGTTTCCGCATGATTATTTGACATGTTTACTGGCATCTATTTATTTTCTTATAAATGCTCGGTGTACTTCATTGGAATCTTACTAACCGTACTCTCCATCTGGCTTTTTGCGATGGTCGAGTGCAGATCCCAGTGTTAGTAGGGGCAAGGGGATTTTGGTCGACTTTATCTGACTGCCCGCAGTCGAGGAGTACGTGTGATTTTGATATTTTGCTTTACTTTTGGGAAATGAGAGACTGGATATACACCGTACTTGTATATATTACTGCTTAGTATTGTCGCCTATATACAAAGTAATTTCCCCGGGTTTTCCACAATAGGTGTTGCTCTTACAATGATGTGTTATATGATAATAAAATTTATTTGTTTCACTTGCTTAAATTTAAGACTTTCGCTAAACTGTAAAATGTGAAAAAATACTAATAACTCAACTTAACATTATGAATTTACTTAAAATGATGGATTAGAAGGCTGACTAGGCCTACGTTGACCTTGCGAGACTGGCTCGGGGGTCCACGTGGGCTTAGGCCGGGTGGTGCCCGGTTTGTGGGAAATTGGGGCTGCCACATGCAACATGTATTGCACAATTAAATGGAGGATTCATAAAAGGGGACAGAAAAAAACATATTTCACCAAAATTCTTTTATGCGCATGAGCTTCAGAAGAATGGTGAAATTGATGTCAAGCAAATCTGATCGTGTAACGGCCCCAAATCCCGATGTCGCCACGTGGGGAGGCGCTCCCCAAATCTCGATATGCGTGTTAACTCATTACGTTAATCAATTTAGTTCGACAGTTGAATCATTTTTATAGCATTAAAAACAAAACAGCGGAAGTCTTAAATTTAAGGCGAGTAAAACAATTAAATTCATCATTTATAAAACATCATTTTAAGAGCAACACCTATTGTGGAAAACCCGGGGAAAGTACTCTGTATATATGTGACAATACTAAACAGTATAATATACAAGTACAGTGTCTATTCGGTCTCCCATTTCCCAAAAGTAAAGCAAAATATCAAAATCACACGTACTAGCATGTCCTCGACCGCGGGCAGTCAAATAAAGTCACCCAAAATCTCATTGCCCCTACTAGCGGGGTCTGCGCTCGACCATAACAAAAACGTAAGATGGAGAGTACAGTTAGTAAGATTCCAACAAAGTACACCGAGCATTTATAAGAAAATAAACAGATACCAATAAACATGTCAAATAATCATGCGAACTAAACAGACAATTGTGCTAAGATCATCACATGAATAAATAACACGAGAGAAACAAAGCGTGTTCTCGTCCCGGTAAGACTAAACTGTACGTCGACCCCCCAGGATCCTTTTGGTGGGTGCCCCCACTTCCTTTCACCTGGTTTCTCGTGTACAGCCTAGTGTGTCATAAGTACCCAACGAATATCAAATGTCTCGACCCTCAACCCAAATGTGTCACGGAATAGCATACAATAACAAGGAATATGGGGAATAGCATCCAATAACCACGAATAGGAAATCAATGATAGAAAAGTAAACCCTCAGTGACTTTTAGATGGAATCTTACATACCTAAAAAATGACCCTCTCGCATCTCGATATGCGCACCCGACACCTGACTATAGCATCTTAAGTCCCTAGTGTCCATTTGTACCATTTGAGTTACTTAAATCATGCGAATCGCAATTAAAATTAGGTGACATACACCTCATCTCCATCGTGTCGTCGACATTCATCGATTCGCGACCCTCGTCTAGGAGCGATCGGTCCAATAACGCCATCGCGTTGTTCACTGCACCACCGCTATCACCGCGTCGCTGCCGCTGTTCCGCCGCCAGCCATCACTGCTCCGCCGCTGCCAGCGCAGGCGTCGCTGCCACCTTGTCGGCGTCGCGCTGCTGGAGTCCCCCGGCACCGCACCTGGAGCGCGTCGCGTCCGCGGCTGGTCCACTTGTCAGCGAGCCGCTGCTCGCGCCACCACACCGCCGCCGCTGCCGTAGCAGGCCGTCCGTGCCGCCGCTGCTCGTGCCTTTGCGTCAACCACCACCGCGAAGGTTCCCGCCTATGCTGGAGCTGTCGTCGTCCGCCGCCGCGCTAGCCTCCGTAATCGCGAGCTGCTGCTGCTGTCCGCCACCGCCATTGCCGCTGGACTGGGTCGTCCTCGGTCGTTGGATCGCGACCTCCCTCCGCGCATCGTCGTCCCTCGCCGCTGCCGATCTACTGCTGCTACCGGCGTCGCCGCCGGCCGTCGTTGTCGCGAATCCGGTCGCACCGCTGCTCGTCCTCGCTGAAGCCTCTCCTTCCCCTCACCTCTCCGCCATCCCTCCTCTCGTTGGTTCTTCTCTCTCTCTCTCTCTCTCTCTCTCTCTCTTTTCTTTTCTTTCTCTCTCTCCTAATCTTTTATATATATATATATATACATTTTCTTTTTGATTGCGAATCAAAAGTGTTATCGAGATTCGCAACACAAATCTCGAGGCAAACTCAATAATTTCACCTCTTTATCCACCGCCTCTATGCTTGACCAAAATTGTCTCGAGTCTCGCAATTTACGTATCTCGAGATACATCTAAAAACATATTTATTTTTTAAGCTTTAGTTAAAAAGATCGAGCAGCGCACATCTCGAGGCACCAACCCGCCTCATTTCTAAAATTTCGATACTCACGCTACACGCATCACGAGGCGTATCCAATGTACATATTAAAACCACATAAAAGCGACTATCTCAGTCCCACATTGGCACGCGACTCGAGGCGCGTCCCCGTTCGTGTTTCGGCTCACCGCATTCTTCGCATATACTTTTATCAACAATTAGCATTATAATCTAAAATCGGATATTACACATTACCTCGGAGTCTCCACCCAAGATTTGGACATACGTATTCCGGCAAGTGGGTCCCACATACGACCCCTAACATGACACGTGGCACGAGTCAAATTTTCGGGTCCGTACAGTCTTCCCAACTAAAAGAAATTTCGTCCCGAAATTTAACTGTAACCCAAATCTCATACTAGATAATAGTTGAGGGTAACGTGTCCTTATCGTCGACTCGAGCTTCCAAGTGAGTCCCTTCGTCCTATGATGATGGCAACGAACTAAAACCTTCGTGAGTTCCCCGTTCCGAAGAACCTGTACTCGACGGTCAACAATCTCTATCGGTCTCTCCTCATATGTCATGTCAGAATGTATCTTCACCCGCCCCAACTCAATTGTCGATCTCGGCCCTGACCTAGCGAGTCTCAACATTGAAATGTGAAATGTCGGATGAACCCCAGCTAACTCTTCTGGCAAGTCCAAATCTGTAAGCCACACTGCCAACTCGTGTTGCGACTCTGAACGGTCATATGTATCTCAGGGCCAATTTGAAAAATCTAGACTCTGTGTCATGTCCTTGAACTTCTGATACATCACATCAGTTCTCCGACACTCCAACACGCGTGGAATGGATATTGTCGGTACTCTCATTTGTCTGTAAATACGTGCATCTGCAGCATCTAAAACCTCTGACAAACTCATAGCTGCTGCCACCTCGAGTAAACAAAACTCGTATGTCATCTGGTGAACTATTGTCTCACTGTCCGGTCCCTCTCATGAGTCCTCAACTAACGCGATAAATAAGCTATCACTCTGTCTCCCTGCATCAATATGCATTCAATTCTGGTGCCACAAGCATCCGTATGAAGAACCGGCCGTCCATCCATGTCGAATCTTCAAATTGTGAACAAGCCTTAAATCAGCGTCGTAATACGTGTATATAAGTATTACATTCAATATATACACATATAAGTCCTAGTACTAACCGCTCACTTTGCTTCCCAACTAAAGTTCTAAGGCAAGTACATCGGGTTTCCACATCTAAATTTTAAATTTTTAAGTCTTACTCTCTTTCAGTTAATTTCTCCGAGGTTCCTCGAAACTCTCGCTCTGTTACCACCTGTAATTCTTTTACTCGCCTTAAATTTAAGACTTCCATTGTTTTGTGTTTAATGCTATACAAATGATTCAACTGTCGAACTAAATTGATTAATGTAAGGAGTTAACACGCTTATCAAGGAGTCGTGATGTAGCAAAGGGCGTCAGTGCCGCGTGGGACCCCAGTGGGTCAAGGATCCGACTGGACCGCTGGGGCAGCGCCTCCCCACATGGCGACCTCGGGATTTGGGGTCGTTACAGATCGAATGATAATCTTGCTGATTTATTCACAAAATTCATACCAACTACGACATTTAAAAGGCTTACATATGGTATTGGCTTGCGTAAACTTAAAGACATTGCAAGTAAATAAACTAAATAAGTTTCACCCATGTTCACATGAGGGGGAGTTATTGATTAGTGTATTGCACTCTTTTTCCCTTAGTTATGGTTTTATCCCATTGAGTTTTCCTAGCAAGATTTTTAATGAGTCAATCTTAACAATATTATACTCATCTTAGTATTTATATGAATAGTGTACTCTTTTTCTTTTACTATATTTTTTTCCCACAGGGTTTTTCTTAGTAGAAGTTTTAACGATGCACAATCTCTAAGCAAGTGTCATCCAAGGGGGAGTGTTATGAAATATGGATGACCCTGCATGTACACCAACATATTGTGTACGTAGTCATGTAACTTGTATTTCTCACTTAATAGTACCTCCACTTGTCTATATATTGTCATGTAACTTGTAATCCTCTCCAATGTACATCTACTCTTTCATGTATTGTCTATGTTGCTTGTGATGTGTTGTATGACTTGTGGTGTATGTATAACTTGTACACATTGTATAAATACAATTATCATCATCACCAAATGACCTATATAAAGGGTACCAACCCCATTGTGATTCACACATCAAGTTGAATGAAAATTTCTCATTCCAACTATCTCATTTCTTCTCTTCTCCTTTGTAGTAGTAGTTTGTAGTGATAGTTTTTAGTCTTCTATTTTCCTTATCTAGTTCTTAGCAAGTTTCAACTCAATTCACAATAATATATATATATAGTAGACTACATACTCCGCTCAGTTTTCTTCCATTGAGTTAATTATTTTAGATTAAGTGAAACTTCGTAATGAAGTATATATAAGTGATAATCACCCTTAAATTAGTATATGTCTTTTGAGTTAAAATCTCAATCTTATGAGTTGAAGATGGTTAAGCAGGGACAATATCAGCATTGATGGAGATTCAAATGCCCGTTAAGTAGTGCCACGGGCAAAACAATTGCGGATGGATGATGTGCACACCAGCAAAAATTAATAGAATTTAATAGTTTAAATCATCCCTCAATGTATATCTTTTCAAGTGCCAACTAGCTAGCTAATAACTAAACAAGATAGTTAATTCACAAAGAGAGAATGAACAACCTGGACACGTTGGCTCAATGGTAAAGACGAGCTTATAATTGTGTTGATTAGGCATACAGTCTCATGTTCGATTCTCTGCTACAACAAAATTGTTCACGCCACTATAGTATGCTCAAGTCGATTGCGTTAGGGCCTCATGTGAATAGTCAAGCTCGCCTGAATATCCACAAATATAAAAAAACAAAGTGATGCCTCACTCATCTTAATTAATTGAATAGAGATGCATGTGGCTGAACCAACCATTACTTAATCACATATATCCCTAAATTATATAGTTGTTTTGAAGAGATGCCCAAAGCTTAAAACTAATTGCTATAATTAATGTCATAGAATAAGCTCTACACCATCAAATTATATGAATCTTGATGGGATCAAGAAACATATAGATCGATCACTCCACTGATTGAAGGCTAATACAAGTTTAAATCATCCTAATATTTATCAACATATGTTGAGTTTCTCAATAAAACTTTATTTAATCTAGGTGTAATTTGGGAATAAAAAATTTCACGTATATGAAAGAAGCAAAAACAATAATTAATACAAGTAACAAGCTACAAAACCCATTGGAAATTAAGTCCTCTAACAACAATGAACTTCAGTTTCACCAAAAAAAAAAAAAAAAAAAGAACATTTTGCATATATAGATTTTAAGTGCCAAGCAATAATTAAACAAGACAGTAATTCACAAAGAGAGAATTAATGATCAGAAAATACCCTCCACAACAAAACACTTAAAACAACATGGGCATGCAACACCAACCATTAATTCAAGAGCTCATCAAACTCCATATAAATAAGCATTTTGTAGGGCACCTCTACTTGTAAGCAGCCTCAGAAAGCCTAGGCTTGGGGACACCAACAAGGGACTTGTCCTTTTGTAGAGTAATCCCAACTTTCTCACTCATGTCCCCCAAAATGTCCTTAGAGAAGTTCCACTCAAAAGTGTGCAACAATGAGGCCAATGAGTAGTGCACCATCCTATGTCCTAAGGGCATCCCTACACAAGACCTCCTCCCAGTCCCAAAGGGCAGCACCACAAAGTCCTGACCCTTAACATCTAAGTCATTACCTAGGAACCTCTCCGGCCTGAACTCGAGTGGCTCCGGCCACACCTTGGGGTCCCTTGCCATCCCCCACACATTCACAAACACAATGCAGTGCTTTGGCACGCTATAGCCTAAGACCTCGGTCGCCTCGCTGGTGCGGCGAGGGATTAGTAAGGGGACGCCGGGGTGGAGTCGGAATGTCTCCTTAACTGCTGCTTGGAAGTATGTTAGTTTGGGGATGTCTGTCTCCTCGACGTATCGGTCTCTTCCCACGACTTCGTCGAGCTCCTCTATGATCCTCTTGTAGATTTCTGGTCTATTTAGGATCTCAGTTAGCCCCCATTCTACTGTGCTTGAAGATGTGTCTGTTCCTGCCACAAACATGTCCTGCATTTCAAAGCAGACACATTCAATTTTATAGTTTCATACATGATCTAATTCTATCCATATATAAATGTGAACTACCTAGCTAGCTAGTAGTTCATTATCATTAGCTAGTAGTTCACGACGTTTGTCATAATATGCACTTTAGTCCCTGTAGTAAAGCGCGTAAGATCAATTATGGAGTGGACGATGAAGGATAGACTTACAGAGAGCATTCCTTTGATGTCAACTCTGGAGAATTCTTTGATCTCATCATGCTTCCTTTCACTCTTATAATTCAAGAACACATCAAGCATGTCCAATCTTCCATTCTCATTAATTTGGACACCTTTCCTTCTCTCCTCAAGCCTCTCGTCGATGAGTTTCTCGAAAAAGTCATCGAACTTCTTCACTGACTTCCACACTCTCTTCTTCAACCCTTGAGGATCCAAAACCTTCAACATAGGGATGAGATCGGCGAGATTCGGCGCCCCCACGACTTCAAGGATCTCCCACACCATGTCCTTAAGTTCTCTCCCTTCTTTCTTAGTGTTGTCAAATAAACTCTTTGAGCATGTAAGGTTGCTAATGAGGTTGGCAGAGACAACAAAGGTGGTGTCTGCAATGTTGATTGGAGTGTTGTTCTTATAGGCTGAATGCATTGTTTTTAGCATTCCTGTCATCTATATATTTAAGAAGATCAACATAAATTAATTTAAGAAGATCAACATAAATTAATTGACCACTTTGTAGGCAAAAAAATGCAACAAAAATCTTAAGTAATATATAAATTGAAGGAATAAAGTTTTAATTTGATTTTGACAAAGAAGCATACAAAAATGAAATCTGATTTTTTTTTTTGTAGTAAAAAACAAAGAAACAATTTTTTTTTTTTTTGGATAAATGAAGGCGATACTCCTTTATATTGTTATATGTGAGATACATTTTATTTTAATAATTATGGATGTTTTAACTTTTCTTTTTTTTTTTTTTCAGTTCCTCCCTACTTAGATTTGGCCGACAGATTAATTCAAAGTTGGCATGATAGAAGCACCTATATATATAGTTATGCCAACTTGTATGAAAAAAAAAAAGATTAGAGAACGCACGAGAAGTATGGGCAAATTCATTACCACTAAAAAATTTGGATCAAGAAATGCACGAGAAGTATGGGCAAATTCATTACCACTAAAAAATTTGGATCAAGAAATGCACGAGGAGTATGGGCAAATAGATAAATTTCATTACCACTCAAAAATTTGGATCAGAGTTCGCACATGCAAGAAGTATGGGCAAATTCATTACCACTAAAAAATTTGGATTAAGGAATGCACGAGGAGTATGGGCAAATATGTAAATTTCATTACCATTAAAAAATTTGTAATTGGTGCTTTTATATAATATATATATATATACATATATAGTCATGTCAACTTGTATGAAATTAAATAATTTGATTATGAAAGCAACATACATAGAATAGAACAGATAATAAAATAAAATAAAAAAAGAAAAGTAATTAACCTGTTGTCTCCTAGCCGGTTGGAGCAACTCAATGGCTTTGGAGGAGAAGAGCTCGGTGGTGAGCACCTTCCGGAGCAGGCGCCACCGTGAGCCGTAGGGGACGAAGACGAGGGAGGTGGCGCCGTAGGTGACGGTGCGGACGGCCTCCGTGATGGTCCGGCTCGAGAAGGTCGCATCCTGATGCTTAAGTATCTCCTCGGTTATTTCCGGCGAGGACACCACGATCGCCGGCCTTTGGCCCATTCGGAGGCTGAACAACGGCCCGTAGCTCTTCGCCAAGTGGAATAGGTCCTCGTGGAGGCGGTCGGTGAGGTAGGGAAGGTACCCGAGCACCGGCCACCCTCGAGGACCATCCGGAGCATTACTCCAATTGCGCCTTCGGAGGAGGGCGGGGAGGAGGAGGAAGGCGAGGACCGAGGCGGCGATGGCGAGGGAGGTGGAGAGCGCGGCGGAGGATAGGAATGCGGTGGCCGCCGCGGCGGAGGTGGAGAGAAGAGGGTGGAGTTGATCCATTCTTATTGTTATCGTTATTGTTGTTGTTGTTGTAACTATTATAGTAGTTTAGAGTGCTACTTAAATTACTACTACAAACGTAGGGGGAGTTGAATGGGATTTGTAAGTGAAATTACTATCTAACCCTCGTCCTTAATTATTATATCATTATATGTGGTGGTAATTAAATATAGTGTGATAGATCGAGGTTGATTGAAAATTAATGATTTGGTTTTTAAGATACCATGGCACGTGTGAAGGAGACAGAAGGAGCTAGTTTGGATTGTAGACTAGCTTGATTGATGATACTTTGACTGGTTCATTAATATATCAAGTTTTGTCGAATCAATAATGCATTGGGACTCATTTTATGCAAGTTGATGAAAGTACTTTTGGAACAATTTGTATCCTCATATTTGAAAGCCTTGCGTTTTATAATCCGATCGGGTTGCCACAACAGTGAGGGCGAATGCGGGATTATGTAAATTAAGCATGATTTCGATTTCGATTTCAATTTTTCGGTTTAGCAAGATTACTCGAGCCACCGAGATAGGCTCAATCGTTTGCTCCAGAGCCTCATGAGAATAGTCAAACTCGCCTGGACACCTACAAATATAAAATAAAAAAAACTTGCAACATTTAAATTAAATATATAACTTTACTACATCAAAATATTATTTTAAATAAATTTATGGCTCTCAATGCATTCAACGGAACAAGATGACTCTTAGATCAATCGTCTTGATAATTAATTCGTTGATTCTAATTGTTCGAAAAAAAAAATTATTCAACAATCATAAAGTTGGCTAGCTTTCAAGAACCCGGACGTACTATAATAATTGAACTAATTTAACAAACGTCTGAAACATGATAGTACGTATACACAGACACATATTACTTAAACCATAACGAAAAATCAAATTTCGGACAAGAAAAATAAGATGTGAAAAATCTTAGCATAATTAAAAATTGTTAAGAATTCAAGCGGGTAAACTAGAGGAGAAATATTTCTCAAAAAGATTGTATTATCTAAATTATATGTGGACTTGAAAAATCTTCTTTCATGTAGAAAGATTATACTAATTATTGCAATGGGGAAGGCTAATTTGGTGATTACAATATTGATGAGTTGATTGATTAAGTCAAAGTAACAATTTGTTCTTATAATAATTAAAAAATTAAGGATGAAGGACAGGGGCAGTTTGGGAAAGTGAGTGAGATTTAAAGACTTTGACTCCCACGTGAGATTGCATGAAATGGAGAAAAGAAAATGCACCGTGGATCTCGTGGGGGTGGCGTTTTGACAACCTTGCCATCGTCACGTTAAGCAAACGAGGAGCTCGTGGGATCCAACACACAAACATACATGCATCGTTTTTTGTTTTTTTTTTTTGTTATGTTATATTGGCTACCACGCACACACATGGTATATTATTTTTGAAATAATGTTGAAGTGACCCAATGCCCACTCACTCATATTCCATATCTTGATTTTTTGTTACAATTTTATGATTGATGTGGGTGATGGTTAGCGTAGACAAAAAGAAGGTATATAGTGTCGTGTGTGGGATGTGAGGAAAAAATTGTAAAAAAAAAATTATTAAATTAAGGTGTGTGCTCGTAGTGAATGTCCGTAGTGGCAACATTATCCCACAAGACGTGTAACATATTGAGGATCTTCTAAACTAAGCGATCGATTCCACAAACAATGCTATTTTGGAGAAAAACTTAAAAAGTTTGAAATTCTCTTTATTCAATCAAAAATTTAACTCTAAAACAAAGGTAGGACACGTTATATAGGAAACTCTAAGAAATTGCTAAAAATAGTAAAATATTGAAAAGCCTTAAAAATAAAAATTAGAAAGGAAAAAACAAAAAAAAACGCCATAAACGATATCGAAATCTAAAACTCTTAGTCAAAGTTATGGTAATTAAAAACTTAATAAAAATTATAAAAAACGGAAGCTTGAATAACCTAATTCAGCCTATAAATTAACAACATGCAAATTTTGGCACAAAAATTAAGCAACATCGACATGTACGTGTCCTTGGTGTTGTTCGTGCTGGGGCAAAAGTATTTTCTTATTGGTTAATGTTATTTAGACTCATAGTCCGACTCAAAATATTATTTATTTCAAATTTGTCATCCTTCAATAAGCAAACACATCTACTTGTAAAAAAATTTTTTAATATCAATTAAATATTTGTTAAAATTTTAAAAACTTTCATGAATATTGACTTATTAGTCCAAATAAATTTATTGTTTCTTAATTTTGTCTAACCACGTGTTAGATTCCAATGGGAGCAAATTAAGAGTCTAACTACCACATTAGATCTCTTAATAAAACTTTTGGAAAAATAATTGTGATCATACTCTAATTAAAGTAGTATACATTTGCAGAAGAATCTTCTCTGCATGCATCGTTTTTTTAATTTTATTATGGGATGTATCTGAATAGATCTTCAGAAGTCATATTTCAGAATATATAAACAAGTTTTTTATTTTTATTTTATTGACAGAAAAAACAAGTTACAAACTAGTTATGAGCATTTCTATATGTAAATCTTATGTTATGTGTAACCGATGGTTTCTATGTTAATTGTTAATTAACTGCTTTAAATAGGAGTATCGCCTCGTTCATCAAAAAATAAAAATAAAATTAACCGCTCTAGATTGTGACCTAAACAAGAGTGTGTAGTTATTTAATTAGCTTTGCCTTGAACATTAATTTAAGGAAAGTGGTCGGACCTTAATTTGATTAAATGTCATGACATATTGAAAAAGACGTTTTATTTTTAATTTCATTAAAAAAAGATTGTGACAAATCCTACTAAAGAACTACATGCATATTATTCCTTTTTTTTTCCTTTAATTATGTGTCGAAAATATCATAATTACGTTGAATTAAATATTTTAATAGAGAACTGTAAAATTATGTTAAACAAACATCATTTTCTAACAAACAATATATAAACATCAACGACCAAGGCTCTGTTTGACAAGACTAGCTGGTAATCTAGCTGATAGCTGATAATCTACTAGCTGGTAGCGGAAAACTAATAATCTAGTTGATCAAGTAAAAACTGTTTGGAATGATAGTTGATTGATTAGCTGATAAATGCAAAATGACAATAAAGGACATATGACACAATTAAGTATATTAATTATATAATCATATAATTAATGTATTTTATTTACAAAATATAAATTAATACCATAAAATAATTTATATTATTTAGAAAACTAAATTATGTGTGTCCATAAATGCTTACATGAAAATAGCTCTATATTAATTTATAAGAATTCGTAAAAAATAAACACATGTAAATAAAATACAATAAACGACTTGGATAACTATATATATACCTAATGCAACATCCATAACTGAGAAATAATATTATTGCGAATATTCTTCATTTCTATAGAAGTATCTCTATAACTTAAAAAAATAGTATATTACTAAAAAAAAATTAAAAATATGTAAGATAGTCCACCACTCGAACACTACATTAAAAAATATTTTTATAATAAAAATATTTTTATACTATCTAACGATTATCTATAATTAAGAAATTAATGCGTAATGATTTTTAATTGTAGTGAAATTCTTTGTTTTAACCACTATTTTTTTATTAACAATATTAAGCTATATGAGTTTGAAATAATTGTTGGTCTAACCTAGAAGGTTTCGCGCATTTGCCAACTCTATCTAGGTAAAATCGCAGGTATTAATATTCGAGGGGTTAGTTTAAGTATTTGCGTATTTTATTTTTTTGCAAGGGTATTAATTTATTAATATCGTAAAAATAAGGGTATAATTGGGAGAAAAAATGCAAATGACGGATTTTCGGTTCAAACGCTACTAAGAGTAGCGTTTTAATTGGAGCTTATCATCTATATTATTTTTAAAATAAGTTACAAACCAAACACAACTTAACAAATAAACTAGCTTATCAGCTAGCTGATCAGCTAGTTTATGCTTATCAAACAGAGCCTAAAAATATAGGAAATAAACGTGTATTTTGCAGGATGTGCACGAGTTATGTGTTTTAATTGATTCAAAAAACGCATCTAACTCTATTCACAAGTATCAACTAGGGAGTGGGTGTGACAACCCCAAATTGCGAGGCAAACCGGACACTGTCATGTTGCTTGATACGTCACCAAGCTTGTCACGTCACCGCACACTTGTCCTTATTGCCTACGACGTAAATTTTCATTTGTATCTTATTCGCATTAACTTAGTATTTATCATGTATTTATGAACATTTACAAAAAGCTAACTAAGTTAAGTTGTTTACAACTTATTAGATCATTATAAGTTGAATATCAAAGTAGAAGTCTTTACAGTAGGGGTGGGTAGTGGTTTCCATAAAACTGCCCAAATCGTACAAATCGCGTGGTCTGGTGTGGTTTTTTAAAACCACGATTATGCGGTTCGGTAGTGATTTTCATCTATGAAAAACCGCGGTTTACCAAACCGCAAGACCACCTCCAAATTTGGAATTAATTGAAGCTTTTTAATGTTGTTTTAAATTTGAAAATGAAGTAAAACTTATAATTTTGATTGAGTTAATGTGTTTCATTGTGTTTTGGTGGTCATGTATGGATATTTATATGTTTTGTTGCATGTTTTGTTAATGGACATGTATGGAATATGTGTCGCTTTTTATTTTTTAAATGTGTCGCAGAAAACTGCAAAACCAAACTGACCAAACCCCATAAATCGTGGTCGGTTTGGTTGCGATTTTAGGGTTCGCAGTTGGTGGTGGTTTGCAAAACAACCAAACCGTAAACCTTCGGTTTAGTCGCGGTTTGATGGTTTTGACCACCAAACCGCGGTTTGCCCACATCTACTTTACAACATGCAAATATTGTAAGAATCAAAATTTTGCATTAATAAAAAACCCTATAATGTGAAAACTCGGCACGAGATACCATATATATCAGAAAGCGACAAAAATACAAAATATGGTCATATACATGCATCGTGTACGTACACAAGTCCTCCTCAAATCTCATAAAAACAGTAAATAGATATATACAATGTAACGTCCCCAAATTAATTAAACTATGATTAGCGCTAATCTTGGAGATTAACGGTCGTAATTCGTTACGTGGTAAACTTGATTGGCTCGGACACGAGCAACCGAAGAAATATATTATTTGTGGATGATGGTTGTGTATATGTTGTGTTTAAAATTATTATTGTATTGCACTGCATGTATGTATGTTGCTATCGAACGAGTTAGTGTGCGGGTGTTCGCTTTGAAAGACGTGTCAACGCAAGTATTAAGTAGGCGACCTACGGGTACATTAAGAAAATCAACTAATTCACGTTAAGATGACTAGTTAATCAATTAAAATGGGTAATGTAACCATAAGCTAAGTTAATTAAATTAAAATAATAGGCTATGGCGTACCTTGTAATGCGTGTCGAGACGTGGGGCATCGAGTGTCGGGTAGTCGAGGGTTAGTGGAATCACAAATTTATCAACCTTAGTGAATAAACCACATGTATTTATAATGGGCCAAAGCTAAGTGATTAAATCAAATAAATGAAGGCCTATAATTTGGTTAATTAATTAGAAACCATATGATTTGTCTTAGAGATACACATTAGCACATCTAGGAGATATGGGAGTATCAATTGGTATCACTTGAATTTGGTTAGTGGGTGTTAGTGGGCTAAGTGAAAATAGATTGGCTATTAGATGAACCTTGAGATACGTAAATATATTGAGATCAAGGGTTAGAAATACATATAAGATGGTTGGATCAAAAGCATGCAAATAAAACCAATTTGATTTTAACTTGCTGGAGAGAAGAGAAGGAGATTGGGAATCTAGAATTCAATGGTTTCGAGTTCAATTGGAGGATTTAAACCAAGATAATCATCATCTATCCTATCTAATGAACCCATTGTTATATGTTTTTGATATCCCTAGTTTCGATGAAAAAAAATTGATGAGATATTGGTTTTATGATTAAATAAATGGAAAAGTTACACCTGGTTTTGAAGAATTAAGTTTTGTCGAAGAATTAAGGTTGGTCAAATTGTTGTTCTACGGTTGGTCGGTTGTTGTTCTAAGGTTAATTACATGTGAAGAGTGTGTAAAACAAACTTAGGTAGCAAATTTGGAGGGAAAAGACAGAATTCTCAACCTTAGAAATATGTCCTAAAGGCCGAGATAGTGCGCTATTTGGAACGGTTAGGGGGCTAATCGTTCTAGGTTTCCAACTATTTTTTAAAATGAAGAAAAGTAGCGCGCTAACTCCACCTAGCGCGCTAAGTAGACCATTAGTGCGCTAAGTAGACCATTAAGCGTTATTGTCAAATAAAAACTGAATTTAAGGACTAATTTGAAGAATCTCGACTTAATACACACCTTAACACTTGTAAACTTAGACTTCAGGGATTTAGGGGACCGTAGCTCGTGTCGAAGAGCTGGTCAGGTCAAATACGGGAGTCCGGGGAAGTCGAAGCACATATTGAGGTGAGTAAACCTATTGGAATGCCTTATAGAATTCATGTATGACTATTGGTGGGCACACATGAGTTTTCACTCATATTTCGGTTTGCGTATATATTAGTTGTGGCTAAATCACTCGTGCGAATTACTTGTGATGGTGCTCGTGTCGATGGTAGTAGGATGTACTTGCAATCGTCGAAGGGATTTGGGTGGTCCTGTGTGTAACAGCGTCAGAAAGGGACCATGCCTTTAACCGAAGTTGCGGTTTAGTCATTGTAAGCATGTAAGTATATATGTGGTTCTTATTTGATTTTATCGATTACTGGCTAGTTTTGGTCAGATTTTTCTCGTGATTATACGGATGTTTACTAATTGATGTTTTATTTCTGAACTTGTTTAATTGGTATATGTTGTTTATTTATTTCATGCTACGGATTTTGTTTGTCGTATGCTGCTTACATTCATGGGAATATGACATACTGCTCCCAGGTGTTATATTCGCATGTCTCATAGATTACTAGTTTTATTTCATTAATATTGTGTGGACTTCTCTTGGGATTTTACTCACTGGACTGTATTTGTTGGGTGATTGAGTGATGAATCGATGATCCTTTGATGAGCAAGGGCAAGGGAATGAGGTATTGGGCGACTACCTCTGAAATTGTGGAACCAGCTCATGTGTGATATCAGGATGTATTTATTTTACTTTTTTTGGTTTTGAGAACCATAAAAAATTGATTACATGTATATGAAACTTTTGTTATACTTATCTCATTAATTTATACATGATATTTTTGTCCACTACTTAGGATTGTTAAATACTGCATAACTTACTTAATTTAAGACTTCTTCTGTAAAATTGTAATATAACTTGATAAATTACTTAATTAGCTAACTAAATCATTAATATTTACATAGAGATTAATTAGTGAAACTAGGTTTAGCTGGAAAAGTGTAAGCAATCAGGTAGGTCACGAGGCTTCAGGATAAGCGGACCATGACATGGCAAGGCTCGGTGATGTGGAATGCGACGTAGCGGGTCCCAAGGCGGCTCGGGATTTGGGGCCGCCACGTGCAAACACCTACACAAAAATTGATGATGCTCTCATAGCTCAGAGGTAGTCACCTAAGACTCATTTGCCCTGACTCGTCGTATGATCTACAATTTGTCACAAAAACAATGACAAATTCGAGTGTGTAAAATCCCATAGGAAGTTAGCTAGTATTCACAAAATTCAATAAAAATGACTACAATTCATGCAATTTAAATAAAACAACAAAAAATAAGGTGTTCGCATGAAAATAAGTCGATAGAAGCCGGACACCCGAGTGTAATGTGACAGAAACCCTGGTGGACATTCGGGAATTGACTTAGTTAAACGAAAAGTGAACTTATGACGATCATCTCTCCAAACATCTCACGATCAAATGAGAGGAAACCTATGAACGGTAGAATCCCATCCCAACGTCTCTCGAGAGAAAACCTGTGACAGAGACTTAGGTCTTCGTCAAACATCTCTCAACCTAGCGGGTCTCTCTGGGAAATAATCACCGTATAGCCCCGACACGAGCAACTACTCTAACAACACGGGGTAGCTAGCTTTGGGTGTGAGTTCGTGTCATGCTCGACCTCATCGACAAACACACACATGTATATGTCTTTAGACATCCTCCTAAGCCCTCGAAACGTCCAACCAACAAACGAATAAACTTTATTACAAAATTTACAACAAAAGCAAAGGCTGGGCCTTTTAAGCTTATGCTCAATATTTGGGCCATAAATTGAACCAACAAGAGAGTCAATGAGGCAGGCCAACTATCATAGCTGGGCTTGGAGCCACTCTATTTGATTTATAATTTCATCAATTCCCAACAATAATTTGCAAGTTTTAATATTCGCAGTCACTCTCTAAGTTTTGCCACCTTAATACGATCATATGAAATCACACTTCGTTTTAAGAGCATTTTGTGTCATGTTTTCAAGTGAAATTTAAAATATGTATGCGTATCTCACTGCGGACTTGACGATCAAAAAGCATTTTGTGTCATGATTTTAGGACAATTGTTAATGGTCCTCCATAGTTATTGGTTATTAATTAGTTAATAGAACCAATAATGCATAAACCGATTGTGAAGGTGGTCCATGTACTATTCAATTCAACTGTTTTGACGCCTAATTTAATTGCATGACTCGCAAAAGTACTTCAAAGAAATAAACTTCTTTCTTAGACCTTGACCTTGTTCAAAAATTGATCATGAAATCGTGAAGTGCATTGGTTACCAGTGGAGTAACAAACAACAATAACAACCAAAGCCTTAATCCCAATTAATTAATTAGACGGGTGAGGTACATGAATCAATTACGATATCTCATCGGTTCGATTGAAAGTAGTTGATGATATACTTCGATAATTTTTTTAGCACAATGCTAAGGTGGCCTTTTTAAGACACTTGAAATGGACACTCAATTGTTGGTGCATATTTAACATGTACCGATTTGTATGTGCACACAAACATAAATGTGAAAATCAATGGACACGAATAATTGAGTGTTCATTCCAGATGTCCCTGAACGGATCATCTAATTATTTTCCTTTTTTTGTAAGAAGCAAAAGACTATCAATTTAATTGCAATCAAATAAAAAAAATTTACAAGCAAGCCTATACATACATAATCGAATTAATTCCTTCAGTTTTTACTGTATGAATCTAAAGAAAAAATAGAAAACAATTGTTTCAATATAACATATGGTACATATACTCTAGGGATGATGTCTCAATATTAATATATTTAGGACTTACATGTTGACTTACAATGCTAGCTTCATTTAAGCTAAAGGAGATGGCTTTCAAAAATCTTACTTGGATTCCTTGTTCGTGTTACTTTAAGAAAAAAAAAAAGGTTTAATTGTTATGAAAAGCTACTTTAGGTCTATAGAACTTATATCTACTAAGGTTTTTACCTTTGACTTGGACACATGTATGTTTAGAAATTTTTTTTGCTAGGGATATAGAATATATAATCTTGTAGTGGCCATACGTGTTTTGAGCCTATCTTAATTTA
The DNA here is from genome assembly GCA_039657365.1 of Stephania yunnanensis. Lineage (NCBI taxonomy): Eukaryota > Viridiplantae > Streptophyta > Magnoliopsida > Ranunculales > Menispermaceae > Stephania > Stephania yunnanensis. The sequence goes on from CM077589.1 coordinate 1,660,467, forward strand.
TTTGGAATTGTTGTTGTGGTTTTCTTTATTTTATTTTATTTAAGGTCACAATAGGGTTCCACTGGACATTTGTAGCCTGAATTGAGCCCTAGCTATATATATATATCACCTTAGCATATTTGATGATTCACTTTTCAAAAAAAAAAAAATTCTTTTCTTTGCAGTGGATAGAACAAAACTTTTTGCTTTGTGCTCTCTATTTTTCTAGTTAGGTTGATATCCCACTCATGAGTTGCTCTTCAACTTTTCCCATCCACTACAATATATGTATATATATATATATATATATATATATATATATATCAAAGACAATAATTAATCCAAATGAAATTTAAACATTAATTAAAAACCATGATTTTGTTCTTCCATCTCACCATAGCATTAACTTGTGATGAGATTACTTAATTAATATTATCTCTTGCATATATGTGCAACTTGCATTATTTCATTATTACAACTTTGTGATAAAAGTGGGTTTGGAAATTACTCCATAAGGAAACTAGCCATTTATCTCAACCACTAGTTTTTTTTAGGAATACATATATATGCTTATTATTATTATTATTATTATATTAATTAAACTTAGGGAATATGGACACATATAAGGACGGTTTGTGAATGCTCCAATTAAAAAACTCAACACAAATTAAAAATGAAACAAGAAATTCAATTATATAAAGAGTAAACCTAAAATAAGTTAAGGATACAATATATATTGATTAAGAATTATTTAAAAGATTTTGAATGCACGTAATAGGACGGTGTTGAAAAGTTTGATTTATGTAACATACTCAAAGTACCTCAAGATTTAGACTTTGACTTTGTTGTTGGAATCATTCAACCTACGTGCCTACATGAGTTTTTTCTTCAACCAATTAAGTGGCACCACAATGATTTAGTACAGGTTTTGAAATATGATGTCATGAGTTCGAACTCTAGTGGGGAACAACGTTGTTTCTTTTTTATAAAAAAAAAGAAAGAAAAGTTTTCTCTTCGAACTTTCAATTAAATCAAACAATAAATCTACTTGGACTCATGAGTCAGGATTCATATGGAGGTCTTTAAAAATTTTGTAAATATTTAAGAGGTATCAAAAGAACTTTACAACTGATTATAGTTGCTTCATTAATTGCTCGAGGTTGAATTTGAAATTAAAAAAAAAAATTGAGTTCGGACTCATGAGTTTAAATAGCACTACCCTAAATCAAATAGGAACCTAGTATATTTTGAAAAATAAAAATAAGGGTAATGCTATTTGGACTCGTGAGTCCGGACTCAAAACTTTTTTAATTTCAAATACATCCTTGAGCAATTAATGAAACAACCATAATCACTTGCAAAATTTCTATTATACCCCTTAAATATTTACAAAAATTTTAAAAATCACCATATGAGTCTAGAACTCATGAGTTCAAGTAGACTTATTGTAAAAATAAAAATAAAAAATTAACGATGGTGACCATATTATGATTTTTGCGAACTTCTATTGACAAATGGCGGGTTGACCAATGGATCAGAGAAAGCATGCCACATCAGTTCAAATAAAGCTCTCCAATAGCAAGTCCGCGATCTAGTGGTAGTGTGTGAGGCATATTCTCCTTTTCTTGGTGAGATTTCATTGATGTACTTATAGTGCTTCGCCATTATTAGATTTCATTGATGGCATTGATAGTTTTCTTATATATATATAATTAATTAATCATGGTGTTGGAACCATTTTTTTTAATACCTCCCTGGTACTCGATTCCAACAAGTAATATATGTCAAACAAGGTGCTCCAACTCATGACATGAGATTATGCGAATAACTCGAACTTACGGGTTAGTTTAGTGATAAGGGCGAAAGCGGGACAGTGTGGGTTAGGTTAGACGGTCTCGAGTTTGATTATCCACGATAATCAAATGTCAACGGACTAGTGACGTTCTCTTAATTTTCACAATCTCAATCCCAAAAATTAGTCAAACAAGCATACGGATACCGGTGAATTATTTGAATATTGATGGGGATTTTCAACTCGATGATGGGCTTGGGGACGAAGAGGTGATAGTGGCGATGGTGGTGGGCACGGGTGGTCCAAGATGGAGGTGCGGCTATCTGTTTATGGAGAATGAATGATTTTGGAGAAGAGGAAAGTGTGGACCCCACTTGCTTAGTTAAAAAAGAAAAATTTTCTCGCATGCAATCAAACAATTAATAATGAAAAAATTTTCTTAATAAAATTGTTCGAAGAAGATTCTATGTAGAAAATAATTTATTATTGAAAATTATATTTCTTATCAAACACTCTCTAAGTGTATTTTTAGCCATTTTAAAATATTTCACGATATATGTCATTTGATAGTTTCAATACGCACTAATTAATTAATTGACATTTATACCTTCTTAGAAAAAGAAAGTTTAATAATTACTCCATCCGTTTTTATTTAAGTGTCGTTTTAAGGTTGTTTATAATTTTTTAAAAAAGTCATTTAATCACCTTGAATGAGGAGAAAGTGGCAGTTAAATAATTAAATCACCATTTTATCTCTCTTAACTCTACCACTTCTACATACACTAGTTATTAAGTCCCTCCGCTTTCTTTATAAGTGACTTTTTAGTCATTTTAAATATTTTAAAATATATGTCATTTGATAGTTTCAATACACATTAATTATTTAATTAACTTTTATACCCATCATACAAAAATTAAGAAAATTTATTAATTATTTATTAATTACTCAAACCCCATCATCTTAATTATACTATTAAGTATTAACCACACACCAAACTATTAGACTACTTAATTGGTTATCTATTGATGGGCTTGAGTTTCTTTGGCTTAATATAGGAGAAAGTGCGTCAAATCCCATGTGCACTTGTAGTTGAGATGTAGCCACATAAAAGTAGAATGTGCATACATAATAAGCACTCCTATATATATACAAAGAGTTAATTTAGTTTTCAAAAAAAAGAGAGTTAATTTTATGAGCGTGCATGGTTCATGACGGGGAAGTATGGCGGCCTAATTTTTTTTTATTTTATTTTTTATCAAAGGAAGTATGGCATAATTATTACAACATTAATTTTCAACAAATAAAAGGAAATGGTTCCAAGCAGAATTGGAATAATAGTGGTGGTGGAAATAGAGGCAATGGTGGTTTTAGAGGTCGTAATGGTTTATCGTAATTGTGGTTTTTTCAAAGGAAGAGGCATAATTTTACAACATTATCAACAAAGAAAAAAAAATAAACCTACTAACTCAAATATCTTGTTAATACTAGGCCTAACATTTAACTCCGATACATCAACATCACCACCACCACCACATTGTAACAATAATAATAATAATAATAATAATAATAATAATAATAATAATAATAATAATAATAATAATAATAATAATAATAATAATAATAATATAATATCAATCCCGAATTAATTAGGGTCTCCTAATTAAACTTTTTTATCCGATCACAAATATAAGTCGTTTAAGGTAAGGGCACAAAAATTAAGACAACCTTAATTACAAATATAATTTACATATACGTCATTTGATATTAAATGGATTGAATAATTGAAGAATCATAAATATTTGAATTGTATAAAAGTATAATTGGTAAAAAAAATAATAAATACATTCTCGAATTCCAAAAATGACTAATAATTTTGATCAAATAAAAAAATTTGCTAGAAAGACTTATATTTTTTTACCGGAGGGAGTTATTTAAACTTTTTCAATTTGCTTTATTAATTTAAGACTATTTATATTATGATATGCTTTCATAATTTTTAAAACTTTATTTAATTAATTCGATACTTATAAGGGTAAGTCTACTCTAATAGCCCTTAATATCTTGTCATGTGTTCTTTATGTGCTTGATATCCTCCATTGATATCAATCTTGTAATGAAAAAATTTAAAAACTTTTGGTAAAAGGTTGTCGCCTTTGAGGTCATTTTCTCCTTAAGTTTGGGATTAATTGAGACCATACTTCGAGTTAATGCCCGGACAATAATCAAATCTCTTTTTTTAAAAAACAAATTTATATTAATCTATCAAATTAAGATTGATGAGGAGTATCACTCGAAATATCCTTGTGACGTGTGTCAATTATTGAGATCATCTTTTTATAACATTTTTTTTACTTAAGTGAGAATCAAATTCATAACCTCAATCCTTAAAACTTATCTTTTGACAAGTCATGTCTTTACCATCTCACCAGAGGTTTTTGGCCATCTTCTTAATATTCTTTGTTACCTCTCGTTGATTTTTTTATTTTTTTGTTTTATAAAAATGATTTTTTTTGTTAATGGTAGAGCTTATCAACCTCGGTGTACCAACAAAACAAAAAGAAAATGCACAAGTAATCTATTTTCAGCGCCAACCCAGTCAAATATCGTACATTTTGCCTCAAAATCCTCATGCACACATCTCGATACATATTGCCAATATTTAACAGAGTCGACCAAAGTAGGTTACTCATCCCAAACAAAAACGTTGACCATCAGCACAATTGCAGGTCTTCTAGTCAAATGTTTGACTTGATCACGCGGTTCCTGTTCAAACACCACGGCTTCAATTACCAAAAGTAGGCCCCATCATTAGTTATAATTGATAAACGAACGGCTAAAAACCGTCACTTGTAGCTTGTATTATTTTTTATTTTTTTATTTACAAAAGATTAGTATTTTAAGTTTTATTAAATTTTTAGGATTATTTAATTAATTGCATTTAGTACGCAATGGTAAATAATATATAAATTATTAATTAACTAGTGGTAAATAATATATAAATTATTAAAATTTTAAGAGAAAATTAATAAATTATTAATGTACATGAATATATTGTAATAGTTTTTTACCATTAAAATTATAATTTACAATAATTAACTAGAAATATACAATAGAGGGTAAAAAATTATTTAGTTATAAACCAAACACTTATCAAACATCTTGAACAATCCTTATAACAACGAACATAGAGAAATTTAAAGTTGTTGACCACACTGCAATATTTTCTGATACGTCTTGAAGTGTTATTCAACTCAACGATCGCCACAATATTACATTCGAGTGTGAAGAACTCTATGAGAGGTACTTGAATGTTGCTAAAACATGCAATAATTGTGAACTTATATATAAAGAGAAGATTAATGATTTGTATAAATGATGTTGCAGTAACCAAATGGATGGTGTACGATTTGAAACGTAAATTAAATACATATAAACAACCATTCGTTAATCAAAAAAAAGAATTTAAATGCACTTAATTATTATTTCGATCAAATACAAACTATAAATAAATTCAATAAATAAGGGAATGGATATATTCCTTAAAATAATCAATAACACATAAATAAATACCTTAAAATAAAAAAAATAAAAAAAAAATAAGAAAATTATATTGAAGAAATGAGGATGCATGTAAACTTTCTCTCAGGCTCCAACTTTTATATATATATAATAATAATATAAATATAGATATAAATATAAATATTGATATAGATTGTTCAACTTGTTTAATTTTGATACTTCTTGCGTTATAAAATAGACACTTCATGTATGAATCATGTTTTAATATTTTTTTCTCAATCACTTTCATTTGACTTCCAATATGCATTTATTATGCCTCATACTCGAGTCTTTGATTTCTAGATGTTCTAAAGACTAAAGTCTAAACTCATTATACGTAGAACTGCTTTAAACTCATTATTATAGCTTAAAGCATATTGGGATATAGAGCCTATAATTATGAAGTACACAGTTAGATTCTTCTCCTTTTGATAAAGAGGGAATTTTGATGTGACTATTTTCATATACTTTCTAAACTTAATTTTGTCCTTTTTTTTTTTTTTTTGAAAAGTAATTTTGTTTACTTTCTTTTATTACGTACATTTGTCACACAATAATATAAATTTTCTTAAAATTTATGAGATCCGCACATCTCAATCAAATCTACACTATTATATAGCAAATATATATTTATTTGAATATTAGATTATCATCTTCTTTTTTTTATCATTTCAATCTAGTTGCACAAAAGTTTACTCTAAAAGACTTTTTAATTATATGTCGGTATTCAGGTATGTTTGAATACTATTCTCACAAGACTTTTGTACATTTGGCATAAACGTACTTTAATAGCCCGAACAATCTTAATGCAACAAATGAATCGAATCTTGGACCGTACATCTAATTATCTACACAATCTCAAGCTCATTGTTACTATTGAGTAACCTATAAGCCGTCCGAGTTCTCTGATATCAAGTGTTGCTTAACCTCTTTAATGGTATATATAGTGTATTTTGCACCCAATATAGCTGGCAACAAGAATTTGAGTTCCATGATTTCGATGGTTAAAATAATTTCAAATAGTAGAATATAATTGGAGAATGTGATTCTCCTTACCCAACAAAAAAAAGGAAAAAAAAGAAACAAAAACAAAATAAAATAAAAAGGCATAATCTTTTCATGTTGAGTACTATTGATCATAAATATTTACAAAAGTTGGATTTTTTAACAATTAGATAGTTAAAATCATACATGTACATTTCATTATTTATTGGATCTATCACAAAAATCTTTTTTTTTTAAAAATATTATAATCAGGCTATTTTAACCTTTGATTAGCCAAATTTAAATCAGACATTAAAATTCCATGACCGAGAAGAAAATTAATTAAGCTATATATATTTGATGTTGCATTGCGAACTTGATTATGAGATGATAACTTTTTTTTTTTCATAAGATTATGAGATCATTCAGTAGACAATTTAAGCACGTGTCTAACAAAAAAGCGCAACTAATAGTCTAATACTGTGCTGAAGATTTTATTTGCACGTGCATGTAGATTTCATCGTGGAAATTTGAAGAAGCCGCGAACAAGTTTCAAAGTTGTACTACCAATTTAAAGTCTTCAATCTCAATTTCTTTTAATGTAAGAATTCAACACAAGCGCCAAAGCATTTGTCATCTCCGATGAGATAGACGAAATATCATTTATTAAAAAATAAAATTTAAAAAAGTCGCGGTTTAACATTGGTCGAAGTAAAAAAAAAAAAAACATAATAGAGTTTAGAACACTAGCTAGTAGCCATTTATGATTTTGCTAGGATTAATTCAAGTCCTTAGAATAAGAAGTGAATGATTTATTATTTGTCTTTTCATTACTTTTATAATAATGTTAATCACTTGGATGAAATTTGCATTAATATTACTAACAACGTAACAAGTTCAACAAAATATTTAAGAAATTAATCTCCAATAATTTTGTTTTTTATTTTTATTTTTTCGTGAGAAAAATCTCCAATTAATATCAAATAAATTATTGTCACGAATTAATTTTAATATTCTTTTAAAGTATATAATATAGTATCCTACAATTTCATGCTATTTCAAGAATAATGTCAAATTGAGATTTTTTTCTTCTTCTTCTTTTCTTTTGAGAACAAGATATACTCGCGATTCATTTTATCCGAATTAAACTCAATTTTTTTACATATAATTTGACTGTAATTAGCCTAATCGATTGATGAAATACTCTTAGACATATAACCACACATGAAAACACAAAAACGCGTAAAACCAACTGATTAATTAAACGATAGCTCTCGTAATTTAGTAAAATCATCAACTATATGACTATAAATAAAACTACGCGTGAATTATCAATTTCAATGACTCTAAAATAAATATAGCACATTTTGTCAACAAGATCGTATAATTAACACTCATATTAACTATTTTTTTTCAAAATAGTAAATAAAGTGATTAAATTAGTTTTTTTTTTTTTTTTTTTTTTTTTTTTTTTTTCTCACGTAGTGGCATGGAACAAAGTCAAATTGGTTTAGTTAGTCCCTCCCAAATGCGCAACCGAACATGGCCTAAATTAACATCCCTCACAACGTTTAGTAGGACGAGTTAATGTCAACACGGTCCATACGTGAAGCGAACCGAACAAGGCCACTCGACACGTGTCAAGATCACAGCCATTGCCCTTTGACTTTTCAACTGTGACCGGTGATATCCGGTCTCCGGTCGCCGCTGGGCCCCACCACTAACGGCTGAGCTGACCACCCAAAAAAGGCCAAAAAAAAAAAAAAAAAAAAAAAACCATCCAACTTTCTCTCTCTAAGACTCTCTAAAGCTCTCTGAAGAAAGAATCAACAGAGGAGAAGAGCGAATTGAGCCAATCGATCGATCAACCGATCAATCGATCTGGGTCGGTGTGATTTATGGCTGAGTGATTGAAAGGTTGGTGCTTGATTGATTTTGTGCATGTAAATTGTCACTGTGAAAGCAATGGTCTTGCTTGTTTGTTGATTGTTGAGCTTTGTTTGGGAATTTTTGTGGGGTTTTTGGTGGTGTTGAGAGGATTGGAGAGGAACCCATGAGAGAAATGATGAGAACTTTGATGGGTTTTTTTTGGGGGGAGTGATTTTTTGAGGGTGTTTGGGAGATACCCATTTTGTGTGATTGTTGTTTTGGTTGTGTTTTTGTGGGGTTTTTGGGGAGATGGGTGTTGGGGAGTATTGGAGGGTTTTGTTGATTATTATGGTGTTTTGTGTGAAAATTGATGTCTTGAATTGCCAAAACCATAGTTGTGATCCTAGTGATTTGAGGGCACTGGAGGGGTTTTTGGAGGGTTTGGAATCTGTGATTGATGGGTGGGGCATTGGGTCTAGTACTACTACTACTACTACTACTACTACTACTACTACCAATGTTTCATCTTCATCTGCTAGTGCTGTTGATTGTTGTGGTTGGATTGGGGTTTCATGTGATGAGTCCTCATCAAGGGTGGTTGGTTTGGAATTGGCTGGGAAGAGATTGAGGGGGAGGTTGTCTGATTCTTTGGCTGGTTTGGATCAGTTGAAGAAGCTGAACCTATCTTGTAATTTCATCGCCGGACCTGTTCCGGCGAAACTGTTCTATATGCAGAAGTTGGAATTGCTTGATTTGAGTCACAATGATTTTCATGGTTCGATTCCGAGGGAGATCAACCTTCCCGCTATTCGAGTTCTTGATGTTTCATACAATGTGTTGGATGGTTCAGTTGATATGGGCATTTGTAGAAACATGACTCGAATTGAAGTTCTTAATTTGGCTTCCAATAATCTCCGAGGAGCTGTTCCGGCCGGTTTGGGGAATTGTACTTCACTTCAGAAACTGTTCCTCAGTTCGAATAATCTATCGGGGAATTTGCCCGACGAGCTGTTCAAGTTGAAGCAATTGAGTTGGTTGAGGCTTGATAAGAATTCGCTGTCTGGCAGACTTGATGGAATTGGTAACCTTTCTAACCTTGTTCAATTGGATATCTGCAATAATCAATATTCGGGGTTTCTTCCCGACGTCTTTGGTAGTCTTGGAAAGCTAGAACGCTTCGTTGCTGATTCGAATAATTTCTCCGGCCCTTTACCTTCTTCATTGTCGAGCTCCCAGTCTTTGCAGATAGTTTCCTTGAGGGGCAATTTACTGACTGGTTCAATCGATTTTAATTGCACGAGCATGGCTCGCTTAAGCTCTCTTGATCTTGGCTCGAACAAGTTTCAAGGGCCGCTTCCTGATAGTCTCTCCTTGTGTCGTGGTCTGACGGCTTTAAACCTTGCGAAGAATAATCTCAATAGTGAAATACCTGAAAGTTTTAAGAACCTGCAGTCCCTCAAGTTCTTCTCACTCTCCAATACCAGCATCCACAACATTTCTAGTGCATTGTTGATTCTAGAACAATGCAGGAACTTAACTGCTCTTGTTCTCACCTTGAATTTCCGCGGCGAGAAAATGCCAACCGATGCAAATCTACATTTTCCAAATCTGAAGGCTCTGGTAATTGCAAATTGTGGTTTGAATGGTGTCGTCCCGCAATGGCTGACCAGCTCCACGAACTTGCAGCTTCTGGATTTATCGTGGAATGACTTAAGTGGAACGATTCCAGGCTGGTTTGGCTCGATGAAGTTTCTTTTTTACTTGGACTTGTCGAACAACTCTTTTTCGGGGGAGATTCCTAAAAACTTGACAGAATTGGAGAGCTTTATCAGCCGTAATATATCAATTGATGAACCTTCGCCCGAATTCTCTTTTTTCATGAAAAGGAACCAGTCTGGGAGGGGCTTGCAGTATAATCAGATAGGAAGCTTCCCACTATTGCTGGATTTGAGTGATAACATGCTCACAGGAAGTATCTTGCCAGAGTTTGGGAATTTGAAGAAGCTGATTGTGTTGGATCTGAAATCGAATCGGTTGTCAGGATCCATTCCATATCAGTTATCCGACATGAAGAACTTAGAGGACTTGGACTTGTCTCATAATAATCTATCCGGTACGCTACCCTTTTCCCTCACTAGTCTGAGTTTTTTGTCGAAGTTCAGTGTGGCATTCAATAATTTATCTGGAAAGATCCCCATGGGAGGCCAGTTTGGAACTTTTCCCAGTTCGAGCTTCGAGGGAAACAAGGATCTGTGCTATGAGCAAACTTGTCTCTCCCATCAGGATACTCAAGTTCTCTTCATTCCAAAGTCATCCAACAAAGTAAGGAGAAACAAAGCTGTAATTGCCGGGATGGCCATCGGAATTGGATCAGGGACAGTTTTCTTTCTTGGTCTCATATTCGTGATTGTGACAAATGCTCGCGGGTGGAAACGGAATGATCCAGTAAATGATGAATCTGATGCCATCGACAAAGATGTCGAAGCTCCTGGCTCAAGTTTGGTAGTTCTCTTTCAAAACAAGGAGACAAATAAGGAGCTGTCTATTGATGACATAATGAAATCCACAAACAACTTTGATCAAGCTAACATCATAGGTTGTGGGGGCTTCGGTCTGGTCTACAGAGCAACTTTGCCCGATGGGAGAAAGGTTGCGATCAAGAGGCTCTCCGGGGAATGCGGAGAGATGGAAAGGGAATTTCAAGCTGAAGTCGAAGCTCTCTCAAAAGCTCAGCATCCTAACCTTGTTCTTCTTCAAGGGTATTGCAGGTCCAGGACTGACAGGCTCTTAATTTACTCCTACATGGTGAATGGGAGCTTGGACTATTGGCTACATGAGAAACTAGATGGCGCTTCCTCGTTGGATTGGGAAACAAGACTGCGGATCGCCCGTGGAGCTGCCAGGGGTTTGGCTTACTTGCATCAGTCATGCCAGCCTCATATCCTACACCGCGACGTCAAATCTAGTAACATTCTCCTTGATGAGAACTTTGAAGCACATTTAGCCGATTTTGGGCTAGCAAGGCTTCTGCTACCTTACGACACGCATGTGAGCACGGATTTGGTTGGAACTCTAGGCTACATACCACCCGAGTACTGCCAAGCCTCGGTCGCCACCTTCAAAGGGGATGTATATAGTTTTGGCGTTGTCCTTCTAGAGTTGCTTACGGGGAAGAGACCGATGGACATGTGCAAGCCTAAAGGGTTTCGAGATTTGATCTCGTGGGTTTTTCAGATGAAAACGGAGAAGCGGGAATCAGAGGTGTTCGATCCTTTTGCTTATGAAAAGCAATACGATAAGCAAATGATGCGGGTTCTTCAAATCGCATGCCTTTGCTTGAGCGAGTGCCCTAAAGCCAGGCCTTCGTCGCAACAGGTAGTCTCATGGCTTGATAATATTGATCTCGTCGACCAACAGACGAAGTAAGAAAGGAAGCTGGTTCAGACAAATTCATTTCACCAGATTAATATTCTGTGCTGCTTCCACTCTCCAGTAAGATCATTTGTATATACTTCTTTATGTTTCAAGCTTTCTTAAATTTGTTTCACAATATAGAGCAATCTGACTGGAGCAATAAATTCACCTATAAATTGTTGTAAGTTATCATATTCAAGATTAGTTTGATAATTGATACACCCTCTACATTTTGCGCTGCGCTTCGGCGAGCCAACTTATTATTTTGGCTGATCATAAGTTTATAATCACTCTCCCCTTTTATTTTGGCTGATCATAAGTCTCTCAAATCTTCGCATTATCCGCGCGGTTTGGTTATTTTTCGAGTGAGTTTGAAGCCATTGTGCTGTTAAGAGTATTTGACATGTTCAATTTGTTAGCTTTTGATTCTACTGGAGTGCATCTAGTGCAGTCTGGACTTAATTTTCCTGATATGTTATGGCATCAATGGATCTTATAACAACATGGTTTGGAACGAAACCTCAACTTCGCCCACGACAGAGAAGGTCATGAGTTCGAGTCTCCAATTTAACCACCTTATGAGCACTAATGTGGGGGTTTACTCTGAAAGGCCTCGGTACCATTTGAAGAGATACGCACTTTTAATTCTACATTATTGTGATTTTTTCTACATTGGATGCCATTGCATTTTACTGTTGATGCAGAAGCCAAAGATCAACATTACCAAATAAGGAAAGAAAAATGTGATGTGACTATGAGAAAGGGCCTTCTATTTCATATATACATGATTGATACATCTGAGATTGTCAAAGTAAAATATTGTAATCTAAGTATGCCTCAGTTTGAATCAGCTAATTTGACTATGTTCATGAATATTAATATATTGTTTAGCTGGCCAACTTCATTAATATAGATCAGTTGAATTTGAAACTTTGAAAATCAAAACCTAAAGCATGTTTCACACTGGAACTTAGATAATTAGATCACTTTCATACCCTTACCTACAAAGTAATGCATTACAAATGTATATCTTAACAACAAAACTTCAATCCCAAATGAGTTGGGATCAACTAAATATATCAAACTCTCCCAGTTCGTTCGATTTAATGCACTTGACGGTGTGCATTCAAAATACTCAACTGAAACATCCATTTTCAAAAAATAATTAATCACCATCAACATATATGTTTTTTTTTTAATATCCGTAGTTATCTAGACGAACATGATTATTTCCCACGAGACCCTCATGCAATTGGCTTGAGCATACCCTTAAGCCCAGACAATCTTAACGCAACGAGAACATGAGACCATGCGCCTAACTCAATATATACAGTTTTTGAGCCTTCACATTACTTAGCAGAATAACATGCTGAGAATTCCCATGTTACAATCCAAACTCTAACAGTAATGAAAGCTGTAAATGCATTTTATCCAGGAAATGAGTCTTGGGAATGCAAATGCTTCACGCTTAATATAAAGCCACAATCTTATAAGATGGTGAAATACCACAATGTTATATGAATCCAACTGAAAAGAAAAAAAGTAAAAAAAAAATTGTTATACATCTATGGATGAGATTACAGAAATATATGTATAAGAGAAGTAATCCATCTTTCTATTCTGTGTCATCTTCCATCTCATACACAGCCTGGAGAGGGCCACTGCCAGATGAAAAGCCGCCTTCATGAGAATTAACGAGCCCGTTTCCGAAGAGACAGACCTGCGGCTCAATTCTGTTCAGCCGGTTCCACTCTTCATCCGAGAGCGACCAATTGAAGATGTCGATGTTTTTCCTGATCCTATCGGCGTTCAGGCTGCAAGGCAGAACGCTGGTTCCCCGTTGCAGTCCCCAGCGTAAAATGACCTACCATCACATAATTTGGATTCTAAGTCACAATAATACAATGCTAGAACCACTTTCCTATAAAGTAGCAGCAGATATACAAATTTTCATGCAGTCTTGCTTTTGTACTCGTACAATCTATATCAAAAGCCGTTTCCGATCGAAAACCAATGAAATGAGTCTCAATCTAGATTTCATGGAAGCGTAGGTTCAGGTAAGCCCTGAGCAACGATTAAATAAATTATTCTGACGCCCTCCCGTACATGCTGCTGAATCTTGCATGTAAGGAGTGAGAAGAAAGAGAAGGATTTGAATTTCAAACAAGAGTGTAACAAATGTTAAAGATGAACCTTGAAAACAAGACCCTCCACAAAAAAAAAGCTTTGATACCATGTTAGATCACTGGTTGACCTAACGACCGCAAAACTAGTTGCTCTACAAGAACCAACAAGACGACTTAAACCAACGTACTGGAACCATATGGAGGATAACCAAATAAACTTGCTAAGCAACACCATCAAAATGGAGGAACGTCCACAATTTTGCAAACTTCATACCGCCACTTTGACATGCAAATGGTACTGAGAAGTGAGAAAAGAATGTGACATCTCATTATAAGTATCAGTTCCTTTTCAAATATGATTTTTTTAGGGGGGTGGAAAAGATGCAATTTATTTTTTTTTTTGACAAAGAAGATGATAAAAAACATGGCATTAAAGAAAATCTTCAACATAACCTAAAGGAAAGATGTGATTCCATCGAACATAAGCTAGCAATTCATCATCTCAAAAATAACGACAAGTTCTAGCCAATCACAAAGTATAAGCATGACTCGCAGCGTCAATTATGTTTGCCAAGCACGCCTCCAAATAACAAAGTATAAAAATCTAAAGCTCATAAGAATAAAAGATGCATTTCAAGTAGTTTTAAATTTAAAAGAGAACACATAAATTGAATTAATAAACCATAGGTTTCAACTGCTTACTTATATAATGAGAAAATTTTGAATCCGTTACTTTAGGATGCTTTTGAATGTCAAACAATGAGGAAACAAACAAAACTGTCAAAGAAATACATACCTGCTCAGGTGTCTTTTTGTACCGATCTGCTATTTCTCCAACAACAGATAACTTCAACATGGGTCCATGTACTGATCTTGACCTTCTGAATGTTATCCGAGGAGTACCTGGTTCATCTTCACTACCAGAACCACAGTCAGCCAGTGCCTGACTAGAAGCCGGCACTCCCAAAGGGGTGTGAGCCGAAACATGTATAGATTTCATTTGACAAAATTTCACCAGTTCATCTTGTCTCCAGAAGGGGTGCAACTCTACCTATTAATTAAGAACATAGATCAGCAAAAGCATTGAAGATCATCAAAGACGAATCAATCAATGACAACACCACGGACGGTCCAACACTTGAATGAAGCACAAATCTATTCGTGACAGTCCTGCTTTTAAATTGGATAAAATGTCTCTTGTTTACTATCAAAAAAAAAAAAAAAAAGATCTACTAGTGACCAAGCCCAAGAATTCCATAGTTTAATCTGGTCTCTATTAAAGCAATATGAGGGTACAACATCATCAACTAGCCAAGCTAGGAGTCGTCTAACTAGATTCATTTAGGAAATGTTCATAGTATAGTCGTCTAAAACAATTAAAAAGATGGGTATTCTAATAGTATAGATCTCATGTAACATCCATTACGAATGAAAATCGGGCGGCGTCATTTTAGTGATTTGAGAGATAAAGCAGGTTAAATCTAATGTAACCTTATAAACTTCGATTAGCCATTGCTAACTAATAGACTGAAACCATATCAGAAGAAGAACCCTCTCTTAATTTTGAATGGAATTAATATCCTACGAACTCTCTTGTGAAACATTTGCGTGTCCAAAATCATAGCTCATCTATTTCCTAATGTAGCAATTGATATATAGCAGTTGTGGAGTATCACTCTATTCGAACATTCAAAGTCGCAAATAATAGAATAGTCATATCAACAAATACACAAAGGAAAAAAAATGCAAGGAATCAACCTGATTCACTGCCGGCACAATCTTCGCAAATTGGAGCAGTTCTTCAATTTGTCGAATACTGAAATTGCTAACTCCAATAGCTCGAACCAGGCCAACCTCCACAAGAGCCTCCATGGCTTTCCATATTGTCTTCAATCGGTTCGAGAACTGCCTATACTCAACACCTGATTTCAATGGAGGATCCGTGGCATCACTGAAAGCCGAGCTCTCAGGCCAATGCACCAAGTAAAGGTCCAAGTACGAAACTCCAAGGTTCTTAAGCGAAACCCTCACAGAATTCTCTATTCTCTTGAGAGAATTAGTAGTACAGTAGAGTTTAGATGTCAAGAAAATGTCCTCCCTTTTCAATCCACCATCAAAAGCTTCCATCAAAGCTTCTCCCACCTCAATTTCATTCCCATAAAGATGGGCACAATCAATCTGTCTATACCCAACTTTCAAAGCTGTTTTCACAGCTTCAATGCATAGGTCTCCACCACTTTGCCATGTACCTAGACCTACCGCGGGGATTTTCGCCCCGTTGTTAAGCAGAAAGTAGTGCCCTCCTGATCCTCCCTTGTCCTTCATTTTCTCTCTTTATCACCTTGACTAGATAATCAACCAACCAACCAACCAGACAAACAAACAAACAAGAGAAATCTCAAGAAACCAAGAACACACCCAATATAGATACAACTTCAAGGGTGAAGAACCAAACCAACAATTGCACAATCACAGGAAAAAATTGGGGAAAACCCAATTCCCCAATTCATTCAAGAACTACAAACTCAAAAACCCCAAATCAAATATCTTCCTATAACAACCCAAAATCTTGAAAAACCCCAATGACCCAATTCAACTCTCTTAGGCAAATCATCAAACAATTACAAGGCCAAACAAAGCACCAACCTCAATAACTCAAACTCACCTTCTTTGCTCCAAAACCCATCACAAGTCTTCGCCTTTATACATCAAAAAACTATGTAGTTTCTCCAACACAGGGAATCCAAGAACCCAAATCCAAAAACTAGGAATAATACAAGAAACCCATCTCAGACACATGATCATATTCTCCAAACCAACTTTTTTTGGGGAGCAAGAAAGGCTACTATAGAGACAAATTCAAGGCATAGTATTAAAAGGGTATAGACAGAAGCAACCAATAAACCAGTCAAAGAAATAAAGGAAACACCTTGGCAGTTGAATGAAATTAATCAATCACAAGGGCAGCTGCTCTGTATTGGAAAAACTGCAAATTTAACAAGTTTGACAAACTTTTCAAAGGTGGCTACAGAGAGAGAGAGAAGGGATTGGAAAGCCACCCATCACCCACCCAACTGACAATGACCCTTTTTTTTTTTCTCTCAATTCTCTCTATTTTTTGGTTTCTTACAAGTTGTTTGATGTCAACAAACGCTTACTAATCTACGCCCGAGCACTATAAGATGCCTCACTTAATTTTGAGGTTACGCAGCAATAACTTAGAACATATACTAATTTGTTGCTTTGCGATATACACCAAGATGCGTGCTCTTACATCTAAAAGTAAAAATCAACAGATGCTAACATATACATGTCCGTGCTAGAAAAATTATTTCTTTAATATTCTCATAAAAAAATAATTTTTTTGTTTATTTTGGGGGTCGCAAATAAATATCAACTACGTGAGCATCGTGCGATGCGCCTTAAATACATTGAGCATACTGCTTGGATGTATCACATACCTCTCTCGTGATTGATGTCTATTTAAATGTGTCTGAAGTGAAATTACTTTAATAAGGTCCGCTTTTATTTTTGTTTTTATTTTTATTTTCAAAAAATCTATTTGGACTCTTTGAGTCCGGACCCAAAGATTTTTTTGTTAACAATTTAAAATATCTACCTAAGTAAAAGATTTAATTACCCTCTACCCCAAACATCAATAATGAATTTAAATTAAGGGTCTTTATATTTTTTTAGTTGTATTTTTTATAATTAAAGATATTTGAATAATTGATTGATATTGATGGAGAGTTCGATTAATCATTTAATGTCTTTTTTTTATTTATGATACTTAACCTCGAAACTCAGTGAAGAAAAATCGAGCTCATTTGCAATATGAACCAACCAATTATTACTAAAAAAAAAAGCTTGATAATATATTTTGAACATTAAAATTAAACATTGCATGTACACATTTATCAAAGTGGCAATCCCAGTCGGTTACCATGTTTGTCTAGAAATGGTGAGATTGATGGATTGATCGGTGGTCACTCTGGGCTCTCTCTCTATCTCTGTCTGGTTCTGGTTTTGTTGTACTTCATGCCGACACTTTTTGAAAAAGAATTGGAGACACGTGGAAACGTGGCGTGGAGTCTGACGTTTTTCCTCACATTAATTGATTGATTGATTGAGGGAGTCATGATTTGTTATTATTTAGAGCGCACGAACGGATGAGTTCAAATTGATTGCTACGAGGACAACGGATCACAAGTTTCTATATGTAACAGAGTTTGCCTTGGTTAAAAAAAAATAAAAATAAAAATGGGGGCGCAGTGATGGCTCGTGAACAACAATGTCACAACAAAATATATTGATTCATATATTGGTTCACAGGAATTAAACTTTTATGTGCACTTCGAAATATAAACATGCATAAATTTCGATAAACGTACAAGTCGAGTCACATGAAAGATTAGCTCTTGTAAATTAATATATCTTGTTGTGTGACATTGTTATTATCATTTAATATTTTTTTTTAAAAAAAAAAAAACTATAAAAAAGTGAATGTCACGAGTTCAATTATTGATCGCAATATTATATTTTTAAAATTTCTTGTAGATTATGATGTTTGAAAGTCTCACTAATTCTCGTGAGATTAGTCAAGTCAAAGCAAAGAAATGCCGAAAAAAGTTTTGAATATACTTGATTATAAAAATGGAGTCTTTTGTTTTTAATATTTTTTAATTATTTGCTAAATAATATCATTCGATTGTTGAACTTTCTCGTTTTTATTGATTTGATCATCAAACTTTTATCAATTCACTTTTGATCCTTGAACTTTTGACCATGTTTGGTTAGAAGTAGAGTTATCTATCGAGAGATAATGTACAGAGAGTTGAAAACTAATCTTGTTTGGATGCCTAATTTGCCTGCAAGTTATCTCTCAACTTATACCCTAAGGCGTAAAAGATCTTCTCATCACCCCTTAAAGAATTATCTCCCAAGAGTTGTGGACACAATTACCTCTCATTAATTATTCATTTATTACCAATATCTCTCTTGTTTGAAGGCTATTTATGAAAATTCATATTTTTTATTGTTTAAAATTTTGAAACTTCCCTTCAAGTTTATTAAAATTGAACTAAACATGAAAATATTAACTCCAATGAGATAACACTCAACTAACACTGTATGTTAGCAAAAATTAGCCAAACGAGGCCTCCATTTTTTTTACTTTTGATCTTTTCGTAAAGTTGGTAAGTAATCAATGTCGACAAAGTGAATTCACAAACGGTTCACAATTGATTTTTTTGAGTTAATGAATCAGTTTCCGAATCGTTGGTGAATCACTTCATCAACGACATTTACTCTCAAAGAACAAAAGTGAATTGATAAAAATTTGAGAATCAAATCAAGAAAAAACTTGAAAGTTAATGAATCAAATGAGTCACTTTGCCTATTTCAAAGAAGAAAAAATGAAACGATGCGTTAAATAAAGTCCAAAAAAAAAAAAAAAAACAACAAACAAGTGTAGTAGAGAAAAAAGGTTACTTTTGCATGCACTATGAATAAAATTTTAAGAAATCAAAGTCCTTAATCCATTAATTCAAAGTCTATCTTCAACTTCCAATAGATTGTCAACTACATATATGCCAAATTCCTCTCTATCCACCAACCCACCTACCAATGAATAACGCTACTTCTCTTCATTGAAATTAATACTACAACTAACAAATACAACCATTCATTATACATACAGTTACACATCACGTAGAAACGCTGCTTTGACTCATTAAAAATTGAAATCAATACACAACTCACTCATCAGAAATCAAAATTTTACAATCCAAATTAATTAGTGTCAGCTATATAAATCGAACTCTTTCACTCTGCTTGACTCGGTGGAGCTACACTACCCCGAGAGACATTTTGTCTCTATTACATGCTCACAAAGAGCAATTTCAAACTTAATAGCATTATGTGGATATGCCTAACCGATCATTATGTACCCATAGAACTTAGTCGGGTCATGAAAATCCATAAAGCCTAACTAAACTTAGTGGACCCAACGAATCTGTATAATTACCAAAACCTATGTGACTTTTTGCTTGATTAATATAATTAAGGAAAATAATTAACAAAAAAACATATCTTTTGAAATAATTCCCAATATAACACATTTAGCGCCATGTCAGCGCCATGTCAGCGCCAAGGTGTCCAGCAAACACAAGTCGTGACCCAGGGTCACGACTTCTATACAAAAGGAAGTCGTGACCCTCGGTCACGACCTCCTTTTTGGTTTAAAAAACCAAAAAACCTCGTCCCTGTTTGCTTTTCTTCCCCATTTGGTCGCCTCTGCCTCACCGAGATCTGTGATCCCACCGTCCTCGCTGGCGTCCTCGCTCCCCCCGCCGTCCCTCGCCTCCCTCGCGCCGCCTCTCGCTAGGTGCGGCCTCCACCTCCACCGTCCTCGCAGTCTCGTTGATTTTGTCGTCCTCGCTTCACCGTCCCCGCCGGCGTTCCGCCTCCCTTCCGGCGTCCCTCGCCTCCCCTCGTCGCCGTCCCTACCGGCGTCCTCGCTCCCTGCGCCGTCCCCTCGCTTCCCTGCGCCCTCCTCGCCGCCGTCCCTGCTCCCTCGCTCTCCATCGTCCTCGCGCCGTCGTCGTCGTCGAGAGGCCTCGCAGTCCTCGCCGACCACTACTCAATTTCCCGCCGCACGTTTTTTTTTAGTTTCATTTTTTTTTTATAGTTATTGCTTATGTATGATAGTTGATCTTCGGCCCTTTTCATATGATGACACCCTATCTAGATCTGTTTTCACTCTCATTAACTCAATCTACATACCATTACCATAAAATCCCTAGATGTTTTTTTTTTTTTTCATGAACTGTTACCCTAAATGTTGAGGGTGCTATTGAGACATGAGTTTGCATGTAAATTGTTAGAAATTAGGTTACAATAGCCAGCGACAACCAAGTTTAATTTAGTCTTGAATTAGTTGAAGTCTAAGTGCATGGATTGAAAAATGATAATGTAAATCGAAAGTAAATCTGCAATAAATAAGAAAACTGTGATGATTTGAAATAAGTTTTGGGTGGCTTTTAGGTATTAAGGATAGTTTTAGTTGGAATGTTAGGAATTGCGCAAGACGACATGTATATCAGTTACATTTTTGTTTGTGGCATATTCCGTGGTATTGACTGATATGGTATGGTTATGTATCTTCACTTATTTTCTTTCCTCTTTTCTATCACCTTTCGATCTATTTCCATTAATTTTGTTTATGCACCTTCTTGTCATAATAGCCTATATATTAGTGTATTTATGCCCATGATACGTTTTGTGACTACATGTGTGTTCATGCATACTTTAGTTCACTGTTATGACCATCTAGTTTAGTTTAGAGTCGCCTAAAACCTTGTTGAGTGCCTTTGGTTATGGATTAGTTAAAAATATAAACTTGAAAAAACTTGTGTAAGTTGGCAAAAATTAATTAAACTTTAAACGCACATGTAATATAAATGCATGTAGTCCTAATATAATTTCTTTGCTTACTTCACTTCATACAATTAATGTCCTAATATAATTTCTCTACATCAAATTTGAATTGTTCCCATTAGTTATGTATTTTTGTTTTTTACCTTGTTGTAATTGTTGCTCTTTTTACATTTGCGGTTGTTTTCTGGGCCACTATTTTTTTTTTTTCCTGGGAAGAGAAGTCGTGACTTGCAAATCGTGAGTGAAAATCACGACTTGCACAAAACGTGATTTCCAATAACGTTTTCCACCATCCCAGTCACTTGCTCGCGTGTGATATGGCAGCCTACGTGGCACTAAGTGTGTTATATTGGAAATTATTTCAGAAGATTTGTTATTTTTTTAATCATTTCTCTTATTTATATTAATCAAGCAAAAAGTCCAAATACGATCAGTGCCCTAGACGAGACACAATCTCAAATTAGTTAAAATCAGCTAAATGAATCAAATTCTTTCCACTCTAATGCACTTAAGACTGGGCTTCCTGAAAGATCTAAAATATACCCTACAAACCAAATAAACCATATCACAAGAGCTAACTTCAACAGCAGAACAATACCAAACATTCAAATGTATAAGAAAGGTTGACTGGCAGCTCAAGCAGAGAATGGCAGACCAGACCAGACCAGGCCAGACCACTCATCTTCTATAAATCACCACAAGAGGGCAGGCCAATTTCTTCATGGAAAAGAGGAGCCACTCATTTATCAGCTAATGGAGGAGGAGCCATAAAATCCCATCTAAATCATCAGCCAAGCCACAAACAGGTATGTTGACAGATTTACAATTTGCAGTCCTTAGTGCTTGCTTCACACTTTTAAAAAAAATATATCGTCTTTCGATAGCGGTCGTAGACTGATTTTAAGCTGAGTTCAAACAATTCTTACATATATAAGGGGGAGTGGAACAGATGAGAGACACAACCAAGTAACAGAAATCATATATTGTTAAATATGTATAGAAACAACCTAGCTGAAGGTTAAGGTCATTGGAAAATACACTAAAAAGACTCGAAATATTTCACAACATGGAATTTTTTTTTTTTAACCTTTTTTTTGAGCTCGCGTAGATTCACAACAGACTCACTCGGCAGCAAAGAAAACCATTTTTGGATCTTCTAATCCGTGTTTCGTCGGGAAGAAAAGATTACCAGTGTCGATAACACTTGCAGATGAGAGTCGTTCTCCGGTCGTTTGTTGTTCCTATCCAACACATATTGTGTTCTGTCCTCTCAACGGATAGGATGATACTGTGTAATACCGCGCTTGGGAGGCAACTTTCTCAAAATGAAAAGGACAAGGGAAGAAGGAAGAATTTCCACCAACTGTAAACGCAGAAGAAAAAAAAAAGGAATCACACTAAGTAAGATTGATTCTAAGCCAAATCTGTCATATAGAATTGAAGCCCATAAAATTATCAAAAAGAGAACAAAGGGTGTCGTCGACAGCCAAATGAAGTTCTAGCCTTCATCGAATGATAAGCGACAAAAAATATGCATGAACATAACAGAAGAAATATCGAAAAATGACACCACTCAACCCTGAATCACATATTGTGCATTAGAGAAAATGGAAAATGATGTCTAGTCTTCAAGCCAAGCCTCAAGACCTTAAAGGCCTCCAAATCGTAACCGAAACAATGTTTCTGATCATCATAGAGTTTGGAATATGATTAGAAGTTGCGGTCTGCAAGTTCATTAAAGATTCTGTGCACATGAATAGTATCAATGCAGCGAATTCAACTTTCCTCAATCATTGAAGCTCCTTGACATGAATCAAAGTACCAAAGAAACCAATAGACAACCCATTGGGTGGCCCAATGGTTTGGTATAGTCTTTGGGTGTAAAAGGTCATGAGTTCGAACCTCAATGAGGCAAGTTGTTTCTTTCTTATCAAAAAAAAAAAAAACCAATCAAAAATAAAAGCTTGCAAATTTTTATGGAGATCTTTGACCATCAAAAAAGATCACCGCCAATCACACGTCAGATACTGTTTTAGGCCCTAGCATTTTGCACAGGTTACCAACAGAAGCAACTTTTTTGACATTTTCTACAGTAGTATAGTTTTCCAGTACCAGTGAAATTAGGTGGCGAACCCAACAAATCACTGACTCGTACCACCACTGTCATTCTTCATATGGTTATTATATAGATACCATTGCTATTAATATCAAAGGCTCAAGCTTACCAGATAATATAAGAAGCTGAGTATTGGATGATTCAGAACGTCAAGATCAGCATCTTTGTCAAATGCGTCAAAAAACATCTGCAGCATAAATGCAAAGCATTTGTGTAAGAAGAATTTGGGAATGCCTAGGTGCAGCATAGAATACAATTAGTGCAAATATCATCACTGATCAACTCAAGAGTGAAGAGTTCTAGATGTCTGAAGTTCCAAACAGCAGAGAAACAATTATGCAGTCACCTTTCCCATTAATTTTTAGGTACATGGGGTTGCAAGTAAATGGTAAAATTCCTCATGACAGAGTACAACCCACACGGATGATGTGTGGGGTTGTGTCGAACATGAGGTTAATATGTAATTGGCTTCCATTACAAACTTCGGGTTTTCTAATGCGGCATGAATTGGATGATCGACCATTGTCATCGTTGGGGGATTATGAGATGATGGTATTCTGTTTTCGTTCTCTCATTCCTTTTTCCAAATTTTAAAGCCATGTTACCAATTCGAAACCAGAAAAGCTGTTTCTTATCAAAAAAAGAGGCACCCTCCCGATCCCCAAGGATGTTCCTCGCCAAGTAAGGAGAGCACATACATCTATGGCAATATTAAATCAAGTTAGGAGTGTACTCACCATAACACATCTAATGAGGAAACAAGAGAAACATATAGTAGTCACGTAGCCAACCTGGATTCCAAGAAAAATAAATTAGATGCCATAACGATCAAATAATCACAAATACATCAATATCTGCTGTACCAAAAAACTCAACCCACATAAACCTAATCTTATTTTCTAATTCCAGTATTCACGTATAGACAATGGTGTTTAACTGTTTATCACTGATTTATGCCAATTGTAACAGTAGAACAACATAAAAAAAAATCAAAATCAAAATTGAAACCAGGTATAGAAGCTAGGAACAAAAGTAACAGATATAATACAAATGAGATATGTACAAAAAAAAAGTATTCTTTTGTATGAAACTTCATCACAAGTAAGTGATACCTCCTGTAACTTCTTACGCCTTCCTTTGGACTCAACAGGAAAGCGTTGAAGCATTAGAAAAAGCCTGCAGCAACAGCAAATAAGGGAAATGCCAATCAGAAGAATGCAAGTAAGTCAGAATCATGCAATTGCATAGCTCCCTTAGTAAGATTTGAGAAAGCAAAACATAACCCAGCATGATATATGCACTAAATTGCACCTACAAAATTGGACCACAAAGGTTGACCTTGACAAATGTCACGCATTTATGGCCCGTTCGCTTCACATTTTAGTGAATCCGAACACATGGGATTAATTAGTGATGGGACTAACACATGGGTTTAGATAGTTTAGTCCCATTTGTGTATCTTGTTTGGTTGGTAGTTTTAAGGTTGAGATTAAGTGAGGTTGTACATGTACATTTACCAAAATACCCTTACATAAATTTGACCTCATTTTCACATCTTCATCCCCTTCGTTGTGACCACAAGACCTACAAGAACCACTTCGTTGTTCCTCCCTCTTCATCGATCCCAAATCAACTCCCAACAACAACAACCATGCCCTGCTCTGCCTCACCATGGCGAGATCGAATTGAACAGACACGTCAATTGATCAATGTTCAAAATGTAGCTGTTAAGATTCAATTTTTACAATCCTCAAGAACCCTAACAACAACGCTCCGGTGTTCAAACAATTCTCAGTACCAATTCAAACAAACCAACACTGAAAAAACTCCAAAAACATCAATTTCGAACCGATCGAACGGACTCACAACCGAGCAGGAGCGACTCCTTGGCCGAGAGCCTCTCCATCTCCTTCGCGTAGTTCGCCGATGCTCCTTGCACGGCTTGCTGAACCATCGCTCTGCAAGGTCCGCCTCTTCTCCTCCGACTCAAGCCACTCACTCCATCGCACCGAAGCGCGTGAAGTGACGAGTTCGACGAGTTTGACGAAGATCGAAGCCCTGCGAAGGCAAGGATCGAATCGAGCACCGAAGCCATGAAAAACAGGGACTTGGCGAGAGTTGGAGAATTGTGATTTGGTTAATGTGAGGGGTAAAGTGGTAATCTCCACTAACAGTTACAATGGATTAGTTAATCCCACCAAAAATGGTGGTATTGTTTAATCCACTACCATGCCTCTTAACTAATCCTGTGGCCTAGTTAATCCTCCAAGCGAACATCGGATTAACTAGTCCAGTGTGGCTAATCCGACCTAAGACGGTGAAGCGAACAGGCTATTAGAGTTGGTATCTTTGAGCAAAAATTTAAGTAAAGATAACCTACAGTGCAGAAATCTGTTCGTTAACAGTCAATATGAATGCATTCATATGGGACTTGCCGCACACACCCATGCAGGTCCTAAGCTTATTAAGGTATGATGAAAACAATAAATCTTACCTTCCACCATATAGAAGAAACCCAAGGGCCGCAAACAAAGAGAGACCTGCCAAAGACATGTAAAATGTAAAAAACATTAACATAAATAGATATCTAGATAAGAAAAATAATAAAAGATTGATTTAATAGGATTTCTGATCCAAGACTCAGTTAAATATTTTATAAGTGTACTTCTTAGAATATCACAAACCTGCAAAGAATATCTTTGATAGAGTCACAACAGCTGCGACAGGCTTCCACCACATTATCAACCATAATACTATCTGGAAATTTTTTCAGAAAGAATACATGAATCAATCAACTTAACCAATAATCTATGGATGTCAATACACCCATAGACATATAATATGCAAACGAACTGACATGATGAACGTTAAAAGAATTTTGAGCTAAGAAAACTTAAAAATATCCAGGACTGGTAATTGTCTTCTATACTACATAATCAGAAGCTTAGCAACATAAATACAAAGATGTTATAAATGCAACAAGAAATTAGGAGGATCAATCATTTTTTAAACATCAGCACATCAGCATGCCAACATGTTCTTTTGACTTAATTCGCATATCGCTATTTGTTGCTAAAACATCTTTCTGGATATAGGACTCTTCTCCTAATAGAACTATAACCGTCAACAGTCAACACCATGGTGCACCAACCAACATCAATTCTTGCAATTTGATTTTACTCCAACTCGATTATCTTACACTCACTTATACCATAAAGAAAATAGAGAAAAAAAGATGTAGTGAAGTGATTTAACAACTTTTGAGAATGTACTCAACCATCCATGATTTTAGATGACAACGTCATAGATGATGTGATTTATTATTTTATGTATTAGCTTATAATTAAAAAAAAAAAAAAAAAAAAAACGCGCATAAAATGCTATGGTAATGTATATATAAAATAGTGGTAATATTAGACAAATGATCTACAAATTGTGGGGAAGAAAATCGTGTGCATAAAATTCTATGGCAATGGACATAACAAAAGGGGAAATATTAGAGGGAAGTCTTGGTGGCTATATATAATCAAGGTCAACTGTGGAGATGGGTCGTCAACCTTTTCTTATTTCGTTTTCAAATAGGTACCCACTTTCCACATCCAAGATTTTGAACATACCACGCAAATTTTTACATGCAAAATGCAAAAATTGTCTCCATGACAAACAAATGAAACCCATCTTTTTTTATTCTGAAACTAGTACTTGTTCTCTTATAGTTTTATTTTTTGAAATCATCTATAGCCTTCAAGTAATAATCCAAATACAGTTTTAATAAAATTGCACACAATTTGCACAAATTTGAGCGGATTGTCCAGTCCCATTAAATCAAAATTGAAGAAAAGCTCATCTCCTATACAAAACAAGTTACCCATAATGCTTAAGTCTGTGATCTCTATCTGTTGAAGTTGGTTCTCTAGAAAACATCTTAAAGGTGCAAGCAAGTAAGGTACATCCCTTTGTTGGGCCTTCAATTTGCTAGAATAGAACACAAGAAGATAATATAGTTACCTGTATAGCGTAAACCACACTATTGATCGTATAAAAAGTCGGCCTCAACCCATCGGTAGACACCGCACGCGCCTGTCAAACACCAACATCAGAAGAATCAGCTAAAACAAATCCTGGAGAATCAATCAATGTCAACAACAGAAAACAAAAACAAAGTACAACCTTGTACAATGTAGACAACCCACAAAAACAAACTAAGCAACACATATTACAATCACAAATAAGCACTGATCCCAACTCAACCTGATAGTAGATCTCAGCCCAAAACAGAACAAGAAGTGCATACGTTGTGAAGAACAAAAGACTGGGCATGTCAAGCAAGATATGTTGCAGAATCTGTCAATGACCAATACCAAATCAAATTAAAAACTAATCCCAATACAAAGAACACCAACAACAATCTCAACAAACACAAATGCAAATACAAACCCCAGGTTTTATCTTCGCTACATCGCGACGGAACCCAAATACCAATGCCCTAACTGTTCAAAGCAGCATCAATCACCATAGGAACCAATTAAATTCAAATTCAAATTCAAAAAACTTGAACCCTAATAAAAATGGGAACTTGGAAACACAGATATGATTCATACGAACCCCCATTGACGAGAAAGTTCAAGAAATGAAACACCTTTTGCGTAGTCCACCCATATTCCGGCACTCTCAACTCAATCCGCACAAGCTGGACCTGCACTTCACAACAAACCCAAAAAAAAAAAAAAAAAAAAAAAAAAAAAAAAAAAAAAAAAAAAAAAAAAAAAACCCAATTACCAGAAACCCTAATTCGCACAAATCCAATCAAAACTCAACCATATCACAAAAATATCATTCCAATATCAAATCAACACCACCGATTCACAGATTCCGATTGCGGAAACCCCAAAAAAAAAAAAAAAAAAAAAAACAATTAGCAGAAACCCTAATTCGCACGAATCCAATCAAAACCCAACCAAATCACAAATAAAACATTCCAATATCAAATGAACACCACATATTCAGAGATTCCGATTGCAGAAACCCAAAAAACCCCAATTAGCAGAAACCCTAACTCGCACGAATCCATTCAAAACTCAACCAAATCACAAACAAATCATTCCAAAATCAAATCAACACCGTAGAATCAAAGAATTTGATATGTTTTGATCCGATTCCTCACCAGAGCAACCGCTGAGACGACTCCGAAGAGCGCGGCGAGGGTGTGAAAGATCCGGTCCTGCCAAATTACGGAGCCGTTGACGTCGTCCCACCAGTTGACGGCGTTGGTTAGTCTGAGCGCCGTCACTGACTCCGCCAACTCCATTCCAGCCTCTCCGGCCGCCCGTCCACTCCGGCGCCGTCACCACCACCACAACAACAGGTCGGTCGGTCGGTCGGTCGATCGCTCCACAAGACGATCAGCCAATCGAAGAATCGATCGTTCAAGCAATCGATCGATGAATCGAAGAATCGAAGATTTGGAGGATTGGGAGTTTGGAATTGTTGAGAGAGAGCGGCGAAGAAGGGATGAATTGATCGAGAGGGAAGGGTAGAGATGTAATTTGCCGGGTGGACACGTGGCGGGTTTCGTGGTGACAGATCATCTCCGTGTGTTTGTGGTTCGCACGTGGGAACCTAAGTCGCTCTGCTGGACAGATCAGCCTGTACAGCTTGGATTCTCTGTTGTCTCAGACGTTTTTTGCTGCACGTGCTTCTCACGTGACTTTCATTTCTTGTTTTTTAATTTTTTAATTTTTTTGGTTTTCTCGAGCGCAATTGAAGAGTTTGTTGAAATTAAGATGGCACAACTTTAATTGTTGCTGTTAGGCATTTGTTAACAGACTTAAAGTCATATCATGTACGTCAACGTTGTTAATTGCTGAAAGCTAATTCTATATCTGGTTGAAATGAGTGATGTGTTGTAACCTAGACAAAAGATTTATTAGACAAAACATTTGGAATAAATAAAGTGGTTTTTTTTTTTATCAAAAAAATTGAGTTATAGCTATAAGAAACATTAGACATTATAAAAGAATTATTGATAAATATAGTTGTAGATTAAGTTGGAACTTGATAAAAATTAGGTAAGGAAAGTATGAGACTTATAACTTATACTAATATTACAAAGAGAAGAGAAAAATGAGAGATTTGGAATTAGAAGTTCTTTATTCAACTTTGTGTGATTTTATAATGAGGTTGACACCTTTATATAGGCAATTTGGTGATGATGATAAATGTACTTAGACAATGTTAACAAGTAACACATACATCACATGTCATACAATTTTTCACGAGCAACATTGACAATACATGTGAAATAGTGACAACTCAATGAAAAAGTCATGTTTGATAATGTGATCATCAAAATCTTGATCAATTATTCATACATATCATGACAATTTTTTGTCTTTTCTTTTAAAATACATTTCATGTCATAAAAATTTGAATCTTCTGACGATGCAATGACTCATCTTGCCTCAACCGGTTCGCTTCAAACATTCGATAACAAGACAAAAAAAAAGAAAGAAATCGACTTATCAAAAAAATGAGATTTCAGTGCGCACCTTCAAGATGCGAACATATATCAATCTCAGTGCATAATATGTGATTTGAGACTATATGGATGACTTATGTGAGCCTATATATTTTGCGGTGTGACATTATTGTTGTCGTTTAAGTATTTTCCAAAAAATAGATAGCTAACTTTCTCTCAAAAAATTTTCTAAAAAAATCACAACAATTTTATTATTTTTTCCCCATCTCAACACTGGAAAAAAAAAATCATAAAAATGAAACCCACATATATAAATAATGAGATATAGAAATTGATTTTAAAATGCTTTATTTGCTACATACATGCACTTGTCACAAAGTCCTACAAGGCTCCTCCTTTAGATACATTTCGTCACATGTGTGCACACATCTCGATGCTCGATTGATGCACACAAACAATAACAAGAACATTAATTATGAAGACTTAGAGAATTTTGGTTTAGAGAGATGAAAAACAAATTAATTTACAGATGATGAAGATGGCGACCATGCCCTGCATTAAGAGCAGAGTAAGCCGAAAAAGCCGAGGAAGGGCGGCCACCATTAATGTCACTAGACTCACTACTACCACTACTAGCAACGCCCCTGTTTTCTCTGTTTTTAATGCTGCATGGAATGATCTTCATCGATTCCTGTTCATGATCGCATTGCCTAGGCTTGTGAAAAAACAATGCACACTCTTCGGCAGATCTCTGATCCGGCAAGTCCTCGACACAGTTCATCTTCAAGTCCACCACCTTCCTCTTCACCAACTCTCTACACATTGGTCCAACCTTAGTGAAGTAGTTGAACGAGAGTGTCAAGTTCACCAGCCTAGGCAGCTGGTCACTACATAGCACCTCCGGCACCTCCCCACACAACAAGTTCCTACCAAAGTTAAGCAGCTCCATCGACGATAAGCACCCGAAAGACATCGGTATCGGACCGGTAATGAAGTTCCCGCCGAAGTCAAGAACTGTAGCTCTCTTAAGCAATCCTATTTGGTATGGCAAGAACCCTGAGAGTTTGTTGTTTAAGAAGAGAGCCTCTTTAAGGATGAGTGAGGAGTTGCCGGTACCGAGTGTTTTCGGGATGTTGCCGGTGAACTGGTTGTTGGCTAAGGTGAGGTAGAGGACACGGGTGGAACCGAGGTTGTCGGGGATCGGTTGGGGGGGGAATTGGTTGTTGTTAAGGAAGAGGACGTCGAGGTCTAGAGTGAAGAGTTGGGGAGGTATGTTACTAGTGAACAAGTTGAATCTAATGTCTAGGAAGCTGAGGTCTAGTTTGAGGACTTGTAGGGGGAATGGTCCGGGGATCTTGTTGTTGCTAAGGTCGAGTTCATAGAGGTATTTGAGGTGGGAGAGTCGGGGAATTGCGCCGGTGAAGTTGTTGGAGTTGGCGTGGAAGATAGCGAGGTCGGGGAGGTTGTCGATGAAGCCTTGTAGAGGGAGGTTGTGGTCTTTGTTTCCAAATGCGTAGCCATTGAAGTCGATGGAAGCCACTCTTCTTTCCTTCATTTTTGGTGGCACTTCGCAGTAGTGGCCTTTGTAGGAGCACACATCAGGGCCTCTCCATGTATTGGTGATACCAAATGGATCATATGTGATCTTTTTTCTAAACTCCTTGATCACATAGAATGCCATTTCTAGTGCTTTGTTTTCAAACTTATAAGGAGAAGGTGGTTTCGGTTTTGTTGGTTTTTGAGGTCTAGGTGGAGGAGGACTTATAAGTGGCGTCGGCGTCGGTGGTGGTGGTGGTGGTGGTGGTGGTGGTGGAGGGCATTGGGGCTGGGGCGGGGGCGGGGGTGGGGGCGGAAGGGGGGCAATGGGGGGTTCGGGTTGAGGAGGGGGAGAACAATTGTCGTCGTCGTCATTGCCGTTACAACCGCTACCTCCACCGATAATGATTTCGAGGTTTTCTCTATAAATTCTTTTGGAGAGGATGATGAAATGAGGAGGGTGATCAAGGTAATAACTATTTTGTATGATGACATTTTGATCAATAATGTGGATGCCTAAATTAGTTTGTGTTCTTCACATTGTTGCACTAGTTATTATAGCCAAAAATAATAATAATGCATCTAGTTATTATAGGTGGAGAAATGAAAGATGTATATATGGTTGTTGGCCTCTCATTTTCAGAGTTTGACATGTAGTTTCTTTTTTCATTTGTCATCTGCTTAAAAGCTACAAGATTCCTAGACTCCAAATCCAGAGTCCCTCTTCATCAATTCTCTTCAATGCTATGTCTTAATAGTATTGATGAATAATTGTTAGCAGAGATGGGAATAGCAGCAACCGACACTACCCTTTGTTCTTGTATGTTTAATGTATTAGTTATTCACTAGTCTAATAGTCCAATAACTTGTAAAAGGTGAAAGAAGAGAGTAGTGAATACCATCAAATATATGAGACACTAGACAACTTGTTTCTTGTTTTGTCATCACATTCATTTGTGCAGGAAATTTGGCCACCTTGACAAAGACTTCGAATTAATAATTAGTACCGCCGCGAGCTCGGAATTGTACGGCGAGTTTGGCGTACGGTCTCAAATTCGATTTCATGTTACATTAAAATTGTCTGGATTATTAAGGTACGATCAGACCGATTGCATCGTGGTCTCCTAAAAATAGTCAGGCATGTTGGATATATACCCACAAATATAAAAACAAATAGTAATAGAAGTGTTAAACAAGGGGGCAAACATAGCGGTGTGGAAGTCGAAATATCTCATATTAATGCTTTGCAAATAGTATTAGGTCTCTTACAAGGCGACCCTCCTCCTAACTCAGTTTCTTCTATCTATGAAATTCAAATTGATACCTCAATTAACAGAAACGAAGTCCTTTACCGCTCAAACCAACTGGTTATTGGTTACAATTGGCCATTTGCTATAATAAATTTAGATCTATTAGCAAAATGTGAGGATGAGAGGAGAGATGTGATTGCTCATGATCATATATGTATATATGGGAAATAATATGTCAAATTAAAGTGTTCATAATTAAGTACTTTTGGGAGCTGTTGTATCACATGGACAAAAGCTGGTGTGTTATTTAAAGATGTGACCATGCATTAATATATGTTCTCCAGGCCTATAGATCACAAGGAAGGACTTTGAGTCTTTGACAATTCAACTCCATAGTTTTGGTTTTTGTCCGGGGCACATGGCAGTGGGGCCTAATATTTACTAACTGAGACAAGAGTAATGTAAAGGCATTTTATAAATGACTGGTTGGCCTTGAATCTCCATGGATAATTGATGCATATACGTACAAGAAACCAAATGCATATATATTTTGCAAATTGTTGATGAAGTACATATATAACCCATGACAGGTTCTAAAAGTGTTTAGTCCACAACATTTCTTAATTATAATCTTAAGACTTGGTACAAGCTAGCTAGGTTAATTACTATGGTTAGTGCTAGCTAGGGATTATATGTATGTTTCTTCTTAATTTTGTTCATTTAATTGATATAAAATTGACTAGCTTACATTTTTTTTCATATTTTATCATATTAGATAAATCATAATTTTTTTCGAGTATGTAAGAGATGTTAATTAGGCGTAGTTCATTACAGATGCTCATATATATTGACAACATACGTGTATATATATATATATATACACATCGAAAGACAAATTGACCTACATAAATTGTTCATGCAACCTCGACTTATATATTATGTACCGAGATCTATATACGTATGTATTTCAATAGACACATAAACAACTCAAAGCCCCAATATGATGTGACATATATATTTGTTATCATTCCAGCACTTCTCCCACGCAAATCCATAGAGAGCATCTCAGTGAGCTAATCAAGTGGAACTGTGAGCACATAAATTAAGATAGTCATGCTTAAGTTATACATAACTAGGCCGTTCAACGTTTTAATAATAATAAAAAAAAGACATGTTCAATCAACAAGCTTGGGCGGGCCCGTGCCAGGCGTAGGTAGAGTTTTAACCAATGTGCTAATCTTTTATTCTTGTCATCTAATTACATATGTATATATTTATTATAATATTTTTCGGTTCATTAATCAATTATCAAAAAAGTTTTTATTGTTAATATTTTTTTAAAAAGACCCATTTAGGCCCAACCTAAGTCTGGCCCATGACGGGCTTGGCCCCGCAATACTTAAAACTTAAAAGTGGGTTTGGGCGGGCCTGGACATGGCTTTTAAAAAAACCCACCTGGATCCGGCCTGAGTCCGCCTAAGCCCGCCCGATGATCAGATCTAGTTTCCACATACTTAGGATTTTTAATAATTGTTTTCGCATAATTTGTTAAGACTTCTGCTAAATTTATAACTTTTAATAAGTTTTTATTAACTTTGAAATTCAATTGAAAATTGACATGTGTTTTATTTATCCTAAACACTTGTGTGGAGTAGATTTGAATAGAAAGGCTGACTAAACGTTAAGTGGGTTGAGGTTTTAGCTTAATTGAGGCCAGGCGGTGCCCTGGATTAGAGAAGGGGCCGTCATAGAGCCCGCCCAAGCCCGACTTTTGATGGGGTGGGTCCAAGCCCATCCGGGCTAATATGGATCGGGCTCGTGCGGGCCTAATTGAGCTTATTATTATTTTAAAAAATCAAATATATTTATTAAATTTAAAGAGTTGGCAAAAAAAAGTGGCGAAGTAGTTAAAATTTATTCAAAAGAATGTGATTTAACATTAATTTTTGTACAAAATATTAATTTTTATACAAATAATTTATCTCACCCATTAAATAGGCGAGCTTTTGCGGGCTCGAGCCGTGATCGGGCTTGTATTTAATTTGTAAGAAAACTTTTAAGCGGGCCAGTTGTGAATGCATAACTTATCATCAATAGGCCTTCACCAAATACTTGGTATGTGAAAACTTTCCAGTTAATCAGTTATAGTACATATCTGATCAGGCCCATATATATCGAACTCGGACCATCAATATTTTCCTTAAAAAAAAAAAAAAAAAAAAAAAAACATTGCAACTCAATCACATTCAATGTTTAGGAACAACAGCACACATGTTTATTTTAGGGTCGGTTTCTTCATGTGTTGTTGTACTATGTGTGCGGTTGTTGCGCATTCATAGGTGAAGGTTCTTGAGATGATATTGGCGATAAAATTTTAAAATGGAGAAAGCCATTTTTTTTAATTCGATTCGAACTCATTACCTCTTACTTCCAAATCTTATACCGAATTATTAGTTCCATTTGGTTTGTAGAGCAGAGGGTGCTATTGATTGCAGAAGATGTCTAGCTAGGATCGACGTGGTATATAAAATAAAGGCCCGTTTATATTTTTGGGGGGCCTAGTGAGAAAAACCTCAAAAAATTGGCTTTGTAACATAGAAAGATAGATTGTACCATTACAGTAAAACAGTTACACCTTGGCCGTCAAGGCGGAAAATAGAGAAAAAATGATCAAAGATAAGTTATTTGAAGTTGTCCTCACAACAAACTAACCAAACATCATTATATATACTAATTGAGGAAATGCGCAAATAGAAGAATATCTGAGGAATTTGAACCCACAGCATCTTAGCCATCTTAGCCACCAACACGTCAAACTTGTTGATGCCAATACTTTGCTCGTATCCCATCTTCCCCTCCTTCGCCTCTTGTCGCTGCACCCATCATCCACATTTGCCTCTTCTTGCAGGCGCACCACCATAAAGCAACGATAGATATAACTCATTCTCAACGCTCACCCGCATAGAAACCTTGTTGACTATCAAAACAACCCTCCTTTGGAGCTATGTTTCGTTACTTTAAAAAACGAGAGCTCTACTCTTGATGTTGCCACATTAAAAAAAAAAAAAGCTTTCATTATAATTATTTTTTTTCTGATCTTATTAATTATTAAAATTAAAGTATAACTATAATTTTAAATTGATTTCATAACTTTTCCTTTTTTGAATTTGAGATCAACAATAAAAAATGTAGTTTACTTATGCATAAACGTGAGGCCTTTTAGTAGGCCAAGCCCTTCAAACTTTGTCATTTATTTATTAATTGTTAGTTATTTGTGGGATTTGGAATACAAAATGTAACCCCGCATAATATAAGAAAACTCGTTATACCTATAACGAAGCAAATTAATCGTTTTCTTATCAATGAGTTTTGGGAATGAAATTGATTAATCTCTTAATTACAATCAATTGGAAAAGAAATTCCAACTTACTACAAACATCACCAAATACAACGTAGGATTGCGCTTCTCAACTGGTAATTTGATTAACTTTTCTTTAACTTTGAATAACATCAATAATAAAAAAAATACTTTTTAAAGCACTCAATATGTGTTGTTGATGACAACGTTAATTAAAATTTAATCAATACATAATTGACCTATAATATGTAGTTAATTTTGAAAATTTATATGTAATTATTTATTAATTTTAAAATACAAACATAATAATACAACAACCAATATATCATTATATATATATCTATCATATATATAAAAGCACGAATCACCAATTTTTGAGTCGTAATCAAATTTACTTTTTTGTCCTGCTTCCACACAATTTTTTCTCATGCGTTGTCCCTCTCACATCTAAAAAAATGAGATTAGTTCCAATCTCTTCTTCCTCTTCTCTCACGTTTCTCTCTCCCACACAATTTCTTCCGATCTCTTCTTCCTCCTCTCACGTCTCTCTCTCACGTCTCAAAGTTTGAACTACTCGAATTGGAATTGTTCCGATCTCTTCTTCCTTTCTCAAAGTTTTCTCTCTTTCCCACACAATTGTTCTTGCTTTTCTCTCTCTCTCACGTCTCTTCCCACATCACGTCTCAAAGTTCAAAGTTTGAATGCTTGCGCTTTGCAAATCTGTACGGTGTAGGTTTTTGTTTTCTTTGAAAAGGAGTCCTCTTTGAATTGGAATCGGGAATCCTCAATTGACGAGAATGTGCATGATTTGTTCGTCATTATGCGTTGATTTGGGTTGTCGAGTATTGAATTTTAATCGGTGAGTCCTTCCTTCCTTCGATTTGCTATTCTTATGCTCTCGATCCTTCGATTTCGATTGGTTGATTAGCGATTGTTCGAGGTTTTGGTTTGCAAGATTGGATTTTTCTTCCTCATGCATTCGATTGTTGAGATTGATGAAATTGGATTTATTGCAACACGAGAGGATTTATTGATCAATTGGCACTTCTTATGATTGATTCGATTCTTGCTCTCCTATGTCTTGCTATGTTCATCTCTCCTATTGTATATTTCTCTACTCTTTCTCCATCAACAATTACCACAACAGGACCCATAAAGGTAAGTCAATCATCGCCCTATTTTCTTTACATTTACTTAATGTTCGCCAACTACTTGAGACAATGCCAAAAAGAGAATTTTTAAGTATAAGATGTTTAACTATTTTTTTTATTGTTGGAGCAAGTTGTAATGCAAGATGTGGGCATTGTAAGTGCTTCCAATTCTGCAATTGAATCATCCCCTTATCTTGTTGGTTCGACTTGATGCGTAAATATTCTCTTGTTGGTTGTTTCGGTTCGCTCACCAAGTGTTTGTTGAATTGCCTCTATTGTGTTTTTGGTTTTGTTCTTGAATATTCTTTATTAGGAATATATGGTATATAGACATGGATGTATGATTTATTGATTGGTATGGTTGTTGGTGTAATGTATGTGACTCTGTAATGCACAAGTATATGTATTAAAGATTACTATATTAATTTTGTTTGCATTTTTCATGAACCAAGAAAATAATATAGGAGCCTCATCTTTCATGTTTGTGATGGTTGTAGGGTTGGACTTTCAATTTCTAATGCACTTTATTCTTTTCTTTGTTTAGGCTATTTCAAGGACTCAAACATTATAAGAAAAACAAAAAAGATGGAAACTCATGGATTTTGAAGTTATAAATCCTCTTAGAATAAGAAATTTTAGACTAATCTACTTGGGGTTAAGAAAGTAGTTAATGGGAAAAAACAATGCACACAATATCATCCAATCATTACTCCTTAGTGGGCTCCAACTATAGATCGAATCGTTGTTGCGTTAGAATACAAGACAAATCACTAAATAATTTTTTTTGGGTCAAACAAGGTAATAACTAAAATCAGTTTTTTTGTGGCGTCTAATACGCAAATTACGAATAAGAGTCCTGAATTTGATGGGCCAGGATTGTTGTGGCCGTTACTTGAGTTTGGGCCTAAATCCAATTGTTTTAATTTTGTTAGGCATGTTTTCTAAGTATGCTTGGCTTTCTTTCTTTCCTTTTTTTTGGAAAAGAAAAATAGATTGCATTCTATGTAAGAGAACAAACTCAAATTTTAGGGATTCCCATTAATGGGGTGAAGTTTGAGATTAATATTTGTGATTAATAAGTTTGAGATTATTATTTTTTATATAATTGAAATTAGGAATTGCATTTTCCCTTTTTTATGAATTTAGTTTGGATTTTTGTGCATTGACTTGGATTTGTTGTTAATCTTGATGTTAGGTTGTTGTTGTTTTGATGTTAGAATCTAAATTTCTCCTAGTTCTAATGTTGATTTCGTGCTTGATTCATGGATCTGATATTCTGATGCGTTTTCTCCTTTTTTTATTAATTTTGTTTGGATTTTTGTGCATTGACTTGGATTTGTAGTTAATCTCGATGTTATTAATGTTGGATTTGTGATTAACAAGTTCGAGATTGATATTTTTGATTAATATTTGTGATTAAAAAGTTTGTGATTAATAGATTTGGTTCACATTTGAAATATATAAATGTTTGAATAATTGGATTAAATGAACCCCCGCGTGATTATTATTTTGGATCCAATTGTGGCCTTAGATTAATTATACATAATGAGCATTATGTTAGAGTTGTAATCTAAATTAGTTATATGTTTGTGTTTAAAAGACACAAGAACTTCATTGCTTACTTTCCATCTCTTTTTGAATATTAACTTAACATTATTTATTATAACCATTTTACCTTGCATTAGCGAGTCACCATGGTTAGAAACTTAAGAGTTACCAACAATAGCGAAGACTTTGTAAGGAAAGCAAAAAATACTAATCGTTATTCAATTTTTACGAGTTTTACCACATATCCACCTAAGCATCTTCATTTCTGTTACGTTCATTTTAAGTAATTGTTGTTGCTTTATCGCGCAACATTCACTTCCATAAAGCATAACTGGCCTAATTTTACCACTTCATCATATCGATGTCTAGTGTTTCTAAACTCACAATGCATGTATTTGATCTTCATCATACTCAAGTTAAAGCCTTTAGATTGTAATGTATCCCTCCAAAGTTCTAAATTTCCTATTCACCCCATCTTTTGTTTCATCCATCAAAACAATATCATCTGCAAATAACGTACACAATAATATATCCTCTTGAATATGCATGTTTAATTCATCCATAACTAAAGTAAATAGATATTGACTTAAAACCGATTCTTGATGTAATTCAATCTTAATGAGTAGGAAAAAAAAAACCCATTTAAGATAATTGTCCAAGATGGAAAATGCTAAAATAACACTTATAACACTTCTAGCATGAAGGTTGAGGTTACACACCACACGCGTTATGCACGAAGTACCTCACAAGGACTGCAAGATTATACCACACGCGTTATGCACAAAGTACCTCACAAGGACTGCAAGATTATACATTGTTGCAGTTTCAGCTTGCCGTACCAAATGGAGTGCGCATCTTTCTTTCAATTCAAAGTAAATGAGACCAAATCCATCGAACCAAACACATCGAGAAAACAAAAGTTTTTTTTGTTTTTTTGTTTTTTAAATTTTAGTCCATCCACAGAAATAAACAACAATACAGGCTAGGGGCCGCCAAGCATATTTAGCTCAAAAGGCAATTAGTGTGATAGTATTACTTACAATATCTATCTTTTATATGAACACCAAAAGAAACGGGCTCTCCACAAGAATGATGATCAGCAGTAAAACATCACGTCCTTCACATTGTCCTTAATCTAAGGAAGAGCCCTTGCTTCTGCTGCCTTCCCTCTCGAAGACCCAGTCCCTGAACCGCTGTCTGAATAATCACCTTCGGACACTCATAGATGTGCGGGAATTCCAAGAAAGGTACACGGTACAATAATAATGAATAATAAGCTGAAAAGAACTACTGTGCATTTTCTAGCTGGTTTTACTTACTTCAAGCAATCACAAATTACCCTAAAAACATCTCCCTCATGCCTCGAGATGCGCACACGACACATGACTATGGTGTCCTAAGTTCTTAGTGTCAAATTAAGTGAATTTATAATATGGGACCACAAATTTATATCATTATGGTTTTATACCATTTTAATTATTTTAGAGTCACATTAAGTGAATTTATAATATGGGACCACAAATTTGTGATTTTATTCCAAAAAGTTTGATTTTTGGCATACTTTTTGCATTTATGCCGGGGAGCCAAATGCCCGAAAAAAACCTCGAACTCATTCATCTAGCTTTTTCCTAATTTTTTCATATTTTTCTGGAATTTTCTGAATTTTTTCATAATTTTTATCTAATTTTATCTATTTTTTATAATTTATTTTTAATTTAAAAATCTGTTTTATTAAAATTTTAAATTAATTATTTTTTTTGGGGTTGGGCTTGAGTCGACCCAACTCGATCCAACCAGACTCGGATCGGTCCGACTCGATCCACTCAAGTCAGGGTCGAGCCGACCCGGCCCACATGAGGATAGCTGAGCCCAACCCGCCTGGCTACACCCCACTCCATTTGAATGAACATAGAGCAAATTAACAACTAACAACAACAATCAATAAATTAACAACTAATACTACTCTCTATCATTTCAACCTCACCATTAAAACTTCAAATTTCTTCATGAATGTAACCACCACTCACCTTGGTGGTCTAGGGAGGTCACCGTGGAGGCCGCCGAGAGGGAGAGCTTCGCGAGAAGGATGACCGACTTCTTGCTACCATGGAGTATGAGGAATGCTTGGTGAGGGAGATCTTGGTGAGGAAGAAAATGACAGTGGTGTGAGGAGGAAGGAATCGTTGGGGAGAGAAAAAAAAATGTGGGTTTTGTTTGGAGAGGGGAGAGAAAAGTAAAGTATGCGATGATGTGATTTGATGAATGATGTGACTTTTAAACCCCGAACTATCTTATACACCAGCGTTACGTACACTCCATGACATCGTAAACTCTTGTCACTACGCACGCACAACTCAACCAATAAAAATATTAACTAATGCGACGCGAATTAAATAATAATAGGCAAAACCAATCTTGGTGAGGGAGATCAATACGCGAATTAAATAATAATGCGATCAAGTATTTTTACCAGAGTAAAACTTAACTTGTATGAAGGGGGCATGTCAATATGCCATTGCCTTGAGAAGAATGCATGGAGCCCAACAGGGTGGGATCCTTCCTTTGCTTGCAAATCCCTATAGAAGCAGCTTTGTGAAGTTGTGAACATAAATTATTATTCTATATATACAACAGAATTAAGGAAGTGTAGCATGTGTTGATAAGAAATGTATTAATGGTGCGTGACCGAAATATAGTCTAACACGAGAGAGTCTAACCTAGAATCTCCTCCAACATCGTCTTTTAATAAGTAGTGTCTCATCCTTTTTTTTTTTTTTTTTTTTTTTAATAAAAACGAGACTCTCATCCATCGCGCTAGAGATGCTTTGACGTAGACGTTAAAGGATAATTTCATAGCGAATAATACAAGACTTTTTTGACATTAGACCACACAATTTTTGTCCCAGCATAACTTAGCTAGCTTGCAACCTATGGAATATTACTAGCTCCATATGCACGCGTTGGCATTTATGACAAAGCGGTAGCACAAATATTGTCACTTCTAGCTAAGAAAACTAATTAATTTGCCTAGATGCTCAACGTTAAAATAGCTCATGGATATGTAACCTTCTTTTGGATTTGAGAAGCACACAAATGCAAAACCGTAGCTTGTTCCTACTTCATCACAACTATCTTTGCGTAAATGACTGTGCAAAACTTGCTGAACTTTCTTGTAATTCATGATCATCACATCAAGTGAAAGCTCTTAACGAATCATGTGATCCCTTTCGTTAAACACACACAAACACACATAAACAAAATAATGGCTTTAGAGTGGATGAGGAGGAAGTGAAGTAGAAGGGAGAGAAGGAAATGGAGGCAATGAATGGAACAAAAATTGGTCTGTAGTAGTATTCATTTGATCTTGGGAAAAAAACATAGAATTTAAGTTTTCAAGTTTTGAACTGATGGCCCATTTTTTATTTTTTTTTTTTTTTTTTTGCAAGTAGGCTCCAAGGATTTATATGTCGGAAGAGCGCAAAAGAAAGCAGAACGTGAACAAATGATTCGTCGTCAAGTTGAGGAAAGGAAAAAAGAGCAGTTGCAGAAATACGAGGTAGCATTAATTTTTGAACTTTAGAACAGTTGTTAAATTTCCCCCTCATTTTCAATGACTAACTCATTTAGGTCTAAGGTTTTTACTTTATCTATTTCGCTTATGTCTGTTTTTTATAAAAGGAATCAAATGTATTCGTGAAGAACATCTCAGATGATGTTGATGATGTTGAATTGAAAGAAAAATTCAGCAAATTTGGCAAAGTCACATCCGCAAAGATAATGCGTGATGAGACGGGAGCAAGCAAGGGGTTTGCCTTGTGTGCTTGTCAAATCTAGAAGAAGCTTACAAAGCCGTGAGCTATTTTAATGGTGAGCAACTAAGCATCCTAATTAATTTCCTTGGGTAGCAATGGCAGCATTCCTACCACTGTTTTCTCATGAATGCCATGCATGCACCTATCAGGAAAGCGGTTGCCTAAAGACTAAAATTCATAATGTTGACATTATATTTTGCCTTTATAAGTAGTAATAATCCATGTATATCTGAAGACAAGTTGCAATCAAGCTAGCTTAATAGAGATGCAGATTTATTGTCCGAAAATGAAAGAAATAAGTATACTTGGTTTTTTCAAATATGTTGCATCCCCTTTGCCAAATCAATATCTAAAACTGCTTGTATTACTCACAGGGTTTATTCTTTATGGAAAGCCTTTATACGCAGCAATCGCCTAAAAGAAAGAGGAAAGGAAAGCATTTCTGCAGCTACAGAACTCACGACAGAATCCGAGTATTGTGGAACCCATAACCTGTTTATTTACGTGTTGTGCAAGTGTTTTTAAACAAGACAACCAACAAACGTATGGCTTGTATTAATTAAAATATTTAATAGTTACGTATATATCTTTTTCTTACAAATGACTCGTAACAAAATCAATAAATTGTATATGCCTTTTTGTATTGAAAACTATATAAAAATTGTATACACTTTATATGATAGCAATGTTAATCATGTTAAGTGAGTCATAAATAAATTATGAAGGTTAACTTATTAATGACTCGTTTATTAACCGTCCATAAACATAATGACCTCTTTATGGCTCAGACCCATTGATGACAAACCCATAACTTATTTATTTAGTGTTGTACACGAGTCTTGTTGTCATGTCATGACTCAAATTACCACTCCTAATCATGATGTATCATAGATGTGTTCGTACTTGGTAATAATAGCATACTCCTTAAGATAGGTGGTCTTTTATACGCAGCGAGAGGTTGAATAGTAAATTTTGAAGTAATTCTATTAGATTGATGATTGAGACTCTCCAAATCATATCTTTCACTTTGGAGAGTCTCTCACCACAAGGTCCACAATCATACCAAAAATGGGGCAAATAGAAGCAAACAATTTGGAGGCAATAACTATAAAAGAAGCACTAAAGTTGGATTACAGAAAGAAGAAAAATCAAATATAATTAATCATACAGAGCGATTGTTTGATTCACCGATTGCAGTACAGCCACAGACAATTCAAAGTCAAGAACACCTAAATTCCTCTTTTGAATTAATAGTTTCTGATTTTTTTTATTTTATTTTTTGTTTGGAATGCATGAACTAATGTTAAAGTCGAGCATGTGAGGAGATCTGCGAATGAAGTAGCTCATATTCTTGCACAAGCTTTTGTTTCTATGACAGGTCTACATGTTTGGGGTCATTCCCCCATCTTTTGTAATTGCAGCCTACA
The DNA here is from genome assembly GCA_039657365.1 of Stephania yunnanensis. Taxonomy (NCBI): domain Eukaryota; kingdom Viridiplantae; phylum Streptophyta; class Magnoliopsida; order Ranunculales; family Menispermaceae; genus Stephania; species Stephania yunnanensis. Next base: position 1,704,303 of record CM077589.1, read on the forward strand.
CGCTGATTTGAATGAATGAGATGAATTTTCTAAAAAGAACATTGATTCAGACTCAATACCTCACTGGGTCTTCGGCCCGTAGTCTCGACAACAACGATAACAAAGCCTAAATCTCAAATTCAAAGTAATAAACCTCGCCTTCCCAAAGGTCCTACGAAAAAGAAAATTTGCACACAACTCAAAAAGAAACGAAATAATAATAATAGTAATAATAATAATAATTTGACTTCTCATTCCAACCTTTTTTTTTTTTTTTTTTTTTTTTTTTTGCGGATACTTCTCATTCCGACGAGAAGTATCCACCAAAGTCAAAAAAAAAAAAAAAAAAAAAAAAAAAAAAAAGTCATGGTGAAGCATATATGGTTGTATCTCAATTCAAAATGACAATCAACTCCTCATAATTCATGGATATAATGCGACGTTGTTTCTTAATATATATTTCAAAACCTTTTTAATCAATACATCATAAATTATCTTATCCCTACTATATATTTACAATATAAAATGCTTAGAAAATATCTCACGATAGATTTATTGATACATTCGAATTAATTTCCAATCTATTGGCCCTCGAACCAAAAGTTATGCCAATAGTACCAACCTTCTGATTTCCAGCCATAAGCAATGTGGCTCCAGCAAAGCGAATCAAGGAAAACTCACTCCTGTTTTTTCAATCTATCCAGTTCCTTCCCCCAGTTTAGCCAAAACATTTGGCAACCAAAAGGTACGATAAGATTATAGCGAAAAACCTGCGACATAACATAAGAGAAAGTAGTAGTGAATTATTAGTAAACAAAGGAAGAAATGGTAGGTTTCAAGGTTCATAAAAATATTTGGTTTTCAGATTCATAGAAGAGGCTACTTCACATATCACATCTGAACCATGAACACTGCCTATGAAAAAGTCGTATTGCATAACAAATTTCCAACCAGCCGACTGATTCATGTTTTTATTATTCATTGATACTTACTTTCTCATTGATGGCGCGCATCTGTGATTGCAATGTATGGAAATTTTCAATCCATTTGGAATTGTTCCCACTCGATCTATTAGTTTGAGCTGTTTTCAAGGCTAACCGCCACTCGTTGACATTGCTCTATATTTCCTTGTTGAGCTCAACCCATTCCGGTGCGCATCCATTTTTCAAAAGGATTCTGTACAAAGTATCTTCTGCAGGATCTGCATGAGGATTGGCGTCAAGGTTAAGGGGTTTCCCTTTTAACTGGTAAGGTCAACGACATTGATAATATCTGTTTCCGACCTGTCAAAAGTAGGAAAAACAAAGAGAATATCACAAGCGGGCAAACGGAAAAGCACATGCGATATGCTGCCAAGTGCCCGTGAACTTTTTTCTTATCTCACATTTATGCTATTATATGTTTACATGCCTGCTAAAAGTTCATATGCATGAATTCAAGGCTGTTTAAGGGAGAGCAGTCATAAAATGCATATATAAGTACTTTGGTGTGCTGTGAATAATAATTTTTTGAGTTTGATTACAGTCTAGCATCTCGAAAGCTGCAATTCAGTGTCTTTATTATTCCCATTTCCAGCTATAGAACATTTCTCTCTTTCTCTATCCCTTCTTCTTCTTCTTTATCTTTCCTTTTGGGAGTCCAGATTGATTGGAATTGGAGAAGTATCATAAACTTGCTTTCTCTATATTAGACAAGTTGAAGTATCTGTCTTAATTACTCGACTTTTGGATTAACAATGATTTCAAATTCTAAAGATAGTGATAATAAGTCGCGGCACTGGAGAAAACTTGACAAACTCCTGACAGAAGGTTGAAGAAGACATCATATCTCCAATAACTTGGACATTAATATTCAAGAAATATGATATTATTAGCACTGTCAATTCTAACATACGTAGACTCCACCTCGTTGAAGATCTCCTTCATGTTTTTCTTTTCACTAAATGAGAAAATAAGTTGGTCGAGGTGCCAAAGCATCTCTGGCGAGATGGACGAGGCATCACACACCAAGAGGCAAGGTTTGGGAATGTCAAGGGCTCGACTCGCGTTGAAGTCAAAAAAGAAAAAGTTGGTTGAGGTTGCTAATAACCATACATCTTAGCCTAGTGCTTCCAACCCTTTTTTTTGTGTTCTCATTCAAATTCTAGAAAAAATCCATTGTCTTATCAAATGTATGAAGCAGATGATCATCACTAGAATTACGACGACACCAACAATTTCTATTGAGTCAATTTCTATTGAGTCAAGTTTTCTAGTGGAGGCATTTGTAGGCTGTCTTTGCAGGTGAACAAATCACCATAACCGCCATTCCTTAATCTTTGTGTCAATTGGTGCTACTTTTACCTGTCTTTGAATTTTCATATTTCTTATTCTATCTTTACAAGTTTTACCGCACATCCACCTAAGCATCTTCATTTCTGCTACGTTCATTTTATGTAGTTGTTGTTGTTGTTGCTTTAACGCCCAACATTCACTCAAAGCTATAAACAAGCACATATTTTTTTCTTCTTTTTATTTTTTGATAACCATGGTATCTGAACCTTTTCCCCTCCTTACTTTGGTTCCACAAATCCCATGGCAATAAGTCTGGCGCCCAACCCCATAACTCGGGAGTAACCAAGGAAATATAAAGTCCCTATCAATAATCGAATTCATGACCAATGCCTCAGTCAGAGTCAAACAAGCACATATTTTCATAATAGTATTCAATTCAAAACAGAGCTGACATACTAATCCCCAAACTCACTCCAACCAATTCTTCCAAAACCTAATCTTTTCATCAATTCCCTCCACATGAACACAAAAAGGGACCCCAAATTCACTGAAAAATCTCCAAAAAAAAAAACAACAACAACACATCAAGACCGCTAATTTGCTAACCTAATCAATTCAACAAAAACCAAACACAATCAAAGACTACCCCCCAACCTGACGGCGTTGGGACGACTCCGGAGGGAGATTCCGATCATGTATGGCGTCCATCACGGAAGCGAGGCGTTCGGCGAGCTTCTTCCACTGCTTCGCCTCGCCCGAATTGGGCTTCCCCTCCTCCTCCGCCTCCTCCTCCCGCAGCGACGACGAAGAAGACGCAAACCCTGCTCTGATCAGAAACAGAGGAGGCCGAGAAATGGCGAGGCGAACTTGGTTTTCCAAAGCAACCCCTCACGTCGCCATGACCGACTCAATAACTGCTTTAAATACTAAATAGGCATTAAAACCGTTTATTTGTTATAGCTAATCCAAACAGGGCTCTATCAAGTGCCTCTGTTTGTAATAAATTTTCTATATCACAGTTGGTGCTGAATACTACTTAAAAATCAAATTGCATTAGTAAAAAAATTTCTTTATTAGTTAGGATAAAATAATTTAAGATATAATATAAAACCCACGAAGCTTCCTACAAGACTAGCCCATGTGTTCAGCATAAAAGAAGAGCAATAAAAAATATTGGGTTAGCCCACACTACCTCTTCTTACATGTTTTTAACTTTTGTAACTTTCTCCTATTATAAGTAATGTCTCGTCCATCTTTTTTTATAAGAACGAGACTCTCATCCATCTTATTAGAGATGATTTCCTAGCAAAGAATACAAAACGTTTTTGGAGTAAATCTTACATTAGCCCACACAATGTTCGGCCCAAAATGATCTAGCTAGCTTGCAACCCATGGAATATTACTACCTTCGTATGCATGCATGTTGGCATTTATGACAAAACAGTGGCACAAATATTGTCACTTCTAGCTAAGAAAATTAATTAATTTGCTTATATGCTCAACGTTAGAATAGCTCATGAATTTGTAACCTTCTTTTGAATTTGAGAAGCACACAAATGCAAAACCCTAACTTGTTCCTACTTCATCACGCATATCTTTTGCAGAAATGACTATGCAAAACTTGCTGAATTTTCTTGTAATTCATGATCATCACATCAACTGAAAGCTCTTCACGAATCATGTGATCCCTTTCGCAAAACACACACAAACACAAATAAACAAAATAATGATTTGAGAGTGGGAAGGAGGAGGAAGTGAAGAACAAGGGAGACAAAGGAAATGTTTTCTTGTTTTCTACTTTTGCTTTTATTTGGCGGGATAACTTTTTAAATTTCCCACCACTAAGTCTACCATATAGTAAAAGTGATGAAATTTAGAGGTTACAAAAATTGAGTTTCTTTCTTTTCTTTTTTTTTTTTTTTGTTTAAACCATCCGATTTTTGGACTATCCAATTACTTCGATTTCGTCTTGATCGAGTCGCACATTGAATAGTAAAGGGGAGCTCCTAACGTTGATCTCGAATTCAAGTCAATAGTTAAAAAAAAAAAAATATGATTCCAATTGTGTCAATCAACCGTTGAAAAAAAAATTGATATTATTTAAATTTACTTAGCATTTTCTTTTTGTAAGATTATGATTAGAATTTTAAGAATAATCAAAACCCTATTTCACCTACGAGGATTGTAGAATGACTGGACATAAAATGGTTTAGAATTCTCTATTTTTAAACTTAAAAACGAATAAAGAATGTTGCTCTTATAATTATACAATTCCTCGAGTGCTAAATCAGTCACGACAATTCTTCAACGCCTTTAAAAAAACTAAAAAAATTGTGGTGAGATGATACTAGTCCCTCTCCTCCCGACTAATAAGAATGGAAAAACTCAAAATTCTCGGATAGATACGCCACCTCACCTTTGTGGTCCTATATTCCTCGAGTCAAGAATTAGTCGAAGATCTTCCTCGGATACCATGACGATAACTAACCGGTTCACCCATAAACCCGGTTCAAGACCTTTCTTGTTTTCCCACCTTTTCGCCCATGCAACGAACGAAACTAACTATAAAAGCGCGCGTCATCTTCATTTGCAGAGAACACGCACACACACAAAACGCTTTCACTCTCACTCTCACTCTCACTCTCTCTGTTCTTTGTGTTCTTCGTGTAGACTTCTATGGTTTCGGTCTCTGCCCACCAAGAACTCATCAATGGCGGCGGCGGCGGCGGCGGCGGCGGCGGCGCTCGCCAATCTCCCCCACCAACTCGACCCACAACCGCACCTCTCCGACAACAATGGCAACAGCGGCTCTTCTTCCGCAGTCACTGCCGATCATCTTCACTGCTCTTCCCTTCCAGGTCCCAACCCGGAAAGCCCTAATTCGGCGCCCGTCGAAGGTACAATCACCTCTCTCGATCAAAGCTTCTCCAATTTCGATGAATTCATTATGTGGGTTTGTGAGCTTATGGGGTTTAATTCGTTAACAAATCAGTGTTCTTGTTAGTTCTTCTTCGTTTCGATTCCCCAAATGGGTTTGTTTGTTGTCTAGGGTTTTGGTTTCGTCGGGGGCTGTTCGTGAGGGTTTGTTTCTTGTTGATATTGTGATTCAGTTTTGTTTCGGATCTCCATTTCTTGTTGTCATGTCAAACCCTAGTTTCTCTTTTGTTTGCATGTTCTGTGATTTGCTTGATTTACTGCGTTTCTATGTCTTTCTGTGGTTTTTGGGAATTCATTGTTGATTGTTTGGGGTGGGGTTTTCGTTGTGGGTTTGTGTTGATCATTGTTAGGGTTCTTTGAATTCCTTGTTTGATCAAACCCTAGTGTTGTTTGATGAAGTTATTAGGTTTTTAAGGAATGCATTGTGTTTCTGTTATGATTTCTTGATCTGATTTTGTTTTCTGTGCATTAGCAATTCACCCTACTGTTCAAAAGAAGTTGGATCAGACTACACCATTGAAGGGCACGAAAACCACTATATCTTCGTTTCTTGATTCGTTGAACAGTAAGGTTGGAATAGGAGGGAACCTGTTTGTCAAGGTACTGATACATCTAGTGTTGTTGGCTTGGGAAAAAGACTGATTCTATGGAAGTGTTTCTTAATTTAGAGTTTCTTTTGTAATGTGGTTTATTTGTTGGATTTGGTAGAACCTTGAAGAATCGATTAACAACGGGAAGCTCTATGACATGTTCTGCAAGTATGGGACCATCTTGTCCAGCAAAGTTGCTATGTCTCAAGATGGGAAGAGCAAGGGGTATGGGTTTGTTCAGTTTGATTTGGAAGAATCTGCCAAATCGGCGATTGAGAACATGAATGGATGCACCATTGAGGGCAAGAAAATGTATAATAAATACCCTGTTTCCGTACCTAAGTTTCTTGGAAGTAATTTTTGTTTTTCAATGTATGTATTCCGGGTATTTAATGAGCTATGTGCAACTGTTGTGTTGATCTGTGTAGTTATGTCGGCAAGTTTGTGAAGAAGAGTGACAGAGAAGTACCCAGCATGGATGCTCATTTCACCAATTTATACATGAAGAATCTGGACCCTGATTTAACAGAGGAGGTGTTGCTGGAGAAGTTTTCTGAGTTTGGGAAAGTTACTAGTCTCCTTGTCTCCAAAGATAGCGATGGAAACTCAAAGGGATTTGGGTTTGTTAATTTTGAAAGCCATGACAGTGCTGTAAAGGCAATGGACGCAATGAATGGAACCAAAATTGGTCTGTAGTAGTATTCATTTGATCTTGGGGAAAAGAAAACATAGAATTTAAGTTTTCAAGTTCTGGACTGATGGCTGTTTTTTTTTTTTTTTTTGGCAAGTAGGCTCCAAGGATTTATATGTCGGAAGAGCGCAAAAGAAAGCAGAACGTGAACAAATGATTCGTCGTCAAGTTGAGGAAAGGAAAAAAGAGCAGTTGCAGAAATACGAAGTAGCATTAATTTTTGCACTTTAGAACAGTAGTTAAATTTTCCCCTCCTTTTCAATGACTAACTCATTTAGGTCTAAGGTTTTTACTTTATCTATTTTGCTTCTGTCTGTTTTTTATGAAAGGAATCAAAGGTATTCGTGAAGAACGTCTCAGATGATGTTGATGATGTTGAATTGCAAGAAAAATTCAGCAAATTTGGCAAAGTCACATCTGCAAAGATAATGCGTGATGAGACAGGAGCAAGCAAGGGGTTTGCCTTTGTGTGCTTGTCAAATCCGGAAGAAGCTTACAAAGCCGTGAGCTATTTTAATGGTGAGCAACTAAGCATCCTAATTAATTTCCTTAGGTAGCAATGGCAGCATTCCTACCACTGTTTTCTCATGAATGCCATGCATGCACCTATCAGGAAAGCAGTTGCCTAAAGACTAAAATTCATAATGTTGACATTATATTTAGCCTTTATAAGTAGTAATAATCCATGTATATCTGAAGACAAGTTGCAATCAAGCTAGCTTAATAGAGATGCAGATTTATTGTGTAGATTGCAAAAACTCCGAAAATGAAAGAAATAAGTATACTTGGTTTTTTCAAATATGTTGTATCCCCTTTACCAAATCAATATCTAAAACTGCTTGGTATTACTCACAGGGTTTATTCTTCATGGAAAGCCTTTATACGCAGCAATCGCCCAAAAGAAAGAGGAAAGAAAAGCATTTTTGCAGCTACAGTACTCACGACAGAATCCGAGTATTGTGGACCCCTCACCTGCCGTTGATCCACCGATGTATCCTCCCATTTACGGCTCAGCTTCTCCTGCCGTGTTTTCACAATATCCTCTGGTACCTGAGGTTCCTTATCAACATTTGGGCATGAAAGAGGGGTGGAATACTTACAGATCCGCCGCGGCAGCCACACCAGGATTTCAATATGCTACACTTCCCATTTCTGCTGTGAAGAACAATTACTGCCCACAATTTTACAATCCTCCTCAGATTTACAAGCCAAACAAGGACCACACTGATGGGTACAAACCTTCTCAAGGCGATGGTCTATTGACATACGTCCCTCCTGCACAAAAGCCGCCCCTCCAGCGAGTTAATTCGTTCAGTGAATTAAAGTTTGCGCCGGTAATTACTTGTTTCTTACCATTCTTCTATGATATTTAGTAAATCCATAGTTGGTGATATACTCTTTCTTAATTTTAACTGCGTTAATGTGACATATTTCCACAGCAAGAGCAACCCAAGTATGCAACAACGTTTGGGGTGCCGAACACAACCTATAAAATGAAAAACAACTATTCTGCCACCCCATTTTCTGCAACGGCTGCGCATCTTTTCCCTGCATGTCAAGGAGCAAAAATGACAAGCAATGGTGTGCTCACTAGTGTCTCTCAGCAGCAGCAGAAACAAATCCTTGGCGATCATATTTTCCCACTTGTTAAGAATCTCAAGGTAAAAGAATCTAACCCTCTTTTGTAATCACTTGTAAGATGTGAAGCACTTCAAAATTTTGAGATACAGATATTGTGTGTGTGTGCAGCACAAAGATGCTGGAAAACTCACAGGTATGATACTGGAGATGGACAACACGGAACTGCTAAGGCTATTGGATTCGCCTAATGCACTGACGGCTAAAGTGGATGAAGCGGCACAGGTGCTCAAGAAGCACGGGAAGGTCAGAGTTACCGGGAAAACTGCATCGCAGCCCTCTCGCATATCTGCTGATAAGGTTGCTGTGAACTGATCACTATGTTTTGAAACTCAGACAGGTTTTCATACTGACTTCTGGAAATACATACTTGCACAGTTACAGTAGTTAGTGATACAAATAAAAAGACTTTATTTCTGTTCATAGAAGGAAAAGATAAGACTTACATTGTTGTTGTACTTGAAAATGATGCAAATAGGAGACATTTTCATATCACAGAAGCTTATAAGGATTCATTGATTTGTGATACATGAACATGTGTAATGAACTGCCCATACTTTTGCGCTTACTGTAAAGGACATCTTTTTCGCAATTGAGAAGAATCAGCCTTGTTGATGATTTGTGATAATCTGTGACGACAAAATGCCTACATAGATCAAACTCCACTGCAATTGGTGTCATTTTTAAATCTTTAAATCTCTCATAATCAATGCATCACACGTTAGCTTTGGTTTATCCTTACATCATCAAGTTTTTTTCAAATTCTATTGAGTCGTATTTTCTAGCAATATTTGCAAGTCATCTTTGAAGGTGTCAAAACCACCGTGACAAAAAGGGCCTCGGGCCAAAGGAGGATTAACCGGACTTTGAAAGATTGAGCTTAAACCTATAAAATTGTTTTTGTAGTGATAGGAACATATACATGTTAATTAGTCGTTTATCTTAAGAAATTATTTTGTTTTTTTGAGATATTTGAGGAAATATGGTTTTTTTTTTTTTGAAGAATTTTTAGAATTTATGATAGGCTTTGGAGGCACCAAAAGATAAGTCTATAAATCACGACTACGATGGAGGAAAACCCTATTTAAAGACTTACACTATCAAATCAGAAAACCTTAATACTTATAATATATATTATATATGGTCTCTATAATTTGCAAGATTGGCTGCCTTATCAGAAATTTAAAAAATAAAATAAAAATTGAAACATGACTGCATCAGGATCTCACCATAATATCTTGAATTCATTAACAAAGCATATACTACTAATTATTTAGATTAGAAAAGTAATCAAGATTTGGCCATGAACGAAGAGCTAGCAAAACACAAACGATCCAAACTTGAAGCCTAACCATATTTTCTTAAATTCATCAATAAAACATATACTGGTATTATTTAGATTAGAAAAAAAGAACCAAGATTTGCAATAAACGCATGATTAATGCATGAACAAATTAAATTTAGCCATGACCACGAGCAAGTACAAAATTCTTTGTAATCTGTCAATGAAAAGATTAGAGATTCAACAATCCTAATCAAAGATATTAGGAACAAGATTTCAATTACAACAACAATAAACCCTCAATTTCAAAGTAATTGGGATCGAAATCAAAAAAGATAATAATAGTTTGGATCGGCTACATGAATCAAGCAATTGAAAGAAAACAAACAATCTTATAAACCATCGCTGCCGATCCGACCCGCTGCCGCGTCAGAGTCGCTGCCGGGGCTGCCTCGCGCCGCCGCCGTCCAGCTACTGGCCAGCCCGCCGGCGTCCGCGTCGCGCGTGAGCCGCCAGCCGCGCTCCCGCTGCGCCACCAGCCGCTGGTCCGATCTCCCCCGCGCTGGCCGTCCGCCACCTTCGCGCTGCCTCCGGCTCGCCCATGCCGCCCGATCGCCGCCGTCCCGCCGCGGGTTGCGCCGGTAGCCGCCGGTCTCCTCTTCTCCTCTTCCCTCTCCCTCTCTTTTCACCCGAGCTTTCTGATCTCTCTTTTTTTTTCTTTTTCCATCCTTATCTCCTCCTTTATATATATATATATATATATATATATATATATATATATATATATATATATATATATATTATACATAACTTTATCTTTTTGATTTCAAATAAAAGTGTTCTCGAGATTCGTGCAACGCGCATCTCGAGGCACCAACCCGCCTCATTTCAAAATCTCGATACTCGTGTTACACGCAGCACGAGGCATATCCCACGTCGACACGCGACTCGAGGCACGTCCTCGTTCATTTTTCGACTCCCGAATTTCCTCGCATAATTAGCATTTTCAAATTGGATTCGGACATACGTATTTCGACGAGTGGGTCCCACATACGACCTTGACTTGACACGTGGCACAAGTCAAATTTTTTAGGCCGTTACAGATCAAACTTTTTCATTGTACTCGATTAAGTGCAATTGATGGTGAACTTTCTAAACCATTCAAATCCCTTCTAATTAATGTATCCCATGATAATTTTAGTCTACACCTACCTCGTCGAATTTCTACAGTTTCGCATTTGTAAGCCGTCTTTGCAGGTGACCAAACAATCGCAAACACCCTTCTCTAATATTTGTATCAATATGTTACTCCTACTTGTCTTTGAATTTATATATTTCTTATTCAATTTTTACGAGTTTTACCACATATCCACCTAAGCATCTTCATTTCTGTTACGTTCATTTTAAGTAATTGTTGTTGCTTTATTACTAAGCCTTGCCACGTCATGGCTCGCTCACCTTTGACGCCCCACAACCCAATTGGTTGCTTACACTTTTCCTACTGACTCTAGTTTAGCTTTTTAATCTCTGTTTACGTATTAGTGATTTAATTAGCTAATTAACCAATTTATCAAGTTATATTACAATTCTACAGTGGAAGTCTTTAAACGAGCATGTTATGCAATATTTAACAATCCTAAATAGTGGAAAACCCAACAAAAAGATATCATGTATATATCAAAGGCGAGATAAATACATCAAAAAACCCATAAACATGTATTCAGTACTCTACAATTCCCAAAACCCCAAAAAAGTAAATACGTATATACTGTAGTCACATACGAGCTGACTTCACTATCTCAGGTGCAGTCACCCAATACCTCATTGCCCTTGCCCTTGCTCTTTGAGGGATCTGGTCTTAGTCACCTAAAAAATATAGTGACGAGTCCAACGAGTAAGATCCCAAGAGAAGTCCACGCTATATTCATAAATTAAAATTGGTAAACTACGAGACATACGAATATGACCTCTGATAACAGTAAGTCATATTCCCATGAATGTAGGCAGCATGCGACAAACAAAAATAGTAGCGTCTAATCAACAACACATACTCAATAAACAAGCTCATAAACAAAACATTAATAAATAAACAACCGTATAATTATGAGAAAACTTTGACCTAAAAATCAGCCAATAATCGATAAAATATGACATGAACCATGTATATACTTACAGGCTTACACTGACCAAACCCTAACTTCAGTTAATGGATGAACCCCTCCAAACGTTATCTCAAGTCAAGGGAACATCATGAATCCCTCCCGATAGTCGTAGATATATTCTACAGTTGTTGACACGAGCATTAAACATAAGTAACCCGTGCAAGCAATTTAGCCACAACCAATATATACGCAAACCGAAATAGGAGTGAAACCTAATGTGTGGCCACCAGTAGTCACACATGTAATCTGATATTGATAAATAAAATCATGAATTCTATGAGGCATTCTAATGGGTTTACGCACCTCAATCTGTGCTTCAACTTCTTTGGACTCTCATATCCGACCTTACTAGCTCCGCGATACCCGAGCTATAGTCCCCTAAATCCATGAAGTCCAATTTTACAGATTTAGTATGTTTATAGATGTTAAGGTATTACCCGACCCCAGTTAATTTGGGACTGAGGCTATGTTGTTGTTGTTGTTGTATAGATGTTAAGGTATGTATTAAGTCAAAAATTCTAAAAACAACCCTTTAAATTTAGTTTTCATCTATCATTAGCGCACTAATAGGACTACCTAGCATGCTAGGTGGAGTTAGCACGCTAGGGGATCTGTTTACCTCTGCTATTCTTCATTTTGCAAAATAGTTAAGTGCCCAAACTGGTTAGCGCGCTAATCGGCCTAGTTAGCGCGCTAACTGCGTTTTGTGACAGAATTCTCAATTTGAGAATTCTATCACCAACTCCCCGATTAGCTAAGCAGTATTCTCCACTCTATGGTGACTCCAAAACATCATTTAAACCAACATAACAATACCTATTAGCTCAAATTCATCAATTTCATGAAATCACTAGTTTTTTCAAATTCACCAAAAACCTAATTCATTCAAAACTAGTTGTAAATTTTCATTCGATATCATAATTATAGTTGTAATTCATCAAAATAAACTCAGAAGTCAGTGACCAAATCCTCAGATTCAAATTACACCAAATTACTTCATTTTTGAACTCAATTGAAAATGTAGATGATGGAGAAGAAGACTACCTCAATTTGATCCACAAATTTGACCTCCAAACCCTTGAAATCCAGTTGCAAATCTCTTTTATATCCTCTTATTTCCAGAATTAAAAGTGGTTTAGTTGCATGTGTTTGATCAAATCACCTATACATATCAGGATGGGATGAATTGCTAGCCCTTTATATCTATGTATATACGTATCTCGGGATTCATCTCATGGCCCACAACTTGCCACTTATCTCGCTAAATCTCCACTAACTCTCTCCTAGTGACACCAATTTGATACTCCATTAGTTCCTAGATGTGCCAACACGTATCTCTAGAACAATATTATAGTTTCCAATTTAATTTCACCAATTATAGGCCTTTATTTATTTGATTTAATTACTTAGTTTAGGCCCATTATAATACCTATGATTAGTATTTTTAGAACCTCTTATGGACTTATTAGTGGTCCCACTAATCCATCGACTACTCGATACTCGTGCCCTACGTCTCGACACGCATTTCGAGGTAACTCCCCTCCACACTAACTTACCCAATAGCAACATACACACATGCGGTGCAATAAAATAATAATGATTTTAAACAACACATATACACAACCATCATCCATAAATAACATATTCCTTCGATTCTCATTCCGAGTCAATCGAGTTGTCCACGTAATGTCCGAATTACGACCGTTAATTGTCAATATTAGAGCTAATCCTAATTTAATTAATTTGGGTTGTTACAATAAACTTAAAGCAATTATAATAACTCAAGAAAATAGAGTTGGACATCCTAAGGGCGTGGAACCCTGTACTGTATAGATAACATGCATATATATGGTGACAGTTAGAGAGAAATCATGAATATACATGTATCAGTGTCGTTCATATCCCTAAAAGATGCCCAAATGTTATAAAAAGAGTATAAATACATAATACAAAATACTAAACGTGCCAGAAACCTACAAGTGAACAAGAGGAGGAGCCACTCTGAGAGTTCTCTGGAAAGTCACCAATCACTGGTGCCTTACTCTTACTCTTGCTCATCTGTGGATCTGCAATCAAGTCATCAACACGAGAATGATGAGTCCAGTAAGTAAAAGTTGGTAGAATGTAGATAATATTTCATAAATAAATAAAATAGTCTAGATCTCATGCGTTAACTTAAATGATAGATAAGTAAATGAAAGTGCATGATAAATAGACTAAAAAGTAATAACACCGATAAAAAGTGTTTAGGAAACAAGGGAAGACAACTAAGTGGTCTAAATCCATCAAGATCGAGTGCCACTACTGGACTTCCTAGAATTGTGACTCTATAAGTCAACAATTCAGTTCGGTGTAACGTGGGAGCAGCAACGGTGCCCCGAATACCTTACCCATATCTGCGACCTACAATCCAGTACCTGGGGTAAGGTCACATTTGTCCATCTAGCACCAAACTCGGAGTACCTTCTTGACACACTTAGGTCTTAGATACTTAAAATAAGGAATGGAAATATAAGGAATAAACATGTCAAATATCAAGAAGCATAATAGATAATGAATTACTAAATATCTATATATATATATATATATATTGAATTCGTTTTAAAAAACTATTTCATACTTACTATTTTGATTGATATTAATCCTTCCATCCACACGTATCCAACAAATCTTCCCCAATCTCCATTTGTATTATACATTAATTAATTATACATTAATAATTAATTAATGCACCTTAAATACGCTCTAGTTTAAACTCTCAATCCATGTCACCACCGATCTCGAGACACATCGAACGCTCACTTTGCAAGCCATTATTGTTGTTCGCTTTCATAAAGATAATCACAATAGTGGGCAGGCGGCGCGGCCACTTCCGCCGCACCGAAGCCCCGCTTTTTAATCCACTAGTCCCATTCGCACCAAACATGGCCTTCACGTCCACTCCCACTCCAACACGTGTCCCCTCCACCACTAGCCGCTAGGGCCACGCAATCGCATATGGTCTCCCTCTCGATGTTGACTCTCCTTTGACTGGCCACGTAAGCTCTATTCTCATTCCCAAAACACCCCCCCTTGTTCCACTTATTAACCACACTGCCCAATTAACATTCTTGTATACTTAGAGAAATGCACTTACGTCACCCACGTCGTCCGACCTAAAGCAAGCTAGCAACATTTTTATTTAATCACTTGATTAGATGATTTGATTATTTTTACGAGAGTTAATTCGATCCTCTAATTTCATGGCTCGAGAGAAAAAATATATTAAAAATTAGATAGAAGGATTCAATTTTTAATTTTTAATTTCGTGACCGATGAGATGAGAAAATAACATATTTGAAGTTGGATAGCATAATTTGATTATGTGACTTATTGGTCATCAAATACATCTCAGTAATTTTATTTTCGCACCAATTCATTCAATTAAGGGTGGTATGTTTCATTTGTATGATAGGCGCATATCATGTAGTATTAGCTACTGTTTTGACTGTTTTTGTACAGTTAAATTTAAAATGTTGCCCTACCAAAGTGTTGGTGAAAATGTGTGTGTGTGGGCGTGTGTTTTTTTTTTTTTTTGCAAGTAATGTAATGTTGTTTGATTATTCCATGGACAAGTCTCGTGTAATGTTGGTTAAGGGGGTCCCAATCCCATCAAATCTTTGGTCTTAATCATGGTCTTGATGTTGCACTTTGAAAAAAAATAAAAATAGAAAACTTGTTCAATTGGAAAGCTTCGTGTAATAAAGCAAAAAGGAGTGAATAAAACTCGAGCATCATATACAAAATTACATGACGTTTTTACTTTTATTATAATGAAAGATGCATTAAAATTTTAAAAGAAGTTTGATAAAAAAAATAATCAACTAGTGTTAGTACAATCGATATTTCTTCACGAACAATCATTGTCTTGATGTCGGTTTACTTACATGGCTGAACAGACGCACCAATCTCCACAACTCAAGGAAGTCTCAACAAATTTTGTAGCTGTCAAGACTCGAACGCGAGACCTCTGCCTTAGTCAGAGCCTTAACGCTCGCTCTGCTGCTACTGCGATACTCTTGTCCGGTGCTATCGGCATTGTAACTTTCAAGTTGTCATTGTTGGATCATAAATGTACAATTTATGGGTGATTTCTTTAAATAAAAAAAAAAAAATCAATTAGGACAAAGAAGCGTTTGTTTTGTTTGCTAAACACGTGAGTGGATGAACTAATCAGCGACAACAATAATTAATGATTCCCCAACAAAGCCAAACCAGTGGCATCCTCCGTAAATAAATAGCCTTCCGAGGTCAATTCCCCAATGCCCCATTCAAGCTAATCAAGTAAAGAAGACCAGACCTAGAGAGAGAAAGTTGAGTGAGACTGTGAGAGTGTGTTCTAGAGAGAGAAAAACAGAGAGACTCCATTAACGTGAAAAACAGAGCAGAAGCAGAGCATCAACAGTAACGATGACGACGACGACGATGAAGACGACGGCGATGAATTCCAGAACATGCTGGTAGTGCGTGTGATTGATGAAAGAAACCCAAATGGACTACGAGAGGATCGAAAAGCCCAATCAGGTATATTGTCTCAACTCACCAATTTAGGGCTTCAAAGATCACTGAAAATTGAAAACCCGAGCTCGATTGATCGAATTTGGGGCCTTTATTGAGTGTTTGTTGTTGATTTTGATGAGTTTGAGATTGATAGGGAGGTGGGTTTTCGCCGGCGAAGCTTCGGAGCATGCTTTTAGGGGTGGAGAAGAAGAGGAGAGAAGCAGAGGAGCTCGACCCGGCCTTCTCATCGAGATCTGATCTTACCCATCTCGACGATCGAGGTAAAGTTTCAATCTTTTCGCTCAATTGATCCATTTCTAGGTCTAATTTGGAGGATTAGGGTTTTGAAGGACAAAAACTAGGGTTTTGTAACTTTTGTTTGCTAATGAACCCTAAAATTTTTAGGGTTGAGTAGTTATGAGAGTTGCAAGGATGTAGACATTGTTAGTGAGACTCCTGATTGTTCTTCAATGGCATCTGATATGGTAACTAGTGATGGTAAAATCAAAGAACAACATGGTGTGGTGAATTCAAGAATTAGGGCTCAAGATGATGGGTTTGTTGATTATGATAGTGGGTATGATAGTGCTAGTGTTTCGATATCCGGTTTCGAGTTCCAGAAGGCGGCGGAGAGGGGGGCGCCGCATAGAGTCCCATTTACGCCGTTTTCTAAGCCGGCGCCTTCGAAGTGGGATGATGCGCAGAAGTGGATTGCAAGTCCGACTTCGAGTAGGAATAAGCCGGGGCAGCAGCAGCAGTTGTGGAGGAAAGGTGGGTTTCTTGGGTATGGGAGTAGGCAGTCGTCGACTAAGGTTGTGGTTGAAGTTATGGAACAAAAGATGGTTGCGTTGGAAGAGCCCGATACGAAGAGGATTGATCAAAGTGAACAAACTAGGAGGGAGGCAATGGGGCAGAAGTTTGTGAATTGGGGGCACGATCCCCACCCGGTTGCGGAGTCCTTCATCAAGCCCGCAGTGTTTGTTGAGAGCTCTATTGCAGATTCAGCAAGTAAGTTTATCATACAATGTTAGTCATTGCTTCTTCGGCGCATATATTTTCACTTCATATTGGATATTGATGTATAATGCTAAACAAATGAATATGAACTATACAGGTATGTAGTACAAAGTGATGCATTGTATGCTTTTGATGTTTCAATACATTAACAATAATGCCTCAAGCTCAAATTAGTTGGAGTTGGCTACATGGATCAAACTCTTCCATTGCGCTCTATTTAGTGCAAATTTTGATGTTTCAATATGTTTGTAATTTGTACGATAACTAACTAACAACAACAACAACAACATAGCCTCAGTCCCAAATTAATTGGGGTCGGCTACATGGATCAAACTTTTCCATTGTGTTCGATTAAGTGCAATTGATGGTGAGCTTTCCAAACCATTCAAATCTCTCCTAATTAATTCATCTTACTCCAATTAATATGATTGATCATTTTGTATCTTACTCCATACAATGGTGTTGGAGTTTTTTTATGCTGCATGGCTGTGGACCGAAATGACGTAGATAAAGATAGTGAAAATATGCAGCGTACCACCAATTGATATGAAATTTAGTAGGAAATTGATGTTGCAAAGAATTATCCTGTGCATCTTAATTTGTAGTTCACTTGTTATGGTGTCTTCCACAAGAATGATTAGATTCTCAAATAGGCTTTTTTTCATCAATAAACTTTTAGAAATAGGAGTGAGTGATCCATTCAGTCACTGCATATCTCATTCCATTGATTTGAAAATGTCATTCTTGCATTGTTGAGAATTTTTATGCTGATTATCCCTCTGTTGCATGCCAAGGCTCAAAAATTTATCCCAGTGTTTATCTTCTCCCTTGGCCGGGCGCATCTCTTGGATCATCTTTTTTGATGACAGAACCTAAAATTCTTTATTTTCGTTACGTTTTGTAGAGTGGTGTGGATGAATTGGGTTTTTTTTTTATTGTTCTACTAGAGACAGGTTTTGCGCTTTCATTTATTTTATTCGCATTACATATATACACATGCGGGGAGGCTATTAACAGTATCTCTGTTGAAAGATGAGGAACAAGAGATATTAATCATCACATTAAAGTTCATCACATTAAAGTTAATCAAAAGTGTAGACTACACGATATTTGCATTTTTTTTCTTATGTTTGAGCGCATGATTGTTCATAGATATTCTCCGTTAGTTTTTTTTTTTTACCTAAATTATAGATGTGATTGGGTTTTCTTTGAATGTAATGCTGTCTCCGGCCTCATGCAGTTAGTCTCAGCCGGCATGATTCATCCATGACTGTGAATAGTGCTACAACATATATTCCTCCTCCTTCAACTGTTAGATCTGTTTCAATGAGGGATATGGGTACAGAGATGACTCCGATTACCAGTCAAGAGCCTTCTAGGAATGGCACCCCTGTGAGAGCTTCAACGCCACTACGAAGTCCAGCTTCATCAAGGCCAACTACTCCGGGAAGAGCTGGAGCT
Organism: Stephania yunnanensis; assembly: GCA_039657365.1. Taxonomy (NCBI): domain Eukaryota; kingdom Viridiplantae; phylum Streptophyta; class Magnoliopsida; order Ranunculales; family Menispermaceae; genus Stephania; species Stephania yunnanensis. The sequence continues at coordinate 1,722,872 of CM077589.1, forward strand.
GTTTCATCCCCAGTCGAAACAGCTAATTGCCAGATGGACCATAATGAAATGAATTTATCTGAGAAAGAGATGCAAAGGAAAACAAGGAGAGAAATAATGGCACTTGGGACTCAGCTTGGCAAGACAAACATAGCAGCCTGGGCAAGTAAGGAAGAGGAGGACAAAGATGCATCGACTTCACTTAAGATTGTCGGTGTGGACCAACGTGCTAAAAGTGTTATTGACTCCCGTGCAGCAGCATGGGAGGAGGCAGAGAAAGCGAAATATATGGCCAGGTAATTTTATTCTACCATTCATCAGTGTTTCATGTTTTTTTAGGTCAAGTAGTGATGAAGTTGCACTCACCATACCAAGATGTTCATTCATCATAGTTTTGTACAATCTGTAATTAATAATTATTATTGCTCACTACAGGTTCAAACGGGAGGAGATAAAAATACAAGCATGGGAAAACCATCAAAAAGCAAAGACGGAAGCTGAGATGAGGAAGATTGAGGTATTCGTGTCAGCTTACATCAATAGCTAGAACATTATTCCTTTTTGAGTTTTGTCAATGAATAATAGCTGCTTTGGTCCCTACATCAGTTATAGTGGTATCGAACATGGATTAAGGCCTACATTTATGAAAGGTCTTGGTTAGTTTCTCCTCGTGTAAGATGGGACCGATGGGTTATATACTTACGTGTGAGGGGACTGTTACCTAAACTTGACTATATGCGTTTTTGGTCCTCTACCTGTCAACTTTAGTTTTTTCAGTCAAGGCTTAAACCAGCAAATTTCTCGTCTTTGTCACTGTTTTCGGATGCTTTTCTGAGCATATGAGTATGCTTGTCGGGTGTGTCTCAAGGATCGAGGAATGCTTAATCCCTGAATGGTTTTTGCTAGTTCCATATGAGTGAGTTGGATCTCTGAATGTGTTCACTCCTCATAAACAGTTCAAAGATTCCTTTGTTGGAATTGAATCCTTGACATGGTTCATGTCATTAAGAGTGTTTAATTGAGTGGGGTTTGTGATTCAAATCGATGTCAACTAACTGCATAAAAGCATATCATATTTACCTGATATGCTTTAAAACAAACTTGACCAATGTTACATTGATCAAAGGATAATATTTATGAGCTCTAAGTGCAATGGTACCTGAAATTTTGGTATCGAGTATCTTCAATTACTTAAAAGTTGTGGCTTCCAGGTTGATGTTGAAAGAATGAGAGGAAGGGCTCATGATAAGCTTATGAACAAGCTTGCAGCAGCAAGACACAAAGCTGAAGAGAAGCGGGCAGCAGCAGATGCCAAGAGAAATCGTCAAGCAGCAAAAACCGAGCAGCAGGCGGAATATATAAGGAGAACAGGTCGTATACCCTCCTCTTTTTCCTGCTGCCATTGGTGTTCTTGAAGACTTGAACCCGTTACTATTCTCCATCAAACCAAGTCAATCTGCGACGTCTTCAACAAATACGGTACTCGGTTTCCGTCTTTTACATGGTATTTCTTGTATTTAATAACACGCATTCTGATAGGTCTATATATGTTGAAATTGTTTTCTGTATTTGGAGCTGTTGCTGCAATATCCATGAACATTCTTGAGATGTATTCAGTCAGGAGGGGTGTATGTTTGCAACATGATGATCAAATCTCTTTTAAAATCAATCCTGTTGGCTCATGTTTGAGTTCCATGTATCTATGCCTAATAGTTTTCTGTCTGCTAACAAGTGCTTTGTCTTGAAAATAATAAAAAAACATGTTAAAAGATTATGAATAGTGTGCATGATTAACATTTGAGGTTTGCTTTTGGTGCATAATGCATTAATATGAATTATGATAACTTAAAGGATGGCTTGTTCAACAAAAAAAAAGGTACAACAAAAAAAAAGGTAACTTACAGGACATGGATTAAAGTTGGATTAAAGTTTCAATTTTCATCGAAGTTCTTTGCTTATGTATGACAACTTTTGCACATAAAATAATTCATGACAACGGAATTTGGACCAGAGAAGCCTCTGAAGGGAATAATAAAGTCAGGCCCATATTGTATAAATCTGGAATACTGTGCTTCTATGCAAATTAAGTACTTGGTAGGCTGTCAGTAGCATTTGTGAACTTATTGTCAAAATGATAGATTCCTCTTACTAAATTTTGGCAAAAAAAAAAAGTTTAAAAGATCAATCTTGTTGTATCATCATATACAAGTACAAACTATATAAGATACCCACTGTCACAAAGCTGTTTTAAAGTTGCATTTACACATACCCTTTATTGTTTAATTGTGAGAGAATAATATATCACAGTTGAATTGTATTTTTGTCGGTCCAACTCAAGAAATTGTAAGATAACTTGGGATGCGTTAGTTGAGAAAGCACACCATCGACTGCATTAAATCAAGCGGAATGGAAGAGTTTAGTTCATGTAGCCAATGCTCGAGGAAGAAGATTGAAAATGCATTTCCTTTTATTGACAACCTTTGGAGAGATTATTTATGACAGTTGAATTGTAATTCTAATCAGTCCAAATAGAATAAGATGGTTGAAGAAAGCAGTACACATAGTGGAGATTGTAGGTTCAAAAAATACAATGTTTATTCTTCATTTCTTTTTAGATGCAGAGAAGCTACTATAGTTAGTGTGATTACTTGTTGAGTTTTTTGAGATGTTGACAATGAAAGATGATTGTCATGAACCTTGCTTCATGGATGCCCAGTTTGCCTAAATGTGTGTGTGGACCAGTACTTCACAGTTGCAGGAATATTAACAGGTCTAGCAGATGACTCAATTGGGAATCAAAACAGTGCAAATCCTAAAAGTTCTTCTCTGCTCAATTTGGCAAAAGTAAGTGCAATCCAGTCTCCAATAGAACAACCATCACACCTTTCAAAAACAAAGACTCAATCCCGAATTAGTTATGCTCAGCTGCATAAGCTTACATGGATTAAACTCTTCTACTCTGCTTGATTTAATACCTTTGTCGGTGTGCATTCAAAATCCTTTAAATCATTTGTCAATGCATTGCACGTTATTTTTAAGTCTACTTCTAAGCGATCGAATTTTTTCAATTTTCATTTTGTCGAACCGTGCCTCTCAACGAAAAAGATCTGAGAGAGAGATGTAGAAACTAATAAAGGGAAATGAAGGAGTTGTGCCCAAGCAAAGAGGCTTGTCTTGTTTCTCAGTGTCATTAGGTGAGCATGGTGTGTCCACAAGTCTCTGTCACATTTTCCATCACAAGATGGGACCCCCTTTTGTTGCATTGGTAAATCCTTTTCAAGGTATGTTGCCATGTTGAAGAACTCAGTCTAAACCCTAAAAATTTGAAATTATGAAAGAATGATTAAAGGCTGATGATGTGCTGAGACCAGATGAGTCTTGAAGGGCCAAGTTGTGTCCTTAGAGATGAAAATAATGACATGTTGGTGTTTTGTGCAAAATGAATCCTTAATTACTGAACATTCTTAGAAACTACATGATTAAAGGAGTGCCCCCTTATTTGATATCAACATTATGACCTTTCTCCATCTTGGACATGCATGATTTTACATCAACCTTGTTCCCTCTTCTTGTCTCCTTTGGCTTCATATCATGAAGACATTCGAAAAACAGTTCCGCGTGGTGCGGTAACTGATTTTCGCGATTTTTCTTCTCCTCCTCCAGTTTGTCTATATATTATTGTCTTCTACTTACCAAAAAAAAAAAAAATTATGTCTCAAAGAATGATTCAACTTCTACTTCTTAGATTCTCAAAGATCACTCACTCTCTTGTGAATGCTTCTTAAGTCAAGTTGCACTGATTCCACAAAAGATGATGTATTGTTGCATCAGATAGACAACTCATGAAACAGATGACAAACACAAAGGCAGAAGAGAAAGCTACAAAGGATGAGAAAGTAGTCTCACATTTCATTTCACTCAATGAGAGACAACAAGGCATAGAGGGTCCATAAACTTGAAACCATGTCTCTGCAACCATTTGTCATCTTCAACTAACTTAGTCCTTCAATATAACTCTGATTTCACTTGTTATGTACTGTCTTAGGCTTGCAAATAAAGATCGATAAAGGGCGAAAAAGAAGCGTTACAACTTGCAATTAGACTGAATTATTTTCTTTAATGAATTAATGAATGGTCAAAAGTATAACATTGATGATGAGAAAATATTCATGATAGATAGATTTCTGGCGTCGAGCCCACCATGTTTTTTTGTGGTAGGACATCTCTCTAGGCTACCTTCCGACGAATGGCGTGAAAGGCCTAATGATTTTTCCCTCGCAATCTTCAAGAATGATTTTCTTGGCTATGAATGTTAAACTTTATTGTGAAAATAGATTCCTGTTTGGCATGGAAGGAAGTGACTCTTAGGTTTGTTTAAAAGACATGATCTAATGATGGTTGAGCTTTCTACCTATTTTGATAATTAAAGAAGTTTGAATTCATCTTTTGTTTGCTTTCCATGTTGCTTTAATCTTCTTTTCTGTGAAAAAAAGTTAAGTTATATGCTATCTTGGTGGAAACACTACCAAGTCCTAATAACTGTAGACATACTTTCCACCAAAACATACATTTAGGGCTCTCTGTGTCCAAGTTAGATTGAGTCCATATATGCACTCATTTACAGCTTATTATTGTTACCATTCTTGTGAATTAGACCAACAATTGCAAGTTATTGAAACATGAATGTTGTGAAAGCAATAGGAGTTCAGCTTGGTAAAGTAGGCATAATTTCCTTTCACTTGAAGCTGTTTTCTCCTTTTGAAACCACTTCCTTTTTTACAAGATTCTGTAGGTATACCAACCCTAGAAATCAATAGGACATAGGTGAATTATAAATTTATAAGTAGGGATGAAGAGGATTTGTGTGACTAAGTTGTAACCAATATTGGATTGTTGGTTCAAGTAAACGGAGCCAGTTTGGCGTCTTTAAGCAAGGTCCCGAATTAAAGTCGTGTAATCATAAAAGATAATGTTTAGAGAGCTCCTCGTATATGGGGTGATATGTGGATCGATTCCAAAGTAGTCCAGACTCGACCAGAGAATTGGACACAAGGGATTAAGAGGACAGAACATTCCCTAACGATCTGAACGATAGATAATCGTGATCCTATAACATAGTTCTTCGTGCCCTAATTCTCAATAAATAGACAAAAAAAGAGTTGATTTAATTTATATCATATATATTCATTATTTATTTGTGTACTTAATACAATTAAGGTAAACAATATTAATGAATACCCTAATTTTTATAGTCTATCTTGTTTTGAACCCCTCATTGCTTCTTTGTTTTTGTTTTTTTTTTTTTTTTTTGGCTAGGCTTTCTAACACCTCTACCTAAGCTTTTCAATTTTTACCAAGTAGTTATAAGATGTTTAGGCATTGGAAACATATGCAAAGGCTATGGTGTTGCTTTTTGCTGTGACTCACAACCTACTTCATTGGAGCCTCACCTTGTTTAGAAAAGTTGGTACTCTTTGGACCAGGACTTTGAATATGTTAAAAGATGAGATTTAGTGTCATCAACACTCTCTTTAAAGTTATCATTCTATGTGGTAGTAGCATCATATAGCATTGACACATTTTTTTTTTTTCCCTTTTTTGAGAATGCTATAACTATATATGAACCATTAAACATGCCACAATAAAGATCCTATTGTTGGTATTACATATCTTACTCTAGATCCTATAGATCTTCCATTGAGATCCATGTGACAAATGCATGTATTTAAGTGTAAGAATCCTTTAAAATCTCTTCCCCCATTTTTAGAATTTTCAAATTTATGTAAAAACCTCATCGGTTTTTTCTTCTTCTTATATCAGTACTTTCACATGATCTCGCTCTCTCTCGGTACCCCTTATACATACTATAATTTGATTATAGTTGCGATATTTAACGAGTCATTTCGCATACATTAGTCTTTTAGGAAAGACTACCTTTAACATGTGCCTAACTTTTTTAACTTCAACAATGCTTGCATGAACCCCACCTATACATCCCTACCCCTCACAATTTTAGGTGTAGTGCTACATTCTTTAGAACCTAATATCCTATATTAATGTTTGGTTTCCAATTATGAACCTACACTTTAAGGTTTTAGCAACTCATATATGGAAGCTAGTGATCATCATTTTTTAATTTAATGAGGACTTTATGATTCCTTTTTATTTTTCCATTGCATTGAAGGAATAGGTATATAGGGTGTCCTTAATAAATAAATGAAATTGAAATTTAATAGGAGATGTCCTCATCTCATCTATCAATAGGAAACCAACCCTATTTGAGAAAATTTATAGCTCATTGAGTATTGGAATGGATAAGGACAATCTCTTCAAAAAGTTGGTAACATCAAAAATCATGTGCAAGATTCATTGTTCAATACATCATCATCATCATCTTAATTCTCCATGTGTAGTTAGATGAAGAAGTAAATAAGATAAATAAGCACCTCAATTTTCTATACATTACTAATATAGTTGGAAGATGCTTGGGTGGCTCGGGATGTGACATCAATTGATAGCGTTCATCGATTTGATTTGCGTATCAGGATATGTGTATAGACACATCGATGTATGATAAATGGGCACCATTATCGGGTCATCCTAGTATTTTTTTAATTTTAATTATTGATCTTTAAAACATCGAGTGGACAAAAATAGTTGTACAACTGCAAAATTCCTTTTTTTTGGTAGATTGCAAAATTTTATTTTCGAATTAACTAGTTGAGGTTGTTTATATAGATCAAACGCTTCCGCTCAATTCAGTTTAATACAATATATAGTGTATTCAAGTCCTTAATTAATGTATACAATGTCATCTTATGTCCACACTCATATATATATACCATCAAATTACTTCAATTGTATTTGTCATATATATATATATACACACACACATAGGCCTCTAATTTGTATATCAATTTGAATATTCATATTTCTAATACAATCTTTACAAAATTTACCATACATCTACATCTCAGATAAGATTTTTTATTTTTATTTTTTATCGATCAATTGGTTGGTCTAATAATTTGGTATGAGAATTGAGAGTAAAAAGTATATGTTCGAACTTAATTGGTGGCAAGTATTTTTTTTAACAAAAAAAACTTAAGCTTAATTTTATTTTATTTTTTTCAAGGTAGCTAGTACTGTTGAAAAAAAAAAAAAAAACTTCAAGCCACTTATCTATACTATGACAACTATTTCTATTCTCTATTGTCTTCTTTTGAAGTTTATTCTCAATTGTCTATTACTTTTCTTTTCTTTCTTTTTTTGGCGAACCTATTACTTTTCATTCATATCGAAACTAAATGAAAGAAAATTATAATGGGTATATGAACTTTATTTTTGTTTGTTGCATGACATCTTATCCTATTGTTGTATCCGGATCACATCATGTAATTGATATTAGACCTTATTTGGTTTATTTTGTTAAACTTTCATTAAAGTTTTATTTTAAGGTTGTACGCTCCTTTGAAAGAAAACTTCTTTTGTAAGTTGATTTTTTTTTTTGGTTTGTCTCCAATGCAATTTACACTTGTCTTTTTTTTTTTTTTTTTTTTACGTCAACGAAGGTAAAACCTACGACTCCAATGTACACTAGTCTTTTTTTTTCACTTCAACAGAAGTCAAATCCACGATTGTGATTTACGCTTGTTTTTTTTTTTTTTGTTACGTCAACAGGAGTCAAATTCGCGACTGGAATTTACACTTGTCATGTTGGGTCATACCTTTCACATTAGTAGTGACATCAAAGAAAGAAAAAAAATAAAATAAAAATGAGGGTCCTCGGTATCAATTGGATCTTAGACTCATATTTTTCTCCCTTTCACACAAGAAGAAGATTCGACTTTTCTTTTCTTATTAAAATAGAGGTATCCACGTACGGTTATAACCTAAGGTTGGAATCATGAATACATGATTAATTGAGGTGAAAAGCAAAAGCAAATATTGGAGGGACCTACTTAGTGCCTAAGAAAGATTTGGTGGGTATTGATCTTTAGGATACACTTTATTGGATCCTTAATTAACAACATTCTTAGAATTCTTTGGGGGGTAATTAGGTTTAATTTATATACATGTTAATTATTAATTGTTTGACATGAATGGCCATGCATGAGCTTTCTCTATCATCCACACGTTGTGCATGCCCTCCCTTCATATTTATGAAAAAAATAAGTAAGAAAATGATATTTTGACACAGTTAAAGTCACACGCTTCTTCTAACCTCGGGGTTGTGATCGATGATATGGATCTAGTCACCCTTAACCAGAGGTTTCGACATATGTCACCCTTAACTATAAGTTTTAAGTTCTATCTCAAAAAATTGAGTCACCTTAAATTTTATAGTCAAGTGCGCTATCATGCACTCAGTAGTCTTACCAACTCTAAATTCAGGTGAATCGGAACGAAGTATTGGATACTCGTACGCTATAAATCGATAATTGAAAAAAAGTTACACTTGTTTTAATACAATATTGTCATGCATATTTGATGTGTATTGCATGATTTTAAATACGCGCATAACATTACATATAGAAAACCAAAATAAAGCAATACTTAATTTATGTCCCCACTTTATAGTTAAATATGAGGGCTCTCCTCCTACACAAGCTGGCACTGGAGTCTCTTCCACATTGCAGTGGTGACTTGAGAAGTGACCTACTCTCATCAGGCTTTGCATTGTGGAAGTTGGACACCATGGGTTTTGTCAAGTTATGTGGTGATTTGACTATTTCTTGTATCTTAGTGCATAGTGGTGGCTCCACATAATTGCACCTCTCACAACCTACTTTTCTCAAGTAAAATTTGAAAAAAAAAAAAAAAAAAAAAAAGAAAGAAAAGCAAAGTGTTTTAAATGAGACAAATATGTGTACAAGCCAATTGTCTAGGGTTTAATTTCAAATGGAACACCAATGTGGAGTGATTGAGCATTCATGCCTTTTGGATTTTTGGATATGTCAACCATGAGTTTGGTTCAATAATAAACGTAGGTCAATCGTAAATGCGTTGCCCGAGGTCAATCGAAATCTTAATTTATTTGCTTAAGCAACTATTATGAAGGGTTTAAGTCTTAAAAATTAGTCTGAAGGCACACGGAAGTTGGCCTAGAAATATTTTCTTGAGCTATCGAGAAAGGGTAAGTGCATGCTTGAGTTACTCTAAGAGAACATCCATTAATTTCAAAGGTTCTTGTCTTCGTAGGGAAAAAAAAAACTCTAATTGTTTGATTATCTTATGTCTCTAAATAAATAAATATGTTTCAATAAATAAGTTATGTTGGATAACCATAATATCAAAAAGAGATATTTATGTTGTGACAACTAAATGAAAGGACACTCCTAAAAACAAATAAAATAAATTATGGTAAGAGGAATCCTTTAACCATAATTCACACTAATAAATTGGGATTCATTCATTATTCATCCTTAAAGAAGGCAAGGCGTGGTCTCATGCTACCTAATCTCCAACCAAAACGCATCATGTCAATATAAAAGTGACACTATATGTGTTATAATGTCACAACTTACATAATAAAATCAATTAATCCAAGGTCCAAAGTGACGCAAAAAAATAGTTCTTCAAAGTAATTAATTAATGATTCATTTTTTTTTCTTTGACACGCATGATATTCCCGCGAAAGAAGCATGTTTCAGATCCACAAAAAGAAAACCCTAATCGATTACAGTGATGAAAACAATGAAGACGAAGACTATATAAATGATTACTTCTATACTTTCATATATATACATGTATGGTAGTAGAGTGAAAAAATGTTACATATATAATGAATTGACTAGGCTCACCCATGGAATTAAAGAAGGGTTGGACCATTCCATCTCAAAAAGATATACAAATTTTAGTTCAAACAAACTAAGAGGATTGTGTAGGTCCAACAAATTTACATGGATAGCAACTGATCATTCTTCTTCTTCTTCGTCTTCTTCTTCATTTCATCGTCGTAATCAATGATGGTGCGACGTTGAAAAGCTAAGGAAAATAAAAATAAAAACGAGGGAGGGTAATTGTGTAATTTCAAGTGGCTTGTGCTACTTCCTTGTTTCAGACCTGATAGTGAAATAGCATCAACCAGTCTTGGTGAAAAAAGAAAAGAAAAGGTGAAAATAAATTGGATATTTCTCCCAAAAGGAAAGCAAAGTGGGAGTGGAAAATATTGACATGTCTCTCTCACAACTAGCAGTAGATGGAAAAGAAGAAAAGTGAAAATGATAGTCTCATTCACATGAACTACAGTTCAGTTTCTTTTTTTTTTTCTTTTTTTTTTTTTTTTATGTTTTGTTACCAAGGTTAACTTTTTTAATTAAGAGAGATTTGAATGGTTTGCAAAGCTTTTTTTTGATCCATGTAATGTACCTAGGCAATTTTGTTTTGTTACCAAGGAAAAAAATTGGAGAGGTTAAAGTTGTATGAATATATATTTGTTTAGTGGTATTTATTTCCTCATGTAATGTGTTAAGTAATTAAGTATAAACATGAATAATGCTTAATTGACAGTACTTTTGTCGCGACCTTTTGCTACACAATTGTTGAGGTCGGTTACATATACATAAGAATACGTGCATACTCATTTCAGTACTAAATTAAATAGACAACAACAATAGGAGTTGTATAAAAAAGTTGTGGCAAAAGAATGTCACTCTTAAGAGGCGCTATGGGCAACTCCACCTATTAATGAAGGCACCCATTTTTTTTTTCTCCTCCAAATTGTACCTCGATGTAAATGACACAGTTACATCTTCATATAAACAACTCACACTTCCCAAAGCCACAGTTGAACCGAATTTGGGCACCCCACCACTTTCCTCTCTCATCTCCAACCGAAACCCAAGTGATTCGTCGGCGACGTTTATTGATTCGTTCGCTTTCGCATTATCCACTGGCGAGGTGACAATCGATTTCAACCATATTAAGGTTCGAAAAAATGTGTTTGTGTGCCAAATGATTGATTTGATTTTTCATTCCAAAGTTTGGTAGATCCGCCATTCCAAAGTTTTTAAGCGTGAAATGGATGAAGATAACACAATGGTGCAGGAGGAAGTACAAGAAGAAGTATTTGTTGATTTTTACTGTGTATTTTTTTTTTTTTTTTACATTTTTGTGCACGGACACAATTATGTCAGCCGCGCATGACCGAGACTTGTCAATAAGTTTCGGTCTATGGTGGTCGAAACTAATCTAAGAGTCTCGTTCATAGGGCACCGAGACTTTTCAAGCAGTGTCAATTGTGTTATACTGACATTTCTTTTTAAGTCTCGGACTTGTATGCCGAAACTGTGTATTTTTGCATTTTTTTAGTGAATCTTCAATGTCTTGGTGATGAGTCCTTATAGTTCAATGTTTATGTTGCAGGTAATACCGGTTTTCACGTTATTTCCATATTACAAGGATGTTTCCACTCCTTACTCACTAGGGTCTTTGGACGAGTCATACCTGATAAAAGAATTGAATGTAAGTATCATGAACAGAAACTCCATTAAAAATAGAGAAAAACACAACAATTTAATACTCTCGGAAGAGCATGTCCGGAAATAAATCTACAGTCACGGTCATACGTGACCGAGATAATATCCAGACTCTCGGTAATTGATAACCGAGAGAATGGATGCAGTCTCGATTGGACGTCACCGAAACCACCATAACTCTATATTCAAATGCATTCTCAAAATGTAGTGACCGAGAAATATCTGAATGTCACGGTACCTAACACACTACAACCTAAGCACAATCTCGATTTTGAATAACCGAGACGATCAATTACAAATTTATTTTAACATTCGGTTGGTGCTCGGAGACAACCATGTAAGTTTCAGTAGGATGTAATTGAGACTTTGTGCAAATACATTTAACCTTATATCTCGGCTATGGTTAGCCGAGAATATACGCATATTTTTTTTCCTATGTGGCTAAAAACCACGGGTTTGTAAATAAAAAACCCTTAAAGACAAACTACACAAAATAAACAAATATATAATAAAAAGCTTAAAAATTGACTTTAAACGTACTTATAATATGTCGAATTAACGCCTCCTGTGAGATTGGAACCTAAAATCGAGCCTTAATGTAACTACTCATTTTCCAAATGGACCGCCACGGGGCCGATGGGGCCCACAACCTACCTACCAGCGCCAGCTATGTCCCACATGCCAACTCATCCACCATTTAACCTCAAATGACAATAATTTACTATTTAAATTGTTAATGGCCTCAAATCATTTATTTCTCATATCCTAGTAATCCTAGGAATCTTAAATAAAACACAACGGAAGTCGTTAAACATGACAAAATATATATAACAGTAAAGTCATGCAATTAACTCTGATACTTAGTGTGGAAAACTCATATATCATAACAGATAAAAAATGTACCTCAATGAAACACAATATCAACAGTATAGAGTCCTAGTGTCTCACTCACAAGCCCAAATCCCAAAATAAAGCAAAATATGTATATACAAACGTACAAGCCTGACTAAACGTCTCTGTATTCCAGTAGCTTATCTTTGCCCCGGCTCGTACTAGGATCTGCACTCAAGTCATCACAAAAAGACATATGACGAGTCTAGAGTAAGTATTCCCAAGGAAATTAAGTGAGCAATACGAAAGTAAGTACTGGAATTGAAAAAAATTATTAAATAAACATGCGGAAATAAATTACGGCAACCGTACTCATCGCATGCAAATGTAATAGTGAAAGCTCAAAGCGTGTGTTCCTAGCCCCTGGGTCAGACTAGCGCCATACTTCGAACTCCCAACAGACTACTACCGGCGAGTAGCACTCAAGCAAGGCCGATATTTGGATCCACTAGATGGTCGATGTGGGAACTATGACGCACCCACACGTGCTATGACCTAATGGACGTACACACAGAAATGACACGGAGGGAGAGCCTCAACGTCCAACACACTCAGGAATAGAGTAATGATGAAAGACATAAAATGAATTCAAAAGCAAAAGTAAATACTGTTCAAGAAATTTCAGTTAGGATACTACATACCACACATCGCACTCTGTGTATCGTCACTAACCCCCGGTCCGGCTCCACCTAGTCATGGATATCCCAAATTATAGCCCATACCAGCTTATTTTCATGTATAAGTGATATTAAGTCATTTGTATGTGTGTTAAGTCATTTCACACAAATTATGTCAAAATAGGGGTACATTAACGCGCTAGGTCTGGGTATTAGCGCGTTAGATGCTTAGATAGTTATACATTCTTCGCTCGAACGAACATTAGCGCGCTAATGACATGTTGCGATTAGCACGCTACTCGCATTCCGGACAACACAACCGTTGAAAATTTCTGAGTTTTCTACCACCCTACCAACCCAACAACAGCCGCAAACCAAAAACAACACTTCAAAACACTAGAAACCCATCATAAAAATAACTCACCAACCTCCAAAACATCACCAACATCTACAAAATTATGATCAAAAGATAAAGAAATGTGTGATGTTTGTGATTCTCACATTGGATTTGATGTTTTCACCCCTATAAGCTCCACAAATCACCAAGAAAAATCACCAAAACCTTTTTTTGCTTCTTCAAATCTCGGATAGAAAATGAGGAGAGAAAAAGGTGGTGAAAAAATGAGATAAAGTTGAATTGAATTTTCATCTCCTCTCACATGTGCATCTCTAGGCCATCCAAAGCACTCATCCGCTCCTATTCTAACCCTCGTGACTCCGAAAAGGACACCTTTGACACACTCACCCTTGTATTTAACTCAAAAAGTGGTGTTTTGGGTGTTCCGACGCCCATTTCGCGTCCCGAACCGCGACATACGCGTACTATCATGTTCCTAACCACCAAACAAACATTCCATATTAATTATTTAACCAATTTTATTCATTTTGTGTGTATTATTCCCCCGGTCTGGTGTTAAGTCGGTTAAACCACCTGGTACTAGCATCGATATGCATATCGAGATGAGTACTTAACACATGATCCCGCACGTCAAATGTAATATACTAACACATATTGCGATGTCTTGTCACTATTTGAATATAAACACCACAATTTATACGATTCAGCACACAAAATTACTATTTTCCTAGCTCCGGACGCGCACAAGCCCAACTGCGGGTCTCATGAGTGTCTGAGCTATCACCTACGTCTCAAACACGTCATTATTAACGGCAAATTACGTTTAGGCTGTTACACCTAAAATGGAGACGAACTTTGACAACTTGGACAACTTTCAAACTTGAAGTGCACCACAACTTGAATGGACTTAAAATAAAGGAGAAATGAAGAGAAATTGAGCTTTGTCCTTGCAATGGATTAAGAGAGAGTCTAGGGTTTCAAAAGAAAACCAAATTTTCTCTTTGTTCTTCATTTAATCGAATTGGTGGTGGGGTGCATGACTTAAGGGCATTTTTGGGATTTCAGTTCAAATTTTTAGGTGCCCTTGGTAAACTACTTGGTGTCCTCAACAATGATGTGCCTTCATTAATAGGTGGGGTGCCCATAGCACGCATCTTTCCTTTTTTCGGTGAATAAACAGGCCTAATGGGCCAATACAACAACAAATCATTAACCAACAGCAGCTAAATCATGCTGCAATAACAAGATAACCCCACGTGGAGGACTAGAAAACTTCCTATAATCTCCTATAATCGTCTAAAGCTTCTTTCGCTAAATGGTCCGCACATGCATCATAATCACGAAAGGTATGACGAATGGAGATGTCCCAATCGAGGGATAAGAGGTGCTTGATTTCCATAATCAATTGTTCAAGCTCGCACCATCGCCGCACTTTGTTCCAATAACTGAATTGCCTCGAGAGAGTCTGTCTCAACGATGAGGCATTTAAACCATATGCACATGGCTTCCTGTAAGCCTAACTTAATTCCCCATAATTCTACTTTTAGGGGAGAACATTCCCCTAGTTTCGCCATGAAATCGCCAGCAAAATCACCTTGGTCACTCTTATGAATGCCTATCGCTGCAGCCTTCATCGAACCATAAATAACTCCCCATCACAATTTAGATTGGTCCATCCCAGGTTTGATTTTTCCCAACCATCTGAGGATTCATATTAGGTGTTGGAATGGCTATGATTCTGTCACATATGTTGCTCAGTAGCATTGCCCAATGAAAAACAATGAAAGCTTAGGCCTCAATATTTGATTTCTTTATTTATTTGACAACAAGTGTAAGTTTATTTATTAGATAGATACTTAAATTAAGACTCTGAAAATAACTTTGAACTGCTTGGTGAAGAATATATTATGTTTTTTTTAGATTGTTTCTTTTTTTCTTTTTTCTTTTTTGAGAAGTTTTTAAGATTGTTTTTTATATAGTAATAGTAAGTAAATTGAAATGCAATCAATTCAAAGGAACCTAATAATTTGGTCACTTTTACATAGAAGAAGGTGATATTTTGATTAGATCATACAATAATATGGAAATTGTTTCAACCAAAATTTTAGAAAAAAAATAAAATAAAAAGTTAAGTTATTTTTGAAGTTTTTTTTTTTTTTTTTTTTTTTTTTTTGTGGGGTGACTATAGAATCCCCGAGTTCTCTATTAGTTTCAGATACCGTCAGACTCCAAAATATTTCAATTGCAAAATAATTTATAAATTTTTTTAAACCAAACACGTATAACTTATTTTTGAGAATTATGATATCCTATATTGTGGAAAAATAAACAATTTATTTTCAAATAACAAATCAAACACAACGTAAGATTAGTTATTAATTTTTGATACCCAGTTTAACTTGAGTTTAGGTTTAGCTAGCTAATTAACCTCCCTTAAGTAATCTACTAATTAATTAAGTGTTGGATTCTAATTGAAGAGATTTGCTTAATCTCAAAGCCAACAAATTTAGGCATTTAGTTCTCTCTTTTCTTATTTAGGAATGAAGCAATAGTTTTCCAACAGAAGTTGTCTCCTCTTAATCTATGAATTAATTCTAATCAAATAGGATAAGAAAGATTAGTGTTCAATCACTCTAACACTTACTTTCCACATTTGATTAACAAACTTTATCTTATCTATTAATGACAATTATACAAACGAATAGCAAAGCTCATTAACTTCATATATTTTCAATATTTGTCATTTCATTTTGACTTTGCGTGGTCACTAATGATTAATTAAGTCTAATCAAGTCTTTTTGAATTTCTTGCCAATTACACATATCTAGGTAGTTTACTAGATTCATTGAATAAATAAATAATACTTATATAAGCAAGTATGTAGAATCTTAAAATGACAAGGGGTTATTCCAATAATGTTACTACAAGAGGGACCACTATAAGTCTATATCTATATTGATCTCTTCAAATAAAGAGAGCTCCACTGGGACCCAATGTCATTTAATTTGATGCGTCGAGTTTGAGTCTTGAATAAGTCTGACCTTAGATACGTAAATTCAGTCTGACTAACAATAAAACTCGACATCCTTTAGCCTGATGTTTTAAGTTTGAGTTTTGAATATACGTTAAGAAGTCAAGCTATCTACCTTTATAAGAAGTTGATCTATTATGATTTATCTTGTCGCGAGTAAATGATTATTCTACTTTATTATATTGATATTTCTTATTCAATTAAGCATTTAGAGTCCATATTTTATCGCTTAGGATGATCGGGATATCAACTTAATTGAATAAAACATGTTAGTTCAGAAAATCACTTCAAACTAGCCACACCAAAACTCCTTTGTGGTGAACGGTAAACCAAATCACTTATATCGATGCCTCGAGATTCTCATCAAGTTATCAAACGGGTGGCTCGCCAATTCAAGCAAAAGTAGAAGGAGGCATCTCTAATTTCCCACATTTGATTTTAAAACAAGGACTGCTACTTACCATCATCCTGAGGTGGACGGCAAAGGTCTTCGTCGTCAGCCGATCTCTCATTATTTAATCCTCTCTCTACACAAAACCCAACGCCACTTTACGCATCTCGAGGCCTCAATCCAACGGTGGGACACCCCCATCTGGGCTCCCAGTCCGGTGCGGGCCCCACCCAATTTGCTCTCTCCTCCTCTCTCCTTATATCATATATATATATATATATTTTTAAGACGCGTTTTTTTTAATTTCTAAGAATTTATTAACAAAATTTAAAATTGTTTTTTAAAAATTAGAAATACATGTACTTTTTTAGCTTATAAATATTCTCTACTTTGGATCAGAAAAAAAAAGTCCGGATTGATGAAAATGAATATGATTGATTTGGAGATAAAAAAAAAAAAAACGTGTAGTGAATTAATGAAAAATTTGGGTAAGTTGATTTGTAAAAAAAAAGGAGGTCCTTTCACTCAATTTTTATTCGTCGAAATATATGAAGAAGAGATCCCAAATAAAAGAAGACTCGAGGATTTGGTAAGATAAATCTTCAATAATTTTTATACTCATAAGATTTTTTGTCGCTCTTTTTTGTCGCTTTTTAAAATAAAAAAAACTTTGGTCATATAAAATAAAAGAGTTTTGAATAGTTTGAAAAATTCATCATCAATTACACTAAATCAAGCGAACGATAGAGTTTGATCAACGTAATCAACTCTAATTAATTTGTAACTGAGACTATATTGTTGTTGTTGTAGTAGTTTTTTACTTAGTGTTGATGTCAATTGCACATAATAATCTATATTGGAGCTCTGTCAGCCTCGAACTAGTGACTCTAGTTCGATTCTTGAGAACGAAAACATCAACATTAAGAGTTGTTACATTTGAAAAATACTTGAATGACACTCTAATTGATACTCATATAGACGTGATACGTGAGCCCATTTATGGGAGCCGTCGAGTGCGTCTCGAGATACATACCACACGTGTTATGCACCAAAAATTATTTTGCCTATATTTATTTTTACGTGAGGCTACAAACTTTGTCACGGTGCGTAATTTGAGGCGAATCCGAAATAATCGGATAGTTCGGATAGCGAATAATTTAGACAAAAATTAAATATTTTAACACTCTAGTTTCTCTCTCTTGCCATTCCATTCCGTACTCATCTGACAACGACCACTAAAGATGCAGTGCACATGCTTCACGTCTCATCAGTCAGACAGAGCATCTCAATGAAATCAACGGCCCAGATTCAATAAGTACGGATCATCCAACGCCCCACAAAATTCCTCCCCCAACTTGCTTTTTCTCTCTCTCTCTCTACACTTCGCTTTCTCTCTCTAGATTTCTCTCACTCTCTGTAACATGAGAGAGGATAGCGATAGGCGTAAAAGAGAGCTTTTGTGATTTCATTCCTGGGTTTTCATTTCTGTGCAGCCACTCTCACTCTGGCTGGTTCAAAATCTCGTCTTTGTGGGTTTTTCGATTGGTTTCTGGTCTGATTGATGGTTTTAATGGCGGTGGAGGAGATGGGGAAGGTTTTGGTGGTGTTTGGTGTGGTGGGTAGTGGTGATTTGTGAGGGGGTTTTGGGGTTTTGGTGGGTTGATCTATGAAGTACAAGGAGGGGTTTGTGTAGGGTTTTGTTGTGGTGGGGTTGGTGAGGATTGGGTGGAGATGGAGGAGGTGTGAGTGGAAATTGGGGGTTTTGGTGAATTGTTGGAATTGAGGGGTTTTGGAGGGTGTTGTGAAGTGGGGTTTTGGATTTGTTGTTGTTTGTGTTGTCGATTTGAAGTTTCAGTGTTTCAGTGTTTCAGTGAATGTGGTTTGATTGAAGAGGGCGATGAAAATGGGGGAGTGGAGAGGGAATTGTTATTGGTGTATTAGTGTTGTTTTTGTTCAATTGTGAAGAAAAGCTAGGGTTTTGATGAGATGAAGCTCTCCTCAACTTCTTCTTCAGCTGGGTTGGGTCAGCAGGTTCAAGAAGGTACATACAAGATACCCTTTTTGTTGTTCTTCAATCTAGTGTGTAGAAATTGAGATTTTTTGATGTAATTCATGTCATACATAATTGTCAAACTGAATGATTACTGTTTCTTTGTGTTTTTGGTACCCTTTTTTTTGTTCTTCAACTTAGTGTATAGAAATTGAGATTTGTTGATGCAATTCATGTCATACACATAGTTGTCAAACTGAATGATCACTGTTCCTTTGTGTTTTTGGATGTGATTTTGGATTAGGAGAGAAGAGGTGTTTGAATTCTGAGCTATGGCATGCTTGTGCTGGGCCTCTTGTTTCGCTGCCCACGGTCGGTAGCCGTGTTGTGTACTTTCCACAGGGCCATAGTGAGCAGGTTAGATTTTGGAGGATTGTTTGATTTTTGTTGAATTTCATGTTATGAGCTATGGGTGGTTGAGTATCTTTGATTTCATTGTTTGTGTACTTAGGTGGCCGCGTCGACTAACAAAGAAGTCGATGGCCATATCCCCAATTATCCAAACTTGCCGGCACAGCTCATCTGTCAGCTTCACAATGTTACAATGCATGTGGGTTTGTTGCTTTTCATCTTAATTTCTATTAGATTTTTTTTTTTTTTTTTTTTTTTTTTTTTTTAAATTTTAGTTTTTGATGAAGAGCTTATATGGGAATTGTGTTATTGGATATTGAAATTCAGGCAGATGTCGAGACGGATGAAGTCTATGCACAAATGACTTTGCAGCCATTGACGCCGGTGGGTATTGTCGAATTTGTTATTTGATTTTGCTTGATGTAATTACTGGGTCGTTCCTTCGGAATGAACTAAAAAATGGGGGGAAATGAAATTCTTCATTTTGTAGCAAGAGCAGAAGGATACCTATCTATCTGCTGAGCTTGGTGTTCCAAGCAAACAGCCAACCAATTACTTCTGCAAAACATTAACTGCAAGTGATACCAGTACTCATGGAGGATTTTCTGTTCCACGTCGCGCTGCTGAGAAAGTATTTCCTCCATTGGTGGGTGCTCCTACTTTTTACTTTTTGTTTTCTGATGTATTGTTCAATGCAAAATCACATTTGCTTGTTCTTCAGGATTTCTCTCAGCAGCCGCCTGCTCAAGAACTTATTGCAAGGGATCTTCATGATGTCGAATGGAAGTTTAGACACATATTCCGAGGTAGGTCGAGTGCATTTTGAATTCTAATTTCACTAAATAATTGTTGTCTTTGTGCAATCTGCCTGAAAATTGGAATTGTGTTTGCATTCTGCATCAAGGATAATGTCTCGACAATTGAATCCTGTCACACCTGTTCATAATATTGTTTGCAAGTTGTGTCCTGAATATGGTGGTAGTTTATCATTCATTTTTTTTTTTTTTTCTTTTGAAATGCAGGGCAACCAAAAAGGCATCTTCTGACCACGGGCTGGAGTGTTTTTGTCAGTGCCAAGAGACTTGTCGCTGGAGATTCTGTTCTTTTTATCTGGTTCAAATCATAACATGCTCTCATTCCATGTGAATTGTCTTTATGGTTTTGCATCCGTTCTTGTTCTCCTGTTTGATATTTTCTTTTTCTAAATGCTGGTTGATAGGAATGAAAAAAACCAGCTGCTTTTAGGAATTCGCCGTGCTAGTAGACCGCAAACTGTGATGCCTTCATCTGTTATATCAAGTGATAGTATGCATATAGGACTACTTGCTGCTGCAGCTCATGCTGCTGCCACTAACAGCCGCTTCACAATTTTTTACAATCCAAGGTATGGTGGAAAGCTGTGTTTGAATTTCATATTTTACATGGGCATATTATGAAATTCTTCTGATGCATCATGCTACTTTTTTTCAGGGCTAGTCCATCAGAATTTGTAATACCTCTCTCAAAGTATGTGAAAGCAGTGTATCACACTCGTGTATCTGTTGGGATGCGTTTCCGCATGCTGTTTGAGACCGAAGAATCAAGCGTCCGTAGGTATTCTTAGTTGTCTAACTGTAAATTTTGTCAATTTCCTGATCTTTGTGTCCAATTTATTAGTCAATTTTCTTGCTTAAACGTCTCAATTTCCATCCAACCAGGTATATGGGTACAATAACTGGCATAAGTGATCTAGATCCTGTTCGTTGGTCAAACTCCCATTGGCGCTCTGTCAAGGTGAATGTAGCTCAATGTCGGATTGGGAATGTTGTCTGGAGAAGTATTTTTGTTTTTGTGTGTGTATGTGTGTTCAGACATTACTTTTGTTTCCTATTTGTACCATGTATTCACTTCCTTTCCATGTCCATGAGAAGAATTCCAAGAAGTTTCAATTTAAATAAACATTGAAACTGAAGAAAGATCTTCTTTGGGTAATGCCAATCAGTTGGATCTTCTTACATGTGTTCTCTCCTATTTCGACTTGCCTAGATCTTCTATTAGCGATATTAAGATAGCTCCTATTGAAATATGATGTGTGAGTGTAAAGAATAGTACAATTATATGATGTAGATTTACCTGCAAGCCTGCAACCAACAAATGAGATAATGCTATCTCGGCAAAAAGAATAGGGGACTTCTACTGTATGTTAATTAGGCAACATGGGGAATGAGGACAACATAATGTTTTTATTGCCTTTTGGCTTTACTAAAACACGTCATTTTTATTTATGAGGTTACTATTTATTTTTATATCAAATAATGAATGTATAATTTTACATGGTCATGTAGTGAATGGAGTTGGGTGTAGTTGGCCCCAACATTCATATGATAGATTCGAACTTGGCTAAAAGCAAAGAAGTCTTTGAACATAGCATTTTGCATGCTTTATCCTCATAAGCTTCTTGTGAATTGTGAATCATGTGCATAAAGGGCAACTTTTTGCCTTTTAGTTTAATGATAATATTAATTTAAAGAAGACCAATGACCTATATCATAGGCTGGTAATATTTTGTCCCGCTAGACAAGTGGGGTTTCAAGTTTTCTTAGAAGCCAAAAAGTAGGGGATTGGTCATACTCATCATAAACTGCTGTCCCTTGCTCTGTTTTTGAAGGTCACTAGTAGCGAGGCTTAGTTATGTGGTTGTCAGCTATGCAGTTGTAGTAGTTTAATAAAATGCACTGTGCCCTTGACAACTTTGCTGCTAAGTTTATGATTTAACATGGTATTAGTGCTTTGGCTTGCAGTATGGCTTGTGGTCAAGTCATCTTGTTAACTGTTGCTTGTGAGGGAGGATGTTGGTATAGCTTGATATTCATTGTTGAGCCCATACTTGATAGCTATGGATTTTTATCAGCTAGTGAACTAGCACATCCTCTTGTTATTAATGTGAAATGATAAATGGTGATTGCTACTATCTGGTGATGTGATTGTCGCTATTTGGCGTTGCGTAATAAATTAATTGTTTGCATTTAAGAGCTAACTCCTCCTTGAGTGCATTGTGATTTATTTATGAGTTTTGCAAGTGTAGGTTGGTTGGGACGAGTCAACAGCCGGTGAGAGACAGCCACGAGTATCTCTCTGGGAAATTGAGCCTTTGACAACTTTCCCAATGTACCCGTCTCTCTTTCCCCTCAGGTTGAAACGCCCTTGGCATCCTGGAATGTCTTCTTTGCATGGTATATTGCTATCTTTTTTTTTTTTTTTCCTGATTCCTGTAATTGTTTATCCCAACATTTGATCATGTGCATGTTATATAATTAATGAATTATAGTGACGTCAAAAATGGAATCACCTTGGTTTTCAAAAAGAAAAAAATGGAATCTTCGAAGCCCCCCCCCTTTTTTTTTTCTAATAAAATGTGTCTAAGCTCCTCTTTGCGCATTTTGATTTCCTGTACCTGCTGTTTATGGATGTCATGAGCTGAAACTGTATTTTGGATGGCATGCATGGTGAGCAGATGAGCGAATCAATTACCTTTATAGCTGCATTGCCTCTTTACCAACCGTATTTGAACTAGACGATTGTTTAAGATATTTAGTTTGATTGGATCACTTTGCCTTGGATTGCTATGTTCTAGGATCATAGCTATGCTCTTTCTGCGTTTGTTTTAAAAAATAAGCACTTATTTCTGTGGATCCTATATTTTACTTGTGTGCACAGCATTAAGCTCTTGATCATAATAGTACAGCTAATTGATACTTTGAAGTCCTATTAATCGTTAGACATTTGGGTTTTTGATGGTTCCTACTCAATTATCTCATCAATTTTACAGAACGACCAAATGTAAGATAGAATTTGATAAAAACAAATCCAGTGTGGTAGAAAGCAGCCTAACAGAAAAATGAGACCGTGTCTGGTTATATTTGCAACAAATACTACAGGTGTGCTTGTGAGGAAGACCCAAAAACTTGTCCATATTAATTATCAACAGTAGCCCTAAAGAAAATATGAGCTGAAACGACTTTTAGAGGCCTGATACCCTCAGGATTATTTAAGATTGTAGGCTTTGTAGCTACTTGTGATATGGCAAAAGCTATGACTCTTTTCTCGACATGGTGAAGAAAGTGGATTCCTTCAATCAGCTCCCATGGCTAATTGGAAACACTGTTCATTCTGTATTATTTCCTTGCCGAAACTTTCTCCTTTTCTTAGTCGAAGGGTATTGTGAAGTTATCCATGCATCTTAAACTTTGACCATTATTTGGAAGAAATAGAATCTATTGAATTTTGTTAAGTAGTGAATTTTCAAGTGCTTGTTTGATTGTTCACTTGGACTTTTTTCTAATTATTATGATAGGAGCACTGGTCTTTCATGTTTGTTTCTTCTTTTGTTCCCTCCCACCGCCCGAAACAATCTCAAACTATTTTGGTAGCCATAAACTAGTAAAAACCCTTGTACATTTTGCAAGACAGGTAGAACTTTTCTACTGATTTTCTTTACCGATGGTTATATTGCTTTCTCGATCATGATTGTGGATTTTACAAATTCTCGTGTTTTTTTTTATCTATATTTGTGTTTCCCCTTTTCTGTAAGTGGAAACTGGAAAGCTCTGGCTATACCATCTTGGGTATTGCTTGTCCCCTTGGACATGTTAATCATGATTGAAAATGTGATGCAACAACAGCTAAGTTTCAATCCCAAATTAGTTGGATTTGTAAATATGATTTGCATTCCTTCTCTCCTAAACTCTTCCTTCAGTTGAATTCAAAAAATAAAAAAAACTCTTCCTTTAGTTTAGTTTTGTCCAATTATAGTGATTTCTTTTACTTGTCACTTGCTTCTAGACTACGTCACTACGCCTACTGTACCTTAGTTGTGTGTGGTATTATAAAACCAAAATGTGTTTTTGGCACCTAACAATACTCAAATACGAGTCTGGCGTAGCTTGTTTCATGGAAGCGTTACGTGATACGGTATATCTTTGTGGGTACTTTATGAAGTAATATATTTATATTCATTGTTCAGACCTCAGTTAATTTGGGACTGAGGCTATGAATTGTTCCAACCCCAACTAATTTGGGATTGTTGTATTGTTCCAACCCCAACTAATTTGGGATTGAGGTTTTGTTGTTTTTGTTTTGGTAACACTTCTTGTTCAGCTATAATCACTTCCTTGTTAGGTATACAATTCCATCATTAACGAATTTCTATCGTAGCTCAGATAATAAAGATGATGCTGGCCTCATGTGGCTTAGAGGGGATCTTGGAGATCGAGGTTTTCAGTCCCTTAATTTTCAGGGACTTGGTTTAAGTCCATGGATGCAGCAGAGAATGGAACCATCATTGCTAAGAAATGATGACCAGCAGTACCAAGCCATTGCTGCAGCTGCATTTCAGGATATTAGAGCTGGTGATCCTTTGAAACAGCAATATTTGCAATTTCAACAGCCTTTCCAATACCTTCAGCAGTCATGTCCGCCATCGAACTCTCTCTTGCAGCAGCAGATGATGCAACAAACACTTCCTCAGCAAATTCTTCATGGACAGTCACAGAATTTGTCGGAGAACCAGCTTCGTCACCTTGTGCCTCCGGCACTCGATGGCCAGCAGAAGCAGCACCCGCAACAGCATCATCAACAACAGCTGCAACAGCAGCAACAAACCTACCAGGAGGCATTTCAGATGCCAAACACTCATTATCAGCAGGCATCACCTTTGCCTGCTCCATTGAGCCAAAAACCAGATTTCATTGATTCAAATATTACGTTTTCGGCCGCATTAAATCCTTCCAATATGCAACACATGCTGGGTTCTATATGTGCTGAAGGGAATGGCAATGTTCCTTCATTTTCAAGGATCAGCCATTCTATGATGAATGAGCAGCAGCAAAACCAACTATGGACCCCTAAGTTGGAATATCCCCAAAACAGTACTTTCGGCAACACAGTGAGCCTCCCTCCATTCCCGGGGAAGGATAGTGCTATGGAGCCAGTCAATTGCAGTGGAGACGCCCAGGCCCATACACTTTTTGGTGTTAACATTGACTCTTCGCCAATGTTACTTCAGGGTGTTGTCCCCAGTTTAGGTACTTCTTCAATTGACACTGATGTGTCCTCCGTGCCATTTGGAGCTTCCGGCTTGCAGAGTTCCATGTACAGTTGCATGGATGACTCTTCTGGTTTGCTTAATAGCGTGGGGCAAGTTGATGTACAAACCAATACATTCGTTAAGGTAAGTACTCTTTTAAGGTCCTTCCCTTTCTTTATTTTCAACAGTTTGTGCTGATTAAACTTTTTGCAGGTTTACAAAGAAGGGGCAGTTGGGAGGTCACTGGACATTGGCCGGTTCAGCAGCTATGAAGAGCTGAGAGAGGAACTGGGTCAGATGTTTGGAATTGAAGGGCAGTTGGAGGACCCTTTGAGATCAGGCTGGCAGCTTGTATTTGTCGACAGGGAGAACGACATACTGCTCCTTGGAGACGACCCATGGGAGTAAGTACTTAGATCCAGTTATTACATTTTAAAGTGTCATCCATCTCTTCTTTTTGTGGGATGGTTGATGCATGTAGTACTCTAATATTTCGGTGGCACACGGGAGTGTTTTTTCTTCAAGAAGCAATGTCGAATTCTTCAATTGGTGTGGTCCTTTACGTAGGCGTGTTGTGCAGTAGTTTATATGTTTTTATGCTTTCCTCTTTCGCAGGTCATTCGTGAATAACGTCTGGTATATAAAGATACTTTCCCCAGAGGATGTGCATAAGCTCGGGAAGCAAGGGCAAGAATCCTTGAGCCCTACCGGAGGTCATAGGATGAGCAATAGCTGTGACTCTCGTAATCAATCTTCTGGGATACATTCAATGGGCTCGCTTGAATATTAATGCTTAAAAATGGTATGGCATAAATGTTCTTCCTTGCTTTTTTTTTTATATGACTTTATGTGCAACAACGTGAAGTTCGTTACTCTTTTTAATCATTGTGTGGAATGACTTAAAATGCGGTTTGTTTTCTTTGGCTTATGCTTCTATTTTTGTTGTTCGTGTTCATGTATCATCGATGTTGGATTTTGTATTTGCGAATGAGTCATCGACATGATACTTCTCCAAATCAAATTAGCTTCTCTTTTCTCCCCTTAACCTCATTTCACTTGTGCTCGTTTTTTGGTATGCTTTAGCAGAAGATTTTTAATCGACGACTGAACTTTTTTTTTTTTTTTTTTCATCGGGAAATTATGCATGTATCTACCTCCTCGGCAGACTGTGCTTTAATTTCTGAAATTGAGCTTATATTGATTCATGGTTTCATGTTTGACAACTTGCGGAATTTCTATATGCTACTTATTTCGAACCTGTGGAATGAATTAATCTTTCTTTCAACTGATAAATACCAAAATATTTGCTTCAGGTTCTCAAGATCCAGTACCTGCGAGACGCCGGGGGTACTCCCATATGTTCTGTTCAAATCAGTTCTGTAATGCAGGATGATACCGGACTATGGTCCCTCTTCGACGTGACTATCAAATGGTGCAGATTTTCTAGTAACGTTAGCGTTTATGGACTACGAGTAGGACTCTTAATGTGTTTACTTTGTTGTATACATGCATGTGCGTAAAACATATTCCTCGTCCGAACTCGACCCTAGACTCTTCATGTTTTGTTCCTTTACCACTCATGCTATTGCAATTGTCATGTAGCTGTACTGTGAATTATACACAAGAAAACTTTTGATGGCAATTGCCCCAGTTATTAGAATCCTAAACTGATTAGGGCAACTTTGAAGTTGAGTCATGGCCAGAAAAAAAATGTTCTGTGAATCAAATATTGGAATTCTTAATCTTAGTAATCTTAGTTCATGCAGATTATATATGTAGGTTCATGTTCTTGTTGCTTTGAATGTGTTTTTGGTACACTGGCCTACTTCTCACTCTCAATTTTCATTGTCTTCATGAAATGAAAGCTTTTAGAAATCTGTCTAACAAATGTTGAAACTTATGTTCTATTATGAATACACTCTTGAAGTTTTTTTTTTTTTTTTTTTTTTTGTTTTCTCAAATTGTGTACAAAATTAAGCATGATGTTGAATATATGCCCATGAAGAAAGTTCAATGTTTGATAAATTATAAATGTTGTAGTACTCCATTTCCTTGAGTCCTGGATTAGTCGAGGTTATGCCTCGCTGTGTATCTTGACAATGATAATAATAAAAAATCTTGTTGCGTTTAGGAATAGTGAAGTGTTAGGTCCTTGTAATTTGCTACTCTAAGGTATTGTTATTGTGCTATTGACTTTCACAGACTTTGCCAAACACAAAGTTGGACATCTTTTTGATGAAAAGGTTAATTGCCATGTTTGGAAGCTGAATGTGTTTTGCATAAGAAACCAACAACTCCTACATGGCTACATGAGTCAAATCTACCTTCACAACCTTGCTAGTGATTTTTCGTCCATCTTATTAAATACTCTCTCAGGGTTATTTATATAAGTCGTTTTTGAAAAAATTTATTGTTCAAAATTGTAAGTCATTTTCAAAATTTAAGAGTGTATTTATTGCATTTTTATTTATTTTACCCTTATACAATTTAAATATTTATGATTATTCGATTTTTTCAATTTATTTAGGCTTTGTTTGATTGCAAAGAAAACGTTCCATAAGAGAAAAAAAAATATTTTCTTAAGAAAGTTTTCCTGAGTAAATGTTTATTAGAAAATTTTCTTACATGTGTTTGATTGCACATATAAGAATTTTTCCTCTTAAAACTCACCAACAAAAAGTTTTGTAATAAAGAGGAAAACTTACAATATATATTAAATGTATTATTTTTTATATTTAAAATATAAATTTATAGATCTCAATATGAAAACTTGATCATTTTCTTAAAGAAAATTTAATTTGCTTACTTCAATATGTGAGAAAATATATGAGTCTTAATATGAAAACTTGAAAATAGTGAAAAAATATTCCGCGAGAAAGTTTTGGTAATCAAACGTAAAAAATATAATTTTTTCATGAAATTTATTATTTTTCTTAGAATATTTTTTTTTTCTATTATATCAAACAGGGCTTTAATGTCAAAGGATATATATGTAAATTACACTGATAATTAAAGTTGTTTTATTCTTATGTCTTTACTTTAAATGACTTTTATAAATATATGGAGGAAGTATATTTTGACATGAATGCATATTAATTACTATTTGTAATAAGTAAAAAATGCGTGTAGAGATGCTTGTAATAGTAAAATATTATTTTTGATAATTTAAGATGCCAAGTGTGCAGCATGTGCTCCAGTTAACCATTCGCAATGAATGAATAAATTTAGTAAAATGGTATAAATGTTCCCAATCTGTTTATTAGTATTTTTTTTATTTAAACCACCAAACATTCAGACTATCTAATTATTTCAAATTCGTATTGAGTCAATAGTTAAGTAACAACTAGCAACTTCTACACTTTGATT
Source organism: Stephania yunnanensis (assembly GCA_039657365.1). Taxonomy (NCBI): domain Eukaryota; kingdom Viridiplantae; phylum Streptophyta; class Magnoliopsida; order Ranunculales; family Menispermaceae; genus Stephania; species Stephania yunnanensis. The sequence continues at coordinate 1,751,450 of CM077589.1, forward strand.
TTTTAAGTAATTGTTTATGACCCTTGCATTAACATGTTTTTTTTTTTTTTGTTAAATATGCATCAACATCATATGCTTCATTAATTCTTTAAACGAAATTTATTTACTAAATATCTATTTTTTTCAAATATCATTTTTAACTTGATTCTCCTTAAGCAAGGATTGAGTTTGAGTCTCTTAGATGAAAAAATTGAGTTGGAAGGCCGCCCCTTGTATAGAGCCAACAACGCAAAAACGTGAATTTGTTAATACAATTGACACCTGATACTAGGTGAAAAATAAAAAAAAATATCATTCTTATTTAGTTTTTGATACACTGTATTGTCAATATTAAAATTATAAAAAATGCTAGGATGCCCTATCACGAACACGCAGGTCGGACATGCACTTGTCGTTCATCAATAATACACCTCGAGATACGTGCAAACTCGAGAGAATCAATAACAATTGCAGAGTGAGTATCTAGCCGGAGCACCAAAAAACATTTACTCAATAAAAAAAAGTAGCAACCATAGTAACAAACTAACAACATAAAAAAGAATAGAAACCTTTACCTCCAAAAAAAAAAAAAAAAAAAAAAAAAAAAAAAAAAAAAAAAACCAAATCCAATCTTGATTCATCTGCAGAGATCCTCCCCTATCAAACGGCCATAACTCTCCACACGTGGCCCAAGCAAGAGATGAGTCAACAATTTCAAAAGTCATCAAAATTTCTCTCTGATGTATCATGTGTGAACCAACGGACACCAAAACATCAGCATTTGCTGTACCGCCAAAGATAATAAAACCTATATCAACCAAGTGCTCAACCGCACCAAGCCCTCTCTCTCTCTCTCTCTCTCTCTCTCACAAAATCGGGAGCTCTGCCTTTCCAATCCCACCTCTGTTTCTATTCTCTCCCCCAATTTAGAAACTTTTCTCCCCCAAATTCTCCTCTTATAGCCCGATCTGTGCCTACCCAGATCGGATCTACGCCTCTCTCGCCCAATCTCAGTTGCCCTAATTGCAATTCCGCCGATTTCACGACCTGGGCAGTCTTTAATTTGGTGTTTTTCGATAAATTCGGGCCAAAGATTTGATTTTTAGGGTTTTTTAGGGTTTCTGAGTCTGCCCTGAAAGAGGGGTTTTTTAGGGGGCTGCGATGAATCGTGATTCGACCCAGGTTGGGACCGCGGTGGCGGCGACGGCGGCGGCGGCGGTGGAGGATGAGGCCGTGAAGAGGAACACGGATTGTGTGTACTTTCTTGCGTCGCCTTTGACTTGCAAAAAGGTATCGCCTTTTGGGTTCTGTGTTGGTTTTTCTCAGTTCTGGGTGTTTTTGGGTTTTGGGGATTTGGGGGTTTTGGAGGTGTATGTGGAGTTGTGAATCTTGTATTTGATGTGGGTGGGTCTTTGTTGATTAGGGTTTTTGGTGTTTGTGGAGTTAGTTTTGTTTTAGGGTTTGTTTGTTTTTTTTTTTTTTGTGTGTTTTCGTTTGGTTTTGATGTTTTAGGGTTTCTTTAGTTCTTGTTGATCATCAGATGATATTTTATGGTGGTTAAGTGTGGATCTCCATATTAGTTATTGAATCTTATTGATGGGCATTGAAGATTAGTTCTTATTTGATCAAATTAAGAGAGTATTATGAAATTTCATAGATCATAGATTTAGTTTTGAAATGTTGTAGATTTGTGGAACTATTTGTTGAATGCATGTTGATTATGTGAAGATTATCTATTATCAAGCTGTTTAGTTGATCATGAACAATGTAGAGATGTGTGAGAGTTTGTATGTTAATGGATGCTGTAGTTCTTACTTTTTGATTGTCTGCATGTAGTTAAGAGCTAATAAGGAGTTTAAACTAGTTTGCGCGCGAAGTAAACTGGATGTATTTGTCTCGCTGTTTGATTGTCCGCGTGTAGAGATGTATGGGAGTTTATACGGTCTCTTTCTAGTTTTCGGCCTTACTTTGGCGAGCTTTCTTCCGCGAAACTTGAGTACTATTATTTGTTTCTATATTTGTTGTGGCTATATTCAAATATTAGTAATGTTCCAGTGTGGATTATTTGTATCTTTTAATGATTAATTGTAACTGTGAGCTGTCGGTACTGGTCTTCTACGTATAAATATCATGATAATTGATGGTAGGCTATTGATAAAATATCATTGTTACCTGAGCTCTGCTACTTATGTCTACAAGTGGGCATATTTGAACATAGTATCTTGTGATTCAATGATATTCTTTTGTCGTCGATTCTAAAATAAGATAGCCATGATGGGTCCCCTCGGATTCAATCTTTGTTTCTTTTTTCGCCTCTTTTCCTTCCTTATGCCTTGCAGGCCACGTGTTCTTACTGGATTTAGTCGATAGATTGGTGATGCTTACTATAAATATGCATTTGATTCAATTTCTTGTTTTTTTTTCGTTACGCTCGGTTTCATATTGCTTGAGTAGGACCTACAATGCCACGTGGTTTGTAGTGCGATCTTTTGTTATGACTATTACTGAGAACATTTATTTAATTAACCTTTTTGTCCGTACTTTTTCTCAGGGAAGTGAATGCGAATACCGTCACAGTGAGGAAGCTAGAATTAACCCGAGGGATTGCTGGTTTTGGACAAATAGTGGCTGCTTGAATCCCAAATGCCCATTTCGACATCCGGTACGTCACTTTTTTGACTACTGTACGTTTGGCTATTGTTCTTATTTGCTATAATTTATATGAAGTGGTTGCAAATGATATCAAAAGTATTATTGTGTTTCTACCAAAAAAAAGTATGATTGTGCCATCCTTCACTCCTTTCGTACATGGGATAATTAATTATACATGCTTAGCTTTAACATTCTTTCCTTTCTGATCATTTAGTATTGAATCTGAATACCATGTATCGATGCGTAATATTCTGTTTCAGCCACTGGATGCACTGTTGGGAGGTTCCGCTGCAACTTCTGGAAAACCATCTTTGCCCGCACAACCTACAGTACCACCAGCACAGTTCTATGCACCCAATGCCTATGGTTACAATACGGGCAAACAAGCTACACTGTGCTACTATTTCCAGAAGGGGCATTGCTTGAAGGGCGACCGTTGCCTCTTTATGCACGGTCCGCAGCCTGTTGATGGTACAACTCCACAGCCTCCAGTTCCTCCTAAGGCTCAATCTGTTGCCGGGACTCAGAATGCTAGAAAAGATCTTGTAGAACCCAAAAGGAATGCACAATTGACTAAATTGCCTCAAGCAAGTGTTTTTAAGCCTGTTCAAGTGGTACCTCCAGCCAAAGCATTCACAAAAGCTGAAGCTCCAGTGGTGGAAAATGGAAAAGTGACTGAGAAAGTTATGCTGGTACGTGCCCCATTTGATGATGAACCCCCTAGGTACAAGCAATCAAATGTTCCTTCGGTCATTGGTGGGAATCCTATGCTGAGGCCTCACCGTAGTCGCCAGACTCAGCCATTGGATGAGCGGAATCTGCGAAATGGCAAGGAACCCGATGAGTTTTTGAGGGAGTCGTCTCCAGGCTTTGATGTTCTTGTGGACAATGATCTTCAGGATGCTGATTATTACCAGAATGAAGATAAGTTTGGGAGAAGTATGGGGCATGATGAAAGACAACTGAATTCTCAGAATGAATTTGAATATATCCCTTCGGTGGTGGCTGATTACAATTCTATTCCAAAATATGATAGAGAAACTCTAAATGATCCACGGGTTTACGAGCAGTATGGTCGAGTAAAAGATCAGCATGGTCGGGAACAGCGTCGGGCTTCCTCTGAGAGAGCTTCTGCAGGCTCATATCTTTCTGAAAGGAGAGGCTTCGCAAGGGCAGACAGCCCTGATCAGTTCGATGAGTCAGATCTGCGGCATCGCCTTTCAAAACAAAGAAGGGTTGGTGAGTCAAGATCAGCTGTTAGCTCTGACCGTCGTGCAGACGCCTATAGGAGGGATGACCGTGGCTTACGTGGTGAAGATCAAAGATACCGGGTTCATGAGAGTTCCAGAAGCAATCGCTTGCAGGGTAGATTGTCGCATTTTGGGAGATCTTCACCGGAGGGTGACCAAAATGATTCTTACTCAAGCAGGGAGGCTGACAGGAGAAGAAACTGGGGTAGAACATCACCGGGCAGACAAATAGCAGCCTCTCACCAGGGAAGGCTCCAAGATAGGCTGAAGCGGCGGCTAGAAGATGACACCATCTCTGAAGGAAGAAGTCTGCGTGGGTCAATTTTTGTAGGCGAGGATAATGCAGATTTTGTGCCTCCTAAGAGCTTGTCAGAGCTAAGAGGCTCGAAGGTTTCTTCTGCCGGCGACCGCCGTCAAGTAATGAGCCAAGAACTGGCCCCATCCAGAGAGCTGAGAAACGCTAGGCTGGGGAGAGTTGGTGGTCTTCAAGAATCAGAAAATTCTCTTTCCTTCGAGGGTCCGAAGTCTTTAAGTGAGATTTTGAAGAGAAAAAGAGGAGAGAAAGCAGCGGCAGCTTCTGGGAATGACTTGGCTTTCAACATTGAGGAGGAACCCAGGCCCGACGACGACCTGTGAATGAAGATGATGTAGAAGCTGGTGAAGTAACAGATGTCGTCGACATTTCTGAACTGAAGGAAAGTGAGGCTGAGCCGCTAGATGCGGTGATGTTGGACAAAGGAGACAATCAAGAGCTTGAGGAATATGATCAGCAAGAAGGTGAATATGATTATGAGGACGCTGATGGCGCAGAAGGAGAATATGCAGAAGGCGAGGGAGAATATGCAGAAGGCGAGGAGAAGAATATGCAGAAGCCGAGGAAGAAAATGCAGAAGGCGAGGAAGAAAATGCAGAAGCAGAAGAAGAAAATGTAGAAGCAGAAGAAGAATACTTGGATGACGATGACGGCGACGATTTTGAGAAGCGAATTGGTATCGTGTTATCTTGAAGAGAGAGGGAGAGAGAGCATTCTTGGATTGCTGTTGCAAATAACTTTGGGGGTAGCTTGGCTTCTATTTGAAATTATGGCTGCTATTCAAGATGACAATGTAGCATACAAATCATCATTTAGCTTTGTTATGCTGGACAAGAATTTTTCATTGTACTAGTGAAAGGAAGCCATTAATCTGGCTGTGTTTTAAGTGGAGTTGAGGACTTAATCTGATTATGCTGAAAAAGCTGTGAGAAGGGTAGACATGATTTATGAGGATGCACTACTGAGTTAAGATTTGTATGACTGTCAATGAACCTAGTAGATTTTTACTGTTGAATTGGAAATTTTGATGTCAAGCATGTCACTGCACCTTCTTTTGGGTCTTTGAATTCCTGACAACTCTCTCTATACTGGAATTTGAATTTGATTTTGATTTCAAACTTGTGTAGAATTGCAAGGTCAGGTTGGTTTCTGTTCTGCTTATTTTTGAACAACTAGTTTCAGTTTTAAATAAGTTGGGGTCGGCTATGGGAATTAAATTTTTATGATTAATTTTATCGAACCAACGACCGATTGGTTCAAGTGTTAAGGAACTTAGTTCCCTACATCGATCACCGGATTGTTGTTCATCGAGTTTATCTCTCTTTGGATAATGTGTGTTGCCATTGGAATCACTTCTATTTCTACATTAAGCATATATCAACTCATCATCAATTATTCACAGTAGATCAGTTTCCTGAAAGCATCACCAATTCACAATTTTTAGATACCATACACACATATATTGATGTCATCTAAGCGTGGCAATTTGGGCCTTCACGGACAAAGACCTCATGTCCGAATTAAAAATCAGCAAATTCGCTGATTACTTAACATGAGATGAACATTTTTCATATATAGCTTCTAAACTATAAGATCCTACTTATAGAAAACTAATCTTATTTGTGTCCATTAATTTGTGCATCAACTTTTTTGCACACAAAATCGATGTGTTTTAAGAGACACCAACAACGAGTATCGAGTATCGATTTAGGATGTCTAAAATGGATCATCCTACCACTACCATTTACTTTTTTATGTAAGAATAATATAAGATAATGTAGTTTTTAATCTGCTTATTTTATTTAGGGCCCTTATATTTACAAATAGCAAGTTGCAGTTACAAGCGATTATGTTGCTCATTTCATATATCAAAACACAATCAAGACAAATTAATATATAGTACACTCCAACATTTTTCAAGAGCAATGTTAAATAGCAAATTAATCTAGGCTTGTTGGGAAATGCTAGAATGACAACACAAGTCATAACATATTGCATAACAACTTATGTGGCGTGTAAGTTCAACATCAAAATCACATAAAAAGATGGACCTACACTCCATTTTGATGTGGGGCCCACACGCCATCGGCTGTTGTGCAATGTGTTGTGATTTAGTGTTGTCTTTTTAACATTTCCGAGGCTTAAAATATCAATTGTAGATCCTTAAAGATGAAAATGCCACTGCAGCCGAGGACAGGATGACCAGAGCTTCATGGGTGATGGAGGAGCTGGGTACTTGCCCCCTTGGCCCTGCAAAACACAGACCACCACAATGGCAATCAAACTCAAGTTTGAGAAATCCAAGTTAGGTGTTTGGACCAGCCTGCACATACCTATTTGTTGTCTAAAAGGATCTGAACAAAGTTGTTATAAATTCAAGCCGAATCTAGACAAAGATCTTTCGGCCCTCTAAATCAGGACTGATTTTAAGAGAAGTCTTAGTTATCTTATAAGGTTTTACTCCAAAAAAAAAAAAGGAAAAAAAAAAGAATCTAAATAGTAATTTAATTGGGAGAAATTCAGTAATTCTTTAATTTAAAATTGTTTGTAGCCGACTTTAGCAATTTGGGATTGAGGTTATGTTGCTAGAGAAATGATAGATTTACCCAAAAATGATACTCGTCAATGCACCTGCTGACGCCAGCTTCTGAAAACCAATTGCTTTCGGGTGGGATTCACCCGGTTCACGTGCGTGTCCGGGTGTCATTTTCGGGTCATTCTAGCATTTGCCATGTTATTGTTTGTAAGCGTGGAATTATATTTCGGTCCACTCATTACCAACAAATTAGTAAAGATAGACATGGTTTAGTTAAGACCATTATATATATTGAAAGATGTTAGGGTGATTTAGTGACACTTGTGACGGTGTTTATCCATTCACGCATCGGGATTTGTGCATATACATCAATACATGAAAAGATGGATACCATCACCGTCGGGTGTCCATTCCGAGTGTCTCAAAATGGGTCATCTTAGTATTTAATTTCCTTAAGTTATTACTTATTACCATTGTTTGGTGGGGATGGAGCACTTGGATTTGGTGGTTGCAGTGCTGATGAGGGTGATGGTGGTGACAGAGGTCCCAATATAATCCCATTGCAATCTGCACCTAAGCTACCTGTAAAACAAATTCCAAATTATGATCCTCCTTAATCAAAACATGTTCCACATCTATCTTACAAAAAAATAAAAATAAAAGAAATTAAAGTACTGGTTATATAACTAAGTAGATACTAAATTTACATTGTTTGAAACAAGGCATGGCTGTCATGTTCATCAAATTTCCTGACCCTTCATTGCATTTACAGAGATGCCATGTTCCATTGGCAACACAAGTTCCATCTCCACACCAAGTCATTGCACAAGCTGCAATCATAATTAATTAACAATTGAATCAAACATTATTAACTGCTTAATTACCATCATATTAATTTAGTCCACTTCAGTAAAAATGTATTGATTTGTTTCATCAAATGAAAGTTTACTGTCAGTGAAATTTGGTAATGTAGGAAATGGAGGGAAAGGAGGGGAAGCCGACGGCGGAGCACTGCCGCCGCAATTCATATCTAGCGTGCCTACGTACCCGAGAAAAAAAAAAAAAAAAAAAAAAAAACCCGGTTGGTTAATGAATCATTCAACCTCCTAAAGTAAGAAAATCACTAATGAACAAAAATTTCTTGCATACTTACAATTAGGAAGAACACAGGAGGGGAAGGTCATAGGACCTAGTTTAATAGGCTTCCATCCGGGGAAGCAATCGCATTCGAATGGAAAAATCGAAGCGGCGTTTGAAGGCCTGCATGTTCCTCGCCCGCAATCGACTAAATCGCAAACTGAGTAATCAGATTTGACACCATTAATCAACAAGAAGAGGAGAGCAGAGATGATGAAATTCATGTTTAAAGTAGTCCTATGGTAGTGATAACAAATAAAATGTACATGTCCTAAGTAGATACCAATAATAATATGAAGTGCTTTGTTGGAAACTCAGTCTATCTGTTTAAATTCCTTTTGGTGTTTTGGCTGATAATTAATGTTTGATGTTGATTTGTTATGAATTAAAGCAAAGACATAAATTATAATAAGACAGCATAAATGCTGTTCTTCTTCCATGAACTTCTTGAGCATTAATATAGGAAAAAAATATTTAGTACTATGTACTATTAATTGAACAATTTGTGCTTACATTTTTTTTTTTTTAATAATCATGGGTGGTCGAAATTTTTTCAGCTGATTCGACTAATTACATGAGATTTAATCGGGTGCCACAACCTCATAACTTAAGAGAAATCAAGAGAATATAATGTAGTTGTTAAGAATTGAATCCATGATGAATTTTGCCTCAATCAAAGCTATCGTGCGCCTTTCTTTATCACTACACCACACTCGTTGGGACTATTTATGTATTATCAATACTAAATGGGCTTCAAAACATAATTATAAAATATTATGACAAAACTTTGTTTAGAATGATACAATGGTAAGTGATTGATCTCACAATTCATCATTAAGAAATCTTGTTACAATTTTAATCAACTTAGCAGTACAAAACTTGCTTTTACATCAATTACAGCAATTATGAATAGAAGAATTGGGATACTTTTGAATGTCAATTTAGCCAAAACAATATTGAAAATGCCAAAATGCCTAATGACAGGACCAATGATGCTTGGTGTGACATGGAAAAACTTGGTACTTCTGGCCCTGCAAAAACATACAATCACCAAAGCTATTAGTGAACAAAAGTTTGATACATGAATAGTAACTAATAAGATGGACGAGACATCTCTCGCTAAAAGACAAGATTTAAGGAGGTCGTGGTTCGACTCTTACCGGTGCCGACGGGCTTAATGGTGGTGCTTATGATGACTCAAAATTGCATTACAATCTGCACCCAAGCTACCTGCAACAAGAAGCAATCCAAAGTTTGTTGACAAGAATGCCTTGGAGAGGCAGAAAAAAAAAAAAAGGGACACCTACAATTATAAAAGAAAAGAAAAAAAGTTCGGACATCCATGATTATAAGAAAAAAAAAATGTAATAGAGACAATGTTTAATGTAGATGTATACATTTTCTTAAACAAGGCATGTTTGTCAAGTTCATAAGATTTGTTGACCCTTCATTGCATCTACAAGATGTCCTGTTTCATTTGCCACACAAGTTCCATCTCCACACCAACTCATTGCACAAGCTGCTATCAAAGTTACTCAATTAGCATTGGCATTGGAAAATAAAAAATAAAAAACGTATAATTAGTTTCACGAAGCGCGCTTAATTTATATACCGTCGGTGAAATTGGGGAGTCCAAGCAGAGGAGGCAATGGCGACGGTGGAGGAGAACTACCGCCGCAACCAAAATTGATTGTGCCTACAAATTTTAAAAAGAAAACTCAGTTAACTACTAAGTGAACATTTTTTTATTTTTAATTTTTTTAATTTTTGTTGTTGTATTTGAAATGCAAAAGAGAGGGAAATTAAGGCAGATTGATTTTGATTAAAATTGGGAAGAATGCAGGATGGTAGGATCACAAGGCCTACTTGAATCTGCTTCCATATCCAGTGAAGCACTCGCATTCGTAAGGAAACGTCGAAGGGGTATCGCTCGAAGGCTTGCATGTTCCTTGCTCGCAATCGACGAAATTACAAGCCGAGTTATCACACTTTGAACCAGTAATCAGCAAGAACAAGAAGAACAAACCATAGATGGTGAGATTCATGTTGTTGTGTTGTAGGAAAAATGGTGTTGGTGTTGTGTTGTGTTGTAGAGAGTACCAATATATGTATGTGCATGCTCTCTAAATAGTTGGAAACTCAGTCATAGTTCATTTATAAGTTTTTTGTTTCTTGGTTGATTTGTTATTGATAAGGTAAAATATTTATTGTCATTATTTGTTCAACCAAATACTCTGGTATGAAAAAGGATATGATTTAAACCTTGTGAGTTTATATAGGAAGACTTGATCTGTACCTAGACTGGTCTGTACGTAGGTGCATAACACGTTCCATAATTTTACCAAATATTCTCGATTGATTCACTTACAGCTGGACAAGATATCTTTGCCAACCCACATGTATACGTTTAGCTAGGAGAAGATATTCGATTGCCAACATGCAAGTTAATCAAGGCATGGTTCATTTGATCAATGGAGAAAGAAGGAAACAATATATTTGCCACCTCATTTGATTGAAGACATATATACAAGGTAGCTTCTACAAGAAATTCATTGTGTATGATCTTTTATATATTGATGTAATCACAAAAAAAAATTCATCTCCAATGCTAAAATTTTCAATATTACTATGAGACAAGAGCTTTCGAGAGATTTTTTTTTTTTTTTTTAATGTACACACACTAGGTTAAGGGGACTTAACCGATTCATCAAAGGGATCTTGGGCATCAAGGGGACTTGGGTATTATGTAGGATCGATTGTAAGGGGAGTGAGTAGTGTAGCAAAGTTTGGTGAGTGATTCACTAGCTAGATGAGGGGTCACCGGTTAAGAACTTTTAATAAATACGTACATCACCTGAGCGTGGCTCCGCAAACATAAACGGAATGTCCGAACTGTGATAACAATTTCGTTTCTTTATTTAATTTTCTTTTTGCTTGCTTTATTGCTGTTTTTCATGATTGCAGTGAATTGATCGTTTACAGTTATGAGTTAATTAAGCATTGACAGGACCAAGGAGCATAGACATTAGATGACACAAATGTAATTGACATTGTAATAATTCCATAAAAGCTAATAAGCTCTCATGGGAAGAAAACAAAACCCAAGAATGTATAAGTAAATTTTTCTTTCATCGATCAATTCAATAACATACAAGGAATTGATTAAGCAATATAAGACAATGAAACGTTAATTAGAAAATGAATATATCCTATCTAAAATTAAAGGAAAATAGTAGAATCACAACAACAATGTCACACCACTAGATACATTAGCTTACAATAGTCTTCTATGTGACTTCGACTCACGTGTTATATGTCCGCATCTTGAAGCACATATAGATGACTCTTGTATGAGCTAACGTGTTTTATAGTGTGATATGATATTGTTATTATAACATTTCTCAAAATTAATTGGTGGCTCCCCTAGTTGAACATTTGCTTACCTTCAAAAATGAGGTTAAGGGTTGAGGTTTTTTCAAATGGGAGTTCAATTTAATTATTGACTAGAGTAGCGAATGGAAATGCTAAAATGACAATATTATGTCATAATAGAATGCACACAACTAGAACTAGGCATATTCATTGGGTCGGGGGCCCGCTAGGCCCGCCCGACATGGGTCGGGCTTGGTCTTATAAATTGAAGACTGGCTTGGCTCTAGGCTCGCCCGCTTTGAATAAGAAATGTATTTTTTATAAATATCTTGTATGAAAATTAATACTTTATGTATATAAAAATAATGCTAGATTTGAGGTCGTGAGGTTCAAACCTACACCTTCATGCTCATTTGAATAGATTCTAATCATTTCACCACCCACTTTTTTTTTTGGCTAACTTTTGAAACTTAATAAATATATTTAACTTTTTTAAAAATAATAATAAGTCCTAATTAGGTCAGCCCAAGCTCGGCCCAAACCTAGCTTGGGCTTTGCCCCATCAAAAGTCGGGCCTGAGTGAGCTTGGACAAGGCCTTAAAAAAGCTCGCATTAGGCCGGGCCGGGCTGGGCCCACTCACGCCCGCCCAGGCCTGCTTGTTGAACAAGTCTACACACAGCTGCTGATGTGGCTCATAAAAGCACACACCCAACACTTCATTTTAATGTGATGCCCACAAGCCACATCAGTCGTTGTACATTTTATTATGGCACAATACTCCCAATGGTGAAAATACGTTCCTAAAAATAATTATCTAATAGTTTATAGTAATATTATTATATTTGATATCCTACATTTACTTGAAGACAATGCAATTAACATGAAATGATAAAGCGCATGCGTCGTGTAATTTAACTAATCACATTCGATCAATTATTGATGTGTTGGAGTGGTTCAACACTACAACTTAAGATGATATCTCGAGGTTGAGACTTCAAGAACATAGAAAACACCGCTAATAGAGCTTTACTTTTAGTAGGCCGATACACATGGAGTCTGAAATAATCGGTTAAGTCTGAATAATTAGGTGGTATAGATAAAAAAAAAAAAAATAAAAGAAAATAATCTCATCCTCAACTTGCCATATAACCACAATGTCGTCACGAGTACCGGATCACTAACAATGACTGACGACACCACCAACCAAAAAACACAAAATTACCAACAAAACCTCCCCGCATCGAACAAAATTCAAGAGAGACAAAAGGGCATTTCAGTCATTTCCACGACGTCTATCTCACTCACTCACTATCTCTTTCGCGCTCTCTCGTGCATTTCATCTCCAACAACCACAACAACAACAACAACAACAAAACCTAAAACACAAATCGATCAAACCAAAAACCCTAAAAACCAAAACCGCAAACCCTAATCGCTCCCAAAACCCTAGCGAGCGTTCATGGATTCTCTCTCCAGAGGAGCTCAAATCTTCAAAGGCGCCACCTTTATCAGTCCCGAGCCTAAACTCGTTCGTTCTTCACGTTCTTCGGGTTCTTCGGATCTCTTCTTCTGCGGTAACTCTCGATCTAGGGTTTCTACTAGGGCAAGCATTACATCGAGTTTGAGACCAGAAATTGAGAGGAACAATGGCTTGATTCAGCGAATTCAAGGCGCCGGGAAGGTTTTGATTCTCACGGCGGCAACGGCGCTGATGGTCGGGAAGTTGTCGCAGTTTCCGGCGAGAGCGGAGGCTCCGGTTGCGCTAGTTGATGAGGAGAAGAGCGAGAAGCGCGATAAGAGCGAAGAGGCGGAGGAGACTCTGTTGTCGGAGTTCTTGAATTCGAGGCGGGAAACGGCGGATGAATTGAAGGGTGTGGTGATGAGGAAGCTGGAAGACGGCGAGGACGAAGAGGCGTTGAAGATATTGAGGGGATTGGTGTCGGCATTGCCGGCGGAGGTTCAATGGAGGGTTTTGATGGGGAGATTGCTTAGTGAAATGGGGGAAAAGGGCGAGGCCCGGAAGGTTTTCGATGAGGTTTTGTCGCGGAACCCGCTGTGCTTTGAAGTCCTGTTCTTGAATTCTCTGCTAATGGATCAAATTGGGGAAGGCCAAGCCGCGCTGCAACAGCTTCACAACGCCCTTGAGCTCGCGGAGAATTCGGGAAATTCTGTGATTGAAAAGAATAATGTGAGGTTGATAATGGCGCAAATTTACTATCTTCAGAAGAATTTCGATGAGGCATTGAAATGCTACCAGGAGGTTTCGAGAGAGGACCCGAAGGACTTTCGGGCTTACTTCTATCAAGGCATAATTTATCATAAGCTTGATAGGGATGAGGAAGCGAATGCGCAATTTGCAAAGTGTCGCGAGGCTTCTCCTGAGAAATTTGATATCGAAGTGTTCTTGCAAAGCACATTGTCAAGAATGAAAATCTATGGAACTGATAATTGAAATCGGGACTTGGAGCGAATGATTGGAGGTCAGTTTCACAAAGACATCTTCTGTTCAATAAAATTGTTGTACTATCTGCACTTCATTTTTCGTGTTGCCCTTGAAGTGATACTATTAGAAACTGAATGAGAGCTTGATTTATGAAAATAAAAAGAATTGCCGCGATTCAATTTGACGAATAGCTTGTTCTTGTTGGCTTGATTAATGATTTTGAATGTACCTTGCAAACTCCTTTTCATTTTACTATTCTTTTTTGCATAAATTATTAGTCTTTGAAAGTCCTGCCCTTATGAAGACATAAAAGATATGAAAAATTGCTCAGTCACGTTACATTTGTATATAGAAATTAGTTACCCAAGAAGGACACAAGGGGATGAAACTTGAGGTAGACTTATTACATAAATAATTCTCACTTACTAGACCATCGTTAAATACCCGAAAATGGAATGTGGGGTCATCCTCACGGATATAGATATGGTTTGTTGAAGTATGGTACAAATTGAGACTTGATTTTCTCATCTTCCCACTGTAATTCTCCAACCAGTCAGAAGGTCCATTTATACTTTTCAAAGTGCTCTGAGCACTGCTGCAGTCAAACGGTAGCTTCAGAAGTTGAGGGCTCCAGTTCACTGCAATTACTTCCAAAGAAGGAAAGGGCAATGCATGCTCACATATGCTATGTAAGCTTGGTAGAGCTGTTAGAGTTAACCTCCTAAGCCTTGAGAAGGGATTCATCTTTGCAATTGTTGTTCTGTCCTCATTACTTATTATTGTTTCTAGCCCCCAACAATTGTCGACGTACAAATATTTCAGGTTTGGAAGATACAAAACCAACGTGAGGTCCTCCAAAGCATGGCAGTCTTCAATATATACATAATCGAGCTTTTGAAAGCATTGGTGGGATGTTGATCCTTTCTCACATGTAATGATCAAATCTGAGAGATCAGATAACTGTAGTTCTTTTAAGCTTCTGAAGAGACTGATTGTCTCTTTCTCCACCTCTTTGAAATTGATGCTTAGGTCTTTGAGTGAACACTGACAGATTGTAAGTGATTGTAGGTTTTTCATGCCCCTGAGGTTGAATTGAGTTAACCTTGATGGTGTTAATGCTTCTGATATGGTTGCAAGTGATGATGACGATGAGGATGATGAGGGCGATTCTAATTTGAGTGAAACAAGGCCGGGACATTGACTTATCTCAAGATATGTCGTGCACTCTCGTATCTTCTTACTGTTGAGTAATTGATGGAGCACGAGTGTGGAACACACGGTGAGTTCAAAAGCACTTAAACTTTCCAAATCTTCTAATTCTGTTAAACTGACTTCCCCATCATCCTGACATTCTCTTCATTCTCTTCAACTTTCCAATTCCGATAACCACCTTCCCGTATATTCAATATTTGCAAGTTAGATAAACTTGATAATACCCTTTGCTGAATCATTTCTAGGAAAGTCATACCAGATAAATTTAGGTATCTTAGTTTCACCAAATTCTTAAGCTCACCAGGCAATTGTTTGATACGACTATATGAGAGATCTAGAAATTGCAGTTCCACCAAATGAGTAATGCTCTTGGGCAAATGTTCAATGGAAGTCGATGACAAATTTAGAACCTTAAGAGCGGGCATGAATTGGAAAAATGTGTCGCTTAAGTTCCTCAGTGTTTGGTTATGTTGAAGCAAAAGGGTTATCAAATTGGTACATGTTGTTGACGCATCTTTCAATAATTCTATATCATTATGCATCAGAGATATTCTTTGTGCCTCACTCCATTTCTCAGTTATAGTTGCTTCAGACAAATGAGCTCCTGATTTTACCAAATTCTTGTCCACTCTTTCGCAACATCCATTGCCTATCCATATCGCCATGTCTCTGATCACGTCATGCATTTTCACAGTGATGTTTCTGTGAGCATCACTCTCCAACAAGCAAACATCTATAAGAATTCCAATGATGCTATACCCCTTGTCATAAGCCTCATTTAGATTTTCAAATCCATCTAGAAACCCCTCGCCGATCCAGTGTCTTATAATCTCATCATTTGTAATGCTATGGTCTTCAGGGTAGAGGGAATAATATAGGAAACAAGATTTGATGGTGTCATCTTGTAAATTATCATAGCTGAACTTTAAGAGAGGAAATACTTCATTTCCCATACCTGAAAACTCTGATGTGGATTTTCTCAGCAATGTTAAGGCATGCCTCCACTCTTGCGGCGTCTTCTTGCTAGCCATGGCCCTTCCAGTAGCAATCAGTGCAAGGGGTAGACCACCACATTCTCGTGCAACCATCTCAGCTAATTCGGGTATTTCCGGATCAAAACTTAAGGCTCTTTCGCCAACTTTTTCCTTGAAAAGACTCCAAGCTTTGTCAGAATCTAAGCACTCGACTTTTATCTTCTCTTTGGCTTCCATTTCTCCGCATACAACATCGGATCGAGTTGTAAATACGACTTTGCATTTGCTCCCAACTTGAATTCCAATCTTCTTCAAGTCCACACGGTTCCAACAATCATCCAACAATAAGACAAGCTTCTTGCTTGACAGTATGTTGAATATGCATCGTGTCAGATGCTGATCTACCACTCCATCTCTTTGATCTTGTGCTTGAGATTTGCACCCCAGCCTATCTCCAATTTCATGTTGAATTGTGCTCAAGTTCTTCTTCGAGACCACCACCATTATGACCACCACTTCATGATTAGCACCGAGATTTAGAAGCTCGTTGTTCATTTTATGCAGGAGAGTCGTTTTCCCGACGCCGCCCATTCCATATATGCCAAGAATGTCGATTTCATCATCGGCTAGAAGCTTCATAGCCTTGTTCAGCAAAGGCTCCATGCCTACCGCCGGACTGTCAGGCATTGCTTGAACACTTACCACATTATGTCTATCAGCCACTTCATCAAACTCGCAGGCTTTGCTCTTCAAGTCGTTGACGTCGTTCAACCTCTTCGCCACTTTTTTCCCAACTTGTGATTAGTCCAGCAATTCTTGGAACAACAAAATCCTTTCATACACCCTTCCTCAGTAAGTCTGGAGCCTCTCTGCAAGAGTTCGCGTATCTCAGCTTCGATGCCTTCAACTCTTCGAAGCCAACCCTGAACTACAGGTCTGCACGCCATTGACTGTGCCTGAGCAGACGCAACCTTCGCCTTCACCTCATCTCTTAAGTTCTTCAGTTCCTCCGTCGAATTCCTCAGTGACTCGAGATTTTCTTCCAAATTAAAGAGATGGCTTATGTGATCTCCACTGCAGCTCCACAAATGTCTGACAAGATCAATTGCAGGGCCAACAAATTCCATACTAGCAGCCAATCTGTTAATTGAGATCACACCAGAAAAACTATCGAATTCGGTTGCGGGTATCGACCGGTTTTCGATGAAAGCTAAGATCACATCAACAACTTCTAGGAAATGCTACTGCAAATAAAGTATGGCATATGTTCCGTTCATTTAATTTGTTCTCCACTTCTTTTTCTTCTTATCTTTCTTTACTGCTTTAAAAGCTTCTTGTACATGTTGATGGTGGTATGATAAAGTAAGAATATATATGTAGTTGTGATGGATAGGATGGAATAATTTTGTGATTGAATGGCTTGATGGGTCACCATCTATCAACACTGGAATCCATTCAACCTCCTGTTGAGTCAAAATCTACAGGTAATATTGCTCTGAATTGAATTGGTGTTATGACAAAGTTGCTAAGATTCGCTTAGTGATCAATGGTTATGAGATCAAATTCTTTAATCCAACTCTAAATATGTTGGTTTCTCCTAATCTAAAGGGTTTGGGACGCTTGAATGACTCTCGTGGAAGTCGATCTTAAGTAGGGAGAGGTCTAAAAATTGTTTAACTTTTTTTTTGTGCATATTTCCACAAAAATAATATAACTTCACAATCTTCCACGCAAATCGCCCAAGGGCCAAGGCTCTGAAAGTTTTTCAATGCGCATATTTTCTAATCAAGCACTATAGTTTTCTTTAATTTGTTTCAAGATTTTAGATACTATAATTAAAAAATAATTGCTTTTGAGAATCGATCACCTAATTTCACTTGGGTGAGAAGATTTTTTTTTTTTTTTTGCTGCATTGTAAAAAATAATTTTTATTGAGACTTTCTTTTAGAAATATATATTAAATTTCTTTAAATAGTTTTTTGAATATTTCTACGTGCCTCATTTTTTTTCTTCTTTTTATTCAAGAGATTTTGAAAAAAAAAAAAAAAACAAAAACTTGTCTTGTGAACCAAACGTAACTTTTTTCTTTTTGACAAAAAAAAAAATTAATTTGACCAACATTGGCAAGCTTTTAGACATTACATTTCAAAATGCTACAAATAACACATAAAAATAATAATTCTTGTAGAAAAATTTTCAAGAACGAAACTTTAGCCCTATGAATCAAACTCTTTTGACAGACTTTATAAATTATATTATTCTATTTTGCTTCATTCAGTTAAAGCATCTTTAGTGAGATGGACGAGACATCACTCGCTAAAAGATAAAGTTAGAAGAGGTTTCTAGTTCAACAATTCTAATCATGGTGGAGTCACTAAAAAAAAAAAAAACTAAACAAAAAAAAAACAAATTACAAAAAACTTAAAAAATATTTTAAAATTTAGTTTTTAAACAAATACTGGTTTAAAAAAGAAAACTAAAATTGCAAAACTGTTTCAAAATCATCTGTCAAACGGACCCTTGGGCACTTCATTCATCCCTTCGGTTCGTTTACTGAGACTCCAACTCATGAAACTCGAAACACCCAAATCACAAACCCTAATTCAATCACGTCTTTCAAATTCATCAATCGATCGAGCCCTAGAAAACCCTTTTGACCTAACCATGAAAACCCCCCAAATTGCAGCTCTGGCGATCTAATTCACTCCAACAATGCAAGCAATTCGCCTTCAAAGCCCTTCAATCCTTCCCAGGTAATCCCCTCACTTGCACTCTCAATTCGCTTCAATTCTTCGCATTTCATCTGAATTGATGAACCCCTCGCAGAGTTCACCGCCAAAAATTTACTGGGCAGGCCAAAGTTTTGATCTTTAATGCTCAAAACAAAAACCCCCAATTTGTGCTTTCCCCCAAATTCAGAGTTTCTGCAGACCCTAGCAATGGAGGAGATGGTCATCCCTTGAGCCCCATTTCCATAGCTGAAGAGAACATTGAAAACAACAACAATAACAACTCAGTAGTGCCCTTGTTTAGTACATGGAGCCCCCCAAGACCTCTCTGGAGGGGCCTATCTGTGCTGGTTTTAGCTGGGCAGGTGTTTGTTAGGGTTTTGAGGGGCAAGTTTCATAGAAAAAACACTCTTTATCAGTTGGAGAGAGTTGGGCCTAGGTCAGTTGGTGTGTGTTTACTGACTGCAGCATTTGTGGGCATGGCATTTACAATCCAGTTTGTGAAGGAGTTCACTAGGTTGGGGCTGAATAGGTCGGTAGGCGGTGTTTTGGCGTTAGCGTTTTCGAGGGAGTTGAGTCCGGTTATTACATCGATAGTGATTGCCGGGCGGATAGGGAGTGCGTTTGCGGCGGAGTTGGGGACAATGCAGGTGTCTGAGCAGACTGATACATTGAGGGTGCTTGGAGCTAATCCTGTTGATTACTTGGTTACGCCGAGGGTGATTGCTTGTTGTGTAGCATTGCCTATCTTGACACTGTTATGTTTTACGATTGGTATGGCTGCGAGTGCTCTTCTTGCCGATGCGGTTTATGGGGTGAGCATTAATATCATATTGGATTCGGCGCAGAGGGCTTTGAGGCCTTGGGATATAATCAGTGCTATGATAAAGTCGCAGGTGTTTGGGGGAATTATCGCCATTGTGAGTTGCGCGTGGGGGGTTACGACTCTTGGAGGTGCCAAAGGTGTTGGTGAATCAACTACTTCAGCAGTGGTGATATCCCTTGTGGGGATATTTGTCGCCGATTTCTTCCTTTCGTATTGCTTCTTTCAGGGCGCAGGAGATTCACTCAAGTCATGTATGAGTTAGGTATCTCACTCTCTTTACTTGTTCTTCATCTATTTTGTTGTTTGAATGTGGTTCCTTGTGTACAACAAGGATTTTAGAAAGAATTCAATATGATGAGGATTACTTGTATTCAAAAAAAGCAATCTTGAATGAAAATATGAAACTGTGTTTCCCTCTTAAAAGGCTGCTGCATGAGCTCTTGCCATTGAGTATTGAATGGCTTTATATGTTATCATTATAATCATTAGTGCGCTTTTTATTTCAACAAATTTCAAGTACCACCCCTGACAACAACATGAATCGAACGTTTCCTTTCAAATCGTTTTAATGCACTTGATGAAACAATATTTCGAGCACCAACTATTGCACAAAATTTGGAAGGGAACATCAATGGAGCTACAACATAAAGTATCTATTAAGTAAAATTTGTCAAGTCACCTTCAAACATAATGTAGAGGTCATGCCTTCAGATTAGGTTCATTGTCATTTTGATGTGGGAAGGAAGATTTTGATGAAAGAGAAGGAATGATAGTATATTGGTCAATGAATAATCAATTTGGTTAGAACTTTGAACGAAAGGTAACATCTTCTAATCCAACAACTTCAGACTTTGATGGATGATACCGCGTAAATCCTGTGTCGTTTCATCTAGTAGACTAGTAACCAGTCAATTTCATGTCAATTGATTCCCTTGATGTGATGGAGAAATTCTTTGATTCTTAGCTGCAAATTCATTTCAAATAACCTGTCTCAATGACAATTGCAAATTGAGAAAAAATAACAAAAAGGGAGGAAAGATTAATCAATTACCAGGACTTAGAATCATAACACACTTCTTTATAGATTTCATGGAAGCCAAAGCATCTGGGTCTGCTAACAAAACAAACAAGAAAAGATTTCAATAACAATACAAATTATCATGGCCAAAGCAAGAAATGATAAAAAAAAAAAAAAAACAAAGAAATGATTAAATTGCTCTTTAGTATATACCTTGTGCATTCACATCTTTCTCATGAAGAGTTTCAGTTGTGGTCAACAAAGGTTCAGCTGTAGTTTCATTTCCTTGCAAAGTTAGATTTTCTGATTCAGGTGGGGATCTGAATACATGATTCAAAAACATCAGAACAAAATGCACAACTGTGAGAACAACAAAGCAAATAAACAACATATCAGATTAGTTTTAAGTGATGAGAATTACATACCCCGCGATGGCATTCGCAGGATCGCCAACCAGACAGGATTGATCAAGATCAAAATCTCCTAGAAGCTCTGACAAGCAGAAATCAGGCCCGAAAATATCGAGACTATCAATATCTAAGTCGAACGAGTCAATTTCCCCACTGGAAGTGGACGTTGAAGGATCATTTCGTAGGGTTGGTTCATCTGAGCTCTTCGACGCCTCATTAGCATCAAAATCCAACCTCCCCTTCGCATGATCCCTGCTTCCAGTCCTCTTGACCTGTGTTTTGATGGGTGAAGAAGTAGAAATGTAGTGGTTCCTCTCCACTGAGTAGTAAGCTAGCTGTTTTGAAGGGCTTATAATAAGTGTCTCAGAAGAAGAAATCACAGCACAAGTAGTAGGAGTCAACTCTTGAGGGGTATTGTTTTTGGTGCCATTAGGCGAAGCAGAACTGTCCGATTGAGCGTCTACTGGTGGAGGGGTCTTCGGTCCGGGCGAGCTGAATTTAGGGCATGAAGAGAACTGTTTGAGCAAGTTCTTCGCGACGGAGGAACCCTGAACTGAAGACCCAGTATGGTGAGAAGCACCGGGAGAGGACTGAGTCACAGAGACATGTTTGACAGCATGAGTGGACACATTGTTGTTACCTACATAGATTGAAAAACTGCTATCAGACACAAAGATGAACAAACATTGAAGATGCTCTAACAACTTCATAACAGGCTTTGGAAAAAAAAAAAGTTACCTTGAAGTGGCGATAGGTTAATCGGCTTTTGATTGCGAACTCTCTTTGCAGTCGGCGGCGCATCAGCGTAGATTCTAGAGCCTCTCCTTTTGCTAAGAGAAGGAACATTAGCCGACGGATTCGCAAAGTTGTTTGCTTCCGCAGTGATGGTGGGAGGTCTAGGCACTGAATTAGGAACTACAGTTTTCCTCATTGGGTACCCTGCTCACAAACATAAAAATCAGTCCTTGCAATCATAAACCCTTTCAATGTGAGAAATCCAATCAAGCTAAGCAACCGATTATTTGTAGTCTCTAAATTACACATTCAATGGTTTGGAAGGCTCACGATCAATTAATTTAGGATTGCGGCTACGTTGTTGTTGTTTAACTTACACATTCAAAATGTTTAATCAAAGCAATGCATAGAATCTTTGAAGAAGATGTTGTGAAGGAACATGAATTCCAAACATGTACAAGCTGAGCACTTGATCTAAAGTTGGATTCTCAAGTTCAAACCCTATATTTGGAGTTGAACACTTGATATTAAGTTGCACTTTCAACTTCAAACCCTAAATTTGGAGTTGAGCCCTTGATCTAAAGTTGAAGTTTCAAGTTGAAACCCTAACATTGCAAAAAAAAAAAAAAAAGGTCTGCTTTTTAGGGGGAATTCACTCAACTTAACCCTAGAATTCAGAAACCCTAATCTGGCTTCATTTCAGTTAAAAAAAAGCCCTAAACTCCCAACAACAAATTCCACACTTCTCAACATATTCATGAATCAAAACCTTCAAATTCATCAACAATGTCAATGTAGTAGTAGTGGTAGTAGTACCTGCAGCAGACCCAACATTCAGACCCGTTTGCGGAACCAAAGCCGCCGGCGCCGCTGCCGCCACTGTCATCGGCATCGAACCTGAGTTCGATAGACGCAATGGCGCCCCCAGAATTGTAAACCTGCATGACATCCTGCATCCCCTGCAACAGCATCTCGACGCGGCGCTTCTCCTGCTCAACAATCACCCTCTGCTCCTTCAACGTAATGTACTCGTCCAGTATCGCCCCCAAACTCAACAGACTCTTCGGCGCCTGCACAAACCCGCAAAACCCAGATCAGAAACCCTAAAACCACAACCACCCATGTCGCCAAAATCGAAACTTGACGCCTTGCCTCTTGAAGATTGGTCTTGGAGATGAGCCCGGACGCCTCGGTTCTGAACACCGACCGCGTCTCGGTGAAGTTGTTGTCGCAGAGGTACCTGTCCACCATGAATGCTACCTGGACTGGCGTCACCTTGCCCTTCCCGAAAGACGCCTCCGTCGCCGCAGACGGCGACGCCCTCTTCGGCTTCGCTTGCTTGCCCATCTCGCCAAATCACACAAGCATTCAGAGATCTGAATGCGAGAGTCTGAGGACTTGTGTGTGTGTGTGTGAAATGTGAAGATCTGAAAAGCAGAGTTTGTGTTAAAGAACAAAGCGAAAGCGCGGGAGATTTTGAAATTTGTGAATTCGGTACTGTGGCGCGTGCGCGAAGGTGGTGCGCCGAGATGAGTGTTGAAACGTTGCGGAGTGGATCTGACGGTTAGGGATGGGTGTGAAGTAGGGTGTACGTCTGTGTTGAGTTATTGCAAGCCTGAGATTCGTTAGATGGTGCATGAAGATGCGTGTTCCAGAGATGCGATTAATATCTGACGGTATCGAGAGAGTTACTTGTTGTGTTTTTAATTTTTTCACTGCGTTCCCACTTCCCACCTTTGTTGCTGTGGCGGGACTGGAGTCAACAAAATAAAATATTTCCTCAAAAGTAGCCACGCGAAATTTAGGCTTGTATCAAGACTATCCGATTATTTCAAATTCGTCGGCACACTGTATAAAATGGAGGAGCTCCCATAATTGGTGTAAAATACATATTTTTGATACATGTAAAAATTGTGTTTAAAACTAGATAAAGTTAATACATGGCCGGGCTAAGGTCGGTCATGAGCTTTTACTAGTCCGTCCAAGCCCGGCCTAGGAGGGCCGTGCTTGTACTCAACAAGTCTAAGCACGATTAGTTCACTTAAATCAAAAGTAGAATGAATGAATATTTATGTGGTCACCAACAATTAGTTGATATAACTGGAAAAGAGTTGTTGTCCTTTAACTAGTGACTCGAATTCAAATCCTTTGAATGAAAATCGACATTAGAAGCTCTCGCTGCTTAGGTGGTGCGTATCTTGAGGCAAACTCGAAGTAGTAAGATAATTTAAATACTTGGATACCGAGTGGTTTGGACAAAAAAAAAATATTTATGTGGTCAAGATCAAAAGTTCGAATTTCTTAAATTTTTCTAGGCATATTTTTTAAGGTCACTTAGGCCTCTTGATATCCAATGTCAAAATGTCTTATAAGTAGGGTATAAGGCACAATATAGGAAACGGTTTATAAATTTCACACAAGTCGTGGTAACTAAATTTCAATTTAGCAAACTCTGCAGCCTATGTAATATCAAGATCTAATGTACCTACATTTGACCAAAAAAATAAAAATAAAAAATATAAAAAGATCTAATGTGCCTACGGAAAAAATAAAATAGGAATAAAGGCTAACTTATGAAATAGTAGTCCCGCATCGGTTAAGTGAAAAAATAATAGTCTCACGTCGGATATAAGTCATATATAGCTACAACACAACATTACAATAAGACCACCGAATATCTCAAGATTACACAAAATCAACTTCATCATCCTTTGAGGGACTTGAGATTGACTTTGACAAACATACTCTTGAGATGTGTGCACCGAAATAATAGTCCCACATCGGATCATTGAAACTTTATAATGAAGTAGATAAGCAATGATCTCCTAACTAGCTTCGATGCCTTTTGAAATAAAACCCCACACCTATAAAAATTGAAAGGTGGTCAAGTTTGGGACAATATCGATACTGGCAGAGATCATAGGCTCGTGGAGAAGTGCCGCATGAAAAATCAACACACACTACCAAATCAATAATCATGCAGCATTAATTCCACAACAACAACAACACTAATTCATAGTACCAAAATTAACCATGCATGCCCAAGCACATATCCTCCAAAGAATCCATGAAACCCACCCTCCAATTCCTTAAACAAGAACACAACATATAAACCTTAGAAAAGCTAATCTAATTATATTGAACTAATTAAGAGCAAACCCAAGATGATGGAACATTAGCAATTAAACCAATGGAATATCAATCTTACCAGAGTTTCTTCGAGTGCGCCGTGAAGGATTAATCGATGGAAGTTAAGAGATGATCCTTGTGTTGAAATACCGTGGAAAAGTAGTCTTTATTTCATATTCTCCCATCCGAAACGGAGGAGGTGGATCAAAGGATGTCTCAGTCTAGTGGTAGATGTTTTAAATAGAATGATGGATAAGGATGTGAGTAGAGGCATCATTAGAGAGATGACTGTTGGTAGGGATAGAGTCCAAGTCTCTCATTTACAGTTTGCTGATGATACACTTTTTCTCATTGAAGGGGACACTCAAGTTTTTGAAGCACTTATAAAGCTCCTTAATAATTTTTGTGGAATTTCAGGCTTGGCTATTAACATGAACAAAAGTCGAATAGTTGGGATTAATAAAGAGGAGGAGGAAATGAGGGAATTGGCTAAGAAGGTAGGATGTTTCATGGGTTCTTGGCCAATTAAGTATCTAGGATTGCCATTAGGAGTAAACCCTAATTCAATACATTTTCGGGCGCCAGTGATTGGTACGATAGGACGTGGACTAAAATCTTGGAGAAAAAACTTCCTCTCCAAAGGAGGGAGATTGTGTCTCATTAAGTCAGTCTTGGAGGCGATCCCCATTTACTTGATGTCCATTTTTCGAATGCCAAATGTGGTGGCTAAGATAATTGAAAAGGTTTCTAGAGACTTCTCATGGCAAAGGATAGGTGAGAACAAAGGTCAATGCCTAATTAGGTGGGGAATTGTAGAAATGCCATTACACAAAGGGGGATTTGAATTAAGAAACTTAAAGAAAAATAATCAAGCTTTAGTTTCTAAATGGTTACGGAGACTTCCTAGAAAAAGGGAGGCACTTCGACATAAGGTCGTAAAAAATATTCATAATCTTCATCCAAATAAATGAGATGCAGGTGTGGCTGGGGTTTTTCAAAAAATAGGGCACATTTACATTTTATTTCACAAAATAGGGGGGTGTGTTTTTTTTTTTCCCAGAATAGGCAATAGCGCCTTTTGAAAAGGCGCTCTCAAAGTGGGTAAATTTTTTGCCGACGTGGGTGTCCACGTAGGGTTTCTTACATAGCGCCTTTTGAAAAGGCGCTATACGTGTAAGCTGTCCACGTGGGCGTGAATTTGGAGGTTATGGATAGCGCCTTTTGAAAAGGCGCTATCCGTGTAACCTCCTTCTTGCTGACGTGGCCGTCACGTGGACATCGATGGGTCGAAATATCGCATATTGGTTGTACGGGTTGTCGCCTCGCATAAAGGCGCACTCGTGTAACCCGGTCCGACGTGGCCATCCACGTGGACATCGATGCCGGTCGAAACGCGCCTATTGGTTGTACGGGTTGTCGCCTCGCAATACGCGCACTACGTGTAACCGGTCCACGTGGCCATCCACGTGGACATCGGCCGACCGAAACGCGCTTATGGGTTGTACGGGTTGTCGCCTCGCAATACGCGCACTACGTGTAACCCGGTCCACGTGGCCGTCCCGCGTGGACATCGGCCCCGACCGAAACGCGCTTATGGGTTGTACGGGTTGTCCGCCTCGCAAATACGCGCACTACGTGTAACCGGCCCACTACGTGGACATCGGCCGTGTAACCGCCGCACTCACGTGTAACCCGGCCCACGTGGCCGTCCACGTGGACATCGGCGGCAAACGCGCCTATGGGTTACACGTGGACCGGTTACACGTAGTGCGCGTATTGCGAGCCGGACAACCCGTACATACCCATAGGCGCGTTTCGGTCGGCCGATGTCCACGTGGCCGTCCACGTGGACCGAGTTGCAAGTAGTGCGCGTATTGCGAGGCGGACAACCCATAGGCGCGTTTCGGTCGGCCGATGTCCACGTGGACGACCACGTGGACCGAGTTACAAGTAGTGCGCGTATTGCGAGGTGGACGACCCATAAACCAATACGCGATATTCGACCCATCGATGTCCACGTAGACGGCCACGTCAGCAAGGGTTACACGGATAGCGCCTTTTCAAAAGGCGCTATCCATGTAACCCAGTGATGAAGTCCAAGAATTAGATTGCACATTCTTGATAGGATAATGAATCTTGATAGGATAATGATGAATTCCAAGAATTAGTTGCTAATTCTTGAAAAAATAGGAAAAGATATGACTCGCAACGATCCGGGGTATGGGTTTATTGGAAACGACGTGGAGATCACAACTCACACTACGCTGTGACTACGACGTTTTTCGGCGAAATTCCATCGTTTCGCCCTCAAACGGCAATTTTGCTATTTTAGGAAACTTTTGTTTCGCTTTATAACTCTCATTAGGAATTTCGTTTTTATTGCCGTTTGCGGCGTTTGTTTCTATTTTTCGTCTAGTTTTCGCCAGTAGGGCTTTTTAGACTTTTTACTATTTTTGGCAATTTTAGGGTTTCGCTATTTAAGCGATCTATTAGGTGTAATTCGTAGTTTTTTGTTGAAATAAAAGAATTTTTGAACTTTGGCTTAAGTTCTGACCTAGATCGAGTTGTTCGTGGATTCGTTCAACTGATTTAGAAGATCTCATTGTCGAGCTTGGTATCAAAGCCCGTTTCAGCGTGATTGAAGAAATCATGCCGCCGAAGAGGAACCAGCAGCGTATCGAGGAGGTGTATGATCGTAACAATCTGAATCGACAAATTGGCCCATTAATTGACCAACACATGGTCGCGGTGGTAGAACAATTAACTGCCAAAATCGATCAGTTGTTGGATCGGCATATGGATCGTATCCTTCCCTTCGAGAGGACGGATTCTGTAGGTTCTGCGGGGAGACGGAGGGATTCCCATCACGGATCGAGAGTTCGTGCGTTGGGGTTCTGAGACTTGCGCAGACCTTCAGTCATGGTAAACGGGCGGTTACGGTTATCTTCGGAGGAGTCCAATCGGGGTTTGCGTCGTCTCGTGCGGGAAGAGGAGTGCGAAGAGGAGAGTGGTTTTAGGCCCTCCGCGTTACGGGGAGGCGACGGAAAATATTATGCCCGTGGCGGGCGTGCAACCAAAGGGTCTTTCGGCGAGAGACCGGAGAGGAGGGCACGGTTCGAAGCAAGGACGCCAACATGATGTGACCGCCGGCCGATTCACGAGATTCCGATCACGAGTTCGATGATTCGGGTTCGAAGCGGCAGCCGAGAGGAAGAGATTGGTGAAGAAGAGTGGGGACGAGAGAGAGACGCTGATTTTAGGATTGAAGATGAAGAACATTCATGAGAGATGAGTTTGCGAGCACTTGTCTTTATCCCGGCCGCGATCGCGAGATGAAGGAGCTTACGGTTGCGGGCGATTCTCGAGGATGACCAAGAAGGTGTTAGGACTATGGAAGACGATAACTTCATAGATGATACTTGGAATGGATCCGTCGATCGGGTACGGTAGTGACAACGAAGGCTTTATTGGGGATGCGCCACGACTTGAGAAGGGCCACGGAACTAGAGAGTCTCTTGATATTTTGCTTGGCAAAGCGATCTCTTACAATCCGCATGAAATTTGAGGTTCTTTGGTGAGGGGTGCCAAAGAGAAGTGGCTCGCAGTGAGGTTGACACCGCTGCTGAGCGATCCTTGAGCAAGCGTATGCTACTATTACAAATTCGAGAGGAGATTTTTAACTTGCGGAAGGTTGTCGACAAGTACAAGGATTCAATCAGTGTGAAAATTAATGTCAAGCATCTTGTTCCCTATTATGGGGATACGTCGATGATGACAATTCGAGGGCGAATTGTCCACCCAGGAGAATGATGAAGTCCAAGAATTAGATTGCACATTCTTGATAGGATAATGAATCTTGATAGGATAATGATGAATTCCAAGAATTAGTTGCTAATTCTTGAAAAAATAGGAAAAGATATGACTTTGATCCGGGGTATGGGTTTATTGGAAACGACGTGGAGATCACAACTCACGCCTACGTTTGTGACTACGACGTTTTTTTCCATCGTTTAAGCCCTCATTTTGCTATTTTAGGAAACTTTTGTTTCGCTTATAACTCTCATTAGGAATTTCCGTTTTTATTGCCGTTTGCGGCGTTTGTTTCTATTTTTCGTCTAGTTTTCAGTTTAGGGCTTTTTAGACTTTTTACTATTTTTGGCAATTTTAGGGTTTCGCTATTTAAGCGATCTATTAGGTGTAATTCGTAGTTTTTTGTTGAAATAAAAGAATTTTTGAACTTTGGCTTAAGTTCTGACCTAGATCGAGTTGTTCGTGGATTCGTTCAACTGGTTTAGAAGATCTCCGCTGCGTCACCCAGTCCACGTGGACAGCCTTACACAGATAGCGCCTTTTGAAAAGGCGCTATCTGTGTAAGGCCCATCCTCGTGGACAAATTGCCTATTTTGGGAAAAAAAAAAAAACACCCCCCTATTTTTCGAATTTAAACTAAAAACATTAGTACTTTTGGAAAAAAATCCGGCTCTTAGATCTACTTATAAAAGCCCATGCATGGAAATTCTTTTTTTTCTAGCATAGGTCCTTTTCATCAGCACATTTGTATTAAGATTGGGGATGGATCTTCAGTGAGATTTTGGGAGGATAAATAGTTAGGTAATTTCACATTACACAAATTGGTTTTATCATTGGAGATGGATCATGTAGAGAGCACATTGATGGACTACTCATTTCATGTTTTGTAATGCAAGCACCATTAAATACTGTTCTTATTTTTCTACACTTATGTGGTTGGATAACTTTTGTAGTAATTGATGTATCGCGATTCCTTCTTATCTCAATAAAATTTTTGTTTACTATCAAGAAAAAAAAAATACAAAGACAGGCTTCGGTTTATCAGTAAACAAAATGCAACATTACATGACAGTAATTAAGAACATCAAAAATCAATACCTCAAGAGTAAAAACTTCATGTTAAACCATATATACAAGTAGATCCCTTAAACTGGCTTGGGTAGATCACATATAAAATGAACTTCATATATATATATATATATATATATAGTTTGAGGGTAACTCGAAATCAATAATAATATTTTTCACAAACACACAAACAAAAGACATTCAAAGACAAGTAGGAGTAGCACTAATTGATACAAAGATTAGGGAAGGGCGGGTGCGGCTGTTTGGTCACCCGCAAAGACGGCCTACAAATGCCCCAACTAGAAAACTTGACTCAATAGAAACTGTAGAAATTCGACGAGGTAGGGGCAAACCAAAGTTAACATGGGATGCATTAATTAAGAGGGATTTGAATGGTTTGAAAAGCTCACCATCAATTGCACTTAATCGAGCACAATGGAAAAGTTTGATCCATGTAGCCGACCCCAATTAATTCGAGACTGAGGCTATTATGTTGTTGTTGTTGTACACAAACAAAAGACAACATGCATGCATACATGCATGAGTACCAATTCCACATCACTTATTGCTCCAAAATAACAACACCTATCAACGTTACCACCAAAAAATTTATTGAGATAAGAAGGAATCGAGGACCAGGAGTCCTCACGATACATCTCCTCCCTCTGAAGGACCCATGACATAAACTTGGCTAAGAAAGTACGGCGAAAGAAGAGACAACCGATCGATGGACTTATTAATTCTTCACAAAGATATACAAGATGGGCATGCATATGTTCAATTCCGCAAGACACAGTAAAAGCTAATCTAATTGTATGAAATTGCAATTAAGAAAATGAAATATAATAATCTTACCGGCTTAATTTCTCCGATTGTAAAACCGTTCAAAATAGGCCTTCGTTTCGTCATCCACAATTTCAACATCTTCCCACCATTTGACGTCTCCACGAATGATCTGCAACGTATCTTTGGCGCTGATGCGGTTAAGTGGTAGCTTTAGTAGAAGAGGGCAACTGTGGACTGTGATGGTCTCCAAGTGAGGGAAGGGCAAGGCATGCTCATATATGCTCTCCAACATGTCCAAAGTATGCAGTTCAAGGTTCTTAAGACCTGACAATAATGTGTCCCTATCCACAACCACATTGTTGATTATTCTTCTCAATCTTGTGCAGTTCTGTATAACAATCCTTTTGAGATATGGAAGAAAAATGAAACAAGTGAGGTCCTCCAAAGCACGGCAGCCAATGATCTCGACAAATTGAAGCGTCGGGGTGATGGATTGCAGCTCGCGTTGAATGGACAATGTGGTGAATGCTGTAAGCCGATATAATTGAAGAGTTTCAAAGCGTTTCAAACTGGTTGACGTCCAAGCAACTGTCAACTCTGTTAGTGAGTTGCAGCTCCTGATAGCTAGAAATTGTAGGCTCTCCACGCCCCGGAGATCAACTGAATTTACGGCTTCTGTTGCTGCTGTCGACGGTGCTACATTAATTGAAACAACATCGGAACATCTATTAATCACGAGGTTCGTGATGCTTACTCGTAGTTCATTGTGTGAGACTAGATATTGGAGTACCGCAGTTGAGCTTACTGTGAGGCCAAGAGCAATTAAATGCCTCAACTGTTGTAATTCTGAGAGTTGCACTCCATTAGAAGTACCAGCAGCCTGAACAGCATTACCCTGACCAGGCTCGTCGACTCTCCAATTTTCAAAATCACTTCCATGGAGATCCAACATTCGCAAGCCCGATAGATGAGATATCACCTCCTGCGGAATCATGGTAAGACGCGTAAAAGATAAATCCAAGTACTTTAGTCTCACCAGGCTACTCAGTTCACCAGGCAATTGTCGGATACGAGTGTAGGACAGATCCATAAATTCCAATGCAACCAAATGAGAGATGCTCGTAGGCAAGAGTCCTATTCCCGTCGACGACAGATTAAGAACCTTTAAAGCAGGCATGAACTGGAAAAAGTTATCGCTTATGGCACTCAACTGGTGATTTTCTTTAAGCAGAAGGGTCGACAGGTTGGTGCATACTGCGGGCGGATCTTCCAGAGACCTTATACTAGTTCTCATGACTGATATCCTCTCCACTTCATTGCATCCCTCATTGGTTAAAGGTGCTTCGGAAAAATGAGCTCCCGATCTCACCAAAACTTTGTTTGCTCTTCTCCCACATTCACGACCAATCCATATCGCCAAGTCTCGAATCGTATCATGCATCTTCACATGTATATCACTACCGAGAACGCTCTCCAGCAAATTAGCAGCTTTTAAAGTTTCAATGACACCGTATCCGCTGTCATATGCCTCATCCATGCTTTCAAATCCATCAAGAAACCCCTGCCCTGTCCAATGTCTTATCAGTTGATCCTTTTGAATGTAAAAGTCTTCAGGGTATAAGGCACAATATAGGAAACACGGTTTATGAAAATCGCGCAAGTCATCATAGCTGAATTTCAGTTTAGCAAATATTTGCAACTCTGTAACCTCAGTAATTTCAGGATCTAATGTGCCTGCAGAAAAACAATTAATATAGGCGTATACATGATTGATTAACTTATGGAAGTCATATATATAAACAATGGTGAAGCAAAAACTCAATTTTCATTAGTGAAATACTTAAGCTCCATACCTGCTCCGGAATTTTGTAGTACTGTTAAGCAATTTTTCCACTCTGTATGAGTCCTCTTTGTGGACATGGTCCTTCCTATCGTAACCAGCGCCAACGGGAGACCGCAGCATTCTCTTGCAACATTTCTTGCCAGCTCAGGTATTCGTGGATCTGAACCTAGAGTTGTTCTTCCTACCACTCTTTGAAATAGCTGCCACGCTTCGTCGCCGTCTTTCTCAAAGCATCTGACTTGGATAGTTGTGTCCTGGGCTCCCATATCCCCACAAACTCTCATCCGTCGAGTTGTGAAAACTATTTTGCCTCCGTTCTGACATTGACGAGGAGATGGAATTCCAATGGATTGCAAATCTACACGTTCCCAGCAGTCATCCAACAGTAGAAGGAATTTCGTCATCGAGAGCATGTTGAAGATGATATTTCTTCTTTCCCTGTCAAGATTCTCACCTTCCACTCTGTGTCCGATTTCTTTTTGAGTTTTTCCCAAGTTTAATTCCTTGGAAACCTCTACATGTATCACCTTCCACTCGCCATTTCCGCCACGGAAGTGATTGTTGATGTTGTTTAGGAGGAATGTTTTTCCCACACCTCCCATTCCATATATTCCTACAATATCGATATTCGCATCTCCAATCATCCGGAGAGCTTTGGCCAGGTTCGACTGATCGGTCTCTTCTTGAGGAGCATTGCCTTGGCCAGCAGGCTGAGCAGTATCCTGGGGAGCATTGCCTTGAACTGACTGAATAGTACCTTGAAGATCTTGCACAAGGTTTGGCTCAACATCCATGCGGAACTCCGTGGTTGGATCTATTGGAATTCCTTGAACTGCAATTGTACGATTTGTATCAGCGACGTCCTGAAACTCGGGAGCATTAGCTTCGTTCGTCAATGTTTGAACTTCCGCGATCTATTCCACCACTTCCTTTCCTAACTTGTAACTCCTGCAACAATTAAGCTTAGGACAGCAACTACTCCATCTGTCCTGGAGTTCTTTATTGCTTTGCACTACCACTGAAGTTACATGATCGTCAGTGCCTTGTACTCTTACGAGCCAGCCTCGCACCACCGGCCTGCAAGGCATTTGTTGTGCCTCAGCCATTTGGACCATTCCACCCACTTCTTCCTTTATATTTCTTAATTGTGCGATACCACCTTCAAGAGAACTCAGATTCTCCTGTAGATTGCAGATATAACTGGCATGTTTCAACAGAAAACTCCTTAAGTATTTGACAAGATCAACCAGCGGCGCGATTAACGCCATCCATAAATCACAACACATTTCTCCAAGATCAAGTTATGCAGCTAGTTAATTAGTGAGGCTTGGGAAATGCAGCTATTGCAGACAGTCTTCGCTGCTCTTGAAAACAACTGTACCACATCTCATTATCATGTATAAACTGCAACAGCACAAGTAATCACTCTTAGAACAAATGAATCTCAATAAACACAAGATGCCAGATCAAGAAGACAAATTAATTAAGGCTAGCTCCAATCCATGTTGAAGAGTTTATTTCATATCTCAGACAAGAAAAAACCAAACAGTCATACATCGATTAGATTAACTTAAAAACAATTGCAAGTGGCATTTTATATGTCTTGAATGGAAATATATCAATTAAACAATCATTCTATTATTTTCTTAAGAGGAAACGTCCTGAATAAATAATGTAAAGCCATACTGCAAGCCCTTAATTTCAAACTTATTGTTTCTTATCAAGGTTAGATATATTGTCGTTGTAATAAACAAAATGGACAAGACTTTATCTTTCTTTCGCAGCAACAACAACAACAACAACAACAACAACAACAACAACAACAACAAACAAATACTCCCTCCAATCAAAAATATATGACGTTATGGAATTTTTTGGCTTCAAAAAATATGACGTTTTCATAATTCGAGAGAACTTTGTACCTCTTATACCTATTTTACCCTTCTTTTAACTCAAACATTTAATTATAATTAAACACTTATCTTTCTTTCATTGGATGAAATAAAGAATTAAATGTGGGTAAGAATGTAATTTAAATTCACAATTAATGCTTTCTCAATATGTGTGTTTTGAGCAAGAAGTCTTATATTTTTTACCGGAGGAAGTAATAAACAAAGCACACAATAACATCAAAATAATATACTTGGGTTCTCACAATAACTAAAAAGTGTATCATGCCTGAATTTAATTGGGGTTCGTGGTGGTGGAGGAACCGGATCGGAAAAAAGAGGGATTCTAGTTGTAAGATATCTAATGACACCGTAGTTGGAATTGAGTTCTCATTCAAAAAGAAAGATATCAAATATCTGGGGTTTCCTTTTGTATCCTAGCTATACGGATGATCCAATAACTTGCTATAAGAGAAATCTAACAGTAGCAACATTTGAAAAACTACAAGTTACTAGTGCAAATATCCAAGCAACTCTATTTGAATATCCAATACATAAATACATACAGACAATTGAAAACAAACGTGGCATGCTTAACTGATTTTTACATACGCACATATATCGCTCAAAGAGTGTCTCAGAAATCGGATTGTACATCAAGATGTATGCTTGCACATCTTAATATCTGTCACTCAACTCAATCACTTTCTTTTTGTTAGTTACTGAATTGGGACCGAGACAACAATATATATATTTTTTTGACAAAAAGAGACAACAATATGTTTATTCTACAAAGGAGCTCTTCCTATATATAGACATACATCATTTTACGTATATATGTTTGCTGTTTGTTTATCGCTCAACATTTACTTCCACAAAGTATAGTTGGCTTAATTGTGGTCTCACAGGATTTTCTTATGAATTTAATGGAGATATTTCAGTCACATATAAACAAACTAAATTCATGAATCAATATTTTTGAAAGAAGAGATCGAGGACGTATATGAAATTTTTTTTTAACTTCTCATTCAAAGAGATTTGATTTAGTTTCACAAAAGAGCATTTCATTGCAAAAGAGATCACACTAATTTTGTGTACAAGTACTGAACCATCCACTTTAGCTACCAAACAAGTTTTATTCAATACCTAAATTGACAGAAAACGAAAGAGGCATAGTCACATAGAACATTAGACTTGTCAAAGTAGAAACTTGATTACACAAGAAATGGTAGAGACTGTGAGAACCATAACAGCCACAAAACTCAATCTCCAATTATACAATAGCAAAGAAATCCAAGCCCTCCAATTCATTCATTATCAAGAACTCCAAATATTCCAAACAGAGAAGATGATCAATAAGAAGAGATTAAATACAGTAAATTCAATCTTACCCAAGATTCAAGATGGTCTTTGGGATCACCAGTGGCGTAGGCAGTGAATTACAAGTAACGACTCGCCACATAAAGCAGCCGAAGACCTACAGAGAGACTAGAGGATGCTGAAGCCCACCGAGCAACGTCACAATGAAAAACATCAGCATCATATCTAATGACTTCCGTTGCAACATTACATTAAGTAAACCATATAAACAAACAAACACAAAGATTAATATCAACAAATACGAATATCAACAATAATGCCAGTAATGAATCGATTGACCAATCTGAGCAAATGAAAATAATACTCACTGAAATTATTTGACAGAATATCAGTTATCAGATGATCCTTATCAGAATAGTGTATTTACATGCAATGGATCAGCTACCAGAAGATCAACCACGAGACACGCACTGCACAGTTGATTTAAAGATGAAAAGCAACTAAATGACGCGAATCATGAACACACTTAAGTCACTCGGTACTAGGGCCTTTGATTTTGCCTCGAGATCAGCAATCTTATCAAGCAAAAATGAGAAATGAAAGTGTTGATTCACCTTGGGATCCGTGCCGTGTGGTCTCCCATTTTTAATTGGCTCTCCAGCGTTTCTTCTCTCCAGCAGCTATCGTTGATTGTCCTCGGGAGCATGATCGTGCCCTCTCCCACATTTTTGCACAAGCATTCGTGTGTCCTCTCTCCCATCCAGCAGTTGCCACGTGTCAATGCCTCATTCGTCCAGCACGTCTTCAACAGCTCTCTTGTCCAATCTTTGCACACCATGTCATCTGCACAACAACTTCAGCCAATTGCATTCTGCCACGTGTCTCGGACCTGCAATCAAGCTCACAACATCCGTCTGATCTGCCTCGGCGCACGTGCCACTAAATTACCCACGAGAATCACATTCTCTCGACAAATTTTAGTGGTTTTAAATAAATAGAACTTTGGTTTTTAAGGGAGAACTCTCAACTTCTAGTTTTTTTCTCTTTTAACTTTCGACTTCTATTTTTTTTTTATTTTGTTTTGTGTTCTTCATCCATGAGACACTAATCTCATAGCCTAGGCAAAACTGTGAAGTAGGCTCGATCACGGGTTTGTGAGGTTTATTTATTTTAATTTCATTACTTTTCATTGTTATTTTATTCCCTTTGTTATTGATTGATTAATTAGGGTTAAATTTAGATTTAAACCTTGATTCTTTTGCCAGTGAGTCATAAGCATTCATCCTTGTGCAATAAGACCACACAAGTGGCAATTGACCATACCAATTGATTCGCCTCTTTTGGGACCGGTCAAATACCTTAGGGATCTAGGCTAAATCGGACACACTAGTGATCCGATTGTCTAGGTGTAGTGTCTTCACAAAACCCATTGCGGTCATCATGTTAAATCAAATGCGCTTGAGTATAAGGTTATACGTTTGGCTAGGGAAATAGTCATTGTCGTACCTTGGCTATCGAGATTAGGAAGTGTGAGGAACCGCGTACGTTACCGGGTCTATAACTACACTATTATTTGCATATTGTACATAAATTGAAGATCAAATCCAATCTTTTATCGACAAACTTGTATGTCTTGACCTAGATATTTTTATTAATTGGTTTCAAAACTATTCTTCCCCATTATATTTAATTCCTTGTTATTTAGATGAGTTAATTTGTTCGTTCTCTCAAAACCCCCATTTTCTCTTTTCTTTTAAAACCTTAGAAAGAATATCATTCTCTATGGGATCGATCCTTTACCGCTATCTACAAAATAGTTGGTTTAGGAATTATATTTTATTGACGCATCCGACGCGTTTCAGGAAGACGAAAACATGAAAGACTTTCAAAGCGTTTGAATCTGATTGACGCCCGAGTAATTGTCAACTCTTTCAATGAATTGCAGCCCCTAATATCAAGTGTTTACAGGTTTTTTGCGCCAGAAAGACCCGACGAATGCAACATTGTTTTATTTTTTAGGGAAACGAGGTCATGACATGTTTTGATCACAAGGTTTGTGGTGCTTACCTTTTTTTTATCATATCCCATGTTATGGATGTTGAATTTTTTCAAAGAAAAAAATTAAAAATATAACTTCACTAAATTAACTCACAAACTGCTACCATACATTCATTTGCAAATCACTTTCATTGCTTACATTTTTGTGAGTATATTCTTTAATTGTACAACACATATATATTGGCCTTCTCCTTAACTAACTAGTAACTACCCATGACTTGGTAGCTCCACTACGTTAGTGCACTCTTTGTAAGTACCCATGTACACATAATGTAACTACCCATTACACATTAATAATAACATGGGATTTGACTAAACAAAACATTTTAACATATTTGAATCACATATTTTAACAATGGAAATCAAGCACTCCCATTCAAAGCAGAAAAAACTGTTTGGAAATGCTATTAAACTATGCAAACATATTCTAAACTACTGAATCTCATTATCATATATAGCTACAAGATGCCAGAGAAAGAAGACAAATTAAGGCTTCACTCCATGTTGAAGAGTTTCTATGCATGCCAAAGTATTATATAAATCAAACTACACAAATCAGAGCAGTTAAAAAATGATTAAATTAAAAGAACATTAAAAAACAAGTGCAAGTGGCACCTTGAATGGAAATATATAATTAAGAAAATCATTCATTTATATTTATAAAGAGGAACTAGTAGCAGTTAGTCTCCCCATTAGCCTTACATCATGTATAAATAATGTAAAGTCTTGCATCCTTTTCAAACTTTTTATTTCTCATCAAGGTTAGATAGATATATTATTGTTTTAATTATCTGTTATTAAAGGGTGAAGAAAGCACAACATGTACAAGACTTCATCTTTCCTTGACAACAGAAGTAAAAATAATAATAATAACAAAGCCCAGAAGAACATCCAAATGATATATCAGTGTCAACTTACTATAGAAGAAATTTAACAGTAGCAGTATTCCAAAGGAACTACAAGTTACAAGTACAGAAGTAGAAATATCCAGTAACTCTGTTTGAATATCAATGAATCAGACATGGCCAATACATAATTATGTGGACAATAGAAAACAAACAAACAAAAAAAGCAGTGTAACGTTGAGCTATTGCGAGCTTCACCTGATTTATACATGTACAACATACAACTCGAAGAGTTTCTCACGATCATGAATCGAGATGTACGTTTTCACATCCTGATATCTGCCACTGAACTCAATCACTTCTTACTCGTTTGGTATTGATTTGGAACTGAGACAACAATTGTTTCTTCTGTAGAGAGGGTCTTCCTATATGTGTTGTTCGTTAATTGACCGACATTTATACCACGAAGCATAGTTGGCCTAATTATACGGTCTCATAAAATTTTCTTCTAGTTTAATAGATATAGTTTGGTCGCGTATAAACAAACTAAATTCTTGAATGAAGAGATCGAGGCCATATATGAAAATATGTTGAAGTTATCGTTCGAAGAGATGCAAATTATTTTCACAAAAAGAGCATTCTATTCGAGAGAGTTCATGCTAATTCTTTCTGCAAGTGAACTGTCCACATTAGCTACACAACGAGTATTATTCGACACCTAAATCAACAAACATAGAAAGAGACATAGTGACATAGAACACCAGACTCATCAAAGCACAAACTTGATTCCACATGAAATGGTGCAGACTGTGAGCCCCATAACAGCCAAAAAACTCAATCTCCTGTAATACAACAAAGCAAACAAAATCCCCCAATTCATCCAAAATCAACACCACCCAGATATCCTAAATAGATAAACTGATCAAGAAGCAGAAAAGATTTAACAAAGTAAATCCATTCTTACCCGAGCTTCAATCGGTTGTTGGGATCCCCAGTGGCGTAGCCAGTGAAGTAGAAATAACGACCAACCATGTAAAGCAGTCCGAGACCAGCAGAAACAAGAGGATGCCGAAGCCCACCAAGCAACAACAAGGCAAAGAACATTGGCATCATCTCTAGTGAGTTCTGGTGCCCTCTCTAGAGACACAAAAAACAAAATTCATCAAATTTAATCCAAATTCATGTTCTATGCTAATCGAATTTATTAAAAAGTAAGGTTGGGTGAGATTGGGACTATTACCTGAACACAGTTGAAGAGCTTGGCATCCTTGTTCTCGGATTCTAAAGCGTAGAGGGTTGGGTAGAACACCTTGTACCTATAATTCTACCACAGTTAATAAACCACCCACAAACATAAATCTATAGAATCACCAAACAGAAATCTCAAAAAGCCTCGAACCTAAATTAGTTGGAGTTGACTACATGGATAAAACTCTTCTATTGCGCTTTATTTAGTGCAATTAATGATGTTCTTTCCAAATATTTTAAATCCTTCATAATCAATGTGTCCCAAGTTAGGTTCAGTCTACTCCTACATCATCGAATTTCTTTAGTTTTTATTGAGTCGATTTTTTTAACGGGGCATTTGTAGAGACAAAAGAATGACAAAAATATAAAGAGTCGTCAATGAAATGAAAGATTGACAAAAGGGTATTTTTGTAGAGACAGAATAAGATAAATCAACACTAATTCTCAGCAATTCCTTCAGTCACTAAACCACCCACAAACAGAAATCTCAAAATCCATTAATAGAAACAAAAGAATGACAAAAATATGAAGAATCATTAATGAAATGAAAAACTGACAAAAAGGGTATTTTTTGTAGACACACATTTGAAACAATTAACACCAATTCAGATTCCTAAACCACCCACAAACACAAATCTCAAATTTCATCAATGGAAACTAAAAATATTGAATTTTCCCCCTTTTTGGCAGAAACACCAATTGAAACAAAAGATTGACAAAAACAAAAAGAATCATCAATGAATTGAGAGATTGAGACCAAAGGTATTTCTGTAGATATATATTGAGATAAATCAACACTAATTCTCAGCAATTCCACCAATTACCAAACCACCCACAAACACAAATCTCAAAATCCATCAATGGAAACCAAAAAAAATCGAATTTTTTTCCAGTTTTTGACAAAAATCTCAACAACCATGAATTGAAACAAAAATTGAACAAAAGGGTTGTTTTCTTGAGTAAAGATGATCAGTAATCCTTACTTCTTTCGAGCTTTGCCGACCTGGAACGCCATCCACATGTTGAGGAAGCTGTACAGGACCAACACCAGAATCACATAACCGTACTCTCTAGGGAGCAACTCAATTGGATCCATTTTTTTGGTTTCTTTTCTTCTGTAACTCTCTGTGAAGAGCGAATCTGAACTCTCAAACTGATATGGGTAGTGTTGAAAATGGCCAGCGTCCACGTGTCAGCTGGTGATGGGTCGTCCATGGCA
The DNA here is from genome assembly GCA_039657365.1 of Stephania yunnanensis. Classification (NCBI taxonomy): domain Eukaryota; kingdom Viridiplantae; phylum Streptophyta; class Magnoliopsida; order Ranunculales; family Menispermaceae; genus Stephania; species Stephania yunnanensis. Next base: position 1,792,252 of record CM077589.1, read on the forward strand.
AATCTTCATTGTTTGACTTGGTTTTGGAGTACTCTCCAAGGCAGAGGAGGTTTCCACACTTTTCTTGACTTTGCTAGTTTTTTATTTTATTTTATTTTATTTTTAAACGACTTTAGTAAGATTTAATTCTTTTTAATAATAATCACGGGTGTCCGAATCATTTTCAACGTCTTCCTAATGAGGATCAACGACTAATTCTACAAGAGTCAATTTAAGCACCCTAAATTTATGACTCGAGAGAAGTAAAATTCAACTATTATAACTACGGATGACTAAATCTCTTCCAACTGCTCTCTTGAAGTAGATTAATTTCACGAGCCAATTCACGCAACCTAACTTAATGACTCACCGAGCTAAGATTCAAATATTTTCTTTTCTTTTTGATGTATTTGAACATTATTTTAATATGTGTTTGAGATTTTGTTGTTGTCATCGTCATTATTGTTGTTGAAGTGTTCTAACTTATTTAGCCTCGCTTTAGTTAAAACTCAGACAAGACTAATCCCACGAGAGTTAATTGCAACGCCCCAATCCCATGACTCCGAGGACAATCAAAACATTTTCAATGGCCACTCTCACCATTTCATGTCACAGAAGAACTGTACATGCTTCTATTCCTACCTCATATATTGATCATGTACATGGATAGTATAGAAAAATGATAATCTGACATTCGAGGAGACATACATTGTGGACTCCACAAATTTCAAGGGAATCTACATCATTACGTAGCAAATGTATGTAACAAAAGAATGTCAAAAAATCATTTTCCATTCAGATTTGGTTACTTCTTTTTCTTGTTCTTGTTCTTGTTCTTGTTTTTGTTTTTCTTCCCTCCTTTTTTGGACTTGGGGTTCTTCCCATTGTTGCTGCTGCTTTTGCTTCCAGTTTCACCATTGCTCGGTGCAGCACCCAGCATTATCATTGCTCGGCGAAGCCTCAGTCACTGATGAAGTACTAGAGTCGTTTTTCGAAACCGGCAAATCCAAAAACGGCTGCAGCTTTGGCCAATTCTCTTTTAGGATTTCAACAATACTTTCAATCTTAGGCCAGTTACTATGCAGTTCTTCACCACTGAAATAAAAAAAGTGTCAAAAATGGATCATCAGTAACTAAGCATGAGGCAAGGAAGTTATACATACTCTCGACGACTCTGGTTGCAGTAATGAAGGTTAATAATGCAGGTTGGTTTTTCAACCAAGATTCATAGAACAGTAATACATAGATTTGGATAGGAAGTAGGAACTCTCACCTCACATCCAAAGCAACAGAGAGTAGCTCTAGCTCCCAGCGCATGCTTTCCAAATCTCCGCCGAGGCTATTCCTCGTATCTTCCTTAATAGCAATGTTCATTGTTTTCAGTTCAGTCGTAGCGGTTTCAAGAACACAAATTGCTTCATCCACCTTCGACTGCATAATTTAACAACAAAAACTATATTATACGCGCCTTTCATTAAGAGAACATGAAGATGAGAAATAAAACAAGAAAATGAAAGTTGACATAACTCATATGTACCTTAAGCTGAAGAGCATTAGTAGGTGAGCTTCTAGCCTCATCATCATGCTTTCCTAGCATCTCAGAAGTTATAGAATCAAATGTATTCCAGAAGGTACTGTACAACTTCGGAAAGTCCAACCGATCTTCGCTAATTTTGTCCGGGCCTTTCAAGTCCCTATCAGCAATAGCTACTGAAGGAGAAGTATCAGGAACTGCATCAGTAGTCGCCTCATTAGTGCCGCGTGAAGAAGTGTCTTTGTTAGCATCATGTACATATGTCTGGACTTCACGATTTTTCGGGAACAAGACCTGTATGATATCCTCTTTGCTGTTGATGCTATCCCTTTTCAGAAAGACTGCTTGAGGACTGGAACGTCCAGGATGATTTCCAGAAAATACAATCACTAGAGGATTATTAATCGTTTCAAGAGCTTCGGAAATGACAGTTACAAGGTTACGGTTTTTGCTACGGCAGAGAGTTTCACAGAATGTAGAAGGCAGGTTTGATTTTACACTACTACTATTCAGCACAATTGTCAGCAAGTCTGAATGTCGCCCGCCAGAGTTCACAACAGTTAGACAAATTAATATAACCAGCCTTAGAACCAAAACCGGGTAGAATCGCCTTGAGTTGATTCCAAACTTCCCCATCCAGGCAATGGTTCCTCGCCAATCAGAAATAAGTTGATGCACTATGCGACCGATAAAGTCATGACAAGATGACATATCACTCGACTTAGGAGCGGTAGAGATTTTTATCCAATCCTCACAAGAAATTGATTCAACTACAGAAGATCTTGTTGTGACAAACCTCTCTTGGCATGACAATACCAAGAACTGAAGTCGCTCGACAAGATATACAAAGCAGTGGGGTGAAATATAGTCAACTTCAATCCGCCAGTTCGCATTAAAAAATGTATCTTGCAAAGCTGCAAAGAGATGGAATGCGAGGGGAACTTGTCCACCTCCAGTATTCATGCACACTTTGAGCTGGTGAAAGAATGGCTTCCAAGGTGAGCTCTCATTTGCAGCAAAACACGCGCTAATCAAAGCACACAGTTCATCAGTTAGCTTTCCCGAAACAAAAAGCAGCATCGCCGCCCTTCCAATTTTTCCATGTGTCAAACCACTTTTCTTGATATTTTCCACAGCAACTACTTCAAGGAGATCCTTGTAAAGATCAGTTTCTCTAAGAACAACCATGTTTTCCATCATTGTATCTCTCCAATCAACTGGAAATACTATGCCAAAGAACCGGTCTCTAGATAGCGCAATGGATCTCTCAATCTTCTGAATTAAACCAGCATACTTCTTTCCATGAGGTATCTTAGACTCCAAGATGGATCTAGCAACATGAAAAATGCGAAGAATACATGTTCCGTTGCAGAAAATTGATGAAGAATTCCTTGCCAAGAAATCTAACAAAGCTTCCAAAGTTTCTAGTACTTTAATGCCAACATGAAGCATTTCCAAAGACCAGTACGATTCGGCAGAAGATACCAAGAGATAAACATCTAAACCAAACAAGTTACCGTGCTTTTGAAGCGATTTTTCATTAATTTCTTTTTCCAATGGGCATCAGGGTTTAGCAAAATGTATGTTGTATTCACATCGAAGACATGTCGCCTAACACCCAGGAAATCCAGACAAACTTCACCATGAGACGTCCTCTCCGTTTCATTTTGTGCTCCAAGAGAATGAAGGTATTTAGTTATGCCTAACACTTTCTCCCTCCAAAAATCCCAGAAATAGACCAAGGACTCAACAGAGACATTGCCATGTGAAATCAAATCAACAGAATGATTCAATGAATTCGCCACCGCTTCACTTTCCCACACATATTTTGGAGGCTTTGATTGAAGGTGGAAGTCTAAAATTTTCCTAGCAGCAACAAACTCAACTCTACAATTTTCCAGTCTTTGAGAAGAATTCAAAAACTCACACATGTTTGACAATTTAACCTCCTTGTCCGATTCTGATAATACCTTCACCTCCAGCGCAACAGACTTGTAAAATGAATCCGATACATTCTTCGCAAAAGCCTTGGCTTTGTTTAGAATTTCAACCTTATTTGGGAATTGCTTAATAGGCCACCCATTGCCTCCTTTTCCCCATAGAGAGTTGCTTAGGCCATGCAATAGAAGCAACCTTGTTGCATCTTCAAAATGCCCACCCTTTCCTAGCATATCTGCCTCGAGAAGTATATCGCCTTTCAGCCTAGCGATGTTTGAAGCCTCTTTAAAATTTCCTGATTCCTCTTCTAGGAGAACTAGCTCATCAAGATAGTCCCTACGCCTCAAGAAAGCACGTTTCGAATCCATGGCGTTAAACGCTCTAACAGATTCCATCATAGATTTCCTATCATTCAGTTCATGGTAGTGTAGCGCGCATCTTTCCAAGTAAGCTTGCTCCATTTCTTCCAGTTGTTGATTCCGGGCCGAGTCAATCACTGCATCTGCTTTAACTTTCCAGCTCTTAATAAAACGCAGGCCGACATCAAAGAGCTTTCCTTTGGTACAAGCAGTTAAACACTTGGAGAAAAATTTGCCTCTGGCATATACTTCGGCGGCAAGAGTCCAATTACCAGCAAGAGAAAAACAATCACCAGCATCTTCTAACCTTGAATCCCCACATTTTTCCAAATAAATTTTACCTGTGTTGAAGAAAATACAAAGAACCATAAAATTGTTGTGCCAAAGAGTATAAACTCAAATGCAACTAATATAAATATGTATAACTGCAGAACACACCACACAAACGCAAAAACCAAACAAACAAACAAACAAACAAAAACTAAACTTTATGCTCATTGCTTGAAAATTTCGAAAGAGATGACAGCACAAACCTGCTGCTTCAAACTCTCGCAACTCGATTAAACAATTTGCTGCTAACTCGTTTTTTCCAATCGTTTCATAAATTTCAGCAGCCTCCACAAGATTAATACGAGCTAATTCAGAATTGGAGTCACGGATTCGGTCAGCAGATGCGCGAAGAGCAGCAGCTCGAGCCCATTTTTCCCTGTACAAGTCTTTGGCTCTTTCAAAGCACATTATTGCCAACTCATAGTTGCCTTCATTGAATAACTGCAAGTAAAAAGTCCACGTAAATTGATTAGTGTCGAACTTAACCAAACGGTTCTTGCATAAAAAATGAATCTTCCATATACAAATGTGATAAGACTGCTAGAACTGATTAACAGTCCTTTAAAACTGATTAAAAGATATTGCCTTTCAACCATGTCACACCATGGAAGAAATTATAGTCCTTAAGACATTTTAATGCTATCGAAAATTTTCAAATTTTTAAATTGCAAGAATCTTCCTAATAGAAAACTTGTCTATCATCTTCATTGGTCGCATGGGATTAATTGTTCTAGTCTGCCTTTGATGCAACTAGTTCCTGATATCAAGACAAACAAATAAGAAGGCGGAAATAGAATAGAATATAAAAAGTGAAAGCCAAAAATCAAACGAACCTTTATACCACGTGAACTCCACTCCTTCTTGCTGCTTGCTACTTGCATTGCCTGTGCGAGTGAGTCATCGAGTTGTCTAACTTGCACAAGGCACAAATTTTTCCAATAATCAAACATGGGCCTCGATATGTCTTCTACATTCTCACAAATCCATAGCCTTTGCCTTGTACGAGTTATAGCCACATAAAGTTGCTTCAACTCAGAACAAAGAATATTGTGTTTCACCTCATCAAAATGTTGACACGGCAAATTGGAATCGACCAGTTTTTTTCTTTCATATATTCATAAACTACTCTCCAGTGGTTTCTCAAAGGAGAAGTACCAAAAAAATTATACAACAACACATCCTGCAGAAGCAATGAAGTCAGGATGTCTCAAAACAACAACAAAAACTATGTTATGACTTATGAGACAGTGTGAAAGTAAAAGCAGTGCAGCAGTATCACCTGAAACTCTAGGCCCTTACACTCAACGATTGTCAAGACCAGTGCTTGTTTTCCAACATAGCCAGCAATTTCTTTTTTCGCATTATCATCACGTACCAAAATGACTTGCTCGGCTCCAAAACCAATCATGCCTCCCTTGTCACTTCCACTGTTGCCAAAAATGGTAACGATTGCATTTTCATCACTACCGGATTCTAGTAAAACTGGTGCTTCACCATAAATGAGGCTTGTTTCAGCGTTCAGAATGTCAACAGATAATGGAAAGTAATGATAAAGAATGTCGATAACACTTTGCGAAAGCCTAAGAATGCCATCATGAGTTCTAAAATTTTGATTCAAATGAAATAGCTTCGACATTCTTGGTTGATCCTTGTCTTTCATTTTATCTCCTGAACTATTTACCGACTCCATTAAGAACTCCATATAGAACAAATTCCTGATATCCTGAAATCTGAAATCGATGCCCCTTGCGATAGTCTGTGCAGTATCACCAGAGAAAACAAATCCCTCATTGACATTACTGCAGACATACTTGAAAAGAGCAATCTGCCTCATGGTTAGATCCTGCACCTCATCAATATAGACAAAGTCCATCGTTTCGCCATCATAACTTCCATTTTCTAGCCGACGATGAAGATCATTGACAAAATCAGCTAAATCAAAGCCACCTTTTTTAAGCTTCATTTTTTCATAATCAAGAAAAATGTCATATATCATTTCTCTTCTCTCCCGACTCAAACTGGACCGCCCCTCGGATAGTGCAACATATTCTTCTCGGCTTAATTTCCCATTGAGAGCCTCACTTGCTTTCAATCCTCCTTTCACATGGGAAATTATCTCAGTAAACGCTGTCGAGGAATCTAGTGTTTTAGTCTGCTGACTATTGAAGTGTGGCCAGTAAGACAAACTAAACTTATCATAAGTCACTTCTTTTCTTCTTATAAATGCATTCAAAGCAATTGACCTCGAAATGCCACTACTACCTTGACAATGTTTCCTAACATCATGGAACCGATCAAAAAATGAATTCTCGGTGGTTCCATCAACCATCATTAAGAACTTATGAAAAGTTATAACAAGCGGGTAGGAATCGGGTGAGATTTCAGCAAAACTGTCTGGGATATCTCTGAAATCAATTGCATCACTGACATCAAGCATATCAATCGAACTATGTTCTGCTGAATAATGTGCTCCGCAGGCAAAGCTGTAATGAAATCAGTAGCACCGGCAGAACATCAGTGAACGTAAATATTTTACGAAACAATATCACAAGCCAAAGATCAACAACATCATGATAATGAAACTAATGAAACATACCCTTTTAGATGGGAAATATGATTCTTGATAGCAGCACAAAGTTTTGAGCTAACTGTAACGAACATTTGACGCAAGACAGGATCCTTATGCTCCACATCAGTCTCATTTAGCTTAGAAGAACCGGCAGAGACGTTATTTCTGGTTTCGTACAATCCTTTCGAAGATATATAATGTTGTTGCTCCTTCTGAATCAGTTTCATGGTTAATACAGTTGTTTTCCCAGTCCCAGACCTGCCGATGATGAAAGCGCTCCTTTGGAAAAGAATTATCTCCAACTCCTGATCTGTTACTTCAAAAGGCAGATCAAGTTCACTGCCATCTCGTCCAGAGAGCAGATGGTCCACCACACCAGCCGACAAAGAGTAGAATTTCATTAGCAACAGACTCTCACTTACTTTCGAGTTTTCAACATAAATTCTACCATCCGATATGCCTGTGCTTGTTCCAGTTCCGGCTTCACTTCGATCCTTGTAACGTATAATGTCAATATTGCCTGCCCAAGACATTGGCACCTCCAAATTTCTGCGCGAGCAAAAAGAAAAAATAAAAAAATGATGCATTGCACCTCAGACCAAAATTTCATCGCGGCCACTAATTTCATCAAAACAACTAAATTGTTCAAGCAATATAAAATTTAATGTTTAAAAGCATGAAAACGGTTGTCAATACTAAGTACTGGAGACTAATCTACATACCCTTCCATACGCTTCACATTGCACCGGTTGACAAAATCATCTGAGTACATGGCAAAGATGCCATCCAGACGCCTAATTAGTTTGGGAACATCTTCCAGTGACAAGACATCCCATATTTTCAAAACTTGAACATACATCGGTTGCTTCACAATGTCAACCGTACAAATCACGTACAGACCTTCAACCTTGAACTTCTTCACCAGTTGCGACGAGCTTCCACCTGTAGAATCAACATTGGTTTTCTTTGGGCGCCAGCCACTCGCAAGCTTCAATAGTAAATTGACAACTGACTTCTGCGTACGGCTATTCAAATTCCCAAAAGATTTCCTAAAGTTATCGCTAAACTGAACCTGTTGAAACACATCAAAACCAAGTACAGAAGTTAATGTCTGGTTTCATGTGCAAAAATTTGAATTTCACTATCATTAGTGATAGAAGGCAAAAGCACATAAACTATAACAACCTTCCACTTTGCATTGTTGAACAGCACGCTATCCCCTCTTAGTAAATCATCAAGCTCATCAAGCTCTTTCTTGACCTCCAATATTGCTTTAGCGAGGTCCACATTTTCATCGGCGTTGTAATAGCATTCGCGATCCTTTGCATCTTGCACTAATTCAGCCCAAATGGACCTGCTATTCACCAAAGTCCTTCCATTTCCTAGGATCCAAAGGCAGTGTCTACAAAGAAAACAAACATAGATGATAAAACTAGATATCTAAAACAGAAGAAATAAATCTGGCCGATAAAACCATCTCAATTAAATCCGTACTTAGCTCTTGTTAAAGCAACATTAGTACGCTGCAAATTGGAAAGAAACCCAATGGATCCACCGGCATTGCCTCTAACCGTAGAGATTACTATGATATCCTCCTCGCCGCCCTGGAAGCCGTCAACGGTTCTCACCTTTACCGAGAATTTCTCGGTTTTTTCATATTTCTTACCAATTTTTTCATGCAAAACAGCAACTTGAGCAGCGTACGGGGATATTATACCAATGCTAAGCTCCTTCCCTGATCCATGCCATGCTGTATAAACAGACCAATATGATTATGACCATTGACTAGAAACAAGTGACTCATCGATATGCAAAACTAAAACACTTAACAGTAATTCACAAAGTGATGTTGAGAAACTGTTTTGAAATCACCAATAGTACAGATAGTTGAATTTAAAAACATTGGCAAAAATATGAAAGAGCTGACAACATCTGCTGCCGATTTCAGAAATTAAACAGTTTTATGGCCAACCGCGAATCAAGAGTGGCGGCATTAAAGAGCTAAAATATATGGATAAGAGAATGCATTCACATTTACAAGTGACAAAGAGATCATACCCTTGAAAACTTCTCGTACGATTTTCATCGCAGCAGCCACTTCCACCATATTTCTATAGCTGTGTCCAATATCACCTACTTCCTCTCTTCCATCGGCAATGTTGATAAACGAGTATGGGCCAAACATAGGCCCTGGAAGAAATTCCCTCGTATAATTTTTTTTCCGGACGTTTGAAGCATCCTGAATCCTGTTATTGTAAAATTTCGCATTTGGGAAACGACTTATTTTGGCATGCATTCTGTACTGCATATCCAGAAGGTGCTTCTGTCGTCCTTCTATACTCATCCTCTCAAACAAGCTTCTTCCAAAGCCAGCTTCACAAGAAAGCTAGCATAGAAAGAGAAGTCACATTATATGAGCGAGGAAGTCATTCATTACTATATCTGAAAATTGATAGAAAACTCTAATCTAAATCGAGCGCAATAGAAAAGTTTAGAAAAACAACGAGGTAAAACATTTACCTTGCTACTAACCATGGCAGGCAACTGACATTCGTCTCCAAATAGAAAGGCATGCCTCACGCCACTCAGTTGTAAAGGTATTGTCGATTCGCATTCTTTAAGCATTGCAGCTTCATCAATAACTACCAAGTTAAGCGGATCCATGTCCACCGTATGCAGCCTATATGAGCTCGAAGCAGTGCAGAAGATGAGTAAAGCATTTTGGAAACAAAATTCCCTCGCAGAATCCTTGTTGCCTAAATTTAGCTCATCAAGATAAGCGAGCGAGAGACGGAGACCATTTAAAGAGGAAATACAATTAATCCTTGCATTACAAAGGAGAGTAGATCTGCAGCAGTTATTTTTTCCATAACTCCGTTCACTCCGTATCACATTTGCACATGAAAAGATTTCAACAAGTGTTTCATCAACCATACTCATCTCAAAAAGAAAACTTTCAAAAGTTCCCAGCAGCTCAAGAAGGGAGACCAAGTGGTCATAATTAATTTTCCCAAGAATATGCAATGGCAGATGAGTGCAAATAGTCGCAATGAAACTCTTCAACGTTACTGCAATAGCACCGTAACGCTTTCTAGTGAACTCCACAAGCGAAATGCCATAACCAACGATATTTTCCTTTTCCTCTACAGATTCCTTCTTCCTCGATTCATTTTCTAAGAAGATCTGATACTGAGAAAGGCAGTCCTCAAGAAAAACTCTCATGGATGTGAAACAACGTTCCCAACAACAATGTTCCCAACGTTTTAGTTGCACAAAACATTTTGCTAGCCTATCCACACGATAATCCAAATATATATCCTCCAACTCATCATCTATCTTCAAACGATCATTATTACCGAATAAGACTAGTCGCCCAAGTGAGGGCAATGAAACATTCCCCATTAAGTCCACGTCAACAGATTCCTTAACCAACCTCAACACTCGCGAAGCTACTTCCTTGATGGCAACATTTGTTGGAGCACATGCAAGAGTTCTACATTTCATTTGCAAGAGAAACCAGAGCAGTATACTGAGAGTGTTGGTTTTTCCAGTACCTGGTGGACCCCATATGAGTTCAAGAGCAAACCTGTGCCGGCACTGCGTCGTCGAAAGGCAATGATGCACAGCACCAGCTTGAGATTCATTAAGCATAGATAACAATCTAACACCAAATTCTTGATCCTGAATGCCATTAATTCCTTGTGAAGAAGCACATAGATCACATTCATTAACCTGAAAGTTGAAGTGACAAAACTTATTTTCTACTCAATATTTTGGAAACAAACATTGCCAAAAATGTTTTTCTAAGCTGTTGAGATTGAAAATAGAGCGAAAAATAAGTTGACAAAGATAATCGATGTTAAAATGATGACATCAATAAACGATGAAATCATACATGCTCAATCAATCAAGCAGGGTTCTGCGACATGAATGACTAATGGCATATTATCAACTACCAAATGAGATTTTGTGCAGCAATCTATATAGCTAAGGCATTGTGAAGTTCATATGTCAAAATCGAAACGTAAAAAGTGTTTCCAAATCTATTCATAGGCATTTATCCCTCGCAATAGTAGGCAAACAAAGGCCTCCTAAACTGGAGTAACAATAAAGCTTCCAGAGAGGAATCTAAAACAAATCATGAGAATTACTTACCATAGAATTGGCTGAGAGAACTCCTTTGAGAACATTCAAATTTCCTAACTTGTGTAACGCGCTCCAAACTCGATTATTTGTCGTAATATTAATCAGAAAAACTGCAAAAATTGAGTTCCTCATGCCCTCTTCTAATTCAATGGCCTTTGAAGTTTGAACTTTAAATTTCGTTGGGATATCATTGTCCTTGCCATCGTCCTCCGCAATTTCAGCATCCTTTTTGTCATTATTAAGATAAACTCTCTTTACTAAAGCAAAACTCCATTTCCTCCCATATCTAAGTAAATCAGAAACAACTTCGGGCACTTCTTCCGTCAAAACAAAAACGTCTCCAGGTTTCAGATTGTATGGATCCTTACCGCCTTTGCTTGACCTGTTTCTCCAAGAATCCACATTAATATTATATAACATGGATCCATAAGGCTTGGACTCCGTCCAAATCTATTACTTGAGCATTCGGTGCCATGGAGATAACCTCCATACTCGCTTGCAATTCCGCACGAGTTTCTTCTAGTAGAGGAAATACATAAGAGCCAAGATAATGATCTACTGATTCAAAAAACTCTGGAATTTTGTGTACCTGCAAAAACAACTTATAAAGTATTTGATTTCCTGTCGCCGGAAAAACAAATTAAAGAGCGTTTGAATTCCTACAACAATAACTACAAAGCCTTAACCCCAAACGAGTGTTTGAGTTCCTAATGCGGCAAAAACAACTTGAAAGGTGTTTGAGTTTCAAATGCAGCCTAAATTAACACAAAGGACTTAACAATCAAATCAAGTAAAAGTCCAAAATGAACACGAAACTAAATACTGGATTCAAAAAAGGCGAACCGCAAACACCAATCACATGACACTAACAAGTTCAAGTCAATAATAAGTCTGATGTATTACAAAAAATAAGCACTACTAACCTTTATTAATCATAAGACACTATGAAAAAACAATATACAGAAACATATTTCATTCATGAAGAAATAAAAACACATATTAATGGCTCAATATAAACAATACCCAGAAGTCAGTATGCAATCTATGACGCCCTTTAACTATGAAGCCACTTAGTTAACAAATGTGAGTATGTGACCAAGTAAAGCAAAGAACATCAAACACACATGAAGAAAAAATTTGGGTATTCTCAAAATCACAAAATTTAGTCTACAAAACTAACAACAAAGACAAAAAATAAAATAGATTGATAAAGACATTAAGACTTAACAAACCTTGTCACTATAAAGCTCATCATTAAACACATCTTCAAGAGTCCAAGAGAACAAATGGTCAATCAAACTAGAAGAAGCCATTATTAGTGATGTACGTCTCCACCACTTGATTAAAGAACTTCAACTTGTGTTTCTGAGTCAAAAATCATCAAAAGAGAGAAAAAAAACAAGTTTATATGAATAAGGTATTTACATATTGAAGACATTGCTTAGCTACAAAGAAATTTTGTTGTACATGAAATGTGAAGCCTAGGAATCTAACACATTAATCAATCAAAAAACCAATTAATGCCCACTTTTCTACAGCATCTCTTAATGCCTTCTCACCAATCTTCCTAGTAAAGCCATTGGCAGAAAGAAAGCAACGTACATGGAAAGATCAAAAAAGTTGGCAAAAACTAAAGAGATCATTGTTCAGTGAAGAGTGAAGAGCAGTCCAGTCCGTACAAGAGCAAATGCATGAAATGAGAAAGTTACACCTGGCGGGAGGTGGATTAATGATCAAACAAAAATTTAAATATTAGACGGTGGAGATTATGAGTCAAGGTGGTGGGACCAGGAAGTGCATCACAGGGGAAACGTACGTCACCTTTGTGACTACCATTGGAGAGGTCATTTGGGAGTCAATGGTGCTTTTGGATCAATTTTGTTTTTCAAAAACAGTTTTAAGGTTTGATGTTAATTTATTCTTTTGGTTTCTCGTCTTGTGTCCGGGGCCATACAATGCCCCATCTCTTGCATTGATTTTGTTGCTTTTTTTTTTTTTTGATAAGAAAGAATCTGATTTATCACCATTAAGAGACAAGAACACACAACCTCTTGCACAAGTGACTTCATACAAAATCGATGAGATATTCGATTGGTTAGTAAGGTTTATAATTTTAAGGTTGATATATATACAATATCTAGTTTGCCTCATCCGTTAGCGGTTGGAACATACTAGCTAGTTGTTCACTTTGGGCCTGCTCTATGAGATTTCACGCTTGAATCTACTAATTTTTTGTCATATGGGACGTAAAGTGGTATGTAATCCCAAACACCACAGTATCAAACCCAAAAAAAAAAAATCTCTTGCAAACAGTACATGATAAATGTTCATGATGTTTTCTTTGTAAGGAATTAAAGCAACAACAAATTAATCTGGGGTCGGCTACATGGATCAAACTTTTCCATTGTGCTCGATTAAGTGCAATTGATGGTGAGCTTTGCAAACCATTCAAATCCTTTTTAATTAATGCATCTCATGTTAACTTTGGTCTACCCCTACCTCGTCGAATTTCTACAGTTTCTATTGAGTCAAGTTTTCTAGTTGGGGCATTTATAGGCCGTCTTTGCAGGTGACCAAACCATCGCAACCGCCCTTCCCTAATCTTTGTATCAATTGGTGCTACTCCTACTTGTCTTTGAATTTATATATTTCTTATTCTATCTTTACGAGTTTTACCACACATCCACCTAAGCATCCTCATTTCTGCTACGTTCACTTTATGTAATTGTTGTTGCTTTACAGCCCAACATTCACTTCCATATAGCATAGCTGACCTAATTGCGGTCCTATAAAATTTTCCTTTTAACTTATTAGGGACATGTCGATCACAAATCACCCCTGTTCACTCCGCCATTTCTTCCATCCGAATTAAAGCAAATGCAAGAAAAGCATAATAGTTGAAAGAGACATTAATTTGTATGTGTTTACCTCTCAAGTTAAGGCTCTTCTCTCTGTTATGTTGTTGCTTTCTCACTGAAAATGCTTTTGTGTTGAAGGACACATTCATCTATTGTTACTTGTGAAGTAGTAGAAGTTGAAGGGATCGATGGACGTTTAGTATTCTTCATTCACTGCACGCCGATGGATGACACGTGTAGCTTTTTTAATCAGTTTGAGAATCTCAAGGACCATTCACGGCTTCTCTGTAGAGAGATCAAGGAGGCAAAGGGATATTGACCGTTTCGTCAAACTCTCTTTTCCCTCCAAACCAATAAACCAAAATTAACAAAGACGTCACTTGATTTTCCTCCTGATCTAATAAAACAAATTTTAATTAATTTTTTAATGATATATTATACACAAATTTTGTATTTTTGTACAGTTTCTCGCGTGACATTTAGTGTCAACTGCACTAACTAATTTACTAGCAGCCAATCTGTTAATTGAGATCACACCAGAAAAACTATCGAAATTCGGTTGCGGGTATCGACGGATTTTCGACAAAAGCTAAGATCACATCAACAACTTCTAGGAAATGCTACTGCAAACAAAGTATGGTATATGTTCCGTTCATTTAATTTGTTCTCCACTTCTTTTTCTTCTTATCTTTCTTTACTGCTTTAAAAGCTTCTTGTACATGTTGATGGTGGTATGATAAAGTAAGAATATATACGTAGTTGTGATGGATAGGATAGAATAATTTTGTGATTGAATGGCTTGATGGGTCACCATCTATCAACACTGGAATCCATTCAACCTCCTGTTGAGTCAAAATCTACAGGTAATATTGCTCTGCATGGAATTGGTGTTATGACAAAGTTGCTAAGATGCGCTTAGTGACCAATGGTCATGAGATCAAATTCTCAAATCCAAACTCTGAATATATTGGTTTCTCCTAATCTAAAGGGTTTGGGGCCCTTGAATGACTCTCGTGGAGTCGATCTTAAGTAGGGAGAGGTCAAAAAATTGTTTAACTATCTTTTTTTTTGTGCATATTTCCTAATCAAGCACTATAGTTACCGTATAACTTCACAATCTTCCACACAAATCTCCCAAGGGCCAAGGCTCTAAAAGTTTTTCAATGCGCATATTTCCTAATCAAGCACTATAGTTTTCTTTAATTTGTTTCAAGATTTTAGATACTATAATTAAAAAATAATTGCTTTTGAGAATCGACCACCTAATTTCACAAAGGTGGGAGGATGTTTTTTTTGTTGCGTTGTAAAAAATAATTTTTATTGAGACTTTCTTTTAGAAATATATATTAAATTTCTTTAAATAGTTTTTTGAATATTTCTACGCCTCAATTTTTTTTTTTCTTTTTATTCAAGAGATTTTGAAAAAAAAAAAAAAAAAAACTTGTCTTGTGAACCAAACGTAAATTTTTCCTTTTTGACAAAAAAAAAAAAAAACCCTTAATTTGACCAATATCGGCAAGCTTTTACAATGGGTTGCATCTTACATTTCAAAATGCTACAAATAACACAAAAATAATAATTCTTGTACAAAAATTTTCGAGAACGAAACTTTAGCCCTATGAATCAAACTCTTTTGATAGACTTCATGAATTATACACTTCTATTCTGCTTCATTCAATCAAAGCATCTTTAGTGAGATGGACGAGACATCAATCGCTAAAAGATAAAGTTGGAAGAGGCCTCTAGTTCAACAATTCTACTCATGGTGGAATCACAAAAAAAAAAAAAAAAAAAAAAAAAAAAAAAAACTAAACTAAACAAAAAAAAAAAAAAAATTACAAAAAACTTAAAAAATATTTTAAAATTTAGTTTTTAAACAAATAATGGTTTAAAAAAGAAAACTAAACTTGCAAAATTGTTTCAAAATCATCTGCACACAAACATAAAAATCAGTCCTTGCAATCATAAACTCTTTCAATGTGAGAAATCCAATCAAGCTAAGCAACCGATTATTTGTAGTATTCAATGGTTTGGAAAGCTCACTATCAATTGCACTAAATCGAGCACAATGGAAAAGTTCGATTCATAGCCGACTCCAATTAATTTAGGATTGAGGCTACGTTGTTGTTGTTGTTGTTGTTGTTGTTGTTGTTGTTGTTGTTTTTTAACTTGCGCATTCAACATGTTTAATCAAAGCAATGCATAGAATCTTTGAAGAAGATGTTGTGAAGGAACATGAATTCCAAACATGTACAAGCGGAGCACTTGATCTAAAGTTGGATTCTCAAGTTCAAACCCTATATTTGGAGTTGAACACTTGATATTAAGTTGCACTTTCAACTTCAAACCCTAAATTTGGAGTTGAGCCCTTGATCTAAAGTTGAATTTTCAAGTTGAAACCCTAATATTGCAAAAAAAAAATGCCGGCTTTTTAGGGGGAATTCGCTCAACTTAACCCTAGAATTCAGAAACCCTAATCTGGCTTCATTTCAGTTTAAAAAAAAGCACCAAAAGCCCTAAATTCCCAACAACAAATTCCACACTTTTCAACATATTCATGAATCAAAACCTTCAAATTCATCAACAATGTCAATGTAGTAGTAGTAGTACCTGCAGCAGACCCAACATTCAGACCTGTTTGTGGAACCAAAGCCGCCGGCACCGCTGTCATCGGCATCGAACCTGTGTTCGACGGCGTAGACGCAATGGCGCCCCCAGAATTGTAAACCTGCATGACATCCTGCATCCCCTGCAACAGCATCTCGACGCGGCGCTTCTCCTGCTCAACAATCACCCTCTGCTCCTTCAACGTAATGTACTCGTCCAGTATCGCCCCCAAACTCAACAGACTCTTCGGCGCCTGCACAAACCCACAAAACCCAGATCAGAAACCCTAAAACCACAACCGCCCATGTCGCCAAAATCGAAACTTGACGCCTTGCCTCTTGAAGATTGGTCTTGGAGATGAGCCCGGACGCTTCGGTTCTGAACACCGACCGCGTCTCTGTGAAGTTGTTGTCGCAGAGGTACCTGTCCACCATGAATGCTACCTGGACTGGCGTCACCTTGCCCTTCCCGAAAGACGCCTCCGTCGCCGCAGACGGCGACGCCCTCTTCGGCTTCGCTTGCTTGCCCATCTCGCCAAATCACACAAGCATTCAGAGATCTGAATGCAAGAGTCTGAGGACTTGTTTGTGTGTGTGTGTGTGTGAATTGTGAAGATCTGAAAAGCAGAGTTTGTGTTAAAGAACAAAGCGAAAGCGCGGGAGATTTTGAAATTTGTGAATTCGTTACGGTGGCGCGTGCGCGAAGCTGGTGCGTCGAGATGAGTTTTGGAAACGTTGCGGAGTGGATCTGACGGTTAGGGATGGGTGTGAAGTAGGGTGTACGTCTGTGTTGAGTTATTGCAAGCCTGAGATTCGTTAGATGGTGCATGGAGATGCGTATTTCAGAGACGCGATTAATATCTGACGGTATTGAGAGAGTTACTTCTTGTGTTTTTAATTTTTTCACTGCGTTCCCACTTCCCACCTTTGTTGCTGTGGCGGGACCTTTGGAGTCAACAAAATAAAATATTTCCTCAAAAGTAGCCACGCCAAATTTAGGCTTGTATCAAGACTATCCGATTATTTCAAATTCCCCGCGCACTGTATAAAACGGAGGAGCTCCTACAATTGGTGTAAAATACATATTTTTTGATACATGTGAAACTTGTGTTTAAAACTAGATAAAGTTAATACATGATTGGGCCGGGGTCGGTCATAAGCTTTTACTAGTCCGTCCAAGCTCGGCCTAGGAGGGTCAGGCTTGTATTGAACAAGTCTAAGCACCATTAGTTCACTTAAACCAAGAGTAGAATGAATGAATATTTATGTAGTTCAACATAACTGGAAGCGAGTTGTTGTCTTTTAACTAGTGACTCGAATTCAAATCCTTGGAATGAAAATTGACATTAGGAGCTCCCGCTACTTAAATGGTGCGAATCTCAAGACGAACTCGAAGTAATATGATAGTCCATATACCTAGATATCGAGTGGTTTAGACAAAAAAATAAGATATATATTTGGTCAAGATCAAAAGTTCGAATTTCTTTAATTTTTTGAGGCATATTTTTGAAAGTCACTTGGGCCTCTTGATATCCAATGTCAAAATGTCTTATAAGTAGGGTATAAGGCACAATATAGGAAACGGTTTATAAATTTCACACAAATCGTGGTAACTAGATTTCAATTTAGCAAACTCTGCAGCCTATGTAATATCAAGATCTAATGCACCTACATTTGACCAAAAAATCAAAATAAAAAATAAAAAAGATCTAATGTGCCCACAGAAAAAATAAAATAGGAATAAAGGCTAACTTATGAAATAGTAGTCCCGCATCGGTTAAGTGAAAAAATAATAGTCTCACGTCGGATATAAGTCACATATAGCTGCAACACTACATTACAATAAGGCCATCGAATATCTCAAGATTACACAAAATCAACTTCATCATCCAAGCACATATCCTCCAAAGAATCCATGACACCCACCCTCCAATTCCTTAAACAAGAACACAACATATAAACCTTAGAAAAGCAAATCTAATTATATTGAAATAATTAAGAGCAAACCCAAGACGATGGAACATTAATTAGCAATTAAACCAATGGAATATCAATCTTACCAGAGTTTCTTCGAGTGCGCCGTGAAGGATTAATCGATGGAAGTTAAGAGATGATCCTTGTGTCAAAATACCGTTGAAAAGTAGTCTTTATTTCATATCCTCCCATCCGAAATGGAGGAGGTGGATCAAAGGATGTCTCAGCTCAACAAACTTCTCAATTATGATTAACATGAAGTTTTTACTCTTGAGATATTGATTTTTGATGTTCTTAATTACTGTCATGTAATGTTGCATTTTGTTTACTGATAAACTGAAGGCGTCTTTGTATGTTTTTTTTGTCTTGATAGTAAACAAAAATTTTAATGAGATAAGAAGGAATCGAGGACCAGGAGTCCTCACGATACATCTCCTCCCTCTGAAGGACCCATGACATAAACTTGGCTAAGAAAGTGCGGCGAAAGAAGAGACAACCGATCGATGGACTTATTAATTCTTCACAAAGATATACAAGATGGGCATGCATATGTTCAATTCCGCAAGACACAGTAAAAGCTAATCTAATTGTATGAAATTGCAATTAAGAAAATGAAATATAATAATCTTACCGGCTTAATTTCTCCGATTGTAAAACCGTTCAAAATAGGCCTTCGTTTCGTCATCCACAATTTCAACATCTTCCCACCATTTGACGTCTCCACGAATGATCTGCAACGTATCTTTGGCGCTGATGCGGTTAAGTGGTAGCTTTAGTAGAAGAGGGCAACTGTGGACTGTGATGGTCTCCAAGTGAGGGAAGGGCAAGGCATGCTCATATATGCTCTCCAACATGTCCAAAGTATGCAGTTCAAGTTTCTTAAGACCTGACAATAATGTGTTCCTATCCACAACCGCATTGTTGATTATTCTTCTCAATCCTGTGCAGTTCTGTATAACAATCCTTTTAGAGATATGGAAGAAAAATGAAACAAGTAAGGTCCTGCAAAGCATGGCAGCCAATGATCTCGACAAATTGAAGCGTCGGGGTGATGGATTGCGGCTCGCATTGAATGGACAATGCGGTGAATGCTGTAAGCCGATATAATTGAAGAGTTTCAAAGCGTTTGAAACCGGTTGACGTCCAAGTAACTGTCAACGCTCTTAGTGAGTTGCAGCTCCTGATGTCTAGAAATTGTAGGCTCTCCACGCCCCGGAGATCAACTGAATTTACGGCTTCTGTTGCTGCTGTCAACGGTGCCACATTAATTGAAACAACATCGGAACATCTATTAATCACGAGGTTCGTGATGCTTATTCGTAGTTCATTGTCTGAGACTAGATATTGGAGTACCGCAGTTGAGCTTACTGTGAGGCCAAGAGCAATTAAATGCCTCAACTGTTGTAATTCTGAGAGTTTCACTCCATTAGAAGTACCAGCAGCCTGAACAGCATTACCCTGACCAGGCTCGTCGACTCTCCAATTTTCAAAATCACTTCCATGGAGATCCAACATTCGCAAGCCCGATAGATGAGATATCACCTCCTGCGGAATCATGGTAAGACGCGTAAAAGATAAATCCAAGTACTTTAGTCTCACCAGGCTACTCAGTTCACCAGGCAATTGTCGGATACGAGTGTAGGACAGATCCATAAACTCCAATGCAACCAAATGAGATATGCTCTTAGGCAAGCGTCCTATTCCCGTCGACGACAGATTAAGAACCTTTAAAGCAGGCATGAACTGGAAAAAGTTATCGCTTATGGCACTCAACTGGTGATTTTCTTTAAGCAGAAGGGTCGACAGGTTGGTGCATACCGCGGGTGGATCTCCCAGAGACCTTATACTAGTTCTCATGAGTGATATCCTCTCCACTTCATTGCATCCCTCATTGGTTAAAGGTGCTTCGGAAAAATGAGCTCCCGATCTCACCAAAACTTTGTTCGCTCTTCTCCCACATTCACGACCAATCCATATCGCCAAGTCTCGAATCGTATCATGCATCTTCACATGTATATCACTACCGAGAACGCTCTCCAGCAAATTAGCAGCTTTTAAAGTTTCAATGACACCGTATCCGCTGTCATATGCCTCATCCATGCTTTCAAATCCATCAAGAAACCCCTGCCCTGTCCAATGTCTTATCAGTTGATCCTTTTGAATGTAAAAGTTTTCAGGGTATAAGGCACAATATAGGAAACACGGTTTATGAATTTCGCGCAAGTCATCGTAGCTGAATCTCAGTTTAGCAAATATTTGCAACTCTGTAACCTCAGTAACTTCAGGATCTAATGTGCCTGCAGAAAAACAATATAGGTGTATACATGATTAACTTATGGAAGTCATATAAACAACGTAGTCGTGACTGGTGAAGCAAAAACTCAATTTTCATTAGTGAAATACTTAAGCTCCATACCTGCTCCGGAATTTTGCAGTACTGTTAAGCAATTCTCCCACTCTCTATGAGTCCTCTTTGTGGACATGGTCTTTCCTATCGTAACCAGCGCCAAGGGGAGACCGCAGCATTCTCTTGCAACATTTCTTGCCAGCTCAGGTATTTGTGGATCTGAACCTAGAGTTGTTCTTCCTACCACTCTTTGAAATAGCTGCCACGCTTCGTCGCCGTCTTTGTCAAAGCATCAGACTTGGATAGTTGTGTCCTGGGCTCCCATATCCCCACAAACTCTCATCCGTCGAGTTGCGAAAACTATTTTGCCTCCGTTCTGACATTGATGAGGAGATGGAATTCCAATGGCTTGCAAATTTACACGTTCCCAGCAGTCATCCAACAGTAGAAGGAATTTCGTCACCGAGAGCATGTTGAAGATGATATTTCTTCTTTCCCTGTCAAGATTGTCACCTTCCCAATCGAACCCCACTCTGTGTCCGATTTCTTTTTGAATTTTTCCCAAGTTTAATTCCTTGGAAACCTCTACATGTATCACCTTCCACTCGCCATTTCCGCCACGGAAGTGATTGTTGATGTTGTTTAGGAGGAATGTTTTTCCCACACCTCCCATTCCATATATTCCTACAACGTTGATACTCGCATCTTCAATCATCCGGAGAGCTTTGGCCAGGTCAGATTGATTGGTCTCTTCTTGAGGAGCATTGCCTTGGCCAGCAGGCTGAGCAGTATCTTGGGGCTGGAGAGGGGGAGCACTGCCTTGTTGATGAGCATTGCCTCGGACTGACTGATCAGTACCTTGAAGAGCTTGCACAAGGTTCTGCTCAACATCCACGCGGAACTCCGTGGTTGGATCTATTGGAATTCCTTGAACTGCAATTGTACGATTCGTATCAGCCACGTCCTGAAACTCGGGAGCATTAGCTTCGTTCGTCAATGTTTGAACTTCCGCGATCAATTCCACCACTTCCTTTCCTAACTTGTAACTCCTGCAACAATTAAGCTTAGGACAGCAACTACTGCATCTGTCCTGGAGTTCTTTATTGCTTTGCACTACCACTGAAGTTACACGATTGTCAGTACCTTGTACTCTTACGAGCCAGCCTCGCACCACCGGCCTGCAAGGCATTTGTTGTGCTTCAGCCATTTGGACCTTTCCATCCACTTCTTCCTTTATATTTCTTAATTGCGCGATACCACCTTGAAGAGAACTCAGATTCTCCTGTAGATTGCAGATATAACTGGCATGTTTCAACAGAAAACTCCATAAGTATTTGACAAGATCAACCAGCGGCGCGATTAACGCCGTCCAGAAATCACAACACATGTCTCCAAGATCAAGTTATGCAGCTACTTAGTGAGGCTTGGGAAATGCAGCTATTGCAGACAGTCTTTGCTGCTCTTGAAAACAACTATACCACATCTCATTATCACAAATAAACTGCAACAGCACAAGTAATCACTCTTAGAATAAATGAATCTCAATAAACACAAGATGCCAGATCAAGAAGACAAATTAAGGCTCCAATCCATGTTGAAGAGTTTCTATGCATGCCAAGGTATTTCATATCTCAGACAAGACAAAACCAAACAGTCATACATCGATTAGATTAACTTAAAAACAATTGCAAGTGGCATTTTATGTCTTGAATGAAAATATATCAATTAAACAATCATTCAATTGTTTTCTTAAGAGGAAACTGGTAGCA
The DNA here is from genome assembly GCA_039657365.1 of Stephania yunnanensis. NCBI lineage: Eukaryota > Viridiplantae > Streptophyta > Magnoliopsida > Ranunculales > Menispermaceae > Stephania > Stephania yunnanensis. Next base: position 1,814,661 of record CM077589.1, read on the forward strand.
GTTAGTCTCTCTCATAGCGTTACGTCCTGAATAAATAATGTAAAGCCATACTGCAAGCCCTTAATTTCAAACTTAATGTTTTTTATCGAGGTTAGATATATTGTTGTTGTAATAAACAAAATGGACAAGACTTTATCTTTCTTTCGCAACAACAACAACAACAAATAAATACTCCCTCCAATAAAAAATATATGACGTTTTGGAATTTTTTTGGCTTCAAAATATATGACGTTTTCATAATTCGAGAGAACTTTGTACCTCTTATACCTATTTTACCCTTCTTTTAACTCAAACATTTAATTATAATTAAACGCATATCTTTCTTTCATTGGATGAAATAAAGAATTAAATGTGGGTAAGAATGTAATTTAAACTCACAATTAATGCTTTCACAATATGTGTGTTTTGAGCAAAAAGTCTTAAATTTTTTACCGAAGGGAGTAATAAACAAAGCACACAATAACATCAAAATGATATACTTGGGTTCTCCCAATAACTAAAAAGTGTATCGTGCCCGAATCTAACTGGGATTCGCGGTGGTGGAGGAACCGGATCGGAAAAAAGAGGGATTCTAGTTGTAAGATATCTAATGACACCGTAGTTGGAATTGAGATCTCATTCAAAAAGAAAGATATCAAATATCTGGGGTTTCCTTTTGTATCCTATACGGATGATCTAACTTGCTATAAGAGAAATCTAACAGTAGCAACATTTGAAAAACTACAAGTTACTAGTGCAAATATCCAAGCAACTCTATTTGAATATCCAATACATACATACATACAGAATTGAAAACAAACGTGGCATGCTTAACTGATTTTTACATACACACATATATCACTCAAAGAGTGTCTCAGAAATCGGATTGTACATCAAGATGTATGCTTGCACATCTTGATATCTGTCACTCAACTCAATCACTTTCTTTTTGTTAGTTACTGAATTGGGACCAAGACAACAATATATTTTTTTTTTTTGACGAAAAGAGACAACAATATGTTTATTCTACAAAGGGGTTCTTCCCATATATATACGTACATCATTTTATGTATATATGTTTGTTGTTTGTTTATCGCTCAACATTTACTTCCACAAAGTATAGTTGGCTTAATTGTGATCTCACAGGATTTTCTTATGAATTTAATGGAGATATTTCAGTCACATATAAACAAACTATTTCATGAATCAATATTTTTGAAAGAAGAGATCGAGGACGTATATGAAATTTTTTTTTTACTTCTCATTCAAAGAGATTTGATTTACTTTCACAAAAGAGCATTTCATTGCAAAAGAAATCACACTAATTTTGTGTACAAGTACTGAACCATCCACTTTAGCTACCAAACAAGTTTTATTCAATACCTATATTGACAGAAAACGAAAGAGGCATAGTCACATAGAACATTAGACTTGTCAAAGTAGAAACTTGATCACACATGAAATGGTAGAGACTGTGAGAACCATAACAGCCACAAAACTCAATCTCCAATTATACAATAGCAAAGAAATCCAAGCCCCACAATTCATTCATAATCAAGAACTCCAAATATTCCAAACAGAGAAGATGATCAAGAAGAAGAGATTAAATACAGTAAATTCAATCTTACCCAAGATTCAAGATGGTCTTTGGGATCACCAGTGGCGTAGGCAGTGAATTACAAGTAACGACTCGCCACATAAAGCAGCCGAAGACCTGCAGAGAGACTAGAGGATGCTGAAGCCCACCGAGCAACGTCACAATGAAAAACATCAGCATCATATTTAATGACTTCTGTTGCAACATTACATTAAGTAAACCATATAAACAAACAAACACAAAGACTAATATCAACAAATACGAATGTCAACAATAATGCCAGTAATGAATCGATTGACCAATCTGAGCAAATGAAAATAATACTCACTGAAATTATTTGACCGAATAGCAGTTATCAGATGATCCTTATCAGAATAGTGTATTTACATGCAATGGATCAGCTACCAGAAGATCAACCTCGAGACACGCACTGCACAGTTGATTTAGAGATGAAGAGCAACTGAATGACGCGAATCATGAACACACTTACGTCACTCGGTACTAGGGCCTTTGATTTTTCCTCGAGATCAGCAATCTTATCAAGCAAAAATGAGAAATGAAGGTGTTGATTCACCTCGGGATCCGTGCAGTGTTGTCTCCCATTTTTTCGATCGGCTCTCCAGCGTTTCTTCTCTCCAGCAGCCATCGTTGATTGTCCTCGGGAGCATGATCGTGCCCTCTCCCACATCTTTGCACAAGCATTCGTGTGTCCTCTCTCCCATCCAGCAGTTGCCACGTGTCGATGCCTCATTCGTCCAGCACGTCTTCAACAGCTCTCTTGTCCAATCTTTGCACACCATGTCATCTGCACAACAACTTCAGCCAATTGCATTCTGCCACATGTCTCGGACCTGCAATCAAGCTCACAACATCCGTCTGATCTGCCTCGGCGCACGTGCCACTAAATTACCCACGAGAATCACATTCTCTTGACAAATTTTAGTGGTTTTAAATAAATAGAACTTTGGTTTTTAAGGGAGAACTCTCAACTTCCAGTTTTTTTCTCTTTTAACTTTCGACTTCTATTTTATTTTTATTTTGTTTTGTGTTCTTCATCCATGAGACACTAATCTCATGGCCTAGGCTAGACTGCGAAGTAGGCTTGATCACGGGTTTGTGATGTTTATTTATTTTAATTTCATTACTTTTCATTGTTATTTTATTCCCTTTGTTATTGATTGATTAATTAGGGTTAAATTTAGATTTAAACCTTGATTCTTTTGTCAGTGAGTCATAAGCATTCATCCTTGTGCAATAAGACCACATAAGTGGCAATTGATCATACCAATTGATTCTCCTCTTTTGGGACCGGTCAAGTACCTTAGGGATCTAGGCTAAATCGGGCACACTAGTGATCCGATTGTCTAGGTGTAGTGCCTTCACAAAACTCATTGCGATCATCTTGTTCAATCCAATGTGCTTGAGTATAGGGTTATACGTTTGGCTAGGGAAATAGTCATTGTCGTACCTTGGCTATCGAGATTAGGAAGTGTGAGGAGCCGCATACGTTACCGGATCTATAACTACACTAGGATATTTTTTATTTGCATATTTTACATAAATTGAATATCAAATCCAATCTTTTATCGACAAACTTGCATGTCTTGACCTAAATATTTTTATTAATTGGTTTCAAAACTATTCTTCCCCATTATATTTAATTCCTTGTTATTTAGATTAGTTAATTTGTTCATTCTCTCAAAACCCCCATTTTCTCTTTTCTTTTAAAACCTTAAAAAGAATATCATTCTATGTGGGATAGATCCTTTACCGCCAACTACAAAATAGTTGGTTTATGAATTATATTTTATCTACGCATCCGACGCGCTTCAGAAAGACGAAAACATGAAAGGCTTTCAAAGCATTTGAATCTGATTGACGCCCAAGTAATTGTCAACTCTTTCAATGAATTGCAGTCTCTAATATCAAGTGTTTACAGGTTTTTTGCGCCAGAAAGACCTGACGAATGCAACATTGTTTTTTTTTTTTTTAGGGAAACGAGGTCATGACATGTTTTGATCACAAGGTTTGTGGTGCTTACCTTTTTTTATCATATCCCATGTTATGGATGTTGAATTTTTTCAAAGAAAAAAATTAAAAATATAACTTCACTAAATTAACTCACAAACTGCTACCATACATTCATTTGCAAATCACTTTCATTGCTTACATTTTTGTGAGTATATTCTTTAATTGTACAACACATATATATTGGCCTTCTCCTTAACTAACTAGTAACTACCCATGACTTGGTAGCTCCACTACGTTAGTGCACTCTTTGTAAGTACCCATGTACACATAATGTAACTATCCATTACGCATTAATAATAACATGGGATTTGACTAAACAAAACATTTTAACATATTTGAATCACATATTTTAACAATGGAAATCAAGCACTCCCATTCAAAGCAGAAAAAACTGTTTGGAAATGCTATTAAACTATGCAAACATATTCTAAACTACTGAATCTCATTATCATATACAGCTACAAGATGCCAGAGAAAGAAGACAAATTAAGGCTTCACTCCATGTTGAAGAGTTTCTATGCATGCCAAAGTATTATATAAATCAAACTACACAAATCAGAGCAGTTAAAAAATGATTAAATTAAAAGAACATTAAAAAACAAGTGCAAGTGGCACCTTGAATGGAAATATATCATTAAGAAAATCATTCATTTATATTTATAAAGAGGAACTAGTAACAGTTAGTCTCCCCATAAGCGTTACATCATGAATAAATAATGTAAAGTCTTGCATCCCTTTTCAAACTTTTTATTTCTCATCAAGGTTAGATAGATATATTATTGTTGTAATTATCTGTTATTAAAGGGTGAAGAAAGCACAACATGTACAAGACTTCATCTTTCCTTGACAACAGAAGTAAAAATAATAATAATAACAAAGCCCAGAAGAACATCCAAATGATATATCAGTGTCAACTTACTATAGAAGAAATTTAACAGTAGCAGTATTCCAAAGGAACTACAAGTTACAAGTACAGAAGTAGAAATATCCAGTAACTCTGTTTGAATATCAATGAATCAGAACTAAAAAGAGCTCAGTTGTCATATATGGCCAATACATAATTATGTGGACAATAGAAAACAAACAAACAAACAAACAAAAAAAGCAGTGTAACGTTGAGCTATTGCGAGCTTCACCTGATATATACATGTACAACATACAACTCGAAGAGTTTCTCACGGATCATGAATTGAGATGTACGTTTTCACATCCTGATATCTGCCACTGAACTCAATCACTTCTTACTCGTTTGGTATTGATTTGGAACTGAGACAACAATTGTTTCTTCTGTAGAGAGGGTCTTCCTATATGTGTTGTTCGTTAATTGACCGACATTTATACCACGAAGCATAGTTGGCCTAATTATACGGTCTCATAAAATTTTCTTCTAGTTTAATAGATATAGTTTGGTCGCGTATAAACAAACTAAATTCTTGAATGAAGAGATCAAGGTCATATATGAAAATATGATGAAGTTATCGTTCGGAGAGATGCAAATTATTTTCACAAAAAGAGCATTCTATTGGAGAGAGTTCATGCTAATTCTTTCTGCAAGTGAACTGTCCACATTAGCTACACAACAAGTATTATTCGACACCTAAATCAACAAACATAGAAAGAGACATAGTGATATAGAACACCAGACTCGTCAAAGCACAAACTTGATTCCACATGAAATGGTGCAGACTGTGAGCCCCATAACAGCCAAAAAACTCAATCCCCTGTAATACAACAAAGCAAACAAAATCCCCCAATTCATCCAAAATCAACACCTCCCAGATATCCTAAATAGATAAACTGATCGAGAAGCAGAAAAGATTTAACAAAGTAAATCCATTCTTACCCGAGCTTCAATCGGTTGTTGGGATCCCCAGTGGCGTAGCCAGTGAAGTAGAAATAACGACCAACCACGTAAAGCAGTCCGAGACCAGCAGAAACAAGAGGATGCCGAAGCCCGCCAAGCAACAACAAGGCAAAGAACATTGGCATCATCTCTAGTGAGTTCTGGTGCCCTCTCTAGAGACACAAAAAACAAAATTCATCAAATTTAATCCAAATTCATGTTCTATGCTAATCGAATTTATTAAAAAGTAAGGTTGGGTGACATTGGGGCTATTACCTGAACACAGTTGAAGAGCTTGGCATCCTTGTTCTCGGATTCTAAAGCGTAGAGGGTTGGGTAGAACACCTTGTACCTATAATTCTACCACAGTTAATAAACCACCCACAAACATAAATCTATAGAATCACCAAACAGAAATCTCAAAAAGCCTCGAACCTAAATTAGTTGGAGTTGACTACATGGATAAAACTCTTCTATTGCGCTTTATTTAGTGCAATTAATGATGTTCTTTCCAAATATTTTAAATCCTTCATAATTAATGTGTCGGAAGTTAAGTTCAGTCTACTCCTACATCGTCGAATTTATTTAGTTTTTATTGAGCCGATTTTTTTAACGAGGCATTTGTAGAGACAAAAGAATGACAAAAATATAAAGAGTCATCAATGAAATGAAAGATTGACAAAAGGGTATTTTTGTAGAGACAGAATAAGATAAATCAACACTAATTCTCAGCAATTCCTTCAATCACTAAACCACCCACAAATAGAAATCTCAAAATCCATTAATAGAAACAAAAGAATGACAAAAATATGAAGAATCGTTAATGAAATGAAAAACTGACAAAATGGTATTTTTGTAGACATACATTTGAAACAATTAACACCAATTCAGATTCCTAAACCACCCACAAACACAAATCTCAAATTTCATCAATGGAAACTAAAAATATTGAATTTTCCCCCTTTTTGGCAGAAACACCAATTGAAACAAAAGATTGACAAAAACAAAAAGAATCATCAATGAATTGAAAGATTGAGACCAAAGGTATTTCTGTAGATATATATTGAGATAAATCAAAACTAATTCTCAGCAATTCCACCAATCACCAAACCACCCACAAACACAAATCTCAAAATCCATCAATGGAAACCAAAAAAAAATTGAATTTTTTCCAGTTTTTGACAAAAATCTCAACAACCATGAATTGAAACAAAAATTGAACAAAAGGGTTGTTTTCTTGAGTAAAGATGATCAGTAATCCTTACTTCTTTCGAGCTTTGCCGACCTGGAACGCCATCCACATGTTGAGGAAGCTGTACAGGACCAACACCAGAATCACATAACCATACTCTCTAGGGAGCAACTCAATTGGATCCATTTTTTTGGTTTCTTTTCTTCTCTAACTCTCTGTGAAGAGCGAATCTGAACTCTCAAATTGATATGGGTAGTGTTGAAAATGGCCAGCGTCCACGTGTCAGTCCATGGCAAATCTTCATTGTTTGACTTGGTTTTGGAGTACCCTCCAAGGCAGAGGAGGATTCCACACTTTTCTAGACTTTGCTAATTTTTAATAATAATAATCGAGGGCCGCTAAGGGCACCCCACCTATTAATGAAGTCACCCAGTTAATGTGGGCACAAATCGATTTATCTGGGGCACCCAAAAATTAAACGCAAAATACCGAAAATACCCCTCGTGCAAAAAACCCTCGCACCCCATCACCCCCACCACCACCTTCATCGAACCCTGAGCACCCCACCACCACCTTCACCGAACCCTGAGCACCCCATCACCCCCACCACCGAACTGTTGTGCAAGAACCCATTTGGTTTGAACCGACCAGTGAGAGGAATCCCCGAAATCGTGTTTCTCGTGTCTCGCCTTGTGTTTCTCCTTCGGTTTACGGCTTTTTTGCAGTTCGTATGGTCGTGGTGTGAGCCGATTTCGTCTCCAAGTTAGGGTTCGGTTGAATAGTTAAAGAAATGGAAATTCGCGGTTCTCGGCCACACGGGCCGAGAGGCGTGCTAATTGTCTCGGCCTCGCATGGCGAGACGGAAGCTACATTTTGGGAACTCGAAGTCTCGGCCACAAAGGCGGAAGAGTTCACGGTGTCTCGATTACGCATGGCGAGAGAACTCTAGTGCTCTCTGGCGAGACATGACGAGAGCTACAATTAGTGGTAGGTAATGTGGTGTCGGTGGTGTACAACCGAGAATGTGCTCATACTCTCGGTTGTACACTTGGCGTACCATACCGTGACCTAAGTACACCTCTCGGTCCTTTGGGGCCAGAGACATCACCATACATCTCGGTCTGCGAGGCCGATACAATCGCGCACATCAACAGAAACTTCGAATAACCGCAAAAAAAAACACAATAAATTTGCAAAATTACCTCAACTTCGACCTCCTCATGCACCGTAGCAGTACAATCCTCCATTATATAGTGGAAACAAGTTCGGATTTGAGCAAATTACCAAACCCTACGTTGACAAACAAATCATCATTTTCACTGTTTTCCACAACTAAACAGTTCTAATAAACTATCATATGGTTGTCAAACATCGTTAACTCGTTGTCGGATAATGTCAATCCGCAAGAATCGATAAAAAGCCGACAAACGCAGTGTGGATTTGTGGTTCAACCTTGTGGTGGGGTGCCCTTTTTCTTTGTCAAAATAATTTGCGGGATTTGAATCATTATATATACAGGGGCAAAATGGTCTTTTCCGGTTTTGCTGAAATTTTTACAAAAAATTTGGGTGCCTTCATTAATAGGTGGGGTGCCCTTAGCGGTCCTCTAATAATCATGGGTGTCCGAATCATTTTCAACGTCTCCCTGCTGAGGATCAACGACTAATTCTACAAGAGTCAGTTTAAGCAACCCAAATTTATGACTCGAGAGAAGTAAGATTCAACTATTATAACTACGGCCAACGGGTGACTAAATCCCTTCCAAGTGCTCTTGAAGTAGATTAATCTCACGAGCCGATTCACGCATCCTAACCTAATGACTCACCGAGCTAAGATTCAAGCATTTTTCTTTTTGATGTACTTAAACATTATTTTAATACGTGATTGAGATTTTGTTGTTGTCATCGTCATTATTGTTGTTGATGTGTTCTAACTTATTTAGCCTCGCTTTAGTTAAGACTCGACAAGACTAATCCCACGAGAGTTAATTGCAACGCCCCAATCCCATGACTCCGAGGACAACAATTTTAATCATGATATGTGCACATGCAACTCAAAACATTTTCAATGGCCACTATCACCATTTCATGACACAGAAGAACTGTACATGTTTCTATTCCTACCTCATATATTGATCATGTACATGGATAGTATAGAAGATGATAATCTGACATTCGAGGAGACATACATTGTGGACTCCACAAATTTCAAGGGAATCTACATCATTACGTAGCAAATGTACGTAACAAAAGAACGTCAAAAAATCATTTTCCATTCAGATTTGGTTACTTCTTTTTCTTGTTCTTGTTCTTGTTTTTGTTTTTCTTCCCTCCTTTTTTGGACTTGGGGTTCTTCCCATTGTTGCTGCTGCTTTTGCTTCCAGTTTCACCAGCATTATCATTGCTCGGTGCAGCACCGGCATTATCATTGCTCGGCGAAGCCTCAGTCACTGATGAAGTACTAGAGTCGTTTTTCGAAACCGGCAAATCCAAAAATGGCTGCAGCTTTGGCCAATTCTCTTTTAGGATTTCAACAATACTTTCAATCTCAGGCCAGTTACTATGCAGTTCTTCACCACTGAAATAAAAAGTGTCAAAAATGGATCATCAGTAACTAAGCATGAAGCGAGGAAGTTATACATACTTTCGACGACTTCGGTTGCAGTAATGAAGGTTAATAATGCAGGTTGGTGTTTCAACCAAGATTCATAGAACAGTAATACATAGATTTGGATAGGAAGTAGGAAGTAGGAACTCTCACCTCACATCCAAAGCAACAGAGAGTAGCTCTAGCTCCCCGCGCATGCTTTCCAAATCTCCGCCGAGGCTATTCCTCGCATCTTCCTTAATAGCAATGTTCATTGTTTTCAGTTCAGTCGTAGCGGTTTCAAGAACACGAATTGCTTCATCCACCTTCGACTGCATAATTTAACAACACAAATTATATTATACGCGCCTTTCGTTAAGAGAACATGAAGATGAGAAATAAAACAAGAAAATGAAAGTTGGCATAACTCATATGTACCTTAAGCTGAAGAGCATTAGTAGGTGAGCTTCCAGCCTCATCATCATGCTTTCCTAGCATCTCAGAACTTATAGAATCAAATGTATTCCAGAAGCTACTGTACAACTTCGGAAAGTCCAACTGATCGTCGCTAATTTTGTCCGGGCCTTCCGAGTTCCTATCAGTAATCGCTACTGAAGGAGACGTATCAGGAGCCGCATCAGTAGTCGCCTCATTAGTGCCGCGTGAAGAAGTGTCTTTGTTAGCATCATGTACATATGTCTGGACTTCACGATTTTTCGGGAACAAGACTTGTATGATATCCTCTTTGCTGTTGATGCTGTCCCTTTTCAGAAAGACTGCTTGAGGACTGGAACGTCCAGGATGATTTCCAGAAAATACAATCACTAGAGGATTATTAATCGTTTCAAGAGCTTTGGAAATGACAGTTAAAAGGTTACGGTTTTTGCTACCGCAGAGAGTTTCACAGAATGTAGAAGGCAGGTTTGATTTTACACTACTACTATTCAGCACAATTGTCAGCAAGTCTGAATGTCGCCCGCCAGAGTTCACAACAGTAAGACAAATTAATATAACCAGCCTTAGAACCAAAACCGGGTAGAATCGCCTTGAGTTGATTCCAAACTTCCCCATCCAGGCAATGGTTCCTCGCCAATCAGAAATAAGTTGATGCACAATGCGACCGATAAAGTCATGACAAGATGACATATCACTCGACTTAGGAGCGGTAGAGATTTTTATCCAACCCTCACAAGAAATTGATTCAACTACAGAAGATCTTGTTGTGAAAAACCTCTCTTGGCATGACAATACCAAGAACTGAAGTCGCTCGACAAGATATACAAAGCAGTGGGGTGAAATATAGTCGACTTCAATCTGCCAGTTCGCATTAAAAAATGTATCTTGCAAAGCTGCAAAGAGATGGAATGCGAGGGGAACTCGTCCACCTCCAGTATTCATGCACACTTTGAGCTGGTGAAAGAATGGCTTCCAAGGTGAGCTCTCATTTGCAGCAAAACACGCGCTAATCAAAGCACACAGTTCATCAGTTAGCTTGCCCGAAACAAAAAGCAGCATCGCCGCCCTTCCAATTTTTCCATGTGTCAAACCACTTTTCTTGATATTTTCCACAGCAACTACTTCAAGGAGATCCTTGTAAAGATCAGTTTCTCTAAGAACAACCATGTTTTCCATCATTGTATCTCTCCAATCAACTGGAAATACTATGCCAAAGAACCGCTCTCTAGATAGCGCAATGGATCTCTCAATCTTCTGAATTAAACCAGTATACTTCTTTCCATGAGGTATCTTAGACTCCATGATGGATCTAGCAACGTGAAAAATGCGAAGAATACATGTTCCGTTGCAGAAAATTGACGAAGAATTCCTTGCCAAGAACTCTAACAAAGCTTCCAAAGTTTCTAGTACTTTAATGCCAACATTAAGCATTTCCAAAGACCAGTACGATTCGGCAGAAGATACCAAGAGATGAACATCTAAACCAAACAAGTTACCGTGCTTTTGAAGCGATTTTTCATTAATTTCTTTCTTCCAATGGGCATCAGGGTTTAGCAAAATGTATGTCGTATTCACATCGAAGACATGTCGCCTAACACCCAGGAAATCCAGACAAACTTCACCATGAGACGTCCTCTCCGTTTCATTTTGTGCTCCAAGAGAATGAAGGTATTTAGTTATGCCTAACACTTTCTCCCTCCAAAAATCCCAGAAATAGACCAAGGACTCAACGGAGACATTGCCATGTGAAACCAAATCAACAGAATGATTCATTGAATTCGCCACCACTTCACGTTCCCACCCATATTTTGGATGCTTCGATTGAAGGTGGAAGTCTAAAATTTTCCTAGCAGCAACAAACTCAACTATACAATTTTCCAGTCTTTGAGAAGCATTCAAAAACTCACACATGTTTGACAATTTAACCTCCTTGTCCGATTCTGATAATACCTTCACCTCCAGCGCAACAGACTCGTAAAATGAATCCGATACATTCTTCGCAAAAGCCTTGGCTTTGTTTAGAATTTCAACCTTGTTTGGGAATTGCTTAATAGGCCACCCATTGCCTCCCTTTCCCCATAGAGAGTTGCTTAGGCCATGCAATAGAAGCAACCTTGTTGCATCTTCAAAATGCCCACCCTTTCCAAGCATATCTGCCTCGAGAAGTATATCGCCTTTCAGCCTAGCGAGGTTTGAAGCCTCTCTAAAATTTCCTGATTCCCCTTCGAGGAGAATTAGCTCATCAAGATAGTCCCTACGCCTCAAGAAAGCACGTTTTGAATCCATTGCGTTAAACGCTCTAACAAATTCCATCATAGATTTCCTATCATTCAGTTCATGGTAGTGTAGCGCGCATCTTTCCAAGTAAGCTTGCTCCATTTCTTCCAGTTGTTGATTTCGGGCCGAGTCAATCACTGTATCTGCTTTAACTTTCCAGCTCTTAATAAAACGCAGGCCGACATCAAAGAGCTTTCCTTTGGTACAAGCAGTTAAACACTTGGAGAAAAATTTGCCTCTGGCATATACTTCGGCGGCAAGAGTCCAATTACCAGCAAGAGAAAAACAATCACCAGCATCTTCTAACCTTGAATCCCCACATTTTTCCAAATAAATTTTACCTGTGTTGAAGAAAATACAAAGAACCATAAAATTGTTGTGCCAAAGAGTATAAACTCAAATGCAACTAATATAAATATGTATAACTGCAGAACACACCACACAAACGCAAAAACCAAACAAACAAACAAACAAACAAAAACTAAACTTTATGCTCATTGCTTGAAAATTTCGAAAGAGATGACAGCACAAACCTGCTGCTTCAAACTCTCGCAACTCGATTAAACAATTTGCTGCTAACTCGTTTTTTCCAATCGTTTCATAAATTTCAGCAGCCTCCACAAGATTAATACGAGCTAATTCAGAATTGGAGTCACGGATTCGGTCGGCAGAAGCGCGAAGAGCAGCAGCTCGAGCCCATTTTTCCCTGTACAAGTCTTTGGCTCTTTCAAAGCACATTATTGCCAACTCATAGTTACCCTCATTGAATAACTGCAAGTAAAAAGTCCACGCAAATTGATTAGTGTCGAACTTAACCAAACGGTTCTTGCATAAAAAACGAATCTTCCATACACAAATGTGATAAGACTGCTAGAACTGATTAACAGTCCTTTAAAACTGATTAAAAGATATTGCCTTCCAACCATGTCACACCATGGAAGAAATTATAGTCCTTAAGACATTTTAATGCTATCGAAAATTTTCAAATTTTTAAATTGCAATAATCTTCCTAATAGAAAACTTGTCTATCATCTTCATTGGTCACATATATAAAAAGGGGATTAATTTTTCTAGTCTGCCTTTTGATGCAACTAGTTCCTGATATCAAGACAAACAAATAAGAAGGCGGGAATAGAATATAAAAAGTGAAAGCCAAAAATCAAACGAACCTTTATACCGCGTGAACTCCACTCCTTCTTGCTGCTTGCTACTTGCATTGCCTGTGCGAGTGAGTCATCGAGTTGTCTAACTTGCACAAGGCACAAATTTTTCCAATAATCAAACATGGGCCTCGATATGTCTTCTACATTTTCACAAATCCATAGCCTTTGCCTTGTACGAGTTATAGCCACATAAAGTTGCTTCAACTCAGAACAAAGAATATTGTGTTTCACCTCATCAAAATGTTGACACGGCAAATTCGAATCGACCAGTTTTTTTTCTTTCATATATTCATAAACTACTCTCCAGTGGTTTCTCAAAGGAGAAGTACCAAAAAAATTATACAACAACACATCCTGCAGAAGCAATGAAGTCAGGATGTCTCAAAACAACAACAAAAACTATGTTATGACTAATGAGACAATGTGAAAGTAAAAGCAGTGCAGCAGTATCACCTGAAACTCTAGGCCCTTACACTCAACGATTGTCAAGACCAGTGCTTGTTTTCCAACATAGCCAGCAATTTCTTTTTTCGCATTATCATCACGTACCAAAATGACTTGTTCCGCTCCAAAACCAATCATGCCTCCCTTGTCACTTCCACTGTTGCCAAAAATGGTAACGATTGCATTTTCATCACTACCGGATTCTAGTAAAACTGGTGCTTCACCATAAATGAGGCTTGTTTCAGGGTTCAGAATGTCAACAGATAATGGAAAGTAATGATAAAGAATGTCGATAACACTTTGCGAAAGCCTAAGAATGCCATCATGAGTTCTAAAATTTTGATTCAAATGAAATAGCTTCGACATTCTTGGTTGATCCTTGTCTTTCATTTTATCTCCTGAACTATTTACCGACTCCATTAAGAACTCCCTATAGAACAAATGCCTGATATCCTGAAATCTGAAATCGATGCCCCTTGCGATAGTCTGTGCAGTATCACCAGAGAAAACAAATCCCTCATTGACATTACCGCAGACATACTTGAAAAGAGCAATCTGCCTCATGGTTAGATCCTGCACCTCATCAATATAGACAAAGTCCATCGTTTCGCCATCATAACTTCCATTTTCTAGCCGACGATGAAGATCATTGACAAAATCAGCTAAATCAAAGCAACCTTTTTCAAGCTTCATTTTTTCATAATCAAGAAAAATGTCATATATCATTTCTCTTCTCTCCCGACTCAAACTGGACCGCCCCTCGGATAGTGCAACATATTCTTCTCGGCTTAATTTCCCATTGAGAGCCTCACTAGCTTTCAATCCTCCTTTCACATGGGAAATTATCTCAGTAAACACTGTCGAGGAATCTAGTGTTTTAGTCTGCTGACTATTGAAGTGTGGCCAGTAAGACAAACTAAACTTATCATAAGTCACTTCTTTTCTTCTTATAAATGCATTCAAAGCAATTGACCTCGAAATGCCACCACTACCTTGACAATGTTCCCTAACATCAGGGAACCGATCAAAAAACGAATTCTCGGTGGATCCATCAAGCATCATTAAGAACTTATGAAAAGTTATAACAAGCGGGTAGGAGTCGGGTGAGATTTCAGCAAAACTGTCTGGGATATCTCTGAAATCAATTGCATCACTGACATCAAGCATATCAATCGAATTACGTTCTGCCGAATAATGTGCTCCGCAGGCAAAGCTGTAATGAAATCAGTAGCACCGGCAGAACATCAGTGAACATAAATATTTTACGAAACAATATCACAAGCCAAAGATCAACAACATCATGATAATGAAATTAATGTAACATACCCTTTTAGATGGGAAATATGATTCTTGATAGCAGCACAAAGTTTTGAGCTAACTGTAACGAACATTTGACGCAAGACAGGATCCTTATGCTCCACGTCAGTCTCATTTAGCTTAGAAGAACCGGCAGAGACGTTATTTCCTGTTTCATGCAATCCTTTCGAAGATATATAATGTTGTTGCTCCTTCTGAATCAGTTTCATGGTTAATACAGTTGTTTTCCCAGTCCCAGACCTGCCGATGATGAAAGCACTCCTTTGGAAAAGAATTATCTCCAACTCCTGATCTGTTACTTCGAAAGGCAGATCAAGTTCACTGCCACCTCGTCCAGAGAGCAGATGGTCCACCACACCAGCCGACAAAGAGTAGAATTTCATTAGCAACAGACTCTCACTTACTTTCGAGTTTTCAACATAAATTCTACCATCCGATATGCCTGTGCTTGTTCCAGTTCCGGCTTCACTTCGATCCTTGTAACGTATAATGTCAATATTGCCTGCCCAAGACATTGGCACCTCCAAATTTCTGCGCGAGACAAAAATAAAAAGGAAAAAAAATGATGCATTGCACCTCAGACCAAAATTTCATCGAGGCCACTAATTTCATCAAAACAACTAAATTGTTCAAGCAATATGAAATTTAATGTTTAAAAGCATAAAAACGGTTGTCAATACTAAGTACTGGAGACTAATCTACATACCCTTCCATACGCTTCACATTGCACCGGTTGACAAAATCAACTGAGTACATGGCAAAGATGCCATCCAGACGCCTAATTAGTTTGGGAATATCTTCCAGTGACAAGACATCCCATATTTTCAAAACTTGAACATACATCGGTTGCTTCACAATGTCAACCGTACAAATCACGTACAGTCCTTCAACCTTGAACTTCTTCACCAGCTGCGACGAGCTTCCACCTGTAGAATCAACATTGGCTTTCTTTGGGCGCCAGCCACTCGCAAGCTTCAATAGTAAATTGACAACTGACTTCTGCGTACGGCTATTCAAATTCCCGAAAGATTTCCTAAAGTTATCGCTAAACTGAACCTGTTGAAACACATCAAAACCAAGTACAGAAGTTAATGTCTGGTTTCATGTGCAAAAATTTGAATTTCACTATCATTAGTGATAGAAGGCAAAAGCACATAAACTATAACAACCTTCCACTTCGCATTGTTGAAAAGCACGCTATCCCCTCTTAGTAAATCATCAAGCTGATCAAGCTCTTTCTTGACCTCCAATATTGCTTTAGCGAGGTCCTCATTTTCATCGGCGTTGTAATAGCATTCGCGATCCTTTGCATCTTGCACTAATTCAGCCCAAATGGACCTGCTATTCACCAAAGTCTTTCCATTTCCTAGGATCCAAAGGCAGTGTCTACAAAGAAAACAAACATAGATGATAAAACTAGATATCTCAAACAGAAGAAATAAATCTGGCTGATTAAACCATCTCAATTAAATCCGTACTTAGCTCTTGTTAAAGCAACATTAGTACGCTGCAAATTGGAAAGAAACCCAATGGATTCACCGGCATTGCCTCTAACCGTAGAGATTACTATGATATCCTCCTCACCGCCCTGGAAGCCATCAACGGTTCTCACCTTTACCGAGAATTTCTCGGTTTTTTCATATTTCTTACCAATTTTTTCATGCAAAACAGCAACTTGAGCAGCGTACGGGGATATTATACCAATGCTAAGCTCCTTCCCTGATCCATGCCATGCTGTATAAACAGACCAATATGATTATGACCATTGACTAGAAACAAGTGACTCGACGATATGTAAAACTAAAACTCTCAACTGTAATTCACAAAGTGATGTTGAGAAATTTTTTTGAAATCAACAATAGTACTGATAGTTGAATTTAACAACATTGGCAAAAATATGAAAGAGCTGACAACATCTGCTGCCTATTTCAAAAATTAAACAGTTTTATGGCCAACACGCGAATCAAGAGTTGCGGCATTAAAGAGCTAAAATATATGGATAAGAGAATGCATTGACATTTACAAGTGACAACGAGATCATACCCTTGAAAACTTCTCGTACGATTTTCATCACAGCAGCCACTTCCACCATATTTCTATAGCTGTGTCCAATATCACCTACTTCCTCTCTTCCATCGGCAATGTTGATAAACGAGTATGGACCAAACATAGGCCCTGGAAGAAATTTCCTCGTATAATTTTTTTTCCGGACGTTTGAAGCATCTTGAATCATGTTACTGTAAAATTTCGCATTTGGGAAATGACTTATTTTGGGATGCATTCTGTACTGCATATCCAGAAGGTGCTTCGGTCGTCCTTCTATACTCATCCTCTCAAACAAGCTTCTTCCAAAGCCAGCTTGACAAGAAATCTAGCATAGAAAGAGAAGTCACATTACATGAGCGAGGAAGTCATTCATTACTATATCTGAAAATTGATAGAAAACTCTAATCTAAATCGAGAGCAATAGAAAACGTTTAGAAAAACAACGACGTAAAACATTTACCTTGCTACTAACCATGGCAGGCAACTGACATTCGTCTCCAAATAGAAAGGCGTGCCTCACGCCATTAAGTTGTAAAGGTATTGTCGATTCGCATTCTTTAAGCATTGCAGCTTCATCAATAACTACCAAGTTAAGGGGATCCATGTCCACCATATGCAGGCTATATGAGCTCGAAGCAGTGGAGAAGATGAGTAAAGCATTTTGGAAACAAAATGTCCTCGCATAACCTTTGTTGCCTAAATTTAGCTTATCAAGATAAGCGAGAGAGAGACGGAGACCACGTAAAGAGGAAATACAGTTAGTCCTTGCATTACAAAGGAGAGTAGATCTGCAGCAGTTATTTTTTCCATACCTCCGTTCACTCCCTATCACATTTGCACATGAAAAGATTTCAACTAGTGTTTCATCAACCATACTCATCTCAAAAAGAAAACTTTCAAAAGTTCCCAGCAGCTCAAGAAGGGAGACCAAGTGGTCATAATTAATTTTCCCAAGAATATGCAATGGCAGATAAGTGCAAATAGTCGCAATGAAACTCTTCAACGTTACTGCAATAGCACCGTAACGCTTTCTAGTGAACTCCACAAGCGAAATGCCATAACCAACAATATTTTCCTTTTCCTCTACAGATTCCTTCTTCCTTGATTCATTTTCTAAGAAGATCTGATACTGAGAAAGGCAGTCCTCAAGAAAAACTCTCATGGATGTGAAACAACGTTCCCAACAACAATGTTCCCAACCTTTTTGTTTGGCAAAACATTCTGCTAGCCTATCCACACGATAATCCAAATATATATCCTCCAACTCATCATCTATCTTCAAACGATCATTATTACCGAATAAGACTAGTCGCCCAAGTGAGGGCAATGAAACATTCCCCATTAAGTCCACGTCAACAGATTCCTTAACCAACTTCAACACTCGCGAAGCTACTTCCTTGATGGCAACATTTGTTGGAGCACATGCAAGAGTTCTACATTTCATTTGCAAGAGAAACCAGAGCAGTATACTGAGAGTGTTGGTTTTTCCAGTACCTGGTGGACCCCATATGAGTTCAAGAGCAAACCTGTGCCGGCATTGCATCGTCGAAAGGCAATGATGCACAGCACCAGCTTGAGATTCATTAAGCATAGATAACAATCTAACACCAAATTCTTGATCCTGAATGCCATTAATTCCTTGTGAAGAAGTACATAGATCACATTCATTAACCTGAAAGTTGAAGTGACAAAACATATTTTCTACTCAATATTTTGGAAACAAACATTGCCAAAAATGTTTTTCTAAGCTGTTGAGATTGAAAATAGAGCAAAAAATAAGTTGACAAAGATAATCGATGTTAAAATGACGACATCAATAAACGATGAAATCATACATGCTCAATCAATCAAGCAGGGTTCTGCGACATGAATGACTAATGGCATATTACCAACTACCAAATGAGATTTTGGGCAGCAATCTATATAGCAATAGCAATGTGAAGTTCATATGTTAAAATCGAAACATAAAAAGTGTTTTCAAATCTATTCATAGGCATTTATCCCTCGAAATAGTAGGCAAACAAAGGCCTCCTAAACTGGAGTAACAATAAAGCTTCCAAAGAGGAATCTAAAACAAATCATGAGAATTACTTACCATAGAATTAGCTGAGAGAACTCCTTTGAGAACATTCAAATTTCCTAACTTGTGTAACGCGCTCCAAACTCGATTATTTGTCGTAATATTAATCAGAAAAACTGCAAAAATTGAGTTCCTCATGCCCTCTTCTAATTCAATGGCCTTTGAATTTTGAACTTTAAATTTCGTTGGGATATCATTGTCCTTGCCGTCGTCCTCCGCAATTTCAGCATCCTTTTCGTCATTATTAAGATAAACACACTTTACTAAAGCAAAACTCCATTTCCTCCCATATCTAAGTAAATCAGAAACAACTTCGGGCACTTCTTCCGTCAAAACAAAAACGTCTCCAGGTTTTGGATTGTATGGATCCTTACCGCCTTTGCTAGACCTGTTTCTCCAAGAATCCACATTAATTTTATATAACATGGATCCATAAAGCTTGGACTCCGCCAAATCTATTACTTGAGCATTCGGTGCCATGGAGATAATCTCCATACTCGCTCGCAATTCCGCACGAGTTTCTTCTAGTAGAGGAAATACATAAGAGCCAAGATAATGATCTACTGATTCAAAAGAATCTGGAATTTTGTGTACCTGCAAAAACAACTTATAAAGTATTTGATTTCCTGTCGCCTTAAAAACAAATTAAAGAGTGAATTCCTACAACAATAACTACAAAGCCTTAACCCAAACGAGTGTTTGAGTTCCTAATGCGGCAAAAACAACTTGAAAGGTGTTTGAGTTTCAAATGCAGCCTAAATTAACAGAAAGGACTTAACAATCAAATCAAGTAAAAGTCCAAAATGAACACGAAACTAAATACCGGATTCAAAAAGGCGCAAACACCAATCACAAGACACTAACAAGTTCAAGTCAATAATAAGTCTGATGTATTACAAAAAATAAGCACTACTAACCTTTATTAATCACAAGACACTATGAAAAAACAATATACAGAAACATATTTCATTCATGAAGAAATAAAAACACATATTAATGGCTCAATGTAAACAATACCTAGAAGTCAGTGTGCAATGAAGATGAACTTCTTGTGACGCCCTTTAACTATGAAGCCACTTAGTTAACAAATGTGAGTATGTGACCAAGTAAAGCAAAAAACATCAAACACACATGAAGAAAAAATATGGGTATTCTCAAAATCACAAAATTTAGTCTACCAAACTAACAACACAGACAAAAAATAAAATATATTGGTAAAGAAATTAAAACTTAACAAACCTTGTCACTATAAAGCTCATCATTAAACACATCTTCAAGAGTCCAAGAGAACAAATGGTCAATCAAACTAGAAGCAGCCATTATTAGTGATGTACGTCTCTACCACTTGATTAAAGAACTTCAACTTGTGTTTCTGAGTCAAACATCATCAAAAGAGAGAAAAAAACAAGTTTATATGAATAGGGTATTTACATATTGAAGAGATTGCTTAGCTACAAAGAAATTTTGTTGTACATGAAATGTGAAGCCTAGGAATCTAACACATTAATCAATCAAAAAACCAATTACACGTGGAAAAACAATATACAGAAACAGAATCTACGAAAAGGAATGTAGGCTTGGCCTTGCATGGACATAAAGAATTCGTAGGATGGTCATGGCAACAGTGGCATGGAAACTGGTCTGATTTTTGTTGAAGTTTTGATGGATTGTATTCCGTAGGCTTATGTTTGTTTTGTGGATGCAAAAAGGTCGGGGGGGGGCCAACTGGGAATTGCTTTGTTTTGAAGTATCAACAAGGTAGTGCGCCCGACCTTTGTTCATTTCGGTCGCTGCCCTATGTAGGCACACACTCGTGGTGTCTGGTGAGCGCGTCTTTTGGCTAGTCATGAACCTCGGTCCAGTGTGAGATTTGGAACTCTGATGTGGTCAAAGTGGGTGGTGTATGATTTTGATGGCGTACCGATTTGGAGGACCACAAGGCAGTAGGCACGTTTTATGTCAAAAGTTACAGGATGCTCTGGAAGACGTCTTTATGCAACATGGTTCTTATTTTGTCTTGATGATTGGGTCAAGTATGATTGCCTTGTGCGTGAACAATGATGGTGGAATACAGTTGCATCTCAGGTTCTGTGCGTGAACATTCGGTGGTCTCAAGTCTGATGTTTTGCTCTATGGTTTTTTTGTATAATTTTGGTTGTTTTTGTGTAGTGTATCACCCTTTTTTTGTAGCACTTGTACTTTTTACATTTACATATATATATATTTACAAATAGAAGGAGTATCGCCTCCTATTACTCAAAAAAAAAAAACAATATACAGAAACATATTTCATTCATGAAGAAATAAAAACACATATTAATGCCTTCTTACCAATCTTCCTAGTAAAGCCATTGGCAGAAAGAAAGCAACGTACATGGAAAGATCAAAAGAGTTGGCAAAAACTAAAGAGATCATTGTTCAGTGAAGAGCAGTCCAGTCCGTACAAGAGCAAAGGCATGTAATGAGAAAGTTACACGTGGCGGGAGGTGGATTAATGATCAAACAAAAATTTAAATATTAGACGGTGGAGATTATGAGTCAAGGTGGTGGGACCAGGAAGTGCATCACAGGGGAAACGTACGTCACCTTTGTGACTACCATTGGAGAGGTCATTTGGGAGTCAATGGTGCTTTTGGATCAATTTTGTTTTTCAAAAACAGTTTTAAGGTTTGATGTTAATTTATTCTTTTGGTTTCCCGTCTACAATGCCCCAATCTCTTGCATTGATTTTGTTACATTTTTTTTTTTTTTTGATAACTGATTTATCACCAGTGAGAGACGAGAACACTCAACCTCTTGCACAAGTGACTTCATACCAAATCAATGAGATATTCATTTGATTAGTAAGGTTTATAATTTTAAGGTTACTCACGTGATATATATACAATATCTAGTTCGCCTCATCCGTTAGATGTTGGAACATACTAGCTAGTTGTTCACTTTGGGCCTGCTCTACGAGATTTCACCCATCAATCTACTAATTTTTTGTCGCACGGGGCGTAGAGTAGTATGTAAATCCCAAACACCACAGTATCAAACCAAAAAAAAAAAAAAAATCTCTTGCAAACAGTACATGATATATAAATGTTCATGATGTTTTCTTTGTAAGGAATTAAAGCAAATGCAAGAAAAGCATAATAGTTGAAAGAGACATTAATTTGTACGTGTTTACCTCTCAAGTTAAGCCTCTTCTCTCTGTTATGTTGTTGCTTTCTCACTGAAAATGCTTTCGTGTTGAAGGACACATTCATGTGGCAGAGCTATTGTTACTTGTGAAGTAGTAAAAGTTGAAGGGATCGATGGACGTTTAGTATTCTTCATTCACTGCACGCCGATGGATGACACGCGTAGATTGATTTTATCAGTTTGAGAATCTCAAGGACCATTCACGGCTCCTCTGTCGAGAGACCAAGGAGGCAAGGGATATTGACCGTTTCGTCAAACTCACTTTTCCCTCCAAACCAAGAAACCAAAAATAACAAAGACTTCACTTGATTTTCCTCCAAATCTAATAAAACAAATTTTAATTAATTTTTTAATTAATTATTATATCACAAATTTTGTATTTTTGTAAAGTTTCTCGCGTGATATTTAGTGCCAACTACACTAACTAATTCACATTCGAAGAGTTTCTCACTCACATTCGAACAGTTTCTCACGTGATATTTAGCGTCAACTTTACTAATTAATTCACATTTGAACATTATCATGTTTTCTTATCTGTTTTAAAAAACGGGTCCGAACAAAAAACATGACTTATATATTTTAAAAACATACAGGTACGGACAAAAAAAAAATGTCCGTTTCAAAAACAGGTACGAATTCGGACACTATTTTTAAATGTTATTAAAAAGGGTGTCCGGTCCCGTACCCATTCATACCCGATTTTTTGCCACCCCTAGGCCTCGTACAAAGGCATACCTGCCAAACTAATTTTGCACTTTGCAACAAAATGAAAAGTATGTGATTACAAAACACAAGAACCAAAAAAAAAATGACAAAATAAATACATTCTAAACTTGCAAGAAAATTTAAAAAGTTGTATTCTTTTAAATAATAAGCCAAAACGCCAAGCATCTCTGATAAGATGGATAAGACATCACTTGGCAAAAGAAAACTTCGAGTCAATCTAGAGTAGATACGAAAATGTATCGGTAACCACCGACTTTCGGCACTGCCAAATGGGCAGCGAGTGGGTTACAAACTTGCAATGCCCCTCGAGATGTAGTTTGCAGACCTATCAGGGTTTATCGGGCGGTAGCAAGCTACCCGATGGCTATTTTGCAGTGTCGAAAGTGGGTTACTTAGCATTTTCCAATAAGTTGTCCCTGGCGTAGAAGACTATGAGGCAACAAATTTGACTTTGCGACAGTTTGCATTCTCATTTGGCCTTGCAAAAAAAAAACCATCTGATCCACGTAGCTGACCCTACTAATTTGGGTGTTGAGGCATTGTTGTTGTTGTTGAAGAGTCATTAGCTATGGTACTGAAATCTAAGGTAAACTGATTGCTAGTTTTGGAAATAAAATTTTTTTGAGAAAGGCATTAAAAGTCTTTTAACAAAATTAAAATAAATCAGGACCAAAAAAATTACCTTTCAGGAGAATTGAGAATTTCATAGTAAAAAACAGAAAAGTTAAGGGCAAGGCCAAGTCGAATAGGATGAGTTGATGGAAGATCCGAACTTTATGACTTGAGAGAACTAAGATTCAACTATTATAACTACGAGTGTCTAAATCCCTTCCAACTGCTCTTGAAGTAGATTAATATCACGAGCCGATTCACTTATTTAGCCTCGCTTTAGTTAGAACTCACTAGACTAATCCCACGAGAGTTAATTGTAACGCCCAAATCCCACGACTCGGAGGACAATAATTTTAATCATGATATGTGCACATGCTTCTCAAAACATTTTCAATGGCCACTCTCACCATTTCATGTCACAAAAGAACTGTACATGTTTCTATGACCACCTCATATATTGATCATGTACACGGATAGTATAGAAGATGATAATCTGACATTCTAGAAGAGATACATTGTGGACTCCACAAATTTCAAGGGAATCTACATCATTACGTATCAAATGTATGTAACAAAAGAATGTCAAAAAATCATTTTCCATTCAGATTTGGTTACTTCTTTTTCTTGTTCTTGTTCTTGTTCTTGTTTTTGTTTTTCTTCCCTCCTTTATTGGACTTGGGGTTCTTCCCATTGTTGCTGCTGCTTTTGCTTCCAGTTTCACCATTGCTCGGTGCAGCACCAGCATTATCATTGCTCGGCGAAGCCTCAGTCACTGATGAAGTACTAGAGTCGTTTTTCGAAACCGGCAAATCCAAAAATGGCTGCAGCTTTGGCCAATTCTCTTTCAGGATTTCAACAATACTTTCAATCTTAGGCCAGTTACTATGCAGTTCTTCACCACTGAAATAAAAAGTGTCAAAAATGGATCATCAGTAACTAAGCATGAAGCAAGGAAGTTATACATACTTCCGACGACTTCGGTTGCAGTAATGAAGGTTAATAATGCAGGTTGGTGTTTCAACCAAGATTCATAGAACAGTAATACATAGATTTGGATAGGAAGTAGGAAGTAGGAACTCTCACCTCACATCCAAAGCAACAGAGAGTAGCTCTAGCTCCCCACGCATGCTTTCCAAATCTCCGCCGAGGCTATTCCTCGCATCTTCCTTAATAGCAATGTTCATTGTTTTCAGTTCAGTCGTAGCGGTTTCAAGAACACGAATTGCTTCATCAACCTTCGACTGCATAATTTAACAACACAAATTATACCGCCTTTCGTTAAGAGAAGATGAAGATGAGAAATAAAACAAGAAAATGAAAGTTGACATAACTCATATGTACCTTAAGCTGAAGAGCATTAGTAGGTGAGCTTCCAGCCTCATCATCATGCTTTCCTAGCATCTCAGAAGTTATAGAATCAAATGTATTCCAGAAGCTATTGTACAACCTCGGAAAGTCCAACCGATCGTCACTAATTTTGTCCAGGCCTTTCAAGTCCCTATCAGCAATCGCTACTAAAGGAGAAGTATCAGGAACTGCATCAGTAGTCGCCTCATTAGTGCCGCGTGAAGAAGCGTCTTTGTTAGCATCATGTACATATGTCTGGACTTCACGATTTTTCGGGAACAAGACTTGTATGATATCCTCTTTGCTGTTGATGCTGTCCCTTTTCAGAAAGACTGCTTGAGGACTGGAACGTCCAGGATGATTTCCAGAAAATACAATCACTAGAGGATTATTAATCGTCTCAAGAGCTTCGGAAATGACAGTTACTTGGTTACGGTTTTTGCTACGGCAAAGAGTTTCACAGAATGTAGAAGGCAGGTTTGATTTTACACTACTACTATTCAGCACAATTGTCAGCAAGTCTGAATGTCGCCCGCCAGAGTTCACAACAGTTAGACAAATTAATATAACCAGCCTTAGAACCAAAACCGGGTAGAATCGCCTTGAGTTGATTCCAAACTTCCCCATCCAGGCAATGGTTCCTCGCCAATCAGAAATAAGTTGATGCACTATGCGACCGATAAAGTCATGACAAGATGACATATCACTAGACTTAGGAGCGGTAGAGATTTTTATCCAATCCTCACAAGAAATTGATTCAACTACAGAAGATCTTGTTGTGACAAACCTCTCTTGGCATGACAATACCAAGAACTGAAGTCGCTCGACAAGATATACAAAGCAGTGGGGTGAAATATAGTCAACTTCAATCTGCCAGTTCGCATTAAAAAATGTATCTTGCAAAGCTGCAAAGAGATGGAATGCGAGGGGAACTCGTCCACCTCCAGTATTCATGCACACTTTGAGCTGGTGAAAGAATGGCTTCCAAGGTGAGCTCTCATTTGCAGCAAAACACGCGCTAATCAAAGCACACAGTTCATCAGTTAGCTTTCCCGAAACAAAAAGCAGCATCGCCGCCCTTCCAATTTTTCCATGTGTCAAACCACTTTTCTTGATATTTTCCACAGCAACTACTTCAAGGAGATCCTTGTAAAGATCAGTTTCTCTAAGAACAACCATGTTTTCCATCATTGTATCTCTCCAATCAATCGGAAATACTATGCCAAAGAACCGGTCTCTAGATAGCGCAATGGATCTCTCAATCTTCTGAATTAAACCAGTATACTTCTTTCCATGAGGTATCTTAGACTCCATGATGGATCTAGCAACATGAAAAATGCGAAGAATACATGTTCCGTTGCAGAAAATTGACGAAGAATTCCTTGCCAAGAAATCTAACAAAGCTTCCAAAGTTTCTAGTACTTTAATGCCAACATGAAGCATTTCCAAAGACCAGTACGATTCGGCAGAAGATACCAAGAGATGAACATCTAAACCAAATGAGTTACCATGCTTTTGAAGCAATTTTTCATTAATTTCTTTTTTCCAATGGGCATCAGGGTTTAGCAAAATGTATGTCGTATTCACGTCGAATACATGTCGCCTAACACCCAGGAAATCCAGAATAACTTCACCATGAGACGTCCACTCCGTTTCATTTTGTGCTCCAAGAGAATGAAGGTATTTAGCTATGCCTAACACTTTCTCCCTCCAAAAATCCCAGAAATAGACCAAGGACTCAACGGAGACATTGCCATGTGAAATCAAATCAACAGAATGATTCATTGCATTCGCCACCGCTTCACTTTCCCACACATATTTTGGAGGCTTCGATTGAAGGTGGAAGTCTAAAATTTTCCTAGCAGCAACAAACTCAACTCTACAATTTTCCAGTCTTTGAGAAGAATTCAAAACCTCACACATGTTTGACAATTTAACCTCCTTGTCCGATTCTGATAATACCTTCACCTCCAGCGCAACAGACTCGTAAAATGAATCCGATACATTCTTCGCAAAAGCCTTGGCTTTGTTTAGAATTTCAACCTTGTTTGGGAATTGCTTAATAGGCCATCCATTGCCTCCTTTTCCCCATAGAGAGTTGCTTAGGCCATGCAATAGAAGCAACCTTGTTGCATCTTCAAAATGCCCACCCTTTCCAAGCATATCTGCCTCGAGAAGTATATCGCCTTTCAGCCTAGCGAGGTTTGAAGCCTCTCTAAAGTTTCCTGATTCCCCTTCTAGGAGAATTAGCTCATCAAGATAGTCCCCACGCCTCAAGAAAGCACGTTTCGAATCCATGGCGTTAAACGCTCTAACAAATTCCATCATAGATTTCCTATCATTCAGTTCATGGTAGTGTAGCGCACATCTTTCCAAGTAAGCTTGCTCCATTTCTTCCAGTTGTTGATTCCGGGCCGAGTCAATCACTGTATCTGCTTTAACTTTCCAGCTCTTAATAAAATGCAGGCCGACATCAAAGAGCTTTCCTTTGGTACAAGCAGTTAAACACTTGGAGAAAAATTTGCCTCTGGCATATACTTCGGCGGCAAGAGTCCAATTACCAGCAAGAGAAAAACAGTCACCAGCATCTTCTAACCTTGAATCCCCACATTTTTCCAAATAAATTTTACCTGTGTTGAAGAAAATACAAAGAACCATAAAATTGTTGTGCCAAAGAGTATAAACTCAAATGCAATTAATATAAATATGTATAACTGCAGAACACACCACACAAACGCAAAAACCAAACAAACAAACAAACAAACAAAAACTAAACTTTATGCTCATTGCTTGAAAATTTCGAAAGAGATGACAGTACAAACCTGCTGCTTCAAACTCTCGCAACTCGATTAAACAATTTGCTGCTAACTCGTTTTTTCCAATCGTTTCATAAATTTCAGCAGCCTCCACAAGATTAATACGAGCTAATTCAGAATTGAGTCACGGATTCTGTCAGCAGATGCGCGAAGAGCAGCAGCTCGAGCCCATTTTTCCCTGTACAAGTCTTTGGCTCTTTCAAAGCACATTATTGCCAACTCATAGTTACCTTCATTGAATAACTGCAAGTAAAAAGTCCACGTAAATTGATTAGTGTCGAACTTAACCAAACTGTTCTTGCATAAAAAATGAATCTTCCATATAAAATGTGATAAGACTGCTACAACTGATTAACAGTCCTTTAAAACTGATTAAAAGATAATGCCTTCCAACCATGTCACACCATGGAAGAAATTATAGTCCTTAAGACATTTTAATGCTATCGAAAATTTTCAAATTTTTAAATTGCAATAATCTTCCTAATAGAAAACTTGTCTATCATCCTCATTGGTCACATATATAAAAAGGGGATTAATTGTTCTAGTCTAGTTCCTGATATCAAGACAAACAAATAAGAAGGCGGAAATAGAATAGAATATAAAAAGTGAAAGCCAAAAATCAAACGAACCTTTATACCGCGTGAACTCCACTCCTTCTTGCTGCTTGCTACTTGCATTGCCTGTGCGAGTGAGTCATCGAGTTGTCTAACTTGCACAAGGCACAAATTTTTCCAATAATCAAACATGGGCCTCGATATGTCTTCTACATTCTCACAAATCCATAGCCTTTGCCTTGTACGAGTTATAGCCACATAAAGTTGCTTCAACTCAGAACAAAGGATATTGTGTTTCACCTCATCAAAATGTTGACACGGCAAATTGGAATCGACCAGTTTTTTTTCCTTCATATATTCATAAACTACTCTCCAGTGGTTTCTCAAAGGAGAAGTACCAAAAAAATTATACAACAACACATCCTGCAGAAGCAATGAAGTCAGGATGTCTCAAAACAACAACAAAAACTATGTTATGACTTATGAGACAGTGTGAAAGTAAAAGCAGTGCAGCAGTATCACCTGAAACTCTAGGCCCTTACACTCAACGATTGTCAAGACCAGTGCTTGTTTTCCAACATAGCCAGCAATTTCTTTTTTCGCATTATCATCACGTACCAAAATGACTTGCTCCGCTCCAAAACCAATCATGCCTCCCTTGTCACTTCCACTGTTGCCAAAAATGGTAACGATTGCATTTTCATCACTACCGGATTCTAGTAAAACTGGTGCTTCACCATAAATGAGGCTTGTTTCAGGGTTCAGAATGTCAACAGATAATGGAAAGTAATGATAAAGAATGTCGATAACACTTTGCGAAAGCCTAAGAATGCCATCATGAGTTCTAAAATTTTGATTCAAATGAAATAGCTTCGACATTCTTGGTTGATCCTTGTCTTTCATTTTATCTCCTGAACTATTTACCGACTCCATTAAGAACTCCCTATAGAACAAATGCCTGATATCCTGAAATCTGAAGTCGATGCCCCTTGCGATAGTCTGTGCAGTATCACCAGAGAAAACAAATCCCTCATTGACATTACCGCAGACATACTTGAAAAGAGCAATCTGCCTCATGGTTAGATCCTGCACCTCATCAATATAGACAAAGTCCATCGTTTCGCCATCATAACTTCCATTTTCTAGCCGACGATGAAGATCATTGACAAAATCAGCTAAATCAAAGCCACCTTTTTCAAGCTTCATTTTTTCATAATCAAGAAAAATGTCATATATCATTTCTCTTCTCTCCCGACTCAAACTGGACCGCCCCTCGGATAGTGCAACATATTCTTCACGGCTTAATTTCCCATTGAGAGCCTCACTTGCTTTCAATCCTCCTTTCACATGGGAAATTATCTCAGTAAACGCTGTCGAGGAATCTAGTGTTTTAGTCTGCTGACTATTGAAGTGTGGCCAGTAACATGAACTAAACTTATCATAAGTCACTTCTTTTCTTCTTATAAATGCATTCAAAGCAATTGACTTCGAAATGCCACTACCACCTTGACAATGTTCCCTAACATCATGGAACCGATCAAAAAACGAATTCTCGGTGGTTCCATCAAGCATCATTAAGAACTTATGAAAAGTTATAACAAGCGGGTAGGAGTCGGGTGAGATTTCAGCAAAACTGTCTGGGATATCTCTGAAATCAATTGCATCACTGACATCAAGCATATCAATTGAACTATGTTCTGCTGAATAATGTGCTCCGCAGGCAAAGCTGTAATGAAATCAGTAGCACCGGCAGAACATCAATGAACGTAAATATTTTACGAAACAATATCACAAGCAAAAGATCAACAACATCATGATAATGAAATTAATGTAACATACCCTTTTAGATGGGAAATATGATTCTTGATAGCAGCACAAAGTTTTGAGCTAACTGTAACGAACATTTGACGCAAGACAGGATCCTTATGCTCCACATCAGTCTCATTTAGCTTAGAAGAACCGGCAGAGACGTTATTTCCTGTTTCATACAATCCTTTCGAAGATATATAATGTTGTTGCTCCTTCTGAATCAGTTTCATGGTTAATACAGTTGTTTTCCCAGTCCCAGACCTGCCGATGATGAAAGCACTCCTTTGGAAAATAATTATCTCCAACTCCTGATCTGTTACTTCAAAAGGCAGATCAAGTTCACTGCCATCTCGTCCAGAGAGCAGATGGTCCACCACACCAGCCGACAAAGAGTAGAATTTCATTAGCAACAGACTCTCACTTACTTTCGAGTTTTCAACATAAATTCTACCATCCGATATGCCTGTGCTTCTTCCAGTTCCGGCTTCACTTCGATCCTTGTAACGTATAATGTCAATATTGCCTGCCCAAGACATTGGCACCTCCAAATTTCTGCGCGTGACAAAAAGAAAAAGGAAAAAAAATGATGCATTGCACCTCAGACCAAATTTCATCGAGGCCACTAATTTCATCAAAACAACTAAATTGTTCAAGCAATATGAAATTTAATGTTTAAAAGCATAAAAACGGTTATCAATAATAAGTACTGGAGACTAATCTACATACCCTTCCATACGCTTCACATTGCACCGGTTGACAAAATCATCTGAGTACATGGCAAAGATGCCATCCAGACGCCTAATTAGTTTGGGAATATCTTCCAGTGACAAGACATCCCATATTTTCAAAACTTGAACATACATCGGTTGCTTCACAATGTCAACCGTACAAATCACGTACAGACCTTCAACCTTGAACTTCTTCACCAGCTGCAACGAGCTTCCACCTGTAGAATCAACATTGGTTTTCTTTGGGCGCCAGCCACTTGCAAGCTTCAATAGTAAATTGACAACTGACTTCTGCGTACGGCTATTCAAATTCCCGAAAGATTTCCTAAAGTTATCGCTAAACTGAACCTGTTGAAACACATCAAAACCAAGTACAGAATTTATGTCTGGTTTCA
The DNA here is from genome assembly GCA_039657365.1 of Stephania yunnanensis. Taxonomy (NCBI): domain Eukaryota; kingdom Viridiplantae; phylum Streptophyta; class Magnoliopsida; order Ranunculales; family Menispermaceae; genus Stephania; species Stephania yunnanensis. The sequence goes on from CM077589.1 coordinate 1,845,845, forward strand.
TGTGCAAAAATTTGAATTTCACTATCATTAGTGATAGAAGGCAAAAGCACATAAACTATAACAACCTTCCACTTCGCATTGTTGAAAAGCACGCTATCCCCTCTTAGTAAATCATCAAGCTGATCAAGCTCTTTCTTGACCTCCAATATTGCTTTAGCGAGGTCCACATTTTCATCGGCGTTGTAATAGCATTCGCGATCCTTTGCATCTTGCACTAATTCAGCCCAAATGGACCTGCTATTCACCAAAGTCCTTCCATTTCCTAGGATCCAAAGGCAGTGTCTACAAAGAAAACAAACATAGATGATAAAACTAGATATCTCAAACAGAAGAAATAAATCTGGCTGATAAAACCATCTCAATTAAATCCGTACTTAGCTCTTGTTAAAGCAACATTAGTACGCTGCAAATTGGAAAGAAACCCAATGGATCCACCGGCATTGCCTCTAACCGTAGAGATTACTATGATATCCTCTTCGCCGCCCTGGAAGCCATCAACTGTTCTCACCTTTACCGAGAATTTCTCGGTTTTTTCATATTTCTGACCAATTTTTTCATGCAAAACAGCAACTTGAGCAGCGTACGGGGATATTATACCAATGCTAAGCTCCTTCCCTGATCCATGCCATGCTGTATAAACAGACCAACATGATTATGACCATTGACTAGAAACAAGTGACTCGTCGATATGCAAAACTAAAACTGTAATTCACAAAGTGATGTTGAGAAACTGTTTTGAAATCACCAATAGTACGTACTAATAGTTGATGTTGAAAGAACAACTGTTTTGAAATCAATGAACACGTCAAGAGTGGCGGCATTAAAGAGCTAAAATATATGGATAAGAGAATGCATTGACATTCACAAGTGACAAAGAGATCATACCCTTGAAAACTTCTCGTACGATTTTCATCGCAGCAGCCACTTCCACCATATTTCTATAGCTGTGTCCAATATCACCTACTTCCTCTCTTCCATCGGCAATGTTGATAAACGAGTACGGGCCAAACATAGGCCCTGGAAGAAATTCCCTCGTATAATTTTTTTTCTGAACGTTTGAAGCATCCTGAATCATGTTATTGTAAAATTTCGCATTTGGGAAACGGCTTATTTTTGGATGCATTCTGTACTGCATATCCAGAAGGTGCTTCTGTCGTCCTTCTATACTCATCCTCTCAAACAAGCTTCTTCCAAAGCCAGCTTGACAAGAAATCTAGCATAGAAAGAGAAGTCACATTGCATGAGCGACGAAGTCATTCATTACTAAATCTGAAAATTGATAGAAAACTCTAATCTAAATCGAGCACAATAGAAAAGTTTAGAAAAACAACGAGGTAAAACATTTACCTTGCTACTAACCATGGCAGGCAACTGACATTCGTCTCCAAATAGAAAGGCATGCCTCACGCCACTAAGTTGTAAAGGTATTGTCGATTCGCATTCTTTAAGCATTGCAGCTTCATCAATAACTACCAAGTTAAGCGGATCCATGTCCACCGTATGCAGCCTATATGAGCTCGAAGCAGTGCAGAAGATGAGTAAAGCATTTTGGAAACAAAATTTCCTCGCAGAATCTTTGTTGCCTAAATTTAGCTCATCAAGATAAGCGAGAGAGAGACGGAGACCATTTAAAGAGGAAATACAATTAGTCCTTGCATTACAAAGGAGAGTAGATCTGCAGCAGTTATTTTTTCCATACCTCCGTTCACTCCATATCACATTTGCACATGAAAAGATTTCAACTAGTGTTTCATCAACCATACTCATCTCAAAAAGAAAACTTTCAAAAGTTCCCAGCATCTCAAGAAGGGAGACCAAGTGGTCATAATTAATTTTCCTAAGAATATGCAATGGCAGATGAGTGCAAATAGTCGCAATGAAACTTTTCAACTTTACTGCAATAGCATTGTAACGCTTTCTAGTGAACTCCACAAGCGAAATGCCATAACCAACGATATTTTCCTTTTCCTCTACAGATTCCTTCTTCCTTGATTCATTTTCTAAGAAGATCTGATACTGAGAGAGGCAGTCCTCAAGAAAATCTCTCATGGATGTGAAACAATGATTCCAACCCGTTAGTCGCGCAAAACATTCTGCTAGCCTATCCACACGATAATCCAAATATATATCCTCCAACTCATCATCTATCTTCAAACGATCATTATTACCGAATAAGACTAGTCGCCCAAGTGAGGGCAATGAAACATTCCCCATTAAGTCCATGACAACAGATTCCTTAACCAACTTCAACACTCGCGAAGCTACTTCCTTTATGGCAACATTTGTTGGAGCACATGCAAGAGTTCTACATTTCATTTGCAAGAGAAACCAGAGCAGTATACTGAGAGTGTTGGTTTTTCCAGTACCTGGTGGACCCCATATGAGTTCAAGAGCAAACCTGTGCCGGCATTGCATCGTCGAAAGGCAATGATGCACAGCACCGGCTTGAGATTCATTAAGCATAGATAACAATCTAACACCAAATTCTTGATCCTGAATGCCATTAATTCCTTGTGAAGAAGTGCATAGATCACATTCATTAACCTGAAAGTTGAAGTGACAAAACTTATTTTCTACTCAATATTTTGGAAACAAACATTGCCAAAAATGTTTTTCTAAGCTGTTGAGGTTGAAAATAGAGAGAAAAATAAGTTGACAAAGATAATCGATGTTAAAATGACGACATCAATAAACGAAATCATACATGCTCAATCAATCAAGCAGGGTTTTGCGGCATGAATGACTAATGGCATATTACCAACTACCAAATGAGATTTTGGGCAGCAATCTATATAGCAATAGCAATAGCAATGTGAAGTTCATATATTAAAATCGAAACAAAAAAAGTGTTTTCAAATCTATTCATAGGCATTCATCCCTCGCAATAGTAGGCAAACAAAGGCCTCCTAAACTGGAATAACAATAAAGCTTCCAAGGAGGAATCTAAAACAAGTCATGAGAATTACTTACCATAGAATTGGCTGAGAGAACTCCTTTGAGAACATTCAAATTTCCTAACTTGTGTAACGCGCTCCAAACTCGATTATTTGTCGTAATATTAATCAGAAAAACTGCAAAAATTGAGTTCCTCATGCCCTCTTCTAATTCAATGGCCTTTGAAGTTTGAACTTTAAATATCGTTGGGGTATCATTGTCCTTGCCATTGTCCTCGGCAATTTCAGCATCCTTTTGTCATTATTAAGATCAACTCTCTTTACTAAAGCAAAACTCCATTTCCTCCCATATCTAAGTAAATCAGAAACAACTTCAGGCACTTCTTCTGTCAAAACAAAAACGTCTCCAGGTTTCGGATTGTATGGATCCTTACCGCCTTTGCTAGACCTGTTTCTCCAAGAATCCACTTTAATATTATATAACATGGATCCACAAGGCTTGGACTCCGCCAAATCTATTACTTGAGCATTCGGTGCCATGGAGATAACCTCCATACTCGCTTGCAATTCCGCGCGAGTTTCTTCTAGTAGAGGAAATACATAAGAGCCAAGATAATGATCTACTGATTCAAAAAACTCTGGAATTTTGTGTACCTGCAAAAACAACTTATAAAGTATTTGATTTCCTGTCGCCAGAAAAACAAATTAAAGAGTGTTTGAATTCCTACAACACTAACTACAAAGCCTTAACCCCGAACGAGTGTTTGAGTTCCTAATGCAGCAAAAACAACTTGAAAGGTGTTTGAGTTTCAAATGCAGCCTAAATTAACACAAAGGACTTAACAATCAAATCAAGTAAAAGTCCAAAATGAACACGAAACTAAATACCGGATTCAAAAAGGTGCAAACACCAATCACAAGACACTAACAAGTTCAAGTCAATAATAAGTCTGATGTATTACAAAAAATAAGCACTACTAACCTTTATTAATCATAAGACACTATGAAAAAACAATATACAGAAACATATTTCATTCATGAAGAAATAAAAACACATATTAATGGCTCAATATAAACAATACCCAGAAGTCAGTATGCAATCTATGACGCCCTTTAACTATGAAGCCACTTAGTTAACAAATGTGAGTATGTGACCAAGTAAATCAAAGAACATCAAACACACATGAAGAAAAAATATGGGTATTCTCAAAATCACAAAATTTAGTCTACCAAACTAACAACACAGACAAAAAATAAAATAGATTGATAAAGACATTAAGACTTAACAAACCTTGTCACTATAAAGTTCATCATTAAACACATCTTCAAGAGTCCAAGAGAACAAATGGTCAATCAAACTAAAATCCTCATGAGCACTAGAAGAAGCCATTATTAGTGATGTGTGTCTCCACCACTTGATCAAAGAACTTCAACTTGTGTTTCTGAATCAAACATCATCAAAAGAGAGAAAAAAACAAGTTTATATAAATAGGGTATTTAGATATTGAAGAGATTGCTTAGCTACAAAGAAATTTTGTTGTACATGAAATGTGAAGCCTAGGAATCTAACACATTAATCAATCAAAAAAACCAATCAATGCCCACTTTTCCACAGCATCTCTCAATGCTTTCTCACCAATCTTCCTAGTAAATCCATTGGCAGAAAGAAAGCAACGTACAAAGGAAAGATCAAAAAAGTTGGCAAAAACTAAAGAGATTGTTGATCAGTGAAGAGCAGTCCAGTCCGTACAAGAGCAAAGGCATGCAATGAGAAAGTTACACGTGGCGGGAGGTGGATTAATGATCAAACAAAAATTTAAATATTTGAAGGTGGAGATTATGAGTCAAGGTGGTGGGACCAGGAAGTGCATCACAGGGGAAACATCACCTTTGTGACTACCATTGGTGAGGTCATTTGGGAGTCAATGGTGCTTCACTGCTTTTGGATCAATTTTGTTTTTCAAAAACAGTTTTAAGGTTTGATGTTAATTTATTTTTTTGGTTTCTCGTGTAGTGTCCGGGGCCATACAATGCCCCAATCTCTTGCATTGATTTTGTTACTTTTTTTTTTTATAAGAAAAAATCTGATTTATCACCATTGAGAGTCGAGAACACTCAACCTCTGGCACAAGTGACTTTATACCAAATTAATGAGATACTAGCTTGGTTAGTAAAGTTTATGTTTTTAAGGTTTCTCATATGATATGTACAACATCTAGTTTTCCTCATAACATACTAGCTAGTTGTTCACTTTGGACCTGCTCTAAAAGATTTCACCCTTGAATCTACTAATTTTTTGTCCCATGGAGAGTAAAGTAGTATGTAATCCCGAACACTACAGTATCAAACCAAAAAAAAAAAAAAAAAATCTCTTGCAGACAGTACATGATAAATGTTCATGATGTTTTCTTTGTAAGGCATTAAAGCAAAAGCAAGAAAAGCATAATAGTTGAAAGAGACATTAATTTGTACGTGTTTACCTCTCAAGTTAAAGGCTCTTCTCTCTGTTGTTATGTTGTTGCTTTCTCACTGAAAATGCTTTCGTGTTGAAGGACACATTCATGTGGTAGAGCTATTGTTACTTGCGAAGTAGTAAAAGTTGAACGGATCGATGGATGTTTAGTATTCTTCATTCACTGCACGCCGATGGATGACGCGTAGATTGTTTTTATCAGTTTGAGAATCTCAAGGACCATTCACGGCTCCTCTGTCGAGAGACTAAGGAGGCAAGGGATATTGACCGTTTCGTCAAACTCACTTTTCCCTCCAAACCAAGAAACCAAAAATAACGAAGACTTCACTTGATTTTCCTCCAAATCTAATAAAACAAATTTTAATTAATTTTTTAATTAATTATTATATCACAAATTTTGTATTTTTGTAAAGTTTCTCACGTGATATTTAGTGTCAACTACACTAACTAATTCACATTCGAAGAGTTTCTCACTCACATTCGAACAATTTCTCACGTGATATTTAGCGTCAACTATACTAATTAATTCACATTTGAACATTATCATGTTTTCTTATCTGTTTTAAAAAACGGGTCCGGACAAAAAATATGACTTATATATTTTAAAAACATGCAGGTCCGGACAAAAAATAAAATGTCCCTTTCAAAAACGAGTACGGGTCCGAACACTATTTTTAATCATTATTAAAAGGGGTATCCGGTCTCGTACCCATCCATACCCGATTTTTTGCCACCCCTAGGCCTCGTACAAAGGCATACCAACCAAACTAATTTTGCATTTTGCAACAAAATGAAAAGTATGTGATTACAAAACACAACAACCAAAAAAAAATGACAAAATAAATACATTCTAAACTTGCAAAAAAAATTTAAAAGTTGTATTATTTTAAATATTAAGCCAAAACACCGAGCATCTCTGATGAAATGGATAAAATATCACTCGGATGAAATGGATAAAATATCACTCGGCGAAGGAAAACTTCGAGTCAATCTAGAGTAAATACGAAAATGTATCGGTAACCACCAACTTTCAGCAGTACCAAATGGGCATCCAGTGGGTTACAAACTTGCAATGCCCCTCAAGATGTAGTTTGCAGACCTATCAAGGTTTATCGGGCGGTAGCAAGCTACCCGAGGGCTATTTTGCAGTGTCGAAAGTGGGTTACTTAGCATTTTCCAATAAGTATCCCTGGCATAGAAGACTATGAAGCAACAAATTTGTTTTAACTCAAACAATAACAATAAGTTGAAAGAAGGCTTAGTATTTGAGTTGCAGAATTGAATAAAAGGAGAAACAAATATATGCAAATCCACTGCTCTCCTATATGAAACCTAATCCTTGCTCAGAAGGAAAGGTGAGCAAAACCAAAACATAAAAGGAGGCAGGGACCAAAAGGAGAAGAAATAATAATAAGAACAATAGACGATCTTTCGACAAAACTCAAAAATGCTAAATAAGTAAACTGAGTCTCTCCAAGAAAAATGAATGATATATGCTCGTTACGAAGTCTTCGATAGCAGAGATACATCCTCGCTACTGCAAGGTGATTTTGCAACAGTTTGCATTCTCATTTGGCCTTGCAAAAAAAAAAGGAACGATTAAGAAACGTTTGTGAGTGAGTAAAACTCGGAATTACAGCTAATGATGCAAAACATCAGAAGGCATAAAACAAAGCTTACCTCTGGCTCAGCGGGTTTGGAGGATTCCTCGCCTTTGAATCCACCATCCTCACCTGCGCAAAAAAAAAAAAAATAAAAATTCTCGTTTGAGAAAAATAAATCAAAATTTAGATGTGTTAAATGTAATTATTTGAAAAGGTATGGAGTTACCTCCATCTTCAGGTAAATCAGAGGTCCAAAGAGTGAGATTGTCCCTCAACAATTGCATGATAAGAGTGCTATCTTTGTACGATTCCTCGCTTAAGGTGTCCAGTTCGGCAATTGCCTCATCGAAGGCTTGTTTAGCCAAGTGACAAGCCCTGAAAGCACAATAACCAAATTTAAGAGTCATCGGCTGCAATAAATCAAGATAAGTAAAACAATCTGATCCACGTAGCTGACCCTACTAATTTGGGGGTTGAGGCTTTGTTGTTGTTGTTGAAGAGTCATTAGCTATGGTACTGAAATCTAAGGTAAACTGCTTGCTAGTTTTGGAAATAAAAAATTGTTGATAAAGGCATTAAAAGTCTTTTAACAAAATTAAAATAAATCAGGACCAAAATAATTACCTTTCAGGAGAATTGAGAATTTCATAGTAAAAAACAGAAAAGTTAAGGGCAAGGCCAAGTCGAATAGGATGAGTTGATGGAAGATCCGAATTCGCTGTGGTAGATGCAGCCTTCACAATGAAGAGCACAAAAGTATTAATATAAAAAATGGGTACATGAGCAAGTACTAATAGAAAAAAATGTAATGCTGCGTAAAACACTCTTGAGAATCAGATAAGAGAGACGGAAATCATACCTCATAAGCTTTCAAAGATAGATCAGCAACATCTTTCCTCTCTTGATCAGTCTTAAACTCAGCAAGATAACGATAGTAATCACCTTTCCTGCATATATGTAAATGGGAAATGTTAACAACTATACAACGTGCTAAAAAAGAAGGGTGTCAAAAAAACGCACAAGTAAGAAAGACAAAAAAATCTTTTTGGCAAATAAGAACACAAGGTAGATACCGGATCTCAACTTAAATGTAAAGTTGCACACATTTACAACAGAGAAAAATGGATACAAATTTTCCAAATAACGGCGCACAGACAAACTCCTAGTTCCCTAAAATGGCTTTGCCAAAGCAACCAATAAAATAACCATTTGAAATAACATAGCTAGATATTAATGCAAACCAAGGAGTTTTTTTTTTTTTTTTTTTTTTTTGTTGCAAACCAAAAGAAGTAATAGATACTTACATCTTGTAGAAGAAAACTGTAGCCTCTCCTGATCCAGAATGAGGGATAAGGTGCTCGTCTATGATGGTCAAGATGTCATTACAGATCTTCCAAAGCTCTTCCTCCACCTTTTGGCGATAATCCTTGATCAGTTTTACATTCTGTTCATTTCCTTTTGACTCTTCTTTTTGCTCAATGGAGGACATAATGCGCCATGAAGCTCGACGGGCCCCAATAACATTTTTGTAACCCACAGATAGAAGGTTCCTCTCCTCCACAGTCAGTTCGACGTCAAGTTTTGCAACCAACTTCATATACTCCACCATTTCTGCTCCATTAAATCCAAGAATCATTACATTTATATATTACGCAACAAATGCTAATGATCAGAAGGCCTCTGCTTCTCTTTGTTTTTTAGTGATGAATCATTAGAAGGCCTGTTCAAACTATAAACATAAATGTTTTGCAAAAACAAATCCTTGAACAAACAAGAAAATTGCAACAGGTTATTCCATAGTATTCGTACCTCCTGAAATAGAATACTATTTTTTTAAAAGCCCTCTTTCTATCAAAAGATGCCGCATTTGGATTTGGCGATTAATTTCAAAATAAAAAAGATGAGCCAAGGATAAATATCTAATATCCTGGTTCCTATATAATCTTGCACGAGTTTCGCATCAATGTCATTGCAGGAGCACTGATTAATATCATTTAATCATTAAATTTGGGCAATTTGAGCATTCATTTTGCCATGACTATTACATATCTAAAATGCATTTAAACAATTTTGCTACAATTCATGCAAATCTCAAATATCACTTCCATCATTCAATACTTTCTTCCTGACTAACCAACACACAACCAAATCCTACCACCATGCACATCCATGAATTCTACGACAGCGAAAGGTGATGCTATCGATTAACTTTGTAAACCAATCAATCATGTTGCGGCGGATCTAGAATCTAAAATGTAGGAACATTAATGAAATAACCATAATTCACACTTGCAGATGATCACCACACAAGTAGGATATCAATCAAGTCCGTGCTAACGCGCCGCATTGCGATCCTATCAACACAAACAGACATATTTGCGAACAAATCCTTCACTTTCACCAAACCACATCTCATTCCAGACCGAAAACCAAACCTAGCACCTCAAAAAAACCAATCATCCAAGTCTCCAACTCAACCGCATCGAAGATCCAACACATTCACAGATCAAACCAACATTTTCCGAAACCAAACCCTAAATCCAACGAAAACAACCGATCCACCAAAACCGAATCAAAAACCACACAACCAAAACAGATCCACAGACAGAAACACAGGAATCGACATCAAAAGCGTGAACACAGATAAAAAAAAGAAAAATCCAACATTTCGACGAGATCTAGGGTTTCTCACCGTCGTATCGCTCGGCCTGCTCGGCGAGCTTCGCCAAGTACACGTTGCTTTCCCGCTCTTTCTCTGCAGACATGGTGAGATCGGAGAAGAAGACGAAGACGAAGAAGAGAAGAGATCGATCGACGAAGAAGAGATCGAACGAGAAATGAAGAGAGAGTGAGCGATTGAAAGGGTTTTTGGGGAAGAACAGATCGTAACAGAACGAGAAGTTTTAGGGATTGTTGGCGACTCGTGACCGTAGGATCAGTCAATTGTCTAAAAATAAACTTATGCCAAACGAAAGGATTTATTTAGGGGACAGACTAACCTCTACAGGTGAAACTAGGGGTGGGCAAACCGCGGTTTGGTGTTGAAAATCATCAAACCGCGACTAAATCGAGGGTTCAGAGTTTGGCCGATTTGCAAATCACCATCAAACCGCTAACCATCAAAATCGCATCCAAACCGCCCGCGGTTTGGTCGGTTTGGTTTCACGATTTTCATGCTATCCATTTTCAAAAAAAAAAAAAAAAAAATCGTACATATTGCATGTCATAAAGTTCATACATGTTTAATGTTCAGTTGTAGAGACCAAATCTTCCACTGTTGACTCAACAATGCTGAGTGTTTTGTTTTTTTTTTTTTTTTTTTTATGGTTTTGAGTTGTAAATCTCGGTTTGGTGAAACCGCATTTTTTTTTAAATGAAAATCGCGATCAAACCGCGATTATGCGGTTTTAAGTTTTTTAAACCACCCACAAACCGCGAGTTCTAAAAATCAAACTAAATGTAGTTTACACGGTTTGGGCGGTTTTGCGGTTTTTCAAAAATCGCTGCCCACCCCTATGCGAAACCGACACGCACTTGTTGGCGTCTTTTAGATGCACATTATTTTTCACGTGCACTCATATTACTGCATTGATCAACGGACGTTGACGAGAGTGTGTTCTTTCCGCGTGCCTGTTTTGGGTCGGATTAGTGTTTTTTCATTAGTAAAATGGACACTGATCAAGTAGATGCGGTGTGATGCGCTTCGAGATGCATTGCACACATTGTTTGAAGGGTGTCGCATGATGCCTGCCTAATCGATGCTTATTAATGAAAATATACTTTTTTGAGAAATAAAAAGTAGAAAAATGTTGTGCACTACGTACACTTGTTGGCGTGCATTGATTATCTAATTGGGATGCATGCACACGCATCTCGATATGTATGATACAAACATTGATAAGTGCGTGTTTATGTTGGGGCATAGTAGCATGTTCCTAAAAAATATATTGAAAGTATATTGAGGATTTGACAAAAATAAATATAAATATTGAAGTAAATAATAAATTTTAAATTGTAAAAATTAGTAAAAAATATACATTGAGGTAAATTATTAATGAAAGTTAGTTATATTGAGGTAAATTATATTTCGAGTAAATGTTGGTCTTTAAAAAAAAAAACTATTGTCAATCAATTAGGTGGCTCAATAGTTTAACTCGAAGTTTTCGTTATTACCATCGGGTGTCTCTAGATTTAGATTTGCAAACGCAAAGAACATCGATAAATGTGGTTGCTTTGGGTGTTGGATATATAATCAAAACGTCAATGTATGAGTCGTTACTTGTTTATTTTTGTAAACATGTTTTTTTTTTTTTTTTTTTACTTCAAATAGAGTTGAACTCGTGACATACTTAAATGTTGTCTTTCAAAAAATGATATTTCATTCATCTCAAGGGGGCGGGATTGCTACTCATCATGAACTAATTGTAATAAAAAAAAATGAATAGATCACATTTGATAAGTTTTTATCAACATATATAGACGAGTTAGTATAGTTAAAGTTTATTCAAATTCAATCCATAATTTCTCAGTAGGACCTAAAAAAGTATTGGCCCGGCCGTGTCTTGTTGGCAATAAATGTTAAGATTATTAGTCTATTTCCAATACAAAAAAAATAAAAAAAGAGTTATAACTTTGGATAGGAGATGGACTACTTTTTGGTGAAGCCTCCTCTTCAAACCCCAAGCCCTTACGCACATTCGTGACTCGCAAAACTCCCTCTCCTACACTTGACAATTTATATTATAAAAAGTTAATGATAAGGTCAAGCACATTCGTCAATTAATTTATATTATAAAAAGCTAATAATATATAAGGGGCAAGCATAGGTTGCTTATTTCCAAATTTTTAAAGAAAACTAAACTATATATCATTAATTACATGACAACAACAAAAAAAATGAACTCTTCCAATATAGGGAGCTCATCATCTCAACAAATTAGTACAAATAAATGGAAAAAACAAAAATAAAAAATTAAAGTCCCTTCATATTGTCCCAAACCTTAAGTAGTATCTAGATTCTCCACCTCTCCTTTCGAGTGGGGAAGCAGAAGTCGAGTACTCATATCTCCATAATTTCTCGATAAGGCTAGCTCGACCTTAATTTATTACCACACACAGCATAACAAAAATCTAAACTAAAAAATTACAAATTACTACAAGTACAATTGATCACAACTAGTGATTAATTGGGCACTCTACATATCCTTCTAATTTGTCCATTCGACCCAGTGAGAGGAGCAATGTCACCCATCTTGACCATGGCAGCACCAAAGTCATTAAAGAAAGTTTGCTTATTTTTACTGTATTCGACCACGAATGTATCGGTTGAGCCTCCATTGTACAAGACCTGGTCGGTGTGAAGAATTCCTTTGTTTTCCATCAAAACCTTGAAATAGTTGGTGTCGAATTCATTTGGTGTGACATAATCTAGAGGGGATGTGTTACCTTCTCCACCGCTGATGGGGCACACTTTCATTCGGTCCCTCTTGAAATTGTTTTCTGCCTTTGTTACATTGGTGTATAGTCTGTACCTGAATGTTGCACAATGAGCCTGACCTATTGTGTGTGAACCTGTAATGTATACAGTCATGTGAAAAAGGTTTTAGTTAATTAATGTAAATGGTAATAATATATATTAGAGAAGTGCTACGCCACTAGACGTACACATTAGATGTACACATTGGCTCGCAATAGTCATCTATACGTGCCTCAAATGTGGATATACACGGATTCCGATGCATAACACGAGGGACGATGTCGCGTGAAAGGCTATTTGTGAGCCAATATATAGGTCTTTATGGTGTGACATTTTTGTTGTCATTATAGTATTTTCTATAATATTATTATGACACATTAAAGTTAAACAATGAAGTGCCCTGTAGGGGTACTTGTGGTGTAGTCGCAAAGAAATGAGTACCGCAACTCCGACAGAGGTAGAGTTTATGGCGGGTTCGATTCTTGGTTTCGTCTCATGTGCATTCAATTGGTTTTCTCATTGGTTATCAAATTGGAGCGTCCGACTAACTCTCATTAGATTAGTTGTATATGCCAAAGATTCATGCTAATATATTAATCAGGTTGGTCTAATAGTGATATTAGAATCGATGGTATGATTTGCAATTGAGCACGTCTTTTTCTACTTAATTATATTGATAGTAATAAAGATTTATGAGAATTAACAGCCTGCCGCCTTAATTATAATTAGTGGTATCAGAGTCGATAGTTCGATATGCACTCATTTTATTTTTTTACCTGACAGAGCTACCATCTCTCTGGCATTGAGGCCCTTCCTTTTAAAGTTGGCAAGCATCACGTTGAGATCATCTTTAAATGTTGGGAGATTTTGTTCTGCCAACTTTTGGCTTGCTGTTGTAGAGTCCCTTCTTCCAAGTTTTACATTCCAAGTTGGGCCACCCACCTAGAATTAATAATCAATCAATTAATTAATTAACTTCATAAACCATCTTAATTACTTGGTGACATTAGTTTGATACATACTGTATGTAATAATGTATATGCTAATTAATATATATAGGACGTTTTAGATAATTAAGTACAAACCGCAACGGTGGCATCTCGGGCTACAACAGCAAGTATGTCAGCACAAGACACAACACCAGGACAAGCCTTCTCTACTTCAGACTTCACAGTGTCAATGACTTCAAAGCCTCTAAGTGATCGAAAGTTTTGGAATGCATTTTGCTCGCTTTGGATTTTAGGGCTATCGGCCAATAGCAATGATGCATCACAACCCTATGATTAAATCATTAAAATTAATTAATCAACAAAACAAACTTTAATCCACACGCGATCGCATAAAAATACAAGATTCGATGCGAAATATTATTGATTCGAGGCGTGTTAATTCTCAAGCACTTAATTACGTGTTTTATATGTACAGATTAATTAGTACTCCGTACGTACGTACGTACCTGGACAAAGCAATCGTGGAAATGGAGACGCATGAGAGACGCAGCCATTGTACGGTCTTTTGAGACGACGCCATTAACTACATTTCGAATAGTAGGAAGTGCATTGGGGCATGTTTTATCATAGAATGAAGGAGTGAGCGCTTGGCATGCAACCATGGAGATTAATAACAAAAGAAGAGCTGAAGCTAAACATGGGAATGGACTAAGGGGCAAGACTTTTGATTTTTGATCATAAGAATTCATGATTAATGCAACTAACTTGGGATTAAGAAAAGTTGGTAAAAAATAAAAATTTGGTTTTTATGATTTGATAGATTGAATGCATGTGTTGAGGAATGTGGTTTCCACGAGCCAGTTGATATAAATAGTGGTGTTTGGGAGGTATAAAATGAATTGTCACCGTTGAACATGTATGGCAAATTGAGGAGAAAACTAAGGAGAGGTGGTAGGCCACACGCCATGAGCGATTCTTAATATATCCACACTTGAGAGGATGTCAAAATTTGTTCAATATTGGCATTCATGGACATCTCAATCGTACACACGTACGTAGGAGTAGTCACAAATTAAGTTCCGTTTGAAATCGTCGGATGGACTTAGGGTTAGGCGATCGCATACATCTCGATGTACACAACAGGTACACAAGTATAATGTTACGAAAATGTGAGCCATACTGACATGTTATTTAAGGATTTTTTTTTCTTCGTAATTTCTACAAGATTATTGAGCTATGAAGAAAGTTAATTAATTTGATTGATCCAAGCCTGATCTAATTAAACAAATACCTCTCATATGAGTTGTAAATCATGTTGGTTCTAAACATGACCATATAAACTCGAACGTGGCTTCAACTTCGTAGAGTTATAACTATCATTTAAAAAAAAATTACTTAAAGCACGATTAATATTTAATAATAATATTCAAACATTTACTATATATTGAAATCAATTAATGCACTAAATAATTATGCATCCCACCATCATCCCTATACACACTCTGATCTTTCTTGTGATTTGTAGAACATCATCGAGTAACTCGACTTTATAGCTCCGAATCTCAAGTTGAAGAGTTAGTTAGAGTCCACCAAACTTCTAGTTGAAAAATCAATTAAAGTTCACCGAACCTTTAATTGGAGAGTCAGTCAAAACCACTAAACTTTTAAGTAGACAATTATCAATCAAGTTTCAATCTCAATCTTGTGCCGCTAAATTTAAAATAGATGTGTGGATAAGTTTTAGAGTAGGGTGCTTTAGTTGGGAAATGAAAATTTTGATAAAAATGTTGCAATATTTGCCTTTATAAATTGAAATTTAAATTTGAAGTCGACTCATAATTGAGTTGCCCTCTAAAACACCGGTTTTTTTTTTTTTTTTTTTTTTGGGCGGTATAGGCGTCGTTGGCAAGTGGCAACCATTTTCAGGATTTTTTTCCAAAAGTACTATATTTTTTACTTTTAAAGAGGGAAATAGGGGGCCTTTCTTTTTATTTCGCCACACTAAGCAATAACGCCTTCTGAGAAGGCGTTATTGCTGATGTGGACTTTGGGAATTTTTTTTTTTTTTTTTTTTTTTTTTTGGAAAAAAATTCCACGTGGCCTAGGATAGCGCCTTCGGAGAAGGCGCTATCATAGGCCACGTGGTTCGAGCCACGTGGTGCCACGTGGCGTCCAACTGATGATAGCGCCTCTCCGGCGCTATCGAGCTTCGGAATGTCCACGTGGCTCCACGTGGCGCCACGTGGAGCCACGTCGCGCCCAAACACGATAGCGCCTTCTCCGAAGGCGCTATCAATGTTTCAAGATATCCAATCGTTTCCACGTGGATCCACGTGGCGTCCACGTGGACACAAACTTGGTTATTGGGGTGCGATAGCGCCTTTTGAGAAGGCGCTATCGGCGCACCATCTTCTTCTTCTTCGAGACGAAACCGACGCAGAGAATCTCTGCGTCGGTTTCTTAGGATGATGCGAGGAGGAGGACGGGGGTAGGGGAGGTAGGGGTCACGGGATTACTAGTAATCCCGTGACCATACATGATCGATCCTCTACACTATATAAGGAGGGACGGGGAGCTCGGGAAAGGGAAAGCGAGGAGAGTGTATTCGTTCACACGGCGGAGGACGTAGCGAGCGGCGGAGGAAGGTCGACGGAGGCGAGCAGCGGAGAGCGGACGAGACGAGGACGCAGGAGAGCAGAAAGCGCGAGAGGTGAGGCGAGAAGAAGAAGAAGAGGCACTTTGCTATTCTTGCGCGGCGAGGGGGAGCGCGAGAGGCGCGGAGCGCGGCGCGGTGGTGCACCACGATCGGTCATCGGAGGAGAAGGAGGAGGTCCAGTGAAGGAGGAGGAGGTAGGTACGGGAGTTTTTGTTGTTAGTTAGTTTGTGTTTTTAGTTTGTTTAGTTTAGGTTTGTGTAGTTTGGTTTAAGTTTGTTGAATAAGTTTAGTTAGTTTGGTTTAGTTTGTTAGTTAATTAAGTATGATTAAGTTACTTTGATTAAGTTAGTATAAGTTTGTGGAATTGAGTTTTTGTTGTTATGTTTGGTTTAATTAAAATACGTTTGTTTAAGTTGAGGTAGTTTGTTTGTTAAGTTTGTTATAAGTTTGGTTAAGTAAGTAAAGGTAATTTAATTGATATAAGTTAATATAGGTTTGTTAATAAGTTAATTACGTATGTTTAACTTAATTCCCTATGTTTAAGTTAGGTTAGTCATATATGAAGTTTGTATAAGTTACTTTAGGTAGCTTGTTTTTGTCTAGTTAGTTTGTTAAGTTTGTTATAAGTTTGGTTAAGTGAGTAAACGTAATTTATTTGTTATAAGTTCATTGAAGTTTGTTAATAAGTTAATTATGTACGTTTAACTTAATTTCGTATGTTTAGGTTAGGTTAGTCATTTATGAAGTTTGTTTAAGTTAGTTTACGTTATTATGTTTGTTTAAGTTAGTTTACTAAACTTATGTTAAAAAGTTGGTTTAGTTAATTACGTTTACTTAATTAAGTTCGTTTGGCATATTTTAGTTATTTTAGTTCCTTACATTTACTTGTTATAAGTTCATTGAAGTTTGTTAATAAGTTAATTACGTACGTTTAAGTTAATTTCGTATGTTTAGGTTAGGTTAGTCATTTATGAAGTTTGTTTAAGTTAGTTTACGTTATAAGTTTGGTTAAGTAAGTAAATGTAAATTATTTGTTATAAGTTCATTTAAGTTTGTTAATAAGTTAATTAGGTATGTGTAACTTAATTTCCTATGTTTAAGTTAGGTTAGTCATTCATGAAGTTTGTTTAAGTTAGTTTAGGTAGCTTGGTTTTGTCTAGTTAGTTTGTTAAGTTTGTTAAGTTTGTCATAAGTTTGGTTAAGTGAGCAAACGGATTTTACTTGTTATAAGTTCATTTTAAGGTTGTTAATAAGTTAATTACGTGTGTTTAACTTAATGTCCTATGTTTAAGTTTGGTAAGTCATTTAAGAAGTTTGTTTAAGTTAGTTTAACTTAATTTCCTATGTTTAACTTTGTACCATCGCCTACTTGCCACCTACAACCCTCATACAACCCTCATTGGGCAATGAATTTGAATTGAACTTTTTACCCCACCCCCGTTCGAGAATAAGCAAAGCGCTAGGACGATATCCTTTTCCACAACCTATCTTTTAAGAATTCGAAGATGTCACACTTAGCCATCTCAATAAACAATGTTGAGATTTTCCACAACCTATCTTTTAAGAATTTAAAGATGTCGACAACCGATCATCGTTTAAGATTGTTAATAAAACGACGTATGTTAAAATTTATTTCCTATGTTTCTTTAAGTTACTTAAGGTAGTGTGTTTTTGTGTACTTACTTAATCAAGTTTGTATAAGTAAGTTTTTTTAAGATTGTCCAAGGAGAGTTTTAGTGAGTAAATGTAATTTACTTGTTATAAGTTAATTTAAGATTGTTAAGTTAGTAATCACATATGTTAAACTTAAGTTGCTATGTTTATTTAAACTTAATTTGCTATGTTAAACTTAATTTGCTATGTTTGTTAATAAGTTATTTACATATGTTTTACTTAATTTCCTATGTGGAACTTAGGTTAGTCATTTATGAAGTTTGTTTAAGTTTGTTTACGTAATTATGTTTGTTTAACTTATTATACTTAATTTAGTGATGCACTTAGAGCACTTTCAATATTGAATCGCAATGACACTAAACACATGCACTTAGAGCACTTTCTATTTTGAATCGCAATTACACTAATCGCAATTAAACCTTATATATAGTACATTAAGCTCATTTGGACTTTGAAATCGTTCCTATCCACGACAGTTTCATGAACCCATCTACAATTTTTGTTATCCGATTGCTTTCACTCTTTTTGGTCTACAATAATGAAAATACAAGGTATTGCGGAATATACCGGTGTGCGGCGGAAAACCGATAGGAAACAAGTAAGTTCGTTAATTGAGTATTTTCATATTAATATATTTGGGTTATGGTTAGGGTTTGCATGATATATAGGGACATTCGTATTTTGTTTATGCACAACGGTTCATATGTTTATTTATTGAACATTATTACACAGAAAATGTCGGTGTGAAAGAATGAGTATGCTCTGTAGTTGCGCTATTATTGCGATCTTCTACATCAGAAAGTTCGATTGCGCTATATAACAACATGATTGTTTAATGCAAATTAGTACACGTAAAGGGTCGGTGTCAAAGAATGAGTATGCTCTGTAGTTGCGCTATTATTGCGATCTTCTACATCAGAAAGTTCGATTGCGCTATATAACAACATGATTGTTTAATGCAAATTAGTACACGTAAAGGGTCGGTGTCAAAGAATGAGTATGCTCTGTAGTTGCGCTATTATTGCGATCTTCTACATCAGAAAGTTCGATTGCGCTATATAACAACATGATTGTTTAATGAAAATTAGTACACGTAAAGGGTCGGTGTCAAAGAATGAGTATGCTCTGTAGTTGCGCTATTATTGCGATCTTCTACATCAGAAAGTTCGATTGCGCTATATAACAACATGATTGTTTAATGAAAATTAGTACACGTAAAGGGTCGGTGTCAAAGAATGAGTATGCTTGTAGTTGCGCTATTATTGCGATCTTCTACATCAGAAAGTTCGATTGCGCTATATAACAACATGATTGTTTAATGCAAATTAAACACGTAAAGGGTCGGTGTCAAAGAATGAGTATGCTCAGTAGTTGCGCTATTATTGCGATCTTCTACATCAGAAAGTTCGATTGCGCTATATAACAACATGATTGTTTAATGAAAATTAGTACACGTAAAGGGTCGGTGTCAAAGAATGAGTATGCTCTGTAGTTGCGCTATTATTGCGATCTTCTACATCAGAAATTTCGATTGGGCCGTATAACGACATGCATAAGAAAACTATTTTCTTACAAAATTGACGCGTCATTTGTCTGTTACAATTTTACATCCAAGTTTCCAAATGTCTGTAGGTCATGTCTCAAAGAAACATCCCTTTTCTATTCTACGCGCACGGCGCCATTGTTAATGGGGCCAATGGCATCGCGTACAGCTCATCGCCATCAGTTGTGTTGTGGGTTAAGTTTGGGTCGAGTGTTCGTGAAATGATTGATGCCATTTGTGACGCGTTCCATATCTCGTCAACGGATAATATTGTTCATATGACGTATCGCCACATGATAGTCCTCCCCGGAGGGGTACATTATTTCGTTCCTGTCTTGTTGAATGATGCGACACAGATGGACTTCTTGTGGGAGACGGTGGACACTTTGCCACAAACTGCAACGGTTGACATATATTTAACATTTGAGGTAGTCGACTCAAATCAACATCGCACGGTTCATTCGCCAGGTTTTGACGATCGTAGCGTCACGCCAGACGCAACCTTAATGATGGAAAGGTTGCGTATGCAATCCCCACAGGATGAGGTCGAGCAACAGGGGTTCGTGCAACCATTACATGAAGAGGATAATGCATATACTGACGATGACGATGACGATGACGATGACGATGACGATGACGATGACGATGACGATGACGCTGACGATGACGCTAATGACGACGAACATATCGACACTACTGAGGAAACGCATCACGTCGATGAAGCTCCATCAGTTGCCGCTTGGGACGACGTTAACGTTTCCACATATGATCCAAGATACGATCCTCCGGGTTCGGACAATGTCGAAGACGATGAGCAATTTGCTATCGATGAAGAGATTTTGATGGAGGAAGCTAGTGGCGATGAACTTCACCAACCATTGCCAGGATATGACGACATCGACTGGGAGGTGGCTAATTCAACTGCGACCCAACATTCCCATAAACAAACTTGGGGGGGCACGACTAACTTCGATTTGGAGATAGGGCTGAGCTTTGACAATAAAAATGACTTGCAACATGCGGTTAAAGTTTGGCATGTCGATAAACATTGTCAGTACCATGTGATGGAATCGACTAAAACGACGTGGGCGATTAAGTGCAAGTTTCCACAATACGGGTGCATGTGGCGTCTTCGGGCATGTTTCCGAAAGAAAACACAATTACGGGAGATAACACAGTTAGACGTACCTCACACGTGTATAAATCCCAACATACAACGCGGTCATGCCCAACTTGACGCCAACATGATTGCGCGAGAGATCCAAAACGTCGTTAAGGCCGATCATGGTATCACGATGAAGGCACTCGTTGAGTTAATAAAGGACAAATACGGCCACGAAGTAAGCTACAAGCGAATTTGGGATGCCAAGAGGAAAGCGATTGCATGGGCGTTTGGAGATTGGGATGCGTCGTACGCTAAATTACCGAGATGGTTGGCGGCCGTGAAGAGTCAGAGTCCGGGGACAAGAATCGAGTGGTCACACCGACAATGGCGTGCTGATGAAATTAGAACCGCGTCTCCTCAATTTTGTCGTGTGTTTTTCGCATTTGAAGCTTCAATAAATGCTTTCAAGTTTTGCAGGCCTTTGCTTCAGATTGACGCGACATTCCTGTATGGCAAATATAGTGGGAAGCTCATGATTGCTCTATGTGTTGATACAAATGGACACATCTTACCAGTTGCATTTGCCATTGCAGAAACCGAATCAACTGATTCGTGGGGTTGGTTTTTGCGGATGTTGCGCAAACACGTGACTGATAGAGAAGGGATTTGCGTTATATCGATTGTCACCCTGGCATTTTGGAGGCGGTAAACACCCCAAGCAACGGCTTTTGTCCCCTCAGGGTACCACCGTTATTGCTTGCGGCACTTGCTTAGTAATTTCGGCACACACTTCAAAAATGAACCCTTAAAAGTCTTTGCTTTGTCGAGCAAATGTTCAACATCAAGAACGAAAATTTATTGCGTGCATGGAGCGTTTCACATACTTATCTTCACGAACGCCTCGATGCTGCAATATATCAATGCCATCCCTAAAGAACTTTGGGCCGCAAGCGCACGACGAGGCATGCGGTACGGATGGATGAATTCTAATGGTGTTGGTAAGTATAAAGTACAAATTATTCTTCGCACTAAAATACAAGAAATATTCGGCGAACCACTATTACTTATTAGAGTGGCACCGTTATTGCAGAGTGTTTCAACAGTGTCTTGAAGGGAGCTAGATTCTTGCCAATTACGGCGTTAACTCAGCTGATATACTACAGATTGGTGGCGTACCACGATAAACGCAACCAAGAAATCAATGATGCATTCTCAAGGGGCCTACCGTACACGGCATATGCAATGAAGACATTGGTGAAATATGAGAAATCCGCACGACGGCATCATGTCACGTTGATCAATCGAGATATTGGTGAGTTCGAAGTCCTAACGGGAAGACACGGAGACCGCATGCATAAGGGCAACAACACACAAGTCGTAATCTTGAAGGACCGGGCCTGCACTTGTAATAAATGGCAGTCGTATGGACTCCCCTGCTCACACGTGATTGCAGCATGTGCGGTAGTTCGAGTGAACTACGCGCGGTTCATCGAGCCATTCTACAGGGATGGATGTGTATGCACAATGCTACTCGTTTGCTTTCAAGGCCATACCAGATGATGAAGTATTGGCCGACTTTTGGGACGACGATCATACCCGACCCAAGAACCGGACGTGGCGAGGGAGACCTGGGGTTCGCGTTTACAAACCGAGATGGATCTGGCTAACGACCAAAGACCTTTGCGATGTGGGATATGTCATCAAGCAGGACATATAAGAAGAACATGTCCCAATAGAGACCGTCAACGAGTCCCTATCAGGAGGAACCGGTGTGGCATTTGTCGTTTAGAGGGACACAACAAAAAAATTGTCCAAGGAGACCTCAACCATCAAATGAGGACCTCTAGTCAATTTTGTATAATGTGTGAAACAACTTATGGTCGTAGATATGTTGACTTTGACTCATTTTCGTTGTGATTTTTTGTGTTAAAAATTAGTAAATACTTATCGCTATGGTTTTGTACAATACTCATTTTGTTTTTCTAACATTCTATATAGTTGTACTCCAATGGATCCAGGTCCTTCAGATCCATCACTGTTGCAACTCCAATCTACTCACGATCGACGCGAACCTGGAGAGGCGAGGTAAGGCCATTTTACATGAATGCGTAATTTTTACCACAATATCGTATCAAATACATACTTTAATACATTTTGTCCCCTCGAGGTTTACGAAACAATGCGCGTACGTCGAAGACGTGGGGTCGTTGATCGAACGATGCGATTTCATTCGAGGATGATCCCATACCTCCGTTCCAGTGGGTTCTATGGGATATCCCGGGTAGCATTTTTCACCTTGATTGGGCTCTAATTACTGCGTTTGTAGAGAGATGGCGCCCGAGACGCATACTTTTCATATGCATTGCGGGGAGTGCACGATTACACTCCAAGACGTGCGAGTGCGGATTGGATTACCTATTGAAGGTATGCACATCACGGAACGACAGACGCAGACTATGCCGACGTCTGCGAGAGGCTACTTGGGCGAACTCAGAGTGGAGATGACATCGTAGGTTGTAAACTTAAGGTCGATTTGCTTGAGCGTAACGTTCCAAAGAATAGATGATGAAAGCGATGAGGAGTCGGTCCAACGTTACGTTCGATCGTACATACTACAACTCATCGGTGGTTGTCTTTTCGCCGACAAGTCCAATCGCTTCGTACATTTGATGTTCCTACCTTTCTTTGGAGGATTTCCAAGTAGCGAGGCCAATATAGTTGGGGAGTGCATGTTTGGCTTATTTGTACGGGAGTTGTGTCGCGGATCTCGCGCGAGGGCACATGAGGTTCTTTGGCGCCTCCATTCTTATACAACTGTGGGCATGGGACGATTTCCATTCATAGCACCGCGACGTCACAGCGTCTGCTAGAGCTCAACAAATGAACGGTGGATGGCCAAAATATGCTTATGGACGTTCCACTCTGGACACGGTATTTTCGTTGTGATTTCTCATTACTTTGCAAATAATTCTTGTCCATGTTCATTTATCATAACTTATTGTTTCCTACTACGATGGCTCGATGCATTTTCGGTTTCACATAATGCGACGCACGTTGTATCGGCATGATACCGTGATGCACTCGACTCTCGAGGCATGAGGATGATGTGGTGTGGCAACCATATAATGAACTCATGGCGTCTCTTCCCGAGTCTTGTACAAATGGTCAAGGCGGTTGGCTCTCGACGTGTCCCCGATTTGTTTCCACATTGTGGAGTGGCATCGACCCGAAAGGGTTATGAGACAATTCGGCATGGTACAAGTAGTGCCACCTAATTGTGCCTACGACGCCCAACTGCACCGCATCGAATTGCGTGGACATCATCATGTAAATTGGGTGACTTTCCACGCAAGCTACATAAACATGTGGGAAAATCGTGGGGACACCATTGCGACAATGCGACTTGAATGAAGGGCATGACCATCAAGACTACATGACGTGGTATCGATCGGTCACTAGGAGATTTATAGGACACGACGGGCGTTACGTGACTACACGGTAATTTGCTAACTATTAATTTTCCTCAAACATTTAATATTATATATTGTGATTTGAGAACTTATTTTTTATATTTCAACGTAACTTGGTGCATCGACTTAGGCGTGTGTTGATTGAGGATGGGTACGAGCAAGGTCTTGCAGCCCTTGATGAAGGGATTTCAATTTTGGACGAAGACGAACGACAAAGGTCTAATCTTTCACACGACAGAACTGACGTCCAACAAGACGTAGATGAGGATATTGAACAAGAAGATGAAGAAGACGATCAAGGCGAACCAAACATAGAGGTGAGAAGAAGACGAACACGACCGAGAGGCGTGCGGGAACGCACCGAACGTCCTCGTCCCCACGTCCATCTACTCGGGCCGAGGTTCTTTGCAGAGAGTAGTAGACCTTCTCCTCCAAAGACGTTCATCTCGTTCGAGAGTGAGTAGAAGAGATAATGTTGGCGAGAGTAGTCATTCTTCTCATGGGTATATACCAAAGCATCTTCCACACCCCAACCGAACCTCATATGTTTGTACCCGTGCCGCCGAGCGTGAATCTTCCTCCTTACCATTTTGATCCGTACGCACTGGGCCTTCGTCTTCATACGTGGATCCACGTGGAATGCCTCATCATCAAACGTATCCATCACTCCCTCCATACATGCCTAGTCCATACACTCCTACTCCGTATAATTACAATATGGCGTATAGCGGAGACCCTTCATTCATGAACTTGTTGACCATGCCGCACCTCATGTTCCATTCCCCCAACCCCATGCGGGAAGCCGATATTTCGGGATGGTTCCACCTCCAATTTTTGGTAGCATAAGTAGCGAGAGGTGAGTCGAGTCAAGAACCGAGGAAACGCAACAATCTACTCGACTTGATTCATCGCAAGACCAGCTACCTCAACCGGATGTACAACCACATCGTCCAACTAGACAAAGAGTACGTCCGGTTTGCTTCACGAGGAACAACGTCAATGGAACCGCCGAAATAGACTGCATAATGAGTTTACTTGATGTCATAGTGATTTGTAAATAACTTATATTTTGGGTTAACGAAGTACGTGTATTCAACCTAATCATTGAATAAACTTATTTCTCATGTTTTACATATTACGTGGAATTTCGTATATGTGATTACTCTTCAATAGTTAGTTTAGTTTGTTAAGTTAGTTTAGGTTATATGTTTAATTTAACTTAAGTGGTTAGCTTAGTTAGTTAGGTGTCGGTGGTTAGGTTTTATTATTTTAGTTTGGTTAGGTAAATTAGCTTAGTTAGTTTTGTTTAGGTGTTGAGGTTGTGTTTGTTTAGTGTAGTTGAGTTAGGGTATGTTCGTTAGTGTAGTTTAGTTAATTTAGGTTACGTACTTTGGTTAGGTTAGGTTAGTCGAGTTTAGTTCACAAGTAACTCTCGAGCTACTTGGATGTTTGTGTAGTTTCGTTTGGTGGTTACCGTGGATCGTTTTTGGTTGTTTGTTTAGTTAGTTAAGTTAGTTATTTTACTTTACTTAGTTTGTATTGTTTTGGTGGTTAGGTTAGTTAGGTTAGTTAAGTTAGTTACGTTAGTTAATGTTAGTTAGTTTAGTTTGGTTAGTTCCATTTAGTTAGGTGGTGTAGTTTGCAATTAAGCTAGTTAAATTTGTTATTTTAGTTTACTTAGTTTGTATTGTTAGGTGGTTTGGTTAGTTAAGGTTACTTAGTTTAGTTTGTTAGTTAGTTTAGTTTCGTTATGTTAGTTAGTTAGTTACTTAGTTTAGTTGAGGTTAGTTAGTTACTTAGTTTAGCTCGATTTTGTTAAGTTAGTTTAGTTTGGTTAAGGTTAGTTAGTTACTTATTTTAGTTTACTTTGGTTAGTTACTTTGGTTTTGTTAAGTTAGTTTAGTTAGTTTATTCAAGGTTACTTACTTATTTAGTTTAGTTTGGTTTGGTTAGGTTAGGTTAGTTAAGGTTAGTTTTGTTAGTTAGTTGGTTAGTTAGTTAGTTGGTTAGTTAGTTAGTTGGTTAGTTTAGTTTGGTTAGGTTATTTATGGTTAGTTAGTTTAGTTTAGTTTAGTTTGGTTACTTTAGTTTGGTTAGTTAAGGTTACTTAGTTTAGTTAGTTAGTTAGTTAGTTTGGTTAGGTTAGTTAAGGTTAGTTACTTTACTTTACTTTGGTTACTTAGCTAGTTAGTTAGGTAGTTATTTAGTTTAGTTTGCTTTGGTTGGATTAGTAAAGGTTTCTTACTTTACTTTAGTTAGTTAGTTAGTTAGGTAATGTTAGTTAGTTTATAATAGAGAGTTGAAGGTTGAAACCAATATATTTAAAATTTTTTTTTTTTTTTTAATACAAATATAAACTCTTTGTATGGTTATTCAAATTTGGTTGTAATTGTCGAGATCGCTCGACGCACGACGACACTGCCGGCGAGGGGACGAGCGATCGAGAATGTCGCGGTCCAATGCGCGGGAGGACAGATCGGCTAGTCGGGTTGGTGATTTTTGGTGACGTGGCGCGACGTGGCAAAAGATTGTACGAATAGCGCGCTTTTGAGAAGGCGCTATCTCGTACATGTGTCCGCCACGTCAGCGCCACCTCATTCCTCAGGTTTTGCTCAATAACGCCTTCTCAGTAGGCGTTATTGAGTGTGTGTATGTGGCGCTGACGTGGCGGACACTTGTACAGATAGCGCCTTTTGAGAAGGCGCTATCTGTACAAATTCTGCCACGTCAGCGCCACGTCAGCAAAAACCGAAAACCCCCAACTCAATAGCGCCTTTTGAGAAGGCGTTATTGCCTATATCCGGAATAAAAAAAAAACACTCTCTATTTTGTGAAAAAAATTGTAAATGTGCCCTACATGTGGAAATACCCCCATTTTCAGTCTCTTCTCTTGCATGGATGCACATTTGTGGAACAAAAAAAATGTGAAAAAGAAATAAAATATAGTCTTAGAGATGCGATGACGAGAACATCGAGGATCAATAAAGCCAAAAACAATTCACGTGGAACTCGTACCTTATCGACAGGGCCTCAGATTTCCGACGTCCACGTCAGCAGCCTTACTGTAAAGTCACGTGTGATATCAGGTCGATAAGAACAACCTGTACACCGCTTGTTACTTAGCCTATCCAACTCCACCTCCATCGCAACCCTTCAACATAATCTAGTATTCCAAAACCACCACGTGTCGATAGAAGCACTTGGAGGTTACATACGTTAAGTAACTAAAAGTTTCATGGGATCTAGATGATTCTTCGGTACTATCTGTGCTGACGCACCTCTGATTTCTGACGTGACGTGACGTAACGTGTCATTTCTGAAGATTACAAATTTCACAGTTCGAGAAAAAAAGAAGAAGAGATGGCCAGTTTTGGAATGTTAATTATTTTCGCGATCATCTCTGCCTATAAATGGTGGTGGTGTTGATCAGTTTCTCACAGACTAATAAGAGTAACACGAGAGAGAGAGAGAGAGATGGCCATGAACAAGAAAATTACTGTGCTTGCATTTCTACTTGTATGCTTGGTGTTCTTGGGATCTGGTAAGCGTGCATGAACTATAATTTTTTTTTCGTCGGAAAGTTACATTTTTTGTTAGGTTGGGTTTACTGTTCAGGAGTCGAACTCATGAACTTAAATTTTATTTTTTTGGGGTGATAATGTTGGAGGAGGTTGCGGGGTCGACTTATGTCACCAAAGATTGTACACGGGGAGTGCTACTTTTATACATACTTAGGGTTGGATGCATGCTTGTTTAAAAATCGTGCAGTGCACATCATCAAAATATGTATATGATTGGAAAAAAGCTCGTACTAAAATATTTCATCCTGCAACGAATAATGCAACCAAATGTGATCGAGATTTGCTAGGAAAAGAATTTGTGGGTGATTACCATTAATTTTCAGCCGAGCTAGAAAAAAGAAAAAAAGAAAGATATGTATCTAAAAATTAGCTACGAAAGATCAAAGTCGTTGCATTATACTTTTATATAAAGTGTACGTACGTATCGGAGCTTAGGCTACAAGCTTGCTCCAAAGATTTTTGCAACTAAAAATCTTTGGCTACAAAAAGTTAGGTCTCTAGCCTCAGTCTTGTAAGAAATGTTTTGATAGGTACCCCCATTAATTAATTCTTTGAAGAAACGTCCATTCTATATGTATAAGACGATTGAACTAATTCTAATAATGCACGAGAGGCTTCAATATAATTATTCTCTAAAGAAACCGATTTATGAATGTATTAAAACTTAATTAATTAAATGAATGCATGCAGAGATGAAGGTGATGAGAGAGGTGGAAGGGAGGACCTGCGAGTCTGCTAGTCACAAGTTCAAGGGACCATGCGGGAGGGACAGCAACTGCGCCAGCATTTGCCAGACCGAGCACTTCACCGACGGCCACTGCCACGGCTTCGGAGGAGATGCATCTGTAGCAAGCCATGTTAATTAATATATAATTACTACGTACATTCTCCATGCATGCATGCATGCATGCATGTGTACTTTCACTTCATTTCATCACCTTTATTTTTATTTTTATTTTTTTTGTTTGTGGTATCTGTCATGGTTGTAGTAGCGCGTGGTATGTCTTTAATTTGTTTGTTAATGTGTTCTCTTTATATATTTTGTGTTTGGGTTCTACATGGCGATGAACATATGCAATTAAGTTGTCGTAGCATTTGAAATATTGCTAACTTATATGTCTCAAAAAAAATATATTGGTTACTTAGCTTTTATGAGACGTACTGTCATACGGGCTTCGTCCGCTAGCTCTAGTAAAAAGTAACTTTTTTAACCAAAAAAAATCAGGGAAGTCGCCCAGGATATTGTTATTACTTATATATCTTATATATCTATCATATATATAAAAACGCGAATAATAAATTTTTGAGTGATAATAAAACTTATTTCTTTACTTATATATATCTATCATATTTATTTTTACATTTTATATATATATATATATATATATATATATATCATATATATAAAAGCAACTATATATATCATATATGTCTATCTATATATGCTACCTTTTCAATGTCACACTACATCTTTAAATCGATCAACAACTCAACGACTCTCCTACCTCTTCAAATCGATTAACAACTCAACTAATCAACGACTCTCTTTCTTCAAATAATTCATTTCCTACTTTCCTTTATCGACTCATTCGTTGCTTTCATTTGCTCTTCAATTCAAATGTGAGTTAATCCACTTTTCTTCTCCAATTTTTTTATTTTTTTTTCGGAAGAGGTTCGATTTAAAGGTGAGTTAATCGTCTGGTGGTTCAATTTAATTCATGGTTTTTGAAAGAAATTTGGGTCTAATCCACCTTTGATTCAATGTTGAATTTAACACAAAAAGCTCTCTTTTCATCTGGTCTATATATATATGGTTCAATTTGATTCATGGTTTTTGAAATAAATTTGGGTCTAATTCACCTTTGATTCAATGTTGAATTTAACACAAAAAACTCTCTTTTCATCTAGTCTATATGGTTCAATTTGATTCATGGTTTTTGAAATAAATTTGGGTCTAATTCACCTTTGATTCAATGTTGAATTATTTAACACAAAAAAACTCTCTTTTCATCTGGTCTATATGGTTCAATTTGATTCATGGTTTTTGAAACTATACCTTGGAAACTAATATGATCAACCCCTCTTTCATTGTATGGTTATTAGAATTTATGGGATACATATATGTTTGACTATTTGTAGTGAGTGCTTTCTTGAAAACAATAAGCCAAAACTAAATTGGGCTTTAAGATCTTGAATACTAGGTGTTTGTTGAAATGTCAAAATAATCTCCATCTTCTTCCTTTATATAAGAAATATATAGATGTTTGATTTGTTTGTCTTTTTACAAGTTAGAATTAAAAAATTGCATTTTTTTATATTAGCATACTTGGAGAAAAAATGACATATAGTAATTTGAATCTTTGTTTGTTGAACTTGTTGTGTTGTTGGTGACAAATTAATCTCTTGATTCATTGATTCCTACACAAATGAATGTAAAGTTCTTGTGCACATTTGAGATAAATGAAAGCCTCAAATAAAAGCATGTAGGAGATAGAAAGTAAGCAATGAAGTTTTTGTGTCTTTTTATCTATATCGAACTTGTGGTCGATTTGTTTTTTAATTATTTTTCTGCTAAATTATGTCTTTTATGTCTTGTTGAACAAGCTATTTGAAGTAATATTTGTGATACATAATTCATGGTGCAAAATTCTTTTGAGAGGTCACAACCACAATACATGCTAATCCTATTATAACTTGGAATCGAAGTTGAACTAAAAACACAAACTGTCTCTAAATTATATTTTCAATACTTGTGTTTTATGATATTATAATTTGATATCGAGGAGCAAAGCCTACTGCATTTGCTCGATTACGATACATTATGATGTATGTTCGACACTCTCGTATGCATACACTATTTGATTGCGTTTTCAATCGATCGTTAATTTCTATATGTGCAGAAATGACATCTTAATTCATTTGTTAAGATGAAATCATAGACCATCTTAGTTTTACAATGATGCTTGTCTACCATCTTAATTTTACAATTATGACTGACATGTTCTTCTGTGGTTTTCTGTTTCGGTTAATTTCCTCAAAGTAGTCTTGACAATAAAGCGAATAAAGAAATAATAAAATAAGAATAATTTGTAACATCAATTGAAGTATAATGAAAGAGCCCCTTATTGAGGCAATTGTCATCCCTCTTTTCATTTTTTCTAGATTATTCTCGAGGTATCCCGGGATTTGCCCCGACCAATTTTGGACTCTAGGAATGTAAGACTACAATAATTTGCAATAGTTTTAAAGCTTTTCCATTCATAGAGTTCTCATCCATTTTTCCACCCGATTTATATTTTGAAAATGTGTTCGTAAGCAATTCTTCTTAGTAATCCGACTTCAAAAACTCGTGATAAATCCTTTTTAATAGGTAATATGAACTTGAACTTGTAATTTGCTCTTTATATAGACTTACTTCCATTTGGTAAAGTTTTAAAGATCTAATTAAGTTTTAATGTATTTAAGTTTTAAAGGTCTAATTAAGGTAAAGTTACACATAAGAAGTTCAATCCTCCAATAGGTGGCGTAAACTATATACTTGCATTTGGTGGCGGTAGTTATAACTTAATATAAGAAAATTGAAAGAGTTTTTTCTAAACTGAGTTAACTCATAAACAATAACTCCATAATCTTTTGTTTTCATAAAAAGCCAACTTAATTAGATGTATCATACTTGACTCCAAAATGAGTCAACCCCCAACCTTTCTTTTGACATATGCCTCAATATTAATTCATCTAATTAGAGATGCTTTGGCATAACTCTCTAATCTTTCCTTCTCGCTTTCCACTTTATTCATCAAACAAATTCAATTTGTAAAGTTGGTCATCTTTCAAATTTGAGGCTACTGTTTCTTTTTTATTTTCTAGAACAAATAATTAAACACTATAAAAATTAACAAGAGTTATTTGCGAGTTGATCAAAAGTCTATTGTATAGTTATATATTTTTTTTCAAAATAATATATTTGCGAGTTGTGTGCTAATCTATTGGAAGACAAGGGAGGACTAACATCCAAAAGTCATTAACCTCAGAGCTAAATATTGATGTATAGTTCTTTTTTTTTTCAAAAAAATATAATATTTAGATGAACGGTTCATGTCGTCAGTATATTTCATGTAATGTTTAACAATATTTATAGTATATGTGTCCACAATTGTTTCATGTAATGTTTAACAATGTTTATAGTATATGTGTCCACAATTGTGAAGTCAATTTTGTCACGTCTTTTGCTTTGATATTTCGTTCCTATGGATCCTTTTTTTCTTTCTATTTTTTTTCTTTGCTAAATGATGCTTCTTGAATTGCATTTTTACTTATTACGTATTCAAATTATGTACGTTTGGATTTTATATTACATAGTTTGTTCAAACTCATACATATTATTTAAATTTAAATTTTATATTTAGTTGCATATTAAATTAATATTATTTATTTTTTAATTACTACTCTAATGTTTGTTTCATTGGATTGTAGTTTAACAATTTCATCTAAAAATTCATTAAGTATAACCATTTTACCTTGCATTAGCGAGTTACCAACAATAGTGAATATGTTGTAAGAAAAGCAATAATACTAATCGTAAGGAGGTGGATAGTTTGAAACGTAAATTTGTAATGGAGGAAGAAAAAGAAATGAAGCGGGCTCGTCAAAGACAACTAAGGAGTGAAAAGAAAGAGTTGAATGATCACAATATGGATTTGAAACTTCACAAAATATTATATGAAATATTGAGTAGAGTAAATGCTATGAAGCAAAATGAATGATTTTAATTAATAATTTAGAAATTAAGTTGCCTTTATTTCTTTTTTATGTATAGGTCCCCGGAATGCAAAACCACGTTATGTCGCTATGGGTTTTGAGCACGTTGCAAGTTCAATAGACGTGTTACCATCCGTAAACTCTTGTCAAAATTGTTGTGCGAAGAGGTTTTTCATGAATCTAATAATTTGTGTTGTTCAAACGGTCAAGTAACCATCGTTCCTAATGTTGTCCCTGAAGAAATGTTCGACCTATTCACTTCAAACACTGAAGAGACACGTGAGTTTTTGATGTACATCTGTACTTATAACACCAATTTTGGTTTTACATCTTTTGGTATAAAGTGCGAGAGAGAGTATGCCAAAAGTAATATGGGTATATATACATTTAGAGTGCAGGGTCAAATTCATCATTTTATAAATAATTTACTTCCTCACAAGGAGCATCCTTCTTTTTTGCAACTGTAATTTTATGATACTAATCATAAAGTGCAAAACCGAATGTATTGCTCTGATAGGATGAAAGAGACAATTTTGGCAAGGTTAATTAGTATGCTTGCGAAAAATCTATATGCAAGTTTTTTCCGCACTTTAAAAAATAAGGAAGATTTAGAATATCATGTTGTTAATTAGTTTCAAGTGTTAGTCGCCTTGTACTTATTGTTTTTCATGTTTTCTATTAATTGTAGCGGTTCTTTTCAATTTTGGTTGTTTAACTAGAAATTAATTCTAATCGAAGGAGCGAGTCAATCGTGCGTAGCATATCCTGAAACTAGTATATATATATATATATGATTAATTAACAATCAATAAACATACGTACGAATATTACATCGGATCGTACTATCACTATGGAGCATGATTTGTATCCCCAACTTAGAAGCAAAAGATAAAGAGAGAACACACACCACTCATAGTCTCTAGAAACTTAATCAACAACTGTACATACTTTATTTCTATCAATTAACACAATTAAAAGAATTTCTGTATGTATAAATCAATGGAGTAGTTACACTATATATAGAATACATCACTTGAAACACATGCAGGAAATAATAAAATACCAGGAAAGAATCAGATATAAGAAAAAAATAAATTATCCTACAATCAAGGATTCAATCAATCGATCCTTTCTAAAGAAGAAATAAAATCTCTTCAATAATATCTTTCAATAAATTTGCTCCACAATCAACTCCTTAATTTCTATTAATTTCCTTATGAGATGAGATATATATTTACAAAAATATAAAAGGTATAATTCTAAAGTTGCGACTTTTGATAAAAACTCAAATGGATGTGTCCCTACACATATTAAAGAAAATAGAGTGTGATTATTCACATGATGTGACTCTTCATAAACTTGATCCTATACATGTTATCAAAACTCAACACATACCAATTAAGTTATTATGTCTAATGACACAACTAGTAGTAATAAAGGAATCAAAATTCCTATACCCAAAAAAAAAAAAAAAAAAAAATCAAAATTCATGCCATAAAGAAAATCAGATCTTTATTATTAATTGTCGATTTTCTCTTTTGATCAGTATTGGTTTCAGCATCTTTTTTTTGTTTTCTTATTTAGAATAAAGTACGGATCTTCTAAGACACATATTGAGATGTTTTATCCCCATTAAGATCGTCGGATTCACCAGTAATTAATTTTAATCGATGCTCCTCTACGTCTACATTATTTTCAACGGTTAGGTATGGATCTTCACGTTCAACTATGAAATTGGTACATTTCAATCTTTATTAGGTAAGTTTGTCCCCCGGCCCTTAATGAAAGTTTAAGGTTGCTTCCGTGATTGAAAACTTTGTTTTTCTTAATTTTCTAGTTAGAAGTTTTATTTTTTTTATTTTTTATTAATGGTAATTGAAGTGGCGTCTATGTATTATTGTGTTTCAACTATTTGTAAGAGAACACAATCCATAATTGTCACGATGTTTATAATATTACAGTCGCAGTGTTTTAAAGTCAATCATGACAATTAAATGTTCTTTAATTTGAATGATTAGGATTTATTAGAGCCGTTGATTCTATGACTAGTCACATGTTTCATTGAATGAATTAAGTTATGATGATTAATTGAAAGGCTAATGCTATTTGGACTCGTGAGTCCGGACTCAAAACTTTTTTCAAGTTCAAAAACATCATTGAGCAATTAATGAAATAACCATAATCACTTGTAAAATTTCTATTATACCCCTTAAATATTTACAAAAATTTTAAAAATCACCCTATGAGTCTGGACTCATGAGTCTAAGTAGACTTATTGTAATTGAAATATCTATTATAATTATAAAAAAAAAACCAAAAAATTTCTAAAGAAGTACACAAGTGTGGATCCTCCAAATAGTGTCAAGACTTTTTGAAGTAAAACCCACGCACATAAGTGCGTTGTAAGACCAACCAATTGATTAACCCAATGATTTGATATGATATTTGGGAGTAAGAGATCATGATATCAAATTTTAATTGAGGCAATTGTTTATTTCTTATAAAAAAAAAGTGCATTTGTAAGTGGTTGAATTGGATATAGCATCGGTACATGAGCTCAAGCAGGCGGGTGCGGTTGATGAGTCCAACAAGTAGTATCGGTCGATATATGTGGTTCATGAATGTTGATGGTCGCATGTGTTTCTCATCAGACTTTACGAGTATACCTTACAAAGTTAGAAGATTTAAATTTGGAGAATTTTTTGATAAATTGAAGGCAATACTCATTTTTACACCCACCAAGATTTGAACCCAAGCCCTCTTACTTTTAAATCACATACTAAATCATTGGGCCACTCAAATAGTTGGTATTTAAGTTTGGAGAATTAAGTACGTGCTAGAATGGCAGTTAAGACGTACATATTGGCTCATAATAATCATCTAGACGCGCTTCAAGATGCGACGTACACAGATCTCGATACATAACACATGGGTTGAGGTCGCATAAAAAGCTTTTGTGAGCCAATACATCTTGTGAAACGATTATTGTTGCAATCGTTCTAGTATTTTCCTTAAACTTGTGGTCTTTAGAGATACAAATGAACAATTATATATTAGCTAGGTCCTAATTGTTGCACCGAGGCCATATGGTAGCTAGGTATATATCTTTAAAATTTTGATTGACCTTTCTTTTTATTTTTAAAAAAATTATGAACGAGTCAATTGTGAGTGAGTGGGGGTGTGTCATTTTCTAATGAAGGCTTGTCCTTTTCTAATGAAGGCTTCTCTTAGTTTGTTTTTGATAACTTACAGTGTTACTTGAAAGTTACATCATTAGAATTAATATTTTTTATGTTTGACTCAACTTGAACTTGTAGGAAAGTTTTAAGTTTTTAAATAATAAAAAATATGAATTGACAAAAATAGTCTTCAAACAAGAGAGAGATGAGTAATAAAAGGGTCATTAATGATAGGGTAATTTTGTCCACAACTCTTGAAAGATTACTCACTGGGGTGGTGGGGAGATATCTCACACCCTATGATGTAAGTTAATTAAGAGATAACTTGCAAGTAAATTGGACAATCAAATTAACAAGATTAATTTCCAACTCTCTCGTGAGTTATCTTCTTGGAGATATATATATCTACCTCATACCAAACAAAGCCTATACAATTTTCCCAACTTTAATTCACCCTTTTTTTTGGTTGGCCAGTACTTGCCAGTTGTTGCTTATGATGCTATCAAAATTAAACATATATATCATCGAATAAAAAATGGTTGAGTAATCAAGCATCCAGCCCACCTAGACAAGCTTTTTATTGCTGTCCAATCCTATCACGAAAAACACACTACATGTTAGAAAAAAATTGCAAAAACTAAAAGTCAAGCTCAAACATTTACTTTAAAAGGAACATATGGCAACTTGATTTGGAAAACTTTAACACAAGCGGCAATATGTCTTCGTTGATTATTAAATCAATTACAAGCCTAGATAATATATAAACATATTGATTATCCCATATGATCACGACCCTTAACTAATTATACAAGGACTTATTATTCCAAACGAGCTTGGTTGATTACTTCAAGCCATCTGCATGCATGGAAAGGTACATGCTACTATGCTAGGCAATGGCCCAACAAAATTGAATTTTCGTTAGATGACATTCGAAGTGTAACGGTACATATACTTAGAATTATTATTTGTCGTATGTAATTGGCCGGGCTACCTTGCCACCCTTTAAGTGAAAAACAAACTTTTGAATTTTCGTCGTTAACGAAATGAGGTGACATTGTTGACTAGTACTCACTATGTTACTAGCTACAACACTTATACTAGCTATATATATATATAGATATCCATGCATACAAATTGGAGATCTCACACAATCTTGATTATTTCTCGTAGATTGTCCTATGATTAGCTTAACTAGCTAGTTAGCACTAGGTTTATAGTTGTGTTTAATTCATGGCTTCATCCCTAGCATTTTTGGCTTCCTCAACTCTCATGTTATTGTTGTTGATCTTAAACAACAATGTTATTGACTCCCAAGCCCAACTCTCTCCTTCATTTTACGACCGGACATGTCCTAATGCGCTTTCTACAATTCAAGCGGCCGTGAAGAGTGCAGTTTCTCGTGAGCGTCGCATGGCCGCGTCCCTCCTTCGCCTTCATTTCCATGATTGCTTTGTTCAGGTTTTAGTTCTAGCTAGCTATTTATATACATTCATTAAGGAAAATTATGGATTGATTCAAATGGAGCTCACAATGCTTGGCGCACATGTGACGTCCTTTTTTTTAGATGTGGGGCCTACTAGAAAGTACATAAAGGAGGTGTCTTATGTGCGCCAAGTAGATTGTGCGCTCCATTTGTGTTCTGCAAATGCCAACCAATCATTTTCCATACATTAATGTCCTTATTAATTAATATAATTACTTTATATCTATACCTATAGTAAAAATCTTGTACCAACCAAGTAGCCCTATGGCTCCCTATTGCTACTTATTTCTATATATACGTATGAGATTGGGAGTGCGAATCTTTCTAAGCAAGAGTCTCAATTAACATACACGAACATGAGTACACAAACACACAAACATATTCACATATACACATGAGTACGTATACATATGGTCATTAATTAAATTAATTAATTAAGTACTATTGATTGTGATGATTTTGTAGGGTTGTGATGCATCGCTCTTGCTCAATAACGGTCCATCTATCACAAGCGAGAAGAGTGCCTTCCAAAATGCTGGATCATTGAGAGGTTATGAAGTCATCGATGCGATCAAATCAAGGGTTGAGAAAGTTTGTCCTGGAGTTGTATCTTGTGCTGACATCCTTGCAGTCGTAGCTAGAGACGCCACTGTGGCAGTACGTATTCTTAGTAACCATTAATTCTTACCTAACGATTTAGCGCTGCTTGGAAACGCCCCAACTTTTATATGTGTTTGATTTATTTCATGAAAAACGACAAATTATACGTTGGTTGTCAACTTATTACAACCCTCATCAATTTCTCAAGAATGAAAATTGAGTTTGAGCCTCCTCGATCGATCCCTTATTTTTCGGGTATGAAAAATAAATTCGGGACCTCCCTTACCCATTTTTTAGTATAAAAATGTGTGTCAGCATCCTCCTATATTCGAACTTGGGACCGACTATACATGTAGTGCACATAGTGTCCCGCGTAGGTGGAGTTTGAATAATATAATTCCTTCTTGTATGTTGAATATAATAATATGTAATAGTTTGCATGTATAGAAACTTCGTTAATTCATGACTAATAATTTGTATAAAATTGTTTGGTAATCTCAGGCTGGTGGCCCATCATGGACTGTGAAACTTGGAAGAAGAGACTCCACAACAGCAAGCAGAGCCTTAGCAGAAGCAAACATTCCGCGAGCCACTGCTACCCTCGACGACCTTCTCAAGAGTTTCAGAGACCACGGCTTCAATGCAAGGGAGCTGGTCATCCTTTCGGGTAATTAAAATATCACATTAATTATACTTACAATAAGTCGATTCGGACTAGTCTCTCATACACCA
This sequence comes from Stephania yunnanensis, assembly GCA_039657365.1. Lineage (NCBI taxonomy): Eukaryota > Viridiplantae > Streptophyta > Magnoliopsida > Ranunculales > Menispermaceae > Stephania > Stephania yunnanensis. The sequence goes on from CM077589.1 coordinate 1,884,023, forward strand.
TGCAAGAAGACCTTAAAAAAAAGACACTTTTAGTCGCATCAAAATTAAACTCAATTCGGCTTAAAAAATAAAATAAAAATCGATTTCATTTAAAGTACTTGTGCTATCTTACAAATAATAACATAGACGGTCGTGGTTGGAATGATGTCATGTGTCCCTCCTCCTTAACTTACTAGTTCGATCAAGCCTTGAGAATGAAAAAAACGTAATTTAAAACTCTTGGCTATATATAACTAGCTAGAGGTTGCAGCCCTTCCCTCCTTGATTCCGGGATTCCACAGTAGAGGCAAGGCTAGCTTCGGATACCTCGATAATAATCAAAATTATGCTATCTTAAATCACATCTTTTGCATGATTCGAGGCATCGATATCTAATACAAACTGTTTTTGTGATTTGTACATTGCAGGTGCACACACAATAGGCCAAGCCACTTGCGGAGTGTTCCGGGCCAGACTATACAACAATGGCACAAACATAGACCCTGGGTTCCGGGCCACGCGCAGGCGCAACTGTCCGATCAACGGTGGAGATGGAAACTTGGCTCCTCTAGATCTGGTCACTCCAAACAGTTTTGACAACAACTACTTCATAAACTTGGTTAACAAAAAAGGCCTTCTTCCCACCGATCAAGCTTTGTTCAATGGAGGCTCAACTGATGCCATAGTCACCGGGTATAGTAGAAATAATGGAGCTTTTAGGTCGGATTTCGCGGCGGCTATGGTTAAAATGGGAGACATTAGGCCTCTTGTTGGGTCAGCTGGCCAAATTAGGAGGATTTGTAGTGCTCCCAATTAATAGAGTATAATTATAATATCGACCCATGCATGCATGCATATGCATTCGTACATGCACCTCGGGATGCATAAGCTCGCAACCTGTGGTGAACTCGAGATTTTAGGTTTCTTTGTAGCACTTCCTTTAAATGTATAATTAGTGTGTTTTCAAGAGCTACTAATTAAGTAGTTGCTTGAAAAATATATATAGTAGAGTTGTGTGTTGAGGTTTAGTCATTGTTGTGCCACTTTGAAGAGGGTGGTAGAAATGTACAACTCGTTATTTTGATGTTTTAGGAGTCGAATATGGATCTTCAAATCGATTAAGAACGATTTTGAGAATAAATAAAAGTGCAGTATATTATGAGTAGTTTTCCCATATAATAATATATGTTTAGTGGCCACAATTTTCTTTTTTCAATCACCCCTTAATTCCTTATATATATATATATATAGACTTAAGCGGCTACTCTGACTCAAGCTTAATTTAGTCGTACTATAAGGAGTTTTGGATAAATAGTGTTCACAAAGTTTGTGTTTAATGGATAAATAAGCTAACGTAAGGCTGGCTCGCAAATCTCTATCTCTATTTTAAAAAAAAGGTCCATTTATTAAGTCTTTAAATCAATTAAAGTGGATGGCTCACTGATTTGTTACGTATGAGGTAAGAGGTATAGAGAGTTCGAAACTCACATGGGGTAAGTTGTAATTTCTTTCTTATAAAAAAAAATTAGTCCCTCAATCTGTGCTTAATTGAGTAGCTTATAACTAATCACAAACGTACCGTGGTTTAATGACAATAGTGATTTTTTTTTCAATTTGTGTGCTTAGTTGAGTAGCTTAGGGTTTTTCTTTGATTTGTTGGTCCATGAACTTTGATGTGTCAACATTTGGTCCGTCAACTTCAAAGTTTTCCTTGATTTGGTACTTTAACTTTTATTTTTTTCATATATGCATTTGGTACTTTAATTTCGTCAAATGAGATGTTAATATAATTTGGTATTGTGGAACCATTGTCTTGTAATAAGTAAAGTGAGACCCTCTCGGTTCATTCTCATCAATTCAATATAATTTGTTAGAGCCTCATTTAACAAAATGACTAAGAGCATCTCCAATGATAAATGTCGATTGTGCTGTGTGAATTTTGACACATTATAAATGTGGAATGAATGTTTACTTTAGTTGGCATAAATACACATTCAATATTTAAAATAGTCTCCAATGGGTATAATTGCACCCTTTTTCCAAGAAGCGGCAACTTCTTTTTTGATTTTGATAATTATTAAACGGTTATATTTATTTTTTTGATAATTAAGTATTAAACGATTATATATTTTAATTTGCAGTTATTTAATGATTATACACTTATTATATATTTATAAAATACGATTGTTATTTATACATAACATGAACAGTAAAAAATATTATTGTTTTGATTTATCTTTTTTTTTTTCTAAAATATATCTGTAATTATCTTATATATACATGATAAGTACAAAAAAACTAGAGACAGTGAAAAAAAACTGAAAGTACATAGAATAAAATTAGAAAACACAAAGTATTCCGATTTTTTTTTGTCACTTTTTTGGTTTTTTATGAGGTGGCATAGCATACACCGTCTATCACACCCTCTAGAAATAAAAGCGTAGTAGACAGTGTGGATAATTATCCAATACATTACCATTGGGGAGAGTTTTTTGATTGCTCTAAATGTGTACAAATATCTATCAAAACTTAAATTCATTGACCAAATATTAACAAATCAAAATTAAGCGATCAAATAAAGAAAAAACTATAAAGTCCAAGTACCAAAAAATGTTTTACCTTTCTTTTTTTCCTTAGTATTTATGTTTGACTATTTTTATGAGAACCAATTAGACTCATGACTCTACAGAAACCAACATATTTAGGCCTCATTTGGTATGAGATGGAGATATCTCCAAGTATGAGATAACTCACATGAAGTTGGAAACTAATTTTGTTTGATTGCTCAACTACATTCAAGTTATCTCTCAATTTACACTATAGGGCGTGAGATATCTCCCAACACCCTTTAGGGAGTATCTCCTATGAATTGTGGACACAATTACACATCATTTATGACTCTTTTATTACTCATTTATCTCTTGTTTGAAACTATTTATGTCAATTCAAATTTTTTATTATTTAAAAATTTAAAACTTAATAACAAGTTTAAAGTTGAACTAAACACGAAAACATTAACTCAAACGAGATAACTCCAAACTAACACTTAACACTGTAAGTTACAAAAAATGAACCAAATGAGGCCTTAAAATTGCACGGTACGTAAAACTTGATTAAATGATTCAATGACCTGAATTAGTCGAGGCCGATGTTGAGCTTCGGATATCGAGTGGCTTCGAGTCTTAAGGTGTGTTTGATAACAAAGAAAATGAAAAAAATCATAGAAAATTGTCAACTTTTTTTTGTATAACCGTTTTTTCTATTGTTTGATAACTTTGTAACTGCGCTGAGAAAAAAAAACCACATTCCCCTATTTTCATCATTTATTTTCTCATCTTTTAAGGTCTTTTGATAGCAAAAAAATTCTTCAGTGAGAAAAAACTTTTTTTTTTAGCAAATCTTCTTGAGAAAATTTTATAAAGAAAATTTTCTCATAGTTGTTTGATTGCACAAGAAAAAATTTTTTTTAATGGTTCAATCTGTATGCGCATCTAAATCATCGTCGATGTCGGACGACTCGACGATGATGTTGGTGACGAAGCCGGAGACGAAGAGAGAAAGAAAAAGTATATATCCGTGAAAGAGTAGCAGAGGCTAAGTTTGTTTGGGTGAAAGAAATAATCAGTTCGTAAGAGAGATTGAGAGAATTTCAATTTTTCACGTTAAAATATGAGAAAATAAATGAGGAAAATAGGGGAATTTTATTTTTTTTCTCAGTGCAGTTACAAAGCTATCAAATAATGAAAAAAATGGTTACACAAAAAAAGTATACAATTTTCTATGATTTTTTTCATTTTTTATTGTTTACAAATTTAAAACTTTAGAGCAAATTTAAAGTTGAACTAAACACGAAAATATTAACTTCAACGACATACCTCCAAACTAACACTTAACACTGTAAGTTATCAAAAACAAATCAAACGAAACCTTAAAATTGCACGCTACGTAAGACTTGATTAAATGATTTAATGACCTTAATTAGTCGGGCTGATGTTGGACTTCGGATATCGAGTGGCTTCGAGTCTTAATTTATTAATTACACCACAACCCATTAACCATTTCCCGCCCTTCCTTAAAATCTCCCCTAAACCCCCGTCACTCCCAAAATCCCTAAACCATGTCTTCTTCTTCATCATCATCATCATCATCACCGCCATTAGAGGTCATCATCAAAACCAGATTTCTAGGGTTTCTGATCTGGCAATCGATCCACTCCACAATCCTCTTCGCCCTCTTCAAATCCGCACTCCTCCCACCATCCCAACCCATCGCCATCGCTCTCACCTCGTCCTCTTCCACCTCTCTCTCCTCCTCTTCTCCTACGCCCTCTCCGCCGTCGCCTCCCCCCGCGCCGACCGCCCCGCCGCGGCCTCCGAACTCGCCGCTGCGGGGTTTAGGGCGGCGGTTGGTGGGGGGTTGGGGGCGCAGGGGGTGCGGCGCCGGGTGAAGGTGGCGCTAGGGTTTGTTGTGTTCTTGGGGTGTTGCGGGCTCGCGGGGGGATCGGGGCGGCGGCGATATGTTGGAGAGGGGAGAGTGGTGGTGGGGGTGGGGGAGTGAGGGCGGTGGTGTTGGGGGTGAAGGGGTTTGTGGTTGGGGTGGTTTTTGGGGGAGGTATGTTTGGAGTGGGAGGTGGGTTTTGGGGTTCCCCATTGTTCAGGTGAGTTGGTTTTCGCGATTCGATTTCGTCATTGTAGCACTTCAATTTGGATAAATTAAGGTTTTTTTTTTTTTTTTTTTTTTTTGGTTTCTTGTTGTTTGTTTTAGGGTTTTGATTTTGCCCTATTTGGTGGGAGGTTGATAGTTCGGCATTTAGTTTAATTATGCCCATGTCGATTAGCGGCAGAGAATTCAACCACCTCTATGATTGAGCATAATTCAGCATTTAGTTTAATTATGCCCCATATCGATTAGCGGCGGAGAATTCACCCCGAATTGCATTAGTTGGTATCTATGATTGAGCATTTTTGTTAGGATTGGTTGGTTTATGTCATGATAGATTATGGTACAATGTGGGAATTGTTTGTTAGATCATCTTTTGAGCTTAAAAATTGTAGCTTTTAAATAATGGGATCAACTATGATTATTGAGCTTGTTGCTTGAATGTAGTTTTTTATTTGATCCATGTAATCGACCTCAATTGAAAATGTTGGGCTGTAAAGCAATAACAATTACATAAAATGAACGTATCACAAATGAGGATGCTTAGGTGGATGTGTGGTAAAACTCGTAAAGATAGAATATGAAATATATAAATTCAAAGACAAGTAGGAGTAACACCAACTGATAAAAAGATAAAGGAAGGGCGGTTGCGGTGGTTTGGTCACCTGCAAAAACGACTTACAAATGCCATCACTAGAAAACTTGATTCAATAGAAACTGTAGAAATTCGACGAGGTAGGAGTAGACCAAAGTTAACATGGGATGCATTAATTAGGAGGGATTTGAATGGTTTTGGAAAGCTCACCATTGATTGCACTTAATCGAGCACAATGGAAAAGTTTGATCCATGTAGCTGACCCTAATTAATTTGGGACTGAGGCTATATTGTTGTTGTTGTTGTTGTTGTTGTAGCCTCCCCAATTAATTTGGGATTGAGGCTATGTTGTTGTTGTTTTTGCTTGGATGTAGGTTTTTATTGGAGATGTCAAATGGATGCCTTTCGACGGAGGTAGGTGCATTTAAGGCGGTTTCCATGTTTGTTGCCTTTTGGAACTTGGGGGAAAATAGGAGTGTAGGAGAAACTAGAGAGGAAGTGGAGTTTTTATAATGGGGGCAAAAGGGTTTTCCTTGTTTAAAAAAGACTTACTTTCACAGCATATGCGGTGGATCTATGGGCTGTGTGATGTTTTCAATTCAAATGAGTAGTCGCTAAAGAAGCTCTAGTTTTGCATGTAGTGACTCTAATTTCTATTGTTTTCACTTTGTTTTTGCAATGTACACATATGCTCGAATTGCCTAGCTATATTTTATTTCCTTTCTTAATGATGCTTTCACTGATGAAAGCAATTGTATTGTTTATTAGTTCTTACTAAATGGCCACATCAGTTGCGCATCTCTCTGTGCTAATCTCGTAATATTTTGGTTTAGATATTATAATAAGCTAGTGCCACTGTTATTTACTACGTTTTACGACTCATCAATTTGTTATTGCTCGTTTTAATGTTTAGCTATTGAGCTATTCCTTGCGGACTTTCCGTGTCTCCCAAGAATGTTGTAATGTTTGTGTTAAATATATGTTTGGTGCTTTCCGTTAATTTTGGATTACTCACCTTTTTTATATTTTACGTGTATGTATTTGCAGCGTCCTCCTCTTTTCAGTTTTAAGATGGTGCTCCCTTCAGCTTTTGGACGAGCATTAAGGTTATCTGCTGATGCTTTCATTTGCTCAGTTTTGCTCACCACTTTCCTGCCTGATCATTTCAAGATACGGGAAACCAATCGGCAATTCTTTGTTGAGCACATCATCTTCTTCATTGGAAGCTCTGTTCTCACTCTTTGTTGGGAACTAAACCATCATTTGCATCAGGTTTGCTTTTCACTTTTGTTTGATATTCATTTACTACTGCTGGTGTACTATTATTCTCTTTCATTTATATGGGATCATTTTCATATAATTCAAAGAAAAATATAAAAGATGAATTTTTTTTCTCGGTTAGAAAACTTCACCTGTTCAATCAACTCCATTTATAAGGCCTTCTATGGATGTTTATTTAACTTGGTTGTATTTTTGATACCCAAGAAGAATGAAATACGTTGGAGGATTAGCATCAATTCTTGATTTTTTTTTCTAGTTTACTGCAGCAGATATAGATGGATGGATACATCATACACTGCAAAGCACACTAAAACGATTTCTGCATTGTGTTTCCTTCTGAAATGCATAATATTTTTCGCTTACAGTATTGAACTGTTTATTTAGGTGCTGCATACAAAGAGGAGCGTTTTTGCTCCTCCAAAAGGTTCTGCAGCCGCCGAAACAAATCCAAGCGAACCTCTTCTTGCAGCCTTGGAGGAGAGCCCTCCTAAATCTCTTTTGCAGTATCTTGCATATCTTGATCTGTGTATCGTTTGTGAAAGTAATGTTGATACCTGGAGGCGAGCTGCCTTCTTCGAGGAAACTGGTGAGACCTACAAAAGAGTTGTATCTGTGTGCTTGAAGCCTCTGGAACAATTGGCATCCGAGTTGGCTGAAGGTTTAGAAGGTGGTTCATTAAACGAGACTGATCAATTGTCCCTTCAATTACACTCAAACACTGACAGACTCAATGCAAAGCTTCACGAGGCATTTATTGACATGCAGGTACTTTTCGTTGCTTTTAGTCTTCGGTTGAATAATTTTCAGTTCTTCGCGTTGCATTTTTTTTAATTCTTACTCCCCCTTCCACCTTGAAAGTGATTTGGCTTTGTGAGTTTTCTTTCTAAGATTAACCAAAATTGGAACTTTTTATTTTAATGTTTTTGTTGGACTTCTACATTACCATTTTGGGTTCATGTCAAAATTCCTTAGATAACATTAATATTCTTCTGAATACTGCACTCATCATTTAACTTTGAAGCTCTAAAATGTAAACGCCATGTTTTCAAGTACTGTTTATATTAAACAAACCATGACTTGCCAAGAAATGCCACACAAAAAGCATATTATTTGCTTGTAAAAACTTGTAAAATTGCGTTTTTAATGCTCGAATCTCAATTTTACCTGTCTTCCACATCCTATTGTGGTGAAAATGAGTTATGTTTGTATGTCACTTATACTGCCTGTTTCATACTTCTGAATCAATTCTATCAGCTGCTACTAATTTAGTTAATTATGAAGCTGAGGATTCATTTGTTGGCATTTTACAGCTTTATGTATGGTGCGCTAGGACATTAGCGGCGCTGACCGCACGATCACACAAAGATGACAGGTTTGGGGTGGCGCAACTCTCTGGTTCCAATGCTGCTGTACTCTCGACGCTGCTTTCTTGCCTGCTTGCCGTGGAGGCATCCATGGGAAAAAAGACCAACATACAAGCTCCTAATCTGATGGGTCCTGCCAATATCAAATGGGCCACATTGAGCACTGGGCGAAAGGACCATTCTGCAAGCATTATGGGGAAGAAGAAAGGCGGTCCCTTGCACGCAAAAGCTTATGCAATGGCCGACGTCCTTAGGACTTCAATCTACATCATTGTATCTGAATTCCACGATGAGATGATGGGGAGCACCAAAGCAGGAATTCTCGAAAAGCATTGGATAATCAGCAGCAAGCCCTTGTATGGAGCTCGCGATCTATTAGTACAGAAACTGGCCCTTTTTCTAGATTTTCGGGCTAGCTAACGCATGCAGTCTTGCTGCCTCGCCCAAGTCCTCCACCGATTTTCTTTTACTCCGGGCGCAGTGGATCGTATATGTTGTTCTTCATCACAAAAGTATGACTCAAACGGAATTCCGAGGACCGAGAATAGTTTTTCATACTGGGTGGATCATGGATGCAATTAAACCATAATGTGTTGTAGCTAGAAAGTTTTGCATATTACACTTGAGAGGTGATACTGAATTACTGATGCGTTTTTGCCTTCATTTGTGTCTTCATTGTCAGTGCAGAACTATCAATACTTGTAATGAATTTCAGTGCTATAATTTTCTTACTACCTCATCCACCATTTTGACTTTGTTTTGTAGCTTCTATATTTTTTTTTGAACTCTCAAGTTTGATGTGGCTTCCTTTCCCAATGTTTCTGCAGAGTAATCTGTGCTCTAATTCTTCCTTTTTGTCAGTCATTCTGTCAATCTAAATAGTGGTGCTAGACTGCTAGTACAAGATAGAGTAAGATAGAGCCTTAAGTTATGCGAATACGTGTGGATCGAAAGATAGTCTCACGTTGGATAAATAAAATTTTAAATTGAAGTGTACAAGCGATGATGACTACTGAAATTAGTACCGAGGCTTTTTAAAATAAAACCTTACAACTATGAGTTGAAAGGATGTTAAGTTGGGGACAATATTAGAAATCATAGGCTCGCAGAGAAGTGTCGGCAGAAGTGCTCGCTTGCAGATAACGTATCGGAGCCGACTGTTTGATTGAGACTTGTTGAGAATGTACCTTGGATGGATAGTGGGGGGTAATTAAGGACCTCGAGAGACTAATGGAGTCACCATCATCAAGCTATTAAAAAAAAAGAAAAAACAAAGATAAAGAGTGATGTTGAGTTCCAACGATTGATATGTTTGACTCTGATCATGCATGTCTCTCTAAGAACTCTATGCGTGGTTTATAAGCGCAGAAAATGAGGAGATATTCTCTCTATGTTGGTATGTGCTTGCAGTGGAGGAACGCCAAGGGATGAACTTTAGGCGGAACTACAGGAGGTTTTAAAAAAAATGACTATACGTAGGAGTACTATGAAGGGTCCCGAGAGGTTGTGGTGCCAACGTTCAACCAATAACATATATATATATATATATATATATTTTTTTTTTTTTGTATTTTATTTTATTGAATAAGTGAATTTACATATTGAATTTAAAAGAGAAATCCTCTAAAAAATGTTATATGATTGAAGGTAAAAGCCATGGGTGCATATATAGTAGTTGATTGAGTTAGAAAAATACTTGTTTATGTTACGAGTTTATGTGGTTGACAAGTACAGTACATATTAAGAAAGCTTCGCGTTTTAATTAATTCGAATTATTCTTCGGACCATGCTATTTGTTACATTCTTTTAGTACATACATGCATTGGATACACAATAAGGTAGATTTCATCGAGATTCTACAATCGAATTTCTTCATTTTTTATTGACTCGAGTTTTCGGTTAACAATTTCAAATATATATATATATATATATATATATACTAGTTTCAATACGTGCTACGCACGATTCCCCTGCTCGCTCCGCTCACGGGAATTAATTTCTAAGAACTTATTAACAAAATTTAAAATTGTAATTAAAATTTAAAAATTATAAATACAATTACCTTTTTTAGCTTATCAATATTCTCTAATGTGATTGAGATAAGATGTGAATGAAAAAACAAGCTAATCATGCTAGTACATTACTTCCTCAAAAAAAGTGTATTGAATTGATGAGAATGAGTTCATGATTGATTTGGAGATAAAGAAAAAAAAAACGTGGAGTGGATTGATAAGGAGTTAGAATTTGATTTGGATACGAAAAAAATGTTGATTTGGAGATTAAAAAAAAAAAGTATGGGCAAATAGGTAAATTTCATTACCACTCAAAAATTTGTGATTCGTGCTTTTATATATATGATAGATATTACTCTAAGAAAAATTAACAATTTTAAATTTATCTTTTTTTGTACTGAGGCGAAAATGTTATAGGACCGCAATTAGGCTAGCTATGCTCTATGGAAGTAAATGTTGGGCGGTAAAGCAATAACAATTACATAAAATGAATGTAGCAGAAATGAAGATACTTAGGTGGATATGTGATAAAACTCGTAAACATAGAATAAGAAATATAGAAATTCAAACACAAGTAGGAGTAGCACCAATTGATACAAAGATTAGGGAAGGGCGGTTGCGGTGGTTTGGTCACCTGAAAAGACGACCTACAAATGCCCCAACTAGAAAACTTATCTCAATAGAAACTGTAAAAATTCGAAGAGGTAGGGGCAGGCAGACCAATGTTAATATGAGATGCATTAATTAGGAGGGATTTGAATGGTTTGAAAAGCTCACCATCAATTGCACTTAATCGATCACAATGGGAAAGTTTGATCCATCTAGCCGACCCAATTAATTTGGGACTGAGGCTATTGTTGTTGTTGTATGGAGGCGAAAATGGAAACAAAAAAGATTTGTTTATGGAGAGAGAGGGAAAAGGCTATTGTTGCATTGGCTTAAAAAAAGTTACTTTTTCTTCCTTCCTATATAATGCACTCAGTACAAAAAAAGAATAAAAAGTTGCACCTCTACAATGGTGTTTTAACTCCCAAGGCCATTCACATTCCTTGTTACTATTATTCTTCCACAATGGATTCTTCGGACAATGGCGCAAAGAAAAATCATAATCACAGTGGTTTGGTTGATTTAGTGTTGTCATGGACTCTCCAAGATATCTTCAACAAAAATCTTTACAAAAACAAGGCCTCTCCTCTTTTTCTTTTTTAGATACTTTACTTTATTGATGATTGAAGTCTTTTTTTATTAAAGTCTTTGTACCATGTTTGAGAATTCTTTGTGACTAAGCAAAACCTATGTTGTTTAAATAGTTGGAAACTCACTTTCATTGGCAAATACAAGCTTTAGATTTGAAGGGTAGTCATGGGTTCCAATGGCTTGAGTGATTTGGTCCTCTCTTGGAGTCTCCATGATGTATTCAACAAAAATCTTTACTCTAACAAGGTCATCTCTGATCTTATAATCTCTTGTGAAAATCTCATAGAAAAGTAACATTAGTATCTGTATGATTTTAATTATTATTATTATTTAAAATTTAGAACTGGGTATTTCAATCTTCCTGGAAGCTCAAAGAGCTTGTTCTATTCAGCCGACCCCAACTAATTTGGGATTGAGGCTTTGTTGTCGTTAGTTGTTGTTCCGAAACCTTTTTTCTACGGAGGAATTATTAGAAGTTGAGGTACATTCATGATTTCATCTTTCAAGAAGCAACTTCTTGGTTATCAAGAAAACTTAAATGTAAAAGCATAGCTTTTATTTAGCATCTTCTCTTGGATTTGGATATGATTTTTTGTACAATATACTGCATGATGATTGCAATAATTGGAATATTGTTGTGTCGTTATTCGATTAAGTATCGATTTCGGCATGTAGATTGTGTTTTCTTGTGTTTATGAGACTATTGGATTATCAATTTCAGCATGTTAACTGTGTTTGAGCTTGCTGAAATTGAATACATTTGAAATAGCACTTGAAAAGATTCAAATGGTGATCAAAGTATCTTTCTATGCAGGTTGAGGAGGTCCCGGAAACGTTTCCTTCGATTCGGCATTACTTGAATTCATTCATCTACCCTCTGATCGAGGAGACTCATGCCGATATGCTGTCTGGAATGATGGGTCTGACTCGAGGCCCTATATGTGAAATCTCAAAGATTTGGATTCATGGAGATTACAAACCACCCAAAAATTTTGTTTACGAAATTGAAGTTAGAGCTGCATTAGATGATCATGGAGGGAGGGAATTCTATAAACCCGAAGGAGGAGATATCGTAGTATTGTCGAGTATTATACCTATGCATGCCAGTGACTTGAGCAAACCACCAAGATACTATTTTCCTGCTATGATTGTAAGAGGAGAAGATGAAGAAAATCATATTAAAATCCGGGCATTAAAGCCTGTCATGGGCGAAGGAGACGACGGACTAGCCCTGGAATCTCTAAAGAAGGAAAGACATCTCTATGTTGTTTTACTGATAAACATCACGACAAGCATGCGTATATGGAATGCGTTGCACGGAGAAAGCAACATGAACTTAATTAAGATGCTATTGCAAGCTGATTCAAAGGTTAGTTGTTTATCTTTGAAATGCACTAGTTGAAATCTTTTATTGGTAATGGAACTCATTTTTTACATTCAGTCAACCATTCTTAGACTCTATTTTCTGCGACATATCGTTGTTTGTCATTAAATTGGAGGAAAGGAGAGTTTACATTTTACAAGGTGGTTGCAGACATCATGACAAACATTCAGTTTCCTACATTGGAGAAAACATGGTGTAGCAAATCCATACTTTGCAAGAAAGTAATAATATCTCAGTAACCTTTCATGAAAGAGTGAATTATCTAATTATTTGAGGCATTAATGCTACAACATATAAATGTCTCTCACTGATATATGAAGTTTGATGCATTCATGATTCTCTATTTACAAGTTTATGCTTTTGGCGGCGCAGGCAGGAGATAGTTGTGATACATGCTCTTTGCAAGAGGTTTTCGATGGGCCTGCAAAAAGATCACTTGCAAAGTTAAATTTGTTAAGTATGAATGCCTCACAAATGGATGCAGTCTTAAGTTCTATTGCAGCTAGTTATTGCCATCATAGAAATTCAATCAAACTTATTTGGGGCCCTCCCGGAACTGGGAAAACAAAGACAGTCGCCGCATTAGTTTGGACGCTGCTCGGTTTGAAACGCAGAACGGTTACATGTGCTCCGACTAACATTGCAGTGTTGGAAGTTGCAACCCGCCTGCTGAAGTTGGTTCGAGGAGACCTTCGAGATGACTGCTATGGACTGGGAGATATAGTGTTATCCGGAAATAGAGAACGAATGAAGATTGACGATCGTGATGATCTTTTTGATGTTTTTCTTGAGTTTCGAGTTGAGATACTGTTAGAGAGTTGCTTTGATCCTCTCTTTGGATGGAGGCATTGTGTAAATTCACTGATATGGTTTCTTCAGTATCCAAAAACTGAATATGACTTGTACTTGCAAAACTCAAAGAAGGAAAAGGAGTATGTGGAACAAGAAATCAAAACTAAAGGAAAGGCGGAATGTGTTCGACTAGGAATTAATGAAAACAAGAAGGCAGAGAAGACGGATGTTGATACGAAAACAAACAAGCTCTGGAGATGTAAGAATAAATCAGAGGTCCATGTTGAAAATGAAAAAAGTACTGGAAGTGAGGATCATAGATGCAGCAGCAGCACTATAAGGAAGGAGGGAAAACGAAGCTCTAAAAAGAGGGAGAAAAAGGAGCATGTGATCAGTAGGAAGAGTGAACAAGAAATCAAAACTAAAGGAAAGGCGGAATATGTTCGACTAGGAATTAATGAAAACAAGAAGGCAGAGAAGACGGATGTTGATACGAAAACAAACAAGCACTGGAGATGTAAGAATAAATCAGAGGTCCATGTTGAAAATGAAAAAAGTTCTGGAAGTGAGGATCATAGATGCGGCAGGGCAGGAAAACGAAGATCTAAAAAGAGGGAGGAAAAGGAGCATGCCAAAAACTCTAGAGAAAATAAAAACATGGAAACCGTGGAGGGTCGTGATCATGGCGAGGAAGTTGAAGCTGATGAGGATGATAAAGAGGTCTGTGCTTTAACATTCTTGGAGTTTACTAGAACAGAATTATTGAAAAAGGAGAGAAATCTGAATCTTTGTATAAGGAACATGTGCAAGCACCTGCCTACTTCCTGTCTTTCATTGGCTTTAGTAAAAACCATGCATAAAGCTCTAGCATTGCTTGAAGCTTTGAGAATAGCTTTACATAGTTATAAAAATGAAGAGCTGGAGAATGAGTTCATTCAAAATGATGGTGAGAGCAGCGAAGATGGAATCGCATCCACTTCTTTGTTAAACAACATCCGGGACAAATGCCTACGTAAGCTCAAGTTCCTGCGTTCGGAGTGTGATCTGCCAGTGACGACGAATAAGTGGTTTGCCAGGAAATATTGTTTGAGCAATGCCTTGCTTATCTTTTGCACTGCTTCAAGCACCGCGAAGCTGCATGAAACAGGACCTTATGATATGTTGGTTGTCGATGAAGCTGCACAGCTTAAAGAATGTGAATCGGCCATTCCCTTACGACTGCCAGGTCTCCGGCATGCTATTCACATAGGAGATGAATGCCAATTGCCTGCTTTAGTTAAGAGCCAGGTCTATCTCTCTCTCTCTCTTGCTCTCTCTGACTCTACACGCACCCCTGCACGCACGCCTAATACACCGATGATTTGTTGGTATTCTTTAAGAGTCTTGAAACATTGAAATGATCAGATTTCTGCAGATGCTGAACTTGGAAGAAGTCTGTTTCAGAGGTTGGCTTCCTTAGGACAGCCTAAGAACCTTCTCAATATACAGTATAGAATGCACCCTTCCATAAGTTTATTCCCGAACAAAGAGTTTTACGACGACCAGATTTTCGATGCTCCAAACGTCATGCAAGAAAGCTATCGAAAGCATTTGCTTAAAGGGGAAATGTTTGGACCATATTCTTTCATAAATGTTGGCTATGGAAGAGAGCAATTCGACGAATACTATAGCAGAAAAAATATGGTGGAAGTTGCTATAGTTTCCAAGTTAGTGACAAGCCTATACAAAGGTATGTTCATTTTCATTTTCTTTTTCACAAGGTGGTATATATAGTAACACTTGCTTTGTTAATTAATGACTGCTTCTACTGTTACAGTTTCACTTGCTAGTAAGGAGAAGGTTAGTGTTGGTGTCATATCTCCATATAAAGCTCAAGTTTTCGCCCTCGAGAAGGAGATTGGTGAAAAATACGACAAAAACAACTACTTCTCTATTCGCGTTCGATCTGTTGATGGATTTCAAGGTGGCGAGGACGATGTTATAATTTTATCTACTGTGAGATCTAATGGAAATGGATCAGTTGGCTTCCTCTCTAATCGTCAACGAACAAATGTGGCACTGACAAGAGCAAGGTTAATTAATTTGTTTGCTGCCATAACTATCATTCTAACAGTCTTTCAATTAATTAATCACAGTTTGCAATTCGCAGAAATCTTTTCGTCGTTGCTAACATTTTTTTTCGCAGGCACTGCCTCTGGATTTTAGGAAATGAATCAACTCTAGCCAATAGTAATTCTGTTTGGACAAATCTAGTTCTTGATGCAAAGCGTCGCAACTGTTTATTTAGCGTCGAAGATGATGATGAATTGGCTGAAGCAATGGCAGAAGCTATGATCAAGCTTGGCCATATCGGCGAGTTAATTGGTTCTGATTCTCCTCTTTTTCGAAGGGCTAGGTGGAAGGTACTATGAATCCTAAACTTTTCTTCTCCATAGTTGCATGCTTCAGTTAATTTTCTCTTCCTTTAGAGTGTTGTCTAACAAACTCTTCTCTTTATTGCAGATCATTATTGGAGATGGCCTTGTTGCTTCATTTATGAAATTGAAGAACCTAGAGACTCAGAAAAAGTTGCTGTTTCTAATGAAGAAGCTCGCGAGTGGTTGGCGAGACTCGAGCAAAGCTCGAAGTAACCTTAAGTCTATTCCTATTAACGGGGCTTCTTCGCAGCTGGTAGAGCTGTACAATGTCGTCGGCCAGTACTACCTTCTTTGGACAGTTGACATTGTTAAGGAAGACAAAAAGTACATTCAAGTTTTGAAGTTTTGGGATGCTTTACAGTCGCAGGAGATACCGAAACTGGTTCAACATCTGGATTTCGTCTTCGGAAATTATACCATGAATACAATGAACCGCTGCAAATTCAAATGCGTCGAAAGGTGATTATAATCATGTTATTTTGCCTAGCTGCCGCCGCTGCTGCTGCTGCTGCTGCGCGATTCAGACACTATGGCATTCTTTCTAACTGTTTACTTTGGCTGATCTTCTATTGTACTTGCAGGGCATTGGAGGTTCCAATGACTTGGGAAATTGACACTGTCGACGTTTGTTCCTCGAGTGCCCGCGATGAAGAAGAAGACTCTCAATGGCTGTCGTCGAAGTTGTCATCGCTCTCTCTGAGGGAAGGGTATCATGCAGTCCCTCCACCTCCAAGGTGACTTCTCATTGCCATTATGAATGCATGAATCATTATATATATTTAGTCCATTCTTTCCTGCAAATATGGAAACTTAACTATATGCAGTGCATTATTAGCTTGTTAATTATAACTAGTAGGAAAGAACTATTTGATCATCATCATCATGCATGCTATAGCTTTGATTATACTTGAATGATTAAATGATTTTTTTGTGGTATGTTTGTTGCAGCTTATATAAAGAGAACAAAGGCAAGTCAAAGCATTCGAGGAAGAATCAACATTTGCTCAATTGGAAAGAAAAGAATGTTTGATACAGCTCTGCTGTCATCTTTTCAGATTTGTACACATCACCTTACTATGTAGAAGGAAAATAAAACATTATTATATGTATGTGCATATCTTGCTTTAAAGGTTGCAATGGTTTCGTTTTACTTCTGCTTTCATATATCCAATTTCTATAAGCTTGATATAAGCTTGATATACAATGTACTCTAGTGGCCCGAGCATTCTTATCAAACTAGAGAATTGAAACTGAAGTCGTGCACTTAATTCACACAACCCCGCATTCGTCCTTACCGTTGTGACAACCCGACTGGGCTCCATAAAGATGTTTTTCAAGCTTCATATATAAGTCAAATTTAAATAGACATGCAAACTCAAGCTTGCGTTGGTCGTCTGAGTACCCATGCTCATACACGTCACAACTTTGTTGTTTAATCTTCATTAGTAGAACGATCGATGAAGCATTACTTGTTAAAAGACAAGATTTTTATGGAGGTAGCGAGTTCGATTAGTTGTCAGTTGTCGCTTTTTGCTGCTACCAATGCATATTCTTCTGCATGGGAATAGGAAAAGCTTTGCTTGCTAACAAGGAGGAGTCAACATTTCTCATAATTTGCATTAAAAGCCAATTGATTTAAGTACAATCAGACTTAACTGATCCGTCGTTTAGTTTCACAAAATGCCTCACAAGTACCAAAACACACTCTCAAGTCTCAAGTGCTCTTTAAAGGTCCAAAAACACTTACTATATAGTACTCTGGTCATTTATACAAGTCGTTTAAGGTAAGGACACAAGAATTAAGACAATTTTAATCATGAGTATAATTTACATGGGTAATGCTAGATGGACTCAAAAAGTCCGGACTCAAACAACCAAAAAGACATAAAGACCCTTAATTAAAATTCATTATTAGTGTTTGAGGTAGAGGGTAATTAGGTTTTTTACTTAGATAGATATCTTAAATTGTTAACAAAAAAATCTTTGAGTCCGGACTCAAAGAGTCCAAACAGATTTTTTGAATTTACATATACGTTGGTTTGAAAAATTGAAGAATCATAAATGTTTGAATTGTATAAGAGTAAAATACGTGAAAATGCAATAAATACACTCTTAAATTCCGAAAACGATTTACAATTTTAAACAAGAAGTTTTTACTAGAAAGACTTATATAAATGACTGGAGGGAGTGTAACTGTGAAACTGAAAATTGAGGTTGATCGAGTGAAGAAATGGCTCACAATACTTTGGTTGATATGGTCTTTCTCAGGGTCACTGGAGGACATGTTGAATCAAAATCTATACAGAAAAAAGGACATCTCTATGGACATAATTATCTTTTGATTAGACTATAGCATTTGGTCTGTTTATACTAATCAGAAAGTAATTTATCTTTGCATTTCTACAGGTGGAGAAGATACCAGAGACTTTTAGATCAGGAAAAAATTACAAAAGTACAGTAAATTTTAGTTTAAATGAGCAAAACAAGTATGGGTTTTTTTATTCGAAAAATAGGATATATCGCCTTTTGAAAAGCGCTATTAGTTGGGGAAAATTTTTTCGGCTTACGTGGACAGGCGCTACTCATGTGTCCGGTCCATGTGCGCTTGTCCACGTAGGATAGATAACATGAATAGCACGTTTTCAAAATGCGCTATTCATGTTATTCATCCATGTCAACGTCGTTGGAGGGTGTTTACACGAATTACGTCTTTTGAAAATGCGCTAGTCGTCTAAATATCCACGTGGACATCCCACGTCGGATGTCAACGTGGGCAAGAACACACAAATAGCGCATTTTCCGAATGCGTTATTTGTGTGTTCTTGCCACGTGGACTTGGGGTACACAGATAACGCCTTATCAAAAGGATGAGTTGCATGCTTACTATGGGTTGTTCACCTCGCGATACGTGCGTGACGTTTACATGGAGTGCATGATCTGTAGTGGAAATGCATGGATTGTACCCTCGAGATACGTGCATTACGTTTGCATGAATTGTCCACCTCGAGAAACGTGTATATTGTTTGCATTAATTATCCACCTCGAGTTACATGCAAGACGTTTGGATGGTTTGCATGGACTGCAACAGGTTGCATGGGTTGTCTACCTCGAAATATGTGATTCACATTCGCATGGTTTGCATGGATTGCACGAGGTTGCATGAGTTGTTCACACCTCGAGATATGTGTGTGGCGTTTGAATGATTTTGCACGAAGATGCATGGCTCGCCCACCTCGATACGTGCGTGGCGTTTCGTGTGTTGTCAACCAAGAGATACGTGTGACGTTTGCATTGACTTTACCACCTCGAGACACGTACGTGATGTTTGCATGAGTTGCGCGAGGTTGCATGGGTCACCCACCTCGACAGACGTGTCTGACATTTGCATGAATTCTCCACCTCAGCATACATGTGTGACGCTTGAATGGGTTATCCACGTCGATATGCGTGCGTATTGTTTACATGGGTTGTCTACCTCAAGATACACGAGTGACGCAAATCGTCCGTCTCTATATGCGCGTGTCGTTTATAGGAAGAAGAATTTTGTATAAATAGCTTCTTTTCAAAAGTAGTCATTTATAGAGTTTAAAATTTTGTATAGATAGCTCCTTTTGAAAATGAGTTACCCATACAAATGTCTTCTACCTCATCACCGTGCATGTCACCTCATCATCAATAGCTCATTTTCAAAAGAAGTTATACGTTAGTTTTAGAATTTAAAAGTAAACCCCACTATTTGGTGAATTAGAAACTAAAGCCACCCCACTTTTTGAAAAACACCTCATATCAGTATGCCATTAATTGAACTAATTTACTTACCATCTTCTCGAATAAACGCACGCAGACGTCCTCTCAAGCGTAAAAAATGTCTGTCATGCTCCGACATGTAAAGTTCTCTACGTGGCAGAATCCGCAGACAAAAGCCTGCGAAGAAGTAACATTTATGATGTACATTTTGATCAAGAAAATAGTCAGAAGGGATACAAGCCCCAGATGGGGGATCTAATTCTACTTCCAGACACTAGGAGTGTGCGTGTCCGCGATGTGAAAAGGTCTCGAACATCGATTGTACTTGCTTTGGTAATGAAGGACAAGATCTGGACTTCGACCTATATTATCAATAAATCTACTTGGACTTATGAGATCGGACTCACCTATATTATCAATAAATCTACTTGGACTTATGAGATCGGACTCATAGGGAGGTTTTTAAAATTTTTGTAAATATTTAAAAGGTATGATAAGAATTTTACAAGTGATTATGATTGTTTCATTAATTGCTCGATGATGTATTTGAAATTAAAAAAAGTTTTGAGTCCGGACTCACGAGTCCAAATAGCACTACCTTAATCGTATATGGGAGGCGCTAAAACAAGGAACAAAAGGGAAGAGCATAAACATCATTAGAAATGTATTGGATGACGGGTTCCACTATAAGTTCATCAATCAACTTAAGCACCCGTAATGGGTATTCGCTACAGCATTTCTTATTCCTAGAATTTCTTCTGACATGATCATGCATTGTTTTCTTACAGGTTGACGAACATTGCTAGAAGATCCTACTCCAAATTACATTGCCCACCTGGAAAAACATGAAGGAGATGAAGGAATGCTAGCGGGACAAGCCGGGAAGGAGAAGCAGATGAACAGAGATTTTTACGATGATGATGATGAGGATGATGATAACGACGACGATGATGAAGAAATATCATTTCATGAGTATGTTAGCAATGAATTCAAGCAAATAAAAAACAAAATAAGCATTTGCTTGAGTGGTTTGTGCAACAATGTGCCTTCCACATGTATCTCAGAGGTTGTAGAGGACATCAACCAAGTCCTAGCTTTGCTGGATTCCATCGAGACTTTGTTGAACGAAGATATAGTTTCTGATGAGGAGCTGAGCAAAATTTGTTCCTCATGAGGAGACAGGTGGAGAAGATTCTCCATCTTTAGGCATACTGGGCAAGCAAAGAAACTAGTGCCTCAAAATTCTAATTGCTCTAGCTAGCAAGATTTCTATTCCTAACCTCGACGACAAAGATTTAATCAGAGAATACTGTCTTCAAAATGCCACCATTATCTTTTCCACTGCTTCAAGCTCAGCTAACATTAACTTGGCAGACATGAAATTTCTAAAGATGTTAGTTGTCGATGAAGCGGCGCAACTTAAAGAATGTGAATTGGTCATTCCCCTACAACTACCGGGCATCCAGCACATGATTCTCATAGGTGATGACTGCCAATTGCCTGCGACAATCACAAGCGCGGTATTGTTTTCCTTTTGGTCGTCCTAAAATTTTTTTCTGTCACATTTTACTCTCAAGTTTTAACATAAAATTTGAAGTACACTCTTCAGATATCTCAAGAGGCAGATTTTGGGAGAAGCTTGTTTGAGAGAATGGTATCGTTGGGGGCAGAGAAAGCACTTAACACTCAATATAGAATGAACTCTTCAATAAGCATATTTCCAAACAAACAGTTCTACAACAACAAGATTCTTGACGGAGCTAATGTCAGGGAAAAAAGCTACAAGAGAAATTTGCTCAATGGAGACATATTCGGGGCTTATTCATTCATTTATAAACGTTGCGTATGTAAGTGAAGCGTCGAATAACAAGCATAGTCAGAAAAATATTGTGGAGGCTGCAGTGGTTTCCAAAATAGTGCCAAGCATATATGAAGGTGTGTTCACTACATTCTATTCTTGCTTCCTTCAAAACATGGTTTAAACCAAGAATCAATAACCTCACATCAAACATGGTTCCTTTGTTTTGCGATACATCAGTTTATACATTTTGTGCTTTTGATTTAGATCTGTATTTTACGATGGCCCAGTTTTTGCTATTCAAGAAAAACTTGGAGACAAATATGGCAAGAGGACTTACTTTTTTGTCAGTGTCCGGTCTGTCGATGGGTTTCAAGGTGGTGAAGAGGATGTTATAATCATCTCGACCGTGAGGTCAAACAAGGATGGATCTCTGGGTTTCCTAACCAAATTTCAGCGGACAAATGTCGCGCTAGCAAGAGCTCGGTAAGGTGTAGGAGGGCCTTGAGTTGGTAATCTTGGGTCTCTTCAGTTAAATTCTCTTTGATTGTTGGCCAAGTTTATTCAATTTCAGGTACTGTTTATGGATCGTAGGCAACGGTCAAACGCTAACGCAAAATGACTCCATTTGGAAGAAACTAGTGAATGATGCAGAGAATAGGGAATGTTACTTCAATGCTGATGAGGATAGCAGCCTGGCTGCCGCGATCATAGATGGCTTGTTGGATTCTGAACAATTGAGGATAAAAGCAGAATGAAATCTATACTTTTCAGGCAGGCAAAGTGGAAGGTATGCAATCCAATGAACTTTGGATTCTGTTAAACATACTGAATCTAGGCTAAAAAAATTGAAGCTGCTAAACACTTAGACTTGATTATTGACAGGTTATCTTTGGTGAGGATTTCTTTAGTTCATTGAAAGATGTGAGAAGCATAGAGGCGAGAGAGGAAGTGATTTCTATGTTGAAGAAGCTATCAAACGGGTGGCATGATCCCAAAAAGGAAAGGGACCTCAAAGTCACAGCTGCCGGTACTTCTCAGCTGTTGGTTGAATATGAAGTGCAGAACATTAGCATGTGCCCCGACAAACATTGCGTTGGTTGAATTAGCTACGAGGCTCCCGAAGTTTGCAAGGGAGAAGAAGAGACCCAAATGTTACGGGCTGGGAGATATTGTATTATTTGGGAACGAAGTAAGAATGGGGATGAGAGAGTATGATGAACTATCAGACATATTTCTTGATTATCGAGTTACTAGGCTTGGCGAGTGTTTCTCCGAATGGAAGTTTTTGGTGGATTCCATGATAATGTTGCAAGAAGATCCTACTCCAGATTACATTGCCTGCCTGGAAAATACGAAGAAGATGAATGCAAACAAGCGGGACAAATCCAGGAAATTTAAGCAGATGAAGGGAGAGTTCGCTAATGATTATGATGATGCTGATGAACTAATGAAGGGAGAGTTTGTTAATGATTACAATGATGATGAAGAACTAATGAAGGGAGAGTTTGTTAATGATTACGATGATGATGAAGAACTAATGAAGAGTTTGTTAATGATTACGATGATGATGAAGAACTAATGAAGGAAGAGTTTGTTAATGATTACGATGATGATGAAGAACTAATGAAGGAGAGTTTGTTAATGATTACGATGATGATGAAGAACTAACATTGCGGGAATATGTTCGCAACACATTCAATCAAATAAAAAACGATCTAAGCATTTGCTTGAGAGATTTATGCAACAATGTGCCTTCCGCATGTGTTTCAGAGGTTGACATGAACAAAGCCCTATATTTACTGGAATCCCTGGAGACTTTGTTGAATGGAGATATAGCTTCTGATGAGGAGCTTAATAAAGCATTTGTTCCTCTTGAGAACACAGGTGTAGAAGATCCTCCATCTTCATGCATGCTGGGCAAGCAAAGAAATGAGCGACTCAAAATGCTAATTGATCTCAAATTTTCTATTCCTAACCTCAATGATAAAGATTTAATCAAAGACTACTGTATTCAAAATGCTACCCTCTTCTTCTCCACTGCTTCAAGCTCTACTAACATTAACTTGGTAGATAACTTAGAAAAAAGAAGAAACACTACCAAAAAAAGAAGAAGAAACGTTATGTTGGCAGCGCTGAAACCTCTAAATATGTTAGTTGTTGATGAAGCGGCACAACTAAAAGAATGTGAATTGCTCGTTCCCCTACAACTTCCAGGCATCCAGCACATGATTCTCATAGGTGATGACTGCCAATTGCTTTCAACAATCAAAAGCACGGTATTGTTTTCTCTTTTGTCACCCTTTAACCTTTTTTTTTTTTGTTTCTCATTTCGATCGCAAGTTCTAAACCTATAATTTAAAACTTCTATCCTCATCAGATATCTCAGGAGGCAGATTTCGGGAGAAGCTTGTTTGAGAGATTAGTATCCTTGGGACAGAGAAAGCATCTCCTCAACACTCAGTACAAAATGAACCCTTCAATAAGCTTATTTCCAAACAAACAGTTCTACAACAACCAGATTCTTGATGGACCTAATGTCAGGGAAAAAAGCTACAAGAGAAATTTGCTGAAGGGAGACATATTCGGGCCTTATTCATTCATACACGTTGCTTATGGAAGTGAAGCGTAGGATAACAAGCATAGTCGGAAAAATATGGTGAAGGTTGCAGTCGTCGCCAAGATAGCGGATGTATGAAGGTGTGTTCGCATCATTCTATTTCTGCTTCTTCCAAAACGTTGTTTCTTTGTTTTGGGATACATCAGTTTATACATTGCATGCGGTTGATTTAGATCTGTATTTGAACATTTACAGCGCCAATTGTCACTGGTGAGAGAGTTAGCATGAGCGTCATATCCCCATACAATGGCCAAGTTTTTGCTATTCAAGGAAAACTTGGAGGCAAATATGGCAAGAGGACTAACTTTTCGGTCAGTATTCAATCTATTGATGGGTTTCAAGGTGGTGAAGAGGATGTTATAATCATCTCAACTGGAGGTCAAACAAGGTTGGAGCTTTGGGCTTACTAACCAATCTTCAACGGACAAACATTGCTTTAACAAGAGCGCGGTAAGGAGCTGGAGGACCTTGAATTAGTCATCTCTTTAGTAAAATTCTAATTGACCATATTTGTTTGATTTCAGGTACTGTCTATGGATCATATGGAATGGTAAAACCCTGATGCACAATAACTCAATTTGGAAGAATCTAGTTCAGGATGCAAAAAGTCAGGGAAGTTACTTCAATGCTGACAAGGACAATACTCTGGCTGCCGCGATCATAGATGGCATGGTGGATTCCGAGCAGCTTAAGGATATAAACACGATGAAATCTCTCCTCTTCAGAGAGGCAAAGTGGAAGGTATGCCATGCAAGGAATTGTGAATTCTATATGTTGCCTTCTTCAAAAGCATTAATCAATTTCTTTTCCTAAACCTCTCCTATTTGGAGAATTACAAATTCAGTTAAACATACTGGAACTTAGGCTTAATGCTGCTAAACGCTTTTGACTATTGGCAGGTTATCTTTGGCAAGGATTTCTTTAGATCGTTGAAAGATGTAAGAAGTGTAGAGGCAAAAAAGGAAGTGATTTCTTTGTTGAAGAAGCTATCAAATGGTTGGCGTGATCCCCAAAAGGCGTGTGACCTCCAAGTCGCGGATATTGGTACTTCTCAGTTGTTGAAACTTTATGAAGTTGATGAGCAACTCATTCTTGTTTGGACAGTGGATCATCTCAGATACAACTTAAAATGCATGCTAAAGTTTTGGGAGATTTCGACATGCTTTTAAATGCCTAAACTAGCCAAAAGGCTCTACCAGTTTTTCAGAAAGTATACAATTGAGGATATCTATCGTCTGTAACTTAAATGTGTAGAGGGGTATGTAGTTATGTACTGATCTGTTTTCTGTTCCCTCAAGTTCCAATTTCCTTCTAAGCAAAACATTTTAATTTCCTTGATTAGAGCACTTTAGAATCAAGTTTCATGTTATATTTCCAAAGCCAGATAAATAGAAATAGCGTAATTTTATTTTATTCTTGACAAAGATATGGCATATATTTACTTACTTGTACCCTGTAGGGACTTCGATATTCCAATGTGCTGGGAAATCACTCCAGAGGAAGACCACGATCCGAATAAAAAGTGTTGTTGGCTTGTTTAGCTTCACTCTATCTGAAGTAGAAACAAGCAAGAATTATTGCCTCAGGTGAGTATTTCAGAATATTTACAGCAAAAAAGATTTTCCTGTAAGAGCATACTGATTATGGTTGCCCTACTGTAAGATAATAGTATTAGGCACATTTGATCATCGGATAATACTGGCAACATATGCAATCACAAAGTATCCGAACTGTTTGTGTAAAAAAAGGGTTGAAATGCATGAATATTGTTATTAAAACAGTGACGGTCGTCCATGCAGGTGGAAGCAAAGAACAGCTTGTGAAGATATACAAATGAAGATGCTTGAGCAATTTGGAGTTTCTGTTCCTAATATTAATGTAAAAGTTTTTGTCATTTATTTTAAGCTGTTTGGGTAATTAAGATGCAAATTTAAGGTGTAAGTTGTAAATGCAAATGCGAAGAGAAGTACAGAGACAGAAAAACTGTGTTCCATAACCTATATATGCATTAACCTCAATTTATCCATCTATCCACAAAAGTAACAACAAAGCTTTTGTTAATGATTCACATCATATTTTTCTTAACATGACATCCCAATTCAACAAGCCTAATTGCTCGCATTTGATTGGGAACGAAAAACTTAAAGGCTTGCGTAAAGTCTTTTAGTATGTTTGTTGCAGAAATATAAAGAGAAGAAAGATAAGGTGAAGCATTGTCTTCTAACCTGGAAAGAAAAGAATGTCTATTATTGCTATAGTTCAGCTTCGTATTTTGAGATTTTTTTTCTGGATAAAGAGATATTTTGAGTTTTTTACATACTGGGGAACAAATGCCTTTCCTTACTATACAAGAGAACATCATTATATATACGTGCATATATTTGCATGTATAGTTGCAATGGTTTTGTTTTAGTTCTACTTTCATATGTCCACTTGCAACTTCTACAGACATTTTTTGTATAAATTATTGTGTGCTGAAAAGAATTTCTCATTACGATAGGACTACATCAAGGATCGACTTTAAGGACTACATCAAGGATCGACTTTAAGCCTATATCTATTTACTTTAGTTATGGATGAACTAACTGGACATATTCAAGAGGATATACCATGGTGTATGTTATTTGCAGATGATATTATATTAGTGGACGAAACAAAAGATTGAGTGAATAGGAAATTAGAACTCTGGAGGAATACATTAGAATCTAAAGGCTTTAAGTTGAGTAGGACGAAAACCGAATGCATGCACTGTGAGTTTAGAAACACTAGACATCGAAATGACGGAGTGGTAAAATTAGGGGAAGTAGAAGTTCCTAAGATAAACCACTTTAGATACCTAGGATCAATCATACAAAATGATGGTAACATTGAGAATGATGTCACACATAGAATTCAAGCTGAATGGAAGAAATGGCGGAGTGCAACAGGGGTGATTTGTGATCGAAATGTTCCTACTAAGCTAAAAGGAAAATTTTATAGGACCGCAATTAGGCTAGCTATGCTCTATGGAAGTGAATGTTGGGCGTTAAAGCAACAACAATTACATAAAATGAACGTAGCAGAAATGAGGCTGCTTAGGTGAATGTGTGGTAAAACTCGTAAAGATAAAATAAAAAATATAAAAATTCAAAGACAAGTAGGAGTAGCACCAATTGATACAAAGATTACGGAAGAGCCGTTGCGGTGGTTTGGTCACCTGCAAAGACGCCTACAAATGCCCCAACTAGAAAACTTGACTCAATAGAAACTGTAGAAATTCAACGAGGTAAGGGCTGACCAAAGTTAACATGAGATGCATTAATTAGGAGGGATTTGAATGGTTTGAAAAGCTCACCATCAATTGCACTTAATCGAGCACGATAAAAAAATTTGATCCATGTAGCCGACCCCAGTTAATTTGGGACTGAGGCTATGTTGTTGTTGTTGTTGTTGTCGTATTGTGTGCTGAAAGGGACCCATATATGAAAACCATCGTTATTTTGCTTGATTATGATTGGGCATGTTAAATTTAGATGAATTCATTTATTCTTGTTAGATATGCACTGTAAATCAGGCGATAGCTCCATTAATTTGACACGCAGTCGCTTCATCTTAGATTGAGGGTTTGAGATGGAGTATATGTCAACGAAATTGAAAGAGATGAAGGGTGATCTGATGATATATCCATTGCATCATAGTCTGAAATAATCTTTTCAAGACCACACATATAGCGATGATGTCCGTGCCTGACTTCCAAAATAATAAAAGTAACAAAAAATCTATTTGGACTTTTTGAGTCCGGACCCAAAGATTTTTTTGTTAACAATTTAAGATATCTACCTAAGTAAAAGACCTAATTACCCTCTACCCCAAACACCAATAATGAATTTAAATTATGGGTCTTTATGTCTTTTTGATTGTTTGAGTCCGGACTTTTTGAGTCCATCTAGCACTACCCTAAAAGTAATAAGAAAATGGAATTGGGTTTTAGTTTCAACTTCCAAGTCACCTTTCCAGTGAAAATAGAGCAGACAATAATCTTCTAATGCAATTGTCTGGAATAGGAAAAGTTTTGGTAACGTGGGGAAGCAAAGAGATTTCTTTCAATTGCATTAAAAGCCAATTGAATCATTGAGTTACATCGAGAGGTGTGTGTTATGTACCTCTCATGTACCTCTTGGATGTCTGATGCCTCTCATGCACTTATACTATAAATAAATTATGATAATCATTTGATCAAAAACAGGAATCAGAAGACATGCTGCTCACAGTGCTTTGGTTGATATTGTCTTCTCTTGGAGTCTCTCTGATATCCTCAACTCTAAACTCTATGAAACCAAGGTTCTCTCTTTCCTCTCCACTATCTTTCTATTTTGATATCTCATAGAACATGAAGAGTTTTCACTAATTATAACTAGAACTCTGAACTTTAGCAGGTGAAGAAGATACAGAAAACCTTCAAATCAGTAGACCAGTACTTGAACTTACTGACCCTCTCATTGAGGAAGTGCATGAGAATGTCTACGCCAGCATGAAAAATGTTTCTCATGCCCCAATACGTGCGATATCAAACATTGCACAGGCCAAACCTAGAAGAAAATAGTCGGAAGGGGTTCAAGATCCGGAGCGGAGATCTGGTTCTCCTTTCGAACACCAGGAATGTATGCATTGATGATTTGAGAAGGTCTGGTAAATCAATTGTTCTCGCAGTGATCATGAACGATAGAGTTCGAACTTCAGCGTACATTACACAGAAGTGGACACACAATCTTTATGCAGTTTTCCTGATGAATTTAACTAGTGGAACTCGTACCTGGGACGCATTAAAGCAGAAGACACATGGGAAGAGCCTGAACATAATTCGGGATGTGCTGGATGCTGGTTCTACTGTAAGTTCAATCAAATGAAA
This sequence comes from Stephania yunnanensis, assembly GCA_039657365.1. Taxonomy (NCBI): domain Eukaryota; kingdom Viridiplantae; phylum Streptophyta; class Magnoliopsida; order Ranunculales; family Menispermaceae; genus Stephania; species Stephania yunnanensis. Next base: position 1,912,756 of record CM077589.1, read on the forward strand.
GATATACTGTTATTCAATTCACTTCCTAGTTCTAGTATTTCTTTTGACATAAGAGACCCTTAACAATTAGTTCTGGTGTTGATCATGCATGGTTTTCTGACAGGTTGGAGATGAATGTAATATATGTTCGTCTAGACAACTGGAGCATGTCATAGGGAAGGATTTATATGCTGAGTTCCAGTCATACAATCTGAATGAGTCTCAAGAAAATGCGGTTTTAAGCTCTATTTTGACTAGTACATGCAATCATAAAAACTCAGTTAAACTAGTTTGGGGACCTCCTGGGACTGGAAAGACAAAGACTGCAGCATGTTTACTCAGGGCACTCCTGAACATGAAGTGCAGGACAATGGCATGTGCTTCGACAAATGTTACAGTGGTTGAAATGGTTATGCAGTTCCTGAAGTTTGCGAGGGAGTCAAATCGATCCAATTGTTACTGGTTAGGAGACATTGTACTAGTGGGGACTGAAGAAAGATAGAGGTTGCCAAATTATGATAAAATTTCTGATGTATGTCTCAACTATCGAGTTAGTATACTCAGTAAATGTTTTTCTAAATGGAAGGGTTTGTTGGATTCCATGGTATGCTTGCTAGAAGAACCTGCTGCGCAATACTTTGTCTACCAGAAAAAGATGGAGCGGCAAGATAAAAAGAAATCCAGGATTAAGAAAGAAGAGACAGATGTCTAGATCAAAATAAGGATAGTAAAGGAGGAGACGCTGAAAATATCCACAATGACGATATTCCAAGGTTAGGGAAATACGTTACTGAAAATTTCAAACGAATATATCATGATCTTCGGTTATGCTTAGGTGGCTTGTGCAACAATGTGCCTTCACCATTTATTTCAGAGGTTGCACAGGACATGAACACAGTCCTCCGTTTGCTGGAATCTGTCAAGACTTTGCTGTATAGCAGTACCTTTTCTGATGAAGAGATAACTAAAATGTGTGTGCCTTGTGAACAATTCACCAGTGACACAGATGAAGAAAATCATACATCTTGCACCACATTGAAAAACCTAAGAAAAGAGTGCCTCAAAATTTTACGCTCTCTTTATAGCAAGTTTTGTGTTCCAGATGTTAGTACAACAACAACAACAACAACAACGCCTCAGTCCCAAATTAACTGGAGTCGGCTACATGGATCAAACTTTTCCATTGTGCTCGATTCAGTGCAATTGATGGTGAGCTTTGCAAACTTTTCCAGATGTTAGTAATGAATTTTTAATTAGAGAATTCTGTCTTTGAAATGCAACCCTAACCTTTTCCACCGCCTCGAGCTCATGTAACATGAACTTGAAGAAGATGAAACCTCTAAAGATGTTGGTAGTTGATGAAGCTGCCCACCTAAAAGAATGTGAGTTGCTCATTCCCCTACGACTTCCAGGTATCCAACACGCAATTCTCATAGGCGATGATTGCCAATTACCTGCAACACTCAAAAGCGGGGTATAGTTCTTCCTTCGTTATCTTAATTTTTTGCTTTTGCTAGAAAGAGAGAGGCTAATATGTCTGAAATTTTTGCATTCATCAGATTTCTTGGGAGGCCAATTTCGGGAGAAGCTTATTTGAGAGATTGGTGTCCTAGGGGCAGAGAAAGCACCTTCTAAACATCAAGTACAGAATGAACCCTTCAATAAACCTGTTTCCTAACAAACAATTCTATAACAACCAGATTCTTGATGGAGCCAATGTCAGGGAAGCAAACTATAAGCTAAATTTGCTCAAGGGAGCTATGTACGGACCAGTTATTAATGATGCTTCTGCGAATGAAATGTCTAACAAGCTAGTACAGAAAAATATGGTGGAGGTAGCTGTGGTTTCCAAGATAGTGGCACGATGATATGAAGGTGTGTTACATTATTCTCTCTTGCTTACTTCAAAAAACCTGCAAGTTCTTGTGCTACTTAATATATGAACTTACAACCTCGCACCTATAAATGTGTTCATGCTGCTGAATTTGTTTTCTTAACCTTCGCAGCATCAACCGCCACTGGGAAGAGAGTTAGTATCGGAGTGATAACCTCGCACGCTGTTCAAGTATTTGGTATTCAAAAGAAACTTGGAGATAAATATGGAAAGAGCGATAACTTCTCCATTAGTGTTCGATCTTTTGATGGGTTTCAAGGTGGTGAAGAGGATGTGATAATCATCTCCACGGTTAGGTCAAATCAGAATGGGTCCTTGGGGTTCCTAACCAGTTTCCAACGAACAAATGTTGCTCTAACAAGGGCAAGGTAAAAGTGTCATGATCAAAACACCTTCAGATAATTGTATTAGGTATCTTTGGTAGATAAAGTGTGTCTCACAAGGCCAGATTTATTCAATTGCAGGTATTGTCTATGGATCGTAGGCAATGGTCAAACCTTGACTCAGAAGGACTCAATTTGGAAGAAACTAATACATGATGCAGAGAGCCCGGGATGTTACTTCAATGCTGATGAGGATAATATTTTAGCTGAAGCCATCATAGATGGCATGGTAGAATCTGGGCAGCTTGAGGACTTGCTCACAACAAAATCACTACTTTTCAAAAATGCAAAGTGGAAAGTATGCCATGTGCAGAATTGCGAATTCTAATATTAACAATCTTTTGGTAAGTAGGCCAAACTGGAACCAAGGCTAAGCCTATAGCTGCTAAATACTTTGACTTGACAATGAACAGGTTATGTTTGGAGAGGATTTCTTTAGATCATTGACAGATATAAGAAGTGTCAAGGCAAAAAGCCAAGTTATTCTTTTGTTGAAGCCTTGAAGGAGCTATCAAATGGCTGGCGTGATCCCAAACAGGAAAGGGACCTCGTAGTCATAGAGATTGGTACTTCTCAGCTATTGAAATTTTATGAAGTTAACAAGGAACACGTTCTTGTTTGGACTGTTGATCTTCTTAAAGAGAACTTACAATGCATCGAAGTACTAAAGTTTTGGGAGATCTCCACATGGTTTGAAATGCCTAAACTAGCTAAAAGCCTCGACCATTTTTTCAGAAAGTATACCACTGAGAATATCAATCATCTAAAATTCAAATGTATAGAGGGGTATGCACGGATCTCTTCTTTTCTCTCTCGATTTCCATTATCCTCCTAATAAAAGCATGTTTATTTCAAATTTACTTTAGAATCAAATTTCCGGTTAAAATTTCAAAGCCTGACAAATAGACAAGGAATATATTGACTTACTTGTAGCTTCTCCTATAGGGACTTCGAGCTTCCAATGTGCTGGGAAATCACTCCAGAGGAAGACCGTGAATCCAACTCAAAATCATTGTCTGCTCCTTTAGATTCACTGCATCTGAAGTAGAAACTAGCAAGATTTATTGCTTTCCAGGTGAGTTGTGCAAAATTTGTAGGAAAAAGAAGTTTTACCAACCTGCAGAATGATACTTCAGAATATTTACAGCAAAAAGATTTTCTTGCAAAAGTACACTGATTTTGCTTTCCCTTTTGCAAGGAAAGTGATAGGTACATTTGATCATTTCATAATACTAGCAAAATAAAAAAATAAAATTTCAATCAGGAGGATGATTCAACTATAACTTACTCTGGAGTCTGGAATACAGTGGCTTAAATTCACTCCCTACAAGCTAGACAACAAATTGTACATGCTGGTATGCTACGCACTAGGCTTCATAGCTCCAACTTAAATCATGCATAATGTTAGGGATTCGCTCGTAGGTTTCCATGAATTATCTAAATTATCAGAACTGTTTGTGGAGAAAAGGGGTTGAAATGCATGAAAAATGTAATTGAAGCAGTGGTCGCTGATGCAGGTGATGGTGAAGAACAGCTTATGGAGATCTACAAATGAAGATACTTTAGAAATGGTCTTTTGGAGTTTTTGTTGCCTAGTGTACTTGAAAAAGTTTGTGTTATTTGTTTAGCTGCAGATCTGTGCAGGTAATTGAGATACAAATATAACGTATTTTATCATATTTTCATGTCGTCAGTTATAAATGCAAAGAGAAATTTGGAGGATCTGAAAAAAAAATTTACCATATACATTGACCTCAATTCATCCATTTATCTATCAACAAAAGTAATAACAAAGCTTTTATTAATGATTCAAGTCACGTTTTTCTTACCATGCAATTCTAGTCTCAGTTCAACTGGCAATGTCAACTAAATCAACAGCAAACCTTCGATAACTCCATGTTTCCAGAATGCTAATGTTTAAGAGAATGGTAACATTTAATAGTCAATCCCTTTCAACTGCGCTTGGAAGATCAGAAAGAATATCAAGTGCATGGATACGTGTTTAAGATAAAGATACACAGATGATTTTCTTAGAAGCAGCACCCATTGTCATTAGATATTAGAATAAGCTTCTTCAGTCAAAACCCAAGGTGAAAATTTGTATTATGAAAAACTTGACTTACAGCAGCACCAAAGTGCAGTATCATTTTTACACTGCTTGCTCATATCTTCACGCAAAATAATCAAAACAACAGAAGCAAGGTTCAGATAAGTAACCTCGTGCTTGCTGTAACTGAACCAGCTTAAAGCTCTACAATGATTCATTTTTCCACAATATATAACAACTCCAAGAGACACTAACCAGCGAAACTTCATGGGATTTGATCAGACATGTAATCAGCTACCGATATAGAAATTGTGGAAGGATAATCATTTATTCTCTAAATGCTGAAATGAACTTTTGAATCTTTGCCTGCGCTCTTTCCTTTTCTTCCAATCCATCCAGGTCCCCAATGTTGTCATGATATTCCTGTGCCATGAAACAAGGAAATGCATTTCTTTTATGTCAACATTATAATTGATTAAAAAAATCAGAAACATAGCTTAAATTCGTCCACATTCCTATATCTTAGATAAATGTTGTTAAGTCTGCACTATCCCTTATATAAAATGAAGCCCAATCTTGTTATACGAATCTTTGACATCCCGTCACTAATAAGATACCAATCAGTTCTTCAACAAAGCAACAAAATCTTAAAAAGCATTGCCATAGAGATGCAAGACTTAAAATGAATGTTTCAATTGTTCCATCAAATTCATTTAAGTTATTAACAAAAGTTTGGTAACAGAAGCCAATGATCGAGCCCTGAAAAGCCAACTCATTAAAGTGGTGCCAGCCAAGGACCCTTTCTCAAAGATTCTTCAGTAGGAGTCAACTAGATAGAGACCATTGCGGTGAAATGCACCTCCAGCATTGTTATTATGAAATACAAGTGTTCTATCAAGTTTTCACCTTTATTTATTTCTGATTTCTATCTTTCTTTAAAAGTTTTACCACACATCTATCCAATCATCTGCATCTCCATATATTTATGTACGTGTTGTTTCTTTCTGCCCAACACTCATTCCAATAAAACAAAGCTGGCTGTTGGCCCGTCAAACTACTAAAGAAACGAAGTACAAAAAACCAAATTCTGACACCTGTGGAAAGAATAGGTGTTACATAGAAATATACCTGAAGTATGTCAGCCACATCTCTTTTTGTCAATTTTTGCTGCTTCAATAATAGTTCAATCCTGGCTCTAATTCTAGGGTGCCTGCATGATTCAGTACAAGGAAGTAAGACAATTCAGAAACAAAAAGGAATTTTAATTACTCATCAGTTCCATTTGTTGCTTAAATGATTAAAGGATAGAAAAAGAAAGAAAAGATAGATACATACTCAGATGACCAAAGGTGGCCAAGAATGACAGCTATCAACTGCAGAGCCCGAGCAGGAAAGTTTTCATCCCAAAGATTGAAAGAGGAAGATCATCAGTACAACATCCATAATCCATCATGAAGGGAAACTAGAAACAAAATCACGATAACTAATGTTTGAATTTAAAAACACGTGCCCCATGTGAAAATTTTCTAAAAAGGAACGGTAGTTTTATTGTTTTGATGGGTTTTCTAATAATGGGATATCTATAAGAATTAAGAACTGTAAAACACCAAAAGACAGCATTTTTATACATTTTACTGTCAATCTATAAGTCCTAACAGTATTGAACTGCTTATCTCCAATCTTTAAGCAGTTTACAAAGCATTCATAAGTTCAGTTCTTACAAACAACGAAACTTGAGTTGAGAAAAAATAGCAGGAAACGAAAGAAGTAACCTGAAGGGTATATAGACCAGATTCTAATTTTCGATTGTAGCGCTCCTCTTCATCCATCTATTAACGTTTAAAAAATCACCATCACTTAATATAATTTAAAGATAGTATTCAGGAATCTAATATTGACATATTAAACAACATGCAACACTAACCTCTAAATCATCAAGTTCAAGTTGATCCAGTCGTTCAGACTCTGCTTTAACTCGATCAGAGTACCTTCAAAACTCAACAAGGTTTAAATTGATCAAGAGTCAATATCCGAATGCTAACATTTGAAAAGCTATGAAAATTTATTAGTAGAATTAATGCCAGTTAAATGGATAATAAATCCACTATAGAGATTTTAAAAAGATGGGTAAATGAAAAGCTAATCCATTCTAGTGTTACCTCATGTAGAGCTCCATAAGACGATCTACCTTTTCACATTCATTCTCCACAAACTTACTTAATATTCTTTCTCTTCTTGAACCCCTCAAAATGCCACCTACCATAAAAAAGATTGGGTAAATAAGATGCATGATTTCATCAAAGAAACATGCCCCAGTACAAAACAAACGTCCCCAAAAGCAAATCGCGTTTGAGACGTGGGGCTATAAAAGCAAAAGCAAACATTTGTGGAGAGGTCTGCAATTAGGATGCCTATGATCTTCAAAAAAAAAAAAACAACAACAATTTATGTTTGTTGTTTTCCAAGTTTTCCACTTTTAAAGGCAGAATATAAGGAAAAAATGACAAAATTGTTCTCAAAATCATATCAAATTTGCCCAAAGTAGCATTTCCAACCATTATGGTAATGTATCATTTTACTTTGATTTGTACATTTTACTTTAATTCAACACAAAATCAGACATTGAACTAACTGCTTGGCACTTCAAGAAAATGATCAATACGAAATTTGACGTTATGAAATGCACGAAGTTCAAAGACTCGTGTACGAGAAAAAAATAAAAACGAAACATGTATTAACATTGCCACAATGATGGATACAAAATTCTAAATGCTCTTGCATTCTTACCAAATAAAGAGGCAACAAGAGATATGATACGCTCTTCAAGCTCCTCCTGGTGGCTCTCTTTCTTATTCTTCTTGCTCATAGGAATCTGAACACGAGTAAGTAACAGAGAAGAAATTATAATCTCCCAAAAACTCATGGTGATTGAATGTAAAAATATTGGACCAATAATCATTTTGAAACACACGAAAAAATCAAAATAATTTGAACTAACGTTTGAGGTTGCTCATGCCAAAATGTAGGAGTTTGCGCTCTACACAAGACAAATACAACAACAACAACATAGCCTCAGTCCCAAATTAATTGGGGTCGGCTAAACACAAGAACTTAGGACCATACAAATTGAAATCATTATTAATCAAATAAACACTTCTTAATTCAATTAATCAGCAAAAGTTCTAATTAAGAGTCTTATATCATACAATAGTTCACACTTGTAATATACATTGCTCTCCTAGAGTACGGATATTCCTTAATTCAGCACATACCAGATTGTCACATGACAAAGAGATATTAAGACAACTGCATTGCCATGCTAATAGAGTAAAAGTGAGGAAAGGAGACTTGCCTTACCCATGAAAGCGGCGAACGCAGTTTTCAGTCCCAAAACATCAACAAACCGCTCGCAAGCAGGCGGGTAGTTCGTCATTGCAAAATCAAGAGCTCTAATGGCAGACCCATAAGCCAATTTCTTCTGCTTCATTATAATGATCATCAATTCAACCCCTTCCGCCTTCACGAACCTCTCCTTATTCTCTACCGGCATCAACAAACAACACAAGCAATCAAACAAATTCTCCACCATTTCCTCCTCATCCGAACTCCTCGGGTCCCTCGACTTATACATCGCCACCGCCTGAAGCACAACATCCACCCCATTAATCTGCCCCAACCTCTTCTGATTCGCCGCGCTATTCTGCAACAAAATCGCCAACAACTCCGACGCATACTGCTTATTACTATCAAACTCCCTCGCCTTAATCTTCCCCAACATCCACCTCAACAACTTGGTCCTTTCGCAAACCAACTCCGCCACCGCCGGCCTCACCTCCACCATATTCTCCACCGTCGCCAGCGTCCCATACGCCGCGCTCATCTCATCCGGATCGCTCTCCGACAACCTCCCCAAATTCTGCACCAGCAACTCCAACGCATTGTTCTCCACCAACGCATCCACCAAAACCCTAACCGCCTCGTCATTCTCATCCAACACATCCTCATCAGTCAAGTCCTGTATCAATCCCACCACGTCGACCGCGATGTCGACGTTTTCGTGGCTCAGCAACCCTAGAATCGACGGAATCGCGTTGAGATTGACTAATTCTGGATACAACTCCGGTCCGCCGGCCAAGATCTTGAGCTTCTCGATCTCGTCGTGGAGCTGGATCTCCGAATCCGCGAACTTGTCCGGCTGGTCTGGATACTTCAACCGAGCTTCGATGTTGTCGCGGAGGCGGCGCTCGAATGACAAGACGAGCTTTTTCAGGGTTTTGATGTCGAGGACTTCTACCGCGTTTCGCGATTTCTCTACCGCTTCGAGGAGGGAGAGGTCGAATGCGTCGCCATTGCTGGAGTTCTCAGTGGAGTGGTTGTTGAGATCGTCTTCATCGTCTCTCCTTCGCTTCGTTGAGCGGTTTCGATGGTCGCCGACCTCCATTGGAGTCGCTGAAGCTAAAACCCTAACACATACTGCAAAGGAGATATCAAATGCTTTTCAACGGTTTTGTTATATTTCTCCTGTCTGTATCCCTCAGCAACTAATGGACCGAAGGCATGGTCGCTTCATGGTCTTAAGTTGAATTAATCATACCGAATTGGTTAATTCGGTGGCTGGTATTCACTTAGCGAATTAACTAGTCCACGAGATTATATAATACCCAATAGAGGTGATTATAGTAAACCATCAATTTTGGTAGGACTAACTAGTCCCAATGCAAAGGAGATCACAAATGCTTTTCAAGGGTTTTATTTTGTTTCTCCTATCTCTATCCCTCCGCAACTCAAGGACCGAAGCATGTTCGCTTCATGGTCTTAAGTTGGATTAATCATATCGAACTGGCTAATTCGGTGGCTAATTTGGTGTTCACTTAGAGAATTAACTAGTCCACGATATTATCTAATACCCAATAGAGGTGATTACAGTAAACCATCAATTTGGCTGGACTAACTAGTCCCCATGTTTGGGCTCCACATATTACCAAAGTACCCCTCCCTCTTTACACATTATTGTTTGAGAATCAATCAACCGGGAATCGAAAAATAGATCGAACACAACGGTCCTCGATTGTGTGAGGTGATTTGGGGGAGACTAGGGCTGGCAATTTGGGTCATGAAACGATTAACACGACACGACACGACACGTAATAAACATGTCGTGGGTTTGGCTTAAGTGGGTCTGGGTCATAAACATGTTAACACATTTATACACGGTTAATACACGAGTCATTAACATGTCAACCTGCTCAACTCGTTTATGACTCGCTTAACACGGCTAAAGAATAATGTATAAATAATAAATATTGTATAATAAATAGATTGATACAAAATTCACCTATTTGAATGCATGTTAATAGCATGATTTATTTATTTTATTTATAGACATCTTTTATCATATTTTATTTTATATTTGAGAGGAAATATTCATTTTACTTTTAATATATTAATTATTTATGTTTTAGATTTTATTAATAATTATTTATTAAGAAAAAATAAAAAATTTCGCCAAAGTAAAATTTAGATATTTTTTTAGATGATTCTTATAATTTTGTTTATGTTATTATTACGAGTCATTTTTGCTTTATTTTTAAGAGTAATAAAGACTTGAATGAAAAAGTAAAGTAAAACTAACGACTATATACAACCACATTATATTTTATTGGTTATTTAGTATGTTTTTTCGAATTTAATCATTTAAATATATTTTAAAAAAATAGTAACTTAATTATAAAAGTTTAAATAAAATAAAATTTTTAAATATAATATTTAATAAGTGGGTGACACGATTACACGACATGTTTAACACACGACCCACTTAGACACGAAAACGATTAACACGATTAATAAACATGTCATGTAATGGGTTTGCATTATATGGGACACGACACGTGTACGACACGACACGTTTACGACTCGCCGATACGAATTGTCACCCCTAGGGGAGACTAACTCTAACCAAGGAAGGAGGGGAGAGATATTCGAATGATGGGAGAAGGGACTGCAGATCTTCGAATCATGGGAGAAGAGGAGGCGATATTCAGCCAGAACAGTGAGTTTTCTCAACTGGGTATGTGTAGATTTTGTTTTTGGTGTGTTCTGTGAAATAGGTATTTGTTGTTGTTTGAGTTTTTTGTGTTGTGGGTTCACAGCAGTAAAGGTAATCTGATGAATGTGCACGTTCATCAATTTCAAACTTTGTTTGGCATTGTTACAAGTGAGAAAGTTTTTTAGATTGAAAGGGCTAAGGAGGCAAAACTCCTATACATATGTAACGTATATACTTGTATGAGTGTGTATCTTTACAAAAAATTCTCAAACAAACAACAAAAATATGGCCCAAAAACCCAACCACAGAACCTCGCTTATTTTTAGTGAAGCAAAAGAAGCCGTATGTCGAACGAAAGCTTCAGATTTTGTTGGAGATGATGTAACTTAAATAGGGCATGGCAACCCAGGCCTGGGGCGGGTCGAGCCGGCCCGAACCCAGGTGGTCCTGGTTGGGCTGAACCGAATCGGGCCCGATTTGGGCCCAACCCGCCCCAAAATTAATTTTAATTGATTAAAAATTACAAAAAAATAAATAAAATACATCTCAAATCAATAAAATATCATAAAAATAGAAAAAATAGCTACAAGATTATGGAAAAATATCGCGTTGTGCGCGTGTAGTGATGAAAGTGTACGATATCGCGGTGTGCACGTAACGCATGTGTATAGGGTAGCCAAAGATTAGTTGTCACATCAAAAATCACCTCACATCACCCATCAAATCAACCTTTCCCCAGTTTTTCTCTCTCCTCTCCAAAATCAAACAAGTAAAAAAAATTCTCTCTCTTCACTCACTCCCTCTCTCTACCCGAGCTCTTCTTGTCCCCTTCTCGTTTTCATTTTCTCCTCCAACAAAACCACTCAATCTCCATTAATCTCACTCTCACCAAGCTCTCCATCACTCCCTCAAATCGGACTCACATATCTCGCGGTGTTCGCTCATCTCGGTTGCGCTCGCGACGATCTCCAAATCGATATGAGTTTTGTTGATTTTATAAGCTTCTGTGGAGAAACTTTAAGTTTTAATGGTGATGGTGTTGTTGAGTTGTTGGTGGTGGTGTTGTTGTTATTGTAATTGGTGTGTAAAAAAAAAAAAAAAAAAAAAAAATTGGTCTCTGGGTAGACGATTTTGAAATCGTCCCTCCAAAGATGATTTCGAAATCGTAACCCGCGCTAAATTAATTTTAATTGATTAAAAATTACAATAAATAAATAAAATACATCTTAAATCAAGAAAATATCATAAAAATAGAAAAAATAGCTACGAAATTATGGAAAATTCATGAAAAATATAATAAAATGAGAAAATATAAAAAAGTAGTTTTTGAGGCTCTTTGGGACGTCGGCACCCCGGTATAACTCGAAAGGTGTGTCGAAACTAAATTTTTTGAAAATAAAAATTCAAATTTGTGTCATACATTATAAATTCACTTAATGTGACTCTAAAATAACAAAAGTGGTATAATTGGATACCAGGGATTTATGAGACTATAGTCGAGTTCGGGCGTGCATCTCGAGGTATGAGCGGGACATTTTGGAGAGATATTTGTGATTGTTTGAGGTAAGTAAACCCACGAGAAAATCAGCTTAGAATTTATTTATTTTTCTTGTAAATTATTTATTTCACATTACTTTTTGTCATTTTAGCTTGCATGTTTACTCTATTTTTGCATGTGTCTGTGTATGGTCGAAGGGACGGTGTGACTTATTTTCGGCTCTCTCGTTGATGATAACCCGATTGTTGTTACGGTGTTGGTCATACCTTAGACTACGCGTGAGATTTCTCTCAGCGAGTCGATGATCTCGAGAGCGAGTTGACGTGAGGCCTACCTCCGCACAGATTTCCTTTTCTTTGAGGCATTGGGCGGAAGCCTACCTTTCAACCAACAGAGTTTCTCATTTCGACCGTGAAGAGGAGGTGTAGATTTCCTTACCTATAGGGCCTTCTCGGTTTAATATGTACGTCTCAGGGCTCGACAGCTATACGCCACACTACCGTTCCATATTCTTGATTATCTCACAACTTATATTCATGTTTTATATTCATATTCATTTACTTTATATGCATGAATTGTAGTTGTTTTCTTGGATTTTTTGTGAATACTAACTTAATTTCACTGGGATTTACTCACTGGAACTTGTCATTGTTTGTTGGTGGCAAGTTGCAGATCCTACGACGAGCCGGGGAAATGCAGTGATTGACGACTACCTCTGATTTGAGCGCCTCCATTAGCTTACTCGTAGGTGTTTGTATTTACATATACATACTTTTTGAGATCATTTTAGGAGAATTTTTCACCTGATACATGTATATTGACACATATTATACATTTTTGTCGTCTTAATTGATATACATGGTATCCTTTTGCCGAGTTTCCACCCCATAAGTTGTTAATTAATGTATTACTTGTTACATTAATTATATGCATGTTATTAAAACTTTCGCTATTAAAAATAACCTGAAAAAAAATTATAATAAACAAATTAAATGGTAAGACTTCTTAACTTAACATATTTCGATAGAATATTAATCTTTTAAAACAACGAAATTTACTAAGTTGGATTACGAGACGGATAGTTTGCGGGTCGTAACGGACAGGTGTGCAGGTGACGTGGCATGGCATGGCTTGGTGACATGTCCGACTACGTGGCGATGTTCGGTTTGCCTTGAAATTTGGGGTTGTCACATTATGCCTCGTATACCCTAACAATAATAATAATAATAATAATAAAATGATCTCATATTCCTTCGTACTTGAATTAATAGGAGTTACATTTCGAATACCTTAATAATAACAAAAAAAAAAAAAAACTACACTTGACTTTGACTAGCATGGGCTCAAACTTGTACACTTGCAAGAGTGGCCTTCCTAGCCCAGTTTGCTATGTTTTTTGTTAAGGAAATTCAGTCCTTTTACTGTTTACTTGGAGTGACCCATAATGGTGCAAGAAAAATACATATAACGAGGGGAGATCTTGTTACTATAAAATAAAGTATTTTTTTATATTTTTAAGTTGTCACACAGAGAGGAGAGATCACACAATCAAGATTCAAAGATTGTTCAATTGGATGACATGCCCATTGAAAAGACATAAATCTAGAGGCAACACTCTCACCATTAACTATATAATCTTATAAAGTATTCCAAATCAATGATATGACATATGCTATTAAGGTACTAGACATATATGACATATTTAATTATTAACTTTCTAATATAATTGTCATGGATTCATGTGGTACATGTTTTTTGGGACTTTCTTAAGTTTAGGCAAACACTTAATCGTATAAGGAAAATGCTAGTGTGTCACATGATGGGTACGTAGCTGAGTCATCACTGATAATTAGTCACTTGACTTTTTTTTTTTACAATGTGTTAGTTTTATACGGTTGTCCATGTCAGTTGACTGACCGATCAATGCTGAGTCAGCTGAGTGTCCATGTTACGTGCCTTTGCCGAGGCACGCTAGTTTTTCCCGTAATATATGATATGAGAAAACCAACATAATTGTAGTTTGTTTTTTTTTTCAGAAAAAAACATTTTTATTTTTATGAGGTAAAACTCGATATAATAAACTTTATCAATTTCAATGTGAATTACTCAATATTTAAGACTAGCAGCCACTTTATTGAGCCGTGGCCAGCAAAACACTTTTTTTTTATTAAAAGGGAACGTAATAGCTCAAGTTACAATGAATAAAATATTAAGCAAAAATCTCGAGCATTATTAAACCAATTCAAATATGAATGAAAAACTTACATGCCTCTAATAATTCAATTCAACTACTTGTTGCTACACCAAGATTGCCCTCCATTTTCAAAAGTTGTTGGATATCAATCAATTCGTATTGTGAGGGTATTTTATTACTCTTTTTCATCTTCCCCACTTTGTTTTTCACCTTGAGATCAATTTTCAAGTTGACTTGCTTCGATTTATTTAGAGGCAGACTAGTGCGACTTGATATTCGCATCGTAGATAGAGTTGTCGAGAATGGGTCTGAAAAAACCACCTCTGAGTGGTGATTATGATCAAGATTAGCTGTTCAAAAGCTCTCTCGCCTCTTCAACATTCCCTATGGTGGCACTTCTTTTTCACACTATTGGAGACAACATGTTTTAGCTTAGATTTACTATCCCCAAATTTGGATTTGCATTTTCTTTCACCATGGTGAGCTTTTGTGCAATAAGCATTTCATGGGCCTTTTTTTTTTTTTTTTTTGACCCATTAGACTCTTTGCCACTAATTTGAATTTGGGAAATCACTTTGCTCGACAAAGAATATTTCCAATTGTCAATACATTCCTTTTCAAGGTTTGCCAGAACATTAAAGATGGATCTGCTGTGATATTGGGTTTCTTGATTGACGGTGTTAAAAAAATTGGCATGTTAAGGAAACTACAATTATGACAATGTAATATTATATTCAGCAGTTATGGCAATGCAATATTATATTCAACAGTTATGAAAAGTAATCTTGTGTAATTAATAATTTACATTTGTGATTGCACTTTTCTTTTGATTTTACGCCTTGTACGTGAATATATAGATTACTTTGTACACAAGATAACACAATAAATTTATTTCATTCATAAACTAACATGATATCAGAGCCCTAATTGTGGGTCTCTCTAGTTGTGCGAGACACGACTCTGACCTCTTTGTCCTCTCTGGGTGTCTCTGCCGCCACCACCGTCTGCATCTCCGCCGCCACTGACGTCTGAAGTACTTGGAAACTTATCTTTATATTTTGAAAAACTAGCCTGCCAAGCACTTTGGCTATTTACTATCCAAAATTCAACAACTTTACCACCACATATATTCATTGAAAGTTTTTTTACTTATTCTAATCAATTAAATCATGCTATACTACATGAATCACCAATACAACTTATAAGTAATTGAAGTGTGGAAGCTCTATTTATACAGTGCACTACTTAAGGCAACTACATGGCCTAAAAAAAAAAAAATAATAAATCTATTTAGACTCATGAGTTCGGATTTATAGGGAGTTTTTAAAAATTTTTGTAAATATTTAAGGAGTATAATATAAATTTTACAAGTGATTATGATTGTTTCATTAATTGCTCGATGATGTATTTAAAATTACAAAATTTTTCGGATTCACGAGCTCAAATAAAGACCTAAAAAAAAAAAAAAAAAAAAAAAAAGGTCTAAGCTGCTACAGCCACGCGTCCCGAGACCTTGCCATCTGGCGACGGTTTTGCCAATGAAGCGCGGGACTGCCAATCCAAACCCGTTGTTTGCACACCAAAACTTCACAACAATACCAATCCACACGCACTTAGCAACACATTCAACACTCTCCGTTAGATTAGAACAAAAACTTGTATTAACGAATCGCAACGCACATCAGCAGAGTCAAAGTGACCACGTACGCGTCACCGCATCGCTCCCACTCAGTTTAAGAGCTCTCTCATCCACTATTTAAGGAGACATCGCGCTTTGCTCCGTCTCTTCTCACACGCACTCTCTCTGTGTGCGCGAGCGATTAACAAAAATGGCGGATTCGCAAGCGAAGAAAACAGTGCTGATGGTTCTCGGAGACTACGCGGAGGACTACGAGGTTAGTGATTTCGATTTCAACTGAAATCACATCTTCTACGCTCTTCGTTCTTGTTGATTCGGCTTGATTTCAGTTCTCTTCTTCGATTCCAAGTGGCGGTCTTCGAGGGTTTATAGGTTTTGTTGGTTTGATTTCTAGGTTTTGGTTTTACTCTAAAAGACCTTGTTAGTATTTAGAGAGATAACTATTTTACTATTCATTTACTAAGTCACACTTAACCGATGCCTTGGCTCTACCTTAGATCGACTTCCCTCCAAGATGCTTCGCCGCTTGATTTATCATCGGTCATCTCGAGAAGAGACGGCTCGAGAAACCCGCGACTATCAACAAGACATGTCTTGTCCCAATCGAACAATCTGATACCACTTGTTGGGCCTGCCCGCCCCTTTATTCGCGGGTCCGTGGATCTCGCTAGTACATATATTGTCCATAACTTAATCACTTTTTGGTCCATGCGTGGGTTTTACTCCAAAAAGCCTTGGTACTATTTGGAGAAAGATAACCACTAAGTACTTCTTTACTTAGCCACATTTAAGTGGTCTGAGACTATATTTTGGTCCACACTTCCCAACATTTATGTTATTCAGTTTGGAGTGATGGTTATGATGGATTTATGGAGTTATTGTGTTAGGTTATAATTGATTTCTAGGTTTTGCTCACACACTCGGATTCCCATGTTTTTGTTTACTATTGTTCTTGTTGATTTGGCTTTAGTGTTCTACTCTTCAGTTCCAAGTGATGGTTATGACGGGTTTTTTGAGTTGTTGTGTTAGGTTATGTTGGTTTGATGTCATGTTAGAATTTGTAGGATGAAACTCCCTAGTCCAAGTTTACATGGGAGGGCTTAAGGTTTGGAGTGGAGCTTTCACCAAAATGTCAAGGCAAGATGGTGTCTTCAATCCCAACTTATCACTCTCTCTTTATTTACTTGAATACCCGACGTGGAACTATTTTTAACACTCCCCTTCAAGTTCGACGAGCGATAACCAAGTTGTGACTTGAATTAAAGGGCAACTTGCCAACTGTGACAACTCAAATCCTATAGGACATTGGCCAACTATGGGAAACAAGCTAATTGGGATGGTCCAATGGGGCATTGGCCGAGACTAAGAGGATAGCCTACTTGGTAAATGACTTGAATTGAAGCATTGGGCGCTCTCATTTTATTGATCTAATACCATATTAGATTTTATGGTGTCTCCAATCCCAACTTATAACTCTTTCTTTATTTACTTGAATACCCGATGTGGGACTATTTTGAGCAATCGGATATGCAATTTTTGGTTTACTGTTCTTGTTGATCTGATTTAAGTGTTATGCTCTTCAGTCCCAAGTGATGATTTTGGATTTCTGGAATTGTTGAGTTAGGTTGCGTTTGATTGATTTTTAGGGTTTGGTTTGCAGGTGATGGTCCCGTTTCAAGCGTTGCAGGCATACGGAGTTTCGGTGGATGCCGTTTGTCCGGGAAAGAAAGCCGACGATGTTTGCTGCACTGCCGTTCATCAGCATTTCGGTCACCAGGTTTGTGGATTTCAATTGGAGAAGTCTCATTTTGATTTGGTGATTATTGGTTGTTCATGTTGTTTTCAGATGAATGGAACATGTTGCACTGAATTTCAGGATTGATTAAGTTTGGGATTTGGAGGGTATAAAGTTCAATGCATTGCAATCAATGAAAAGCACTAAAACAGTAAAGGAAATAAAACTATACCACAACATAAGAATTGTTTACGCAGTTTGGACCTCCCGTCCTACGTTTGCGGGGCCACGCCCTGGTGTAAGATCCACTAAGAAAAAGTGATGTACAAATTTACACAAAATCCCGAATTAATGATTCCTCATCGAACTTTGTTGCATTACTCGCTTTCCTTTCAATGAACCTACACTATTACAAAGATCCCCTCGACTTACAAGTCAAGTCCCCTTGAAAGGTTTGTCTATCTCAAGATCGACTTTTGGTCTCCAAAGAAGGGACAATTTGTGATTGTTGATTACACAATTTATAAAGAAAACACAATACAAGATTTTAGAAACGTTCCATATAGCGTCTTCAATCAATGAGTTGACATATCTTTCATTTTCTCCATTCTTCATTTCGTGCAAGGAAAGATTGCCAAATCTTGTGGGTTGACAACAAATGTCAGCGCTGGTTATAGTGGAGAATATATTCGAAGATATCCCAGCTGTATATACTGTCTGTTGGAGAATATTCTGACATCTATCAAATAATTCCAGTTGTGCTCACAGACTTATGTGGGCGCAAAACCAGCAAACACAGTTCTGCATATTTAACCCACAATTTATAGTTGATCACATTATATCCACTTACTTACCATATCAAGGGTGTGCAAATAAATGATAATCTTAAATCTTACCTTAACAGAGGGTATTGATTCTTTTTTTTTCATTTTCTTTGTATGAAGATGAAATGATTATTGATGTTAATTTGAGGTTGCTTTCTTTAGGTTTAGGCTTATGAGTTCTTATGAATCTAAGATTGGGATTGGACTGATTAGTGTGCTACCATGCTCTGTCTCTGAGGTTAGGGCAATGTGAAGGCCAAGATTCGACCAATGAAATGGCTTAAAGTGCAAGTCAGACTCTCCAAGATTTCAATCTATATGCTAATTAAACATTTTCAAAATTATTTGCGATCACTTGTTAATTTAGAGAAATACTCAATATCAATTGTGTTGCAATCAGAATGGGATGTTTAAAGGAATCAGACTTCATGGTGTGAAACAAAGATTTGTTGCTATTACCATTTTTGAGAACTTACATTTTTACTGGTTCAGAAAATTTTTGGTCTAATATTATTGTTGACTATTATATAGAAACTTCAACATGAGAAAGCAACAGCTCCTACTTCCGAAAAAAAAAATCAACTTAGTTAAAAATTACTACCCTTGATTGATTTTGTATCAAATATTAAGGACTCCCAAGTCTTATCTTCGTGGTTTAAAACCTTCTCAGATGCAATTTTTGTACCAAATATTCAAATGCCTATTGTGTATCTGTTCATGCTGTTTGGCCATTGAACGTTACACTTGCCTGCTATATACCACATTAACATTGGATGCAATCAATGAATAAGGTTCATGCCATTGTTACTAAAAAGTATGATAGGTCGCATTGAGGAACTATGTTTTGTTTTAAAGTTCACAGTTTCCCAAGATTGCTAGAGCTAATTAGAAGTTAGAACTTTTTTAAGTTGAGACTTGAGAGTGATTGCTTGTTCTTTACATTGAGATCAATTAAAGACTGATACCTGGAGTCAAAATTCTCTCTTTTTTTCTTTTTCAGAAGGTGCAATGATTATTCCAGTACTTTTGGGTTTGATTTCCTCATGTTTTGGACTGGACTCAATGTTTTACGAGTCTAAGCTTGTCCACAGGTTAGGGAATGTTGAAGGTTGAGAAAAATAAACAAATGAGAGCTAGGTACTTTAGATAGTGCCAATGATCATCTCCAACCCTCCTTTCTTGTCAAGGATCTACAACTTCTTATTAAATCAGGAAATGTTCGTATATTTTATTTTGCTATCCATTTTTTTTTTCCTTACAACTGATAGGGGATCAATTGCCTTTAAGGTTGGACAGCCTGCCCTATTCACTTCTATAAAAGTTAAACTTTTGAAACTTGGCTATGGCCTTCATGACTTTTCTCATGGTACAGAACCTGGTGAAAGCGGAAACAACTGCTCTATGCAAGTATTATGGTTTTGGTTTTTTTTTTTTTTTTTTGCATATTCAAGTGAATTTATATATATATATATATATATATATATTTATATGTATAATCAACTTGAAATTGGGTGGCTTATTATAACAATGTAACTCTATAACTGTTTCACGGTGGATTACTGGGTTTTACCATGGGGAATTGGGAAAAGTTATATGTTAAGGATGTGTTGACTCAAATTTATGTGTTGCAAGTATCATATCATGTTGCTTTTATAACCTTTGATTTTTTATTTATTTATTTATTTTTTATGATTTATAAGCTGCACTTGATTCAGAAATGGAAAAAGGTTATCTGTTTTTGTAATCTACTAAGCAGTCAACCAACTAGGATTTTGCATCTGGTTTTGGAAGATAATGAAAAGCAGTAAAAATTGGACTCCAAGCTTTTCACAATTATGAGCTGAAACTAAGTAAACAATTTCCGCTGTTTTTAGATTCTAGACCTAATGCCGCTTAGCTATAGAGATCCAGTGAAAGGGAACTGATTTGCATGTAGAGAGGTGTAGACTACTAGAATGATTTATTCATCGATTTAATTCAGGTTTAATTTATGGCATAAGTAATTTAGTAAACTTCACACGGGATTTATAGATCACCATTTAATTTACGTCATCTGAATTTTGCGATAAGAATTCAATGTTCTGGGTGATCCTTAGATTTAGCTATTGTACTTTGCTGGGTAACTGTTATGGAAGCTTGATGCTAATAATAGTTGATGGATACCTAATACCTACTGGTACAAATCCGGTTCTATTCTCATTAAAAAAAAATGAAGAATTGCATAAACAGGAGGATTGAATTGCATGAAACAATGTGGTTTTTGCATATTATTAGTCGTTTTGTTCCTAAATTTCATAATCTTCATTTTCGCAGACTTATTCTGAATCTAAGGGTCACAATTTCACTCTTAATGCCACTTTTAATAAGATTGATGCAAGCAAATATGATGGGTTGATTATCCCTGGTGGACGAGCCCCTGAATACCTTTCCATAAATGAATCTGTCCTTGATCTGGTTAGCAAGTTCTCAGATGCCATGAAACCCATTGCTTCTATATGTCATGGGCAATTGATCTTAGCAGCGGCAGGCTTGGTGAAGGGCCGGAATTGTACTGCTTATCCACCAGTTAAGCCAGCGCTAATTTCTGCAGGTTCACAATGGGTTGAGCCAGAGACAATGTCAGCATGTGCAGTTGATAAGAACCTAATAACTGGAGCAACCTATGAAGCTCATCCTGAGTTTATTCAGCTTTTCATCAAGGCACTTGGTGGCACTATTACGGGCTCAGATAAGAAAATTCTGTTCCTTTGTGGTGTAAGTTCTTCATTTTTATTTTTGTTTTTTGGAGCTACGCGTCGACGAGGTAGGGGTAGACCAAAGTTAACTTGGGACGTATTAATTAGGAGGGATTTGAAATGGTTTGGAAAGCTCACCATCAATTGCACTTAATCAAGCACAATGGAAGAGTTTGATTTATGTAGTCGACCCCAATTAATTTAGGACTGAGGCTATGTTGTTGTTGTTGTTTGTTGTTGGGAGCGACATTGCTAGTTGTGGTTTTATCAAAAATAATTAAAAAAGAGAGTTATGCTACTGCGACCCACAAGGGGTGCTGCAATCATTGTCCCCTTCTGGGTCTTCCAATGTTTCTTGGATCACACAGAGCACCTGAGTTGAGAAACACCGGGCAACTCACTAGTGGTGTGCACTGCTGCAGTTCCTCTCTTGGGTCACCGTGGCATAATTTCAGTTGAAATTTCTTGCTTAGAGAAATTATGTGAGATTGGCAGCAGCAAAAGCTTCGGTATTGGCAAATTGGTGGGTATAATGTAAATCTCAAAATATGATGGTTCGCCTTCAGGCTCAAACAAATGAATAAATGGAACGTAGATCTTGAAGCTCCACAATTCTACGTGCTCTCATGCTATGCTATCTGAAATCTAATATGAAAGTTAGATGTAAATGTTTATAAAAATTGGACTTACATGGAAGTTCCTGCAATATCACTCTAGGTGTGTCTGCCAATAGGTTGATTTGGAGCTTAGTTTGCAATTCATTTCCATGGTCAATGGATTTATTTTTTGCAGGATTACATGGAAGATTATGAAGTGATGGTTCCATTCCAGTCTCTCCAAGCTCTTGGATGCCATGTAGATGCAGTCTGCCCAAAAAAAGTGGCTGGTGATAAGTGCCGAACAGCTATCCATGATTTTGAAGGTGATCAGACTTACAGTGAGAAGCCAGGACATGATTTCACCTTGACAGCAAACTTTGAAGGCTTAAATTTTTCAGAATACAATGCTCTTGTGATTCCTGGAGGTCGAGCTCCAGAGTATTTGGCATTGAACAAGAAAGTAATTGCTTTAGTGAAGCACTTCATGGAATCGGGAAAACCAGTTGCATCCATCTGCCATGGACAGCAGATCTTAGCTGCTGCTAATGTACTTAAGGTACTTGGTATCTTTTTTTTTTCCCTTCATCCTTGTTCAATGTTTGAGCTCATTATGGTTTTTGATATAGTATAAGCATTTGATTGACCTAATGGGGACCGGACCTGTAGAGCAATTTGGTTATGTGGTATTATTGCTCGTGCATTTCCTCGAGAGTTATGAACCCTGCCTTGCTTAGCTTCAAGACTGAAATTTAATCAATGCTGATCTTGGATCTGCAAAATTCCTTCTCGATGCCCTCCATACAATGTAAACTGTAAATAATTTGATCAATTTGGTGCTCTGAAATGATTTGAAACTAATTTTATTTAGCCCTCAAAGAATTGGCACTGCCCCAAAAAGGTAGTTGAAATGTTTTGAAATCGTGATGCGTGTGCCCATTTGGGCTGATAGCAGTTATATTGAGGGGAACCACAACCACATGATCTCAATCTGAGATTAGTTGGGTATTGAGGGGAACATAGAGTTATTTTAAATAACTGAAGTTTTTAATTCCTCCTGTCGATGACTTTTGCACCTTCTTGTTGGACTCATTGCAGGGGAGGAGATGTACGGCTTACCCTGCGGTGAAGCACAATGTTGTTCTGGCTGGAGCAAAATGGTTAGAACCTGACCCAATAGATCGGTGCTTCACTGATGGTAATCTTGTGACTGGAGCAGCTTGGCCTGGCCACCCAGAATTCGTTTCACAATTAATGGCATTGCTTGAAATCAAGGTATCGTTCTAATGCGCGGGCGCACTTTTTACTACCTGAAGGTATTTCACAGGTCATGTTCTAAGCTTGTTCTGGTATGTTTGGTCTGAATATGATGTTTTCACTGCAAAAATATTGTTGCGTATGTTTGGGTTTGGTGCGAGAGTTGAGGAACTGTCTTTGTATCTAGTGTCATCTGTTTGAGAAGTTGAATTCTGCAACTTTGATGAGGTCTTATTCTAGGTGAAGCATAATAATACAAATTACTACAATCTTTTTCACTGACATGGTGTCTTCTTTGTGTACTATTCTTCTTCTTACTTTCTGTTTTCATTTCTTTTGGATTTCTTTGCCGGGTGTAGTTTTAGCGCAATAACTACAATCGAGAGATTTGACGCCCTTTGATTTTGCTACGTCACTCAATAAATGATTTTGATACTCACCATATAATTGTTTTTGCCTACAAGTCTTGGAAGTCCTTTATCTCGAGTGAAATTTGTACAGTCTAAGTGTGCCGCATTGTACTGATTGCACCAAGACCTTGCTAATCTTTGGCTTAGTTTATCAGTTTTATAGTTCCTGGTAATGCCATCTTCTGTGGGTCAGCATTTGCTCGGATGCTTAGTATTGATGTTTTGCATTCAAAGTAATGACTGTACCGAAGCTGGATCCGTCTTTCCCTTAGTTTCGTCTACTATGTTTTTTGGTATGTTTTTCATTTTTCATTTCTGAGCTTTGAATTGTGTCCGGTAAGGTAGTTGCTGTTAAAAGGGTTTTTCAGGCATTCCACTTTGAAAAATACTTTGATATTGTTGTGACACGTGTCTCTTTTTCATTGTTTAGTTGCCATGAACAAGACACTAGAGAATCCACTTGGGATAAGGTATATATAAACTAACTTCATGTCATAAACCTCTGCTTTCTCAAGTTCTCTTCTGAGCTTCTCTAATGGCCATTTTCAACACAGCAGACTCCATGTTTGCTTCCCTTTCCTCTCGAAAGGAACTCCTAATCATCTCACAAGCCCTTGTTTCGTCCTCGATTCACCTCTCTCTTCTCTCCTTATCTAACTCAAATTACAGAATTTTGTGCTTGAACTCTAGTGGATGTATATCACCAATACTGGTTGAAGAGGCTTTAGGGGATGTTCAGATTATAGAACCTGACCAAACATTCTCCGGTACCCAGAAAAACCTTTTGGATAACAAAAGCCTTAATGAGTCCATTTGCAGTTTGTGCAAAGATTCTGAAACTGAATCCTTAGCTTTCAGATACTATCAGAAAGTGAGAGACTTTCCGGGGTTTAGACCACGGCGGTTTACACTGAAGCTTCTGATCAGGTATTTGCTCAGATGCAATGACTGGAGTTCAATTTCTTTGCTTTCCGAAGATTTTGGTGTTCTCGGCGTGTTCCCTGATAAATCCACATGTTGTAGTCTGGTGGGTGTTTGTATTAAAGCTAGGAAATTCAAGGTTGCAGAAATGTTGCTTGGGAGTTTTCAATTTCAGGGAGAAATAGCTGTTTCTTCATTTGATTCAGCCATGAAAGCTTACAACAAGCTTCATATGTACAACAATGCAATTGCTGTGTACAACCAAATGAGATCTTCAGGTGTTGTTCCTGATTCCGGTTGCTATCACCGGATCATGGAAGCTTATTCGAAAATTGGTGAAACTGACAAAGTTCTCTCTTTGTTTCAAGAATTCAAAACCCAGAATCCAAAACCTTCATCCTCTTCTCCACGGATTTTTCGCATTTTATGCAACTCATTGGGGAAATCTGGAAGACCCTTTGAAGCTCTGAAGTGTTTCAGAGAGTTTTCTGAAGAAGGCCATGTAGGAGACTCATTGATATATTCGTCTCTAATTTCTTCTTTCGCGGGCATTAGAGAAGTAACAATGGTAGAAGAACTATTTAAAGAAGCAAGGGAGAAGGAGATGGCGAAAGACCCAGAATTGTTCCAGAAACTCATACTAATGTATGTTGAAGAAGAATCTGTGGAGAAGACCTTAGGAGTGATTCGGGCGATGAAGGAGATAAAAATGAAGGTCTCGGATTGCATTCTATGCGCGGTCGTCAATGGTTACTCTAAACATAGAGGGCTTAGAGAGACCATTAAGGTTTATGAGGATTTGGTTTCATCTGGTTGTGAGCCAGGACAAGTGACCTATGCTTCCATTATAGGAGTATACTGCAGACTAGGATTGTATAACAATGCAGAGAAGGTTTTTACAGAGATGCTGAAAAGGGGGTTTGTGAAATGTGTTGTAGCTTATTCAAACATGGTTTCAATGTATGGGAAAGTTGGAAGGATAACTGATGCAAGAAGGGTTGCGGCGAAGATGAAACAAAAAGGGTGTGAGCCTAATGTTTGGATCTATAATTCTCTCATGAGCATGCATGGGAAGGTCAAGGACATTAAGCAAGTTGAGAGGCTATGGAGAGAGATGAAGCGTCGAAAAATCGCTCCTGATAAGATCAGCTACACTAGCATTATCAGTGCTTACAGCAAGGTCAAGGACTTTGATGCTTGCATAAGATTCTACAACGAGTTGAGGGAAAAACGAGGCGGGATCGACCTTGCTTTGGCGGGGATCATGGTTGGTGTTTACTCGAAGGGTAATCGGGTCGATCTTTTGGTCGAATTCCTGCAACAACTTAAGTCTGAAAAACTGGAGTTGGACGTGAGGCTGTATCAGTCAGCCATGAATGCTCTAAGGGATGCTGGACTACAAGCTCAGGTTAAGTGGTTTCAAGAAAGCTTTAACTTGGAAAATGCTTTGAGAGTTTGCAGAACTAGAAAGCCAATTCAAGAAAAGCATGGCAATTAGGTGAAAATTTAACCTAAAAATGTTTGTGTTTTTTCCTTGGAAATAGTTTTGATAAAGTAATTGATCATTGTTTAGTCCAAGTTTTTTTTTTTTATTAACCATGATCCAGACTTGTCTGATTAGTCTCATGGGCACCGAGATTGCGGAAAGAGATCATTGGTAGCTTGACGTTTGGTTGTCACGAGAAATCAAACTCGAGACCATGTGCTTAACCTACACAATCCCCCCTTCGCCTTTATCACTATGTCAACTTGTCCTAGTTATGTTTAGTCCAAGATTTCGCATTAAATCAAACTTCTACTTGATCTGTACAAAGCCAACCTTAATTATTTTGAGATGTCCAAGTTATTGTTTAGTCCAAGATTTCGCATTAAATCGAGCAGAAGCTTGATCTATACGTAGCTGACTTTAACAAATTTGAGGTTGAGGCTTTATTGCGGTTGTTTAGTTCGAGATTTCATTGTTGCCGATTATTATTATTATTATTATTATTATTATTATTACCTATTATTATTATTATTATTATTATTATTATTATTATTAAATTATTATTATTATTATTATTATTATTATTATTATTATTATTAGGGTTCATATGCCTTTTGGATTGTGAGGCCACAATTAGAGGCTTTGATTCAGCTTTTTTTTTTTTTTTTTTAAAGTGGGGAGATATTCATTTTTCAAGGCTTCTTTACCTCATATTTTGGTGCATTTGTTTATTTGTCCCTTAAAACAGAAAAAATAGGAGCCACTAATCATTTGAGGGTCTTGGTTTATCTTTATGTAGTCTACCTAAGTTTGATTTCAAATCACTATGGATATGTGTTTGTTGAAATTGGCCAACTTTTATTGACTTGGGCAAAGATTGGTACAAAACTCATTAATAGATCGTTTGAAAAATGTTGACATTTTTGTTTCCATATTGATCCAACCTCAATTAATTCGAGATCGAGACATGCTAATTGCATATTAATTTGGATTCTGATGCAGCTAATTAAGGAGATCAAGTTCAAGTTTTGTGGATTATAAAATAAAAATTAGATCTTTATTTGATATTTCATTTGAGTCCATCGTGATCTGGGTTTAACAATAAGAATATAACCTCAATCTTAAAATTAGCTGGGTCGGCTATATGAATTTTTTTTTTTTTTTTTTTGATGAAAAGGAGTCGATACTCCATTGCTAAATATATATAAATATTTGAAAAATTAATGTAAACCAAACAACATTTTTCAATTCCCCTTTGTATAATCCCTCGTCAACCCCATCTCTAAAAATGAGTGTGCGCAAAATAATTTTTGGTGTATAACACGTGTAGTGTGTTATCTCGAAGCGCGCACGATACTCTCACGAATGTGGGTTAACATGTCACGTCACATTTTTACAATAGTCCCCAACACCACCACCTCAACAACAACGCTACTCAATTCGTCCTCATAACCGCCATTAACCAATCTCTTTGCCTCCAAAAGCTTCTCCCCATTATCAATCAAGCAATCAAACAAACTAGACCTAATCTTACCTACCAAAACCTTACTAAACAATCAAAAAGCTTCAACAGAACCTCCAGTGCGTCCATTCAAATCCTCTAAGAACACCCCACAAACATGATCACTAAACCCCTTGATCAAAAACCCAACAATGACCTCTCCAAACCCAGAAAAAAAGGTAGAGACGGCTTCTTTCTCGAGAGCTTCTGTTAATTTATTACCGATAAAACTCTTTCATTATATTCGATTTAGTCAATCGTGATAGTGGTAAAATAATTTAAATTCACTATAAGTCATAACATTTACAAGAACCATTAAAAAAAAAATCTTAAATTGCAAACCTTATCATTATGTCTAGCTTGCTATTTTTTTTTTTTATTTTTTTTTTTTTTAAGAATGCCTTGCTAAGTTGCTATTTTTAATCACATGTTTCATGATAAATCGGTGGCTATACTTAACCAATTGATAAATAGCATATATACTAAATTATCATGATCCGCGCTAGGCTTGAATATATCAACGTGGGCATAAGACCTTATCCTTATCAACACATGAAAATGAAAGTATAGAACATCACCATGTCATTTGTCAGACAACATTATTGACTAATTAATCAAGTCGTTATCTCTTAATCACTCTTTGACCCATCTAATTAATCTCTTTTTATATTCATAAAAAAAAAGTAATATAAAATTAGGCCGTGTGGACCCAAAGACACCTTGAAACCTTATCTACATTTTTGACCATTCTGCTTCAATGAATCCTCTTGTTCTGCACATACTGTCTGCCCACACACAACATTCCTGCCTACCCAACTTGCTCTTGTTGGTTCTTTTTGTGCATGTTTAATTTGATTCAAAAGGTTCCTTTAAATTGAAACCAAAACCCATTTTTGTTTGAGTTTTTTTTGCCCATTTCAGACCTGCTATATCCACTTTAATTGCTCTTGGATTCATTGTCATTACTAAAAAAAAAAAAGGTACTATATTTGGTGGTGAACAAATATGTGAGATTTAGAACAATAGCCATGGATGGTGGTGATGATATAAACAATTTATTGGAGTTGGTTGGTTTCATAACTTTCATTTATTGGTTTTTTTTTTTTATCATGCTTAGTAATTGATTTAATACAACTGATAACCGTTGAATTTCTTCGAACACAATAAAAAAGTTGATACATGTAAGCGACTCTAATTAATTTCCTGCGATGATGTTGTTGTTGTGGTGATGATTATTAAATAGTTAGAAAGGGCTGATATGCACATAAATTAATCACAATCACATGTATTTGACATGAACAAAGAAGAATGAATATGGAATATATATATGTTATAAAGCAGAAGCTCTCCAATACAAACACAACATCTCCTAAACCTCTCTTTAAAAACATCTAGTTGACATCTCTCCCTCTTTAAATATTTCTACATAAAATAACTAATCAATACTTCCATATAAAGATGCAAAAACCAAACCATTTTAATTAAACAAACAAGGGGTTTGTTGGTTACAAAGAGTGGTTGCAGTGCTGTTTTTTTGTGGAGCTATTGGTGGCCTATTAAGTCCCAAAAAGCTATGACTCCTCTTTGCACTAAGAGAAGAACATGAAGTGACCCTTGAAGAGGAAGAGCTCTTCTTGGCTATTGCCCTTGAAAAAGCTTTGCTTTGCTTTTGATGTTGATTTTCAGATATGAAAAATCCTCCATAGCTCCTACAAGATTTCAATCTCTTGTTGTATGGGTTCTCTGGCTTGGCTAGATCTTCTAAGCTCCTCACATTTGATAGAGATGTGAATGACTGGGACTTCCCTGGATAGAACTTTGACAATCCTCTCCTACAAAATAATAATAATAATAAATAAATAAACCTTCGCAGATATTGACAGAACCAAAAAATCAAGTCATTAGTTGAAGTCATAAGTTGAGGGAGATCAAGAGATCGACAATTATATATAAGATCTATGAAAATCAATCTTTGCAATCAATGATATAACAAAAAATTAGTCAGGGAGCTATCTTTTAACTATAAAAAGTATTCTCTATAAATGAACTACAAATTAAAGAGAAAGGGAATATGAATTAGTACTTGAAGGGGAGTTGGTGCATGAGAGAGGACATCTCATCCAAAGGACCACCCTTGTTGTTTGCTATGAGTTGATCATGATCTGCTATTGATGAAGATGAAGAAGTTGTAGTAGTTGTTGTTGTTGGTTGTTGTTGTTCCATCTTCTACTAGATCTGAAGAGGAAGAATTATCACTGCTTGAACCATCATCATCTGATGGTGAAGAAGAAGAGAAACCCAAATCATCATCATCATCATAATATTCTTCTTCATGATCTTTGATGTTTTGTTGTAGATTATTGAAAGCAGAACCACCCATCTTTTTTTATTTTATCTTCACTTTTCTTGGCACAAAAGAAGAACAAATACAGCTAGAAATTTTAATTCTCTCTTGTACAAGATTAGACTTACAAGTACTATATATACAATGTTGAACTTCCAACTTTCAACCTCAACAAGTATGTATAAAGATATGGAAATGATGATGGATTAGATCAGATGGTGGAGGTGGGGACACGTGTGAGTGTAAGAAATGAAACAACTTAGTATGTATATGTAGGTCTATCTTTGTCAAAAATAAATGAAGAGATTGGTTTGGGAGGATAAGTGTGGTATTGATAATTTAAGGAGCTGTATATTATTTAGATTCGGCATTATCTGCTTTTGCTTTCTTTGTCTCCTCACTCAATTTCCCACCCATAATATTGTACTATAATGCAAGAAAAAAAGAGAGAGAGAGAGAGAGGCCTTTAAAGGATAAGGCTCCACGCCTCATTGTGTTCATCCATATCTATTCAAAATTCAAAGGTTCCCTTCCTATCATCAAAACCATGAGCTACATACCTTGTTTTAAATATGTACATGTGAAGGTATATATTTATTTATTTATAAGCAAATCATATTTTTTTGATCATTGAACGTTGAGTATTTTATGTTATTGATCTTTAAACTTTCATTGTTTTACATTTGGTCCATGAACTTTTGAGTTTTTATGCTTTTGATCCTTGAACTTTGAGTTTTTATGTTCTTGGACGAAGAAAAAAAAATTTTTTTTTTTTTTTTTACGATTTTTGTTGGTCAATATAAGTCGTTCGGTTTAATAATATAAACTGCTATACTCTTCTTGACTAATCATGCGACACTTTTGTTACCCACATTTATGAAATTTAATATTTTAAATGGTGGATGGACAAAATGTAGATCTTTGTAAAAGTTCAAGGACCAAAATGTGTAGTAATAAAAGTGCAGGGACTAAAAGCATTAAAAACAAAAAGTTCGAGGACTACATGATGGGTTTTGCCTTTTTTTTTTTTTTTTTTTTTTTTTTAAGTATGTGTATATACAATTAATGATGTGTAATTTTTTTTATATTAATTTACCCTTTTTGTGTGTTTTTGAGCTCCTTCCACACCTATAAAAGAAGATAGTGGGGTTTAATTAGTTAAAATTATTACTCTTTTTGGTCATTTATATAAGTTGTTTTAGCAAAACTTAATTCTTGTTCAATATTGTAAGTCGTTTTCAAAATTTAAGAGTGTATTTATTGCATTTTAATCCATTTTACCCTCATACAATTCAAGCATTTATGATTATTCAATTCTTCAATTCATTTAATGTAAAATGACATATATGTAAATTACACTTATAATTAAAGCTGTCTTAATTCTTGTGTCATTACCTTGAACGACTTATATAAACGATCGGACGGAGTATTATGGAAGATGCTAGAGTGATTTTTTGGGACATTCGGAGTAGACATCTCATTGTTGTTGTTCATTCAATACACATGGATTCGTGTGCACAAAAATATTGATATGGAAATCAATGGACACTAATAACTGAGTATTCATTCCAAGTGTCTCAAAATAGGTCATCCTAATATTTTCTTCTTCTTATTATTATTAAAACAAGTTGTTGGATCAATTGATACATAATTGAAGGTTCAATTTTTGCTCCAAAAATATAATGGGGGATGTTGTTGCTAACTAATTCGAGGTGTTTCTTAAACTAGCTAATTTTTATTATAGGTATTTCTATCTTGATGTTGTACGCAGGTGCATATTAGATGGAGGTGTCGCCAAAGCTTTTGAATTAGTATTGTTATGTTATGTTCACGTTGATGATGTCATGCCTATTAATGATATGAACTAGGGGCGTCCAGATCGCGGTTTGGTGGTAGATACTTGGAAAATTGCCACCAAATCGATGGTTTATAATTTGGCACTTTTTAGACCATTACTAAATCGTGAAACTTAAAAAATGCGATCGGACCGATCGTGGTTTGGTAGGTTTGGTTTTTATTGCAATACATTTTCAACAAAAAATCTTTTGTGATACATGTCCATCAACTGAAAATCCTACCATAAATTCCACGCAAAAAGCAAAGCATTTTATGTTGATGTCCATGCTTGTCTATTTAGTAAAAATACAAGAAAGCACACATTTAATTTGTTGAACATTTTCAAAATAAATGTTTAGTCCCACATTGATTAGGAACTTCAAGTTTAAAGAGTATATATGTACTCTTGCACCATAGTGTTTGTAAATAAAATATAAGTGTTATGCAAGGTGAGCCACACGAGCGCGCGCATTTAGCATTTAGCATGAGGCACATGCGTGTGTGTGCATATGTGTGTAAGCTAACCATGGGTAAAATATTTTATCATTAATTTTTACCATTTTCGAGATTAAATGGGTAGTTAGTAGAGTGGCTGAGTGGGTGCAATTGAAACTGCTCTCCATTAAGGAATTACTGCTCCATTACTCCATTGCATCAATGCTTGACTGCTCCATTACTCCATTGCATCAATGTTTGACTGTTCCACTACTCCACTACCCCATTTTCACTCTAACTGGTCATGACCAGTGCTCTATAAGAGGGAGGTTTGGGGAGGAAGAAATCATCTCGAAATTCACCAGCAACTGCTCTTGTTTTTCATCTTTCACTACTGCAAAGTGAAAGGTGAGTTTACTTCATCTTATCCTTTAGGATATTTGCTGACTCTTGCAGTTTAGAGAGCAAAACTTCTTTTAGAAAAGTGTCAGTGTTACACGCTTTGAAGTCATTGCAAGTCCCTCTGTTTTAACATAATTTCCACCCACTAAAAATAAAATACAAAAATACAAAAACTTAATCAAAATTCTTAAAAGGCAAAACTAATGATTTGGTCCTTGAACTTTGTGTTTTTTATGCTTTTGGTCCTTGAACTTTTATTACTACACATTTGGTCCTTGAACTTTCACAATGATTCTACATTTAGTCATTCCGCCATTTAAAGTGTTAAATTCTACCAATGTGGGTAACAAAAGTGTGCCTCTAATCAAAGAGTAAAGTGGTTTATATTATTGAACCGAACGACTCATATCGACCAACAAAAGTGAAAAAAAATTAATTTTCCCCCAAAATAGAAAAAATTCAAAGTTCAGGGACCAAAAACATAAAAAACTTAAAAGTCAAACCACAACAATGAAAGTTGTACCAAATGTTTAAAAGTTCGGGGACCAAAAGCAAAAAGACTTTTTAAACCAAAAATCAAAATGCCTCTACAATAAATTCGGAGTGGTGAACAATGGATTTAAAAAAAAAACAAAAATCGTCATCAAACCAGAGGTTGTAGTTTTTAAACATTTTAAATCACCCTCAAACCGTGAGTTAAGAAAATCAAATAGCATCGCGGACGCTGCACACACCCCTATTATGAACACTTAAATTTCAAGAGCTTCAATAATCAAACAATTAAATGGCTTAATGATTTGATATAGGATTTGAAATTTAGAGCTTATGAGTTCCAACTAGGAACCGTTTGATGGGTCTATCACCTTTTTTATGAAGAAAAGTTTCATTAATCATTCATGGCTCAATACATGACCATGTATAAAATCAAATATATTGATTCGCTAATCTTATTTGTTCAAACAAATTGCCATTAATTTGGTTGTAAATATGAAAGTGAAACAGTTTGACAATCAGAAACTACTCTCTAAAACGTTGAAAGAAACTCATGACAATACAAAAAACTACTAGAACTAAAAACAAACAACAAAACTTTCCAACAAAGAAAATAAGACCTAAAACTTTTTAATAAGGATAAGCAAAATCAAAGACTTTCAACTAGGGAAAAAAACTAACTATAAAATAAAACTAAAGATAAGATCGATCAAGCGCCACCTAAATCCAAACAACATCGTTAATGAAGATGCACCGAATAATGATGGACCAATCTCCACATATCTGATTAGATTTGTTGGTTATTGTATGAATAAATTGCAAAAGAGATTTGATTGGAACCACCATCGATTAAAGATGATGATTGACGGTGGTTCAAAAATAAAAATCACGAAAGTGAATTAAGAAGAAAAAAAAAAAAGAGAGGCTGGTGGTGGTAATGAAGTTAGTTAATAGAATTGTAATGAACCATCACCTTACAACAAGAACAAATTAAACAGTGGAATGACAAAAATGCAACCTCTTGTGGTAAAAAAAAATCTCAAATGAAAATTATACCAAAGCAATTTCTTTCAAGAGAGATATGCTACATTGCACACAAAGGCACTTCAGTGGAATTTATTTTTATTTTTATTTTTGTACAAAATGCTAATTTGTTTTTTTCAACGATTCGTTAATTCTGTTCGTTCAAAAAAATATTTAATTGTCATGAATTTGATTCTAATAATGAGATTGAGACACTGAGAATAAGGAGTATTCTCTTTTATATTTGGTTATTGTACTGGAAAGTGTTTTATATTGTGCATCTTGATTTACTTTCTAAATTTAATTTAATTATAAATTGTTATATTTTTATGTGTAATATTTTTTGTTTTATATATTGCCCACTTTTGCTTTTGAGTTATTTATATCCATTACCAACTTTGCTGCTTTTGGGAGTATTGAACACTGATGCCCCTTTCACACCCACTTCAATTGAAGTTATAAAGATGTATGAACCTATGCATTTGAAGCTCCCAAGGACCTAACCTCTCTTTCTTTCTTTTTTCCTAATAATTTGCTTTTCATAACTCCTAACTTGCTATAAATATATAAACTAATCTCTTTTTTCTTTGCAAGGTACAATTAGTAGTAATCTTCAATTTGAGGCTAATCACATTAATTAGATGCATGGGAGAGAATATATATATTTGTAATCGTTGAACATTGCAATACTACTTTTTTTTTTTTTTTTTTTTTTTTTTTTTTTTTTTTGAGTTTGTGCCATCCCATATATGTTTATAAAAATTTGATGGCCTCACTAATTAAGTTTTAAGTCAATTCGGTCTATAAAGGAGTAAAATATTTTTATCGAAAATGAATTTATTCTTCATTGCCAAAACATCTTTAGTGAGATAGACGACGCATCACTTGCTAAAAGATAAGGTTGAGAGAGGTTTCAGATTCGATTCATGTTGGAGTCACTTATCAAAAGAAAAAAAAAGTGACTCTATTAGTAAAGATCAGAATCGATACCTACACTTCAAATACCCAGGTACTGAAACACTCGACCAATTTTAAATGCCAATTATAAATGTACCTTGAAGAGAAAAAAAAGAAAAAAGAAAAAAGAAGAAGACTAACAATGTCTTAGTGAAAATTTATTGATGGAGACCTCCATTTCATTAGCAAGAATTTAATTTATTTTTCACATTTTTGGTAAGAAAATGACATGTCTTCTTAATGAGAAAAAAAATATTAAAAAAATAATTACAGATAAGTAGAACCATCTAGAATTATTTTTCTTAGCTTTAATTGAACCAATTTGGTTTGTTGAAGACTTGGTCTCCTGCCCACATTCTTTGAAATTGTTGTGATTTTTCCTTCTATCTTCATTGATTTCCCCTCCAAATGAAGCAGATAGAATGTCTCTAGTCCACCCTCCAAACCCACTTTTGGCCTTCTCTGTGTCTCACCAATTATATTATCATTTTTTATTTTAAGAAAACCTAACTAATTTTATTCATTTATTTATTATTAATAAAATGTGATTACTCTATTGGGCTGAGCTTCATGTGGACCTACTAAGCCCATTAATGTTCATTATTTTTGGGCTCAAAAAAATGTTCCCTAGTAGAGCAGTCCAAGATCATTACTCTCTAAGACTTGTCCAATAGTGAGTATGGGCCCTGTGGTATTGTCTAAAACAAATTCATAATTTAGAATTGAAGAAACATTATATAACCATATCAGGGGTGGGCAAACCGAGGTTTGGTGGTGAAAATCATCAAACCGCGACCAAACCGAGGGTTTGCGGTTTGGTCATTTTGCAAACCACCACCAAACTGCAACCAGACCGAACCGCGGTTTGCGCGGTTTGGTCGGTTTGATTTCGCGGTTTTTCTTGTTACATGTTTTCCAAAAGAAAAAAAAAAACAATGATGGGAGGCGGCAGTGAGAGATCACTGGTAGGAGATGACGATGGCAACTGGTGGAAAGCGGCAGTGATGACGACTAGTGGAAGGCAACAACGGATGACCTCAACTGGTGGAGGTGAATATGTTTAGATTCTTGAGATGGAGATAAAAAAATGAAACGGATGTTGTTTATATTGGTTAATGTGAAGTTGTTTATATTGGTTAAAGTTTTAAAATGTGAATTAAATAAATTTACTAAATTACCCTCTGTTTGGTTTAGTGAACCGCAATTTTTCGGAATTGAAAACCACCACCAAACCGTGATTTTGCGGTTTTCAAGTTTTTCAAACCGCCTCCAAACCGCGAGTTTTAAAAACCAAATCAAACCATATGGTTTGGACAATTTGGCGGTTTTAGGGAAACCGATGCCCACCCCTAATAACCAAGGTATGGTTGGCATAGTTGCAACTTAGAAGCGGTTTATTGTCTTTTAACCAGTTACTCGAGTTTGAATCATAGGATTAAAAAAAAATCAATATTGGAAGTTCCCCCACTTATATGATGTGCAACTCGAGGCGAGCTCAAAGTAGTTGGATAGTCGGGATACCGAGTGATTTATACCAAAAAAAGAAGAAGAAATATTATATTAAACGTTTGTGCATCGCAAATCACAAAAAAAGAAAAGAAATTTGTGCATTGACCAACTATTAGTGGACACGATTGAAAGAGCGTTGTTGTCTCTTAATTAATAGCTAGAGTTTGAGTTCTCGAAATGAAAATATTTACGTTGGGAGCTCCCCCATCTATACGATACGCAACTCGGGCGAACTTGTAGCGTTCGATAGTTCGCATACCGAGTGGTTTAGAAAAAAAAAACGCTTATGTATTGTTTGATATTTTTTGTAATTGGTTTATATCGCGCTGACGACATCTCGAGGTGCACTTAATTGCACAAGCGCGTAACATCGGAGGGGGGACATTGAAAATGTTTCACGAACCCTTGAGATCTATCGCGCAACACCCACCCACTTCGTGCTCATTTCCTTGTGTCCAAAGTGGATTACTTTAATTCCCCCTTTTGTGTACATAAATACATACATACATAAAGAAAAATGCTATGATACCCAACACCAACACGCACCTCATCATCCGCCCATAATTCTCATGGTTCGCATATATCTCGAGGTGTATCGAGAGCCAATCATGAGTGCACGTCCATACTAAAATCCATTACAACAACAAAACCCAAAGACTAGAACTCAATTCATCATAAGGCATCTATTTCCTTCAACTTTTGTGGTCCTCGATTGGCGTGTTACATTACATCCTCCACTCCACCAAGCTTTGACTTAAAAAAAAAAAAAAAACCATTTGGACTCAAAAGAGAGAGAGAGAGAGAGAACTCCCAAACCAATCTCCACATTAAAATAAAGAATTATAGGAATGGAGAGTTTGACGAGACCACCACCCCCACCCTACTATCTCTCCACCACCTTAATTCCTTCCCCATCTTCATCATCTTCATCTTCATCTTTCAGACCGCCTTTAATCTCTCGCTTTCCCCAATCCAGACGTCGTCCTCCTCTCCTCCTCATGGCCTCCTCCGCCCAACCCAAGGTAACCACTTCCCATCCCACACCCCTTTCTACTTGCCCTTTTATTATTTATTTAATTCTCTATCTCAAATTAGTTGGACTCGGCTACATTAATCAAAATTTTTCATTGTGGGTCTGTAAGCAATTTTATTATTTGTTTAATCCTTTAGTAATCCTTTATTAAAGAGTGCAAAAGTTTTACGCTGAGTATAAAAACATAGGCTTCAAAGTCTTCTTTTATCCTGACTTGGGACTAGCTATGCAGCATTTATATAATGTTTTACATATGCGGAGTTTATGGTTTGATTGTATAATTGT
The DNA here is from genome assembly GCA_039657365.1 of Stephania yunnanensis. NCBI lineage: Eukaryota > Viridiplantae > Streptophyta > Magnoliopsida > Ranunculales > Menispermaceae > Stephania > Stephania yunnanensis. The sequence continues at coordinate 1,950,217 of CM077589.1, forward strand.
TCAATTTTTATTTATTTATTTTTTTGATTGCCTTTTTAATTTTCGTGGGGATATTGTACATTTTGATTATATGCATTGGATTTATGATTTATTCATGACTATGTATGTATAGTTTTTTGGGCGCTTTAGTAGTAACTGGTAGCTTCACTGCTTTAGTAGTAACTGGTAGCTTCACTAGTTTGGTATGTGTGTGCACCTCTCAGTGAGGTTGAGGGATCAAGTTTTCTGTGTTGAGATTCTTGGACTTGGAAACGGCTACGCAACCTATAATATTCTGCGTATGTGCAGTTTATAGTTTGATTGTGTAATTGTTCGTTAATTTTATATTGATCTTCTAAGTTTCTTCTTTTTTTTTTTAAAGTTAAAAAGTGGGTGCTTCTACCTTAATTTTGATTGCCCTTTTAATTTTTGCAAAGATATTTACGTTTTGATTATGTGTTGGATTTATTCATGACTATGTATGTATAGTTTTTGGGCACTTTAGTGGTAGCTTCACTGTTTTGGTATATCACCTCTCATTGAGGCTGAGGGATCAAGTATTTTTGTGTTGAAATTTTTAGATTTGTTGAGGGTGGTGTAAGTGCTAACTAGGTTTCTTATGAACAAACAAACATGTATGTAGTTTTGGAATTTAGGTTGAATTTATAGGGCGAGATTTGGTGTTTACTGAATAATTATGGGGTTTTTCGTCTTACATTCTTTGTTTGAATTTCGTAGACGGCTTCACCTGGAGATACCGGCATTGATGCGGATATTCATCAATTGATTCAAACTCATCAGGTACTTGTTGTACTTTGGCTTATATATTCATTATTGTTATACTTTGACTGCTATCTTAACAATAGAAGAAGGTCGTTGATTTTTGTTTTCTCTTTTTTCCTTATTAAACGCAGGACAAAGCGAGTAGGCTCCCCCCTGTTGAAGAAATTCGGACAGTACTCGATCAGAGTGTTCGGGGCATGCTTTCCACTTTTTCTCAGGTTCCTTGAACTAGTGAATTTTTGCTTTAATAGAACCTTTGAATTATTTGACGAAGTTTTAATTGCAAGTTATTAGATTAAATAGGTATGGATGCTACGAAGTTTGGATTTAATGTCATATTCCTGTTCTCAACTTTGGGGAAAATCTTTTGATCTTTTAATCTAGTTTAACTGTTTAAGCTTGTCGATTGGCTAGCTTGAGTAGTACTGGACTACCTGCCGATTGCAATTGATTTATTTTCTTTTTTGATTAGAAGATATTGTCATTTTCTTTGCACATTTTGCTTTACATTCATTTGATTTCTTTATTGGATCAAGACCAAAGAGGATTTGCATGTTCCAGAATGCATTCTTCTTTCATTTTGGGTTGCCTCTTTATTTATTTGTAGATCGTGTAGATTTCAATCTTATCCAAAAAGAAAGTTTTTTAACTGTTTAAGAAAAAATTTAATTTTGCGCTCCATCAATTTATATTTATTATACATAAAACTTTCAACTAGTCGATATCAGAAACATGTCCGTCCCTTGTAAAATTTCTGGATTCGTAGCTCCGATTCTTGTTAAATCGAGCAGAGTGAAAAAGTTTGATCCATATATCCGACTCCAACTAATTTGGTTGTATGCCTCAGCTAGTGAAGATTTTCATCGATTCCTCGTTGACTTGTCTTGTATATTGTATAAGATTTTCCATTATTTGTGACTTAAGTTCCCGCCTTTGATTTAAAACAAATTCAGGTAGAGTACAGATCAAGTAATCATATTATTTATGGTTTAAGAATCATAAATTTTAGGTTTGATTAGGTTTGTGAATTGTACTCCAAAACTGAATGATGAATACCTTCTATTCCTAACATATGATAAGAATTAACCTTTCTTTTCTGGTGATTTGTGACCTTCATATTTATAAGAAATATATTCATATCATCTCTGTTTAACAAGTAATTCTTACGACCCACGGTTAAACTTTTCTGTTAGATTGTATGTGGCATAGTTTTCTGATTTTCTCTGCCTTCCTTTGTGCAGAAATATGAGGGTTATCCCTCAGGATCAATGATTGACTTTGCTTGTGGTTCTGATGGAACTCCAATATTGGCTGTCAGTAGCTTGGCAGTTCATTCAAAGGTATGTACTACACTGTTTTAAGTCTCTAAGAACCTTTTTTGACAAAAGGTTGCTATCATTGTCAAAAGGGTTGATAAAGAAAATATGAGGAAAAAAAACACAAAAAAAATAAAAATAAAAATGGAATGATGCTTACATTCAGCATCATGCTGGCACATTTGAGTTGTTAAATGCTGATTATTAACAAAGTTGTTAAAGCACTTCGGTCATTTTTTTAATCGGATATCCATTTTTAATGATTGCGGGAAACGGATCAACTTGCTCCTTTTGTATATTTATATGTTATTTGGCCACAGAAATAACATGCTGATAGTAGATATAAGAACACGAAATGTCCCTAATATATCAGAATTAGCCATAAGGCAGTTGTAACTTTTTGTCGCCACTTATGCTTTTCATGCAACACTTCTATGCATGACTTAATTCTACAGAATCTACCAACGTAGTTATCCCCCTAAACATTAATTTCATCAGACTGTGCAGTTCTTCGGTTTCATTGTTTGCCATGGTGTTTGCAGGACCTCTTATCCAATCCCAAGTGTTCCTTACTTGTAGCAAGGGATCCTGAGGATAGGACAGATCTAGTTATAACTTTACATGGTGATGCTGTTTTGGTATGATTTAATTTTGCTATTTGCCTGCATTTTTATAAAGTGCATTCAGTTTTTCTTTCATTATTCTTTATTTTCCTTAGATTTCCTAGCCATCATACCATTGCTTATGGCATTTTTCAATTTCTAGGTTCCTGAAAAAGATAGGGAGTCTGCACGTATTGAATACTTGAAAAGACATCCTAATGCATTTTGGGTGAGCTCCTCCTTTCATGTGCTTTTAATATTGACCAGTGTTGTAATTGTAGACTAAATTAGTGATCTTTCATTGAAGGTTGACTTTGGTGATTTCCAATTTATGCGTATTGAACCAAAGATTGTGCGGTATGTCTCTGGAGTTGCTACAGCTTTACTAGGATCAGGAGGTATAACATCTATTGAATACCATGCACCGTTCCTGTGGCTTCTTTGTTCATATGTTTTGGGGCCTTTCTCTTGGTTCTCATCTTTTTTTTTTTTTGTTGCTAATTACAATTACAACCTTTGTTTTTCTTCAAGAATTTGAGAAAGAGCTGTACAAAGCTGCAAAAGTTGATCCTATAGCACAATTCTCGGTGCCTGTTGCGGTATTTTTTCTAATTCAAATCCTTTTCTATGCTGTTTTCTTGCATTTTGACTTTTCTAGATGTATATGATTGGTATTAATAAAGGCTTTTTTAATGCCAGTCTCACATGAATAAGGATCATGGAGAGGATACGAAGGCAATTGTACAGCACATAACCAAAGTTCCGGTAATATTAGTATTTGTTAGAACCGCAAATTTTTAATATCGCCTGATGTTAGTAACAGCAGACATAATTTGCAACCAGACGGTTGTCTATTCTATGTCAGCCTTGTGCAGTAGAAAGAAATGTCTACCTTTTGTATCTTCTAAAAACATTTAGGTCTCCGGTCCCTAATATGACACTTGATGTGCCAATTTCACTACCGATTTATAGCCAATGTTAGATGTTCTGGAGTATAAGAATTTTACTTTTTTGAATTATTTCTTTATTTATTTACCTATTTACTCTCTCTCTCTCTGAACTTTCAGGTGGAGTTTGCTTACATGCTGGACATGGATAGCCTCGGTTTCAATGTGAAGGTACTTCTCTCATATGACTTATTGATTAATTGTAATTTCTGTTTGATACATACAGTAATGTCCATTTGTACGTTTATCATTCTTTTATCCGTAAAGTATACTAAATTCTTCTAGAATCAAGGTTTCTCTTGCAAAACGCTCAAGTAGGAAAATAACCATGAATAACTGGGAGGTTTTATCATCAGTTACTCTCTCGGTCAATTTCATTTATATTAATTTTGTCACCCGATCTTGAAGGTTAATCGCTCATGTTTGTTTGTTTTTTCTTTCTTCCTTTCATGTTTTTTCTCTACTAGTTCATTGCAGATGTTGAAAAAATTTTGATATTTTATTTGTTTAGGCCGGTTATCAAGGTAATACGTGGAAGCTTAGGATACCTTTTTCTAGACGCGCTGAGGAAAGAAAGTAAGCTTCAGTGCCGGACTTATACTTTTTATATATTTATTTATTGTTTCTCTGCGACCTAGATTTTACAGAATTCTCTTTTTCTATTTTCGAAGGGACGTGAAGACTCTCATTGTGGAAATGCTTCAAGCTGCCAAAGCCTCAAACTGAGCTACTCAATTTGGTAAGACTCAAACTGAACTGCTCTATACTTGCTCTCATTTGGGCTGAAATTACACTTTTCTTTACAAAATGTGAAATATAAATCTCATGCTGATATTGGCTTTAGAACTACAGATTTTAGTAATGTTAAAATGAAATATTTTCTGATATTTAATGATTCATGGTCGTGAGAGCCATTTTTACACCTAATCATGGGAGCCATTGAGGAGATGGTCTTGAGGATGACTATGAATATGCCTAGATAACACATTATAGTATTTTACACTGTCCGCATTGAACTTAAGAACTGTTAGATTTGATTTAAGTAATCTTTAAATTTGACAGTCAGATTGTTTTGAAGGTCAACTTTTCGACTTGGATCGTATATTAATGTGGTGCCAACTCCATCAACTTAATGCGGGCAATTTATGCTGTTTTGGGGACAATGTGCTCAATCTTTTCGTAGTAAGAATAAAACTGAATAATCTTGCCAGAGATACCTATAATGTTATCCTCATGTTATTTATTTATTTATTACTATTAATAGGAATAATGTTATCTTCATGTTGAAATTGACTTCTTAGCATTTTCAGACTTAACACGCATGCAAAAGAATGCCTCTTCTTTTTTATTTTAATTTTTTTAAAGAAAACTCATTGATTTTATAAAAAATCTTTTGATGTTTCCGAAGAAATAATGGATAAAAATTGAAGAAAAAACTTCTGTTCTTCTTAACAAATTCACATATTTATTAAGTGCTTAAATTTCAAATATCATGAAAAAACCTTTGGATTGGCTAGAGAACCGCCTCGGAGTTACTGTTACCTGTTACAGTCCATGAAGATGCTTGATATTTACATCGTCAGGACAATCAAATGCCTCCTACCATTGGATTTGATCTGATGAAATCATGCAAATAGGCATAAGATCATATTATGGTTGGTTGAAGTGCTGCTTTAATTAGTTGCTGAAATGTTTAAGGTTGTTGACCCTATTGCAATAGCTTATTTTTTTTGTTTGTTTGTTTGTTCATATAATGTTTCCAGTGCTTTATATCGTAGTCTACAACACTTGTGGAACTTAAAACTCAATCTAATTTTGATTATTCAGGCCACTGGGTTCTCACTCCGGTCGATAGAGCCAAGGCCTTGTGGGATTAGTGAGGAGTAACCTCGACACCCACGATTATAAAAAAAAAAATACTCAATCTAATTTTTCAAAAAGAGATGCTTTCTTGACCCACTTTGGGCACGCTCTTGTTTGTTGTTTGTGACCCTTGATTGTTGCATTAATGTGTGTTTGTAACTCTTGATGTGCGTCTAAGGGACTCTCAATGAGTGTGTGCTGAAAATGGATCAAAATAGCATAACTATTTATTTATTTATTTATTTATTTTTTGAGAGATAAATAAGAAACCAACTTAATTACAATACTTTGACTTCAACATGAGTTTGATATATACAAGGAACCATCGATGTGTCCTCTGACATTTGTGTTTGATATCTCATTGATGTTTGTGTGCCTTCCTCTTACATTTGTGTTTGACCATATTAAGCCAAAAAAAAAAGATTTTGATTCATATTGCTGATCCTAATTAATTTGAAATCGAGTTGTTGTCGGTGTCGTCAATTTAATTCACGTTTAAAACTATAATCACAAGAAAAAAGATGTTTTAGAAAAATTAGTACATCTTTTGTACTCTCGCAACAAATGATTCCTTTATTTACAATTTGTTTCTACGTGATAGAAAACATATGGTCCACTTGATTAATTATTCAAGATTCTCAGACTTTTTGGAACAATTTAAAGAATAATGAATCTAATTAATCACCATATTGTATCTACATAAGATGATATCAAATTTAATCCTGGTCATATAATAAGTGAGACTGATCCTAATTAATTTGAAATCGAAACCCATTATATGACATTTATTAATCAATTTAATTCACGTTTAAAACTATAATCACAAGAAAAAATGTTTTAGAAAAATTAGTACATCTTTTGTATATCTAAATGATTAAATTCCCAACAAATGATTCCTTTATTTACAATTTGTTTCAACGTGATAGAAAACATATGGTCCACTTGATTAATTATTCAAGATTCGACTTTTTGGAACAATTTAATGAATAATGAATCTAATTAATCACCATATTGTATCTACATAAGATGATATCAAATTCTAATCCTGGTCAGCATAATAAGTGAGACGGTCTAAATACCAAACATCAAGAATCAAGCCGAAGGCGTGACTTTATTCGCTTAAATAAACGTGCTCTTAACTTGTCACTCTAGTCTAAATACCAAACATCAAGAATCAAGCCGAAGGCGTGACTTTATTCGCTTGCTCTTAATTTGCGTACTCGCGTTTTACTTTAAAAAATCTCGATACTACTAAAAAAACTATATTCATGTTTAAAAATTGTCCTTTCATATTGTTATTTTGTCCATACATATATGTTAAGACTAATTAATATCATCTGATGGCAAGGTGGTTGGCTACATATAGATAATTACTTAATTGGACGCCAAGATGGACCTTAATTAAGACTAACACATTTTTTTGACGTAACATCAACTTCATAGTTTTGGGTTCAAATGAAGAAAATTGAAGTCAATTTGAGTCAGTATCCTTCACAATCCAACGGCTCCAAGGTTGTCCAACTATTCAAAGAATCCTTTTAAAGTGTCTGGTGACCATTCATTAATGTATTATTATGTATATATAAGCTATTACTAGCACATCAATCACTTTCCATCATTTAATTCCTTTTTCTTGCATTGTGATTTGTTTTGTTATATGGGAAGTTTCTAAGAAGCGTTTTTTTTTTTTTGGTCTAGACCATCCGAAATTTGAACTAATTGATTATTTCAGGCTTACTCCAAGTTGGTTCACTATTGGAGTGAAGAGCTCTTGTGTATAAACTTGCGTCTCCATCTATAGGACTCGAACTCAGAATGCATTCTTTCATATCAACTTTCATTGCTTAGTATAATCCTATCTACAAACATGACTTTTGTCCACTATCGATTTATACATTTTTTTTTTTTAAGAGAATGTTGGAATGACATTGCTAATGCACACTAGAACGCACTTGGGCCCTTGACTCGTATATTACGCATCGGAATTTATGTATGCTCGCATCCTGAGACATGCGCTAACGGCTCGTGTGACCTGATGCGCGTTTGCAATGTCATTATAGTAGGTCTCGTTATATATTTTTTTTCCAAGAACATGGATTGCGAGGTACAATTCAATTGCATTACATGATACATAGAATTTGTACGAGAGGTTAGGAATTGGCTAGCTAGGCCCTTCTCAAAGCAACCAAACAACAATAAGAGGGAGCAAATTTGCATATTGAACTTGCAATATTTTATGTTAGGAACTGCTAAAGTAACCCATTCTCGAGGTGAAATGCACGATATTCGACCGGGTCGGTGCCCAACCTCAAGTGTGTTACCTCAACTTTTTCCTTTATCTTATGATATTTTCCTAGCTCTATATATTGTTTCAGATTTTCAAACAGATAACAATTGGCAGCGCCGCTTAGGGTTTGAGAAACCCCTCCCCCTCTTGCTTCCCTCCTCCTAGATCTAATGTGTCCCAGGGCTTCCGGCGACGCCGAGTCTTGCTCTGGCAGCCATGAGCATCGTCGGTGGCCCCTGAGGTTCTCGGCTTCATCCTCCTTTTGTTTTTCCCCTTCCTCTCTCCAATTCTCTCATATTTACTCTCATATTTCTCTATCTTGCCCCTCCATTTTTAGCTTCTTTCTCATCTCTCTTCCATTCTCCATTATTTCATTTTTGTGGTAGTTTTTTGGAGATTAAATGAATGGAAGGCGAGTCCAAGCGAGCCAGATATGAACTCTTGAGAGGATGCTTTTGAGAGTGACGTTGACACGTCGCTATTCAACATACCAAGAGGTTCGCCGACGTGTGGGCATCACCGATCAACGACACTGCCATAACCAAGATGATGGTGTGTTTTGACATTAAGATCGATCTCCTGTCAGATTGTTGAGTTCGGTTAGTGTGGTTTTCTTCCTCTCTACTATATGTTTGTCCGTTGTCTGCATTAAAAATTATAGATTTGTGTATTGTTCAATTGCAGTTCAGTTTGTTAGGGTCTAATTCCCGCCTACGTGCGGATGTTGTCCCCGCCGTCGGGCTGGTTGTCTCCGTCGTTGAGGTGGTTGTCCCCTGCCTTAGGGTTGGGTTTGAGGTCGCACTATATGTGCACGTTTTCAAAATTTGTTCCATGTTTTATTATTGTAAGTTCTATTTATAATACCTGCTTGTCCGATCAGGAACACTTCAATACAAATCCCTTTGAAAAATAAAAATAAAAATTGTTTCAGTGACTCAGTCCAGCAAAAAGTGAGTCACGATGAATAATATGGCTGGTGGATGCCACAACTACAAGTCAGTGAAATAATAAATCTATAGTAGATGGATGGTACCAAATTTTACAATCAAACAAAAACAGCACCTAACTTAAATAAATTAATAGTTGGTCAACCAAAGCCAAACCGTCCTAGCGAGAATACACACGAGATATCACTTGCTAAAAAATAAGATTGTGAGAAGTTTTGTTTAAATTGTCACTAAAACAAAAAAAAAAAAAAAGAATAAAAAAAGGTTTGTTGAAAAGAAAGTAGCACGAACATTTATTGTCTTTCGCATAAATGTAGTTGTAACTTGTAAGGTAAAGCCATGGACATGTCATTTTTGTGCTCCAAATTGCAGATTAACAAGAAACAAAGATGGCCCCATCAAAAATCCAAAAAAAATAAAAAAAAAAAAAAAAAGATGAGCCAACTTAGATCAGGCATGTGAATTACCTGCTACAACAAATTGAACCGTCATCAACTTTGAATATCAACGTAAGCGCACTTATCCTTTAATGCGAACGCGACTCATATCTCAAAGTGTATCGAAGAGTCACTACTCGCTGCAATGTAAAGTCGTCCCTAAGCAGGTCAATCTATCAGTATCAACCTTTAATAAGAAAGGAATGGACGGCGATGAACAGATATTCACTTGTTAAATGACAATAATGCCCTCAACATGGCTGACCTGGCGAAACAGTGATCGTAGAACACCAGAGGGCAGCCCTGGACTTTCGCAGATTCTTCGCCGACACGACGACCACGTGACGTCATCTACGTAGTACCGAATCAGCCAACTCGGCATATCCTCCCCAATCCTATCATCAGCGTCGGGAGTACATGATCCCGTTTCCCTCACCGTCCGATGGAATGTTGAAGCGTATCTTTAGGATGATCTGTTAATGCCTGCCAGCGCAATGTTGCTCGATGAGATTCGTCCAGCGGGAACTGCATGCATCAAACACGCTCATTGTCAAGTTGTCGTGAAATGACAGCATTGCCCTTCCCACTATTTTTATTTTGTTTGTTTTAACTTTTTTTCCATTTTTTGATTTTGAAAACTATTCTTTATTAATACTTTGAAAATACGATCAAAAGAAAAGAATTTATTGAAGTAATAGACTATCACATTAATGAGGCTTCAAATGATTCTAACAACATGTACTAAATGTGTCGCGTCAAATAAATGTCACACAATTAATAGTTTACTAGAGGTACAATAATAAGTTTTAGTCCTAATTAATCACATATAGAAATTAGTACAAATGTATTGTTGTCAAAAACTATCAACATATTAAAATGACATATTACTTATTATAAAAAATAATTGACCAAAAAATATCTTGATGAATTACGTACATATTTATGTGTATAAAGATATTTATCTCGATGCATTAATTATTGCTCAATGAATTAAGTTGAATATTTACTTCAATCCTTAACGCGGTAGTTATATTGTATTAATCAATCAAAATGATATTAAAAATGTATTTTTCGTGACAAAAAAAAAAAAAATCAACACCCTCAATTCTTTCTCATTAAAATAATGTAATTTTAATTTACATTAAAATATAATAAAGTGTGAAAATTATTATTATCTAAAACCCGTCACACCAATTTAACACTACAAAAAATATATTTTAATTTTTTTTTAATTTTTAATAATATTAACAATTAATATTTTAAAGATGTGTATCAGCCAATCGGCCACACACAATTAAAAAAACTAAATCCAACTCCAAAACATCGTAAATGCTATAGTGTCGTGTTACATATGACGCGTCACAATAGCCCCACCAATCGAACCATCAAAAATTAGGAAAAACTAGTTTAAAAATTCCTAGAATTGTGGGGTGTTTTTAAAATTCAAAAAAAAAGTAAAATTGAAAAAGGTAATGGGCGTTTACGTAATTGCGCATGAGGAGAGCGAGAGGCCACGCTCTATATAAAGGCTGCTTTCGATTTCTGCGAAGAAGAAACGTAAACGAAAACAAAAACAGAGAGAGAGAGAGAGAGAGAGAGAGTTGGATAGAGATCGAATTGCGATACTGGCTTCTTCGATTCTCGAACTCTTCGATTCTGGATCTCGATTCGACAATCAATGGTGGCGGTTATGAGTTGGTTCTCGGGGTTGCGTTGTTGCTCAGATCCCGCCCGCTTCGTTGCCGGCCTTTTCATATTCATTCTCGACCATTCCTTCTTCTTAATCTCCGATAATTTCTTGATTCCTATAAAACCCTAATCGCGCTTCCTCTCAATCTCGTCCGTTCGTTCGTTCGTTCGTTCGTTCGTTCGTTCGTTCGTTCTCCCATCGGCGTTCGCCAATCCGGTTTGATGGATCCCAAAGAGATGGTTTTCGATGCTGACGGTTAGTCCTTTCGATTCTTTGATCGATCTTGTCGGGATACGTGAAAAGATTGCTCATTGTATGGTTTTGATTAAGTTTTGTTTTTGCCCTTTTTTGGATTGATTCGATTAGAAAACTATGCAAGTTTTGTTCTTGATTGATTTTGATTTTTGATGTTGTTTTTAACTTGGAAATTAATGGATTTTGGGGGGTTTTTTGGAAATTAACAATTGGTTGGTCGGAGGGGCGTGGGACTCGAGGCATCGAGTTCGAGTCTTTTGAATGAAAAAAAATCAAACAAACAACACAATCAAAACAAAACAAAACAAAACAAAACTTAATGATTGTGTGGATTAGTCAGTGCGGTTGGGTTGGGGTTAGGTACCTAGTGAGTTTAGATTTGTTGGTGCGGTTAGCATTGGATATTGTGTGGGAAACCAAAAGAAAAACATTAATGGATTGGATTCCAACAAAATGGGTTGAGAGTGTGGATTATAGGGCCCGATAGTGTCGACTGTGGATTAGTCAGTGCGGTTGGCGTTGGGTTGGGTACCACGTGAGTGTGGATTAGTTGGTGCGGTTGGCGCCAGATACTGCGCTGGGAAACCAAAAGAAAAAAAAAAAAATTAATGGATTGGATTCCATTGACTACTTGTATTCCTATGGCTGAAGCTACTTGTTTGATATGGAATATAATTTGTGGGAGGTACTTTTAGGAATAAATATTCTTGCTTTAAAACTGTCAATTTCTATAAATACATGAATATAACTTGATGCTTATTTATTATTCGTTTGATGGGAATTAGTGGTAATAATATCGAAAGATGCTACTTTCTTCTCCAATAGATTTTGTTTTAAATAATTTGAAAGCATTTGTGCAGTGAAGGATAAACAATAGCTACGTAAATAATTTTTTTTATTGTTTAATCGATGTAGGCCTACAAATGCCCCAACTAGAAAACTTGACTCAATAGAAACTGTAGAAATTCGACGAGGTAGGGGCAGACCAAAGTTAACATGGGATGCATTAATTAAGAGAGATTTGAATGGTTTGCAAAGCTCACCAGCAATTGTACTTAATCGAGCACAATGGAAAAGTTTGATCCATGTAGCCGACCCCAGTTAATTTGGGACTGAGGCTATGTTGTTGTTGTTGTTGTTGTTTGATCCATGTAGCCGACCCTAATTAATCTGGTATCGAGGCTATGTTGTTGTATTTACAATTTGTGCTTTAAGTTTGAGCAGGATTTGAGAGCATTATCAACAGTTACCTAATCTGGTACCGAGGCTATGTTGTTGTATTTACAATTTGTGCTTTTAAGTTTGAGCAGGATTTGACAGCATTACTTTTTTCTAGGTGCATTTTTCTCACACATAGAGAGACAAAAATCTTCTTGTCCTTCAGTTATTGTTATTGGAGGAGGAATTTCGGGCATTGCTGCTGCTAGTGCTCTTCGTAATGCCTCGTTCAAGGTGATCCATTTGCTCTTATTTACACTAGGCTCTATTTGTTGTTTTTCACTTTTCATGCTTTTCTCATGCTCTTTCATGTACTATATATTAGGTGGTCTTATTGGAATCAAGGGATAGACTTGGCGGGCGTATTAATACTGACTATTCATTTGGTTGTCCTGTTGACATGGGCGCATCGTGGTATGCTTATGTTCTCCTATTTTGGAAATTTGGATTATGCTTATGGCTTACCTGTCTCTTGTCGCTCATCTTCACTCCTATCATATTATTCATTACATGTAATCAATAAGACTTAATTTATGCATGTCTAATTGTAGTGAATTTATGGTCATGCATTCAATCATTGATCTTGTTTTCTTTTATTCTGTATGGTGGCAATTCAGGCTTCATGGTGTATGCAATGAGAACTCTGTGGCCCCGCTTATTCGTTGCTTGGGACTCACTTTATATCGTACTAGTGGCGACAATTCTGTATTGTATGACCATGATTTAGAAAGGTAACTGAATACAATTTTTTTTTTTTTTTTTTCGATAACTTAAATCTGAAATCTGTTTCGTTATATCTACGATGGCACAGCTGTGTTGCTGTTTTTGGTTCTTTTATGTCCTCGATGGAACGATATTTGTTTTGGATCCCTATTATCGTAATTTTTCATATGAAAGTTGTTTCTATATATATATATATATTTATAAATGTTCTAATGTTGGTTGGTTCATCTCTATTCCTACAGAGTTGTTAGATGAATCAATCGCTAGATGTATTTCAACTTATTTCATTTTCACCTTTAAAATGCTGCTATAGGCAAAGGAGCACCCGTATTACCTTGTTAAACTCTTCAAGACATGCACGTTAGCCTCTGTTTGAGAATTGAAATCTTTCCTCTGAACTTGCCACAAAACATTTGTCAGATGGGAATGAATTTCTTTCAGTTTTTTCATCTCTTCTATTCCAATCAAATATTTCTAATCCGAACTTATTTTGATTCAAATGCAGCTATGCACTTTTTGATATGGATGGGCATCAAGTGCCTCAACAGCTTGTAATTGATGTGGGTGAGACATTCAAAAGAATACTGAAAGAGGTGCGAGTTTTGAAGTTTAGTAAATTTGATTTGATTTTACTATAGAAGGCGATGAGGGATAATTGGTTCAATTGTTGATTGCTACAGACTGAAAAAGTTAGAGATGAACACAGTGAAGACATGTCTGTTCTTGATGCTATTTCAATTGTTCTGAACCAAAACCCAGAACTAAGGTTAGTGGTTGTTTCAGATCAACTTGGAGCATTTCAAAATACTTCATTAGTTGCTTCGTTGTTTTAAATACAGGCTCCATTCATTTAACTAGCCTGATTTTCTTGTACTGTGGCAGACAAAGTGGACTTGCCCATGAAGTTTTGCAGTGGTACATATGCAGAATGGAAGCTTGGTTTGCCGCTGATGCTGACATGATATCACTAAAAAGCTGGGACCAGGCAAGAATAGTTTCATCTTTCATTTTTCTTCATTTGCATGTAACAACAAAAGGAGTTACAGACTTTATTTATGGAAAAATCCTTTAAACTCTTTTCTTTTCGTTTGTAATGGTAAATGGTTTGTGCTGAACTTTATTTCAAGGTTGGAGGTTTTTTTCGGTTTATATTGTATTGAACTTTGCACTTAATCGAGCACAATGGAAAAGTTTGATCCATGTAGCCGACCCCAGTTAATTTGGGACTGAGGCTATGTTGTTGTTGTTGTTGTATATTGTATTGAACTTTGTATCTTTCTGCAATATAGGAGCAAGTTCTTTCTGGTGGTCATGGACTCATGGTGCAAGGTTATGACCCCGTAATAAAGGCTTTAGCTAAAGATGTTGACGTACGCTTAAATCATAGGTGCGTCTCATCTTCCCTTTTTATTCACCTTGATTATTAAGTGTCACTGGCTTTTGAGTGAAAGGTGTGGGCAGTAGTAGTTCATGGATGTCATTATATAAGTTGTTTTATGTGTGCTAGTTTAAGGTAACATTTGGAATGTAGCCTCATAGAGTCATAGGTTGCCACATGTGAGCTGATATGCATGATTAGAGAACTGTTGATCATGCAATGCATTGTTTCTTGTGGTCTTGATTTTGTTTGTCACTTTTTTCATTAGCATACTGTTATTCCCGTTTATAGTAGATCAAAATTCTTTTGGAAATCTATCCTTTGGTAAGGATCACGAACTCCAATGAGATATTTACTACAAGATGAACAAGTAAGAAGTTGGAGATTGGAGATTTCTTTGGTGGTCTTCTTGTTATTTAAACTTGAGTTGACTTAATAAATGCCTATGTGCCTCTAAACGTTTAAAGATAGAATAAGTAATACTAAAGTTCAAAGAAAAATAGGAGCAACACCAATGGATGCAAAAATTAGGTAAGGGCGGTTATGGTGATTTAGACAAATCCAAAGACGAATTGCGAATACCCCGTTGGAGAACTAGATGAAATAGAAAGTGAAGAAACTCGACTATGTAGTGGTAGACCCAAGTTAACTTAGGATGCATTAATTAGGAAGCATAATAGAAAACACACTATCAATTGCATTGAATCGAGCAAAATAGAAAATATACATCCATATAACCGATCCCAACTAATTTGAGATTGAGGCTTTGTTGTTGGTAACTAATAATCATTAGTTTTGTTTGCATACACTCTTATTTTCTTCTTTTAGTAGTATACTATATCATCATGAAACATCTTTGAACTCAAGCACCTAGTCATATGTAGAACTATGGTATCTTATTGAAATTGGTGGCTTGCTGCAGTGATAGATTTTATGTATGAAATCCTCTTCTTTCTTTATTTTACATTATTAGATGTAAAAAGCAAATTTGAAAAAAAAAAAAAAAATGTTTCGTGATTTCAATTTTCAGGGTTACAAAGATTACCAATTGGTATAATAGAGTGACGGTCACTATTGAAGACGGTACAATTTTTTCTGCTGATGCTGCTATCGTCACTGTGCCCCTTGGTGTTCTGAAAGCTAATTTAATTGAATTTGAGCCTAAACTACCAAGCTGGAAGGTTGAAGCAATTTCTGACTTGGGTGTTGGGAACGAAAACAAGATTGCATTGCTATTTGACTCAGTATTTTGGCCAAATGTCGAGTTATTAGGCACTGTTGCGCCTACATCTTATTCGTGTGGTTATTTTCTCAATCTTCACAAGGCAACAGGCAACCCCGTCCTTGTGTATATGGCTGCTGGGAGATTTGCATTTGATATTGAAAAGTTATCTGATGAAGCTGCTGCTAACTTCGCAATGGCACAGCTGAAGAAAATGTTTCATAACGCAACCGAACCGGTAAGGAAATTTAGATTCCCTCAAACTGCTTTACATAATATGCTCTCATTATTTTCATTCTTATGGTTTTTTTTTCCGGTGGATTGCAAAATCAAGTTCTAGTTCCCTACATTGAATGTTCCTTGTTTTGCCGACAGATCAAGTATCTCGTATCACATTGGGGGACTGATCGTGACTCTCTTGGTTCTTACTCCTATGACGTCGTTGGTAATTCCGCTGATTTGTATGATAGGCTTCGCGCTCCGGTAAATAATCTCTTCTTTGGGGGCGAGGCTGTGAATATGGACCATGCCGGCTCCGTTCATGGTGCGTATAGTTCAGGAGTGTTGGCTGCAGAAGATTGTCGCCAGCACTTATCCGAGAAACTCGGTAATATGGAACTGTTCAAGTTTGTATCTTTAAGAGATGAAACTATGGAGTCTTTAGTTCCTCTTCAAATATCTAGGATGTGAGCCTTTAATGGCTAATTGGTTTGGCTTCACATCTTCTACTTTCTGGCGTAAAATCATGCCCTCTCATTTTAATAGGAACAGTTCAAACTGATTACTCAATATTGATGTAGAATCACTGCTGAAATGTTTATTTTGATTGATTTATTTGTTTACAAAGAAACCTCATGCATGCATGATGATGCCTTATACTCTAAATGCTACAAATGCAACTGTTGTACAACTTGAAACTAAACCATCTTGATTTGTACTCTTATGACATAAAAAGAAAGTAATGCATGCAACTTGAAATTAAACCATCATGAATCACTGTTTGGCAAGTTCAATATCTGCTTCATCTGAACCCCAACTAGTGTCCAACTTCTCTGCCTCTTCTTGTTGCTCCAATGTCTCATATAGAGGAGCATTCCTAGTCTCTGGCAACCAATACATCAAAATCCCACTGAGGATTGCAAGGAATCCAAACACAAGGAACGAAAACGACGGGCTCAATCGACCGACGACGACCAGAACAGGTGCGACGGCGGCGCCCAGCATCAAAGCTTGCCTCAGCAGAGACACTGCAATGTTCCTAGTGTTTGTAGGGAACAACTCCACACAGTATATATACATAACATCAAAGGCAGTTGACGCTGCCATGAATCCTACAGCCTCTGCACTCAACTGAGCCCAGCTTCCTCTAAGTTGGTTCTCCCCCGACAGGCTCTTCCCCCGAAAACGCCGCAGAGAAGACACGAAACCCCCGCTACATAAGCCGACCACGCGAGAAGCGTCCTTCGGTTCATGAAACTTAGGAGCACACTCCCTAGAAACACTGCTGGAATCTCCATTAGAGCATTCAATGCAACAGTGAAGTATAGGTTGAAGCTCAAGTTCTCCACATTCAATTGAATCCCATAGTACACAAACCCAACTCCAAAACCAGCAAACATCATCAAAAGCATCCGCCGCGCCGCCCAACTCGCCGACCATAAACTACCATACTCTCTTCCACCACTACTACTGCTACTACCCTTTGTGACCCCTGAATTGGGGACTGAAATGGACACATTGCTTGGTATTTTTTTCCCATTAAGCCTAGCCAACTTGTTCAAAACCTCCATAGCTTCTTTGGTTCTACCCTTCACAGCCAACCATCTAGGGGACTCAGACACAAAGGGTAGTACCAAAATAGAGTAAATCAAAGGGAGAACAGCTATGATTGTGTAAATGTGCCTCCAATGCCCTCTTAAAGGGTAGGCTATTAGGGGGAGTGATAGGAAACCAAATGTGAAGAAAAAAAACCCATATTGGCCTACTTGGCCTCTCCATTTTCGACCCACAACTTCTGTTGAGAGGACTAAGCAACATATGCCAATGCCTGACCTTGCAAAGCCATTTGAGAAGCGAAGGAAGGAGTAGACCCATATGTTGGGAGAGAGTGATGTGAGGAATGAAGTGAGAGATGCTGAGAGGCATGAAATTAGGACTGTTTTCTTTCTTCCTAAGTATAGGTCAGCCACTCGGCCATACACCATTGATCCTGCATGCATGTGACACCAACACCAATAAAAAAATCAAGTTCATCATTAACTAGTTGTATGTATATATATAGTGTCATTGATTTAGTGATTTTAATGACAGTAAAAAAATAAATAAGAGAAGGGTGGTTGCGGTAGTTTAGACGCATGTAAAAATCGTGAGTTAGAAACTTAAGATTTCGAAAATATATGTAGTGTCACAAGAACTTGATGAGGTGCATATTGATTATAAGACTATTTTCCATTAATTTGAAGAGACCACCAATTATAATTATATATATTCATCGAAACTCATTGGGTACTGGACTAATTTGGGCCTGAGCTGCATAGGATTGAAAAGGTGATAATAATCATAAAAGAATTAAAAATTTGCTAAATTACATCATTAAGTTTAGTGTAGCTTAAATTTAATAGAAACGTTGAATTTATGTAGCAAACCAAGTTAATGAATATAGTTATGTTAGATTTAGAGTTTGATTTATGCACTCAATTTCAACTAACTAATTAATTTAGGAGTAAAGAGTTTCTTTTCTATAAGAAAATATTTTTTTTTTTTTTCTGTTTGAAAGAACACGCGAAAGAAACACGTGAGAAGTGATATCGACCATTACCTTGATAAAGTGATTGCGTCATATTGCTAATTATTTACTTGAGCCTTTAAAGTCATATATTTTACAAGATTAATTTTGGACACCACACTAACGAAATAACAAAAAAAAAAGAACACGTGGCAAAACACAAAACGTGGTGCAGCAAGACCAAAGTGGTGTGCATGCACTGTAACACACGGGCAGAGCTCCTTTGCAAGATCTGTCAAGCACGCATCCCGATAAAACCCAAAAAAATGAAATTCTTACGAAATGACCAAAATACCCTCAAACCAAGAAACCAATTCCACACATACCGAACAGCGAGCCGATGAAAAACAGGCAAGCCGGCAAGCCAGCCAAAAACTTTCGGTCACAAACGAGCCCCCACTCGGCGACGGTCGAGCCGCGGCTCCCGCCGGTCCACTCCCAGCTCCCCGGTTTAGCCCCACAAATCGAACCGGGCCCGGTCGGACCGGCACCGGTACTACACCAAGTACCACCACCTTTGCATGCCCAAGTAGGCTGGGCGTCCGTAAAAATTGTGACCAAAGTGTTTTGGGAGTCAAAGGTCCAAGCTAGGGAGACCAAGAACACGTGCAAGAGCTGAGAGAAGCCGAAGGACCCCACGTGATCTTCGATCACCTCATCCACGGTCAGCCTCGTAATCAACGGTGGAGATGAAGAGTTGTTGTTGGTGGTGGTGGTGGTACTGGTGTGGTCGTCATGATCGTCGATCACGAGGACTGCTCTCTCTTCTTGATTATGATCCATATTGAAGGTGGAGTGGAGTGCTTTGTGTGAAGTGTTATTGGGGTGTATTTATACGTAGAGAGAGAGAGAGAGAATGTTGAGAATGTTGTGTTGGGTACATGCGTTCTCCATTGTGTTGATGCCTGGTGGGTGGGACCCGCTTTTCGAGATTGTTATGGTGACACTTTACATCACGTCATAAAGCCACACACCGAAAAGACAGATTGGTTCACGAAAGCTTATTTACGTGCGCCTTGATATGAACGTACACATTTCACGATGCACAACATACGGGGTCGAGCTTACATGAAATGCTCTTGTTAGTTAAGGTGTCTTGTGGTGCGATATTGTCGTTATTATAGTATTTACTTAGGGTTTTCTAATGTGATAGCTCATATTGCGTTGTCCTTAATCAGTGTCTCAAGTTGTTGTGTTGGGTATAATGTAGTTAAAACCCACTTTGAATTAAAGAGAACTTTTGATGCCACCTAGCTAGTGAGCCTATCTGACTTAAGGTCATATTAATCAGGATTCATTACGCTTTGGATATCAGGTCGCTTACATCAAGAAAAAAAAAGGTTGTCGTAGGATAGTCGCACGTAATCTTTTCTAAATTTTAAATTAAAAAAAAAAAAAACTTTAAAATTCAAAGAAGTTTTTCACCCTAATTAATAGATCTATACCCTATACCCTTCCTCGAGTCTAGAATTAATCTCGCAAAACTTCAGATACTTTAGATTTTCAACTCTACTATTGTATAAAAAAATATGAATAAATAGGGTGAATACACCATAGGGTATTAATTGAGTGTACATTGAGATGCGAGACGCGTGCATCTCGAGGCACCATCTAACGAATACAATGCAAAAGTGAGTTAGCTACACAACTTTTCCTTATAAAGGCAATTAGGCGAACGGGTGGTTTTTGGCAAGCCTTCTTTTGCGGATCGTCAAGGCAACAACATGGAGGAGTTGGGGAAGCACTGGCGTTTCCCCCAACTTCACCTTTTTTTTTTTTTTGCGAGTGTTTCTTACATGTGGTATAACATAATTATTCAAGTTCATTAAATTTGTTACATATGTATGTGAGTGCTTTTTGCAAGGGTTTTGGTGCATGGGCATCAAGTGGCACGTCCTCTCTGCATTTTTCGAATCATGACAAGATTCAAAATAGCTTAATTGGGTACGTTAATGTCCATTAATGTAATTAATATTGTTGTTCGATCTTAATTATAAAGATGTGTACATATGGAGATGGCAAAAGAGGCATCTTAACTATCGGTATACATGTAGGGAGTTACCACTTTTATATATATATATAAAAAATGGTTTAATACAAGACCAGACATATAATCAAGTATATTGATTCGTTAATCCTATTTATTTAAACAAATTGTCATTAGTTTGGTTGTAAATGCGAAATTGAAACAGGTTTGAAAATCAGGGACTGCTCTCTACAACTTTGAAACTTAATTATGACAATACACAAAACTACTAGAACCACAAAACGAATAACAAAATTTCCCAACAAATGAGAAGAAAACTTAAAACTTTCCAACGAGGAGAAGACAAATCAAAGACTTCCAATTGGGAAGAAAATTAACTATAGACAAAGTTCAATCTAGCGGCCGACAAATCCTCGCAACACCGTTGATAATGATGCACCGCAATGAAGATGAACCAATCTCCATAAATTTGATTACATTTGTTGGTTATTCTACAAATAAAATGCAAAAGGGATTTGATTGGAACAACTGTTGATCGATCATCATCTTCGATCGGCGATGGTTCAAGAACAAAAATCACAAAAGTAAATCAAGAAGAAGAATTTTAGGGACCTAGCTATATATATAGTAATTTTGCAAGGGTAGTGCCTAGCAAATATATCATATGAGTAAGTAGATTTATTGATTTTGCAATAGAGCTCAAATATATACATATGTCATGAGAACTATATATCTCACCATTGGATTACTATGAAATTTCAATCTAATGGTGATTGATGTATATATGCATTTAATACAAAACACATTAAATGCGTAATAAATGTTATATAATTGAGTTCCATGATAGAAACACCCATATGCATTTCTTAAAACTAATTATGTTAGAGTGCAACTATGTGCACCCCGCACAATGATCATGGCACCTAGCCAAAATGTATTAAAAATTAAGGTAAGAAGGAAATGTCAAAAATGCCTTCCTAATCCAACCGATTCACTCGTGTACCCAAACCTCTTCATTCTCGCGCACCCCATCTTCAATCCTCCAAATTTTTCACAAATGCAATCGATCCCTATAACCATGCAAATATGCGGAGTTGAATGAACTCAGTTGACCGATTTTTTAGGAGACAATAATGTAAGTTTGTATTGTAGAGTTTTTTAGATTCGCTGTGTTTGCATTACTGTTAACGTATAATGGGTGAAGAAAATGAGTGGAAGGCGGACATAGAACAAGATAAAGTTTGTTTTCTTGATTTTTCGATATTTTTTTCATTTTTCAAACTGTACATGGGACACTAAGTGATCGGCCAAACATGATCGAGACACTACATAGGGTCTGAATTATATCTAGCCGACACTCTTGCACGAGTCTCAGACTAAAGCAACCGAAATCATATGTATGTATTATGTGATACTATTCACAATCATTGAGTACCGAGACTTGAAAAATGGTTTCGAACATGTGCAACCGAGACTTCATGCTATTTTTCAAACCTGTGGGGCTGAGACAATTAGGGTGCCTTGAGAAACAATCGGGGTGCCTTGATCATCGAGGGTGAGGTACATGTTTTTTAACCAATGGGTAATTTAGAAAACTTGACGGGGTACCTTGAGAAATTGATTGGGTGCCCTTATCATCGGGGTGCCTTGAGAAACAGCTGGGGTGCACATAGCCGCACTCAAAGTTAAAATATAAATGAAGTGCAAACCAATGGCCCACCACGTTCCCAAACCTTCTCATTTAATCAATGTATATATATGGGGGAAGAATTACCACCTACATTCAAATCATTTGTGTTACAACTTCTAACTGATTCAGTGCGTTTCAACTTCTAAAAACAGTGTTCCTCAAAAAAAAAAAAAGTAGAAAATAAAACCAACAAGTGAATGGCTCATTGGTTTCCACTAATTTAATCGGTACATAGGGTTAATTAGGTAGGTAAAAATTATGGAGTTCGAACCTCTCACTAGGTGGCAAGTTGTTGTTTTATTTTTATCAAAAAAAAAAAACAAAATGAATAAAGTTATATAATTAACCATACACAATTAAGCTAGCTAGCTACTATGGCACATAATTCCAAGGTTTAATTCTTTTTCGTCTCCATAACTAAAAATAGCTATTTAAGATCTAAATTTGGAGGTTGTGATTTTAAAGGTTTTTTCATCTCCAACGTTTTTGATCAATTTTAAGCAAGTAAACTGAAGAATTGTTGGTACTAATTAAGTTTGATGAGAACTATATATTTTTATTTCGTAACTTAGATTCACGTTCATTTCAGTTCTTCTTGTCGAGTAATAAAAATCTTCACCGACCCGTACATATTTTTATCCACAAAAATGGAATTAATAATATTCTTGATCACTACAAAAATGTACCAAAATAGCGACGAGCTATTTTTTTAGCAACAGGTGTCGTGTCAGATATTAGCGACAGGAACCCATCGCTATTATGACACATGAATCTGGTCAACAAATATTTTCTGTCACGTCACCCATATTAGCAACGGCTTCTTGTTGCTAATCCTTTCGCCATTCGTGACACGTGGCCTCATTCAAAGCCACGTCACACGGGATTAGCAACGGGAAGCCGTCGCTATTCCCTTTGTTATTTGGGTATAAAGTTTTTTTTTTTTTTAAAAATCATTTTGTTTTGAAAATAAATAATTATTATATTTACTAAATTATTAAGTTTAATAATAATTTAATAATTATATAATAATTATTATTAATTATTAAATTTGTAATAAAAAACATTTAAATATTACTTTTAATAAATTAATAATTAATTTAATAAATATTAAATTGGTTTTGTTTATTTGAAAAACATTGTGGAACAATTTTAACTATTTTTTATTATTAAAATTAATACCAAAATATTTTTTTATTTTAAAATATTATCAAAAATTGTAAAAAAATATAAAATTATTTTCTTTGTGAAAAAATAATTTTTTTGAAGGTTCGTCTCATAAATAAATCTAAACAAATTAAATAAAACAATTAAAATGAATAAAAAACTAAATGAAATATATATAACAAAAGAAGTACATGTATATGGAAAATGTACAGTGATAAAAACACTACGAAATATGAAAAAAACTATAAAGTCTAAAGTCTAAACAAATCTATACATCGGACTCAATCATCGAGATCGTGGTCGGTCACCGAGTCATCATCATCAGCATCTCCTAGAGGTGTGAATGAAATCCCCAATCTGTCCATCAGAGCCTACTCTCATGCGACGTAACTGTCCCTGCACCACTCGCAACTCCTCACGGTCTAAGGTGTTATCTTGCATAACCCGTTGAAGATTTGTCTGCATCTCCTTAATGTCGTTCCTCAACTACTCAATAAGCTCATCATGAGCAGAAATAGGCCGAGAAGATCTAGATCCAGCTCCAACATGTCTACGCCTCGACCCCGATGGTGTCCATCCTAATCCATATGTCAGTATTTTGTCGTCACGCTCCACGACGAACAAATATAACTCGCTCGCATCTATTGGCATGTCAGGTTGCGAATATGTGAGCTCGATGCGTCTGTTGCGTATCGCCGTATGAAATAAAAGTTTCAACATTCACAAATAATTTATATAAGTCATTGATACCTATCATTAATTAACTAAACAATTACTACAAAACTATTTTCTTACGACAATCCTCTCTACTCTCCCATCCAGAAAAGTGACTCCGTCATGATCTTTGGTGTGGAAATATAAGCATAACTCCAAAGCAGTCGGGGGTCGACCTAATTTCTCCTCCTACAAAATATATGTTATGTTTAATTAAGATTAAGTAATATTATATTTGTATATGAATTTATTGTAGCACAACAATACCTGTATCGGGTCCCCCTGTCTCTGTTCTCCTATTCTTGCCTACTCGCTCATATTTCTTTTTGAAGTCGAGGGTTGGTCGCATCTTCTTGTAATGGTCGAAGATCTCGGTAGATATATGACCCGACTTCTTATCCTTGGAGCACATCTTGTTAATGAAGTCGGAGTAACGCGTAACAATCTGCCTATCACACGCCTATTTGATAGCAGCATCATCCAATGGATCTCAATCAAAAGAAAGCAATGTACAAAAATAATGTAATTTAGTTTATATATTCTAATTTGTAAAAGAAACAATTTTGGGTAAAGAGTTGTTACCTTCCACTGATTCCGATATACATCTTGGATGTGCTGGGGAACATGCTCCTATGGGTAGCTATCCTTATGCAAGGAGTATTAATAAGCCCTCGTCATCTCTCGTGCAGCTCTATCTGATGGGTGCAACTTTCGTCCACTAAATTAAAAATTTATGTTAAATCTTATTTTCGTCGATTAACTAAACGCATTTGAGTTATGACTAAATTACGTATACATAATATATATCATCCATGACAACAAAAAATATTCGCCCCCTGATTGCGTAGAAGTTGTGTTTTTAAGTGCTCTAGCGGCCTGAACACTTCGTCGTCGTCCACGTGAGGCTGTGTCGATGGACGGGTCGCAATAAGGATGTGGTATAAAACTCGGCGACTCTGAGGCATGTAAATCATATGGGCCTAGTCGTTCGGTCGTCTGCTGGTCGGGCCGATGCGACGGAGATGCATGTTGATCCCCCCGATGAAAAAGTATGCCCGCAGTATGGCCGCGTGCTAACGTGACCCTCGATCAGAGGTGTCGGTAACAAAGATATGAGTGTATAGCACATCGTCATGGAGGCCTGGTGGCAAATACAGATGGCAAAGGTTTGCCGTACGCTGAAGAGGGAGATGGATAAGAGGGGGTATTTAATGGAAGAAGGGGGCCTGCTGAGAGGGTGGGAATGGGTACAGATGATATAACGGGGCCTATAGAGGGTGATGCTACTGAGGATACTGATGTTGGGGATGTTGCCCCTAACTGGACTCTAAAGCAACATTGTGAAAAAATTGGAAGTCTGATCGATCCGAATGGCGAGATCGGCTATCTCTGCTGCCACCAGACCGTCCACCTAAACGATCTGAATATTTAGGAGTGTTTCATGCAAAAGTCGTAGATTCGCAACATTTAAATTTCTAGCTATCAAATCTCTATAGAAAATGTTAAACTCGTTAATTACAATCCAAATGTCATCCTCTAAGAGATCCCGAAATGCAATCGGCAGCAATCATTGCATGAATACATGGCAATCATGGCTTTTCATTCGAAAAATATTCAACTTCTTAGAGTTTACACAACATCCGATATTAGATGTGAAACCATCAGGCAAACGCAATTCCTTAATCTACTTGCACAACACTTGTTATCTCTGCTTTTCAAAGACGTATCATCTTTTTGGATATTTCTTAAATGTAGTTCAAGCTGATAACAAATCTGTAACGGCTTGAATATAACTCGCTGTTATTTATGGCATGTTTGCAGACGTGGTAGACAGCTTAGACGCTCGTGGGACCCGCAGTTAGGCTTGTGCACGTTTGAAGTTAGGTAAATAGTATTGTTATGTATTGAATTGTTTAAATTGTGATGTTTATATGGAAATAATGTATATGGCATCGCAATGTGTGATATTATATTTCATTTGACGTGCAAGACTATGTGTTACGTACTCGCCTCGATATGTGTGTCGAGTAGTTTAACCGACTTCACACTAAGCCGGGGGAAAGGATACACACAAAATGAATAAAAACTGGGTAAATAATTAATTTGGAAGGGTTTTGGTGGATCAACTGTGGTGATTTGTGGAGCTTGGAGTGGGAAAACATAAAATACAATGTGAGAATCACAACCATCACACCTTTCTCTATCTTTTGATCTTAGTTTTAGAGGTTTTGGTAAAGATTTGGAGGTTGTTGAGTTGTTGTTTAGATGGATTTAAAGTGTTTTGAGGTGTTGTTGTTGGTGTTGTGGCTGTTGTTGAGTTGTTGGGTGAGAAGAAAACTTAGAAATTTTAGCAGTTTTACTGTCCAAAACGCGATTAGTGCGCTAATCACAAAATCTAGCGCGCTAATGTTCGTCTGGGTTAGTAACATATAACTATCTGGGCATTTAGCGCGCTAATACCCAGACCTAACGCGCTAATAGACCCCAGTTTTGACATAATCGATGTGAAATGACTTAACACACATACAAATGACTAAATATCACTTATACATGGAAATAGGCCACTATGTGCTACAATTTGGGATATCTGAGACTAGGCGGAGCCGAACCGGGGGTTAGTGACGGTACAGGAGTGCGGTGTGAGGTGTGTAGTATCCCAACTGAAATTACTTGAGCAGTATTTACTTTTATTTTTGAATTAATTTCCTGTCTTTTAATACTATATTCCTGGTATGTGTATAATGGACGGACGTTGAGCCTCTCCCTCCGTGCCATTTCTGTGTGTACGTCCACTAGGCCATAACACGTGTGTCATCTCGGTGAATAGGGCTACCCGAGAGAGTGACGAGCACGTGTGGGTGCGTTGTAGGTTCCATGTCGACCACTTAGCGGATCCAAATACTGGCCTTGCTTGAGTGCTACTCGCCGATGGTAGTCTGTTGTGAGTCCGAAGTATGGCGCTAGTCTGACTCTAGGGGCTAGGAATATACACTTTGAGCTTTTACTATTACATTTGCATGCGATAAGCATAGTTGCCTGTATTTTATTTCCGCATGTTTATTTAATAGTTTTGTTTCAATTTCAGTACTTACTTTCCGTATTGCTCACTTAATTTCTTTGGGTATACTCACTCTGTACTCGTCATCTGTCTTTTTGTGATGGTTTGAGTGCAGATCCTAGTACGAGTCGTTTGTATCATTCATACAATAAGGGCAAACTGTCCTCTTGTGCGTGCTCCATCCCGACAACATGTTGTAGGCTATGATGTCGCTCACAGTCCACATAAATGTGGCGCACATTTGAAAGTTCGTCTTAGTCGATACATCGTAAGTAAGAACTCCGACATACCACAAATCCTGCAATTTTTTCACCAACGTTTGGGAAACATGTCAATTTTTTGTGACGAATTGGTCGGTCCAAGTACGATCATTGTTAAGAATATTACTTTTTTCTTTATACATGTCGACGGAGGCAAGTTGTATGGGGTTAAAATCATCGGCTACGAGGAGTACAGTTTTTCGATCATTTCGAAAGGTTGGAACCTATTAATGCATAACCCAAGTCAAACGTTACGAACCTCCAAGCTGAAGCTAGGGTTCATTTGATTGAAATAGTTCCATGCAATGGAATCATAGCAATGTTGCATACGATCCTCATCTCTAACGTGTTCCGTCGTGTCATCGCATGTGTTTCGCCGTAGCTTTCGACGCGAACAAACGTTGTAAACGAGGGCTAAAGGAAAGTAAAGCATTGTCTTATGCGGCGTTTGTTGGAGTTGAACCTAACTTCCCCTCAAAATTTGCAGGACATAAAGTCGGAATCGGACCCCAATAAAGCATGCATAATCTGGGACAACGATCGATTTGTTCATAATGCAGATCCAACCAGGCATTAAACCTTTACATTTGTAAAAGTTTTATACCAAACAGTTGTCTTCAGGCAACATGTATTTACGGACCTACAAGATTTCATCGAATGCTTGCTCAGAAATGTGATGATTCGACTTTATCGTAATCTTCTAGCAACCCGACCAAAGCGATTGATTCGTTACGCCAATCATTTCGAATAAATTTTTTCGCTTTAGGGTTATGCTCCTCCTCACAGCTCCAATTGAAACTCGACCTCGCGTGGGCGTGTATCATTTGATTATATGACATCGGATATTCATCCATTGGATCATCATATTCATCGTCCATATCGTTTAATAATTCTTCCTCCCCATGCTCGGTCCAACAATAATAATCGGGATCAAATCCTCAACTCACCAGATGAAGCTCTACTGTGTTTACATCGTTATATTTCTCGTTGCGACATTTTTGGCAAGGACATCGAATTTTCGCTTCGTTAGAAAAGTAGTGTAGTGTTGCATGACAAATTTAATGAACTCCTTCATGCCACCACACAAAATCCAATCGAGTGTAACCGCCTTAAATGCGGTTGTATATCCAATCTCGAGACACAGACATCTTGAAATACTTAAACAACCCTACTTAATTAAACAAACCTACACACTAATAACTATATACATTTTAGTCAAATGTTAATCGTGATTAGTCGAATTGGTTGCATTTGCACATACTTTGCGTCATATATGTTATACTGTTTAGTCGAATGTTAACCGTAATTAGTCGAATTGATAACAATATACTTCGCGTAGCATTATTATATATTATAGCTATCATAATTATGAAATTTAAGTAATTTATTTTGTTTCAATTTATTTTGCCATAAATTTATTTGGCTTAATTATGTTTTTTTCTTTATTATATATATGGTAAATACTATGTTTTCTATTCATTAAAGTTTTAAAGTAAATTAATATAATTGTACACATAATATAAATTATTATAATTCTCTTTCAATATATATGTAGTGTAATTATTAATTTTAAGTAGTTTTCTTTTACAAATATATAGTATAAGTTCTATATATAATATAATACGTATATCCATATAGTGTATATATATCTAAAAAAATTACTAAATGTTACTTGTTTTACTTTGTTTCTATTTCTTTTGCTTAAATATGTTTCTTTTCAATATATATATATATATATCTATCATATATATAAAAGCACGAATCACAAATTTTTGAGTGGTAATGAAATTTACCTATTTGCCCATACTTTTTTTTTTATTTCCAAATCAACATTTTCTTTTATATCCAAATCAAATTCTAACTCCTTACCAATCAACTACACGTTTTTTTTTTCTTTATGTCCAAATCAATCATGAACTCATTCTCATCAATCCAATACACTTTTTTTTGAAGAAGTAATGTCCTATCATGGCTAGCTTGTTTTTTCATTCACATCTTATCTCAATCACATTAGAAAATATTGATAAGTTAAAAAATGTACTTGTATTTCTAATTTTTAAATTTTAATTACAATTTTAAATTTTGTTAATAAATTCTTAAAAAATAATTCCCGCGAGCGAAGCGAGCGGGGGAATCGCACGTCTTAAAACTAGTATATATATATATATATATATATATTAAGCACAATTTTTTCATTAATTAAAGTTTTAAACTACATTAATATAATTATACATATAGTATAAATTAATATATTCTTCTTTCAATGTAATAATTGTACATATAGTATAAATTATTATTTTTTAAATAGTTTTCTTTTATAAATATATAGCAGAAGTTCTATATATAGTATAATTTGTACATCCATAATAAGTGCTTCAATTTGTTTTAAAATTTTTGGTTTAATTTAGTTTTTTTCATTACATATAGTATAATTAAGTTATATATATTATATATTTTCTTCTATCAATTATATATTTCATAACTAATTTTAAAGTGTTTTAAACACAAAACACACACACATATAATATAATATATTATATTAGTCCTTTATTTTTTATCCTAATTGAAATGTAATTTGTCTATTTAATTTTTTCATTAAATAAGATTTTATTAGCAAAATGTATATTACTCTATACCAGTAAGCGAGCACTTGTTTCACATGTCGGCACAATTATAGGTGTGTTCAGTTGGGAAATAATTAATCTTAATATTAGTGATTCGTGAATATGGAGCATTGAATAGTGAAATGGTACGTGATTTTTGACAATGATTTGAGGATCATCATATAACGAGTCCAATTTAATTGAGAGTCAAATTTAATAAAGATCATGTTGATAATTAAAATGCTTAATTAGTTTCAAGCAACCTCAACTTTTTAAACTTATCCTGATTTTTATTGTTGTGCATGTAATCAAAGACCCAACTATCATAACAAATTAAATAAGAATTAAAGGCTAGCAATTAAGCCCAACTTATATCTAAAATATCAAAAGCAAGTTATAAAACCTAAACCCCAAAAAATGTTGGGTCCAAAAATAATAAAAATATTTATAAAATGTATTAGTACATCATCAGAGTAATTTTCGTGAATGTGTATATCTTTATGTAGGACATTAAGTCCCACTCAACTTTACATTTTTACAAAAAAAATGATCAACTTTATATGAATCTTAAAAATACATATACCTATAGTAAATGATGACTTTTCATTTGGTCTTTACCTCTTTTGAACTGTGGATATTTTATTTTTTATTTTTATCTTTTTCAAATAATAGATTTCCTCAAAGTTATTTTAAAATGTTTTGCTACAGCAATTAAAAGTTATTACAATAATTAAATAAGGAGTGACAAAAAAAGGAGTGACTTGAAGTTTGGATTCAAGTATGTTTATACAAAAAAAAACATGAAGCAGAAGTGACTTGATCATATGTTTCAATTAAATGTGCTCTTAAGGACATGAAATTCCATTTTGTATTAATTGATGCAATTAAATTTAAAAAAAATACTTTGCATATCAATCGAATTTTAAAAGGAATGTCATTTGATATTAAGAAGTAAAAATTCCAAGGAATTGAACTAAGTTTATATACATCCTAAAATATGTAAAATAATATTATATATGGGTTCTTCATTTGATGTCAGCATTCAAAGAACGTATGCCTTTGAAGAATCAATAGATAATTTCTAAAGAGGCAATATACCCAAAGGAAAATGCTAATGTAATGTTTCATCTACATGCAAGTGTTTGCGGACCATCCGATGTGCACTCGCATCTGGAGGCACCACATCGAAGATGTGCAACCACATGCGTGTAGATGGGGCGTGTTTCCACTCCAATGACTCCACCAACCATGGTGTCACCTCTTCTCGACTCCACCAACCAAATTTGCTTGATCTCCACCGCGCGCCATGCACTTACCCACTTTTAAGTCGGATCTTCTATGATCTTTCACGACCACATTAAATGGGAGCCTATAAAGTCATTATCCGACTATCCTTCACTAATGATTACTGTCTATATCTCCAATCTTACAAAAAAGACATATAATAGCAGTTAATTAGATTAAATTCTTTCGAAAAGTAACAAAAGCAACATGAAAAAGAGGATGAGATTTTTGGTTCATGAAAGATGAATAATTACAGTGATTAGAGACATACTAAATATACTTAATGGAGTTCTCTCTGAAAGCAAGGAATTAGTAGACTTACTGAATGAACACATGGAATATAATAAGATAATGAAATGATTTGTTGCAGATACTGTAACGGCCCGGACCTCTTAGAGGAAACCCCGTGCACGTCGAAGCTACCCAGCTGTGGCCCTCTTAGAGGTTATGGATTAAATCCCTCCACAGTAACCCTGGGCATTCTCCCCTCCCACAACTCGAACCCGAGCCCCTAGAGACACAAGTACTTAAGCTCATGGAGTTGTGTACCATTGAGCTGCTTACCTCCCTCACCTCCCACGGTTCGAACCCGCGCCCTTGAGGGATAAAGGCGTGGGCTCATCGAGCCGTGTACCAATTGAGTTAAGCTAGCTCAATTGGTACACGGCTCCATGAGCCTACGCCTTTATCCCTCGAGGGCGCGGGTTCGAACCGTGGGAGGTGAAGGAAGTATGGAGTTTCCTCTAAGAGGTCCATACTCTGGGGGTTCGGGGGATTCCTCCTCGAGGCCCGTGTGCCCCAACATAAAGGTGCCTCTTTTTGTAACGGCCCGGTTGGCGCAGTGGTACCCAACTCGATGGGCTCACGTACTTATGTCGCCAGGGGCGCGAGTTCGAGTTGGGGGAGGGGCGGATATCCAGGGGTTTCCTCCCAGAGGTCCTGCGATAGCCTTGGCGTGTACCGGGGTTTCCTCTAAGAGGTCTGGGCCGTTACAGATACCATATATGGTGCATCTCAAAATCAATTTTCTCCTACCATGCCAATTTCTTTCATTGAAACAATTAAATCAACCTCCAATTTCTACTTTTAATAGATTGAAAATGTGAATGATTAGCGATTTATTAGCCGTGGTTTTTTCGATTTTTTGATTGGTAGTTGAAACTGTTTTGGGTTTAAAGAACTCCAACGTGAGAAAGAGAGGGAGAGTGAAAAGATGAACTTAGATAGCGAGAAAATAGGAGTGGGAGAAACTGATTTGGTAACTAATTCCAAATCGCTAATTTTTAGGATCTTTGCCGAATTTTTTTTTGTTTCGAATTGAAAAATGTTTTCCTTCGATGCCTCTGTGAATAAACTACAATTACAATTACATAAGTGATCTATGAATAAACTACAAACGAAACCCTCCAAATCCTACGTTTATAAGAAAACGCCTACTAATAGGGGCACTTTTGGAAACTAATTAGATTTTTTGGCACATTTAACTTCAAAACTGCCTATTAATTTGGAGTTAACAATCAAATTACCCATTTATCCCGAATTTGAACTATTTGTATCAAAGCAATTAGGGGTTGTTGGAAGTTTTAGAAAAAGGTTTCACGGTTAATTTTTTAAGTTTGGTATAGATCAAATAATACATACCTAAATACACCTGAGAATGGGGCATCCAAAGAGTTAGCGGGACAGAGAGAGAGCTCGAGAAGGCGTCGGCTGAAATCGAGGGCCGAGGAGCCCGAATGGGGGAGAGAGAGAGAGAGAGAGAGAGAGAGAGAGAGAGAGAGAGAGAGAGAGAGAGAGAATGAAGAGAGAGAACGAAAATGGAGAGAAGAGGGAAAACCCTCATTTTCCCCCAAATATGGCGACGGGAATTAGCGACAGGTTTACCTCGTCGCTAATTTCAACGTGGCCAGTATAAACCACGGCCACATAGCAGGGCAACCTGCCATGATGGCTGAATTTGGGCGATTTTTCCGTCCAAGATTAGCGACGGGTTAGTGGATGAGGACCGTCGCTAACCCTATCGCTAATCCATTCAATGAGTCAGCGAACGACCCCCTCGCTAATCCGTCACCTTTTAGCGACATGACATAATCCGTCACTATTCTATTCATATTTTTGTAGTGATGGTTCAATAAAAGACTTAATTAATAGTAAAAAAATAAGCATCCTATCTATAAAGGATAAACTTGATTGACAAATACTTATCATCGGCCTTGCTATAAATATTTCAAAAAAAAAGAAAAAATTGTTCAATGCTTGCAAGGTAAATTTGTAGACATACAACAACAAAAACAACAACAACAACAACAACAACAAATCATCAAGCCCCCATAATTAATAATTATATACAGGCATCAACGTTTTGATGGGTACGTTGTCTTTTTAAAGTACTTGCCACTCAAGGCAATTACGTGTTATGAATGCCTGCCTTACATTAGTAAGTGCTCTTTGATGACGTGTTGTTTATACAAGAACAGCACCCTCAATTATCATCAATAGATAATTGTTTATTCATATATATTAGGGGACAATATATAATTTAATTTCTAAATTAAATAGAATTAATTTTTGATACTGCAACATATACTGATTCTATCTAATTTAGCTGTTCATTAACAAGGATTTAATCTCAACTTAGCTTTCTATATATGGATATCAAGATTTTTGCACTTCAATCGACTTAATACTGTACCTTTAATTATAATCCTAGTGTTAATTAGTCTTATGTTGATCCAGCGTGTTATTATATAATCATTTAAACATGAAACTTTAATTGCAACATTAATGTTACATGTTATATACTCTCTCCTTCCAAAAAATATAAGTCGTTTTAACTAAAGTTCCATTTCAAAAAGGATAGTGCTAGATGGACTCAAAAAGTTCGGACTCAACAACTAAAAAGACGTAAAAGACCCTTAATTCAAATTCATTATTGGTGTTTGGGGTAGAGGATAATTATGTCTTTTATTTAGATAGATATCTTAAATTATTAATAAAAAAGTCTTTGAGTCCGAATTCAAAGAGTCCAAACAGATTTTTTGTTTCAAAAATATAAGTCAGTTTTATGAATTTAAGAGGGCATTTATCCCTATTAAACCTATTTTACCCCTTATTTAATCAAGTACTTACACTTTTTTATGAATTCAAGAGGGCATTTATACCTATTAATTAATTGTTACACTATGATTATATATTGAACAAAGTGAATATTACAATCTTTATTGCATGATGATGAAGTTCTTCTTTTGTGGTTAAAATTATTGAACAATCCAACTACATAAATTTAATATATATTATTTTGACTTTGTGTCCTTATAGTAGGGTTCGACTACATGTACTCAAATATAAGTGGTTTGCATACGTTGCAACAGCAAGAGAAACATCTATATACATTCATCACCATTTGCAACAAATTAAGACTTCATTGCACCAACATAATTTAATGTTTACACCCACTAGCTTTGCAATTTTTGATCATGCCATGTAACTAGTGACTCTGATCCCATTTTAGCCAATAATGTAAGTCCAAAATAATATTTGTAATGACTGGCATATCAATTAATTAGTTTATTAATTTTTCATGGCTATCGATAATTAAGAAATTAAAGGATTAAGTAAAGGATTTGGAAAACACGACATTACCCATAAAGTATAAAAAATCAAACGTAATGAAAGAGTTTGATCCATGTAGCCGACCTCAACACCAATCAATTAGGTGGTCTAATGGTTTGGTATCGTGTTTGGAGTAAAAAGTTATGAGTATAAATCTTGGTGGATACAATTGTTTCTTTCTTATCAAAAAAAAAAAAAAAATGTAGCCGGCCTCAACTCTTTTTTTTTTTTTTTTTTTTTTTTTTTTTTTTTTATTCAACCATACTTTCAAATTAAGGCTAAGATGTTGTATCTGTTAGGAAATGTTTTATTTTTTTTTCTCAAATAACTTAGAGTCGGCTACGTAAATCAAACTATTCAATTGTACTCGATTTAGTGTAATCAATTGACTTTTAACTATCGTGAGTCCCTCTTAACCAACGCTGCCTAGAATAAAATGTTCCTTAATTTGCATCAGTAACAACAATGACAAGTTCGATAACTCTATTGAGCTTTAATTAAATTCTTCTTTTTTTTTGGTAATGTGAGCTTTAAATTATTTTTTCTTGGCTATAGCTGAAGCACTAGTCACTTTCAGACTTTCTACTGCATTAACTTTTTTTTGGCTTTTACATGCAAGTGCAATTTACCACCATTAACTCCATTCAACCCAACAAATAAAACCTAATTCATCACAAAAAAAATATCTCCTAATTATTTTTTGACATAAATAACCAAAAAATGTATAGACAAGTTTTAATGAGCAGTTACTACTACAAAGAAGAAACAAAAAGAAGGTTGAAATAGATCAGATTTTTATGTAAACAGGAAAGAAGATCAAATTTTGATTAAAATTTCATACTTTCGGAAAAAATGTTATGATAAGCAAAAGAAAAAAAGAAATTTCACAAAAATTGCAAATGCTTGAGACAAGGATTCCTAGTTGGTTACAAAGAGATGTAACTCTATCCATGATACAAAAAGACCAATGTAATCAAGAAAGTAGAGATACTTCCAACCAGTTTTATGTCACTTCTTATGCATTCTGTTCTCTGGAGAGTTGTACTGCAGAGGAGACAAGGGTTGTCTCGGCGACTCAGAAGCGTCAAAGTCGATCATCATCCCCTCGACAGAACTGCACATTTTTGGGCTTGATTTCCTCTTGTTGCCCTGGCATGAGAAAAACACATAAAAAAATATACAACTTGAATTTGAGATTCTAAAGGCTATACATTCTCAAGCAACACAAGAAGATGGTAACTATATATGCGGTTAACGCCGTCCCTGATAAATTCTATTTATACACACAATTATTTAACAATCATCCAATCATCTTACCTTCCCTGATGCACTACTTGAATGCTTGCCGCCAGATCCATGTTGTTTTTCTCTGTTTGTGTACTTCCTCAACAACCTCTTATACTCCTCTTCCAATATGTTGTTTTCCTCAAACAACACTTTCACCTGAAGCTTAAAAGGAAGACATCGGCGACTATAAAGGACGGTACGAAGCAAAAGTTCATATAGAATTCTATTGCATTTACCTCTTCTTCAGCTCTTGTCAGGTTGACACGAAGATGTTCCTTGTCATTTTGAAGAGTTTTAACTTCAGCAGCTAGTGCTATTATATGTAATGCCGTCGACCCTAAGCTGTAACAATCAAACAATTTTCGTTTGTCCATATGTAACAATTGAACAATTGAATTAGCGATTATAAGCATGCAATAAATCAAACCAAGCCAAATCAATCTACAAGCTGTATCCAGATGGGAATATGGCCACTAAAATGGTTGGGATTTGGGTGCTGTTAAACGCCGAGTGGAGATTAATTAACAAGACCTGAACGTTGAACCTCAACTGCAGCCTGACTATCCAATATCGAGCATATTTTCAATATTTTCGTCATTTAGCTCTAACTTTAGCCAAATATTAGTTTCCATGTAAAGATAGTAGATTTTATTACATAGATCTAATCTTAACCAATGATTTTCCATTAGAACAGAAAAGAATGAATCAGTGATTGTCTCATGTTTTCGAGTCTGATCCCACATATTCCAAAAAGTGAGAAACAAATATAAGACTAAAGCTTGGACGAAGGAAACTTACCGCTGCCACATCACAAGCAGCTTTTGACATGCTTCAATTCCAATGTTTGCTTCCAAGAAAGAACGCGCATTTTCTGCCAGATCAGCGATCCCAATTATTGAAGTTATCAATGACTCGAGCAAATGTCCTTCCGCAGTCATACTTCCCTTAATGCTATCCTCCTACATCATAGACAACAATCAAGATGTATTTGGTTAGCCCTCATCCTAACCTGTAATCTTGTACTGTATCAATAGATAATCAGTATAAATTTGATTCACATTCGGAACAAAAAACAGGAAAGCGAAAGCTCTGGAAAAAGTTAAGATCCATTAAGATAAATTTGATTAAAAAAAGAGTCTCTTTTGAAGCAATCGCATTTGTGTAATCTCCCATCCTTATTCAGTGATTAAATAAAACCAAAAACAAAAATATTATAAGGAAATAAATAATTGGTTTCACTTTCTTGTGCAAATGATCAACTAAACCATGACTTCACTCAACAGCTTAAGTAGAAATAAACAGTGAGCTTCAACACTACCAAACAGCGTAAGAAATCTTGAAATAAGTTCATAACATCGATAGAAGTTATTAAGTTCATAACTATCGAACATCACAAACCAACAATAGTTAACGATAAATACAAGTATCAGACACCAAAAGTTACTAAAGCTTCTCCTTTTCACCAAAGGCGACCATATAAGCATCCCCAAAATATCATCTCAAATAGATAAAATGAGATAGACTCTTCAATAATTCACTTCATAGTTATGGTCATTAACAACTCTCTAAAATGTAGAAATGAAAGATTGTCCATGTTTAGCACTCACGTTCATGGAGACTGGCTGTAAATTCTTGTTATATCCCTTCGAGGAAGAATGTCGGCCACAAGAAACCGGAGTACCATCACACCCTTCTGCCCTGCTAATTAGAGATCAAGAAATGATTTAGCATACCCCCAAAAGCTTGAAAAGCAAATTAATCGGATAGCGAACCGTCTTCATTACCCCGTAAATCGATCAAGATCACTAATTTTCTCCCTCGACCGGAAAAATTCATCATTCGCCTTTGTTCCATCAACCTGCCATCAAAGAGAGCCA
Organism: Stephania yunnanensis; assembly: GCA_039657365.1. Taxonomy (NCBI): domain Eukaryota; kingdom Viridiplantae; phylum Streptophyta; class Magnoliopsida; order Ranunculales; family Menispermaceae; genus Stephania; species Stephania yunnanensis. Next base: position 1,988,185 of record CM077589.1, read on the forward strand.
TGATTTCAGAACAAATGAGCACAAAAGGGGGAAAAAGAAAGATTCTTGAAGATTACCGAGCCCCTTTCGTGCTCATTTCCTCGCAATTCTAGTTCTCCGGCGACCTTCCTCAACTCCTCTTCAACCACAGCAACTCGATTCTCCGCCTCTCTCGCTCGCTCATCCGCTTCATTCGCAAACTCCATCAACGCCTCCCGATCATGGTCATACAACGAGCACTCCCTCTCCAACCTCGAACACCTCTCCAACAGATTACTACATTCAAGCGCCAATCTCTGATTCTCCTCCACAAACTTCTTCAGCGCTTGCGCGTTCAAACTCGCTTCCGACTAAACAAAACAAGAATCAAATCAAACCCAAAAAAAAACCTAAACCCTTGCACAAGAGATCGGATCACAAACCCTAGCTCGCTCAATTGCTTCGTCCTTCTCCTTGAGCCGAGCGTGCAGAACGAAGATCTGGTCCTGGAGGCGCCGCTGCGACTCCTCGGCGGCGCGAAGCTTCAATTCTAGGGTTTCGGTTGAGACGGGGAGGCCGATTGAGTGATCGATTGATTCTTTGATGAAGTCGTCGATTTCTTGGGGAATCGACATTGGTGAGATTGTTGATTAAGATCGAATTGATCCGAAAAATCCCTTTTTTTGGAGCGTTTTCGAAGCGCAAACCCTAGAAATTGATGATTGAGAAGATCGAATTGGGGCTTTGAAGTGATCGAAAGAGAAACTGATGTAGAGAGAGAGAGAGAGTAGCCGTTGAGAATTTAAATTTGGTACACGAAGCGACCGCTCGTAGGCGAAGTGGCGGAGCATTGGATAGGCATCTTCAACCGTTGGATGTTTGTCGAGATTGTTTGTCTTATCGAAAGATTCTAATTTGATCCCCAGAGTCGTCACGTGTGGCCTCGACAGTTTGGAGTTGTATTTGCTTTCATCTCGAGACGCGATTGGATGGCTTTTGTGCTTAATGTGAACTCGGGTGTCACTTGGTTGTTGTCATTTTAACATTTTTCGATTCGCCTCGACAGTTGAGAATTGTATTTGCTCTCATCTCAAGACGCGATTGGATGGCTTTTGTGCTTAATGTGAATTTGGGTGTCACTTGATTGTCGTCATTTTAACATTGTTGTCATTTTAACATTTTCCAATTCCATTTGATACACTGATCTTTGCCTCAACCCCAAATTAATTTGAGTCTGCTACACGAATCAAACTCTATTAATTCAACTTACTCGATGTCCACGATGGTATGCTCTCAAACTTCAACACACTCTAAATTATTTATCTTAGGTCTACTCCTACACCATACAATGCCTTCAATTGGTTAAAGTTTATAATCGAGTTACTTAAACAAAGGTATGGATTCCAAGCCCTTTAAGCTTTGGCATTTTATGGCACCACCACCACCAACATGACGGCGGTCAAGGCCTCAATCCTCAATCCTCAATCCCAAAATTAGGGGTGGGCATTGGTCTCCACAAAATCACTCAACCCGCCCAAACCATACAAATCACATGGTTTGATCTGATTTTTTATTAACTTTCAATTTTGTGATGATTTTCATTTACAAAAAATCGAGGTTCACCAAACCACAAAAATCACCACCTAAAACTTGAAATGTATTAAAATAAAGTTGAAGCATTTTTCTTGTTTTAACTTTCAAAATGATTTTAGACTCATAATTTTGATTGAATTCATGTTTATTATTGTTTTTTTGATGGATGATCATGTATGAACATATATTTTGTTGATGAAATTGCATAAAATGTGACTTTTTTTGCTGAAAATATGTCGCAAAAAAACCGCAAAACCAAACCAATCAAACCGCGATCAGTTTAGTTGTGATTTTGAAGTTTCGCTGTTTGGTTATGGTTTACAAAACGGCCAAACCACGAACCCTCAATTTGATGGCGATTTGATGATTTTCACCACCAAACCGTAGTTTATCCACCCCTACCCAAAATAGTTGAGGCCAACTCGTGAATCAAATTCTTCAATTGCGCCTAGATAAAAGATATATCATCAAATTAATATGTATTCTAATTTCAACTTCTCTTCTATCAATATTATTCGCCCTTGCCCAACATATAAAGCTAGTATAGATAGATTTAGATAGCACGTCCATTTTCAGAAAATATGTTTGAATCACACCGCAATTGTATTTGACAAGTCTGGAAGCTGCACACTGATATTACTACACATTTACAAGGTTTAGTGAGTTTCTTAGAAATAAGAACAACTGCCTTCAAATCAATGGTCGACGCGAAGTACTCAACTTCCGATCCTTCTCTCGCGGCACGTAGAGTTGCTGCTACTACTATAATAAGCCTGCGCAACGATCACAGCAGCGCAAAGTAAGAACAAAACATAAATTGATTTAGAGTTCATAAAGAATAATTTGCACAATCTCGATAGGGTAAAGGCACATGTACTTGGGAAACCATTTTCCGGTTAAGATAATGGATCCACCTATAACAAGTGTTACAAGGAAGACTCAAAGAGCAGCAAAGGGAAGAAAGAAAATACTTAGGAACAACACGACCCGGCCGCGGCTCGTTCAGCTGGTCTGTCCACAAGAACCATTCCAGCAGGATTTTGAGAAGGTTGAGCCCGAGGCAACCTTCTTGCTGTTCAAAATCAAACCAAAATATCATAAGTTACAAAATGTGCTCTCAGTAGAATGTGATGAAAAATCAGAGCTACAAGGTACTGATATCAGAGTATGGACACATCATGGGCTGACCAAACAAATAAGGCCTAACGATCAAAACATGGATAAGATTCATTGATTCAAACAACTCTAAAAAAAAAAAAATTCACAAGGCATCCAAACAAAATTTTAAAATGCAAAAGTAACTCACTTTAGGCACCGATCCAATCGGATGCCGTAGATTTTGCCTCGAGATGCACATCCACACATCTCGGCATGTATTGCACAACATCAGACTGGGTCCATGCCCAAAGTGGGTTACTCTAAAGTTCCCAAAGTTTAATGGTAAGAACAACTGAACTGCTGTAAAGATCATTGTTTACATAAGTTTTAAATATCAAACCCAATAGGACTTGATGATACAATAGAAATATAGTGCAGAAGTATTTAGAAAACATTAATCATGAATGATTTGACAGAAGCTCCATAACAAAATAGCACCGATTAAACTATATCCCAAATTCACTCCACCACCACCATCTTTTATTATGTCTCCTGGAATCTAAATATGTAACTTTATTGGTAACGAGCAAACAGTCACCATTCACATGAACTGCATGAGCGTCCAAGTTCAAGAAGCAACATAACATGCATATAGACATTACAGTTTTCCTTCTTTTTCTTAATGAAAGGCGTGTTCAAGGGCCTTGAGGCTTGAGGGAGGATTTGGGAACCTAGAATGCTGGATTCAAAAACCACCCACTTGGAATTTGGAAGCACTCCTTCCAATGTTTGAGTAACTTATAAGAAAACAGATACTGATTGCTGACACCTATATGAGACAGACCAGATGGTTCACCAAATTAAATAACTACTACAAACAAACTGCAAGAAATACAACTTGCGAATATCCAAAAACCATCAGTACCAACCAATCTGCAAGGCACAATCTATCTACAATACCAGCAATTAAAAAGAAAAAGAAAAAAAAAAAAAAAAACTCTCAAATTGTGACTTATTTTTCTGAAGTTTGAATTCTCTATGTGGTAGCGAAAGTTCAAATAGTTGTCCAAATTGCTCCATTTGATATTACTTTCCCTCTTTGGCAAACCTACCCAAAAGCTCTGGAAGAACATACTTCCAACATCATATAGGGAACAAGATAAATTAGAACAAATTAGAAACATTCTTATTGTTTGAATGCTCCAGAAGATATCTTATGCGGAACAGCATTTATCAAGGTGCATCCAGCTTTCTAGGCAACAACCAGGGAATAGAATTAAGAGTTGTTGGTTCACATGGACATGGTAAGTATTTGCAGTAACCAAAACACCCATGACCCAACCATCATCAATCATTTGAAACCTAAAGAGAAGATCAATTCAAAATCCAGTGACTTCTTGTTCCCCAACACTTATATTTAAGAGCATAGATAAAGTGAAACAATCTCAAGAGTTCGAGAGTGGCACTCGCTGTAATTGATTCCTGACAGAGTGTTGCAAGTGTGTAAAAGAAGGTGCTATTTTAATACCTTCCCATGACCTTATAATATCAATTTCCCATTTTAATATCAAACTCAACTGGCAAGTAGTGATAGATTTTTTAATTCTGAATCCAGTGAACTCAATGTGAATCAAATACATAAATAATAAATACTCCTACATATCTAGGAGGGAACCAGAATTACCTAGACTATAAAGTCAACCAATAAGCAAAGGTTGCTATTTCAGTAAGTGAACTATTTAAGTTAGCGGCGAAAAAACGAGTTTTTTTGTAATACACATCAATAATCAATTTTCAACTGAATCAGAATTCTTCAATGGTAGACCTACGAACACTGTTAAAGAGTGTGTTTAGATGCACAAGAAAAGCAATACATATAAATTGCAGAACAACAAACATATTCAATAAAAAACACAAAAACGAACAAAGATGTAATATGAGCATTGACCAGTTAAAGATCAATATATAAGCCAAACTATTCTCAACATCTTTAGGGGGGACAACCTGAAGATATACACGTCTACTAGATTATATGAACGTTAAAAATAAAAATAAATAAAAATCATACAGCCCAACTCTAACTTGGTTCACTTAGGCTTGCCCTGTTATTATATATACAAGAATCTGATAGAACCCCAAACTTTAATGGACCGAACTAACAAAGAAAAGATAAAGAACAGGAGAAATGTGAGAGAAGAAGAAGATATATTGCTGAACTGAACCACAGAACAAGCAATCCCACAACATTCAAGAGGTTGGACTCTAAAGAACTCAAATGAGTTTCTAAGCCAAGACAAATGTACTGAATGCCTTACAATATTTCTCTACCCCTATTTATATAGTATTCCCCACTAATTAACTCTACAAGACTCTATGTGGGACCTTATCAGAACTCCCCCAAATACAAAATGTCAAAATCGGTTTTTTAATCTGGAACTATTTGCCAGAACAAACTGATCTAAGTCATACATCCACACATATGGATACATGACTCCCCTTTCACTGAAATTGCAACTTCATAACTCTCTTTCAGCTAAGACGATAAGATTTTTTTTATTTATCGGAACTAAGACAAAAAGATATTGATCTTTATCTCTCTTTTTTTATGCTTCAACCATATTGAACCTGTTCCTCATATAATATGTTGTACATACTAACGTATAGGTCACTTACGGTTTTTTTTTTTTTTTTTTTTTTCTGGTAAAAGTCACTGACAATTTTTTGAAATTGAAAAACTAATTTAGTCAGGTTATCTTTAAACTTTCCTACATAATGACTAATTTAGTCAGGTTTTCATCAAAATTCTCATCTAATATGCATAGAAGACTCTAAATACTTGTGATTGGGGAGAATACACATCAAAGTTAAGAAACAAAAAAGAGCATATAATAGAAAAATGTTTGATCAAAAAATGTTAATCTCACATTCATACATCTAATATGTCACTTATATTTGAACTTTTGATCTAGCAAGTATTTAAAAGATAAATAAATGAAAGTCTGTTCCTAGGCTAGATACATAAATACATGAACGCATATATATATATAAAGACCATTTAGGTTGCTTCTTTTTTTATAATTTACTACAACTAACGAGGACAAAAAATACAAAGGTGAAATGAATGAAAGTATACTTATAAATAATAGAAGTTGAATCCCACAAATTAAAGAAATGATTAGAAGGGAATGAAAATGATATTGAAAATTGAGGCTACACACAAACTTAACAATCAATGATAATATCTTTCCAAATTTATCAATAAGAAGAAATACCAAACACACCTATCTCATAGAATATATCATTGACATTGATTGCTGTTTTGGCAGAGGTTTCCATGAAGAAAAGACCATTTTCCTCTGCATATAGTCGAGCCTCCTGAAAACAAAATAAAGAGTAGTTCAGAATCTTAGCAAATAATTGAACAGTAATAACTGAAAGGTCTGATGTCGAAAAAATAAATAACTGAAAGGTCACCATCCAGAGATTGAGAAACGCATACAAACCAACCATATCAAACGACATTCAATCACTAATTCCAAGGAAGCTTAGTAACAAGTAACCTACATTGCATCAAGTTACAGTAAAATAGATATATTATGAATAAGACAAGGGCATCATGGACATGGTCGTAAAGAATAGGACTCTTTCCAACTATAATTGTACTTCAAAACCTAAATTAAAACACTCTCCATTCTTAGTTTTGACTAAGCAATTTGGAAACCAAAATTCCCATAGAAAAAATATTCCTTTGTTGTTGTTACTAAATCTAAGGAATCAATTCCTTTAATATTATGCAAAAGACGATATTTATGTATCATGTGCAAAGTGGAAACACCTACTGATCATCATTCACTAGTGCATTGCAAATTTGATTGGCACACAAAACATCTAGTCAGCAGCCACTAATGACCGTGACAGTTTCTTCAGTTAATATAAGAGCAAGGAGAGACAAAAGAAGAAACATTCCTCAGCACAGTCCATTCTTGGCTATTTTGCAATTTAAATGGAATGACAGGAATTGCACGATCTTCAAGGGCAAAGGAACTGATGTACAATACATATGGGATCACAAATATTATAAAATATCTGTTTGTTATCCTTGGATATAGCTTTTAAGGATGATTATTCCCTACTGAACATTCTAAGAGATTAACGGGGGTGTATTCAATTGAGATTTTAATTGACTTTTGGTTACTTTTATAAGTTGATGACTTTTTTAAAGTTTGTAGATTTTCGTAGATTTTTAAAGACTTTGATAAACTTTTAAGTAAACTTCTTTTTGATGACTTTTATCAACATTTAAGATTTTTAGTGACTTTTGTGAACTTCTTAAACATGATTTTGATTGATACTAGTAAATTCTTGTGATTTTAATATTGAAACAAATATTTTGCACTTTATTATAAAAAAGACGAATAATTATATTTATTTTTCTTAATAACTATTATTAATTTTTTAAAAGTATTCTTATATTTAATAAAAAATCATATAGACATAGTAATGAATTACGACTATCAAGATAGTAACATAATAAATAAGTGAATAAATATCAACAAAACAAATACGCAAATAAATAATCTTTTAGTGGCAAAAAAAAATCAAGTAATATCATTGTGTGTAAAAATTTTGCACTTTTTTTGACTTAAGTTAAAAAAAAAAAACTTATATATTTTTCTTTAAGAATGATAGTTTAAAATTTTTAAAATGCACTTCTTGCATTTGAAAAAAAAAATACACGATTATTTTCTCCAAAAATAATAATATTACATTTTTTGATATTATAATTATACACTTAATAAACAAAACTTCTTTGTAAAAAAATCCTCTAAAATTTACAATGATGCCAAAGTGAGATCTTGTTAATAACGACATCGTTTTCATTTTCATCAACATAAACGTTAAAATATAATGAGTGAGCAATGAAATTTACGAGTTGTTGAGTGATCGGAAAAGTTGATAAAAATAATTGATAAGAAAAGACATTATGAACAATGAAGTCCTTATTGAATAAGGGAACCAACAAAAATAAAAAGTCTCTAAAAGTTTTTGGGTTGAGGTGAGGAGAAGTTGGAGATTTGTTTATGTGTATTTTTATACAAAAAGTCTATAAAAGTCGAGATTTGTAACCAAACTACAAAAGTCATACAACTTACTTTTAGAAACTCTCTAAAAGTTTAAATTGAATACTCCAAATATAAACTTTTAAAAAGTCTATAAAAGTTCACATTGAATACACCTTACTTTTAGAAACTCTCTAAAAGTTTTAATTGAATACACCTAAACTTTTTTAGTAATTAAAAGTAACCAAAAGTCTATTAAAATCTCAATTGAATACACCCCTGTAAGATTTCATGGTGCAAAGGCAGATGCCAATTGGGGATTGGTTTTCGAATGGGTTCTAGCCCTTGAACCACTCATGTTAACTTCTTATTCTTCTGCCTATATTTTCCCATTAATGAAACTTCATTACTTTATCTCGGGAAAAACAAAATAGCTGCCATAACACAAACCCATTAATTAATTCAAGAATTCATGATATCCTCCAGAAAATATTAACTCAATCTTGCCCACCATCAAAACAGAATTATGAGATAATAACAAAATAACTAGACAGCCTCTTCCTCGCCAGGAAAAATTTCAACAAATTCAAGGATAGGTTAAATAATCTCACCTCTGTTGTCACCTTTCTTTTGTCTTCCAAGTCCGCTTTGTTCCCAGCCAGCGCCATTACCATATTAGGATTACCTGGGTCAATGTTAAAAAAGCATAATTCAACAAAATAAGTTTTTGATAAAGTCGATTCAAGCTTAAAATAATCAAACCACCCACCCCACCACCACCACCACCACCACCACTTCTTAAGCTCAGCCTTTGTTGTCAACTAAACAAGCAAAATCCGAAACCCACCTTGCTTTTGTAGCTCTTGAACCCACTTCTTAGCGCGTGTAAAGGAATCCTGCATTTTGTTAACAAATTAAGTTAGAATAAAAGGGCATTGGGAGCTAACAATGATAAGGTCTAACAACACTAGATGAATCATCGTCATTTTCTAAATGATCTCATAATCTCAATTATCTAATAAATTTGCACATTATTAAAAAATCATCAGCGATAAGTGTCATTACAACAACAACAACAACAACATAGCCTCAATCCCAAATTAGTTGGGCTCGGGCTGCTCTGCTACACAAATCAAACTCTTTTGTTGCGCTCGAATCAGCCCAAAGACTCGAATTTAATGATAATTATGATATGCATACAATACCAAATACTATCTAAAATAAAATCACATTGAAGATGAACAACAAACCCTGTTAGATATATCATAACCATTTGGGCTCGGATACATGGATCAAACTCTTTCATTGCGCTCGATTTATAGGAAAGACTCGAATTTCATGATATGCATAGAATCCAAAATACTATCTAAAACAAAATCACATCGAAGATGAACAACAAACCATGCTAGTAATGTCGTAAACGATTATCGCGGCCGCAGCTCCCCTGTAATACATCGGAGCCAAGCTATGGTACCGCTCCTGCCCCGCCGTGTCCCAAATCTCAAACTTAACAGTCGCATCATTCACCGCGAGCGTCTGCGAGAAGAACGCCGCCCCGATCGTCGATTCCTACCAACGAAAACCAACCCAATCACCACAAACCCTAACCCTAACCCCCAAACGACAAAAATTCTTCAAACCAAACCTGGAATTCGAGGAATTGGCCCTTGACGAAGCGCAAGACAAGACTGACTTCCCCGCGCCCATGTCGCCGAGCAGAACCTGCGATCGAGAACTCAAGATTGAGAATTGATTGATTCGGAACCAAAATTAGGGTTTTGATGATCGAAATGGAACCCTAAAAGCGGCGGTGGTGGTGGTGGTGGTTGCTGTTGACGTTGACTCACCAGTTTGGCGTTCAGATTGTTGTTCCCTATCGTCGCCATTGGAGTTACAGATCAGACGAATTCGATTTCGCGAAATCGATCGATGAATTGATCGATCTCGGAAAGTTGAAGATCGAATTCGAAGAGATCGATGAAGATCGAGCGAGATGAAATGGAAATGCAGAAGAGATTTTATGTATGCGTGGAAAGTGACACCGAAGCGAAGACCCAAAGAGGGTGTCGTTGCGGGGGTGATTTGGTACTCCGCGCGTTATTCAGTGGGTGGGCCATGGTTGGAACTATCCGATTACTCTAGTTCGCTTCGCGCATCGTAGAAGTAGTGCGATAGATATCAAGATTAATTTATTAGTAGTTGGTGTTATAAGAATAGTATTGTAATTTATATAAGGGTGTTCGCAATTATTGAAGATCAATCGAATAAGAAAAAAAGTTGACATAAAATATCATTTCGTCCCTGAATTTTCAAATTTTTATTGATTTGATTCACAAACTTTCATCTATTCACTTTTTATCTCTAAACTTTATTTTCTCTCTACTTTTGTTGATTTTATTATGTTTGGAGAGTAATGGGTACTAACAAAATTATTCGCAAATTGGTTTTTTAAGTTGATGAATTACCTGCGAACCGACTGTGAATTGCTCGTGAAAGTTTAGGAACCAAATGATATTATTTGCCAAAAAAGTTTTATTTCATTTCTATTTTCTTTTATCTCTTCTTTTTTATTTATTTTTATGTTTTTTTTAAAGATTTGAGTCTGTCTCGAATTAGGGTCTCGAAAAGATTTAAGTCTATCTCGAATTAGGGTCTCGTAAAGGAAGAGCTCAAACACTGGTGTTTCTATTTTAAGGAGCCGAACAAGGGAACTCGGGAGTCAAAGGTTGTTTGATGTGATTATGTGAAGTGTGAGTTTGGTATTAGGTGGTATGATTGAGGAGGAGGAGGTGAGTTAAGGTTTGTGACTCCTGGGCGTAGGGAGAACGCACGCCATTGAGTCCTTCTTGACCCTCTCGTTACGCTCAAGGTGACAATCTTCCTTTTTCCATGATGGAGCCTTGGACGGGGTTAGCTTAATTACCAAAATCATTTTGTGTTTAATTTTGTTTAGTGCACAATCTGAGATAATTTGAGAGTATTAATTAGAACATGTTTGAAATATTTATATTATCATTTGATTAAAAAAAATTAAGAGATTAAGATATGTGTGTTGAGTTTTACCAACTTTACTTACAATTCTATTTGACAAGGATTGTAAAGTAAAATTTTATCATGTCATGCAATGCTCATCGAGATTTAGGTAGAAAATATATTAGTACAAAGTCTTTTTCGCAATATTTGAAACAGTAAAATAGAGTTCAGTTTTTAGTAACTTCATTATATTCTTTCTTCTCTCCCAAACTATGGGGTTGGATTGAAAAAAAGGTTTGGCATATGCGTTAGATTAGTCAAACCGAAGAGGTAAATACTCGATGATTCTTAAAAAGAAAAAAAAAATGTATGTTAAATCGTCAAATTAGATGAATTGTTCACAAATTTAAAAACATAATTAAAATTATCCATTTTTTATGATAAAAAAGAAATCACAACTTGTCAATTGTGAGATTCAAACTCCTGACTTCTTACTTAAGAAACTCCGTATCAAATCAATTTAATATCATATACTATTCCATCAATACCAGTGCACCTCATTCATTTCATCGAGACTAGTTTTATGAGTTTAACTATTTTAAACAAGGAAAATAATCCGTTTACTCACTTTGATTATCAACTTAAGCGCACCCACCTATGCGCCCAACTTGATGCTCGAAGTGGATCAATGTAGCAACGACGGAAGAGATGTCGTGATATAAATAATTCCAATTTATCGCGATATATTCAATAAAGAGCCTCCCAACAACAACTCATCTCCCCCACTCCCGTCTAAATGTGCCAACGCCATGTCAGAACCGCCGCCGCCGCCGATGATATCACCAGTCGTACTCAAGCCACCGCCGCCCTCCGCCGAGAAAGCCACCGCCACCACCACAAATAGAAGCTCATCGGACATTGTAATGGCAAGAGAGTACAAAAGGGGGAATTGGACCCTCCACGAGACCCTCACCCTCATCACCGCCAAGAAGCTCCACCACGACCGCCGCCGCCGCGCCACCCCCACGGCGGCGCTCCGGTGGAAGTGGGTCGAGGACTACTGCTGGGATCACGGGTGCTTGAGAAGCCAGAGCCAGTGCAACGACAAGTGGGACAATCTCCTCCGCGACTACAAAAAACTCCATCACTACCAACAACAACAACAACAACAACAACAAGAGGCGCACTCTTCGTTGTCGTATTGGGAGATGGAGAGGCAGCAACGCAAAGAGCGCGACCTCCCCTCCAATCTCCCCCTCCAAGTCTACCAAGCCCTCAACGAAGCACAACTCACATTTCGCAACAAAGACAACAACGCCCCAACAACAACAACAACAACAACAACACCACCCACGACAACAACGAACATGAACAAAACACATTGTCGTAGCCAAGTCATGCCCACCACCGGAACCGCCGCGGAAGAGGCGGCGCCGCCTCCACCCACGACGGCCCCACCACCGCCGGCCCAGCCGACGGAGTTTTCAGGTCAGAAACTGGTCGATTCAGCGATTTATTGATTCTGACGCAGTTTGCGACACATTGGAGGTGAAATGACGGTTCTGCCCTTGGTGTATGTTTGTGTTTTTTTAGTGGAATCGTCGGACTCGTCCGAGACGAACGGGGCGGAGACGAAGCGGAGAAAGGTTCGAGGCCTCGAATCACGCATAGTGCGGAGCGCGGGAGTGATGGCGCGGGCGATGTTGGCGCGAGAGGAGAAGAGGGAGAGGAGGCACCGGGACTTGATGGACCTCGAAGAGCGGAGATTGCGGATCGAGGAGGCGAGGGCCGAGTTCAACCGCCGAGGCCGGTCAGGGTTGGTGTCAGCCGTTAATAACCTTTCGAATGCTCTTCAGGCCATTGCATCGGACCGTCGTAATAACGCCACGTGACACACTGAATAATGAATAGTCAATGAGTTGTTTAATTTCTGGTGATTTATGCATTCTATTGATTCATCAGTTGGTCGAGTTGTGTTTTTGTGTTGAGAGAGCTTTACTTTTTTATAAATAAATTCAGTCGAGCTTGGATTAATTGTGCCAATTGAGTTGAGATATGTATTTTTTTTAATCTAAGTGAAAGTCAAACTCATTACCTCCTTAAACTTTGTTTAATATCTGTTTTTTAAGTATTCGAATACTTTGGATTTTTCTCAAGTTGAGCATCATATCTCAACGTTAATTTTTTACTTTTAGAATTCAAACTCGAGTCACTAGCTAAGAGACAACAATTCATTTTCAGTTGTGCCAACTAATTATTTGTGGATGCTTCCATCATACCATTTCACTAGATGTTTTGGCAAGCAGAGAAATTTTTATTCCTTTGTGAAACAGCTCGATCTTGAATTAGTAAACATTTAAAGACTTGAAAAAAGAAGAAAGAAGGGGTTTGAGTTTGATATTTAAGAGAAGTGCTATAATAACAACAACAACAAAATCACACCACAAGACAATTTGACTTACAAGAATCGTTCATATACACTTCAAAATGCGAGCATATACAAATTTCAATGTATTACACACGGATCAAGGTCGCATGGATGACTTTTGTATTACACGCAGATCAAGATTACATGGATGACTCTTATGAGTCAATATGCCTTGTGGGGTGACTTTATTGTTGTCATTCTAGTATTTTCCCAATTTTAATTACATCATGCACCAAAATGGTATCAAAGGACGAGGAAAAAAAAAAACTAATAAATAAGAACTCTCGCAAGCAACCAATTCAGGGTTTCTCAAATCTATTCTCCTGATTCATTTGACAAAAACTTACTACTTTATTGTGTTTACACATTGATATCAAAACTATAATACATCAACATACTATATCCTAAACATATAGCAAAGTATAAATCTTTTAATAAGCCGTCATATAACTACTAAATCCCATTACCCCCTTGATAGATAAATAAAACAAATAAAACTCGAAAATATACAAAGGAAAAAATATATATTGTGTAATGTGTAATAACATAATATATTACAAAACGAAATAAAGAGATAATCATTGTGCATGTGCAAATACAATATTGATTGACCTAATACACTTCTACATAATATAATAAATCAAAAGAGAAGGAGAGACTTTGCAATACACAGAAACCAGGACGTCAAAAATTCACCCTTGCAGACATTTTAAAATTTGAGGAACATCAAGTTTGTAAACCTGGTTTTCACTCCCACGTTACTGAAACCATCGAGTTTGCAAGATTCGACTCTCCCAAGGTCATCTCGCTTTCAAAGTCCAAAACTTTTGAAGCACCTGGGATGGCGTTTGTCAAGCGAAATGGTCGTAACTCGGCTTCTTCAAGTTGTGAACTGCAGAAAGACCATAGGAGCTGCGAAAAAAAAAACCAAAACCATACACAAACGATATGTTAAAACGAATGAGAGATCAGAAAAACTAACTCATTAATGCAGTTTTGAATGAGATACCTGTCAGAGGATTGTGTGTTTAAGAGAATACAATACCTTCAAAGGGTCAGTCCGGAGGAAAGTTCGCTGGCACCTTCGTCCATCAGGAAGACGGAACCCAACTCTGCATACGAGGGCCTTCTCAACCCCCTTTGGTTCTTCGGGGAGTGGTGGATATGAAGGCTTTTTAATTGATGAATCCAACTTGCTCTCTTCATCAACCTTAGATTCATTTCCATTGGTTGAGGAAGGACCGGCAGCATGTTCCTTCATGTCTTCCAGAGAAGCTGCTAGTGCCAATGCCACAGCTTCGTCCTCTTCAGTGGTTTCATCTGTCAATAATAGTGTATTTCAAGTTCAGGACCAAATGAATCAAACAAAAGAACAGGAAATGGAAAAACCAAATATTTCAGGGAAGTACACGAAAAATGGCACGAGCAAGTCATACGATATATGTAGCTTAGCCTAGCATGTATAATCCAAGTACACACAAAAGCAGCAACTTTAAAGTAAGCAACCAATTGTTGACAAAAAAAAAAAAAAAAGGTAAACCGACCAATAAATTTCCCAAATCAGACTTCTCATAGTTTTGATGATAGTAACTTCATATAAAAAATAATTAGCGGGCAACAGATTTTGATTTAAGATAAGGTTATCAATATCAAACAAAATTTGAAAGAAAGGATTTTACGAAAAAGTTTTTAACAGTATAAGCAGTCTCTAATATCCAAAAAAAAATTAACTTTTATCTATTCGTTGAAACCTAAGCAACATCCCCAAAGATATCTTCTGCTTTCATTGACAGAATAATGAGGGGAAAAAAATACGTTAAAGCAACTTTAGCATAGAATATATGTTGAGCTTGAGTTGTTAAATATAAAGACCAAACAATTATTTAGAAGCATTCCTCAACAAGCTCTTGCATATGTATGTTAGATACTTTATATCACAAATGGATAGAAGAAGAAAATAAAAAGGAGACCTACCGTGCTTTTTGGACACAGAGGGCTGAGAGTTTTCTCTTGGACGTTTGTTAGGAAGAACTACATGATGATCCTTAGGACCACCATCCAAGAATGGCATAAGATCCTAATCAACAATAAGAAATTTTATCAAGAGTTAAAGAAAACCATAAAAACAATAAAAGATATAAAGCCAAGACATGACAAGAAAATAGTACATTTTCGTTAAAATTGAAGGCATAAAAATAAGTAAAAGAAGAATTTATTTTCATGATAAATGTTATCATTTTCTTGAAAAAGGAACTGTAATTATAGTAACATTACTATTTATTATTCTTATATTACTGTTATTTAAAAAAAGGAATCAATCGCTAGAGTTAAAAGGTTCAAATTGTAAAACAACATAATCCCAAGTCCTAACTATATTTTCAATCTACTCAAGGACCTAACTCCAATAAATGAATTCACTTTTTCCATATAATAATCAATTAAGCAATTAAAATATGAAAAGCAAGACACGAAAAATATGGCTACCTCCAGTAAACGATCAGGATGAACCATTCCAATCCACGACTTCATTTTCTGCCCTGTAATAGGGTCAATGACAAGCACCACGGGAATAGAGTCCAATTTGTAATAAGTACAGACTTTCCTCCCTTCAGTAGCGTCGTCATAAACCTGTAAATCACACAATAGAGAATCACATCAAAAATTCAAAATTATTGGTATCTTGATTAACATTTTTCACCAGCTTTTAGCATCTACAGTAGTCCATTTTAAGTGCACATTACTGGTGATTGTAAAGACAGCTTTATCTATGAATATCTAGATTGTCAACTGCATCGCCGACGGTTAAAAAAAACACTCTTACAATGGTGAAATAGAATAAGAAATTCAGGCTCATCCAAAAAGCAACATATCTTTTAGATAAATTGAGATTTAAAAACAGGAAATTAAATGCATCATCGGTATAGATTAAGTATCAGCACATGCCTGCCAAAAGATGAAATTAGTACTGATAGTTTGAGCCACAGCCTCATTCGCCCATGTATCCCGGTTTAGCTGAACATAAAGAATAAAAGAAATAAGCAATTAGCACATGTTTTATATAATAGAGAAGCAAAACACTAAAAATCAGGACGTAAGATAAACATTACCATATGGGAGCTGAATTCTGTTTTAGATTGCAAGTTCACTATAAGCCACTTGTCCTGGATTGACGCAGTCTGCTTCGCCTGAATTTGAAAAAGGTGACACGTAAGTTGTGAAATTTTAGTTAAAATAGACAAAAAATTAAATTTAAAATTTTCGATACACAGCAATCTCCACTTATTTAATTTTGAGTAAGAAAACAACTGTTAATTTATTACTAGCAGAAATACGAATTATCAAAACGAAAGAATGACAAATTTATATAAATTAATCCATCTGCCTAATCTTAATATTATATTCACCAATTATTCCAATGTTCTTTAAAGCTAGAGACTCAACTCAACCCTATCAAAAAATTTACCAGATTTTCAGTTGGAAGAAAATGATTGACATAATAGGAACTGACTAGAACTCTATCAGAAACACCCCGACTCTTTTATATACTAAAAAACAACAGGATGAATTGATCCTTATTTCCAATTACTAAATCTGAAATTGACAATGCATAAGGAGACCACTAAAGTTGGCATAAGTAAGAAGATGGAAATTATTGCTAATAATGCACTTAGTGACATGCATACATCTGAAACTATTGTAGAATATCTTAATGTATTATAAACATACAAATAGAATGAATGCATAAGACAACTGCACATGTACGCATATCTCTACGAAAAGCAATGACATCAATGTATTAGCAGACCCACCACAGAGGCATTTTCATAAAGAAGCAAAGCCTAAAATATCCTAAGAAAGGTAACTCTTCTGGTTCATATGATTGCTAAGTACAAAAAAAAGAGGCAAGATCCAAAATCAAAATGTCCACATTTTCTATACCAAATTTATCTGACTTAACACATAATCATAGCATACTCAAGCCTTTACAGCGCCATGCAAACATAAAGAAGCTCTGAGTTTATAGTAGTCTTAAAAAAGTAAAATGTCTCTCATTACAAAACTCAAACGGTCCCGAAGCAGAAACCTCCTTACCTGCTCAAACGGCCCATGATGCATCAGCGCAAAAGGAGGGCGGTACAATACAGCAAGGTTTTTTGGGCCATTATCCGCCGTGGAGGCAGCATTTGGGTCTGACTCCCAAACTCCAGGACGCCTCATCTCCTCATCAAAGTTTCTAAATGCCATCACCGCACTTGCTTCATTAGATGGATAACTCATTCTTGATCCTCTGCAACGATACAAGAAAATTTACTATTGATGCAACTACATTTTTTATACAATAAATAATAAGTTACTGAACTCTTCATACTCTGCAAAATTTCCTTCAATCGGGTAGGAAAATACATAATAGGTAACAAAACCCAAAGATTCCAAACACAGCTAATATCAGGGTTGTCTTAGCATTGCCCAAGCACTAAAAACATCATTGCATAAGCAATCTCATCTCAAACTGCATAGGTTGTACTCTGTGCAAGAAAGTGAGCAACTAGCCCTCTTTGCAATTTTATGATTAGAGGTGCTTCAAGGTGATTGTAAAAGCATTCAAACAAAGTAAAAAAAAAAAAAAAGGGAGATATTTAGACAGTACTTCCATTTACAGATGTTCTTGTACCACATGTGGATAAGGCGAAGCTAAAAAGCACTTATCTATAATTCATCAATTTCAATATTTTATGAGAATAATAAGCATGCATTCAATGAAAAAAAGAAACCCAACCTGTACATCATAGCGTCGTCATACAAAACTTCTCTTCTCACAGGTATAGGAGGCCGGACATCATCACTTGAATCACTTATATAACCTCCAATATCTTCATTTAAACTGTCCTTCACAGGTACCCTGTGTTAATCAAAACAGACATTTTCAAATGATAAGGAATGAAACCAACGAAAAGAAAGAATGAATATGGCTAAATTTTTCAATCAATTATATTAGAACTTAAAACAAATTTCCACAGCTCACTTTGATTTCTCTTCAGTCGATGGTAGAACATCATCAGCAACAGGCGCATGAGAAGATGATGCCAGACTACCTTCGTTCCCAATATAAAACAACTGAATAGCTTCTTCAAGCTTCCAACTTGTTGCCTGCAGCCAATCCAATCCCATCATAAGAGTCATACAATATTATAACATTGAGATACAAAAAATCACGCACATGTTTTTTTTAGATAAATATACAAATAAACAAGTACGAAATAACATGGAAAAATCAAAAAATGCGACGACACATGTTTGATCCAAGATTCCTTCTCTCCTAGTTATATGGCATTTGATATTGTCGAAGTTCCAATTTGTGATTCTGTATCATGAGTAAATGCTTCTTTAACATTACAATGGCACGACATTCAACACATTTTAACTTAAGCAAAGCGTCCACTGCATAACTTAGCCAAATTAAACTACTATTAGTATATTGTAACACTAAAATTGTCGCTTAAATGTGACAACACGCGGAATTAAATGGTTCGATGATTTGATCATAGCATACCATATACGTACTCATAGATTCAAATGATATCCGTAAGCATGTCGCGCTATATCTACCGATTTAAAACTGCAAACTTTTTCAATTTCAATTTATTACATAGCCGCTCGAAAGCATTCATGACAAGATAATGTGAAGTTCAATCATCAATGTAATGAATGAAACCGCCATATCTTGTCATGACTAACAACTCAATCACGATAACCAAAACCTAACTACAAGATAAACTTATCAAGAACCTATTACATTCATTGGATCAAACTCTTCCATTGTGCTCGATTTAATGCAATTAATGGTGTGCTTTCCAAACTATTCAAATCTCTCCTAATTAATGCATCCCAAGCTACCTTCAGTCTACCCCTACCTACCCGAATTTCTTCAGTCTCTTTTTAAGTCACGTTTTCTAGTGGATGCATTTATAAGCCATCTTTGCAGGTGTCCAAACCACCGCAACCGCCCTCCCCTAGTCTTTGCGTCAATTAGCGTCACTCCTACTTTTCTTAGAATTTCTATATTTCTTATTCTATCTCGACAATGACCTAAAAATCTAAGATTCGTTGTCCTTCTCCGATTCAATCGCGGCAGCAAAAAAGCTCTCGCCTTTCAATCGAGAAACCACTACTCAAACAATCAAAACCCTAGTCCCTAACCACATTAGGTTTTCCAACAGCCGAGATTTTCATAACAAAAACAATGCGGATCATCGGAAAAAGCAAATCACGAAAAGAATCGGACGATCAAGTGACCTGCAAGAACTGGCGAGCAGTCTCGGCAGATTGTCCGACGGCGATCTCGAGGAAGGACGAGACCATGGTCTGCTTCTCCATCGCTGTGAGCACACTCTCCATCATCCGATTCTGAATGAAACACAGGAATCTGTCGCGATTGGATTCGATTGAATGGGAGACGATCGATCGAACCTAGGGCTTCGGGAGGGGGCGGGGTTCGGATATTTATAGGGGATTGGATTTGGAACGCAATTTGGGATTACGGAATTGCAATTACACAGTTTAAGCTAGATCACACTCATGATTGGAGACCGTGCGATGTGAAATCGTCCATTTATACACGTATCTCGATGTTATCGAACGGGGTTTGAATGAGTACGTTACTTAGTGTGTGGGGGGTGTATATGAATGTCATTTCCTATTTCCCTTACAATTACGAAAATAGGACAAAAAAAAAAAGTAACATTTCTTGCAAGAAAATATCATTTTCTATTTCCCCTGCAATTACAAAAAAAGAAAATAGAAAGTAACACAAAAACACATTTAAGAGATGATTTTTTTTTTTTTTTGTTAGCATGCATTATATAAGCAAATAATTTTTTATTTTTTTTTGTTAAATACATTGCATTATTTTTTTTTTATTATTATAAGAACATTTCACTCAATTGAGTATAAAATAAAGAGTTTGATTTGCATAGCAAATCTATACCAATTTAGAATCGAGGTTGTCAACCAAGTTTTTAGCATAGTGAGAATAACATCCTCTCACTTCACCATGAGATAAAGGTAATCATTTTTTTTTTCAATAAAGTGTTACTTAAGTAGGCAAATTTACTATTTAATAGTCCTATCTAAACTCAATCCGAGTAGAGGTGTGGGCAACTACTATAAATAGAGAGCTTGTACACATTGTTGAGCCGAACTTGCCCATATACGAAGAGATCTTATACGCTTTTGTATGTTCTTTTTTTTTTTGGTGGTGAGCCACTTAGTATCCAAAGCTCAATGGACCTTAACTAATGTAGGATTGAGCTAGGTAGGATTAGGACCACTAGCCGACATACTGAAAATAAAGCTCATCTTCAAAAGTTTTAAAGAGACTTTATACTAAGATTTGAACTCGAGACCAATGATTCAAGGGTCTTGAGTTCAAATCTTAAAAGCATAGAGTCTCCTTAAAACCTTATGCTCAATGGTCCGTTTAATAACACCTGAATTACAGAATAAGTGAGGCCCATGGGCTTTGGATACAAATCTTATATATTTGCTATTTTTTGTATGAAATTTAAAGACGTGATAAGAGCATTATTGGACTTATCACCGAGCCCAACCCATAAGCAGAAAATAAGTTTCCAAAGCCCAACATATTTTATAATTGGCAAGGATGGTGGACCAAATCAGGCCCTTTTGGCTTGGTCCCAAAGAAGGGTTCTCTTAATCAGGGGCTCAAGTTTGAGTTTCGACAATAAAAACACCAATATTGAGAGCTTCCCCAACTTATGAAGCACACGATTGGAGGTGAATTCTAGTTTGTACCATCGCTGCTAGTTTTAGACAAAAAAAAAAAAACACTAATTTGTACCATCGTTTTTTTTTTTTTTTTTTCTTGAATGCTATCGTTGTGTCGATTACATCAAATCTACTAAAGCTTTGAGTTTTTCTTTTATCTTCTTTACGTACATATGTGCAAAAGCTAACAATCCGAATGGATTGGTATGGTGGTAAAGGCGAATGCATGACTGTGTGGATTCAGAATTTAGGTGCACGGTCTCGAGTTTCATTATTCACAACAGTTAAATGTCAGACCACTAGTGATCTATTTCATCAACCCATGGCTCATCATGAGACTATAGTCAGGTAAATATATATGAATACCCCTAGTTAATTAAAAAAAATGTAAATAAGCTAACCGAATAAGGCAGACTTGTATATGTTTGGTACTTCAATATTATTATATGCATAGTAGACATTTTTTTTTTAATAAATAAGTAAATAACTAGAGAATTATGAGTGTCAAAATATTTTTCAGCCACTCCATCCTTGTTTTAATTTGACCAATCTCATAAGAAATAGTAGGATGCCCAACTCCATAATTGGTAACCAAGAGATATTGGCTCACAATAAACATTCATATATGTCTAGATATGCGAGCATACACAAATTTCGATGCATAACACATAAGTTCAGGTCGTATAGAGGGCTCTTGTGAGCTAGAGCCCATGTGTATTGCGGTGTGACAATGTGTATTGTGGTGGTACACTGGTATAGATAGAAAATGCAATGGAGTAGTAATTGTGGTGGATAATGATTATAAGGATAAGGTCGTGGAGGTTAAAAGAATGGGGGATAAACTGATTCTAGTTAAATTAATTATCGGAGATGAAAAATTAATATACTTAGCGCCTATGCACCACAAGTAAGATTAAGCGAGAACATCAAACGCAAGTTTGGGACGATATAGATGAATTTATGCAAAGTATACCATTAGATGAAAAGGTTTTTATTGGAGGATATTTAAATGGGCATGTCGAGGCAAGTAACGATGGGTTTGAGAGAGTTCATGGAGAGGCTTTGGTTACGGTAATAGAAATGAATAAGGAGAATCAATTTTAGAATTTGCTTCAACATACGATCTTGTCTTAGCAAATACTAGTTTTAGGAAAAGGGACTCACATACAGTTACTTTTAGTAGTGGTCATAACAATAGTCAAATAGATTTTCTTTAAAAAAAATAGATAGAAAAATATGTAGAGACTACAAAGTAATACCTGGTGAAACACTTACTACCCAACATAAGTTAGTAGTACTTGATATTAATCTAACACGACGACATAATATGAATAAAAGAGTTACCAACCATAGAATAAAGTGGTGGAACCTAAAACATAGTAAACAAGTAGAGTTTAGAGAAAAACTACTAAAGGAAAATGTTTGGAATCTTGACTTAGATGCTAATACAATGTGACTAGAAATAAGTAGTTGTATAAGGAGAGTGAGATCAAACGTATTAGGTATATCTAAGGCTTGGACCTCAAAAGAAGGAAACATGGTGGTGGAACGAGGATGTCCAACGAGCAATTAAGACTAAAAGAGATATGTATAGAAAAATACCTAAGTGTCAAGATGAAGATGTGTACAATCAATATAAAGAAGTTAGAAAATAAGTTAAAAAAGTAGTTAGTCAAGCTAAAACAAATTTCATGGAAGATCTATATATAAGGTTAGGTAATAGGGATGACGAAAAACATATATATATATATATATATATATATATATATATAGGCTAGCCAAATTAAGAGATAAAAAGAAACAAGACCTAAGTCATGTAAAATGTATTAAGGACGAAAATCAAAATGTTTTAACGCGCGAGGAGGATATTAAGGAGAGATGGAGAAGTTACTTCGATAGTTTATTTAATGATGGTCAAGTTGATACTATACTATAATATATGAAAACTCACACCAAGAAAGAAATGTAAACTATACACGCAATATTATAATTGTAGAAGTTAAAGAAACATTGAAAAGAATGAAAATAGATCGAGAAAGCATGTGGCCCAGATGAAATACCCATAGAGGTTTGGAAATGCTTAGGAGAAATTGGATCGACTTGGTTAACAAAAACTTTTCAATAAAATTTTAAAATCAAAACGGATGCTAATGGATTGGAGAAGAAGCACGCTTGTGTCAAACTTCAAAAACAAATGAAACATTCAAAGTTGCTCAAACTATCGGGAATTAAACTTATGAGTCACACTATGAAACTTAGGGAGAGGATGATTGACAATAGGCTAATGAGAGAAACAACAATATCAGAGAACCAATTTGGTTTCATGCCTGAGAGGTCAACTGTGGAAGCAATTTTCCTTAGTAAGACGATTGTTAGAAAAATATAGATAAAAGAAAAAAATCTTCATATGGTATTCGTAGATTTAAAAAAAACATCATAAGGTCCCTAGAGATGTTCTTTGGTGTTTTTAGAAAGAAAAAAAGAGTGCATGTTAAATACATAAACACTATTAAGAATATGTATGAGGGAGTAGTAACGAGTATAAAGACATTTGAAGGAGCTACAAAAGAATTTCTCATTACGATAGGACTACATCAAGGATCGACTTTAAGCTCATATCTATTTACTTTAGTTATGAATGAACTAACTAGACATATTCAAGATGATATGCCATGGTGTATGCTATTGCAGATGATATTGTCTTAGTGGATGAAACTAAATATGGAGTGAATAGGAAATTAGAACTCTGGCGGAATACATTCGAATCTAAAGGTTTTAAGTTGAGTAGAACGAAAATAGAATACATGCACTGTGAGTTTAGAAACATTAGACATCGAGATGACGGAGTGGTAAAATTAGAGGAAGTAGAAGTTCCTAAGGTAAACCACTTTAGATACTTATGATCAATCATACAAAATGATGGTAATATTGAGAATGATGTCACTTATAGAATTCAAGCTGGATGAAAGAAATGGTGGAGTGCAACAGGGGTGATTTGTGATCGAAATGTTCCTACTAAGTTAAAAGGAAAATTTTATAGGATCGCAATTAAGCCAGCTATGTTCTATGGAAGTGAATGTTGGGTTTTAAAGTAACAACAATTACATAAAATGAATGTAGCAGAAATGAGGATGCTTAGATAAATGCGTGGTAATTAAAACTCGTAAAGATAGAATATGAAATATATAAATTTAAAGACAAGTAGGAATAGCACCAATTGATACAAAGACTAGGGAAGGTCGGTTGCGATGGTTTGGTCACCTGCAAAGATGGCCTACAAATGCTCCAACTAGAAAACTTGACTCAATATAAACTGTAGAAATTCGACGAGGTAGGGATAAACTAAAGTTAACATGGGATGCATTAATTATGAGGGATTTGAATGGTTTGCAAAGCTCACCATCAATTGCACTTAATCTAACACAATGAAAAAGTTTGATATATGTAGCCGACTCTAGTTAATTTGGGACTGAGACTATGTTGTTGTTGATGTTGTATAATTATCGATTATATATGTACTCATGACATCTTTCTCAGCCCGCTCTATTCTTTGCCACCTCGAGGGCTATGTACAGACTTGCATTGATGTCAACAAGCGTCAACTCATAGTCATGGAAAATACATTTAATTAGAAATTCAAGATCACTACTTTACCAAAATTGACTCATCCATGCGTGCAAATTGTCTACTAAACTCACTCCGTCTCTCATCATTCAAAGTGCGCCACTTGATTTCTCTACAAAACATTCATTCTATCATAATTTTCTTCTTTGATGTTTCAATCGACTTTATTCTACAAAACTTAAAAAAGTGTATGACCTATCAACACCTCATCAAAAGTATACTTTCCATTCTTTTTTCCTTCTTGTTCTTTCTATCTTTCTTGCTACCATCCCTTCGATCATTTGTTAATTGACAAATCCTAGCTAGAAACTTCACAACACTACTTACACATAGTTATATAATTAAACTATGGTTGACATACTTTTGGTTTAGGATTTACGGTTTAAATTAAGTACTCGACTTATCGATCTAAACATAATTAATTAAGGCCGCATAAAAAGCTTTAGTGGAAGTGTACTCACCAATAGAATGTCCTACACCAATTGGTATAATGGAGATGTATATCTATAAAAGAAAGTACGATTGTAATATTGTATTAGAATAACATTCTAGCCTAAACAGGGTCAACATATATTAAATTAGGATTTATTACAAGTAATAGAACTATAATTGTCCATTAAAAGTTTGCTTGATAGCTTTATCTTTTTGTTGGACCAAATGTGTTATTTATATCCAATTTTTATAAGAGGGCGCGTGCCATGGCATTATCTAAGCTTGTCTCATCTCATCACAAAAGTAAAAAAAAATTTAAAAGTTGTTGCTTTAATAGGATAGCTACGTGTCAAGCTACTAGGGCCTTAACTTCGAAAAAGCAAGGCCTGTCTGAGACGACAATAGCAGCCACTACGTTAATGGTGGGTTTTAATATTTTGATCTTGTATTATTGGGGCTTAACCAATCAACCTTGTATTTAAGCTCACCTAAGTACTCTAATTTATAACAATGTACAAAAGTAGTACTTTTATATCGAAAACATATATCCACCAATTGTGTATAGACATGTCACGGACTGGCACGTATCAGAATTTGTTGGGCCGGTGTAATTATTTATGAAATGCTAGCTAGTGTGTCTCGACAAGCTCACGTAGAGAACTCATCAAAAAAACTTTTTATTTGATTTATTTATCAGTTTAGTTTTCTTTTTTTATTTTTTTTATTTTTGCAACTGTCAAATACATTCAATTAACTCTCAATAATAAGTATGATGCGTGTTCTTGTCTTTGCTATGATACAATGGGCTTGAAAGTTAGTGTCTCAGGCCCATAATTGGTACAAATTGTAACAAAACAAAAAGAAAAAAAAAAGTTGTGAAATAAAATATTGTCCAAGACAAAAATTAAAGAGTGTCGGTGCTTTTGTTTCCCCTCTAATACTGACTAGGGTCAACGTTATTGTAATTCATAACTGCTTGGCATTTAAGCCATTGTACATGTTGATTAAATTATGTAAAGTGATTTGAGTAATATAATTTTGATACTTACGTACATGTATGTATCAAAAAAAGATTTTATCAAATCTAAATGTTTTACTTTATGTAATTTCAAAATTATATGTGTTACTTTATTAATTTCTTCAAAATTAATTTTGTTCTTGATCAACCAAGTGATAGTTTTAATAGTTAATGTAGGATGTGTTAATTTATATGATGCCTAAATCTTCTCTTATTGTTATTATCACAATAAACTCGTAACGAGCAAACTTTTATCTGTTCAAATGTATTTTTGTTTTAATTTCAAGCTCGCAATGAACAATTTCAAGTTTAAGAGGAACCTTTTTTTAGATCTTAATAATTTTTTTTTTAATAAATAAGGTTATAGATTTGAGTTTCATCGAAACAACAATTAAATATCACTGAAAAAGTTCTATTCCCATATGAGACCCTCTGGTTGCTCGACGTTAATTGGTTATTACCATCCAATGACCAATCAATATCAATTTGATTCTTCTTGTTTTTCTTGTAATATATTTATTAAAAAAAAATCGTAATCCTAGCTATATCTCTTGTATATGTGACCACACACCAAATAAGCATGGAACTACCATTTAGTTGATGATGATCATTTTTTCGTGGCTTATTTATTTATTTATTTATTTTGATAAAAAAGAAATAACTTTTACACCCACCAAGATTTAAACTCAAACTTCATACTTTCATATCTCATACCAAATATTAAGTCATTCAATTAATTTTTTGATGGTTTAATTAAGTTTAATGCAAGAGTTAAATGCTCCATCAAAGGTCTGATAACCTGACTCGTCACAATCAGATCATCAGTGTCATGACCAAGATCAAATCACCGTTGACGAAGCTGACTTCCAAAGTTTCAATCATAATGAAGAATTTTATTTGAAAATCATGATTAAGCATTTCAACCATACAATAAGTGTTTAGGCATATTTAGGCAAGTTTATAAAAATATATACATTATATAAATTGTAGTGGCCATACGACCTCGCCATGTCATTTTCACTTTATTCCACATGGACTTCAGTCAAAGTACGTACAAAGAATTGAATTTTAATGGAAAACGCGCATTTATGAGACACATTTGTTATATATGGTCCGTTGGATCCTGCATGAAGATTGCATATGTAAATCTCAATTTATATTTTCTCAAATTTAAAATGGCCACTTGGAAACGTCACCCTTACGCCTAGCTATATATACCTTTAATATTTCTACAAACCTAATTAAAGGTGCAACACCTAAATTATTGATGCATATGAATTATTACTATAATATTATAATATAGGATATATTTTAGTGACCACTTGGTTGAAGTAGACCAAGTGAAATTGAACAATTCCACAATTAATTTGATTGCAAAGGCGGCTATATAATAAAATTATATAGAAATATGCATGTCTACCTTTTCACCTAAAAATAAAATTTCAAATAAATTAAATTATTTTGGTTGGTGCTTTTATATATAATTACGCTTATCTTACTAATAACCAACATATATATAATAGAAAACATAGTTTAAGACTTTAAGTCTGTCGATGTAATTATCTAGACTCAAACTTGAGACCTCTAAGTAAAGTGTATCAACTTAATCACATATATATTATTTATTTCTTATAAAAAAACTCACATTTGTGGTGCCACCAAGTTTCTAAATTTTATTGATTAATATCTATACTATTTACTTTGTATTTGCTTATTTTCTCTTTTTTTAGCTGGTCATATTTTTGAGAGGTCAATTCTTTTTTGATTGGAACGAAAATTTTACACATAATACTCATAATCCATTAAGATGCAATTTTAAAAACAAGGCGTTCCTAGCATTTTGTAAAAAAAAGAAAAGAAAAAGGTGTTTTCAATATCTAAAGTCCACGACTTTCAATATTAATCAGAACCGTTTTCTCCATCAAACTCATCGACTCAATTAGGCTGACCTCATATATATTTTGATGGAATTGGTGTCATACATAGGACCCATTTATGTGCATATGCCTACGCATAGATGAGGGCCGCTAAGGGCACCCCACCGTTTAATTAAGGCACCCAAAGATTTTGTAAAAATTTCAGCAAAAGTGGAAAAGACTATTTTGCCCTTGTATATATATTGATTCAAATACCACAAATCATTTTGGCAAAGAAAAAAAGGCACCCCACCACAAGGTTGAACCACAAAGCCACATTGCATTTGGCGAGCGTTGATCGATTCTTGCGGATTGACATCATCCAACAGCGAAGTAACAATGTTTGACAACCGTATGATGATTTTTAGAACTGTTTAGTTGTGAAAAACTGTGAAAATGATGATTTGTTTGTCAACATAGGGTTTGATAATTTCCTCAAATCCGAACTTGTTTCCACTATATAATGGAGGATTGTACTGCTACCGTGCAAGAGGAGGTCGAACTTGAAGTAATTTTGTAAATTTATTGTGTTTTTTATGCGGTTGGGAGATGTTTCTGTCTGGGTGCGCGATTGTTTCGGCCTCGCAGGACCGAGATGTATAGTAATGTCTCGGTCATAGAGGACCGAGAGGTTTCACATAGGTCATGGACTGGTACGACCGAGGGTACTAGCAAATTCTCGGTTGTGCACTACCGACACCACATTACCTAGCACTAATTCTAGCTCTCGTCGTGTCTCGGCCGAGATAACTAAAGTACTCTCGGCCATGCGTAACCGAGACGCTGTGAACTCTTCCGGCCTTTGCGGTCGAGACTTCGAGTTCCCAAAAATGTAGCTTCTGTCTCGGCCATGCGAGGCCGAGACAGTTAGCTCAGTCTCTGGCCTGTGTGGCCGAGAACCGCGAATTCCCATTTCTTTAACTATTCAACCGAACCCTAACTTGGAGACGAAATCGGCTCACACCACGACCCTATGAACTGCAAAAAAGCCGTAAACCGAAGGAGAAACACAAGGCGAGACACGGGAAACACGATTTTGGAGATTCCTCTCGATGGTCGATTCAAACCAAATGGGTTCTTGCACAACAGTTCGGTGACGGTGGTGGGGTGCTCAGGGTTCGGTGAAGGTGGTGGTGGGGGTGGTTGGGCGCTCGGGGTTCGGTGATGGTGGTGGTGGTGGTGGTGGTGGTGGTGGTGGTGGTGGTGGTGGTGGGGGGTGTAAGGGTTTTTTGCACGAGGGGTATTTTTGGTATTTTGGGTTTAATTTTCGGTGCCCTGTAAATCAATTTGTGCCCACATTAACTGGGTGCCTTCATTAATAGGTGGGGTGCCCTTAGCGGCCCTCGCATATTGTTCTCCACCGTAGTATTCTTAATTACCTAATTGTTTCTACTTAGGTAACACTTTTTTTCTCTCTTTAAACCTTACTTCTCCTAAGTCAAATTGTTCTTAATTAGATTACTAGGTCCACTAATAATCAAAAGCAAAAAGACAACAAGAATAAATAATTAACATGGATAAAGAGAGGGTACATACTTTTGATGCATACATATAATTGCTTGAATCCATAACTTATGCATCGAAAAATCACTTTTTTACATATATACGTATATAAGGCTCTTTTATATTTTAAAAAAAAAGTGTCTATATACATGCATGTTGCCTTGTCTCTTTCCAAATAATTAATAACATGCATACATATATATGTTTGTGGATGGGAAAAATTATATATGTTGCTTATAGTTCATGATCGATACTCATAAAAAATGTACATGGATGAGAAAGGTGCGTGAGTTAGTGGGTAACAAAAGCTGCTTTGGTCTCCAATTGGATTTGGAGAATTATGTGAAGAAATATTTCTCCAAGTGGGATGGACAGATAAAGAAGTGATTATATATAGCTTGACGTGGTTAAAAAGTGACATAGAAAGCCACCTTCCTATAACACCCACCCAGTCGACCAAGCCTCTACTCAACTCACTGAAATTACATACATGATTAGATTTGATTTTTAGATTGAAAATGCACACGCGTAGTTTATTTCAAAAATAAAAATACAGATACAAAAGTTTCTATATATTAATCAATAAATCTATTTGGACTCATAGTCCGAACTCATAGGGAGGTGTTTAGAATTTTTGTAAATATTTAAAGGGTATCAAAGAAATTTTACAAGTGATTATGGTTGCTTCATTAATTGTTGGAGGATGTATTTAAAATTAAAAAAAAATTTGAGTCCGGACTCTCTAGTCCAAATAACACTACCTTATATTAATATGGTAACCATACAATTCTTATAAGAAAATCATCAATAATTGTATTCTAAGTATAGTCTACACCTCCAATTAATATGTATATTTTTAATTTGTAATAATATTTTATATTAGTTTATGGCATAAACAGAAAATTATGTCGTGAGCTTCTAATAATTATAGCCAGGTGATGTCATTGTTAAATTAAGGAGCACTAATACAACCAAAAATAAATTTTAAGACAAAAAACGTAAATTGTTGAAAGAAACTTTGTTAAAACTGAAAACAATATATGATTGACATATTATAATATTTTATTAATTTTGAAAATTCGAGTGTAATAGTTTATTAACTAATAGTAACTTAATAATGCACCGAGACACATAATATTTATAATTTATATAAAAATATTATTTGAACATTAATTATGTATAGCTATTTACAAAAATAATGGTCACTATGATGGCAAAAAAAAGGGATCGGTACCGGACAGAAACGGGACCGGACACCCTCCTCATAACGATTAAAATTAGTGTATGGACTCTCGTTTTTAAAATGAGCGCTTTTTTTTGTTCATACCTATATTTTTGTAAAATATACTTCTGTTCTCGTTTTGTTCGTTTTTTATTTTTAAATATGATTAAATATTTTATTTATCAATTATTAAAAATACTTTTACTACATATGGGTCACTGTCGTGGAGTGAGTGGAGAGGGACCGAGGGTGAGGTTGTGCATGACAGCGTGAGGGTGAGAGCAGCCGCGTGAGGTCGGAGGCGGAGTTGCGTGAGGCGTGAGGCCGGTAGCCGGAGGCGCGAGAGGGTGAGGCCGTGAGGTGTGAGAGTTAGGTGAGAGTGATTTTGTGAGGGGAGAGAAAAACAGTTTCGGGTTTTGCTTTTTTAAGTACGTGAAATTACTTCGATACCCTTCAAATTAATCGGACAAAATCGAACAAATCGATTTGGGCAACTTTTGTCAACCCTATCTTTACATAGAACACAAAAAGCCGGAACACCTTATAAAAATAAAACACGAGTTCCCAGCACATTAGTCTTCCAAAAATATGAGCTTCAATATAGCAAAGACTTCTTTCGAGCTTGCCAAAACAGAGGGCACACCTATCCCCGACCATAATAATTACCATGCGAACGTAATCCTTCACTTGTTACTACTTTCTTAGACTTGATTCGAATCAGGTGCACTGCCCTTATTTATCTTGACAAGGGCAATGCTATGTTACCTCCCCAACCTGAAATCTCAGGCTTAATAAAGTATACGTACCACCGTTTTCATTCCTTTGTTAAGAATCAAACTACCTTGCACAACATTGTACTCCTCCTGTCACGGGGTCAATTGAAGAGAGGTTTTCCCTAAGGAATTTTTCGCACTCAACCAACCCTGTGATGCCTAGGGACCGCCCTAGCTCAGCACAACCAATGCGCAATGCGGAATAATAACACACAGCAAGCACTAGCAACAACAATGCAATGGACAACAAGGAAATGTTTATTAGCTCTCTATGGAATTACAACTGATCCCTTTCGGATGCCTGGATACCTTATCCTATATCACCCCCGGATTATTGGACTCCTCTCCCGGATTACTCTGGTTCCCCTGGATGCCTCTCTCAAGCATCCCTACCTCTGGCTTTATAGCCCAGCCAGTTCGGCAGTTACAAAGCCAATTAAGCCTACATTAAACACCACTCCCTTAGTGGGCGCGACAGTTACAAAACTGCCTGCCTTCCATGCCGCCACTGTGATTAAACCGCCCACAATTTCGGGACGGGCCTTGATCACGCCCATGATCAAGGTAATCAATGAGCAATACCATAACCGCTCCCATTTGTAACCGCTACCCCCTGTAACAGCCACCACTTCGTCCCAGCCACCTAACTCGGGACTTGCCTTGGTCATGCCCATGACCAAGGTAGTTAATGAGCCATTCGTAACCGCTACTACTTGCTTGCTCATATAAACGCTGGCAATTGATCTCCCCACGCCTCGTGGTTCATGTTTCTCTAAGGGACAGGAACCGCTTAACCGTGCCTAGGTCCGCCCGAACGCGCGCGGTGCTAGCCGGGGCTCGGTCGAGTCCCACCGGCTCGGGATGGTCGGAGCATGGGCTCGAGGGACTTACCTTGGCATGATGCCCAAGGCATGCTCGAGGGACCATTTTGCTACCGTGCACACACCACCCCTAGGAGAGACCACCTCCCCTTATAGTAGATGTTAAGCCGTTTCCTCCACTCCAATAGAAAACATCCCAAAATGAGACCAAGCGTACTTTGACCAGGGTCAACGCCCAGGTCAAGATTTGTCAACTCTGGCTAAGGTTCGCCTTGCCCAAGTCTTGCTCATGCCTAAGGCACCACCGCGCCCGAGGAAATGTGCCCGAGCCTTGTCCGTGCCAAGGAATGTACCTAAGTGTGCCAAGGAATACCTAGGTCTGCCAAGGCGTCGTGCCAAGGCGTGCCAAGGTGTGCCAAGGCGTCGTGCCAAGGAAAATTCCGCGCTCGTCCCGCGTGCTCGCCCATGTGACGCATCCATACGCGCTCAACCATATGCGCGCGTCTGTCCGCATGCGTCCATGCGCTCGCCCGTCCGAGTGCGCGCGCCTATGTGCGCACGGTCGCGCGTCCTACGCGCTCGCCCGCGTCTCGCGCGCATGCACATCCGCGCTCCGCGCTGCGTGCTTGCATTACGCGCTCCTGCATGCCCGCATCCCGCGCGCGTGCCCGTGCTCCGCGCCCATGCGCCTCGCACTAAGGCACGACCGCGTCACACCTCGGTACTGCTCGTGCGTTGCGCCTAGGTCCGCGCCTAGGCGCCTCTTTGCGTCGTGCCTAAGCCCACACTTAGACACCTCCTTGCGTCACGCATGCAATTTCCCAACTGCACGCGCGCATCACCGCAGGCCATGCTGCAACCCTCCGAAGTCCAACATCTAACCTCCATGGAACCACCCAAGTCCTCCGGAACTTGGTCATTTGCTAGGTTACCGACTGCCCAGCCCAGCCTATTCGGGTCTCGCTTTTAGGGGTGTGACAAACATCCCCCCGCCGAATTGTTCGATGCCCTCATCGAACGCTCCAACTCTGCCTGCTCACCAGGCTGTTGCCCACCGAAACAACACTCCTCCGTCTGTCCACCAGACTGCTGCCCACCAGAGCAACATATCTCCATCTGATCACGTACTTGCAATGCCACCAGCCTTGGTGCATTGCCTTTGCCCCTGCTTCGCATCGCTGGAACAAAGCACGGCTCCTTCTCATCCATGATCAATAAGCCATGAAGTGATGGAATCACGGCGACTCTCCCGACCACCAAGAAATCATTTCCTGCAATGATCTCAAAATCGTCCAACGGAATAGCAACCAAGTTCACCTTGCCATCCCAAGCACCAATCCGAATATCCACGCCCAAAGCTATACCCTCAGCCTTCCTTGGTTCGGAGTTGACTGCCTTCACCATGCTTGCACTCTCCGCAAGCTTCAACCCAAGCTTCCGAGCCAGGTTTACTGCTATCATCGAATGTGTGGCCCCCGTATCGATCAACACCTTCACCCTCTGGTGATTGACTTGAGCCTCCACGAACATCAGCCCTGCCGATGCTCCAGCCTTGTGCGCTTGCACCGTGTTGATCAATTGCAAGGGGTTCATTCGAACCTCTTGTTCGTCCGTCACAATCGCATTTAGCTTCTCTCTTTTTGGGCAATCCTTTGCCAAATGAGGACCGTCACATATAAAACAGCCCCGTTTCCCCTTTGATGTTTTGGCACTAGCATCATCTTTTGAAGAAGACTCCTCCTCCTTCTTGGATCTACCCGCTCGATCCTTCTCCTTGTACTTCTTTTCTTTTGATTCGAAAGAAGTACCGCTGGTTTTGTAATCAACCAGACTATCCGCCACTGCAATTGCATTCTGCAAGTCCTTCACGCCTTGCCTTCGCAACTCCGATTGCGCCCATCCTTGCAAACCCGTGAGTGAAATTGAACAATTTGTCCTCCTCGGACATGTTCTTAATGTCAAGCGATAGGAAGAGAATTCCTTCACGTATTCTCTCGACCGTCCCTTTCGCTTCAATCGGCGTAACGCCTCCCGCGCTTGCCATGCCGCATTCGTAGGTAGGAATTGCTCATTCAATTCCCGTTTCGGCGCCTCCCACGTCTCAATCTTTGGTCGACCAGCGGCTACATCGTTGTCAACTCGGTTCGCCACCAAAGCTTTGCATCTCCCTCAGATACATAGAGGTCGGGTGACCTTCCCGCCCTCTTCCGTGCCGTGCATATCGCAAAAATCTTCGCTCCATGTCCCAAAGAAAATTCTCAAGCTCCTTAGCGCTCCGCTTCCCGAGAATTTCTTTGGCTCCGTATTTTGGTACGAGATTTCACCGTTACGGCACCCTCCGAGATCCGCCCGGCTCGCTTAGCGACTTCACCTCCATTGCCATCTCCGCAAGTATGTCGGTGGTTTGCTCTACCACAGAGCGCACATATGCTTCAAGCTCATCAAATCTCGTTTCCCACAAAGCCATCGTGGTTGCTTGTGACCCCTCCCTGGCCACCAGCGACGCCACTAACCTTTCCAAGCCTTCAATACGCTCCGACGTTGTTGAAGACTCTGCCTGCTCGCCCGGAACAGACATCGTTGCCAACTGTTGTTCTAAGTGAGCTACCCTCTCACTTAGTTCGCCTGCTGCTCTCGTTGTCATCGTCTCCGAATGTGTCTCTGGCCACAATTGTCATGTTCGGAGAGTTGTTTCTAACACCAATCGTCTCCAACCGAGATCAATCACCTCCACTGAGGCTCTGATACCAACTGTCACGGGGTCAATTGAAGAGAGGTTTTTCCTAAGGAATTTTTCGCACTCAACCAACCCTGTGATGCCTAGGGACCGCCCTAGCTCAGCACAACCAATGCGCAATGCGGAATAATAACACACAACAAGCACTAGCAACAACAATGCAATGGACAACAAGGAAATGTTTATTAGCTCTCTATGGAATTACAACTGATCCCTCTCGGATGCCTGGATACCTTATCCTAGATCACCCCCGGATTATTGGACTCCTCTCCCGGATTACTCTGGTTCCCCCGAATGCCTCTCTCAAGCATCCCTGCCTCTGGCTTTATAGCCCAGCCAGTTCGGCAGTTACAAAGCCAATTAAGCCTACATTAAACACCACTCCCTTAGTGGGCGCGACAGTTACAAAACTGCCTGCCTTCCATGCCGCCACTGTGATTAAACCGCCCACAATTTTGGGACGGGCCATGAATTACGCCCATGATCAAGGTAATCAATGAGCAATACCATAATCGCTCCTATTTGTAACCGCTACCCCCTGTAACCGCCACCACTTCGTCCCAGCCACCTAACTCGGGACTTGCCTTGGTCATGCCCATGACCAAGGTAGTTAATGAGCCATTCGTAACCGCTACTACTTGCTTGCTCATATAAACGCTGGCACTTGATCTCCCCACGCCTCGTGGTTCATGTTTCTCTAAGGGACAGAACTGCTTAACCGTGCCTAGTCCGCCCGACGCGTTGCGTCGGTGCTAGCGGGGCTCGGTCGAGTCCCACCGGCTCGGGATGGTCGGAGCATGGGCTCGAGGGACTTACCTTGGCATGATGCCCAAGGCATGCTCGAGGGACCATTTTGCTACCGTGCACACACCACCCCTAGGAGAGACCACCTCCCCTTATAGTAGATGTTAAGCCGTTTCCTCCGCTCCAATAGAAAACATCCCAAAATGAGACCAGCGTACTTTGACCAGGGTCAACGCCTGTGTCAAGATTTGTCAACTCGGCTAAGGTTCGCCTTGCCCAAGTCTTGCTCATGCCTAAGGCACCACCGCGCCCGAGGAAATGTGCCCGAGCTTTGTCCGTGCCAAGGAATGTACCTAAGTCTGCCAAGGAATACCTAGGTCTGCCAAGGCGCCGTGCCAAGGTGTGCCAAGGCGCCGTGCCAAGGAAAATCCTGCGCTCGTCCCGCGCGCTCGCCCATGTGACGCATCCATACGCGCTCAACCATATGCGCGCGTCTGTCCGCATGCGTCCATGCGCTCGCTCGTCCGAGTCGTGCGCGCGCCTATCTTGCGCACGGTCGCGCGTCTGCTACGCGCCGCCGCGTCTCGCGCGCATGCACATCCGCACTCCGCGCTGTGTGCTTGCATTACGCGCTTCTGCATGCCCGCATCCCGCGCGCGTGCCCGTGCTCCGCGCCCATGCGCCTCGCACTAAGGCACGACCGCGTCACACCTCGGTACTGCTCGTGCGTTGCGCCTAGGCGCCTCTTTGCGTCGTGCCTAAGCCCACACTTAGACACCTCCTTGCGTCACGCATGCAATTTCCCAACTGCACGCGCGCATCATCGCAGGCCATGCTGCAACCCTCCGAAGTCCAGCATCTAACCTCCATGGAACCACCCAAGTCCTCCTGAACTTGGTCATTTGCTAGGTTACCGGCTGCCCAGCCCAGCCTATTCGGGTCTCGCTTTTAGGGGTGTGACACCTCCCATCTTACACTTGTTGGAACAAAAGACTCACGTGTCTTGTTCTTAGGGGTGGGCGGCGCGGTTTTCGAAAAACCGCCCAAACCGCATGTGGTTTGGTTTGGTTTTTAAAACTCGCGGTTTGGGTGCGGTTTGGAAAATGTAAAAACTACAAAATTGCAGTTTGATCGAGGTTTTTAATTTGGAAAAATTGCGGTTTCACCAAACCGAGGGTATTTTAGTAAATAACCACCAAAAACCCTAAAAGGCTAAAACATAACTAAAAAATATCCTCTCATTCACTCCCGTCACCTCTCTTCTCTCACTCCCGTCGGCTCCTCTCTCCTCTCACTCCCGCCGTCTCCTCTCTCCTCTCTCCTCTCACTCCCGCCGTCTCCTCTCTCCTCTCGAGCACTCTCATTGCCGTTGGCCCGTAGCGGAGTGCCCGTCTCACTGCCGCCGCACCGCCGCCCTTCATTCTCCTCACTCCCCGTCTCACCGCCGCCGCCGAATCCATCGCCATCGTCGTTGCCTTCCACCGCGCAAACCGCTGCTGCGTCCACCGTCGCCTCGCACCGCCGCTGTCGGCCCGTAATATTTACATTTTTTTTTTTTTTTGAAAATGGGTCGCATGAAAACCGCGAAACCAAATCGACCAAACCACTACAAAAAAACAGCAAATCAGCAACGGAATTAGAAACGGAACTTATTTCCGTTTCTAAATCAGAAACGGAATTAGAAACGGAATAAGTTCCGTTTCTAAATGTAACGATTAGCGACAGGCCCCGAAAGGGAAATATTCGAGAGACGGATTTGAGACGGATCGAGAGAGACGGAATTAGAGACGGAATTAAATTAAATTTCGTCTCTGAAATTTGGCGCCACCATTCCCGCCAAATTCTTCATTTCTTATGGCCGTTCATCATTCCTCGAGATTTGTATTTTGTCGATCTGGCGACCTCTTCTCCTTCCCGCCCCCACCCCCCCCCCCGCAACAAAACAAGCAAAATCCCCAAATCATTCCCACGAAAAAACCCCAAAACCTAAATCCGTCTCTCCGTCTCGTCGCGCCGGTCGATCGTCTCGTCCCCGACGTCCATCCCGTTCGATCGTCTCGTCTCTCCGTCTGGTCGTGCGAGCTGGTCTCTCTGGTGCTCTCTCTCGGCCGTCTGTTCGCGGTGGTCTCCGTTTCTCCGTCTGGTCGTGCTACACAGTGTCGCACTTCTTGTCTCTGGTCTCGCCGTCTCTCTGGTCTCTCCGTCTCGTCGCGCCGGTCTCGTCATCGCCGATATCTCTCGCTCTCTTTGGTCTCGATTCGGATCCGGTTAGCAAGGAATTTGTAGTTTTGGAGTCTTACTACAATCTTCATTTCTTATTTGTTTTTTATTGTTCTTTATAATGCGAGCAACAACGATGATCAAGAGCTCTTGAAACTTTCATAGAGATCATTCACATTGTGACGGTTTTGAGGAAATCTTGAAACGACTTAGTTGTTTCGCTAAAAATTTGCGTCTGTCGGGTTGGCGTTCTAGTCCCCTTGTTTATCTAATTTAAAAAATTTATGGAATAATCCGTCGGGTGACATGAGAATTATTTAAGTTTCCGCTATGGTTCATTTGATAGTTCGATCTTCTAGTAAACATCGGAGTTGAAGGCAAGAAGCTATTTTATCTAGAAAGGTTTTCCAATTTAAATTAAGCATGCGAGACTTCATAAATTTCCATCTATCAATAAATATTTGGGGTGTCCGGTGTTCCTACGTACATTATATGCGGCATCCGGGAATATTAAAGTCGTAATACTTGTTAGCATTGCAAATATTATGCTCATGAATGAAATATGTTATAGATTTTCACTTGAACTGAAGCTATATCTGCTAGGGAAAGCGATCATATATATGCCTTGATGTTCAAATATAGGAAATGAACATAATGTGGTGACCATTGTGTATACTAGGTTTTCTTAGCGGCTCACTATACTAGTCGAATAAATGGAAGAACAGTTAAAAATTTATTTTCTTGAAAGGTCTTAGCTATTATGGTCATGGAATCCATTTTATTTTTGTAAATTCGTCTTGGCAATTGGCCGTGTTATAGTACTACCTTATTGTTTATGAGCTAGTGAAGGAACAAACTCTTGATCGGTGACATATTTTAAGAGTTCGGTTCTTATAATTGTTATTACTTTATGAGGTTTTATTTTAAGCTGTTCTTGAGTGATTTGATTTGTTCCTTGGTTGATTGTTCATTAGTTGGTGTTCTTCACTTGATCTATTAAGTTAATGTTGTGTCTTTTGTTTGGTTTAGAAGTTTTTGTTCTCTTTCTTCTCTTACATGCATAGTTTTTGAGGTTATGCTTGTTCTATTTTTAGGTTTATTAATATGTACTATTTCATTTCAACCTTTTAATTGAGCAATTCAAGATTTATATTGATTAAAGTATTTGGTTGTTATTCCATGTTTATTTTATCGGTAAAGCATGTCATCCGTATTTGGTTGTTATTCC
Source organism: Stephania yunnanensis (assembly GCA_039657365.1). Taxonomy (NCBI): domain Eukaryota; kingdom Viridiplantae; phylum Streptophyta; class Magnoliopsida; order Ranunculales; family Menispermaceae; genus Stephania; species Stephania yunnanensis. The sequence continues at coordinate 2,027,318 of CM077589.1, forward strand.
ATGTTTATTTTATCGGTAAAGCATGTCATGAGAGTCATTATAATACATTAGAATCATGTCTTGAGGTAATTACTTTGTCGTTTGATGTTATAGTTGTTAGTAATTTCATATTCATGCACTTGCTATGGATGATTGATTAGTTAGGTGTTGTTGGTTACGATTGAATAATACCTATAATTACTTAATTTCTACTACTAGTTAGGGTTAGAAACACTAGGATTACTCTTTTAGTGAATGTTCTTTGTTTCACATTACATTTCTAGAGAATGGAATAAACCTATAACCTTAAGGACGTATGAGTGAACAAGTAGTAGACGCGTTGATACTATGTGGTATTTGTATGCCTCGATATCGATATAGGTTAGGCGCACGGCCTCAACTTCGATTCCCCACACAACTAAATGTCGGGCTCTTGGTGGTCTCTTTTTGCAATCTTAGGGTCTTAAAAATTTTAATTTAAGTGCAAGAGCGGGATGAAACTGTTCAAACACACATCAAACTGATTTTCAAATCAAATACACAAAACTATGTCGATTAAGCACAAGAAAGAGTTTATATCAAGGATTTCCTTACAACCAAGAGGATGACAAAAGAGATTAGCTTTGCGAGACTCTTATATTCCTTTGAAAGCCTCAAAGGTCTTGGATTTGAGGACTTAAGAACACCCACAAAGATCTCATATTGCTCCTTCTAAAAATCAAATTTCTTCTCTTTGTAGATCTTGAATTTTGAAATGTGTTTCTTCTCCCTTATGTTACAACCAAGTTTGTGGTGGTTTTATCATGATAGGAATTCCAATATGACCGTTTATAGCCGTGTTAGGAATCCGGAAATCAAAATTTCTAATTTAAAGCTTGATTTCCAAAAGTCAAAAATATATGGCGGTGGCTAATTAGCGCGCTAATCTTTGGAATTAGCGCGCTAGCTGCGGGAACTCAAAAAATTTATTTTATCCCTTTGTGTTAGCGACCCTTAAACTCGTCCGGGACCTAACCAACCACTTATAATACATGTTTGAAGCATGTTTATTATGAGTCATTTACAACAACCCTTTTGATAATGCCCAAGCTTCTTACATAAACAACATAACTCAATCAATTCCTTCTCTTTAGATTGTGATGACTCATTAATGACTTTCTAACTTTGTCAATTTATTCTCTATTCATGAGTTTAATGTGCGAACCTCGTTCTTTCACTTAGCTATCAATTTCTTCTCTTTAGATGGTGTAGATCGCATTTCCGATTTACAATATTCTCCATTTTGGAGGCTTCTTATCATCTTAATCATTATTATTTCATTACTTGAATAGACAACCGGCTCGACAAGGGTTACGTTCGACTAGGAATGTCGTCTACAAACAGAGGCTGGATGTACAACCGGCTCGACAACGGTTATGTTCGAATTGAATTCGCGTGCGAAGGTTAAAGAATTCATATCATTTGCAAAACAACATTGTCCTACATACCAAAGTGAACGGAAGATTAGATGTCCGTGCAATTTTAAGAAATGTCGACTTGTTCCGTACCTGGACGTCGAAACGGTTGAGCACCACCTATGTAGGTATGGATTTGTCCGGGGATATCACGGTTAGTACGAACATGGTGAGAACGGAGATGAAGGGCCGCAAAATTTTCACGCAATGGATTGCCATATTGATGATGCTTGATGTTCGAGGCTACGATCAGACACCTTACTGCGAGATGCTACACAACGTGGCGGGTCCAAGTTTCAATTGGAATGTCGTGGAAGAATCACCAAACCCCCAAGCACGCCAACTATATGACATGATTGATGCAAGTAGGGAACAATTGTGGCCTGGTTGCGAAACCATGACAACGTTGTCCGCAATGGCAAGATTACTTGCGATCAAGTCGAACATCATATATACGAACGAGGGTATAATGAAATCATTAAACTCATGAAGGATTGTTTGCCAAATGACAACTCAATGGTTGAGAATTTTTATGCCACTAAAAGACTAATGCGAGGTCTAGGTCTAGGTTGAGAAAATAGATTGTTGTGAGGACCAATGTATGATTTATTGGGGAGTGGACTACGAGTTGACGTCATGTAAATTTTGTGGGAAATCACGATACCTTGCACATCGACGAGGTCGTGGTCGGAACACAAAAAACGCCCTTGCAAAAGAATGTACTACTTCCTTTGGGCCCTCGGTTGCAACGATTGTATGCGTACGAGTCAACCGCAAAACATATGCGATGGCATGGAGATCATTCATCGCTGAAGATGTTATGCAACAACTTTTACGATTCGATTGCTTGGAGACATTTTAATGTCGTCAATAAAGACTTTGCCTCAGGGTTCGGAATGTTCGTTTAGGATTGTGCAGCGATGGTTTTCAAGTATTTGGGATTTCGGAAATCGTACTCTTCGTGGCCGTGATTTTGACTCCTTACAACCTTCCACCGTCGATGTGCATGAAATCGAGTTTATGTTCTTAACGGTTATCGTTCTGGACCGACCAGCCCAAAGCGAGAAAATCGACGTGTTCCTTGACCGCTTGTGAAAGAGTTGCAAGATTTATGGAACAATGGGGTGGTTACATACGACGTTTCCACCAAGACAAATTTTGTCATGCGAGTTGCCCTTTTATGGATTTGTTAGTGATTTCCCCGCATATAGCATGTTGTCGGTTGGAGCACACACGGTAAGTACGCTTGTCCATATTGTATGGAGGATACAAATGCATTTCAATTGCGAAATGGAGGTAAGACATCGTGGTTTGGTTGTCATCGTCGTTTCTTGGATAAGTCATCACCATTAAGGAAAGACAAAAAAATTTCATTAGAGGCAAAATGGTCATAGCGATGATCCGCCCGCTTTGCGGTCTGGTGAAGAAATTTTGGCGAAATTGAATCGTTTGGCTTGATGAAGGTGACGAAATCGGCGGCGAATACGTGAATGGGCGGATAGCTAAGAATTCGGGATGGAGGAAGAAAAGCATATTACGGGACTTGCCGTATTGGAAGACAAACTTGATCCGCCACAACTTAGATGTCATGCACATCGAAAAAAATGTGTTTGACAACATTTTCAACACTATTATGTGTGTACGGGGCAAGAGTAAGGACAATGCAAAATCGAGGCAAGATATTCGTGAATATTGTCACCGACCTTCTCTACACATTGATTCGGCGACAAATACTTACGTCCTTGGGTGCTATGCTCTTGATACATCAAGAAGACAAAAATTGTGCGAGTGGGTTGAAAAGTTGCGTTTTCTGATGGTTACGCATCGAATCTTGGTCGATGTGTAGATCCAAAGAAAGCTATGAATGTTCGGCATGAAGAGCCATGATTGTCATATATTCATGCAACGGTTGATACCAATTGCATTCGAGAGAACTTCTCCCAAACCCGGTTTGGGTTGCAATTAAGCGAATTAAGCCTATTTTTCGGTCCCTTCTGCGAAATGTGTCGGTATCAAGATATGGAGGTCTTAGAGTCGAAATTCCAAAAATCATTTGCAAGTTGGAAAAAATTTTCCCTCCAAGCTTATTTGACTCTATGGAACACCTACCAATCCACTTGGCCTACGAGGCCGTCTAGCCGGTCCGTTCAATTTCGATGGATGTATCCATTTGAGAGGTACTATCTTGAGCCCTTGATATTATTTTCCCATTCAATAGGTTTTATATCAACATTTCCTATAACATTCATATATAGGTACCTTAAACATTTGAAGAACAATGTGCGAAACAAAGCGAAGGTTGAGGGCTCCATGTGTAATGCTTATTTGGTCGAAGAGGTCACATCCTTTTGTTCTTACTACTTCGAAGATCACGTCTTTACGTTGCATGACAAAGTGCCACGTAACGACGATGGCGATCTCGGGCCCACACCGAACTTCGTTGGCAATTTCTCAATTTTCACTTATCTGGTCGACCCATGGGCAAGTCGAAGCGCGGTACTTAACGAAGCGGGAGTATAATGCCGCTCATTCGTACATACTGCTCAATTGTCCAGAGATCGCTCCATACGTTCAGTATGTCCATCACTTTCTTTCATTAATGCGGTACATTCATTGTTCATACATTATAAATACATCCGACTTACACGTTCGTTTCTTCTAGGATATTCGTCGATGAAATCACTCAAGCAATGGGGAGTCGCAAGTTGATAGTAGTCTAGAGCACAACTTCCCCATTTGGTTTCAACAATATGTAAGGGCATTACTTTTGTACGTTATAGATTCAAATGTTTCTCCCATAACTAATGTGTCATATTGCATCTCTAATTTTGACGAATAGGCTCGAAATTCTATAGTTGACGAGACGCTCGTTGATCTTTCTGTTGGTCCTAGTCGATCATGTCTTGTCTACCCTGGTTACCTTGTTAATGGGTATAAGTTCCACTCATGCAACATATGACGTTAATAGATCAACGCAGAAGCGACGGGTGTTTTGGTGAAGGGTTCAAACTACGCGATGTTTCCCATAACTATTATGGAGTGCTTGCAAGAGGTTGTGGAGATTGAGTATCTTAGGCCTCAAACGTGTGGTCTTGTTTAAGTGCGATTGGTATGACCCTACACCGAATCATGGTGTGAGGACTCACCCAACACTTCAATTGGTAGAGGTTCAACGAAGTCGACGATATAACAACTACGAGCCATTTGTCTTGGCAATGCAAGCCACTCAAGTCTATTACCTTTCGTACCCTTCTATGCGGAACGATCGACAAGAATGGCTAGCGGTTTGTTCTTGTCGACCAAAATTCGGCGACGAGGAAACTAGCAAAGACGATAATGACCAGGGCTCGGAAGAGATTGCTTTCCAAGATGGGATGCCCACCACGTGCGTAGTCGATGATGCGGACGCCGCGATATCAACAATCTGGATGTTCCGTGGGACTCGATTCATTGTTGAAGCGGGTCCAAGCGATGAAGTTTATAGTGGAGATGAATCGAAGAAGAATCATCACCTTCTACTCATGAGAGTGAATTTGAAACGGATGATAGCGAATAAAGTTTGTATATGATATGTCAACGACCAATAATGTAGTTACTTTTATTTGCATGGATTTTGTTCTTATTTAGTCCAATAATATAGACTGAATTTCTACTTATTGTATGCCCTTCTTTTATGATGTTTTACTCGTGAATATTGTTAGGTATCATGGCGGACGTGGTCGTAGGGGATGTCGAGGTTTGCCATTAGGAGGCCGTCGTCCGGGAGGCATAGATGCGACACGCAGACATCGGCGGCGACATACCACAGCCTCGTGGTCGGGCCACACGAGGGGTCCATCTAGGTCGTGGCGGTCGAGGTCGTGGTTCGATACTGCGATATCGATTCCGGCTGCTCGGTCTCTCGAGCAAGATACGGCCGCGACGTCACCTTCCCCTTCCATACCGTCGGGGTCGTATGTACCATCTTCGTCGTCATCAAGGACTATGCCTACTACACACTTCCCCACACCTTCTCAGACATCAATGACTCCTTTACCCACGAGGCTGCACCCCCGACCACGGCATCACGGCGGCATCCCGAGAGGAAGACGTAAGAAGCGGGGTTGGAGGTGACGGGCCCTCCGCGGCCACCTCGGAGGCCGGGGATGGAGGCCCTCGCGTGCGGGGGATCCCTATCACTACGATTGCCAATGATACGTAAGTTTGCGTTTGACTTTTATATGTCAATTTCAATATGGATGTCAAATATTGAAGAAGTAGTTAAGGTGATATGCATGTTCATGAAACACGGGGAGTTGCATCCTTCGCACTTTTGTGCACGGAGGATGACAAAAGTTTTAAACGATGGATGATTCTGAAGGGTATTGTTGGAAGTCCGTCACGCCTCATCATAAAGACCAATACGCGACAATGGAAGGTAAACAAGACTACCATGTGCCTTATGATTTATACTATTTTCTCAAATAAGTGCTAACGGTAGCAATCGCCAATTTGTAGATATATTTTAGATGGGATGATGCGCTTCCCGAGGATCTCGTGCGAGCGGCGTACGACGAGCTTGCGGCACGAGGTACATCGCGTTGATGCACAAGTTGAAGAAGAATCGGGTGCGACCGGTTTATGTTACGAGATGAGGCATGGAGGAGATACTTGCGATGCTTGGGAGAGCGAGGACTTCCGAGGCTAGGTCTAGGCAAGCGACGGAGAATAGGAACACCGAGGTCGAAGGCCACAGGGTGGACCCTCGAAGCACGGTGGTGGTTCCGTGTCATTTGCGACTACCCAAGAAAGATTGGTTAGTTTTTTTTAACATCTAGGATATTTTGTACATTTATACTCTTGTTCACTATGCTTGGTCTGCTACGCACGCAGTGATTTCATCAGAGACGCCACCGTCGGTGAATGATTTGTACTTGCATCTCCACACCGTTAATCACGACGGACGACATTCATCGATACTAGATCGGAGCGGTTCTATGTAAGTATAGAAATGAAATGTAAAATATTAGTAAGTCTTTCACTTACCCCATATCATGTACTTTGTTTGTTGTGCATATATGCGGGATAGGCTCCGAGAGCGGACGTCGGGAGGCGACCCGAGCTACACCGGAGCAATCGGTGGATGATGAGGCGGTGTACCTCAATGTGGCGGGTGAGTCTTCCAAAGGACGTGTCTACGGACTCGGGTCCGTAGGGAGAAAGAAGAGGAGATACGGAACTCCTGGTGCTAGCACGTCGCGAGCCGCGGATGTGGTGCGCGGGCGAGTTCGATGTCGTTGCGGAGCAACTACGAAAGGTTATGAACTTCATGCAACAGCGTCTTGGGATGGACATGGACGAAATAGACCTAGCTCAGCACCAACCACCACCACCGCCACCTCATGACCAGCAACAGCCGCCGCAAATAGATCCGGTCGATCCACCCCAACAAGGGGACAATGTTGGGCGTGAGACGTAAGCGTGGCTCTCGAGAGATGAGCAGGTTGGTGATACATAGGTACTTCACTTGTTGTTTGTTTCAAATGCTTAGATTAAACGTTTTATAGTGTAGACAACTTTAGAAATTCATCGAATTACTTTATGATTCACACTTCTTTTTGTGCATTTTTAGGTCGATGTTCCATATTTTATCGTGGATTTTATTTTTTTTCCCTTTTGCTCCCCCAATTCTTTTTTTTGTTTTTAAGTAAAATATACTATAAGTCTTAGAATGTTTGCGGAATTAATCCATGGGAGAAGAAAACATCTTTGTTTTTTGTGTGCAAATCTTATGCGTTGCGGGTTCTCTCGAGTGCTATGATGAAGAAAGTGGTAGAATCGACGGGGAGCGACATCTTCATGCAATAGCAAATGAATTTGGGAAGTCGATAAAGGGTCGTTTTTCGGTCATACGTATTACTGCACATGTAGGCTCTTCTTCTTCTATTATGGCATGTCCGTAGAAGAAGAATAGCCTACATGTTCTCAACACGAATGGCCGGAAAACGACCCTTTATCGATTTCCCAAATTCATTTGCTATGGCATGAAGATGTTGCTCCACTGTCGATTCTACCACTTTCTTCATCATAGCACTCGAGAGAACTGCAACGGCATAAGATTTGGCACAACATGCATTTTTTTCTTCTCCCATGGATTAATTCTGCAAACATACTCTTACTTATAGTATATTTTACTTAAACTGAGGTTAAAAAATTTATTTTGGGGAGGATAATGTATTAAAAATAAAATCCATGATAACTTATGCATCAATGGGCGTCCAAGCCAACTAAGATATACGAGAGGATAAATGGACAATGAATTTACACACGGACGATGGTGGTTTGTTGAAGCGATGTAGTAGAAGGTTCGATGATGAAGTTCCTTTATTTTTATTTTTCCTATTTTCGGAAAGGCGGGTTTTAGTTTTTCCTATCGTTCTCGAGGGAATGGGTTCATTGCTTTTGACGATGAGCATGTTGTAGACGATTTGTTTCATTTGCATGTTAAACTCATTCTTTTTTTGGTGGTGGTGATTTTGGTCCTTATAGGACTCCGGGTCTCGGAGGTAGGCGTGGTGGGTATAGTGGAGCGGTGAGCTTGGTGGGGGTTATGGAGGCTTTGGGGGCGGTGGCTTAGGTGCTTATCGAGGTGAATCTTCTCTTGGCTATTCTATTTTAATTAGCGATGAATCACTTCCTTTCAATAGTTTGTCGTGTAGACTTTTTAAGTTACTTGATTTACATATTGTTGGTGGTTTACTTTGTTTCAAACACTAGTATATTATAGTTAAAACCAAGTTTTTGGTGGTTTTATAGTGATCTCCTATTGCTCCTTCTAAAAAATCAAATTTCTTCTTTTTGTAGATCTTGAATTTTGGAATGTGTTTCTTCTTCCTTATGTTAAAACCAAGTTATTGGTGGTTTTATAGTGATAAGAATTCCAATATGACCGGTTATAGCCGTTCTAGGAATCCAGGAAATCAAAAATTCAAATTTAAAGCTTGATTTCCAAAAGTCAAAAAGCCACAGCGTGGCCAATTAGCGCGCTAATCTTTGGAATTAGCGCGCTAACTGCGGGACCTCAAACTAATTAATTTATCCCTTTGTGTTAGCGACCCTTAAACTCGTCCGGGACCTAACCATCCCTTATAAAACATGTTATACATGTTTTACAACTCAACTTACATGATAGGTCCATCTTATAGAAACATTGTTCGCCATCTCCTATGCGTAGGAAAATAGCAACATTGACACCAACTTCGATCTGTGTGCATTTGCTTGATGATCATGTTTTTTTTGGAAGCATTCTTATTCAACATTGTATGGTTTTTACATTTCTTCTTGCTTTTCTTGAATCCTAGCTGGTTGTTTTTTTTTATTTTTTGAGTAGGAACACATGGCTTGTCGCCTTTGGAGCACACAAGAGTTTAGATTGGGTGAGAGGATGAGTTCTAGAATCATACTTACATGATAGGTTTGTGCTTAACTTTTAGTTTTCCCTTTTAGCATTCTTGCACTTATGCCATTCTTCTCTTTGTAGATCTTGCATTTTTGAATGTGTTTCGTCTTCCTTATGTTAAAACCAAGTTTGTGGTGGTTTTATAGTGATAGGAATTCCAATATGACCGTTTATAGCCGTTCTAGGAATCCAGGAAATCAAAAATTCAAATTTAAAGCTTGATTTCCAAAAGTCAAAAATATCGCGAGTGGCTAATTAGCGCGCTAATCTTTGGAATTAGCGCGCTAGCTAGCGGGGACCTCAAACTAATTAATCTCTCCTTTGCCTACTTCTTTCGGTGCATACTCACTTTGGTTGTTGCCCTCGAGATGGAGATTCGAAATGCTTCAAAGCTGCGTTTTACTTATTAGATGAAGTCCTTTTTGTGTATGCATCTCTAATTTTGGACCGTTTGTGAGTGTTCTTTTTTTTTTTTTTGCTTGTTGAACGATAGGATTGGTTGGTTTTTGTGTATACTTCCAAATTTTGGAGCTTTTGTAATACATGACAACTTTCCGTGGATATATAAATTTTTGGGCTAATTTTGAGTTTCACATTTTTTCTTTCTCTTTTGAATTTTTGTTGATATATATTTTTGATGTATGGATGCGCAATTTGGCTTCTTTGGGGGATGTTAGCACCCTCGAGGAGTTGTTGGAGGGTCGGGCGATGGAGTATGTCATATCGGGTTGTATTTTGATTTTTAGGTTGGAGAATCGATTGGCTTATTTATCAGTGCCATATTTAAACAAAACAGAAAATTAGAGACGGATTAGCAACGAATTCAAATTTTCCGTTGCTATTCCGTCTCTAATTTTCCGAAATATTTCTATCAATCACAAACGGATCGAGAGACGGAAATATTAATTCGTCTCGATTCCGTCTCTAATTAACAACGGAATCGGAGACGGAATCGAAACGGAATAATCCGTCTCGATTCGTTTCTAATTAGAGACGGAATCGAGAGACGGACTCTTTGCATTCGTCTCGATTTCATCTCGATTCGTTCTTGATTAGAAACGGAATCGAGACGAATTCATAAATTTATTAATTCGTCTCGATTCGTTGCTAATCGACAACGAATCGAACGGAATGCAATTACAAATGTACCATTTCGAAATAAAATCCATTTACGTTCGTCTCATTCGTTTCTAATTTCCGTCTCTAAATCCGTCTCTAATCGAAACGGATAATTTCCGTCTCTATTCCGTCTCTAATCGAAACGGAATCCATTTTCCGTTTACGATCGTATCGGCGACGACGTTTTCGAGAGACGAACGCGTTCGTCTCTTTCGTTTCGATTTGATTCAGAGACGGAATTTTCGCAAATCAGAAACGGAAAATTCTGTTTCTGATTTGCGATTTTTTTGTAGTGAACCACGCAAACCGCGGTTTGCCCACCCCCAGTTGTTCTAGTGTTTTGAAAGGAAAACTATAACGGCCCGGCCACCACCCCCACGCCTCGAGCCCATCGAGAGTCCACTGGACCGCACGCGGGCGGTGTGGGTCAATTCCACCCACACCATCTGCGTCCCCCCCTCACATTCCCAGTGGTACACACCTCGTCAAATTCGTGACCTTAAGCCTCCAGGGCGCGAGTTCAAGGTGTGGGGGGCTAAAGGTTGTGCCTCACGTGCAGGATATATGACTGTCACGTGAGGGGGGGACGCAGATGGGGTGGGTGGAATTGACCCACACTGCCTGTGCGATCCAGTGGACTCTCAGTGGGCTCGAGGGCGGGCTGGGCCGTTACATTAAGTGGCCCAGTGGTACACACCTCGTCAAATTCGTGACCTTAAGCCTCCAGGGCGCGGTTCGAGGTGTGGGGGGCGAAAGAATGTGCCTCACGTGCAGGATATATGACTGTCACGTGAGGGGGGACGCAGATCGTGTGGGTGGAATTGACCCACACCCCCGTCGGTCCAGTGAACTCTCAGTGGGCTCGAGGGCGGGTTGGGGCGTTACAAAAACATTTAGTCTCACATAAGAGAACTACAAAACACTTTCACTCTCTATAAGGAAAGCAACCCAACATACTTTGTTTAGGATAAAGGAACCCATTAGGTGCATATGGATGCATATGGGTATAGGGTGACCCATACATTTTTATGTCAAAGATGGGCCTTGGGCCTTGGACTCTTTGGGCTTTAGCTTGGTTGTCAAATATAGATTTACTTTTTATTTAAATTTTTTAGTAATTAATTAACTGTTATACAGTTAATACAATTGGGTTTTTCAATAATTATGATTGTTGAACTCAACGGATTATTTTATTTTTGAAATTAAAGAGGTGTTTATTGGAAAACAACTATTCATGTAGCGACCATTTTCTAATGAACCGCCACATGGCCAATGCGGGTCCACAACATGGCCTACCAACGCCAGCTGTGTCCCATATACAAGCTCATCCACTATTTAATCATTATTAACCTCAATGAACAACAATTTACTGTTTAAATTGTTAATGAACTCAAGTGATCTCTTAATATCGTTTCAAACCATAAATATTCACAGCGGAAGTCTTTAATCATGACAAATAAAATATTAAACATCAAAGTCATGTCTTTAACTCATATACCTAGTGTGGAAAACCCATAAGCCAACATATATCAGATATACACCTCAAAGGTCTCAAAATATCAAAATATATGGTCCTGAAGTTTCTCACAATCTCAAATCCCTAAAATGAAAACAAAGTATGTATAATACAAACGTAAAGTCTGGCTCAATATCTCTGAATCACCGATACTCTACAAGCTTGCCCTTGCCACGACTCATTCTCGAATCTGCACTCAAGCCATCACAAAAGTCAAATGACGAGTCTAGAGTGAGTATTCTCAAGGAAATTAATTGAGCAATACTGAAAGTAAATACTATAATTTAAACAAAACTATTAAATAAACATGCGAAAATAAATACAGACAACTGTGATCATTGCATGGATAAGCAATAGTGAAAGCTCAAAGTGTGTTCCTAGAGCCTAGGGTCACAATAATGCCATACTTCGAACTCTCCACATAATAATGCCGACGAGTAGCACTCAAGCAAGACCAGTATCTGGATCCGCTAGGTGGTCAGCGTAGAACCTACGACGCACCTACATGTGCCCCAACACGACTATCTAGTCAAACTATTCACCGAGATTCCTAACACACGTTCTGTAGCCTAGTGGACATACACACAGGAATAATACGAAAGGAGAGTCTCAACATCCGTCCATTTAAACCAAAACCAAGAATAGAGTATTGAAAAATAGAATTTGAATTCAAAAGCTAAAATAAGTAAATGCTCAAGAAACTTCAGTTGGGATACTACACACCTCAAACCGCGTTCCATAAATACAAAAGCAAATTTCCACGCTTCCAAATGTTTGCCCCAACCCCCGTCGATCAAATCCAAGTACATAATATTGGTTAATTTATCAATTTCCTCAAATTTTGAATTTCTCAAATTCACATTAGAGTATCAAATCCATCATATTAATTCATATTATGCCCAGTATCGATCCTTAGGATAGGCCTCCAATTGGCAGAATTGAAACCTAAACCCCGATAAAGCTACTTCAACACCACTATCCACAAAATTCAATATCACGATAATTGCGCCCATCCAAATCAAAAATCATAGCAAACCCCCTCCTCTAATCAGCGAGCTAACTCACATATCCAAAACTCATGCCAAAACTCGAAAATCCATACTCGAAACGTAAAACAACAACAACAACAACAACAACAACAACAACAACAACAACAACAACAACAACAACAACAACAACAACCACAACATATATTAATTACTCAACTTCATAGCACTTGAAACCCACCAAAACAACCACTTAACAATCTATATTAGATTCACACAAACACTCCAACAATTCATACCAAAAGATAAAGAAAGTTGAAGTGATAGTGTATCTCACATTGCTTTGATGAATCAACCACTCCAAGCTCCTCAAATGATCAAATTGAGTGCTCCAAACCCTTGCTTATTCTTCTCAATTTTCGGATTTCTTGATAAGGAGAGAGAAACGATGGTGGAAATGAAGTCAAATTGACTTTTTATATCCATAAAGGATCTCTCCTAACTTGTGCATCCCTATGCCATCCAATGAGCACTATTTGCTCCATTTTCCAACCTCTAATGACTCTAAATTGACTCTGATTGCACACTTGCCTTTGTACTTAAGCCAATAAGTTGCCTCTCGGGTGTTTCGACGCCCGATTTTGCGTCTCAAATCGCGACATATGCGTACTACCATGACCCTAACCATCAAATAGGTATTAAATATTAATTATTTAACCCATTTTATTCATTTCGTGTGTGTATTATATCCCCCGAACTAATATTTAGTCTTTTAGCCTACTCGGTACCCGCATCGACACGCCTATATCGAGACGAATAATTATCACAATCTCGTACGACAAATGTAACATAAGTACGAACATCGCGATGCCGTTTACTTTATTTCAACATAAACATCGTAAATTAGACAAATCAACACATAAAATAACTATTTACCTAACACCATACGTGCCCCATCCTACTTGCGGGTCCCACGAGAGTCTGAGTTGTCATCCACGTCTGCAACCACGTCAATAATAATGGTGAATTAAATTCGGGTCATTACACTTCAACTACTATTTAATTAAGTTCGATTAAAACATAAATCGATATACAAAATTTTTCGAAACTACTATTTAAGTTCTATTAGAACACAAATTGTGATACAAAATTTTTCGAAATTAATTGTTATGTGAGAGAGAAAGAAACATAATTTGGCAAACTTTCAAATTGGTGATTTTTAAATTTAGAAAAACACTACGGTTGAATCATAGGGATAGGTTTATGAAGAGATTTTATCACCAAATCAGGAAACGAATTATGTCTTAAGACATTGCTCTCGTGCAAGCCTCTGGTTAGAATATTATTTGTTTACTTATCATTAAATTATGTTGTTGTTTGTTTACAATTTCGTTCTATTTATAGTACATAAGATCATTACAAATTGTTTGAAATAACAATCTAAGACATAATTTTTTCTCTATTTGAGAAAAACAGAATTCATAATTTTATTCAGAATTTATGAGATATTGTTATTGACGCAGCGGAGATCTTCTAAACCAGTTGAACGAATCCACGAACAACTCGATCTAGGTCAGAACTTAAGCTAAAGTTCAAAAATTCTTTTATTTCAGCAAAAACTACGAATTACAACCAATAGATCGCTTAAATAGCGAAACCCTAAAATTTGCCAAAAATAGTAAAAAGTCTAAAAAGCCCTAAACTGAAAACTAGACGAAAATAGAAACAAACGCCGCAAACGGCAATAAAAACGGAAATTCCTAATGAAAGTTATAAGCGAAATAAAAGTTTCCTAAAATAGCAAAATTGCCGTTTCGGAGGGCGAAACGATGAAATTTCGCCGAAAAACGTCGTAGTCACAAAGATAGTGTGAGTTGTGATCTCCACGCCGTTTCCAATAAACATATGCCCCTAACGCCGTGAATCTGATCAATCCTTGTACTTGTCGTCACAGCCTTTCGCAAGTTAACTTTGATAAATTGGTGAATCTCTTGCACCCACGAACAAAGTCTTCTCGCCTTGCCATCGCATATCGATTCCTTCTTGTTACCATGCCTTGATTCAGCTTTGAATTGCAAAGCAAGCAAAATCTCCTCTCGAATTTGTAATGGCGGCAAAGATACGCTTACCCAAGGATCGCTATAGCAGAAGTGTCAACCTCACCTCGAGCCACTTCTCTTTGGCATCCCTCAGCCAAAGAACCTCAGCCTGCGGATTGTAAGAGACTGCTTTGCCAAGCAAAATATCAAGAGACTCTTTAGTTCCGTGGCCTTTCTCAAGCTGTGGCGCATCCCCAATAAAGCCTTCGTTGTCACCGCTGCAGACTTTGCCACACGTCCACTCCGGTATCATCTATGAAATTATCGTCATCTATAGTCCTAACACCTTCTTGGTCATCCTCAGAATCCGCCCCGGCAACCGTATCCCAGAGCTCCTTCATCTCGCGATCGTGGCCAGGATAAATCGCCGACAAGCTCCCACCCTTCGAGCTCATCTTCCCTCCCTTATCAAACTTCTTATCCCCCTTCAATTTCTTCTCTTTCTTTCTAAACCCATCTTCCTTCGACCCTTCCGCTTCGCGACGACGATGCGGCTCGCTCGCAAACTCATCTCTCATGAACGCCGGTTCTTCATCTTCAATCCCAAAATAAGGCGTCCTATCTCTCGTCCCCACTTTTCTTCACCAATCTCTTCCTGCGTCGCCTTCGAACTCGAATCATCGAACTCGTGAGCGGCGTCGAACGTCACATCATGTTGGCGTCCTTGCTCCGAACCGTGCCCTCCTCTCCGCCTCTCTCTCGGGTGAAAGACCCTTTGGTTGCACGCCGCCACGGCATAATACTTCCCGTCGCCTCCCCGGTAACGCGGAGGGCCTAAAACCGCTCTCCTCTTCTGCGCTCCTCTTCCCGGCACGAGACGGCGCAAACCCCCGATTGGACTCCTCCGAAGATAACTGGTAACCGCCCTGCTTACTATGACCTGAAGGTCTGCGCAAGTCCTCCGAACCCCAACGCACGAACTCTCTCGATCCGTGATGGGAGTCCCTCCATCTCCCCGCGTAACCTACGTAATCCATCCTCTCGAAGGGGAGGATACGATCCATATGCCGATCCAACAATCGACCGATTCTGCGCATTAATTGTTCTACCACCGCGACCATGCGTCAATTAATGGTCAATTAATGGGCCAATTTGTCGATTCGATGTTACGATCATACACCTCCTCGATACGTTCGTGGTTCCTCTTCTACGGCATGATTTCTCCAATCACGCCGGTTGTGCTCGATACCAACCGACGCAATGGAGATCTTCTAAACCAGCTTGAACGAATCCACGAACAACTCGATCTAGGTCGAACTTAAGCTAAAGTTCAAAATTCTTTTATTTCAAAGAAAAACTACGAATTACAACTAATAGATCGCTTAAATAGCGAAACCCTAAAATTTGTCAAAAATAGTAAAAAGTCTAAAAAGCCCTAAACTGAAAACTAGACGAAAAATAGAAACAAACGCCGCAAACGACAATAAAAACGGAAATTCCTAATGAAAGTTATAAGCGAAACAAAAGTTTCCTAAAATAGCAAAATTGCCGTTTCGGAGGGCGAAACGATGAAATTTCGCCGAAAAACGTCGTAGTCACAGCATAGCTGTGAGTTGTGATCTCCACGCCGTTTCCAATAAACCTATGCCCCTGGAACGCTGTGAATCATATCTTTTCCTATTTTTCCAAGAATTTGCAACTAATTCTTGGACTTCATCATTATCCTATCAAGAATTTGCAAACTAACTAATTCTTGGACTTCATCATTATCCTGTCAAGAATTTGCAAGCTAATTCTTGGACTTCATCAGTTATGTTGTGTTGCATTTCAAAAATTTTGAAAGATGACATAACTACAATCGAGTTCCATCAACTCTAAGAAGCATGAAGAAAAGCCTAAAAAGTTCAAGGGGATGGACTTTAAGAGGTGGCAACAAAAGATACTATTATATTTGGCAACCCTCAACCTTGCAAATATTGTAAGGGAGGAAGAGCCTAAGATCAATGAAGATCCTTACAGTAAGGAATTATTGATGTACATAGAGGCTTGGAGAAACTTTGACTTCCTTTGTGGAAATTACATCCTGAATTGTCTCGATGATACTTTATATGATATATATTCATAAAATAAAATAAAATAGCAAAGCAAGTTTGGGATACGCTTGAAAAGAAATATAAAACTGAAGATGCCGGGGCGAAGAAATTCTTCATTGAAAAGTTTCTCAAGTATGTCATGGAGGACTCCAAAAATGTGATTAAGCAAGTAGAAAAGATTCAAGTTCTGATACATGAGTTGCATTCGGAGAGGTGTTCTATCAATGGACATTTCTAAGTTGGTGCAATAATTGAAAAGCTACATCCTTTATGGAAAAACTTTAAGATCTATTTGAAGCATAAAAGGAGAGAGATGTCTTTGGAGGACTTGATTCTAAGGCTTCGAGTTGAAGAAAATCACCGCAAGAGAGATAAAGTTGAGTACCTACCTTTGCTACGAAGGCAAATGTATTTGAAGGAGAGACATCAAAGTCTAAGTTTTAGAAGTTTAAGGGTAATAAAACTTTTACAAAGTATGTAAATAGTCTTGCACCTAAAGCCAACCCTTTTAAGAAGATAAAAGGAAATTGTTGGGTGTGCGACAAGCCGGGACACAAGGCTCAAGAATGTTGTCACCGCAAAGATCAATCTGCTGGAAATTCATCTCAACATAATCAAGACGATGTCTCTACTACTAATGAAGACTTGATTGTTGTAATTTCAGAAGTCACTATGATTGACAATGTTAAGGGTCGGTGGATTGATACGTCTGCTACTAGGCACATATGCATGACAAAAGTCTATTTTCAACCTTTGAAGATGTCACCAGATGAATAACTATATATTTATCCATTTCAAGTGTCAAAAGGAAATGAAAAGTCTTACTGAAGTTTATTCTGGAAAAGTTCTTACTTTGATTGATGTCTTGTATGTTCCTGAGATTAGGAAGAATTTGATTTCGAGTCATCTCCTTACCAAAAGGGGATTCAAGCTTGTATTTGAGTCTGAAAAGTTTGTACTAAGTAAAGGTATTGACTATATAGGTAAGGGTACTTAGTTGATGGTATGTTCAAACTGATTGTAACAGTTACTAATACTATGAATAAAATGAAGTCTTCTGTTTATATCGTGGATTCATATGATATTTGGCATGCTAGATTATGACATGTAAACAATAGATCCATACATAGAATGGTAAATCTGAATTTATTGCCTAAGTTAAATATTGATTTTATCAAAAAATGTGAAATATGCACTGAATCTAAGTTTGCTAGAAAACCTTTTATGTCAATTCAAGAAAGGCCAAATGAATTGTTGAATTTAATTCATAGTGATCTTTTTTTATTATAAATAAACTCCTGCACGTGGTGGGAAGAATTACTACATCACTTTTATTGATGATTGTAGTAAATATTGCTATGTCTATTTGATTAAAACCAAAGATGAAGCTTTTGATGTGTTTAAGACATATAAAGTAGAAGTGAAAAATCAATAAGATAAAAAAGATAAAAGGCAATTAGAACAAATAGAAGTGGAGAATACGAGTCCACTAAATTTCCTGAATTTTGTAGTGAACACATAATTATACATCAAACTACGACACCATATACGCCTCAACAGAATGGTGTTGCTGAGAGGAAGAATAGAACTTTCAAAGATATGATAAATTTTATGTTAAATAGTTCGGGGCTTCCACATATATATGGGGGGTGAAACACTTGCTTACATCAAATTATATTTTGAATAGAATTCCATTTAAGAAGACAAATAAATCTGCTTATTATGAAATATGGAAAGGAAGAGTTTCTTCATAAAAAAATTTAAAAATGGGGGATTATCTAGCAAAAGTTTAGATTCCTATTAGTAAGAGAGCTAAGTTAGGGCCTAAAACTATAGACTATGTATTTATTAGTCTTGCTAACAATAGTTCTGCATATAAATTCTTGGTTATTAATTATGCAGTTAGTGATATTCATGTTAACACTATTATTGAATATGTGGATGCTAAATTTTATAAAGGAATATTTCCTTATAAAGAAGACAAATCGAGTACATTGAATAAGAGAGTTCGAGAGGAACCCTCAACTTATAATGTTCCTGAATTAGATATACATAACTAAGAAGGGGGAAGAGAACGAGAGTTCTAAAAGTTTTGGACCAGATTTTATTAGTTTTTTGATTGAAGTAGAACCACAAACATATAAAAAATCAAAATAATTAATTAAAGAAAATCAAGAGTCAATCATAAATATATAACAAAATTATTTGTAATATTAATTCAATGAGTAAGAAAAAACATGAATATTCTAAAAGAAATGAATGTATTTTTTTATTTTTTTAACATATAAGCAACATGTTATTTATATAATTAAAAATTTCATTAAATAATAAAATATTTCTATTAACTCGATTCAAGACATATCATGAAATTGAAATTAAACTGAATCCAAGTTATCCAACACAACAATATAAAAAAATAATGTGATTTAATATATATATATATATATATACACACACACACATATGTACACAAATATCAAATCCATAAGAAACAAACAACTAAATACGCAATTGGATTATTAGATCAAATCAAGCCTTGTTTGATTAAGCACGCATATACTTAATGAAATTTATCTTTAACAAAATCAAATTAGATCATGGTACGCATCAACATAATTAAATGACTTGTCTATCTTAAACTAGAGTTGTAGCAAAAAAAAAATAGATAAAGGTGTGTCCATGATCATATTCAATTTATTTAACCGAATAGACATTGAAAATCATAACTTTAAAATAAGGTAAAACACAAACAGTTAGTATTAGACAAGATATTGAATTTTTCATCAAGAAAACTTTGTCAGCAAACTAATTGACCAAGTTTGATTGATCTCTAATTTCGTCATGGCAAATCTAACATCAAACTAGATCATAAAATAAAACACAACAATTCGTGGAAAACTCTATTGATCTAGTAGGCTTTGATACCACATGTAAACATTCTAAAGCATAATAAAATAGATCAAGTAGAGTTTTACCTGCGGAAGTTGTTATCTTTTTATCATTCTCTACACCAAAGTCTCAATACCAAAGTCTATCACCCTCATAAACTTTAATTTTTGTATACTTGTTTGATGGTACAAATGTCCTTTTATAGGTTTGAGGGAGAATCATTTGACTTTCCACATTAACACCAATTTTCATCAAATTGGTAACCTAAAAGAGAAGCTTAATGGACATAAAATTAATTAAAATATAAGTTACATATTTTGGCCGCTATGTAAATAAATTATGAGGCAAATAATGGTCCAACAAAACTCACTTCAAGCAACCAAAAAAATCTATTACTAAGCGACTTCAAACAATGATTCTATCAAGAAAAAATTTCATTCTAATCAAAAAATTAAGTTTTTTTTTGCTCAAGACCTATAGAGACGACATTTTAGCAACAACCAACGACAAACTTTAAAAAGAGCATTAGCGACAAAAGTTCGCTTCTATCAATGAAGCAAGCAGTATCCTTACTATCAACCCTCCGTTTGGCTAGCATACTACTGGTAGCTAGGGATGGATTGAGGTGATAATTAATTGATATCTATATATATTATTATATATTACTTTACATTTGTTACATTCCCTAGCTAGCTAGCTTATATATATTTTGTTTTAAAGGGAGTACGTTCTTCATGGAACTGAACACACCAATAAAGACAAGTTGAAGGGAAGTGGAATCACTCTTTTTGAATTTATTTTTTCGTGGCGATGTAGGTCTTTAATTAGTTAATGATGAAGAAGATCGATCAATTAGCAAATGAATGTTGTCCCTCTAGAATGTGACACTTTAGTACTCACTTGAGACAGTACTCCAGCATCACTTTCATTGCCAATTCCTTTGTCACCTTCTCTCTTGTCTGCAGGAGGGGTGGAAAGAGGGGTTGCTTTGTTGCGTTGTCGTTTGATCAGTACAATTTCACAACTTCATTAGTCATTACATAACCAATAATGTTTTTGAAAGAGAAGTGCTAGAATGATAACGATACGTCACACTGCAAAGACGCATTGACTTACAAGAGTGTCTATATGCGTTTTAAGATGCGGGGATACACATCCCTTGATGTTAACATGCAGGTCGAAGTTGTATGGACGGCTTATGTGAGCCAATATGTGTCTTGCAGTGTGACATATGATTGTCATTCTAGTATTTTGCTTTTTGAAAATATATAAATTGAATAACAACCTAATTAAGTTCATATAGGTCCTTAATTGGTGCATGTACTCAGTAAATAATTCTTAATTAATTTAAAAGTGGTGTAGGCCTTCTGTTCCTATGGATTATTTAGATAGGTGAAGTACATATCCAATCCAATGAATTAGATAATAAAAAGAATAAATTAATGAATTGAGTCGACCGATCTTCCCTCGGCAAACATAAATTGGGATTTCAAAATTTGGATACAAATTAGGATAAGTTATAATTAATTTCCTCCCTAAAGTCTGTCATAATTTGCACTTTTGTCTTTCTAGTTTTTTTTATATAAATATGTCCTTTTTTTTTTTGGTTTCCACCAGATGATGTCCGGTACTAATTCTGCAATGACTAATCTACGCTCTATCATTATCAATCCTCCTTCGGGGCAACCCTCCCAACCTTTTTTTTTTTTCATTCACGAGACTCGAACTTGAGACAATGCTTACGGGGAATTAGTTCTTTAATTACCACTTGAACCAATCGATTGTTAATTAATTTTAAATACATACTATGATCCCTCTAGTTACTTTATCCAAGTCATCGGGAGTTTCTCTATGAGGATTGTTAGGTGGCACGTCCCATTTTTATAAAAAAGAAACAAAGAAAAAAAAAAGTGACAGTGTGAGTACGGTAATGACATCGAAATTTCGACACTCTTGGTGACTCTGTTGTTTCATTGTTGGCATGTTCGCTTTACCTTCTTAGGTCGAATTAATCACACTAGGTTGGCTAAGCAGGTGTTCGCTTGGAGGATTAACTAGTCCATGAGGCTATTTAATACCCAATACGGGTGACTAAATTAAATCATCATTTTTGGGCTCCTTAGTTAGTCCGAATGGTGGGAGTGTGTTTGTGACAACCCCTCATTTAACCCAACGATACACCCAAAAGATCGAGTGTGAATCCTTCTTCGCCTACATATATCCTTTCATTTTCTTTGATGACCCCAAATCTTGATGGACAAGTTATACAAGTTCGAGTCATGGGATTTGGTGAAATGCGAAAGCTTGTCGTTCTTCCTTAGTGGAGACATCAACGTGGAGAAGATTTTTGATAAAGTTGAGAAGAGGCGTCGATGTGAGAGTAAGGGTCAAGCTTGTTTTTCTTCATATCGATCATAGCCTTCAAGAGGATCAACTCATCTTTGAGACTCCATAGTCTTTGAATTTGGAAAAAAGACTTGTTTTCATTGCCAACACCATCATCGTCATGGTGGTGCTCGAATTTTAGTTTCTTTTTAGGGTTAGGGTTGATGTGGTCTGGTTGAGAAGTTATTCGTTTGGGACTGGTGGGAGCATTGGACGTTGCGATATTAGGGCCCTTACCTTCTTCTTTTCTTCATCATCATCATCGACATTACCTTCTTCACCATTGTTTTCTTCTACTTTATCATCGTTGTCTTCTACTTCGATTCATCTTAAGCAACTAGCAGGGGTAAGTTGGTCATTTCATTAGCACAAAAAATATGTTATCCCAATGTTAAGATACCAAACCAAACAAGTGACCAACTTGAAATTAAACAATTAATCCAAGTCACAATCTTTTGTATAAGTTAATCCCATGAACTTATGATAGTTAGATATGTGAACCAAATAGGCAATGTGTTTGGCTACTATATGGGAGAGCAAAGGCATGGCGATTATGTTTTGGTTTTTGTGTGAACATTTTGTTTTAAAGTTTTATAGGCATATGACCATTTTGGCTGAGCCAGTTTGGGGTGGGTCATGCCAATCTTTTGGGTAGATCTCTTTTGCTGTAAGGGAACCTTTGGCGCGTTTGAATTGAAGGGCTAGGGATGGGGGTTTACGTAACCATTTTTTATTCTTGTATAAATGATACTTTGTACAATTATTTATATATATAATATAAATAAAGGAGTGTCACCTCCGTTCATAAAAAATAAAATAAAATTCAAGTTATCAAAATATTTCTATTACTAGGAGTTATATAATTACGTGCATCTTCTGTGTAGAGCCATTGGCGGGGAAATATGCAGTTTAGTCATCTTAATTTACTTTCTGTCACTAAGAATATTAGCCAACACAATCAAGTCAAGTTTCACATTGTCCGCTTATCTACAATGTATAATTAGTTTTGATTGTTCATACACCGAAATTTCATTCTCATACTTCTAAAAGTGTGCGCGCTCATATCAATATATATATATATATATATATATATATATATATATAGTGCGACAACCATATATGCAAGTGTAGCTACATTAAAATCGAATTGCTGGGAAAACCCCTCGAGAGAATACCTACAAAATCCTCCAAATTTATAGGTATGGTCTCCCCATCTGGACCTAATAAAAAGAAAAAAAAAAGAGCTTAAACATGTAAGCTAAAAGTTCTAAATATTAGCTTAGGTTTTTGAGGATGCGAGCTAGGGACAACATTCTTGACAATCTTACCATCAAATCACCAAATGGGGTTAGGTTTAGAATGTATATATATATGATTTCTTTCTTTCCTTGATTTCCGTGACCTATAACTACATCGAATATAGGTCCACTTGATCATGCCCTCATTCAGTGACACTTGTCACAATATGACCCGTTAGACATCAAATTCGATCTTCCATTTTAGAAACCTTTTTTAAAGTAAAATGTTTTGTTCTATATACATTAATATGCTATGAGCGTGAGTGACAAAGAGCAGTGGAGTTTCGGCCCACAATCACAGTATTAGTCATATATATAAATATAAACCTTTCATTTTGTCATCGTTTACATGGCCCTTGTGCCTTCTAAAGTCTAAAAATGACTGTATCTGCTTACCTTCTTCTTTTCACATCCAATCGAAGTGACATATAACAATTGATGACAAACTGACAACTTTACCTTGGTGTACGTATATGATTTGGTATATTAACTAATAATAACAAATTGATTTATGATTCTTTTTACAATTAAATTAATTTATATTTGGATCAATATATAATTAAATTTATAAAAAATATGGATTAAAATTTTCCTTATCAAAAGTGCTAAAATAACAAGTACATCACATCAAAAGTTATATCATGCACTTGAGCCGTCCATACACAACTCGAGATGTAGCCGTAAATTTATAACACGTCGATCGAGGCCACATGGATAACGTCTTTGCACCGATTTGATTTATGATAAATACATGTTATTCTATTATTTTCATTTCCTTAATTTGATTTAAATGGAGTGAATCATTTCAAATATTGTTAAGAATATGATAAAAATTGAGCGTAGAACATGCAGAGGGCAAAACTAACAAAAGGTACATTAAAGTTGCTCGGGATGGCGCCCCTTGCACTTAATTGACATCTTATAGTATTTATTTAGAATTATCACGCAAAAAACCTTGCTTCCTTAATTTCTTTGAACCCTCACTGCTCCTAAACGACAGGGATGCCTTTATAATTGAAATATGATTCCCAAATTTTATGATTTTGACGCTAATTAAGAACATCACGAATTCGTTATTTATGTTGATATGAAAAAGATTGTTAATCAATTCTTAAAAAATACTAATTATATTGAATATTTAATTAAGTACTAACTTTTGCAGATAAACCAAACAACACTCTACCTATTTCAAAGTTGTACTAATAAAAAAATGGTTTGATTTTGAAAGAAATGTATAGCAATAGTCTCTACCCTAACCCTAAACCAACTCTTCATGGCCCATCAACCTTTATAATTATTGTGCACGATCTCAGTGGAGAACGCAGGCTGCATATTCTATTGTCTCCCCTAAAAGACTAAAACCAAATAAATAAATAAAAAACACAACATTATATGCAAACGTCACCTACAACGGATAACTCCTTAAATTCTTCCACTCTCATCAAAGCAAACAAAGTGTTGTAACAAAGAAAGCAAAGCAAAGCAAAGAAAGAAAACCTAATAGCCACCAAACCAAATTAAAGCCATAGCAAATAGTATTATTAATTATCATGGGAGATCAAGATCAAGGCTCAGAAGGCTCAGTTGTGAACTCATCATCTACAACAAACTTGTGGGATCTTCATCATGGGAGCTCTCTCTCTTCATGGAGCAATAATGTGATTTCATGGCACACATCATCATCATCTCATCATGCACCAACAGTTCAACATCATCATAATTCCAACTCTTCTAATACTGATCAAGAAGAGATCTCCATCTCACCTTCCTTCACCAATAGCACCTCCAACCACTCCGGTGTTACCGAAGATTCATCTCGTCGGATCGTGGATCCCACAGCTGCGGCGGCTCCTAGTGAGATCACTGGAGAGCCCGCGTCGGAGAATCATTTGTGGAGCCAAGTTTTATTGTAAGTTTGTATAATTTGATCAACTAAAAATATATAGCACATATTTCATGGTGAACTTGTTCATATAATGCATGGTTAATGTAAGCTAGTGGAAAAAGAATCTAAAGCATTATTAAGGTGTATATATAGTGGCATATAATTAGAGCTTATATTAATTGGGAGGACAAAGTGCTTTCCTAGTATTGGCATATAAAGCCTACCCACCTATGAAATGCACATAGGTTTAAAATTACAATTAAACAAATTAAAGCACATATACATGCACTTTATATAACTATAAATAATACATGTTTTAGCTAGCTATGTAGTGAGCTTAATTATAGTTTGTCTTTAATTTTCATTATTAATCATTAGAAGCGTTGGAAGCAATGGAGACTTGCATAACACACATGATGTTGGAGAGAACTTTCTTGAAGTACTATCATCCAAGAACCTATCAACTGCAATGTTTGATCCAGCTTGTGATTACTTGAAAAAGATGGATAGTTGGGACTATGCTAGCTCTCCAAATAATTACAACAACATAGAGAGACATTTAAATGGCTTCAACAATAATAATGGTGGATTTCTTGAGCAAGAAAGGTTGAACAATCTCTCAAACTTGGTTAGCAATTGGTCGATTGCGCCGCCCTACCCCGACGACATCAACCGCCAAATTACACTGCAACAAACGCGAAACATGTCACTCATGATCAACTCCATGGATCATAATTACACATCATCATCAGCAGATCATCATCCTCATGATGTCTCTCATCATCACCAAATGAAACAAAGCCTTAACAATTCAACATCATCATATGGAGTAGTACAAGGGCATAATGGTAATTCCGGTTTCTTTCCTTGTTATGGCCATGATCAACTCAAAGAAGATAGCCATGTACAACAACATGATGAGGAGATGGAATCCTCTGAAGACACTTCTTTTCAAAGGTTGCTTAAGAGCAACAACATGAGACATCACTTGGGGAACAACAGCTCTGCTATAGGAGAGAATAAATACTACTACGGTGAGTCGGAATCGTCGTGGCCTAGTACTAGGAGCTTATCAGATACAATCACATTTAATGGTTGTATGAACAAGCAATTGATGGACCTTCAGCCTTCTAATAATAAACCTTGCAATTTAAAGACCACCAGTTCTACAAGCTCAGCTGAAAGTAATAAAAAGCAAGGACAAACCAGCTCCTCTCAGGTACATGATCTATATATAATTTTTGATTTTATATATATATATATATGTGTGGGTATCCAAACGAGTCTGATTATTTTCACACGAGGCTCTAATGCAATATCGGCCTGAGAATACCTTAGTAGGCGCTCGGACAATTTTTGAATTGTAATTAATTAATTATGATCATGAGTTAATTACTAATTAATTAAAAAGGCTATTAGTTTGTTAATTAAATTTATTGTTGATATATTTATAGGCAAGAGGAAGTGGAAGAACTGGGGCTTCAATAGAAGGAAAGAAGAAAAGATGTGAAGATCAAAACTCTGAAACACAATTTAAGAAGCCCAAGCATGAGACTTCACAAGCCTCTTCAGTTAAGGTAGATTCGAAACCTTTTTTTTTTTTTTTTAATTTATATTTTTGTGTTGTGTGTGTGTGCATGTAATATTGCATGCAAACTTTAGTATCACTGATGACATTGTAAAAACATTCCAACTGTATGTGATTTTATAGGCACAAGTTCCGAAAGTCAAGATGGCTGATAGAGTTACTGCTCTTCAGCAAATTGTATCACCTTTTGGCAAGGTAAATCAGAACAAAAAGGCACAAATTAAGATTAGAGAATAATTAAAGATATGATTAATTAATCTCAACATATATATAGAACTTGATTTTAATTTATTTACATATTCATGAATCTTCTTTATCAGACTGATACAGCATCTGTTCTCCAAGAAGCAATAGGATACATAAAGTTTCTACAAGAGCAAGTGCAGGTATATATATTGACTAATTATTTCATGGCCTTGATATATCTCACCAACCTCATACTATACATACATCCCTATAAGTTTTTACAAGAGCACTTGTGTTATGGTTTCACATCAAATTAAATTAGAAAGCTTTTAAGATTTAATTTCCACGTGCAAGCTTAATTTTTTATTGCCTAATTAATTAGTGCACATTTAATTCATTCTTTTGCAGCTTCTGAGCAATCCATACATGAAGTCAAGTGCAAACAAGGTATTTGCTACAAAACATTTTATACCTATATATTTAAGTGATCATAGACCAGTAAACAATTTTTTTTTCAGTAAATAATGAAAATGTAAACATGTTATTAGTATATAAAATTATGCATATTTTATACCAGTGGCGGAACTAGAGGGGGGGCAGGGGTGGGCGGTCGCCCCCCCGGCCTCCGGGACCTCTTGTAATATACTAATATCCCGCCCCCGACCACTCTCTTGCCCTTCTACTCCTCTCCCGCCCCCTTACGCTCGATACACTTTCTATAGACTATAAATGTAGTCTGAATAATATAAGTTTAGGTGAAATTTCCCCCCTCAATTAAATTTTCTGGTTCCGCCACTGTTTTATACACTTAATTATTGTTTCAATATTCAGGATCCATGGGGAATGCTAGAAAGAAAAGATAAGGGTGCAGAGGCGAAATTCGATTTGAAGAGCAGAGGGCTTTGTTTGGTTCCTGTATCTTGTACTCCTCAGGTTTATAGAGATAATACTGGATCGGATTATTGGACACCAGTGTATAGAGGATGCTTGTATAGATGATGTGTTATTAATGTAGCGACCGATCGACAAGATTTTAGAGAATGTGAGACCTTGGATATTATTAGCTAGCTTTTGATGACTGATAAGGAGGATTGAAAGTATACCTACTAACAAGGGTATATATATATATATGCGTGCTTTCTAAACAAGAGAATATCAGTCATCTTGTACGCTCTTGCATTTTTAGGAACCAATTAAGTAACTCTTACAAGCAAATGTGCTATATATATATATAGTTAACCCTCTTCCTTAATTAATAAATCTAGTTATGTATGTATATATATGTTTCCCCTTTTTATATTGAAAATTTGTCAATATTCTTGAAAGTAAGAAAGGTTGTTAATTAATATCTATTTATTCTTGTAACTATGTATTTAGTCTGTTTGCTAATTATTAATTAGTGAATTTCACTAATTTTGGAATTCCCCACACTAAAAAAGAAATAAAAAAAACTATCTCATAATATTGGAGAAAGTTGTTACATTAGGTTATGTCATTGTTAAAACTTATTCAATCTATAATTAATATCTTCAAAAATATTTTTTGAAAATAAAACATATAATGATTTGTTGAATGATACAAAATAATAAATTAATATCTGATAGATGTTTACATGTCAGATTTTTAAAATTGATTATATTTTATTATAATATTCTCATTAATTCATGTAGTTCTCCGTGTAGGATAGGTCCATGGGCTTAATCAAGTAAACTAATAATAATTAATTAGTTGTTGTAGTAATTTGCACTTATAATTTTCATCATTAAGTTTTGTGCTTATATTTATAATATTTAATTTTGTTGTTTGAATTAATTATTTAAGAAAAACATATATTAAAGCATTAATTGAATATATAAAATACTATTGATATTTATACATAAAATTAATAAATGTTGTTAAATGCTATGTTGTTTTTTTTTTTGTCAACTTAAATATCATTAATTTCAAAATATCCAATTTGCATAATTTAAAATATCATTAATTTCAAAATATATATTATGCCGATGGGCTTTTGAAAAAAAAAAAGAAAAAGAAAAAAAAATTACATGATGCAATGATATGCATGCACGAGAAGATATAAAATTAATATTAACTAAAACATCAACACCTCCAAATTCCCGTTGAAAAAAAAAATCCAAAATTCAAATGTGCAATCTCAATTTGCAAATTCAAATGTGT
This sequence comes from Stephania yunnanensis, assembly GCA_039657365.1. Classification (NCBI taxonomy): domain Eukaryota; kingdom Viridiplantae; phylum Streptophyta; class Magnoliopsida; order Ranunculales; family Menispermaceae; genus Stephania; species Stephania yunnanensis. Next base: position 2,056,351 of record CM077589.1, read on the forward strand.
TCTCGATCGAAAAACTTTGAGAGTAATACAATCTTTCTATACCAATCAATTGAGTAATCCAATAATTTGGTAACGGCTAGCTAGAAAAATGAAAAAATTAAAAGATAAGAGCGTGACAATTATATATGAATATTATAAGCGCGCCAAAGCACAAGAAGGCCGTCCCCTGGTTCAGTCACTAATTATACATTTTACAATCTGGATAAAACTTAATTATGATTGCTTGCATATATATATACATATTAACTATATATATATATTATACTGGAACCTTAACATTGACATAGAAAGGCAGCAAGTACAGAGGATTCAGAACGAATTGATGCAAGATTGACCTAACACATGACTCATATAGTCATATATGTACTATACATTTGTAATGAGTATGAATACCATTTTGTTTTGTTTTGCTTTTGGGGTCACAACTGTAGTTGGCTGTCTGCGCGTGTGCTAGCTCTCTTGTTAATGTTAAATAAAACAGTACTTGTTATGTCACTCATAAATTGGTCCACTCAACACTATGATCAATAATAAGACACAAGAAGCTCAAGAAGGGTCTCCTCTATATAATGCTTTTCAACGTGGCCACTCAAAGCAGCCTTAGAAGAAGACCCTTAAAAAAAAAAAAAAAACTTCTCCAAACTCTTCAAAACCATTTCTGATATTCAGAGCCTGTAATTCTCAAACTCAAAAGAGAAATTAAAGAGAGGAGAGCAGAAGAGGACAAGATAGCTATGGTCAACCATGACATGAGCAAAATTAGCTAGAGTTCATATTCATTCACGTGGAGCTGCTCTTGCGCACGCGTGGGTCTTCATCAAGTGCAAGTTTTGGCTCAAGAGAGTGCTTCACCTTGAGTTGCAGTGATCAAGGTCAAAAATTAATATAATGCATGCCACAAAATTATTTGAATGTGCGGCCTTCAAGTTAATTTCTTTGGGTACATCATTGAGTACGTGATTGAATCTTTCCTTGCAAGTGCTCAACCTTTTCTTTTCATTTTCCTTTTATGGGGATATGTTTTTTTATTATTATCATTATATATTTCAATCCTGTGTAACCGTATTTTTTTATAGGAATGAGACTTTATTTTATTATAGCCATAAATTGTACAACGGACTACGAATGTGGCGTAGAACAATGTGTTCCACTATGGATAAAAGAAAACCTTCATTCCCTCATGTTGTATCGAGTCGGTGATGTAAACTCGCCACACCATATTGTTGCACTCGCACCGAATCAACTAAGTTGAACCCGTACTCATGTGAGAGGGATTACAAAAGTGAAAACAAAATACATCATTTAATTTCACCTACTACATACAAAAACTATTCTCCCCCTATTTCAAAACACCCCGTACTCTTATTAATCCATTGTAACCGTATTATTTTGACTACTTTGAGTCGAATATTGTCATTTTTTTTATCCTATGACTCTTAATATTTGGATTTCTACTACTGCTTCAAATATGGATATGATGTACATATCTAGATAATGGATGGCTCGAACTACATGATCGTGCTTGAGGGGAATCCAATTATTTATCACTAATAAAATGTTTATCCTTATATAGACTTTTCACTAATTTATTCAAAATACTCATTTTGAAATAAATAACTGGTCTTATCTAAAAAAAAAAATATTGGTCAATTTTTTATCACTAATTAATAAAATTGGATTATAATGCTAAAAAATAATTATTCTTCATTACTAGTCATCAACAAAAACATTTTCATAACTAATTGTTACAAGAAAATGCCCGACCAACTCCAGTGGAAATAATCTTGATCTAAATAAGGAGAAGCCGAGAAAAAAAGACCCGAACTCTATAATTATTAGAAAAAAAGTTGCTATAATTATTAGAAAAATAGTTGCTGGCATGACCATTTTTGCACGCATTTGTTGGTGTCCTCGATACAAATCAAGGCACACCACATAAAATACATGTCATTAATCTTCAATTGCCTTTTTTTTTTGGTTTTCCACGCTGCACCGATTAACCCACACACTCGAACACTGCCTGGTTCTATTTGAGGGCAACCCTCTTATTGAGGAAACCGAATCCCTTACTACTCGACCAAGATATAGTCATTTTCCATTGCTTACTATCAAACATATAGAGATTTGGTTCACGGTCTTATTGGGCCAAACCCGGCCCATCATACAAAGCCCGGCCAACAATCCTTCTATAAAACCAGAAGCCCAAACTGTAGTTCAAACGAAGCCATGTCTGATCCATACGAGCGAGCGATCGGAGGAAGACTGGTTTACAAAGGAGGCGCACTCGCCGCTCTCAACAAAACCATCGACAAGAAGAAGAAGAAGAAGCACAAAAAGGACAAAAACCACCAAAACCCTAACCCTAACCCTAACGAGGAGGAATCCGATCAGATCTTGAACGACGAGGAGCTCCAGAGATTGCAAGAATCCCAATCCGATGCCGATCGAGCGGCGGGCGGTGAAGATGCGGTTTACACGATCGATGCGGCGAAGAAGATGAAGTACGACGAGTTGTTCCCTGTAGAGGCCAAGAAGTTTGGGTACGATCCGAAGACGAAGGCCAGGTCGGTCGAGGATGCTCTCGATGATCGAGTCAAGAAGAAGGCCGATCGCTACTGTAAATGATGATGAGGTAAACGCGAAATCTCATATGGTTAGGGTTTGTTCTAGGTTTTTGTTGATTGATGTGTTCGTGAAATTAGGACATGATTTCCTATTTGAATTGACTTAGCCAGCCACTGCTTGTTTGGTATTAGGGTTTCAATTAGGTACGTAGGATCTGAGTTTTCGGCTCAAAAGCCTCTGCTCAGCTCGATTTAATGCATTTGATGGTGCTAATTCGTAATCCTATAATGAATTATCTAAGTAATGTGAAAAATGCTTTCTTGGGGGATAATTAAGAAGTGAAATGTGGTGACGTTAATGAGTCAAATGTTTGATGCACTAATGTAATATTCATGGCATCAGAGCCCGACGGTTCAATTGGGATTTGTCGAGAAAAAGTTCCTTGGATCATGTGAATTTTGATCCAAGGTGGAGTGTTAAAGATGTGTGAGACCGAAATTAGTCCCACGTCAATTAAAGAGTAGTTCATAAGGAAGTGTATAATTGATTATCTCCCATCAACTAGTACTGAAGCCTTTTGAGTTAAAACTCCACACTTAAGAGTTGAAGAAGTTAAGTTGGAGACAATATCGGTGCTGACGAAAATCCACAGGCTTGCTAGCGGAGATCCACAGGCTCGCGCACCTATGTGCGGCGCGTTCAAGGTTGTAACCCATTGAATGAAACCAAAAGTTGGAATACATGGTATAGTTGTATACACCATTGACAAAGGTCGCACCGCAATAACCCATTAGTCGGCTTTGGAATTTGTCTTTGGTGGTAGAGTCTTCAATCCAAATATTGAACTGCAACACCACGAGAGATTCTAGTTAACCATCAACCATGGATTGCAACAAGAAGTCAGTCTTACGGGAGATAAACTGGAGATAAGCTGTTGATGATCCATTCCAACGAGATTTAGATCCGTCATAATTACCGTTGTTGAAGGCTTAACGAAAGCTTCATTTGATGAAGTCATATTGCAATTTAAAAGAACAAGACAGATTAAGAGAGAAAAATATATAGTTAGAGAGAGATATTGAAGAGGATATAGACACTGTTAAAGAATAAAATATATGTGAAGGAGTAGTAATGAGTATAAAGATATTTGGAGGCATCATAAAAGAATTTCTTATTACAATAGGACTACGTCAAGGGTCAGCTTTAAGCCCATATCTCTTTACTTCAGTTATAGATGAACTAACTAGGCATCTTCTAGAGGATATATCATGGTGTATGTTATTTGCGGATGATATTGTCTAGAGGACGAAACAAGAGATGTAGTGAATAGGATATTAGAACTTTAGAGGAATACATTAGAATTTGAAGGCTTTTAAGTTGAGTAGGGTGAAGATTGAATGTATGCATTGTGAGTTTATAAATAGTAGGTATCAAAATGACGGGGTAGTAAACTTATGGGAAATAGAAGTTTTTAAGGTAAACCACTTTAGGTATGTAAGATCAATCATACAAAATGGTCATATTGAGATTTGAAAATGATTTCACGCATAAAATTTAAGTTGGATGCAAGTAATGAAGTGCAAAAGGTGTGATATGTGGTTGAAATGTTCTTATCAAGTTTAAAGAAATATTTTATAGGATCGAAATTAGGCAAACTATTTTGTATGGAAGTGAATGTTGGGTGGTGAAAAACAAGTACATAAAATAAACGTACTGAAAATGAGGATGCTTAGGTGGATGTTTGGTAAAACTAGTAAAGATAGAATAAGAAATTTAGAAATTTAGGGAAAAGTAAGAGTTGCACCAATTGGCACAAAGATTGGGAAAGGGTAGTTGCAGTGGTTTGGATACTTCTAAAGATAAGCTACAAGTGCCCCATTGGAAAACTCGGTTCATTAAAAACTAAAGAAATTTGACAGGGTAGGGGTAGACTGAAGCTTACTTGAGACACATTAATAATGAGGGATTTAAATGTTCTAATTACTAATTAGTACGAAGTAACAAAATTAGATACTTCCTATCAACAAAAGTTCTAGCATCGTAATTAAGAACTGTTAAAATGGTAATAATCTTGGGAGGAAAGAAGTCCTAAATAATTAATGAAACTTGGAATATGGGGAAACTAACAAATTTAAGAAACTACTAAATCGGGTTGTTAACTTTTCCAATTTGTAGTAGGATATATGAGCTTTCTTATTGGGCTTTTGTAGCAGAACTTAGGCCATAAAATCTTGCGTGACGCTGACACATTCCATGTAAGAGATTGTTGCATGTCCTTGAAACAATCTATCATCGTAAACCGTGGAGGCTATATCTATTATGAGTTAAATATTCCTCGACATGCGATTGTTTTTAGTTTTAATTTACTAAAATTTATTAAATTGCATTGAATTGAGTAGAGGAATAGTTTGATCCATATTGTTGACTTCAACTAATTTAGGATTGAGTCTTCGTTGTTGTAATTTATTAAACCTTTTATCGCATTCATTCGAGAATTTAGTTGAATCATGTCATAACCTTGGTTATTGACAAAAAAGGGACAATTTCAAACCTTGAAGGTGAGGAATAGAGAGCCACTTGTGATTGAAATACTCGCCCTTGTACATCTTAGCTTATGCGGGTCCTATATGGACTTAGCTAGGGTGGCAAAAATTCGGGTGTAGACGGGTCTGAATCTGGACAACCTCTACTATAAATAAGTATATTCATTGTCCGGATCCGATCCGATTTAAAACTAGGACAAAACCAGCTTGTCTATACCCGTTTTGCTTAAAATTCGGGTTGTCCGATTGTCCGAATTTGTGACAATCTTGAAAACTAACTTTGTATTTTAAAAGTATCTTCAAATGTTAAAATATGCATATATTATAATTTCGTATGATGCAATTTGAAAAAGTAACTTCAATGCCTCAACAAATGTTGCAAACTATAAGTCATTGTAACCTTACTACAAATAATTCATGTAATTAAACATTTAATGTCAAAAACAAATGTCCAAGTATAAAAAACTAAAATTTAATTTGATTAAAATCTTAGATATCTTTAGTACATTAATTTCTATTTGTATTGGAATAGATTGATGTTTGTTAACAACAACATAGGCTCGGTCTCAACTTAATTGGGGTCGGCTACATGGATCAAAATTTTCCATTGTGCTCGATTAAGTGCAATTGATGGTGAGCTTTCCAAACCATTCAAATCCCTCCTAATTAATGCATCCCATGTTAATTTTGGTCTATCCCTACCTCGTCAAATTTTTACTGTTTCTATTAAGTCAAGTTTTCTAGTGGGGGCATTTGTAGGCCGTCTTTGAAGGTAACCAAACCACCGCAACCACCCTTCTCTAATCTTTGTATCAATCGGTGCTACTATTACTTGTCTTTGAATTGATATATTTCTTATTCTATCTTTACGAGTTTTACCACACATCCACCTAAGCATCCTTATTTATGCTACGTTCGTTTTATGTAATTGTTGTTATTTTATCGCCCAACATTCACTTCCATAAAGCATAATTGGTCTAATTGCGGTTCTATAAAATTTTCCTTTTAACTTAAGTAGAAGATTGATGTTTGTTAATCTATTTTTTATAAGTACTAAGTGTCCAATATACCTATTTATCAAAGATATTTTAATTCTATTTAAAACTCAAAATGGGTCCGGGTCAGGCCTGGAGTTTCAGGGCCTTGTCCAAACTCGGCTCAAATTCGGACAAGAGGTCTTTGTCCAGACCAAGCCCGAATTTGTTAAGACATTGTCCGAACCTTTTTTATTCCGGGCCGGACAAAACTGGGCAAGTGGGTCCGAACACTAAATTGCCACCCCTAGACTTAACTATGTCGTGACAAAACAATATTAACTTGAAATGAGTTTCAATCTTTTGGTTAAGAGGTTTCTTTCTGTTGCCAATGAGACGAACCTTACTTGAACTCGGGTCGGGTCGCTCAACTCAAATACCTGAACCATGCCCAAATAACAGTCTGACACGCCTATTTCAACCTGCAGAATAACATACTAATCATATAGAATAATAAATGTGAAAGTAAAATCGAAACTAGAATTTCATAAACCATAAAATCAAAGTGATAAGCGATCAAAAGTCTAAGCATGTTCATCAAGTCGATTCTCTTATCCTCAAAGTGATGCAAACCATCATCCAAAGTGCCCCCTAATTGGTCACATCAAGTCGATAGTAAGGTCATCCAAAGCCGTCACTAATATGTGACCACTTTGTGAGGTCGAAATGGATGTGTAAGTAGCATGGCACAAACCATAACAATAAGTAATGTACTCATCATAAATTTATTGTAGCACAAACCACTTAATTTTATTTGGCGGCTCAAACCCACTCTTTTGATTCATGCATCACAAATGTTTTGGTCACATACATACAACCATAGGAATGTAAGATCAAGTCAATACTAATTGCAACACATACCCAAGTCTTTGTTTTCAAACCATGAATCCTAATTTATCTAATAACATGTCATATTTAATGCTTGAGCGAAGCTCCTCACTTACCTCGACTCGCCACGAATCCTATTTTTGATCATCGCTCGCTTGGGGTCCAATGCTAACAGCCTTGCGAATCTAAACAATTTAAGACATCACATCAACGACAAGTCACATTTTATATTCTAATTCACCATTGAATTTACTTTGGGGTCCCACTAGTGTGGGCCCCACGGGTCGCCCGATGCAAGGGTAGGATGGGACCAGTTGGTCTTCCTCGGGGACGCGGTCGCGCGCCTCGTTGGATGATAAGGATTTGTTTTCAATTTATATATATTTTACTTTATTATTATTATTATTACTATTATATTTTTATTAATTTTAGGTTCCAGGGGCCATTTTGGTTTTGGGTGGTTACAGCCAACCTCAAGGCAACAACTTTAGTTTTGCCATGAATTTAACTTGCGACTAGAGGATAGTAACTTTTCGTTTTTTAGACTTTATTTGTGGATTTTTAACTTGACACTTGATACTCCATTCCTGTTAGGTAGTTTGATTACATATGAATCGTTGTACACTTGTACTAATATTTCGGTGCTTGCATTCTGGGTGAAGGTGGAGTGAGAATGTCTATTCTGATTCTCTGAAAGTGGTGCCTGCTGGATGGATGGATGGAGGAGGAAAAGGGTACATGTGTCGGAGCACAGCTTGATTATTATTCACTCCCAAGTCTCAACACATGGTACTAGCAAATACTCGGTCCAGGTAGCACATGTAATCTCTGACTAATGCCAAAGTAATGTTGCATCTAAGAATGTGGTTTAACTATCTGTCAGTGAAGTCTGCACTGAATAGATGACCAAGCAAATTCAAATCCCTGGGAACTTCTCAAATTAATATACTGAGTGATTAAAATATCATGCACGTGTCCAAGCAAAAAATTACCATGCTTGTGAATGATTTTTCTATATTCGCCAATGTTTGGATCTCTTCTTATCTATGTGATTTCATGAAGTCATTAGAAATTATGCGCGGTTTTAGTGTCTGATGTATTATGCAGAACTGTTCCTCATTAGCTCGGTTCACCAGTTCATGACAGCACCGCAGCTTCCAACACACTGGGATGCTTGAGCAAGACCGCTTCGCCCTTCGACACTGTTGACGTTCTCCCATCTGGTATGATCACATCTCTTGATCTATTGTTGATCTATTGTTGGTTTGGGTAGCAAACCGCTGCTGTCTCCATTGCTTCGAGACTTCAACTGCTCCAACACTTGAGCAAGTTTCAACTTTGCCTTGTCATTGTTTGGTAGTTTTTCCCTCTTGGCCTGCCATTCACACACTGATGCAGGCTTTGTGGCCTTTGGCGAGGAGGCTGTACGCATGTTCAATTGAAATAGCGCTGGAGATGGGGGGGTTCTCCGGCGAGGATTTGAACTGGGGGTGATAATGCCTTCTATAGGTTTTGTTTTGAGAAGGATTTGAAGAGCACCAGAGTGTGGGGCAAAGGCGGCCTCTGCTCGCTAATTGCTCTATGAATGCCTTAAAGAGGGTCAATGGGTGCACAGTCTCGATGCCCATCTCTTCCAGTGTCTTTTGGAAAGAAATTACTTAACGACAGCACAAAACAATTAAAATGAGTAAAACAAGTGTGATTTTTTTTTTTTAATTCCTAATTTAATGTATATCGGCTTTTGAGAAGGCGTTATCATGGGCGACAATTTTGTGGGCCACATGGACACATGAATAGCGTCTTTTCTAAAGATTAAAGTGATTTTTATGATACAATTTATAAAACAATTTATAAAGTTAAGTGATTTATATTGTACAAACGTAAGTTTAGTTACTAAAGTGTTATAAACTATAAATTTGGATGGCCATGTATGAAGTTAACCCCCCAAAAACAAGACTGATGCCCATTCTCTTCGACCGTTTTTCTTTGTAAAGGCATGCTACACGTGTAATGGAATCGCGCATGAAGCACATGAAGAGTGTGTGTGTGTGTTTGCGCGTACATTGTGTATATAAATATTTTATTTTTTATTTTTTTTATATCGGTAGGTATCAAATGGAGCTTGGTTATTTTCAAGAGGCCCTGACATAATTGGTCTAAGTGTATTTTAGTGGCCCAAGTGATCTTATCATATTGAAAAATTGAAGCAGAAGTCGTGCGTTTAACTCACACAATTTTGACTTCACCTTTAACAATGAGGCAATTCGACTAAGTTTTACGCGTGCATTGTATTGTACATACATACATTTCTTATTTATATTTTTTTTAATTAGATTGCCATTTCTATTATGTTTTAGAATCCTTGTTTGTCTTTTTTTTTCAAGTTTGTTGCATTGATGTTCCTATTACTCATAAAGGGTACAACAATTTATTGCAACTAGAGTAATAGAAAATACATACTTTGAAGCTTGGAACAACATCCACACAAGGGAGGTAACAACCCCACGCAAGGGAACAACAACCTCTTAAAGGAGGGCAACAACTTCACGTAGGGAGCAACAAACCCACAAAAGGGACAAAAAACCCTAAATTTCTTTGTTTGTCTTTTGACCTAACGGTGAGTTGAATCAATTCAACCATCAAATGTATTTAACGCAAGAAAAATTATAGATTAACATCCCTTAACAACACAACAAAACAAAACGTATATTCGTATAAGTAAGGTACACGATTCTACTCAAAACTTATATAATGTATTGTAGTAATACATTAAGTGCATCGTATATAGAACATGTACAACATATATATGCTAGTTTTATTATCGTGTTTCGCATGACTGAGCTCGCTCGCTTTGCTTGCGTGACTTCAATTCCTAGAACTTGTTATTTTTATTCGAAAAATGCATATATGATTCATATAATAGTCTCTATATATAGTGATTCATATACAAACTTAACAAATTCATACCTCATGGAGCATCAGATGGTCTTATCAACAACCTTAGCTCCCTAAACACGGCTACAATGACTACCCCTAAGTTTCTCTTGCGACATGTAGTATATATGCAACATCAACCACGCCGAAAAAAAAGTTTCATCCTTACCGAATACATGATCAATTTTTTTTTTCCAAGAATACATGATCAATGTTGAACAGTTGAGAGAATGCAACATTCAATTTGATTGATAAATATAGACTAACCTAAAAGTTATAATTGTAAAATAAGGGGTAAACTTAAATAGTATATCAATCCAATGTCTCCAACTTGCAACTCTGTCCTAATGCATTGAAGACAAATTGAATTACAAATCTAGAAGACTCACATACAACACATTCACTGAAAGTTGTGACGCTTAAATACAATTGAAGCAAGTCATGGTTTTAGAGAAAGAAAATGGCGAGGGCAGAGAAAGCATATGGAAGCCTTGCAACCGAAAAACTTAAATTGGATGATAAAACATATAACACGAACAACTATTTATATTAAAACTAAAAGTGAAATTCCACTCAATCTTGAAAAGATTAGAGTGGAGATATTCTTGTGAATTAAAAGGGATAAAATTGACTATTAAAGTCGCAAAGTAAAAAAAATTCGTGCTTTTAATATATAGATAGATTTTTTTTTTTTTTTGTCAACTGTACAATATACATCGATTATGGCTATGTTTGGCAAGGCTAGCTAATAAACTAGCTGATAACTGATAAACTAGCTGATAGCTGATAATCTAGCTGATAGCCGATAATCTATTAGCTGGTAGCGGAAAGCTCATAATCTAACTGATCAACCAAAAACTGCTTGGAATGATAGCTGATTGATTAGCTGATAAATGCAAAATGACAATAAAGGACATATGACACAATTAAGTATATCTATACTATTATAATAGCAATCCCAAAATGGTTAACCGTGAAGCTAAAAGTCCCAACAATGACCCTGTGAATCGATAAAAATAGTTAAAATTAAGGATAAATTGGTAATTTAATTGATAAGTCCAAATTAATAGGCAGGTTTTCTTAATAAAGTGGGATTTAGAGAATTTTTTTTCTCTTTCTCGCCTCCACGTTTCTCTATTTCACTCATTACACCTTCTCTCTCCTCACGATTCTCTCTTTCCCTTCTTTCTAATATCTCCCTCACGTGCAACACACGTGAACATCGACTAGTTAATTATATAATCATATAATTAATGTATTTTATTTACAAAATATAAATTAATACCGTAAAATAATTTATATTATTTAGAAAACTAAACTATGTGTGTCCATAAATGCTTACATGAAAATAACTCTATATTAATTTATAAGAATTCGTAAAAAATAAACACATGTAAATAAAATACAATAAACGACTTGGATAACTATAGATATACCTAACGCATCATCCATAACTGAGAAGCAATGTTATTGCGAATATTCTTCATTTCTATAGAAATATCTCTATAACTTAAAAAATAATAGATTAGTAAAAAAAAATAAAAAATATGTAGGATAGCTCACCAACACTATATTAAAAAATATTTTTATAACATCTAAAAATATTTTTATACTCGACGTTGTTAAAACTTATTTAATATGTAATAAATATCTAACAATATTATCTATAATTAAGAAATTAATGTGTAATGATTTTTAATTTTAGTAAAATTCTTTGTTTTATAATATTTAGTTAATTATTAATCAGTATTTTTTATTAACAATATTAAGCTATATGTTAATTTTAGATTCGATAAGTTTTAATAACGTATTATATAATTGTTGGTCTAGCCTAGAAGACTTTGAAATTCGCTTTGCCAACTATATTTGGATATAATCGTGGGTACTAATATTCGCAGGTTTGTTTAAGTATTTGGATATAATCGTGGGTACTAATATTCGCAGGTTCGTTTAAGTATTTGGGTATTTTGTTTTCGGTTCAAACGATACTAAGAGTAGCGTGGAGCTTATCATCTAGATTATTTTTAAAATAAGCTACAAACCAATTACAACTTAATAAATAAACTAGCTTATCAGCTAGCTGATAAGTTAGCTGATAAGGTAGTTTGTGCTTACCAAATAGAGAAGTTAGCTGATAAATTAGTTTGTGCTTACCAAATAGGACAACATACATACTTTGAGTACGTGTTATTCTTGGATCAAGTTCATTCTAAGTATGACCTTAGAATAATCTTCTCCACCGCGTTTGCTTCTATTACTCTGTATTACTCATGTGATGTGATGAATGGAATGGATTCTTGGTATTTTCTGTGACAATTTGAATTCATATCATGCTTTTTCTTTGATTAAGAAAATCGTAGCATACTTTGACCTTGCGTGTAATACGCTATATTAATGAATTGCACGTGAATTGTACATAAGATCACAGAAATAACGTAAATAGTATATCAATCCAATGTCTCCAACTTGCAACTCTGTCCTAATGCATTGAAGACAAATTGAATTACAAATCTATAAGCATACAACACATTTACTGAAAGTTGGGACACTTAAATACAATTAAAGCAAGTCATGGTTTTAGAGAAAGCAAGAAAATGGTCAAATAAATTACCGTGCACGTAAGCCATTTGAAAGCCTTGCAACCGAAAAACTTAAATTGGATGATAAAACATATAACACTAACAAATACTTATATTAAAACTAAAAGTGAAATTCCACTCAATCTTGAAAAGATTAGAGTGGAGATATTCTTGTGAATTAAAAGGGATAAAATTGACTATTCAAGTGGCAAAGTAAAAAAATCCCCATTCGTGCTTTAAATATATAGGTAGATTTTTTTTTTTTTTTTTGTCAACTGTACAACATACATCGATTATACATAGGACAACAGACATACTTTGACTACGTGTTATTCTTGGATCAAGTTCAGTGTAAGTATGACCTTAGAATAATCTTCTGCACCGCGTTTGCTTCTATTACTCTGTATTACTCATGTGATGTGATGAATGGAATGGATTCTTGGTATTTTATGTGACAATTTGAATTCATATCATGCTTTTTCTTTGATTAAGAAAATCGTAGCATACTTTGACCTTGCGTGCAATGCGCTATATTAATGAATTGCACGTGAATTGTACATAAGACCACAGAAATGTTTCGTATGTTTTTTTAATTGTAAACTAAATAATTCGTATGTTTCACTTATACAACTTTTCATAACTCGGATAAAAAAAATACAGAAATCTTCATCCGAGTTTGTTTTTGTTTTTTGAGAAAGAAACAACTTGTCCCTCCTATTAGGTGTGAAATTCATGATCTTTTACCGTCAAACTTTATACAACTCATTGAGTCACGCAATTGATTGGTAATTTCCGAGCAAGTTGGCGCACGCATATAGTTGATATAATAGCATCACTCCTACAACACACACACATAGCTGATGTAGTATATCATCACCCTTTTAAAAAAAAATCATCACGCTTATATATTGTTATAATAGATTTTGTTCAAGCTAGTGTCACAACTAAGCAAATAATTAATCGACGCCTATATGTTGGTGTGCTATATACAATTAAATGTCCAATAATTGATGATATTATATATATATATATAGATATTATAAATAATATTCTACAATGGAGCTCAAATATATACCATACCATGGAACCCTCTCGATCAAAATGTGTTGTGCATTAAATGATTTGTGTATTTATGACGTCTCGATTAATGTATAGGATTAGAATCAAATCGTTGTAAATAGTGTACCCATGACATGAATATATATTTGGTTCCCATGGTAGTAGTACCCATTATATAATAGTACGTACTACTCAGAGAAATGACATATACTACGTAATAATTCGAGCATTAATATTTAATCAATTTAATTTAATAATTAATGGCCCAGTTAGGTATTTAATTAGGCTCATATATATATATATATATATATATAAGACAAATAATTTATAGTTATCAAAACAAAAAGGTGTATACAATTTATTATTTTGTAATTTATGAGTCATCCATATATATATATATATATTGCATCCGTGTTTAGGGTAATCGTTGTTGGGTTTCGAGGTTCAAAACACAAAGGAAACTCTTAAAATCTTAATTTCAAAAACTCAACAGGATAAAATTCGAACTCCATTAAACTGAGTGACAAAAGGAAATCATACGTTGTTTTCCTTCTAGATCTGCTAGAGGCGAACGTCCTCTATCAATAATTCACACACGAATGACGATCGAGATTTCGAGAGCAAGCTCGAAAGATAATACATAAACAATTTTTGTTCTCCCTAAAACTCCAGAACGATGTCCAAAAGACCTAATTCGTTTTCTAAACAGGAAAATCAATCTCAACCCTAATTAGTCTCATAAATTGTAATGTATTTTCACTTAACACACCTATTTATACAACCATTATATATGCGATAAGTGAATTGTCATCATACCCCTACTTAAAAGATTGCATGAGACCCAATAGATTCATACAATGTTGACGGTAAATCAAAATCATTTTCATACATAATTCTTAAGTGGTCACTGGCAAGGCATTATGACTACTCAAGTCGCACGTAAATCAAACTCGATAGGAGCTAATCAATAGTGTATATCATATCATTTTGTCGTACGATATCATTTGATAAAATTAATATGAAGCACAAAAAGGTCATCCATAATGTTCGATCGTATACTAGTTTCGATCTCCAAATAAACTGAAAACATCTAAATGACATTGATCATATCAATTCATTTTGATTTAACCATTTAATAGTCTAACATATATATTGAGGGATCCACTTATATCTCTCTATACGAGAGTGACAAATTATATCTCGATTACACACTTTCCCACATTATTTACATAGTAACCAATCACAACCTTTAGTCCGCTTAAAGACAACGTTTGATTGTGTCAAATCATTATGATCATAATGTTTAAGTCTTTGATAATATCAAATCAAATGACTAAATACATATCATGAGTAACATCTGTGACTTAATCTGGTATGGTGTTCTCGTAGCGGGTCGGTCTAGTACCTTGTTCCCTAATAAGTAGTCGTGATCTTAATTTGTATTTATATACGTATGATCATCACATGACCATCAATCAAGACTTCCACTAGTGTTAATTCATTCTAGTTTCCAATCTAATGACTGACAAAGGACATTTAAGACATTTCTCTAAGCATCTATATATCATGTTATAATGTAAACATACAAACCAATTATAATAATAAATAACAAATGAAGTCCTATATTTTATTAACCAAAATAGTTAGAGAAATAATGTTTATAGATTGATATAGGCACATGCCTTAACAATCATCATGTCGTGACTCGTTTATGACACGACGCGTTTTCGACTCACTGATTCGAATTGCCACCTCTAATCACCAAAGATGCTTTGACAAATGGTTTCTTTTTTTTTTTTTTTTTTTTTTTTTTTTTTTTTTTGATTAATTATGGGTTTTCAGACACTTGTCTGATTAGTCCCATATATCTTGAAATTACGAAAAGAGACCACTCGTGGCCCAATGTTTGATATCGTGAGGAATCAAACTCGATATAGTGCATTTAACCTACAAAATCCCCTTTTGCCCTTACTACTATATAAGCTAACCCCACCAGTTTACAAGTGGTTTCAAGCTCGCATGTCTATGTAAGTAATATGCATGGTACGTGACCTTTTCTTTTGCATGAAAGGATGCTGGTGTTCCTTTTATTAAGAATATCATTTCCCCTTATGAATATAATGTCCAATATGAACATCCAATAACACGTGCTGCACTTTTTTTTTTTTTTTTTTTTTTTTTGAGAAACACGTGCTGCACTTTAAAAAAAAAGGTAAGAAATTATCATCTGCTGCCACCAAAAACAGAGAAGACGTACATGGGCCAGGACCATATAATTTTAGGTATTCATGAATGCATGTGTACACTTCACAGTTTCATCTGATGCATGTATATAAAGCTTAGAGGTCAACATTCGCTAGGAAAACCTAACATGGTCAGTCTCATCAATTTGTCTGATACCAGTATTACAGTATGTATCAATTAATTTTGTCTCATCAAATTAAACGCGTTGATTATGGATGCATGTTTTGAGGCACATCGATGCATGCACACACTGATAGAAATGTTTCGTTTTGTGTCCCAAAACGTAAACCTAGCTAGCATTTCATGATGAACTTTGCACGTAATTTTTTCTGCTGTTGTTGTTTATTTTATTTTAAAAAAAATATATCGCCCAAGCCCGATTCCGAAATTAATTTAAACATGATCCTGATCCATAACATGTATCAACATATATCATTTACAAAAAAAAGCCTTTTAAAATAATTTGACAATGAAAAGGAAAGAAAAAATAGATAAACATATTGTATGTATAACATCATCCAATAAAAAAAATGCAACAATATATATTTTTTTAGAGAATAGTAGGTGTGCTCATGGAAAACATTATAACTCAAAGAATGTATGTACATGTGGAAGAGAACATGTTCTTCCGAATTTGAGCCACACAGGATCACTGTACAAAAGAATTGGTGCATAGAAATGGTGCTGCATCAATTACTCGCATATCATCAAAGGTATGACACAATAGGCCGCAACCAAAAATAGAGTCGAAGCTCACAACCACCTAACTCATCATGCCACAATAACACCGCCAGTAATATAGAAATAAACAGATCAATGGATGAGTTAGGAAAGGAGTACAAACTCCTGTCAAGGCATTGCCTCAAGTCAATGACCCTATCATCCACGTTGCAACTAGATGTGGAGTAGGCAAGGCCCTACAAAGACAATGCCAGCAACACCAATCACAATCCTCTAAATCAACGCACACAATTCCAAAATCAAGGGCAGTAAACCTCTCTCATATAGGGGCTCTGACCAGTCGAACTTTGTGGCTCCAAATCAAGACGCAATCAACACAACTTGCCCCGACCATGTAAGATCCTAACCAAGTAATGATGTCCAAAATGCATCACTAATAAACCATTTCAACCACAACGCACGCAATATATTACCTGCGAAAAGAACCAACAGTAAAATGACTAAAAAGACGAAACCTTAAAAGACTTACCAAGGTAGTGAGTTCATCTCTGTAGTAAAAACGATGTCATTGCGTAAACACCAACTACGAAGACTTCCGACGTATCTCAGGTACAACGCCTATGTCAAAATGTTTTTGACGCCGCTGTTACCACATCTTAAAAGAAAAACCTCACCACCATGGCTATTATAGTTCATCAAAACATTATAAGGAATATGAAATAAAAATAAATAAATTAAAAACTATCGAAAACAATTCCGTCATGTATTTTTTTTTTCAAATAACAAATAAACTAACCTTGTCGTATGTTATATAGAGGCATCAGTGCTCATCACGTAATCCATTGAAGCAGTTTCGTCTTAGACGCAAAGAATTGTAAACAATTATTATATTAAAAATTATTTTGATATATTGTGTGTTATGATTTTACTTAGCTACGTACAATTGCGGAGGACGACGCGATAAACTACATTTTTTTGTGAATGTACCTATATATCTATCTAATTTTTCATTTTTAACTAAAATTTTGGTTTGACTTATACACGTACCTCGAGCTAAAGCTACATATAGTTGGTCCTGACTAAAAACATGTTCAAGAAGATAAATTCCTACGTTGGGTATAGTTTGTCCTTGGGATTTATTAATTGTCAATGAGAATGCTTGTTTTATTGGAAATTGTTTTCGAATAAGTTTGAAAAGCATTTTTACATTCTCTGAACGTCTTAGTGGGATTCATGGTATAAAAACTCTAGTTCCTTTACAAGGTCCATTAGCTATTTCGGCATCTATAATATTTCTATGAAAAACGCGACAAATCAAACGTGTTCCATTACATAAGCCTATTTATGGATCTAGATTTCTAAGTAAAATTACTGGATATCCTATTTTTAGTATCAATCTATGAGGTGGTAATCTTCCTGGAGAAATATAATTTAAATATTTTTGTTGATAAAAATGTAAGAAATCGTCCTCCACACTATCAAATGAATAATAAATATATGTTTCACCTATAAATTTATGGACAACTAAATTATTAATTTGTTCAACTGATTCATTTGTTGGGGTTAGTATAGCCCTATTGATTATGTATTCTTTGTTATTAAGATTCTCGTGTAATGATGAAAATGTAAAATCTATTAGGTCAGGTATTGTTTGATCTCCTCGCCAAGGAATTTTTATTTCATCAGGTACTTTAATCATATCTTCTTTAATAGAATTTTCCTTTCCATTTTGTATTCGCAACAAAAAATAAGCAAACAAACAATCATTTATAGCACGCATATTGTTGATTAATTTTATTTTTATTACGTCTTTCCAAAATGGTGCTCTGATGAGAGAGGCGTCTGTGGTTTCAGATCTTGTACCATTTGGAACAACCAGCAATACTTATCGGAAGTGGCCTCATAATATTATGATTTTTTCACCCAAAAAATTATCTATATCAGTAATATATCGTAGTGTTTTATCCAAAGTCTCTAAAGCGTGCCTATGAGCCATAGTTGCTTCATCCCAAATAATGAGAGAAGCATGTCGTAAAAGGTCTGCTAAGTCTGATTGTTTGCTGATGGAACATGTTGAAGTGGAATCTAATAGAATATGGATCTTAAATCTTGAATGTGCAGTACTAACACCCCCGGGCAATGACATAACAACAATTCCTGATGTAGTTGTAGCCAATGCAATTAATCCTTTACTACGTGTGTATGCTAAGATTGTTTTGTATAAAAATATTTTTCCTGTACCCCCCAAGTCCATCTATAAAAAAAATTTGATGTGCATGACTATCGATACTATGGATGACACTATCAAATGCATTTCATTGTTGACTGTTTAATTTTTTTATTGAATCTAAATCTTCTATTAATATTTGTATAAATTTTTCTTCAACTATAAACTTGTTAATGTTGGTTATTGATTCAGAAGTTAGTTGCGGTAAATTAATCATAATCAGTAATATTATTTTTTTGATGTTATGAGAGATAATTGGTTAAGTCTTTAAGGCAATAAATTTATAAAAAAAAAAAGATTCATCTAGAGAATGGTTGTTTTTATATGCATTTTTGTAATCTTCAATCATATACGTCTTGAATTCATCCCATAATTCACGTACCCTAATTGGTTCGCAAAAAATTAAAATAGCAGCGAATAGTCTTCTTAAAGAACATGGCATATGTACATTTGCAGCTTCTCGTAAGCATTGAGTTACACTATCATCATCTTCTAGTAAACCTCTTTTTTCAGCAGATTGTTTAAATATTTCATATGTAAATCCATCAACTGTAAGCAAATCTTCAAAATATATAGGTCCCCTAACATGATTGAGTAATAATCTTAAATAGTAGCATTCTTCGTCTAATGGTGAAATAGTGTACATTCTACCAACTATCTTATGGATATTTTGTCTTCGAGTACACTCTTTAAGTCTTTGATTCCACCAAAATCTTTGTGAAAATTCGTAATATAAGTATTGTCTCGCATCTAAGTCAATAACATTTTTCATAAAAAAACTCTGTCAACATAGTTTTTGATCTATCACTATCATTTAATATGTCTTATATAGACTCGTCTATATTAAATTGGACTTGTTGATGATTAGGTAAGTGTATTTGTAGTCCAACTACCGAAAGTAAAATTCCATTCAATTGGAATTTGAATATTCTCCACAAAGCTTCTTGAACAGAGATCCACCTAGCATTAACAAACTGAGCTATCTCGTCATCTCGACTTGTATGTGTAGATACTCCAAAAACAACTCGATCTGGACCTTTATAGACATATTTGTACAAATATTTCTACATTCGGAACTGAGGCTATGTTGTTGTTGTTGTATATGAAAGTTATATTTTAAAAGTAGGTAAGAGTTATATGGAACTACCCAACGATTGTGTAAAGTTTTATCACCTATTTTTACTTGTTTTCCATCGTCACGCCGCCTATATATAGGGTATGAATCACATTACCTTGTGACATAGATGCAGCAAAAGCTTTCGGATATAATTTTGTACATTTATTATTTTTCATACATATTGTGTTTGTGTTTAACGGTCCACATGAGTTATGCATCATATGTTTTGTTACTATAGAATACAACCTAGACTCGGTTACAGGACATGGAATTTCCGCTCTAACTAAAGAGTCATAATTATCAGGACAATTTAACTTATCACCTTCTTCTAAAATTAGCAACACATGTGAATGTGGCAATCCCCTCTTTTGAAATTCAATAACATGTACATGAGTTATTACTTTACCTAACACATCTATAACAAATAAGTCATGTTTCAATTCTTCTAGTTTTGATCGAAAAACTCTAGGTGTTACTTTAGGTCTATCTTAAGCCTTTTGTCCAGGTAATAGTTCGTGGGTAATTTTCAACCAGTTAGTGTTGCAAGTGATGGTAATAAACAGGTCGAGTTTTTCATACCTCCTAATGATTGTCATTGCATCTTGGTAGCGATTATACATATCTCTTGGTTTGCTAGTATATGATGAGGGAACAATTATTCTTCTACCAATATTACCTGCAAAATAACAAAATCAAATAGTAAGATAAAAAACTTATTTGTAATGAATACATAGTGTATAAAAATCACATTCATATCAACCCGCAGTTGTTTCTCCTGAATTCGTTGCATCTTGTAAACCTTGATATAGTTTAGAACGAATGATATGTTGGTTTGTCTTCGGATATTGTAACCACATTGTTTCTATTTTCACATATATGTCTACCACATATTGTTGTAAAAGACGTCCACTGTAATGAAATGATGACATGCGTAATGGGCGAAACTACTATGCAAAAGTTAGTTTTTGTTAAAACAAATTAAATAGTTTATGTAATAGTAATAATATAATTATAAAAATTTAAAATATTATGATATAGTAAAATTTAAACGTAGGAGTAGTATTGTCAGCAGATGATTCTTCTGTTATTTGAGTTACACAATTCCAAATGTCAACCGTGTTGCCCCAAAGGCAATAAAAGAGGATTTTGTAAATTTGTCAGAGATCGTAGTATGCAGCGGTATCAACAATGTTACGAAGGTTACCACTATTTGCTTCTATTATGATATCTCTTTCTCTTAAATCTTCCAAAAAATCATTTCCAATTAGTATTGTCGCAACTTGTGGTGTTGAAGGTAAAGAATGAATATGTCGATTAACCCTTACTTCTTGTATCAGTAGTCTATAGTTCATCACATCCTCACAACCACCTAATTGACAGAATACTTGAACATAAGGATTGTGTGCATCTAATATTAATTTTAATTTATGTAATAGACTTGGTCGTGCTATGTTTCGCTCTTGATGTCGGTGCTCAATTTCATTTTGAGTATCATATATATACATTTGTAAGTATCTTGGTCTTGCTTCATTTGTTGGTAGTAAACTTCTTATTCTATGGTAAATAGATCCTTACGCACGATAAGTAAAGACTCCTTGTCTGACACTTGCTAAGTTTTCATCTATATTAACTCCTACAAAGGTGAAGCAAAAAACATGATTATAAGAACGTATGTTTTCTCTAAAATGTTTACCTTCATCACTTTGATCTATGAATATGTCTATTAATTCTTGTGAGTTTTCGAGTGTTGGTAAATTTATTTTTCCATTAGAGCAACACAAATCTAAGGTCTTATGAACAAATAATTTGGCTCCACAATATGAACAAATTTTGGGTTCTTCAAGTATTATAGTTTGGAAGTTGTCATGTGCGGGGAAATTTCTACCACTATTATGCCTATTAGGAAATGGTTTAGAGTTAGAAGAACTTGAACATGTTACTTGACAATTATTAATTAATCAACGTTAGATTTTGATTGCTTTGCGTAGTAGTAATGAAACCTACATGAAATTAAAATTTTTATACAATTAATAATATTAATAGAAAGAGCGTAATTTAAAATATAGTAAATGACAGTAACATCTAATTACCATCTCTTTAGTTGCAAAGTAACCTTGTTTGTTGACGAATACATGTTAATCTTAGGGTTCTTGAACTGTTGACAATGTTACTGGTAGAGGTACTTGTAAACAACAAAATTTAAGTTAATTGAGGAAAATATAATAATTAAATTTTTTTGGAAAAAAACTTTACTTTTATTGGTACCTTCGATTTTAGAAGACCCTGACCTAGCATGTTGACGAATGTGCGTCAACCTTGAAGCGATTGTATTATGTTTTACAAAATTACTTGTAGATGTACCTATGAAAGACATAGTAATTAGCATGGTGTATTATGTTAGTAAGAACATATAACTTAAGTAATGAATAAATTATTTAAAAATATAATTGTATGTACCTTCCATGGAATTGTAGCGTTGTAAATATCTTTGATGTCGAACATTCCTTTCTTCAATGGTCTCAGGAGTCTCTTGATTTCGTCGAGTTGCGAGTAGGTCCTCCCTAGCTGAGTTTGACATATTTTGACGTCGCTACCTTTAAGATAAACGACGACGATTTCGTTGTTCATTCATGGTAGCAGTTATATTATTGAATTGTTGATCCATATAATCTAATGGTCTAGAATTGATGGAGGAATTTGTTAGATCATAAAAATATGTATATCTAACAAAATACTTCTAGTTTTATTACAAAACACTCAAATCCAGTTTAAAGTAATTTTGAGCAATCAATCAATAATTAGTGGAAACCACCAATGTAAAATTGATTTTTTGTAAATTATCACATGACCCAAAAAACTTAAAAATTTGGATGGAATGGTTAAGGGAATTATTGAAAATCTTAGTCATAAATAATTGAAAGTTAAAAGTTTTTAATCAATCTATGTGGATTGCAATTTTCGCAATCAAGTCCAATGTAAAAAACTTGAATTATGAACCAATTAGAGTTAAATAGACTTGATCTAATTGGACTTGTGGATTCACGAATACCCCTAGATGTGATCAATGAATTTCATGTTCACAAAGTTTTTGGTACAATTTTACATTACACGCAATGTTGTCAAGCTGTAAAGGAGATGTGAAGGAAATAAGAATTAAAATAGTTTAATAATTGTAGAGAATTTTTAGTCATAAACAAAATTAATTGTTTGAGCTTCGAATTAAAATTAGTAATTTTGTAATTCACGAAAAGAAAAAAAATATATTGAATTAATATTAGTTGTACCTCCATATATGTTGTAGGATTGTTTTGATTCTAAGAAAATTTAAAATGTTTATCATAGTTTTGAAAAACTTAAGTCAATTAGATTGATTGGTATTGTAATTAAATTCGTTAATTTATGCATTTCGTAATTTGTCTATCCATGCCTTTGAACAAACATTTTCTATAAAGTAGTAATATAGTGGGACAATTTTTAATAGAACTGCAATAAATCCTCTAATTTGACCCATTTTAATTTAATGCTAGCTACATTTGACGAAGAGTTTTAAAATTTTTCTTATTTCTAGCATCGAACTCAAGACATTTGATTAAGGAAAGATGGATTCTTGTCACCTTAATTACAAACATTGAGATGCACATGCATGCATACATTTTTTTTGTACAATGCAAAACTGAAGGGACATAAACAATTGTAGGTATTTCTACGAGGTACCAATCCTTAAAAATCACAAATTGAAGCAAGTAATTCACAACCAAAAATAATTTTTTGAGATTTGAATCCAAAGCAAGTATAAGAAGCTTTGAATTTTCTTATGTCAAAAAGAAGCTTTGAATGTTTCATGTCTAAGAAAATAAACATTATTCACGAACATTATTACTAAAAAAACACGAATATTCAAGTAGTAATCATCCCAATTGATAAGATTAAAAAAAGAGAAGTATTTGTCAATACTGAAATTAATTCACTAATTATGAGAAGATGTGGTGAAACAAATGAAAAGAGAATTTTTAATAATTTTAAAAAAACCACAAAGCAAGTATTTGAAGCTTTCATTTTCCATGTATAAGGAAATAAACATTATTCACAAATAATTAACAAACAAAATTTACAAATTGAAGCAAGTAATTCATGAACAAAATTAATTTTTTGAGATTTTAATCCAAAGCAAGTATTTGAAGATTTGAATTTTTCTTATGACAATAAAAAGAAGCTTTGAATTTTCAATGTATAAGAAAATAAAAACTTTTCACAAACATTATTAATTAGAAAAAAAAAAGATACACAATACATAAGATTCAAGTAGAAATCAATCTAATTGATAAGATTATAAAAAAAGAATTATTTGTCACTATTAGAATTAATTTACTCATCATGGAAATGTGTGGTGAAACAAATGAAAGGAAAGTTTTTTGTAATTTATACAAATAATTCACAAACAAAATTTGTAAAGCAAGTATTTGAAGCTTTGGGTTTTCCATGTCTAAGATAAACATTATCCACAAATAATTCACAAACAAAATTCACAAATTAAAGCCAGTAACTCACAAACTAAATTAATTTTTTGAATTTTAATCCAAATCATGTATTTGGAGCTTCGAATTTTCTATGTTTAAGAAAATAAAATAGAAAACAAAATTAAGTCACAAACATTATTATTAAAAAAAATATAAGCAATACTTAAGATTGAAATAGAAATAAACCCAATTGATAAGATTAAGAAAAAGATAAGTGTTTCTCACTATTAGAGTTAATTCACTCGTCATGAAAAGTGAAAAATAATTATTAAAAAAGATATTCATGGTTGTTCTAAGTATGTTCATGTCAAAGGAAAGAAATAAGAAAGAAAAATTGAAAATTGAGTTTATGATATATACCTTACTGCAAAGATAAATAAAATGAATGGTTGTCTTCAAGGAGACCACCGAACTCAATAGCAAATCATAAATTTTTTTTATTGAATCGAACACGTGGGGGAAGAAATGGGGAAATAGATGAAGTTGTTTTTTTCAAAAAAAAAAAAAAAAAAAAGGAGGCACTGTGATTTTGAAGAAGAAAGTGATTTTCAATAAAATAAACACAAGGAAGTTACAAAGAGAGAAGAAAAAGTGAATAGAGTGGAGAGAGAGAGAGATGTGAAGGAGATAGACAAAAAGAAACGTAAAGGATAGATAGAGAGGTGGTGGAGAGAAAAAAAAATCATCCGAATCCCAGTTTGTTAGGAAATTGATTACTAATTTAAAAACTTTTGAAAACTAATTGAGTTTTCATCACATCTAAAATCAAAACCGCTTATTAATTTGTAGTTATCAATTAAATTAACATTTTATCTCGAATTTAAATATTTGTATCAAAACACTTAGGGGCATTGTTAGTTTTAGCAAAAAAAACTTCACGGTTAACCGTTTCTGGTTTGCTATTATAATAGTATAGATAAAAAGGTGCTTCTACTATGGGTATCAAATAAATATCCATGGCATGGGTATCAATTCTCAACCATTGGATTAACATCAAGAGAGTGAATGGTTGTAAAACACTAATTAATGCACATTAATTTGTTCCATAAAATTAATGACATTTAAACGTATTTTCAATTAAAAAAATCACAAGTTTGACCATTTGCTATTTATTTTTATTAATGAAAAAATTAAAAATTTGAAAATGTTATTTGTTTTTTAATTTGTGGAAGATAAATACATTTTTAAAAATTTATTTGTAACCTTCAAGCTAAAAGTTTATTTGTGAATGTACATTACTCAATATCAATAATAAATATATTTTAAAAATAAATTTTAGTATAATTCCTTATAACTTTGCTATTTATAATTTTTTTTGAAGAAATAATTTATACTTAAGTACTTTATAATTTAAATAATCAATCATTTTCTAAAAAAAAAATTAAACATAAATTTGCAACACAAAAAGTAGAATATAGAAATAAAATATTTGAATCAAATTAAAATGATTAAACCTTTTAAGTTGTAAAATAATTAAATTTTAACATGCTACTATATAAAAATTAATTTAGCTTTCAAAACTATATATGAATCACATAAAAGACAAAGATACATTAGTAAAATATAATATTGATTAGAATGACAAGTGATTTAGTTTTTCACTTGAGTTTGAATTTTTTATAAATGAAAAAATCGAGTTGAGATCACCACCACATGTATGAGCACAATATCCGAGCGTGAATTACTCGGTGTGGTTGGAGCCATGAAGAATTTTCCTTAAAAATATATAAGAGAAAATTAAGGAAATAATTTCAGTTATTATTCTTTTATTTATTTATTTTGGTGCATTAATATTCACATCATACATAATGCATTATATGATTAAAAAATAATTAATAGATAGAACAAAATAATTTTAAAAAAAAGTTAAGAATTAAATTAAATCACAATAAAGTGTTCAAATTATAAAAATATAATTTAAAGAATTTAAAAGTTATCCGAAGTGTAATATGTACTACATTAAATCGAACTCAATTGATCATTAGATTCATGTAGTCGAATCTTATTTATTAAATTAAAACTGATTAATTGGTGATATAATTTTATGATAATTAATAGTGTTATATAATGATTTAAAGAAAATTAAAATGCATCAATTTTGTTCTATAAAAAAAAACTTATCTATATTATATTTATTACTTATTTTAATTATTTTAGCTTTGAAATAGATAAAAATTTGTAAATTTTAATAAATTACATCCGACCATAACTAAAACATTGATTTTAAAAATTAATAATTTTATAATGTAAAAATAGGAAATAAAACGACTTTTTTGTTAAAGTTTTTAATAAAATGAATAAGTGTCATATATACGTTATTAACATATTTTGATTAAGTGATATAAATAATTAATTCTATGTAAAAAAATTTACATATTTTACTCAAACAAGTTTATTTATATTAGTATTATTTTCAACCTAAGTCAATATTGTTGATATATTGTCAAAAAAAAAAAATTGTTGACGTAAGTATTAAATTGAAACTACATTATTCGTAATTGTCTCTAATTATTGCCAATTGCCACATGGAATTACTCCAGTTAATTTTTAAAGAGCAACAATTAAAAAAAAATGTTGCATTTAATGCATTGGACAATTCCCAAACATAATTAATTGACGAGAATTTAATGAAACAAAGACTGTATCTTTTTGATACCCATGGTAGAAGCACCCTATAAAAAAGTTTTTTTAATTTCAAAGTCATCGTCAAGTGATTAATGAAGTAAACACAATTACTTGTAAAATTTATTTGATACTCCTTAAATATTTATGAAAATTTTAAAAATACCCATATGAGTCCCGGGTCATGAGTCTAAGTAAATTTATTGATAAAATATATATATATATATATATATATATATATATATATATATATATATTACCATAAATGTTATACACACTTGACAAACACGCATCATCACACATACACTAGTGTGGCATATACTCAAATGCGAGCTTACTGTGTCTTGATGTCATCAGCGCCTACTATATAGGCAAGTGTGATGATCATGACTGATTGTGTTTCACAAGTACGTGCAGAATTTTTCATTATTTTTTTTCGGGGCCTGAAATTATAATTAGGGTCATACATAGTACAGTATTTATTAAAAGATAATTGTTGGTCAACGAAGATTACATTATACACAACTTGGAAGATATGTTTACAAAAATACATCTAATAATATATATATATATATATATATATATATATACAGTATTTATTAAAAGGTAATTGTTGCTCAACGATGATTACATTATACACAACTTAAAGATATATATAATATATATATATATATATGTGCGCCATCGTCATACGCCCAAATTGCGTCCATTTAACAAATTAGTAGATCAAAAGCAGGTACCTAGCTATCAAGTGGGGGGAAAAAAAAAGTTAGTATACATAGCTATTAAGGTTACTTGATAAGCATGTGACCGCAACCCTTCAGCTTATGATGATGATGGCGCACATATATATATAGCTATCAAGGTTACAAAACAAATTAAACAAACAAGAGACTTGAATTAGTGATGGATGGATAGATAAGCTGAAGGGATGCGGTCACATGCTTATCAATTAAGTAACCATGATAGCTATGTAAACTCTTGTTTGTTTAATTTGTTTTGTTTTCTATTTTATTTTATTGTATATGCTTTTTGTTTTTGTTTTTCTTGCTAAAAGTAAGATAGAATGCACAATTTATTAAAATGTAAGATTTGAATAAGGTTGTAAGTTGGATTCTTATTTAAGTCAAACAAAAAAAAATTGTTATTTTCTCTCTTTTTCTTGTTAGGATTATTAAGATCATGATGGCATGTTTTAGATGTCAGTACTGTTCCGACCTAATCCTTTTTTGTAGGATAAAATGATGAATTTTCAGTAAATAAATTTTCCAAGGTAGCTATTATGGTTTTTTTTTCTTTGACTTTTTAATGGAGTCAAACGTACAACTTCCATGAACTTTATCTTTTGATTATATACATTTCACTGGCAATGCTTTGGCCTAACTATTAGGATTGTAAACATGGCATGCATAGGCTGGGGCGAGAAGGGCGTCTGCCTCAGGCTCTCACCACTAAAAAGTCCCCCAACTCAAATCATGGGTTTAATTTAGTGTGTGCGTGTCTATATATATATGTTTTTATATAAATAATTAAATATATAACAAAGTTTGAAGGATCAAGACTACTAAAAAGCCCCCAACATATTTGTACAAAAGTACACTTTTTATTGTCAATCTCTAATCCTAAGAAACGAGATAAATTAAAGGCGTGAAATCAAATTTTTAAGTATATTTAAAACTATTTTTTAAGGTTTTGTTTTAGGCCCCCAAAATGTCAGGACTGACCTTGATTGCATATTGTATATGTAGAAAATCGACTTATATATATATATATATACATGTTGTAAACTAAGTTGGAACTTGTTAAGAACTAGAGAAGGAAATAGAAGACTAAGAACTTCTACTACTACAAACTACTACTACAAAGGAGAAGATAAGAAATGAAATAGTTGGAATGAGAAGTTTTCATTCAACTTGGTGTGTTTTTACAATGAGGTTGACACCCTTTATATAGGTCATTTGGTGATGATGATAAATGTACTTCATACAATGTGTACAAGCAACACATACACCCCATGTCATACAACATATCACAAGCAACATAGACAATACATGAAAGAATTGGTGTACATTGTAGATGATTACAAGTTACATGACAATACATAGACAAGTGGAGGTACTATTAAGTGAGAAATACAAGTTACATGACTACACAATATGTTAGTGTACATGTATGGTCATCCTCATCCATATTCCATAACACTCCCCCTTTGATGACACTTGCTTAAAGATTTGTGCCTCGTTAAAACTTTTACTAAGAAAAACCCTGTGGGAAAAAAATATAGTAAAAGAAAAAGAGTACACTATTCTCATAAATTTTAAGACGGGAATAATATTGTTAAGATTACCTCATTAAAAACCTTGCTAGGAAAATCCAATGGGATAAAACCATAACTAAGGGAAAAATAGTGCAATACACTAATCAATAACTCCCCCTCATGTGAACATGGGTGAAACTTGTTCAGTTTCTTTACTTGCAATGTCTTTAAGTTTACACAAGCCAATACCATATGAAAGCCTTTTAAATGTCATAGTTGGTAAGGCTTTTGTGAATAGATTGGCAAGATTATCACTCGATCGGATTCGTTTGACATCAATTTCACCATTCTTCTGAAGCTCATGCGCATAAAAGAATTTTGGGGAAATATGTTTTGTTCTGTCCCCTTTTATGAATCCTTCACTTAATTGTGCAATACATGCTGCGTTATCTTCATATAATATGGTTGGAGAATCTTTTATTGAAGGCAATCCACATGATTCTTGAATATGTTCAATCATATTTCTCAACCATACACATTCACGACTTGCTTCATGAATTGCAAGTACTTCAGAATGGTTGGAAGAAGTAGCAACCATAGTTTGCTTTACTTGACTTCCATGATACAAATAGCAAGATTACCACATGTGAATACATATCCCGTTTGAGAACGGGCCTTGTGAGATCGAGATAAAAATCCAGCATCAGCATAACCTTGGAGATTCAATTTTACCCCTCTCGAGTAGAATAAACCCATGTCGCTCGTTCTTCGAAGATATCGGAAAATACGTTTAACACAATTCCAATGTCTTCGAGTTGGTGATGAGCTGTATCTTGCAAGTAGGTTGACAGCAAAAGCAATGTCAGGTCTTGTACAATTTGCAAGATACATAGGTGCACCGATTGCACTTAAATATAGTACCTCTGGACCAAGTATCTCTTCATCACTTTCATGAGGTCGAAATGGATCCTTATTCACTTCAAGTGACCTGACAACCATTGGAGAGCTCAATGGATGCGCCTTGTCCATATAAAGTCTTTTTAATATTTTTTCAATATAATTTGATTGATGGACAAATACTCCACTTGAAAAATGTTCAATTTGCAAACCAAGACAAAGTCTTGTTTTTCTAAGTTCTTTCATCTCAAATTCATTTTTCAAGTATTCGGATGTTCTAACGATGTCGCCGTGGTTTCCCACAATATTTAAATCATCAACATATACAGCAATAATCATAAATCTTGTTGATGATCTTTTAATAAAGACACATGGGCAAAGCGGATTATTTACATATCCTTCTTTCAGTAAATAATCACTAAGGCGTTTGTACCACATTCATCCGGATTGTTTCAATCCGTACAAAGACCTTTGTAATTTTATAGAATGCATGTTATGAGGTTTTGAATTTATTTCATCAAATATTACAAATCCATCAGGGATTTTCATATATATCTCACTGTCCAGGGATCCGTACAGATATGCTGTAACGACATCCATATAATAGGAGAATATGTTTCCTCATAACCGATGCCAGGTCTTTGTGAGAAACCTTGAGCTACAAGTCTTGCTTTGTACCTCGTAACTTCATTTTTTTCGTTTCTCTTTCGTACAAATACCCATTTATATCCAACAGGTTTTACGCCATCTGGCGTTTGGACAATTGGTCCAAAAACCTCTCGTTTCTTTAATGAGTTTAGCTCTGCTTGGATAGCCTCTTGCCATTTTTGCCAATCAGGTCTTTTTCGACATTCGTCAACTAATCGTGGTTTTGGATCATCATCATTTTCACATATTTCAAAGGACACATTGAAAGCAAATATATCATCATGAACAATTTCATTTCGATCCCAAATCTTACCAGAATTTAAATAATTTATTGAGATCTCATTATTTTCATCTTTGTCCTATTTTTCTAGAGGAAGTTGTTCCTCATCAGAATCAACTTGTTCTGACAAATCCTTATCAAAGGATTCTTGTGCTTTCTCATGAGTATTTTGATTTGTATTTATTTTTACTCCCGTTTTCCTCTTTCGAGGAATTGTATCCTTTGAACCAACTGGTCTTCCACGCTTTAAGCGTTTCGTTGGTTCTTGTGCATTTTGTTGCACAGAGACATCAATTCTTGCAGGAGCATTTACAGCTAGAATATGTGATTTTGTCACTTGTTTTGCATTATTAAATGCATCAGGTAATTGATTTGCAATTTGTTGCAAATGAATGATCTTTTGAACTTCAAGTTCACACTGATTTGTGCGTGGATCATAATGTGATGAAGTTGATGCATTCCAAGCAATTTCACGCCATTCCTTTTGACAATCAGCAAAACGTGCAGTAAATAAATCCCCTGTTAAGGGCTCAAGGTATCTTATAATGGACGATGAGTTAAATCCAACATAAATCCCAAGTTTTCGTTGTGGGCCCATCTTAGTTCTATTGGGAGGTGGTATAGGAACATACACTGCACAACCAAAAATTCTCAAGTGTGAAATATTTGGTTGTTGACCTAAAATGAGTTGCATAGGGGAATGTTCATGGTATGCAGTAGGCCTATAACGAATAATAGATGCTGCATGAAGGATTGCATGTCCCCAAACTGAAGTTGATAACTTAGTTCTCATGATTAAAGGTCTGACAATTAATTGAATGCGTTTGATTAGAGATTCTGCCAAACCATTCTGGATATGCACGTGTGGAACAGAATGTTCAATGGTAATTCCTATAGACATGCAATAATTTTTAAATGCTTGAGATTGAAATTCCTCGGCATTATCAAGACGGATGGTCTTGATTGGGTTGTCAGGAAATTGTGCTATTAACTTAATGATTTGCGCTAAAAGTCTAGCAAATGCAACATTGCGGGTCGAAAGCAAACAAACATGTGACCACCTAGTTGATGCATCTATCAAAACCATGAAATATCTAAATGGTCCACAGTGAGGATGAATTGGTCCACATATGTCTCCCTGAATGCATTCTAAGAAAACTGGGGATTCCACAACAATTTTACTTGGGGATGGTTTAACTATCAATTTACCTTGAGAACAACTAGCACAATTATAATCACCAGTTGAAAATATTTTGTGACTCCTTAAAGGATGTCCATGCGAATTATTAATTATTCTTCGCATCATTGATGATCCTGGATGACCAAGCCGGTCATGCCATAAAATGAATGTCTTTGGATCATTAATTTTCTTATTCAAGACGACATTCATTTCGACATGCCTTATATGAGTAAAATATAATCCAGATGATAAAGCTGTGAATTTTTCTAACACTTCTTTTTTCCCATTTGAAACCAATGTGACATAGAGAAATTCTCTATTAT
Organism: Stephania yunnanensis; assembly: GCA_039657365.1. Lineage (NCBI taxonomy): Eukaryota > Viridiplantae > Streptophyta > Magnoliopsida > Ranunculales > Menispermaceae > Stephania > Stephania yunnanensis. The sequence goes on from CM077589.1 coordinate 2,088,886, forward strand.
TTTCGTTCGCGGTTTCAATGTGATATCCATTTTGTCGAATATCTTTAAAGCTCAATAAATTTTTTCTGGATTTTTCAGAGTATAAGGCATTATCAACATGAATTGTTGTTCCCCCAGACAACATAATATTTGCTCTTCCAGAGCCATTAATCAAATCGGAGATGCCAGATATTGTTTGAACATTAGCCTCAGCTAAGTTCAAATCGGAGAATATTCTCTGTTTTTAAGGATTGTATGCGTTGTAGCACAATCAGCAAGGCATATATCGCTCTTATTTTATTCATGACTTGAACACATGATTTGTTGATCCATCTGGACAAATAATGTTTGGCAAATCAGAAAAAGAGTCATATTTCAATGATAAAATTCATAATATTTTGCCTTTGATTTTGAAGGCATGGTAAAGGTCACAAAAGTATTCGGGCATATATATGACAATATTTAGGCAAAATAGCCTTTCATATATGACCAAAAAAATGTCACAATTATGAGCGCTCATTGTCAATAATTATTTGCCCTTTGTAGTGGTGCACCACTTTTATTCCAATTTTTGGTGGAATTGTCAATACGACATTTACCTGATATTTTCACCTTTTCCACGTCCATAAATTTATTATTGCAATCATGATCATTATATGCAACATATGCTTCTTAATTTGAAGCTGAACTAATTGGACGGGAGCGATATTATATTTATAATATCTCATTATTTTACTCAGCTACCATGAGACAAGAAATCAATCCTTAATATTTATTGGATTGACGTGCGCACTCTATATTTGTTGCAACAATAAATCGAGGCGGGCCACGTGACCTTCTTTTTATTGTCTCATCAGTCATATTTCCACATAGCCTCAACATAGAGGTAATTAAAATTGTGGAATTATAATTAATATTTGATCGATTAAATTTTGTAGCATGAGACCCAAATTACCATTTTGAGCTTTTTGGAGCATTACCCTTTTGGTATGTATATATAACTCCATAAGGTGAAAATATATATAAAGTGAAATACTCACTTTTCAAATCTCTAAAGAGAAATTGGTGAATGATTGTGTACAACATACAACCTTGCATGGATACAAGCTTTATTCATAATTTGTAATATCCAATTATCATGACAAGAATTATAATAAGATAACAAATTCAACTATGGTTGATTAATATTTTGAAAGTAAATATAATATAAAATAATTCTCTTTTCTTTTTATGTAAATAAAAAAAAACATAACATATGATTAAGTGTATGTTCACAACTTGATTTATTAATAATCAAATGTACTATTCGTATGAGTTGGTGGGACAACCTCCAGGTAGGGTGGCGAGACAAAGTCTGCTTAATGCCATGCCTCCTCGAACGGGATAACCCGTCTCCCTTTCAATGTTTAGCTTTACCGGGGACAAGGCTTACCCACTATCAACTCAAACTTATAGCATGATTTGTATTATAAAATCAAGAATAGAACAATAACTAATCGTTTGTAGTTTTAAGAGAAAACTAGTTATGTCACATATTGACTTTTGATTTCTGATGTAGAAGATAGTACAAGACGCAACTACAGAGCATACTTTCGCAATCGGTGACGCTATAATGCATAATATACGAATAAAGTATGCATAGATAAAAGGAAGCAACCATGATAATATAGAAGTAAATTGAACTTATTTAAATAACAAAAGTTATACCTTCCTAGCTTTCTCTCCTTAACAAGCCTTCTTGAACTTCAAGATCTCTTAATGCTAGAGCAAGCTCGTGCTGATAACGTGTTGTAAACTAAGTTGGAACTTGTTAAGAACTAGAGAAGGAAATAGAAGACTAAGAACTTCTACTACTACAAACTACTACTACAAAGGAGAAGAGAAGAAATGAAATAGTTGGAATGAGAAGTTTTCATTCAACTTGGTGTGTTTTTACAATGAGGTTGGCACCCTTTATATAGGTCGTTTGGTGATGATGATAAATGTACTTCATACAATGTGTACAAGCAACACATACACCCCATGTCATACAACATATCACAAGCAACATAGACAATACATGAAAGAGTTGGTGTACATTGGAGATGATTACAAGTTACATGACAATACATAGACAAGTGGAGGTACTATTAAGTGAGAAATACAAGTTACATGACTACACAATATGTTAGTGTACATGCATGGTCATCCATATTCCATAACAATACATATATATATATATATATATATATATATATATATATAATTATCTATCAAGCATAATTACCATATTATTATATGTAAATAATTCTATGTACATGTCTTGGTTTGTAGTACGTATAGTATATAGTATAAGATCATGATTTAATATATAATTAATTAGTTAACTAATCTTCAATTCAAAGACGAGACATGGCAATGACATGTTCTTGATGAAGAGGCTCTTGTGGATGCTTGCGGTGGCCTCTGTTCATAGGTGCTCTTTGGCTCTTGGCCGCCGGAGAGCTCTGGCTCGGCGTGCTATCGGACCCCGACGACGTCGAATTCTTCTTGGCCAATTCTCTCAATTTGAACTTCTCAATCTTCCCATTAGCATTCTTAGGCAGATCCTCCGAGAAGACAACCTTCCTAGGTGCCATGTAATGTGACAAATTATTTCTACAATATGATATGATATCGGCTTCTTGACCTCTCTTTCGCTCTCCGATAAGCTCTTCCTCAGCGACACGAATGCGCAAGGGGCTTCGCCGTAGAACGGGTGTGGCATAGCAACAACGGCCGCTTCAAGCACTCTTGGATGCTTGTACAAAACCGACTCAACCTCAACACTACTAATGTTCTCCCCACCTGATATGATCACATCCTTTGATCTATCTTTAATTTCTAAGTATCCATCAGAGTGAATCACCCCCATATCACCAGTTAAAAACCAACCATTCTAAAAGCCTTGGCCGTCGCTTCGGGGTCCTTGTAATAGCCCTTCATGATGCTACTCCCTCGAAGCACAATCTCGCCGATGGTTCTCCCGTCGCGCGGCACGCTCGCCATCGAATTCAAGTCCTTGACATCAACATCAGCTAATGTGAGCACACTGATGCCTTGCCTAGACTTCAAAACTGCCCTGCTTTCGTTAGGGAGGTTGTCCCACTTGGCTTGCCATTCACACACTAGAGCTGGCCCTGTGGCCTCCGTGAGTCCATAAGCATGAGTGACATGAAACCCAAGTGCCTCGATTTTCTCTAGCAAAGCCGCCGGAGGGGGTGCTCCCCCTGTTAGGATCTCCACCGGAGCAACCAAGTCGCGGCGCTCATTAGGCTTGGCGTCCAAAAGAATGTTGAACACAATTGGTGCACAACACATATGGGTGACCTTGTGTTGTACTATGGCATGGTACATATCGGCTGCGCATGTGTTTCGGATGCAAACGTTGGTGCCTCCGCGAGCAGCGACACCCCATGTGAATGTCCACCCATTGCAGTGAAACATAGGGAGTGACCATAGGTACACTGCTTCACTCTTCATCTGCCATTGGAGCACCAAACTCATGGTACTCAAGAAGGCGCCGCGGTGACTGTACACAACCCCTTTCGGAGCAGAGGTCGTGCCGGAGGTGTAATTCAAAGCGATGGAATCCCACTCGTCGGTGACCTCTACAGGGTCGAACTCTGGATTCCCATTGAGCACTAGCTCCTCGTACTCTAGCGCGCCTAACCGGGCACCGGTAGGCTGGGCTATGTCGTCAATCACCACGACAAGAGGAATCTGTGGTGACCCTTCAATCAACATCAGCACTTTAAGAGCTTCAACCGCTTGTGGCAAGTACTGGTAGTCCACAAAAAAAGCTTTGGCTTCAGAGTGCCTAAGAATTGTAGCTATGTTCTTGGCATCCAGCCTTGTGTTTATGGTGTTAAGCACTGCTCCGGCCATGGGAACCGCAAAGTGCATCTCATACATAGCGGGAACATTCGGCGCCAATACCGATACCTGTAATCAAATCCCAAAAAAAATTCATATCACTACAAGAACAAGAAAAGATGTATTTATGTTTTGTTTTTTTTTTTTTTTTTTTTTTTTTTTTTGGCAAAACTCATTGTTTGGTCCCTGAACTTTGTGTTTTAAAATCTACATTTAGTCGTTCTACCATTTAAAGTGTTAAATTCTGACGACGTGAGTAACAAAAATGCTTTGTGACTTAACTTATATTACTGAACCGAACATTTAGTCAGAAAGGCTTATAAAATATATATATATTTAATATATGTAGGTACGTAGTAAGGCTTAAGAATTAATATATATAAGCTTTAAATATCAAGAAAAAAAAATATATTTTATACGCGCAATTAATTAAGGCCTACCACATCATTTTTAGCAATGTTGAGAGCCCGAAGAGAATAAGCAAGGCGGCGACATCGGTCGTAAGTTTGGCTCCATGTAAATTGGACATTATTGTAATGAGAGAGGTGCGAGAGAGCGTAACAAAGAGCAGCTCTCTTTAAGAAGGTTGTGGGGGTGAGAGGAGTGTAGTTGGCAGGGCATTTAGGCAGCATGTCCATGTTGTTTTTGATTGATGAGGGAGAGAGAGAGAGATGGAGAGAGAGAGAGATTTTTGATGGTATTTGTGAAGATGTGAGGTTTTGTTGTGGAGGTGTAGTGTGTGGGGAGGTGTTAGGGGGTTTATATAGGAAGAGATGTGGTGTGTGGTTAGTGGGCCATAGAATAGAAATATGAAAGGAAGGTGCATAGGGGTTACAGGGAGGTTGCTTTTACTACAATTTGAAAAGGAGACCGTTTGAATGGATTGACTTTAACTATAAAATCTAAGGCCTTGTACATGAGCTTCACATGATTTCATGTCTGGGAGACTTAGCCAACCACGTCAATCTCATGTCCCTACATGTCACGTGTTATAGTTACTCTGGTTTAATTATGATGATAGAATCACAGATACTAATTAGTTCGTATGTCTCAAATAGAGTATACTTATTAGATCATGAAAATTAAATTGTTTCGAGAATAGTACTAATACTGAATACTGGCCACAAAATTATTCTAGTTAAGAGAAGTCAAATTTCTATGCGATGATTGAGACTCGAACCATCAACCTTTGTTGCTAAACCAATACGCGGTGACCAACTTGGTCCGCCTTTAATTAAGCAAAAATCGTTAATTAAACAACTTAGGGGGGGGGGGGGGGGGAATGTGTTTAATTTATGAGTAGTGCTAGGTGGACTCAATGAGTCCAGACTCAAATAACGATAAAGACTTATATACCATTTTTGAGAAGTATTGATGTTAATTAGAAGTAAGAGTAATTATGTCTTTTTATATAATTAGATAATTTAAGTTACCAATAAAAATTATTTGAGTCTGGACTCAAAGAATCCAAACGGATTTTTTGTTTTTGTAATTTATAATAATTCCATAGTTGCCTTTTCTTTAAGAGCTACTTGAAAGAACAAACATAGGTGTGAACACACCATTGGTAAGTGGGATGTATACTTTACACATTCAATAAGGCAATTAAAGGTGACGGATAGACTTGGTTTTCAAAAGCATTAAAATTAATTGTCTCCTATGAGATTTTTTCGGTTCTTGAGCATAATGTATAGTACCATAAAATAAAGACATGCATAAAAATTAAGTCATACACTAATTTGAAAATTGTTACCAACCAAGTAGATGGCGACTCGTTAATTTGATATGAGGTTATTTAGGTTAGAGGTTGTGAGTTCGAGCCTCGCTAGATTTGATTTATTTCTTATAAAAAAAATTGAAAATTGTTAGATACCTATGATGAGATTAATATTTGATTCTTGAAACATCATATTCTCTTAGGGTAAATGGAATAATATTTGCTTGTATAAATTAGTGCGTGATTAATTAAGTATGTTTTCAAACTTTTTTTAATCCTTTTGAACGCATATATACTCATCATGGTCTTGAAAGTGTATAGAAATGAATATGGGGTTTCCTGCTTTAATTTTCTTTCTTTAAAGGGCTATAGTTTAGGGGTACTATTAACAAAGGCAACATTTAATTAATTTGATGAGCATCACACAGTGTTCAGACAGAAGTACAAGCACATGACTATTTATTTTCAAGGGCGTGACTGGCCCCAACAAATAATGCACTCAAGGTCCGATGAAGAACATGCATATATTGAGAATATAATGGAATAGAATTAGTCTTGTAAGTGTAGACTGTAAATTTCCTTGAAATGTGGGGGACACAACTTGTTCAACAAGTATTAAACCATTCAAGGTTTGGTCACTAAATAGGTCTCTTTGAATATGGAAGTCACGAAGCAAATTAACAAGTGCTTTAATGGTCTTTTGAATATCCTAACAAAATAAAATCGTTTGAATGTGCGAATGTTCAAGGAAGGAAAATTATATACATGCTAGCCGGTCCTAGTGGACACGAAGTCCTTGGCATTTCCTTAGTGGACTAAGACATTTCTAGGACCTTTGTAAACATTAATTGGACATAGAGGGGACAAATATTTTATGTAATGCTAACCATGCAACTTAGGTCCTTCAAATATATTTTATATACCCAACAACCTCGGACACGTTTCCACTGTGTTTTTTCGTAGAAGTAAACTGTAAACAACTAAACACGCACTGCATAGACTTAATTTCTATATTAGAATTGAAATTGTAAGTGGTTCTATACAAGACCTTTAAAATTAATCACAAATTTAGAGTAAATATAATGTCTAATAATTTTTATTTTTTCCACGAAACTCATCATTTCAACTTCAATATATCATATATTTTGGGGACTGAGTTGAATTACTAGTAACTTTAAAAATAAAATAAATTTTAGTACTCAATTTGAAAGTTCTAAATTTAAATATGCAACAAAAAAATGAAAAAAAAAATTCTATATGCATTATGCAATCAGGATATTCACTGATACACTAATTGCTATGCATGATTAATTAAATGCACAATAAATTAAAGCATAAATAGTTCCCTTCACTTGTATAAATATATTTGGACTTCATTATATGATTACCCTCTATATATACACTCTAGATAAAAGAAAAAACTTTCACAAAAATAGTCATGTAGGTAATTAAGCTTAATTAAATAATGTGTTAACCACAAAAAAATGTGTTTTAAAACATGTAAATATCTCCAAAGAGAATTTTCCCCTGTTCTTCTAAGTAAATCATATACTCGTTAAATTAAGTAAATTTTTTCCTTTTGTTTGTCATAATAGAATATCAAAATTTGAATTGTTTTAACGCAAAGTATGGTAGCTAGCCAAAGTCTACACCATTTTCACCGGTACAAAATAATGTTTGAGTCTTGAATAATGTGGAATAAATGCTAAATCTTTAGCTCATATTTATTTCAACTCTATCATGTATCCATTTTGATCAAGAGAAAGAGAATGTTGTATATACATATACTTTTGGATAGGATTGTGGAACACAAAGTCCTAATCCCATTCTTTTGACACATAATAATATTATATCAAGGCGCATCAATATCCCGGTGAGCTTCGGTGAACTACTACTTCAGTGAAACTCCGGGGAGCTTAGTTTGCCACGGTTCTTCTACTTTCTTACCCTCTGATTCCTACGTCTGCTACTGTAATGGATTGAGAATTCTTGGATTTTGTGTTAAAAAAAAAGAAAAAGGTTTGAGGACAGATGGAGGAAATGGATTAGGGGATGCGTATCGACGACCAATTACTCAATTTTAATCAATGGTAGGCCGAGAGGGAAATTTCGGGGTAAATGGAAACTACAGCAAGGAGATCCGCTATCTCCTTCACTTTTCATTATGGTGGCAGACGTAATGGAAAGGATGATTGATAAAGCAAAATACAACTGCTTGGTGGAAGGTCTTCGAGTTGGGAGGGAAGTAACGCATATTACTCATTTTCTCTATGCTGATGATTCCCTAATATTTGTTAAAAATAATTAGGTCAATGCTTAATATCATGCATATTGTTGATCAATTTTGTGTAATTTCAGAGATAAAACTTAACTTGGTCAAATGTAACCTGATGGGAATCAATATGATGGAAGAGCAAGTGATAGCGGTGGCCAACATAATCGGTTGTAAAACAGGAATCTGGCCAATGAAATATTTGGGACTTCCACTTTGAGGCACATTGCTGGCTAGGGATTTTTGGGAGCCGGTCATACAAAAAATCACTAAGCGACTGGACGAATAGAAAAACGGCTTCTAATCAAAGGGAGGTCGAGTTAATCTAATTTGTTCAGTTTTAGATGCACTCCCTACTTACTTTTTATCAATCTATCGTTTACCTGTAGGTATGGCTCAACAAATCAAAAAATTGATGCGAGACTTCCCGTGGCGAAGAATGAATGTGGAGAAATCTTGGGCTTGGGTGAAATGGTCACAAGTTTGTCTTCTAAAGAAATTGGGGGGCCTCAGTTTCGACAATCTACTTACAAGAAACAAGTCCTTTATAACAACATGGTTGTGGTGCTTTAACAAGGAGCAGAATGCAAGCTGGGCTAAACTTATCAAAAGTATCTACGGTATGGACCGTAACTTATGGGACTCAGGAGATGATTTCCATCCATCATATAGAGCACCTTGGAAATTTGTTATGGAGACCCGTCAAGAGTTCGAGAATGACATCTTTTGTGAACTTGGAAAGGGGAACCACATAAGCTTTTGGCATGACCATTGGATCGGGAGTGAATGTTTCAAATCAAAATACCTGGGTTTGTATGCATTGGCAAAAATGAGATACACCATGGTTCTTGAACTATTTAGAAATCAACAAGAATGAGACATTTCCTTTCGACGAAGCTTATCTGATGAACTTGGAGGACATTTGGAATTGCTTATGGAGCCGATACAAGGGAAACATCCATGTGCGGGATAGAAGATAATAGAATATGGAAATGAGATCCCTCTAAGAACTTCACGGTAAAGTCATGTTTCTTCAATTTGTGTATGGAGCCGGCAAGTAACTCATGCAACGTCTATAAGACAATTTGGAAATCTCCAGCGACTATGAGATAAGAGTGTTGGTTTGGCTAGCATCGAAAATGTAAATTAAATGTGGTTGATGTATTGCAAAAAAGATGCCCTTATCTTTGCTTGTTAACATCGTGGTGTGTGCTATGCAATAAGGATTGTGAGTCAACCGATCATGTATTTCTTCATTGCACATTTACAAGTTGGTTATGGAGAGAGATGGCTTTTGAGTTGGGATAGACTTGGACTGCGCCACAAAGACTAAATGATTGCCTAGAGGAGAGTGAGGCATATCAATTTAGTGGAAGAAAAGGAATCTTGTGGCGAACGGGGATGCTTGCTTTGATTTGGATGATATGGGAAGAGAGAAACAATAGACTATTTCAGGAAATGGATCGCACTAGATTGGAGCTATGGGAGTTGGTCAAGAGACGAACGACAACAGTGTCGTTTGAGGCCGTGGAATTCAAAGGTTTGGGATGGAATGAGCTGAGTGGCCAATGGGGCATACTACTAAGGTAAATGTTTCTTTGTTTCTCTTGGTAAGGTGGAAATCGGGGTTGGGAGTCAATTGGGCATTGCCCATCCGACGGATAGTGCACCAAACCTCGTGTCCAAATTGCAATAGAAAATGGGTCATAAGGCGAGGGAAAAGAGATGAAAGGGCGAGGGGAACGCTGCTAGAAGAAGGGAAATTTTATTCTCACTTTTGATGTTTTGTATAGTTTTATTGTAAAAGAAAAAGGCAAAGAAAAGCCCTATATATGCTTTTGTAACTTTTGTAACTTCTACATACACACACACACACATATATATATATAATACATGGTCTCTTTTTGATAAAAAAAAATATATCTTTCTTATAAAAAAATATTTTTAATAAAATTATTCAGGTCTGCGGATTATGGTAGTTATATATGCGATCTCGTCAAACCTACTAGACTTACCTAAACTCATGCGTAAGTTATATATATGGGTCTATTGTAACAGGTTAAGTTTGTCCACTGATCGAATGTCGTCATAAGCTTGAAAATAGCTCCATGTGAGTTTATATATTGGGATAAAATTAAATTACTATACTTATTGGAGCGGGGTTCCACCTCATGAGCTTTTTAGAAAAAAAAACCTTTTTTCTTTTTTTTTTTTTTTTTTGGTTTCAACTTAAGTCGAAGTTTCAAACCTTCCCTTCTTCTAAAAATGTATTGGACATGCATTCCCAAAAAAATGTAGCAATCTCGTGTGTTGATAGTACAAAAATAGTAATTTGATTATAAATTTATACAATTTGGCATTTGTATCCTCTTTTGTAAGGGATAGAAGGGGATCTTCGTACATTTTCTTAATTTTGAGACTTTTTGTATAACTCATATTTTGTAGCATTGTCCTATAAAAAACATTTTGTAACATTGATTTTTTATTTTTTATGCATATTTATATTTATTTATAGATATATAATAAAGAAGTATAGCTTCCCTTCATCCAAGAAAATTTATACAGTTTGACGACATGCTCAAGTAAATTATTTGACATATACAGTTAGACTGCGAGCTCAAGTAAATTATTTGACCAGCTAATTAATTATGTAGATAAGTGCTACTAGCAAATACGCCAAGCTGTATGATAAAATATTATTTAATAATTAATTAGTACCTCTTAATTAATGGAAATAATGTATTTTATTGTAATTGCTTGGTCTAATCCATTTAAGAGGGTGCTTAATTAATCACTTTCATTATGCCGTTAAGTAATTGCATCGTGTAGTTGTCACGTGTACACAAGTTCCGTATAATATTGATCATCACCAGTGATATGGTGTAATTGATAAATCAAAGTGATGAAAACTTAAAATATGTAATATATTAATTTTGCAGCAAACATTTCATCAAAAAAGATACTCCCTCTTGTCAATAATGAAGGTGGTTTAACGTAAAGACACGGTAATTAAGGTAGTCTCAATTATAATTATAATTTACATATACGTCCTTTGCCATTAAATGAATTGAAGAATTGAAGAGTAATAAATATTTAAATTGTATAAAAGTAAAATGCGAAAAATAATAATAAATATACTTTGGAATTCAAAAAACGACTTACAATTCTGAATAATAAGTTTTAGCTAGAATAACTTATATTATTGATCGGAGGGAATGTATATATCACAGTATCGAGACTTAAACCCCGATCTCATGCATAAGTGATTGTACATCATTACAACTTGGTTGAGAGCATTATACATATATATGAGTTATTACATAGTTTTTTTTTTTTTTAAGTACGAGTTATTACATAGTTACTTACAAAAAGTGTTTGTTAATATATAATTTGTGAAAATAATAACTAATTGGGTGGCTCAATTGTTTGCAGGGGCGTACCTAGGGCAAGGCCCAAATTTTTTTTTTTCTAAGCCCAATTTTTCAAAATATACATTTTAGCCCACCCCAAAAATCTCTTAAACCCTACGTTAAGAACCAAAAAATATTTATAGCTCAGGGCTATCAAAAATCATGGATTCGCCCCTAATTGTTTGGTATGATATTTAGGAGTAAAATGTGATGGGAAGTCATTGTTGAAAAAAAAAATAGATAATTTGTGAAAATTGAATGAAGAATCCAAGTAATCAAAATAAGTTAAGGTCAGTCTTTTCCTTAATCAAATTGCAAAGTCAAATTAAAAAAAAAACTGCAATGAAATCGTCACATTTAATTTGGAAGGAATATTGAAATTTTTTTGATAAGAATGAAATAATTGCTCCCACAAAGTTTGAACTCGTGACCTCTTCCTCTCAAATATCATATTAAATCATCGGGTCAACCAATTGGTTGGTGGAATATTGAAATTTTATATATCAAATCATTGGACAAGATCTAGCATTTCTATCGGATAAGGTTCGAGTCTTGTGGAATGCAAAATAAATGTTAAACGTTTATTTATTTGCTCCAATCAAGTCTATATATATTCTTATCAAAAAAAAAATCTACATATCATGGATCTTAGTAAAATAAATTAAGTCTCTCTCTCTCTATATATATATATATATATATGTGTGTGTGTGTGTGTGTGTTTTTGTGTAAGGGCCTATTGAACCCACTAGGTGATCAACTATAGGCTATCTGATTTCCGTTTGACTCCCTAATTAATTTAAGTTATACAGGTCTCCATTGACTTTAGGTCCACTTAACGTTAATAAATATAAAATTACTATTTGTGAGCTTGTAACTTAGACGAATTAGCTAGTAAACTTGTAATAAAAAAAACAATTATCAACAAATGGTATCTCTGAATAATTTGGACGAAAGATAACCCAATTAAATAAAGAATTCATGAAGGAAACTACAAGGTGATACGCTTGTTAATTTTTATGCATTAAGACTCAAACAAATAAAATATAAAAAAGTGGAAGTAGGCATGCATATATATTTAAAAAAAACATCATATAAAAATCAGCAAGAGTTTTGTCAAAAAATTAATAAAATTAGTTTCGTATTTATCTAATTAATTAACATAACATATAAACTATATGAAAGTTGTTATCTTACCCTATCTGACTAAGCATAACGTGGATTAAATACTACACATATAACTTTCTGCAATAGTTTTAGGATAATGCTAGCTTCCTGGGGCTAACTTCAACTAATTAGTTAATTTACAATTGTAACTTATGAACTATTGAAGATATACATAAAAGAACCAGTATCCTTATCGAGCATGTCTTTTTTATTTGTCCCTAGCTTCTTAATTATTTTTTCATCCTCACATGCCTTTATTTTTCTAAGAGAGTATTTAATTATAGGTATGCTAATTTGGATAAATTAAGAATCAGTCATGAGTCATAATCAACCAACTTTTAAGATCGAAAAAATTAACAAAGCTGACATTACTAATTAATTAATTAATGCTGATTCATCGATGATACGCGCAGTACTTTGATTAATTTTTTTTTTTTTTACAGGAAAGGAACATTTTTATTTATACACGCATCATGTTTATCATGTGTTAAACGTTACAAATATTATGGCTAATTGTTACAACTATAAATTACTTCATGCCAAACTGTATTTGATGAGATGAATGTGATGTCGTTGTCAAAATACGAGATTTGAAGATTGTGAGTTTTTTTTTTTTTTTTTTTTTTTTTTATAGACAATTTGACATCAAGCTACTTTGAAGTATGTAATGAAAGGTTTTCTCACATTTGGTGTAACGTTACGCCTTGATTGAATATCAATATATAAATATACTTTTTGAAAAAATAAAAGTACCAAGTAGCACTTCCTCCAATTTATACAATATATATGGGATAATTGGAGAGTTTACCATTTTCTTTCAATTATAACTTAAATCAATTTATTAGTAATTAATTAATTAATTAATTAATATGACTGATTAATTTTATCCATCGAACATCAGTAAGGTTGAAATTGTAAGCTTTTAATAGGGACTTAAATGCTTCTTAGGGAATAAGTGACTTTAGCAAGGAAGAGGGAAGATATGGGAGGGGACCATGTAGTTCGGGGGTAATTTGAATGTAATTTTTTGTGTTTCCACTTTTGTAATCCCGGTCACGGGAACACGGGTTCAACGTAGTTGATTGAAACTTCATCATTGGTGTGATCACGGAGAAGGGGAGGTAGCTTTTCAGCTTGAGAACGATGTGTTTTTTTCCCATTATGAAAAACATAATGTTTCTCGCCTGTGTAAATAACATTTTACTGTACATATTAGCTATAATAAAGTAAGTCTCGTTCTTAGTGACTTCAAAAAATATAATAAGTGGATTAATTTTGTTTTTTCACATTTAACTGTCCTAAGGAAACCAATCGATATGAAGACAATTTAATCCCAATTTAAATATTTTTTTCAGCGAATCAATTGTTTCCTAATCCTTGCGCGCAAGCGCTAAATTACGTAACTAATGACGTTGATCGAAACTTAGAAGAGATAATAAGTACTCGTTTATATACGTACTGCGGGACTCATAAATAAGATACACACTTGTTTCTACTTCTCAAAAAATAGACACTTGTTTCATGAATTCATGGAAAATGGTTTTGACTCTAACCAAACATTTACAAAATGCAAAACTGGTTTCACGTTCAAGTCATTTTCAACTATTTCAATGCTTGAAAGTTGACACCAATGGGGTTACATCAAGGGACGGTTTTCCATCAGTTGACTCGTCCTTCTTTTTCGTCTGTTTTTGCTTTGTTTCCTTATTTTTATTTTTTCATTAATGCGTTATTAATTCAATCAGACCAGCATCTATTACAAAATAAATATTGCAATAATGAATCACACAACAAATTTCAATTTATACACGTTATATACAGTGCAGCCCCAACCCTAAAGAGGAGACAACAATCATAATAACTGGGATAACCACCCCAAGAACAAGGATAACCATTGTACATAGCGCATGCAGAAACTGTTTCTAACTAAATACAATCATCTAGAGCCTGGTCCAAAAAAAAAAAAAAGGAGATTGGTTGGATTCTATAAGCCGCTTCAAAAAAGATTGCCACTGCCAAGCATCGCTACCGATTGCACTACTTCACATGAAATGGCCGGAGAGCCAAAACCCTCTCGTCTGCTTCCTAAGCAAAATCTGAAGGGCCATCGTATCGGCACTTGAAGAGAAGTCGTAAGAGCCAAAACCCATCCCGCTCACTTTTTTTTTTTTTTGCAGTACTAGGCTAGAGCCCTATTTTATTAGTTGAAATGGCGGTTTGTTATTCTAAGAGGACATGTATTGCATTGCACGCCCAAAACCATTATATGCCCCATTGTAAGCATGCAATGGTTTGCTTGTTCAATGGCAGCAATCGCTGCCAATAAATTAATTAATTATTTATTTTTTTATGTTTCTTTCATTCATTTTTTTTTTTGCTTTTTATAAGTTTCTTTTTCTATTTTTTGAACCAATAAATTAAATTTTGTGTTGTTGTACTTTTGATTTTTATTCTATTTAATTTTATTAATTTTTATCTAAAAAATTAATTAAGTTGTTACTTTATTTTTGTAATTTTGAAAATAAATATTTATATATATAAATGATATTTATTTTATTTATTGGTTAATTGTAAAATGTGACTTTTTAAAAATATGTTGATTTTTTTAAAAAAATTGGTGTGATGTGATTGTGGGTCTAATAAAGTATGTAATGAAAGATTTAACTATTGTGGAAGCAGGGGTGGACCCAGGATTTTTAATTGCCCCAAGCTATAACAAAACTACTCCACTTACATTTTCCCCTTATATTAAGCATTTATATACACTAGAATGACAACGTCCAAGTTACAGTCACATAAGGCACATGAGCTGTCCGTGCGCGCCTTGGAATGAGGGCATACATAATTCGTAATAGTCTATTTTTGTTGTAGTGAATTGACTCATGAGTTATTGGTTCGTAATTCGGATCATATTATGAAATTTGCATTCCCCATATATTGTGGACTGAATTGTCGATCGGACACCTCAACGTGAATCCAAAACGTAGTTAACCTTCACTTACGTATGCTTTACATGCATCAAAAAATCTGTTCGGGCTCTTTGAGTCCGGACCTAAAGATTTTTTTATTAATAATTTAAGATATCTATCTAATTAAAAGACTTAATTACCCTCTACCCCAAACACCAATAATGAATTTGAATTAAGAGTCTTTATGTCTTTTTGGTTGTTTGAGTCCGAACTTTTTGAGTCCATTTAGCACTGCCCTACATGCATATATAAAGTACTGACATAAATATACACAAACTTTTAGATCTGTAGAAATATTAATTGGCAAAAGAAAATTAATAGTACATTAATATACAAAATGGTTACTGCATCAACCCGAACAAGTTGGCCTAATAGTAAGAAAGAAGACGAGACTGTGTGGGTTAGACGCATTGTTTTGAATTCGATTTTTCACGACAATCAACGTTGAGCCATTGGTTGCATCTTTCCGCAATCTCAAGGCTTATACGACTAGTTATGCAAGTATTTAGATATTTATGGTTAACAAAGAAACCTGGTTACTGCATCAAGTTGACCCATGGCTTTGTACCTCTTCAAAGTCTAGTTTTCTTTCTTTTTGGTTCTTTCTTTTTTTTTTTTGTTGAAGAGTTTCAAAGTCTAGTTTTCAAAGCTTACTTTGACGAGGCCAACAAAGCACATAGTAAGACAAGTTTGGTACGAGGACATGCCGTTGTGGGTTTGCGTTCATAATGGGCATATTCAGAAGTAATAAGTTTGTTTCTAATTCAGCTCACTTTTTCACGGCCTTACACTTTATGGAATTCTTTTTTTCTTTTTCTTTTTTCCCTATATCAATCCTCTATTCTCTTATGAAAAATATTTTAGTATAATAATTGACAATCAGCATATAACTTAATTCATTTCTTTAACAAATTTATTAAGCGCAAATGTGTACGAAAAGAGAGGTCGTGATGATATCATCTACGTCCGTACCTCTCCTCATGGAGTAGATCCCGCATCCAACCAAGCCTTTGACTAGAGAACGGGATAATTCCCACTACCGCTGGCAGGCCAACCGGGCCGTGAGTGCGGTGGGAACGGGCTTCCCAAAAAACCGGTCCGAGCCGGGGTCAGCATAAAATAAAGGGGACACATACTTGGTGATCACGCACCCACCTAACACTCGTATATGTGGCATAAGGTTATGCTTCTCACGAGTAACAAAGTGTAAGCTCGCATCCCAAACATAGCGAATCATTTAACGAAACTTGCTAAAAGCGGATTGCATACCTCAATACAGTCAATAGTCAATACACCCAAGCGTCATCAATCCTTTTAAGGCCCTATAATACCTGTTATACAAAGGCCTCCGACTGGGCCAGATAGGCCCATTAAAGTTGGGCCTTGACAAGCCCAAGCAACTCTGCAATACGATCCGTTAGTTCCCAAATCGCGAAAGCGCCATTCGCATTGAAACGTTTTGTCAGAAAAGTTGAACAGTCGTGAGCTCTTCAAAGTGTTGGTTGATTCACTCTTCAATTCCCCCAAATTTCTTCGATCGTTTCGACCGCCAAACCCTAGCGATTTCTAGGGTTTGAGGTTCAAAACCGATGAAATGAAGCGATTCATCGAAGAAATCTCCGACGACGAGTGGGAGAACCACTCGTTCAAGCCGTCGAGGGTTCTGAAGAGAGAGCCATCTCCATCTGGACCATCTCCACAGCCACCGCCACCAGCGATAGAGTCGTTTTCGTATCGATCGAGCAAGCGAGAGAATTCGAAGAAAATCGATGTAGATTTCGTGGAAATCGAGGATAGTTTGGAGGACGACGATGTTGTTGATGCAGCGGAAGCTCGGAAGAGTACTGGTAACAGTCGTTCGAGGAGGTTTGTGTTTGATGATGAGAGTGATGAGGATTTCGAGGAGGTGAGCGAGGTTAGGTCGAAAGCGTATTTGGAGGACACGGAGTTGATTGAGTTTGATGAGGATTTGGGGGTGGTGGAGGTGGAGGAGGACGATGTGGTTGGGAAGGCTCTGCAGAAATGTGCGAAGATTTCAGCTGAGTTGAAGAAGGAGATTTACGGTTCTTCGACGGCGTCCTTCGATAGATACGCGGAGGTTGAAGGTTCATCTGTGAGAATTGTTACACAGGTGATGTTAGGTTTTAGGCTGTTGAAGCTGAAATTAGGTTTTTTTAGGTCTTAATGTTGTGATTTTGTTTGTTCAGGATGATATTGATGCCGCTTGCGCCACGGAAGAATCGGACTTTCAGCCAACTCTTAAACCCTACCAGCTTGTTGGTGTCAACTTCCTTCTTCTTTTGTATAGAAAGAATGTCGCCGGAGGTACGCAATTGTTCCGTCTCTGATTCTTCTTTTCATTATGTTTGTGGATCCACATTTGATGTTTCAATGCTGCATGTTCAATGCACTTGGGTAATTTCTCAATAATTGTGTCGAGGTGAGAATATGCCGTGCATATTTAATTGCTTCTTCATTTCTAGACATTGAGGTTGAGGGTGTGAGCTCGGAAATTGTCGTAGGACATAATGTAGTAGGACTACAGGTCAGGTGATCCTCTGTACTATAGGAAACAAGTCATTCAAGAAGTTGGAGCCTGCACTACTTGTTAGAGCCTCGAATCCTTATCTATTGCGTGAGTTTGTTTCATTGACCAAATGTAGGGTGAGGCTCATTTATATTTTACGAATTGCGTCCAAAAGACAATGAGCAGAATGCATGGTATCGTAACTAGTAATTTTGGTCATTACTAGGAATCACATATCAGTTTGGTGTTTAGGAGCATTGTATAATTGAGAATTTCTTGTTTGCTTCATCGCTTTTTGGTTTGTATAATTGTATTTGATGAAAAACTCTTTAACGGGAGTAAGTACACCTGGACTACATGGTTGGGGTTGACTATATGGTTCAAACTCTTTAATTGCGCTCGATTTTGTGCAATTTCATTTTTCTTCATATCCAAGCGGTGATGTGAAGCACACCCTTGCTCATTCGGGCTTTGATGTAGGTGCGACGCTAGTTGGGAATGTCCCAACATTTATATATGTTTGATTTATTTCAAAAAGTGAAGCTAGTTCAAAACAAACACGAAAACAAAAGCAAAATCATAGATACAGACACTAGATCTTTTAGACAAAATAGAAATAGAAAAGGAAAACAAATACAAAGGGGAGAAAAAATTCGTTTAGGAACATGGAACATAGGAACACTTATGGGGAAGTCAATAGAACTAGTAGATACCATGATTAGAAGGAGAGTCAATATTGCTTGCCTCCTAAAGACAAAATGGGTAGGAGAAAATAGTAGAGAAATAAGAAGCACAGGGTTTAAATTGTGGTACACTGCTATAAATAGAAAATGCAATGGAGTAAGAATTGTGGTGGATAATGATTATAAGGATAAGGTCGTAGATATTAAAAGAATGAGGGATAGATTGATTATAGTTAAATTAATTATTGGAGACGAAAAAATTAACATACTTAGCGCCTATGCACCACGAATAGGATTAAGCGAGAGAATCAAATGCAAGTTTTGGGACGATATAGATGGATTTATGCAAAGTATACAATTAGATGAAAATGTTTTTATTGGAGGAGATTTAAATGGGCATGTTGGGGCAAGTAACGATGGGTTTGAGAGAGTTCATGGAGGTTTTGGTTACGGTAATAGAAATGAAGAAGGAGAATCAATCTTAGAATTTGCTTCAACATACGATCTTGTCTTAGCAAATACTAGTTTTGGGAAGAGGGAGTTGCATATAATTACTTTTAGTAGTGGTCATAACAAGAGTCAAATAGATTTTCTTTTAACAAGAAAAATAGATAGAAAAATATGTAGACATTGCAAAGTAATACCTGGTGAAGCACTTACTACCTAACATAAGTTAGTAGTACTTGATATTAAGCTAACACGACGACATAATATGAATAAAAGAGTTAGCGACCCTAGAATAAAATGGTGGAAGCTAAAATAAAGTAAACAAGTAGAGTTTAGAGAAAAACTACTAAACGAAAATGTTTGGAATCTTGACTTAGATGCTAATACAATGTGGCTAGAAATGAGTAGTTGCATAAGGAGAGTGATATCAAACGTATTAGGTATATCTAAGGGCGTGGAACCTCCAAAGAAGGAAACATGGTGGTGGAACAAGGATGTCCAATGAGCAATTAAGACTAAAAGATAGATGTATAGGAAAATAACTGTCAAGATGAAGATGTGTACAATCAATATAGAGAAGCTAGAAAACAAGCTAAAAAAGTAGTTAGTCTAGGTAAAACAAATTTCATGGAAGATCTATATACAAGGTTAGGTAGTAGAGATGGCGAAATATATATATATATAGGCTAGCCAAATTAAGAGATAAAAAGAAACGAGGCCCAAGTCATGTAAGATGTATTAAGGACGAAAATCAAAATGTTTTAACGCGCGAGGAGGATATTAAGGAGAGACGGAGAAGTTACTTCGATAGTTTATTTAATGATGGCCAAGTCGATACTATAATAGATGAAAACTCACACCAAGAAAGAAATGTAAACTATACACGCAATTTTAGAATTGTAGAAGTTAAAGAGGCTTTGAAAAAAATGAAAATAGGGAAAGTATGTGGCCCAAATGAAATACCCATAGAGGTTTGGAAATGCTTAGGAGAAATTGGATTGACTTGGTTAACAAAACTTTTCAATAAAATTTTAAAATCAAAACGGATGCCAATGGATTGAAGAAGAAGCACGCTTGTGCCAATCTTCAAAAACAAAGGAGACATTCAAAGTTGCTCAAACTACCGGGGAATTAAACTTATGAGTCACACTATAAAACTTTGGGAGAAGATAATTGACAATAGGCTAAGGAGAGAAACAATAATATCAGAGAACCAATTTGGTTTCATGCCTGGGAGGTCAACTATGGAGGCGATTTTTTTGTAAGACGATTGTTAGAAAAATATAGAGAAAAGAAAAAAGATCTTCATATGGTATTCGTAGATTTAGAAAAAACATATGATAGGGTCCCTAGAGATGTTCTTTGGCGGGTTTAGAAAGAAAAGAATGCATGCTAGATACATAGACACTATTAAGGATATGTATGATAGAGTAGTAACGAGTATAAAGACATTTGGAGGAGCTACAAAAGAATTTTTCATTACGATAGGACTACATCAAGGATCGGTTTAAGCCCATATGTATTTACTTTAGTTATGGATGAACTAACTAGACATATTCAAGAGGATATACCATGATGTATGTTATTTGTAGATGATATTGTCTTAGTGGATGAAACTAAAGATGGAGTGAATAGGAAATTAGAACTTTGGAGGAATACATTAGAATCTAAAGGCTTTAAGTTGAGTAGGAAGAAAACCGAATACATGCACTGTGACTTTAGAAATACTAGACATCGAGATGACGGAGTGGTAAAATTAGGGGAAGTAGAAGTTCCTAAGGTAAACCACTTTAGATACCTAGGATCAATCATACAAAATGATGGTAACATTGAGAATGATGTCACACAAAATTCAAGGTAGATGAAAGAAATGGTGGAGTGCTACAGAGGTGATTTGTGATCGAAATGTTTCTACTAAGTTAAAAGGAAAATTTTATAGGACTGCAATTAGGCCAGCTATGTTCTATGGAAGTGAATGCTGGGCGGTAGAGCAACAACAATTACATAAAATGAACGAAGCAGAAATGAGGATGCTTAGGTGGATGTGTGGTAAAACTCGTAAAGATAGAATAATAAATATATAAATTCAAAGACAAGTAGGAGTAGCACCAATTGATACAAAGATTAGGGAGGGGCGGTTGCGATGGTTTGGTCACCTGCAAAGATTGCCTACAAATGCCCCAACTAGAAAATTTGACTCAATAGAAACTGTAGAAATTCGACGAGGTAGGGGCAGATCAAAGTTAACATGGGATGCATTAATTAGGAGGGATTTGAATGGTTTGCAAAGCTCGCCATCAATTGCACTTAATCGAACACAATGAAAAAGTTTGATCCATGTAGCCGACCCCAGTTAATTTGGGATTGAGGCTATGTTGTTGTTGTTGTTGATTTATTTCAAAAAGTCTACCAAAACTTTTAAGCCTGTTGTCAACCTATCACAACCCTCCCCCATTTTTCGGGTACAAAAAAAGGGCTTGGGACCTCCCTCCCCCATTTTTTGGTAGAGGTGTACACAACAACGCCTTGTCAACCAATCGCAAAAAACATTAAATGGTGCCGAACAGTACAAAAGCTACGTATTGAGTGTCACGTCAACAATAAGCAATATCAAAAGTTGAGCCAAACTAGGCCATAGTAATAAATCTCTCTTTCTATCTCTATCTCCAAAATGTTCTCAAAGCTTCGCAGGCCATGTTTGTTACTTTGTTTACCGGCATACTAGTTTTAATGGTTTTTTATTTTAGATTTCTATAGAATTTCACCATGTTTGTTACTTTGTCGTGGTTGTACGATTTTCGTTTAGGTTGATTTGTGGTTGTTTGTGTTTTGTTTTTGAAATTTAAGGACGGAAATGGTGTGAGAATGTTTGTGCTGTGAAGTTGGGCGATAAGTCAATCAATGTTAATTTTGCTTGGAATGGCGCATATTGTGTTTTGGGGGTTGGAAAGTGAAGATCTGAATAGGATCTATGAATTTGAGAGAGATTTTGAAGATCTTGAGCAATTTCAATTGCAATTGTAGTTTCTTGTCCAAGGAAACCACTACACAAGTGACAGAGATGGGCTTGTTTTGGAGTAGTTTGAGTGAGGGTTGAAGATGTTCATCACTTAAGCTTTGCGTGGGGATGAAGAAGAGGTGTGTTGCAGGTATGTGGTCAGAGCCGTCCCATCGCCCCAAAAACACGCACCCACTTTGAGGTGGGGCCCACACATGGCGTGGGCCAATGAGCGTTTTAGCATTTCCTATATATATATATATATATATATGAGATAAGAGACATCCTTATCGTCCCCATCCCCATTTGCATAAGGGAAAACCCAATGAGGAACATAGATTATCAGCCCCATTTTTTGGTTAAATCTGTGAAGGATTCTTGGGCGGAAGTTAGTTGCGGATTTGCATTGTTATGTTAGATGGCTAAACGGTTTGAAAAGTTTGGAATTGATTCTTTTCTTAGTCAATAGCCCATTTTAAACAATCAATTTTAAAATTTGTAGATCCATCTTCAATGATTCTTCATAGAAGGCGATTGCAAAAAGCATCGAAGTTATTGGAAGTCATATTCAAGAAATTGGGGACAGAAAATGTTATTTAATTGATAAGAGATAATGTAAATATAAATGTAGTTGCTAGGAATTGTTGATGGATTGAAGACCTCAGGTGTATTTGACTAATTTGGTGCTTGAAAACATTGGTTGGCTTCAAAAAATTAAGGCACTGATCAATAAGGTTGATCCATGCGGCCAACCCCAGCTAATTTGGGATTGAGGCTCCGTTGTTGTTGTTGTGACCTTGACTTTATTTTATAACCATGGTTTTTTTTTTTTTTTTTTTTTATTATGAAGACTTCTACTTGGAACAATGATATTACTTGTGATTACAAGATTTGTGGTAGCTTTCTTGCTTTGCAAATCAGTTACAGGAAAAGGCTGCATTTAGGAAGTTTTTGTTGGTGATAAATAGTGTGCCTCTAAGCGCCGTTGTGATGTCAATTCAGGAATTGTTAAACATTTCCTTTCAAAATCCTCTAGGTGGGCTTCTTTATGCTCCGATAGTCTCTATTCCATTGGTCTAAGTTCTGGAACATTGTTGATAGATAGAAAGCATTCTGTATGAGCACATATATGAGGCTATGGATAGAGTGAAGGATCCAATCAAAATAGATATGGAAGTAAAGGAGAGACGGCTAGTGATTAAGTTAAAGAATTTTATTATTCTTTTCCCTGCCCCATATTAATGAACTTCATCACAAATTTGATTATGCAACAAAAGGTGCATTTTAACAAGAAACATCATAAATGAGTTGGAAACACAACTCCATCATAAATCTAATATTTTAATGCGTCTGGCTGATTCCAAAATCTAGAATTCTTTTATTCCATCAGGTTTAAAATGAATAGGGAGGTGCTCGAAATTGTGCACCATCTCATGGAAAGGCTTGCTGCAATTCCTTTTATTGAGGATCCTTTACATGTAGCGTTGGCAATGCATATAAACATTGAAGGCTTTGCTTGGAAAGCTACAACAAATTAGGCAACAGAGTGCAATAGCACTGGTTTGCAAACCTAGTGACTCTAGTAGGTTTCGTATTCAGTTTTTATTTCCACGAAAGTTAATTGTGCTTTCTTATTTTTGTCGCAAAAGGTAGGAACCTTTTATGGAATTTCGACACTGCATCTCTCTGGAGAATCAATGATTGTATATTTGATGCATTGCACTTCCTCTTGGCACCAATCGCAATGATAAATGACTCGTCACGCTGTGACCTTCTCCTTCCCTAGTGGAGTGTGAGAGATCGCCTTTGTTTTAAGTACTATATGGTTCGGGTCTTTAGCGGGTCGGTCAGTAGAGGTCAATCATTCATTGTTCTCAGGTAGGCCCTTCAATGGGGCAATAAATCACCGAGGAGCATGGACGAGAGCTGGTTTAACTGCTCTAACAATGGTGAAATATCTCTGATTGATCAATATCGTACATCTTCATTTAGCTATTGCAATTTTGTTCCAGGTAGCTGATCTTATTATGTATAGGACCAGTTGTTGAGCAAAAAGGGGTTGTAATTGTACAGCGCTATCTGAAAATGTTTTGGATTTGGCAGTTAAAGCTCTTAGCTTGGCATGTGGTGCAAGTGACTGAAAGAAATTGGAGGGTATTGGAGCATGTGAGTTACACTCGTTGATCGTTACTTTCATGTATCATTATTAAGAATTCATAGTGGTGTAGTTTTATGCTAGTTACGAACTTACAATAATGCAACTTCAATCTTCTTTTTCACTTTATACATATTACATACAATGAAACAGAATAAATTGTAGTAGAAGAGGATAACTGTCTAGTGTACGTTAGTTATAATTAAAAGTTGGTGGAGTGGATCAACAAAAGGAAAAATTGGACTCAATTACATTGTTCGTCATCATTGTTTGTTGCAAGCAGCTTAGCTGCAAAATGGAAGAACTACACTTGGTTCGAGGTTGGAGATTTATTTTGGGAGGATGTCAGCAGAGTTATGGGCTTAGATGAAGTGAGATGCTATACTAGACCACATAGGCAACTAGATGAGGTGCATGGGTGGACTGTGCTAGGAGACATTGCTAGTTATCTGATTATGAAGTGAATGAGGAAGAACTATACGACATTGAAGCCAATTAAGATGACTCAGGTCACAATATAGAATATGTTTATGGTGGAGTTTCTTATAAAACTTTGTTTCGATGTGGATGAGAGTGATCTAAACTCGAATAGCTTGGACTTGCTAGTTTCTACACTTATTGTGTGCTTTATTATTTGTGCTTGTATGCCAATTTGGATGGTTTGCACTTGAAAGTTCTTGAACTTAATGGTACTTGAAAATGGTCACGTTTCATAGGTGAGACCCATTTGTATTAAATATTCATCTAAACTCTAAAATATCTAAAAATGCGGTTGAGATAAATAATAGCATTTTATTGAAGTGATCTGTTTGTATAAGCAAATAGATCACATAGATCTGCAAAATTAGTTTGGGCCAGCCACATGGATCAAACCCTTCCACTCAACTCGATTTGATGCACTCGAAAGCATGCTTTCAAAGTCCTATAAATCCTTCTTAGTCAATGCATCCTAAGTTATTTTAGATCTATCCCTATGTTATCAAATTTCTCCAGTTTCTATTTCTTTGAGTTTTCGAATTGGGACATTGATTTGCATGTGTCCAAACCTTCGCAACCACCTTTCCCTATTTTTTGTTGTTGATCAAGAAGATTGTGATCTTGACTTTATTTTATAACAATGGGTTTGTATTTTTTTTATTCGGACTTGTACTTGAAACAATGATATTACTTACCTGTGATTGCAAGATTTGTGGCAGCTTTCTCGCCTTGCAAATTGTTTACAGGAAAAGGCTGCATTTAGAAAGTTTTTATTGGTGATGGTTTGCCTCTAAGTGCCATTGTGACGTCAATTCAAGAATTGTTAAACACTTTGCCCTTTAAAATTCCTTCAGGATTGAATTCTTTATACTCTGAAAGTTTTCAGTCCATTGACTTAAGTTTTGGGATTTGTTGATTGAGAGAGCATTTTGTATGGGCACATATATGAGGCTATGGATAGAGTGAAGGATCCAATCAAAATAGATATGGAAGAAAAGGATAGCGACTAGCGATTAAGTTAAAGAATTTAATTATTATTTTCCCCATCTCATATTAATGAACTTCATCACAACTTTGATTGTTATGCAACAAAAGGTGCATTTTTAACTTCCATTTCTAAAGTAAAGGAATATTGGGCTTAAGGTGGATTCTTGATGCAATTCTATTTTAATGGAAAAAAAAAGTTTGTAGTTTTTTCCTCAAATTGGTTTGTACTTGTTACTAACCCTTTGCACACATCTTTGTGCATGGAGCATGCATCCCTTTTCTTTCTAAAACCCACCAAAGAACATCTTCAGGAACCAGAACATCTTCAGGAATCTTATCACATGCTTTTTCTAAGCCTACAAATATCGTACAAAGGTCTTTCTTCTTTTCTTCATATTATTCCATTATTCTTATTAAGGAAAATCGCCTTTGTAATAGACCTTCTTGGCATGATGCCAAATTGATTTCTCGATTGTATCAAATATATTAAGATAAGAAAGTCTGGATTAATGTGCTTGCA
Organism: Stephania yunnanensis; assembly: GCA_039657365.1. Classification (NCBI taxonomy): domain Eukaryota; kingdom Viridiplantae; phylum Streptophyta; class Magnoliopsida; order Ranunculales; family Menispermaceae; genus Stephania; species Stephania yunnanensis. The sequence goes on from CM077589.1 coordinate 2,115,085, forward strand.
TTGCTTTTCTTTGTAAAGTTAGCATGATCATATCTTGTAAATTGTTTGAGCGATTGGACCAATTTTTTACAGTTCATTTATCCTTTGCAATGAACAAATATTTAATCTTATTGGTTTATGGCAAAACATGATGTATGTCCTGTAAGCAAGCGCTTTGGTCTTAATGGTTTATTAGTTACTAATTTTTATGTTTATTTCATTCAAGACTGCCATTGGCCTTGATTATTTTTCCTCTCACATTTGCTCTTTCATTTTACAGCTATTTTGGCTGATGAGATGGGTCTTGGTAAGACTGTTCAGGTATGTGAAACTCTGTTCAGTAAGATTGCTTTTTTTGTGAACCTCCCTTTCATTGCGTGGAGATGATTGTGATGGTTCTATCATCTTGCAGGCTATTACATATTTAACTCTGCTGAAGCATTTGAACAATGATCCGGGTCCACATTTGATTGTCTGCCCTGCTTCTGTTTTGGAGAACTGGGAAAGGGAGTTTAGGAGGTGGTGCCCATCATTTTCTGTACTACAATATCATGGGGCAGGGCGAGCTGCTTATGCAAAGGAGTTGACCTCTTTATCTAAGGCTGGATTGCCACCTCCATTCAATGTGCTTTTAGTTTGTTACTCCATGTTTGAACGACACAGGTTAGATGCACTTCCGTTGTTTTCTAGAATTTTGTGGCAAATATCTCATCAATCGTTGCCATCTGATATTGGCAAAAATTTGATGCAGTATGCAACAGAAAGACGATCGTAAGTTACTTAAGCGCTGGCGATGGAGCTGTGTACTGATGGATGAAGCTCATGCTTTGAAAGATAAAAACAGCTACAGATGGAAAAATCTAATGTCTGTTGCGCAAAATGCAAATCAACGTCTTATGCTGACAGGGACCCCACTGCAAAATGATTTACATGTAATTACCTTTTTTTAGATCATTTTGCAAATTTGACCTTCATTCGTCTCCAAAGGAAATAATTACTCAATTGTTGGTATAAGGTTATGTTATTAACAAAAACTCATTTATGAATTTGGAGTTCTCTTATTTAGGCTTTTTGTAATGAAGACTTATCTAGTTGCTTAATGTTATATAGAGGTCTTGTGAATTGAATCTCAGAGTTTGGGTTCACGAAAAAAGAAAATGTTACTAAATGAGGTGGAATGCTTAATGGTTGTCTCACATTTTTCTTTGTGTTTTAACTACCATACTCCCTGAATTCACTAAATCAAACCAAAAAGCTGGGGCATGTCGTGCAATGAATTTTCTTTAACTTGGTGTTTTATGTTAACATTTCTTTGTTTCAAGCAGCTTGCTCCAATTCGTGCACCACTCTCTTCCTCTCTGGATTATCGATGAGGAAAAGAAGCCTTTGGATCACGCCACTCATTTATATTATTTGCTTGTAAACTAAAAGAAATCGTTATCTTGTATTGAGTAGCTAGGATGCTTCTGCTGAAAACTTGATTGGGTATTTTGTAGGAGCTGTGGTCATTGTTAGAATTCATAATGCCTGATCTCTTTGCAACTGGAGGGGTGGACCTCAAAAAGCTATTGAGTGCAGAAGATGGAGAGTTAATTGCCCGCATAAAGTCCATTCTTGGACCATTCATATTGAGGCGCTTAAAATCTGATGTAATGAAGCAGCTCGTCCCAAAGATACAACGGGTAGGTTGATTAGTGTTACTTGATAATTTTCATGTTTTCAAGACCTTAGCATGTAACCGAGGTCTTTCCCTGATATTGCCTCCTCCATCTCTCCTCTATTTTTGTGTATTCTGGAAGCTCTAAGAAAAGACACCTCAGGTTGAGTATGTATTCATGGGGAAGCAGCAGGAAGAGTCTTATAAAGAAGCCATTGAGGAGTATCGTGCAGCTTCTAGAGCTCGACTAGCCAAGTTCTCTGATCTTACGCATACTGGTATTGATAAAGTTCTCCCACGGCGTCAGATTTCTAACTATTTCGTTCAATTCCGCAAGGTGATCGTAGTTACTTCTGGTTTTCATTAAATATTTAGATTCTTTGAATCTGATTTTAGATGCTATGTTTATGTCAGATTGCAAATCATCCTTTGCTGGTGAGGCGCATTTACAATGAAGTGGATATTGTCCGTTTTGCTAAAATTTTATATCCCAAAGGTGCATTTGGTTTTGAGTGTACACTCGAAAGAGTTATCGAAGAAATGAAAAGTTACAATGATTTTTCCATCCATCGGGTAAGTTGTTTTGACTGATACCCAGTTCATTGTCTTAGTTTTCGGATTTTCTAGTTTCCAGAACTTAAATATAATGATATGTTATCTGATTTGACTGTCACTTGATTATCGACTTGTTCCAAGCTCTTTTCATTTTGTTCCTCACTCTCAAATCTACTCGAATAATATTGAAGAACTGTTGCATGGTCATCCTAGTATGCTTTTTATCTTCTGGTTATGCTGCATTTTGCACCTATTAGTTGATTTTTCCTTCTATCCTGTTGAGTATGTTCGAGGAAACTGAATGTTTCCTTGTTCATGGAATCCCTCAGTCAGTAGGAGTTTTCATTGTCAATAGCCTGCTAGAAAAAATATGGATTAATATGCTGGATTGATCATGTTTGTCTCTAGACTATCTTATTGAAGATATGGTGTTTCTAATCAATATTTGATTTAAGGCCGGCAGGCTCCTTCACTATTATGATAATATCTATGAAGTTTCGATAGTAAGCAAACATTTGACTGAGTTGTATATTTTCTCTTCATCTTCTCCATTTTACTTCATCCTGCAAGTAGGCCTGGTCTCGTTTAATCTTAATTAGTAAATAATTTTTTGTTTGTCTTATCAGTGCCCATAAAGTTGTCAATTTTGTTTCTTAATCTTTTTGCCACCTGTTGGAGGGATGACTCTTAGCTCGCTTTATCCTAAATCTCAGCATTAAACTATTGCCTTTGCTTGTATATCATAACTTAATTAGTTTTATACTGGTTGTTGAATATAAACTCATGCAATGTATGAACTAAATTTCCTTACTCAATAACATCTTTTTACAGCTACTGGTGTCGTACATTGGCACTCATGCAAAGGGAGCACTGCAAGATGACCATGTTCTCTCGTCGGCTAAATGTAATGTACGGCTTTTTTTTTTCTTCCTTTTGTTGTCGCCACTCACCGGTATTTTTTTTCTTGGAACTATGCTGTTAACTAATTATTTCGTTGTAAAAAAATTATTATCATTTCGATTCATTTTTATTCATGGGGCAACAGAAAAGCAAAAGAAATCTGGGCACACAAAGTTCTGATTTTCTTTGTTGTTTTTATACTGCAGGCATTGGCTGAACTTCTTCCTTCACTAAAGAAATCTGGCCACAGAGTTCTGATTTTCAGCCAGTGGACCTCAATGCTTGATATCTTAGAGTGGGCTTTAGATGTCATTGGTGTTACATATAGACGCCTTGATGGCAGGTACTTTAATTTTTCCAATTCTTTCTGCGTATTATTTGCTCAAAGATGTACTAGATAAACATATATTCACATGCCAATGTCTTTATCGAAAGAAAGCAATCGGTTGACTGAAAGTGGGCATCTTCTCCCAAACCAAACCTGGGACCATTTCACTACTACAGGCCTGTTAGTGCTCAGCTTCACTAGGTTGCCAATCCTAACTTGTATAATCTTGTCAATAATAATCACATCGCCCCATTTCATCTTTATCAACAAATAAAACGTCGCCTACAACATAGATTTTGCTCAAAATGTTCGATTGAGTTCATTTAGGCTGGTCCTTCATTAGAATAATTAGAATGTACTAGAATTTCCCAACTGCCTTGTTGTGGAGATTCTGTATTTTTTTTTTTCTATTGTCGTTTTTGCAAATCCCTTTAACACAATTGTGTAAATCCTCTAGTCCATTGTCCTCCATGTTCCTCATTTTTCAGCATTGTTAATTTTTGCTTATTCTAGAACCTAAGTGTTCCTCTTGTTTCATCAAATGACACCACTTCGGTTGATTAGAGGGTTTGATTTTACTTGATGAAGTGATCCATCAATCGATCTGCTCAACTATTGGATATTTTATATATTTTTAACTTTGGCCAGGGAAAGTGTATTTTTTTATACCTTTTGGTGGGTTTTGTTTCAACTTCTTTTTCACAGTTGTAAAGACCTCTTTCTCCTGTAACAAGTCTTTGCTTCATATAACAAGTCCGAAAAATTTTTGGGTTTTGGGAAGATTTGTTCCAAGATATATGTGGAATGAGTTGCAGAATTTTAGTGCTTAGTACTTAGTAGGATAGGATGAGTCGCGCAAAGCTTTGGCTGTTGAGAAAGTATCCCAATTTATGCTTTTATAATGAAGGGGCTCTGCAGTAATAATTAAGTAAGAATCACTATTCAGTTACTCATTATGTTAAGTCACATGCTTAATTCACCCAGATTTCTCTTAGTTTTGGGTCCATCAAAGTATGAATTCGCAAAACTGGAGATGGACTGTTGTTCTTGAGCTTCGTATTTTTTGTTGTTTCTCCTTCTCGTAGATGCAGATCAACCAAGTGACTTATATAGTTTGAACCCTTTTTTTCTGATGCCAGTACCCAGGTAACTGATAGGCAAACAATAGTAGACATGTTCAACAACGATACTTCCATCTTTGCATGCTTGTTGTCAACAAGAGCTGGTGGACAAGGTTTGAATTTAACTGGAGCGGACACGGTGATCATACATGACATGGATTTCAATCCACAAATTGATCGACAGGCTGAAGACCGTTGTCATCGAATAGGACAAACAAAACCTGTTACCATATACAGGTATCTTTATCTGTTTCGTAATTCTATCTTCTACAAGCTCTCTTTCTCTTCATTTCTTTAATAAAAAAATAAAAAAATGGGCAGGGACTTGGCTTTTGGGTGTACCATAACTGTTTTCTTCTTGTACTAATGATTTGGCGTTTGTTTCAGACTCGTTACCAAAGGCACCGTTGATGAAAATGTCTATGAAATTGCAAATAGGAAATTGGTCTTGGATGCTGCAGTTCTTGAGTCCGGTGTGGAAGTCAATAATGAAGGAAATATGTCTGAGAAGACCATGGGAGAGATACTATCTGCATTGTTGATTACTGAAGACAAGCAGCTTTGAGTTAAAGGGTAATCTTTTTTTTTCCAAGGTTACTTCATCCATGTGGCTTCAAGTTTAATTTCTTCTTTAAGGATATGATCAACACAATGCTTATGATGGTTAATTCACTGAGGAGGACCTCATCTTCTTCTTCTTCGTAGAAGGAAAAAATGGTGTTCTTTCCACTTGAAGGATCTTTAATGAAATCTTGACAGTTGGGCCATTCTCTTGAAGCTTGAGGAGGCCTTGAAAACAAATACAGTGGATGATTGGAGGAACTCTTCAAATCCTTCCCATTGAGTAAGTTGCATTTGTCACTTGCTACCATCATACATTTTTGTTATCACATTAGCACTTCTATATATTTCAACTAACTTATTTAATAGTTCAGCTGTATACGACAACTTTTTGCTAAACATAACATTTATGATTGTAAAGATAGTTCATGTAATTTATGTAAGCATTAAGTGTATTTTTTGTATGTTTCTGCTGCGTTGAATATTGCAAGGATCAACTTTTACAATGTTCTGTTGATTGCATAATTGCATTACGCAGATATATTCTCGTCCTTATTTTATTATCTTATTAGTGTTGCATATCAATTCATGTTGTTCCTAGTTTACATTCGGTTTTATCTAACCGTTTGGATGCATTGTTGATGACCAAGGTAGTCCCTTGTGGCATGGCTTGCACAAAAATTATGTTGGCTGGCTTTTTGCTGTCTTAGAAATTACAGTCAGTCTAGGCTTAATGCAACAAGATGTGCTAGAAATATTTGAAGAGCATCTTCCCTGAGTATATAACAGTTCAAACAGTAGGTTGTCAGTGTCATCTGTATCCCTATTAGTTTCTTGGGCTGTCTAACTGTTACCTACCTACCTGACTTTTTGATTTGATATGGACCTAGGAGATAGCGGGTGATAAACTTTTCTTGGCTTAAATTGACTCCTGAATGGACCAAAGGTTGCGATTTTGATCTATAGCCAACTGGGCCAGTTGCGATCCACATACATAAAAAGGGTGAAACATTGGTGGTAAGAGTCTTCTAATGTTAGCATGGGGTCGGTAGTATGGTTTGAACCCTAAAGCATCGTTTTGCCTCTTAGTTTTAGTTGTAGCAAACCTGTGAAAAAAAAAAAAAAACTGTTTTGGTTTTTTCTACTACCAAGTTTAAAGGAAAATTTTATAAGACCGTAATTAGGCCAGCTATGCTCAATGGAAGTAAATGTTGGGAGGTAAAGCAACAACTACATAATATGAAGTATGAACGTAGCAAAAGCGACGATGGATAAAACTTATAAAGATAGAATAAGAAATATAAAAATTCAAAGACAAGTAGGAGTAGCACCAATCGACACAAAGATTATGGAAGGGCAGTTGCGATGGCTTGGTCACCTACAAAGACAGCCTACAAATGCTCCCACTAGAAAAAGAAATTCGACGAGGTAGAGATAAACTGAAGTTAACTTGGGACCCATTAATTAGGAGGGATTTGAATGGTTTGGAAAATTCATCATCAATTGCACTAAATCAGGCATAATGGAAGAGTTTGATCTATGCAGCCGACCCCAATTAATTTGGGATTGAGGCTATGTTGTGTTTTGGTTTTTTCTAATGCTAACTTTTCTTTGCATGGCGCGATGGTAAGAATGTTGTTGTTTTAGGTCTATTTATTTGCTTAAAATGGGGAGAGGAGAAAAGCGATTGATATTTGGTTATTGGAACTGTTAACTTTTTGTAAAAACAAGTGAACTTAAATGAAGCAGTTCTGACATTTTTGGGTCTAAATCTCCAATAGTTCAAGATTTAGTTAGTCTATGTTTTGAATTCCTCGCAAGAAGACCTTCAATTTCCCACTTATGTATTTGCTTAAAAAAAAGAAAATAAAAAATGCATTAAATCCTCTATAATGATCTTTGATATTGCTGTAGAATTTCAACTCATATTTGCACAGTTTCCTCGTCATGTATCAACAAACCCTTTAAGCATGATTCAAAATTTGGATTGATAAATAAGTTCTATGAAGTTAAATTTACTGCAATTCACAAGATTTAGGTTGCATGTGCACAAAAGACTTACCTTTTTTCTTCTGTACAACCTGCATAATTTGATTCTTTACTTTTATTAGTTACTGTGACATGAAGGGCTCGGCTGTTTTTCCATTGAATGTCTCACTTTTTTGAGTTCCCTTGTACCTTTCTTTAGAAATGAGCAAGTATTAGAAAAGTTCAACAATATGCAAAATCACTAGTATTTTATCTAAAACTGAATAAATAAATATCGAACAATCAGCGTGCGGTGCACGTGAATAGTCTTCCCAGTTAATCATATATGGTATGTTGTAACTTTATTACTGTGGAACTATGTTTCTCCTTCTTGTATCATGATGAGCTCATTAATATGATAATTACGATTCATAAGCTTATCTGTACATCATGTCTCTCTGATTGATTGGTATTCTTGCCTTGTTATAAAATGTTATCAAGACTTTTGTACTGCTAATTGTTGCCCTTGATTTTTATAATAGTAATTGTTTTTAGGGTTTACCCGTGTTTGTTGTTCAGAGAAAGAATTTTTCAAGCTATGCAAAACCACTGGTCTTTGTAATTGGTGGTATTACTTTAGAAAGAAAAAACTGAAATTTAATAACTTCTTGTGTCATTTAGACCTTCTTTAATTTTTTCTCTCTAAATCTTAGATACCTTTTTGTAGAACCTGTAATTGAAATTACTAGTCTTTCGGTTAAGTTGTCGACTTCAAATGATTAATGAATAATTATGAAATCTTGGCTACCTAACTTAGTAAAATTTCAGTCTGCACATCTTATCTGATCATGTCATGTTGGAGAGGCTAGACATACTTCTTTAGCTTGTTTGCATCTAAGTATATAATGCCTGTGACCATCCATATACCTTGAATTATTTTGTTACTCTGAATCATTCCTTGATGAGTCATAATACTTCTACAATTTGATGTATAAATCTACATTTATAACCCCTAAAATAGCTAATAAAGGGCATAATCAACTTTTGTAATTAAGTGTAGATGATCTGATTGCTATAGGGCACATGTATCTAGTATGGAGAGTGGGACCTGTAAACAAGTTCCGAGGACACATAATCTATACATGATATATACTCTAGATCGATTTGCTTAAGCTCTGTGTTATATTAACTTTATGGTGGGTCTTTAGATAAAGTTGGCCATGACTTCCCAGATCTTCAATGTTCCTGGTTGTCCTTGATGCCCATGCTTTCAACTTCTAAAACACATGGAATGATGATTAGAGAAAAAAAGTTAGAGATAGTGCCAAGATGAGCACTAGCTAGTGAGATGGTTTGCATGAGTTAGGTTATATCTATGGTAATTTACTTGTACGGGTAAGAAAGAGTCTTTTAGACAAGGTGATTTTCTTTTTTCTCTATGACAACTGATAATCATGGATGTTCGAATTTTCTTTTTTTTTCACTTCTCCATCCCATCGAGCACAATGAAAAAGTTTGATCCATGTAGCCGTTTCACTTCTCCATCCCACTTCTCCATCCCACGAGAGTCAATCAGACACCCTTATTTATGACTAACATATTTGGAGTTGATGGACAAGATTTGATTTACCTGACCTTTTGGTCACTAAGTGCATCTTAGCAACTTTACCACCGCTGCAATGCTCCAGTTCCTCGGGCACCCATTTTGACATATTAGACACATTGGTAGTTGAATTAGTGGATGACAGCAATGTGTATGCCATCCATCAAAAACGCAATAGAGAGAAGTGTGGAAGTCTACTTCAAGTTGAAAAGGGAAAAAAGAAAGAAAGGACAGCATGAGAAAGCTGTTTGTTGGAATGTCATGTTTGTGAATGATTTCATTGCAAGATATGGAGCATCAGCCATGGAAACTAGCTACAGAGACAGAGAGTGAGTGAGAGTCTTCTTAGGTACTAAGTCCCACACTTACAGATCAGATCACCCTTTATGTCTCTCTCACTCTTTCACTAATATTATAGAGGGAATCTTTCCTTTGTAACGTTCTTCATGGGAAGTTAGCCCGTGAGCCTCAGCACTCCTCATGCAAAAACTTTACAAGTTGAATTTTTAACACTTAGCTTTCATATATATAAATGTCTTATCTATATATGTGCATTGATCTGCAGTAATTTGAACTCTTTAGTGTCACTATATTTCTGTGGTGTCTGAATCTGATTTATGTTTCATTTATTCATCTATGCATCAAAAATGTGAAGTGGGGCTGTGGATGATGGCCTGGCACTAACGTATCAATCGGCAGTCACCATCTATCACATGCCTCATGCAGGCCAACCACATGCATGTGGGTGTGATGGCCTTGTCTTATTTTCTTGGATTATTTTCTGTCTATCTTTCTTTTTGAGAAGATTAGTTTTAACAGTTTTCTTTTAGGGTAGTAAATAGGGTGGAGTAATAACCAGAATGTTGTCTCCCAAAAGTGAGTAGTGACAAACAGAGTGGACTTCTTTTTGCCCTGATCACAGTTGCATGAAAGTCATAAAGTGTCTTGCCTTTTTTTTTTTTTTTTTGCATAATCCAATGTCATATTATTTACGTTATACTTTGGTTGATTTTTCTCTAATAGTAGGTGAAATTTACCATATTGTTGGAATGTTGGCTTTCTTGTATGTGTGAATTATTTCACTGCATGTTTGAGTTGGCTTATGCATAGAACTAGCGAGAGAGGCTAAAGGTGATTTCAGAGCTTGAACTGTTTCCCTTTGGTGCTATATTTTTACTGTCTTTGGTTTTACAATCCATGCATGTAATATAATCTTCATTTTTCCGTGACTAAGTGACTAATTCAGTCTAGAGTGGTTCTGCTTGGGTCTCTTAAAAATAGAGGTCTTGATTTTGACTTTCGAGCCTTATAAGCTTTACCTTTTAGTCGATCGACCCTGCTCTTGCATGGATTAGTCATAATAGCCAATGGGGTTTTGGATTATATTTGGTGCAAACATAAGAAGAATAAATGTTCAGTACTATTTTTTGACTGTAAAAGAACAATTATAATTAGAAATTTAGAATCAACATCTCACTCTCATTACTGCAATTATTGGGCAGGTTTTGAATGTGAAATATATGGGGAATCCATCTTATAATTGCAGTCACCAAAACTTTTTCACAAAAGTTACTTTTGATTAATTTTTTTTTCAAAATCTTACAACTGCAGTCACCAAAATCCTTTTTTGATTAATTTTTCAGCCAAAGTGCCAATGTGGTGATAGTGTGGCACCATTTGACAATTAAAGGTAAAAAAGATCCTCACTCTAAATTGGGCAATTTTTTTTTTTTATTTCAAAATCTCAATCCCCATAATCTCGAAACATGAATTACCACAAAAGAAAATTTATGAACTGAAAAAAAAAAATGAGATTTTTGCTTTGGTGATGAACTCATCTCAACAACTTGTTAAAAAATTATTCTCCTTTTCTACACATTAACTACAACATTTCTAAAGAAAAAAAAAACTTGCAATGTAATGCAAATGTGTATTAATAAACAAAATGATCAATTAAGAGTTGCCTCAATATCGTATAATTTCAAAACATCAAAGTGAATTCATTACAACCCCATAAAAGAAAAGAAAAGGCTTAAAGAGTTACGAGATAGCTAGTTAACATGAATTCATTACAACCCCATAAAACGACAAATGAAAAAAACTCAAAAAATTAGATAAAATCAGAACGAGATTACAGAATTTTTTTTTTAAAAAAAGACTTAACATAAGTATTTTAGTGTTTTGTGTTAAGGATTTCCGAATTTTTTTTTACAAAATTAAAAAATTTACTCACTTTAGAGTGGTCTTTTTGACCTTTAATTGTCATGTGACACTACATCATTGTCAAGTTGGCACATTCACTTAAAAATTGACCAAAAAAGGGTTTTAGCGATCGTCGGTGCAAAATTTTAAAAGATTTGTGAATTTTGTTTTACAGAAATAATTTTTGTGTTCAAAATGTTATAATTCATAAAGTTGGGTGGAACGGGAGAGAAATTTTGTATTATCACCAACTGATTTTTAATTTCATGAATTCTTAGAAATAACTTATTATCACTACTATTTCAATTTTTCCATATTAATTCATGATCATTGCACTTTATATATGCATTATTTCTCAACCACATGTATATAATTCCAATCAGCTTATCATTCATTTCTAATAATATATGTACACAAGAATAGCAAACCATGTGCAAACAAACTATTGGTTGTGCTTTAAGATTGCCTGAGTTGTTCAATTTTTTCCCATTACTTTATTACATTGTTTCTAGTCATTTGGCACTTGGACCATAATTTTACTGTACTGGACAACTTCAGGTATCAATGCGAACTAATCACAGTAAACATGACATGAACTATAATTCTTGAGAATTGTTTTCTGGCAGTTCAATAGCATCTTGATAAACTTGTGTAAAATTCTCACGGTCGCCGCATTCAAGTGCATGAGCCTGTTGATTCTGATAACATCGATATTATTTCCAACTTAATCACTTTCAACTCTAAAATATAAAGTTTAATAAAAAAGCCTCGGTACTAATTAATTTATGAAGGTCGCTTAATTGACGTGGGAATATGATTTCGATCAATATATTTCCAACAACTTGTCTTGATTGAAAATCACCTCCAGCCAATCACACAAAAGACCCCTCACAATGGCTTGGTCGACAGGGTTAGAACTTGCAAGCCACACCCTCTACCAATTGTGATTGAGTCAATCCTTGAATTGTGAATAAATAGACATCAATTGAAAAAGCCAATTTGTTTGAATAAAATACTAGCTTCTTTGACAAACAACTCACCTACTTGGAATGTAACTAACATTAAAAAAATCAATATTAAAAAGGCGGGAATATTTGATATTGGATTAGGTGAAAGAACAAAAAAGAGGGAAATAAAAAATTGAAAATTTGGTGAGGCAAAAGTAATAATTAAATAACAAAAACAATCTAAAATAAGATTTTGGAGAATGAACTGTTATTTTTCTAAGGAAAGGATTGGTCTACATACATTTAATATACTCACAGTCGCTGTAAATTGGTGAGAGCCCATTAGACACACATCTCTTGATCTCAGTCTAAATGCACGTATCACGAGGCAGATTCTGATGGGTTTTGCCAACTTTGTAAAAAAAAATATGTGTAAGAAGTTTGTCACCCAATCTTTTTCATAATACGTTATATATATATGATAATTAAGGGAGGGGGGGGGGGCAAGTGAGAGGTGATTTGTCTCTTGTTGTGTCCTTCTCTAGGATGCCGGCCAGGATTCCTCACGAGCCCACACTCCTCTCGCACGTGGGTCCCACACGTGTCAGACTCTACGTGGGACCCACCTCCATGTCATCTGCATCCCTACGCGCATATGTAATACAGTAATAGTATACAAGTGATATATTGTATATAATGCTGCAAGTACTTGATAAACAAGTTCACTTTGAAACATTCTTGAGAACAGTGTTATATTAGTATCAAAAAAAAAAAAAAAAAAAAAACTCATTTGGAGTGGGTTAATTAAAAGGCACGTGTCAGTGCGCCTATCTATCTATCTATATATATATATATATATATATTATAATAAGTCTACTTGAACTAATGAGTCTGCGACTCATAAGGTGGTTTTTAAAATTTTTATAAATATTTAAGGGGTATAATAGAAATTTTACAAGTGATTATGGTTATTTCATTAATTGCTCAAGGATGTATTTGAAATTAAAAGAAGTTTTGAGTCCGGACTCACGAGTTCAAATAGCATTACCCTATATATATATATATCTTTTCTTGGTACTTGTATGTACATTGAAGTGTCATTAATGTAGCTATTAAATTGACTATTGAATTTAAAATTTTAAATCAAATGATCAAGAATAAAAATCACCATAGTAGAATTTTATATCTATATATATATATATATACATAGAGAGAGAGAGAGAGAGAGGTGAGTGTGGTGAGTGAATGTATTCACAAATTAGGAACTACACGGAGCTTTTTTCTTTCTACAAATATACTTTCGCATCACGAAATCTTTCCTCTCAAATTTTAATTTCTCAAAAGATTTTTCTTTGAAGGTTTATTAAAAACTTGGATACTTGATGTTCCCACATGATTTGAATTTTGAATGGTATCGTAGGTATACAATTATTTCTTAAATTAATAAAAGCTTTTTATTTGATATTGTGATATTCATGATAATTATTTTGATGACTATTATGCATACTAGACCTTAGGAGGAGTATTTTTTTAACAAAAAATGTTTTTTTTTAAAAAAAGATGTATAACCTTAAGAAAGTCCAAGTAAATAACTAATTAATAGGTCTCAGTCATAATCAATAAGATATTTCGAGGAATATATGTAAAAATTATTTTATTTTTTTATTATTTTGTATAAAATGAAACCGCAACTTGCTTTCATTGAGGCTTGAACTCCCAATCTATCACACAAGTAGCCTCATACCAAATTAAAGAGTTTGTTTGGTCATTTATATCTAGCGGGTTGCATATATATATATATATATATATATATATATATATATATATATATATATCCAACTATCTTTAAAAGAAAAAAATGATTTTTTTGACAAAAAAAATATGAAGGGTAAAAATTGGTTTCAATTTTTTTCTACAAAAAAAAAAAAATTAAAGAACTCTATGAATTATATGTGGATATCTTTGTGAAAAGGACTTGCATGAATTATAGTTTATGAGTGAATGTGAATAAAGTTGATGTGAAGTATCAATTGTTGGTGGGATTTTAGAAAACTTTGATGCGTGATAAAATTAAAAACATAATATAGTTGATCGGGGCTTGAGTTATACTCAATGTCCTGAAGACTGATTGCCTCCCGCTACAGTGCTTGCGGTCTAATGACGATAGTCTCCCAAGATACAACGATCATACTAATGATTTTAGCACTTCAAATCATTATAGTCTGCGAACCAATAGAATGATTCAACACTCTATTTGACCCAAAATCATGAAAAGAGAAGGAAAATTATTTTTCGACTCATTTTCCTAACTTTCTAACTCTATTACATCTCTTATTGAAAACAATCCATCTTGTGAATATATATAGACTTTGATGTGTCTATTAGAAAAGACATGAATCTTAGTGAATAGATGTGTCTATTAGTAAAGACATGCCTTTTAGTGAATAGATACACCTTTTAGTATCTCATGTCCCTTTACATAATTAAACACCTTTTCACATCATTTCCATTCAAATTATAAACAATTAAATAATGTAATTAATTGTTCCAACATCAATAAATATTCTAACTTTATACAATTAACTTGTCTGTTGGATCAAGGTTTAGTTAACAAGTTATTGTTTTCTATCAGTGCTAGTTACAGAGGTAGATATGAATTAGTAATTATGAAGCATTACTTGTCAAGAGTAAAGTTGAGGGTCATCTTATTATTGCCTCTAATGAGATACGAACCCTCGATCCCTTAATTACATATATAAGTAAACATGTAATGAGTTATAAAACAAATTTTACACACGTCGAGTAAAAAGAAGCAAATATGAATTTGCTTTTTTTTTAAATTAAAGCCTTTAAAAAAAAAAATGAGAAAGAATCTTTTGGAGGAAATTCAAACTTATGACCAAATGCCATTAATTAGCAGGATTTGCTCTAGAGGTCGAGGAAAGAAGGTACGTGCATACAATTTGGGAATGACGACAAACTCAATAATGAAGCCATAAAGGCACTTATACATATAAGTATATGATCGAGATATTAATCATTGGTGAGACGAGTGAGTACAATACTAGAGTTCTATGCATACGAGGCGAGATAATGGAAATTAATGCTATGTCTCTCAGTGACCCAACTCTTTATATTCATATATATTTTGATTGCATATCTCAGCTCTGAATATAATTTTTTTTAATCACGTGTGAACAAGTTCCTTGATGTTTTCCAAATGCGTACATAATTGATTTTTATTCATGATTTTTTATTATTATTAATTATGGGTATCCAGATACTTGTATGACTAGTTTCATGAGTTTTGGTATTGTGGAAAGAGACTACCCGTTATTCAATGTTTGGTTTTCGTAAGAAATCGAACTTGAGATTGTATGCGTAACCCACACGGTTCCACATTCGCCCTTACCGCTAGGCACCCAACCTCGTCCCGGTTCATGATGTTTTTTTTGAGTGTCAACAAGTTAAGTGTCCAACATCCTGTGAATAGATGGGGATGACCTACCGCCTATATATATACAACTCATTAAGCATGCACAAGAATGTGATAGAGTTTTTTTTTTTTTTTGATAAGAAAGAAATTGATTTTTTTGCCCACTTTAAGTAGGGGTACGATGATAATTCATTTAGTCGACTTTATAAAAGGTTGTATAAATAGGTGTGTTAAGTAAATTCACATTACAAGATGATTTAAGGTTTAAATCTAATTTTCATTTTTAGCTAGAAAACGATCGAATTAGGTTTTTTTTGGCCATTCATGAGCTCTAGAGAACAATTTTTTTTATGTGTTCTCTATAGGGCTAGCACTTGAAATCTCGGTTGTTGTTCGTGTGTGTATTACTGATAGATGACGTTCGTCTCTAACAACATCTTGGAGATCGATTAATACAGAGAAGGAAATCAGTGATTGAGGTACGACTTACTTTGTTAATATATTTAATAGAATTCGAATATGTTCCTGTCGAGGTTTTTGAAAATAAATTTTCAAAATATTCACTCCGTTTTTGAACCCCAAAACCTGCAACAAAAATGATAACAATCTTTTCATACCTGAATAGATATGTAGTTATTTTTCTTGGCATAAAGTAAGTTGCATTCATGTCAAAAATTGTGATTTACAAAAAATGGGGTTAGAATATACATTCTGTACATCAGTCATAAAAAAAAAAAACTCCAAAAAAAAAAAAAAAAAACAAGAGATCAACCCCATGAAGCAAAAGACTCCTTGCTCTCAGCCCCCAAAAATCACCAAATCATAAACACCCCCCAAATTTGCCACCTCCGTTGATGGACTGAGACCCGAGCCCTACCATATTTGATGACGCGATCGAGCCACATTATACTCCTGCCTCTAACATAGATCGCCACCCATTCGATAGACCATTCATGCCTCAAAGTTTAAATAGTCTATGACCCGATAACCACTTCGCCATTGAGAGCTTTCACTCATCCCAACATCCCTGCAACTATGAACGTAATCATGTCCGCCACATTGACTTAATTTTCTCTTTATGGCCAGCCACACAATTTAACCTTCGTCGGTGAAGGTTGCTTCCACACATAATTATAAGATCGAAATGTTTCCTAAGTCTCCAAAGTGTAGTTCCCAACACACTCCCATAAAATCAACTCGTACTTGTCATAGGACTCACTTTGCATACGTATGTCCAAATCTCTGAAGTCAACACTGAGGTATGTTATTTTTGTTTGATCGATGCTTGTATTATATATTATACAAAAGATTGAACAATTTAAACTAATTAATTTTGGAAATGTACGGGTAAGGTACACGCAGACGTATGGGTGTCGAGATAAGCGGAGACGTACCTCGAGTTGCCTGTCGATGTAGGACCGAGGTAGTGACCTATTAGGTAAGTTTTATGTGAGCTAATTAAGGTTTATTACTAGCTTTAATGTGGTCAAGTCTAATGTGAACATAAGTGGGCCTAAGATAGTAAATAAATTCATAATCACATGATGTGAATCGTGATACGTATCAACCAATCAAGAGGTCAATGGAGTCAACTTGTGGTGTCATTTATGCATGACTGGGATTGAATGAAGGTGGACCACTAGACAAGCCTCGAGATATGTGTGCACATAATATCAATGGCTATGGTTTAAACTTATCCAATACATATAAGTCAACATTTTGATCTTCATTTCATCATCAAAAATTGTTGGCAAGGAATGAGAGAAAGAGAGGAGCTGCTAGAGTGATCTTGGTGAAGTTAAAGGAAATTCATTAATGGTGTGTTGTTGAAGAAGAAGATCAAATCATTAAGGTAGGTAACTCCATCTACATAGCTTGGTCAAATTTTTGAATTTGGTGTTGTTGTTGTTGTTTTTATGTTTGAGCTAATGTTAGGGACCTCTAGTAGGGTGTATGAGGGGTCCCAAGGCATTAAAAAGGCCTATATATGTGCGTCATGTTTTTGTTTTTATGTTTTTATGTTCATTGTTTTGTTATCCTTGGAATTCCATTCTATTTGAATTGTCTGTGGGCAAATGAGTCAACGATGATCTTTGGAAGGAGTAGCTGGTTGAAGTAACATACTAGAGTCACGACCTCGGGATGCACTGCACTCGATATTGATTTTGACGGGGTGTGAGTTCTTAGTATGGTTGTTTCAGGAAGTCTCATTATCTCGTGGGTTTAGGGCATGTGAGTGTACCAAGTCTTAGAACTCGAGTCTTGATGTTTTGCCAAGAATCAATGACCTATTGGTCGGGACTACTTGCACCTCTTTGTCTGCATCCCTGGACACTCATGTATCGATTGTTTTCAGTTTATTTACAGTCTTTTGTTTATTTATGCATTCTTATACCATTCTTTTTATCTGCATGAATATAAACTGACTTATTTATTTTGAAATGTTGTTTAGTATCCAACCGGCGTTACTTACCTGGACTCGTTGTTCTCGTGTCTAACCGAGTGTAGATCCGCAATCGTGTAAGGAAAAGAGGCCAATGCTAGGAGATTTATCGTGAGGATATTAGAGTGGTCTCCTCTCTCACATTTTTTGTAGGTTTTATATTATTTATGTATATTGTTTTTGTCACATAAGTACATGGGTTTTGTGATATATTTTAGGATTTGGATTATATGCGTGGTTTCCACACTTTAGGTTGTCCTAACTAATTTGTGTAAAGTTGTTTAAATTTGTTAAAGTTAAAACCGCTTCTGCATAAATTTTGATAACTTACAAATTTGAATAACTCATTATACATGTTAAATTATGCTACCTTGTAATGAAAAAGGGTTAAGAATGCTGACTAGGCTTGCGTTGACGTCGCGAGGATTGACTAAGAGTCCACGTAAGTCTAGGCGGGCGGACCCAGTTCGGGTTGTGGAACGTCACAACTAGGATCTGAAATCTTTAGTACCTGTCACTAAATTTATACCCCCCAACGTCGACCTTAACGCCTCGATTTGTGAAGCAGCCGCAGTACTGATCATGCTTCTAAAGTTGAGATTCCCCTCCACATTATTGCTTATTCCGCCTTGCAGTGTCGACTCCACCACTAGATCATCCTTGTTTTGTAACACTTCGATAAGCCAGTGGGAACTCTAGCCGAAGAGGCCACTCCCTTAGCCAAATATCTTTCCAAAAAAATGTGATTACTTTACCTTATATTGAATCTTAATCTGGATTTGAAAGTCTCATACAGGGCACTGATGGCTTCCATGGACAACGATATGTCATGTCACATGTCGGGCCAGCGTCTCATATGTTTCTCCTCATGCTATATTTTCTCCGTATAACCTCCGCCCAAAACGACTCTTGTTCTCGCGTGTACCTCCACGACCACTTGATAAGAAGTGTGTTGTTTCTGCTACAGACGTTGCCAATCGACTAAAAGATTACTCCCTAATTGTCAAATCTTTCCTATAAGAAGTGGCGTATGTATTGCTCGATCCGATCCGCTACACCTCGTGGTATCATGAAAACAAACATGAAAAAAGTAGTAACAACATCAATAACCGAATTAATTAAAGTGGGATGACCCCTTTTGATAGATGTGCATGTTTCCATAATTCCAGTCGTTTGGTAACTTTATTGACCACCGGTTCCCAAAAGCTCTTTACTTTCGGATCAGCCCCTAGTGGCAAACCTAGGTATGAGATTGGTCAGGATCCCACCGACACCCCCAGATTGTTTGCAAAGCGAGACAGTGTGTTCCTCCACATTAATGCCCAAAATGTTGCACTTACTCTTGTTTAGCTTTAAACCTGAAACCAAATAAAAGCTATCAACAATCATTATAGTGTTAAAAAGAGAAAACTCATCGTTTCGACCATTAATTATTAGTGAATCGTCCGCAAACTGAAAGTGGGAGAACTCCACCTCGTTTTGGCTAATCTTAAACCCCGATACATGGCCCAACCATTTTGTCGTGCTAATTATCCTTCCCAAAACATCCGCCACTATGATGAAGAGGAATGGTGAAAGGGGTCACCCTGCCGAAACCCCATCGTAGCCTTAAATTTCTCTCTAATTTTACCGTTAACCACCACAGAGTATGAAATCAACTTCAGGCATCTTATTATCCATCTCATCTCTCACGTCCATAAACTTTTTTTGTCTCAACACGTAATCGAGAAACTCTTATTCGATGTGATCATATACCTTCTCAAAATCGAGTTTCAAGACAAATCCCTCTGAATTCCTATATTTTACATCATCCCGCTGCCTCATTAGCAAGGGGCATAACCTGTCTTAGTCTTGCCACAAGGAATTTTGATATCCACTTGTATAGGCATGTCACCAAACTTATAGGGCAAATTCCTTAAGTCTCCGGCTTGAAGCTTTTTTGGGATTCGACAGATCAGAGTCTCATTCACAACCGCATTGATTTCACATGTTCGATGAAAGTCATTGAACACCTTGATAACATCATTCTTCAAGAGCCCCCATGATTGCTTAATAAAAGCCATTATGAAACCGTCCTTCTCAGGTGTTTTATCACCTTCACAATCTCTAATAGCCGAGACCAGGTTTCATCTTCAATAAATTCGACTTCCATCACATGCACCATTTCCTGATTAATCCGACCTTATTTTATTCCCTCAATGTGCCAACAACCATTTACATGTGTTGTATAAAGTCTTTGATAGTACTCAGTTGTCGCACTAGCAATCTCGGAGTCTGTGCCAATCATCGACCCGTCTTCCTTCTCCAGCCACTCGATCACACTTTTTCGCTCTTCTTGCTGATAGTATCTCGTGGAAAAAACTTGTATTGGAGTGCCCTTCCCTAATCCACTTTGTCTTTAGCTTCTGATGGAGTATTTGGTGCTCCGTGAGAATTATTTTCTCTAACTCCTCTTTTAAGACTTTCATTTGGATGTGATCATCACCACTGAAATGGCCATCAAATTCTCTCTGATTGAGGCACTGTATGTTCGATTAACTCCACCTCTTTTTTCCTTATAGTAAATAAGGTCAAATGTCTCTTTATTCCACACCTTCAATTTCTCCCTCAATTCGGTAAGCTTTCTCATGAATGCAAACCCTAGAGCTCCCAATCCCTCCACGTTGTTCCACCACCCGGGAAGTGAGCTTCGAAACGATAGGCTAGAAAGCCAAACGTTTTCAAACTTGAATAGATAAGGTCCCCAAACCACTATTTTTGTCTCAAAGATCGCGGGGAAGTGGCCTGACACAATTCGGTGACCCAAAACATGCATAGATCCTGAAAATATATTATCCAATCCCACCGAAACCATGAACCGATGCAGACGGCAAGAGATTGGTTTCTTTCGAAGGCTGGACCAAGTAAATGCTCTATTAATCAGTGGCGGAGTGATCAAACCCGTCTCATTAATGAGTTCTTAAATTTGACAGAGCTAGCATTCAATGGAGAAGGGGTGACTTCTCACCCGCATATCTTATGACATTAAAATCCCTGCCAACGCACCATTAATCCCCACCTGGCCATTCAAATCTACGATTCCTCTCAAAACTTTTGCCTTCAGTGATAGGTCGCTGGTCCATAAACCCTTGATAGCCACCATGGCGGGCCACCATCTTTCTCAATCTTAACCGTTACCGAGAAGTTCCCCATTATGAACTCTGATACTTTGATTGTTCTCGCATCCCATGAGACAATGATCCCCCTCTTATCCCTTCCGAAAGTAAAAATGTCCATTCTTTGAATTTGGATCCCCACACACTTGCAATCAACCACCTATCCACTATCATAGCCTTTATATGCTGCAGCATGCTCACATTCGGTTAGAAATTGTTTCATTGATCAATCGTCTCTTGACAGCACTGCCCATGCCTCTCGCATTCCATGATAAGATCATCATTATTTAACTTGGGAAAACTCATCGATCCTGCCCTCTATAATTGACCTTGGAATTAAGCCTCTCTAATTATTTTTGTAGTGGTGTATTTTTAAGGGGCCCGGAGCTACTTGCCAACGCACTCTAACCCCTAATGATTATTCCGCATTATTCTGATCTTCTTTGGACTACTTTGTAGATGAACCCTCCCTCGCCACCTCCTGTTCAGGTTGGACCTCTGATTCTATCAGCAGAAAACCTCGATCTTCTTGTCTTAGCTGTGTCACACTGTTCGGTGGGTGAATGCATTCTAGTTCAAATGACTAAGATAATCCCTCTCTGCATCTAGCCCCGAGAAATTCAATGACTACACGCGCTTCGGTCTCAACATCCTGTGTACCGCTGAGAATCACAATATATACATGATGTGTCTCAGTTCAGTCAAACAGTAGGCCTTCTCTCTGTCCCTTTTTCCCCGAGTTGAACTTCCATTAACTAGAATTTTGAATCTTATCTTTCGGTTGATGCAGACGGACACCTTGATTGAATGGTTTCATCTTCTACAGGATCAACAATGTCTTGTCTCTCCCCACAATTTGCTCATCATTCGCCTCTGTACTCCTTAACACCGACCTCGGCCTCCTGAGTACTTTTACCTGTACGGTCCTCTTATAAATTAGTCCGTCCGATATGCATCCCTTCTCTTGATTCACCTATAAAGGATCTTCCCCGTGGATGCTGATAGGCTGTCGACGTACTCCATTGCAGACCGTTCCTGCGCACTCACCACTAGAGGCCCGCGACATGCCTGTTCAACCCTTTATGTGTTTGTTTGATTGTCCCCACGTGTGACGGCCCCGACTTCTAAACAGGGCACCGCTCGGCTAATCTCGTAATCAAGCCTTAATCAAAATCAAATAAGACTTAATTACATATTAGTCAGCCTTTCGTCCCTATATTCCTCAAAACACATGTTCATATATTTTTAGATTTTAGAGTTAATTAAAACTTTTTATCATATTAGTGTTATTACATATTTTAAAGATTATGCGAAAGCTTTTATTATTCAAAATTCTAAGTATGGAAAACCAGGAAAATACAACATCAAATGTATATATGTATATATATATATATCAAAACAGGAACTATACACTCAACCCGCTATACAACCCAAAATTCACAATAAATACATAAACAATAATAATACAACAAAAGTCAAGTCATAAAAAATGAGATAGTAGAGTCGTCGAAATGCTCAGAGAAAGTCGTCGATCTTCTCCTTCCCTGGTCTACTGCTGCTCGACGGACCTACACCCACCGTCACAAACTAGACGATAAGTATAATAATATTTAATTAATAACTAGAGAATTATATGTCATATTTTCAAAATATAAGAATGATATTTAAAAGCATAAAGTAGCAAAATAATTGTTGAATCAAGTAATGCAAACAAATACCACATTTAAATATTTATATACTGACACAGGCTAAGTCGAGATGATCTACGTCCGGTCGGCGGTAAGAACTATCACCTAACCTTTCCCACTACTATATAGAGTTGTGCTTAACATATACCATACAAAAGCAGAGCTGCGCTATACGCATACAAATCATCTATCTCATTATTGTCGATCACCCCAAGTCCATAACTTGTGTGTCGCGCAAGTTTAATGGTAAGTGCTGGAATCCCGGTAGACCCATGTCCCCGTGAACCGCGCAATCTCTCGTGCAATGGACACTAGATAATCTCTACTTTAGTTTTCAAAAAGAAATAGTTCAAGTTTTCTAGGATTCCAAAACAAGTTAGACTATAAAGCCCAAAGGAATATAATACAAGTCTAATCAAATCCAAGTTATCCCAATAACATGATTTTTATCAATTCTTTATCAAAAATGACATCAAGAGTAGGAATTGGAATCAATGAAACATGTCACAAGGCATCATGTCACAATATTCAATCACGAATAGAAACAAGAACAACATGATGCGAGATTACAAGTAGCAATGTCTACAAATAGACCATAAAATAATAAGAGTAAATGAAATGAAATATAGAATTCTCACAGACTTACTTACAATTCACATGCTCGTCCTAGCCTATCCGATCTCTCAACACTCCGAAATGCGTTCTCTAACTCCTGAGATCTCCCATTAGTTCACTGGAGTTGTTTGATAGGTTTTAGAGTGAGTTTAAACCCATTTATAATATTTAAACCATGTTTGAGCTTTGTTGATTTTTGTACTAACAGAGGCAAATTGGCGCGCTAGTTTTCAATATTAGCGCACTAGATTATCGACCTAGCACGCTATTTGCAACAGAACCCAGAATTTTGCACTTCGAATTTTAGGTTTGTGCGACACATGTGCCTTGTTATCACCTTAGGGACCCTTATACACATTACAATAGGTCCCTAACACCCATCTCAACGTAAAACAACAACAACAACATCAAATTGATGAATTCACAAAGTTTATGGTGTGGAGAAGTTACCTCGCTTGAACAACTCATTCTTCCTTATACTAAACCTTCAATGATTCTCTCCTCTTTCTCACCAAATCCACACCAGAAACTTTATCTTCCTTCTCTTCTCCTCCTAGCAACGATTTGTGAATATAAGAAACCAGAATTTGTTGACTTATATGCTCATTTAACCATGTTGATATGTTTAAACTATAGCCCTTGATCATTGTGTGCACACGTATCTCGAGGCTTAACTCATGGACCACTTTGTCCCACTTGTCCCTCAAGTCACAATTGAGTGAATCCACATGTTGACTCACTTGTCTCTTGATGAGTTAATGCGTGTCTCGATGCAAATCCTATACTTGTTGTTTTATTTCACCAACGTTATGCACATTAATGTTTATATTAAATATAACCACATTAAGCCACTTTATAATAACACCAACATAAATTACATATCACTCAAGTCACAAAGAATTTGATCTTCCTAGATCCCCTCACCTTGATAATGGCTTTCTCTAAATGTGTTTGGGATTTTATAGCTTCTACGATTGCAAGAAACCCGCCAAATTTTCTCCTATGAACTCCGGTGTCGTCGAGTTCCTAAGACTCAATGGGAGTTGAAGAATTTCAAGCCAGATATCACATCCCCCAATTTTTAAATCCCTCCCATGTAGGCCATGGCTCCATTTTACCACCTCACTAATCATCGAGTGCTCCATATGCCGGATAGTCGAGGCTATGAACTCCCTTTCCCTAAAGTCTGTGCATGGAAGAAAATCCATATCATCCCCAAACGGTTTAAGGGATATAGGCCGATTCAGCTTCCTTCGGAGGTGATTTGTTATCACCTCCCATTCCTATACGTGAACCGATCGAAAGATTAACGAGAGACATCACATTCCTTCAATGGTATAATCAATAGGGATAACATTTCATGCTCAGATAGAGCCCGAGATCTGTTAAAGTTGTTTGCTTGCGATTTTTTTACATTGGTTTCCTTTCCTTAGGGTGTTTTTCCCTTCCGCTGACTTATCGGTGATCATCGTTTCCGGGGGATCCAACCTTTTCATGTTGATCGACACACAAATGTAGTTCATAGCACTAACCCTATCGTCTCATCCATTATGTTTCCTCCCTTCTGGAATAATGATAGTACCACTCTTCTGGTTTGCTAGCTTCAAAACCTTAAAGGCTCTTCCTCGATTATTGCTGAGATGATCCACCATGATCGTTCTTGCATTTAATCGAAAAGTTTCCCTTTGAGCCATATTTCCCCTCCATCATTTTACAGGTCCTTACTACCCAAAAGATTTCCTCATCAGAAAATGACAGTTTGAACTCCACCGATGTTGTGGACTCAGACACCCAGATCCCCCAAGTCTCCTCCGCATCACTTTGAAGAAATTTTGTTCAATGTGGAACGAAATCGGAGGTTCTTGAAAGTAATGTATCGTATCAACCGAATGTGTTGTTTGTTCCTTATAGCCCTTTCTTACTACCTTCACCCACTTTCATCCCCACTATCTTCCTCGCCCTCCATCAGGTCAAGATCACCACACCGCCTTCTCGTTGTTCCCCCTTTTTTTCGTACTCAATCACTCGATTACTACATTTTCCGACGTAGGAGAAGAGGGCGAAATAGAGGCAGAAGAGCCTTAGGAGCCCACCGGAGTTTCACCGATGAAGAAGGAGGCGAAGAAAATGAGCATCATAATAACATATACTTGGCTATTGCATTAAACAAATATTGAGGTGCATACTAGATCTGTAGTTTATTAAATGAATCAAATTAATATAAAAGAAATAGTTGGAACCACCACGGATCTTCTGATCTATAAGATGCTCGAGAGATAATCAAAAGCAAGGAATTTAAGATTTTTGAAGTGGCTACCACCCTACTAACCAAGACTCGTTAATTATAACAAGTTGTTATATAAAGGAGTGTCGCCTCCGTTAAGCCCAAAAAAAGCTAGTGCTCAAACCTTTTACAGTATTTTTATCATTCAAAGCTGACTTGCTATTTATATCCCCTAGTAATCCCAAAAAAAAAAAAAGTTGGCTATTGCCCATTGCGGAAAAAGTCTAGTTATAATTATTAATAAATTTTCCATTTTCTTTTATTTAATTAAAAAATTTACTTTTTGTACGAACAAGACTTTATGCGAAGAAACAATGTGTTTATCTAAATCAAAGTCGAAAAAAATTATAGCAATGTAGTAGAGAAAATATTATCATCCCTATTAATCAACTAATTTATGTGCCCCCACCATCGAGACGAGTCAACAATATAAATCCGCCTCAAACGTGATGTTGTATTCTCACCGAATTAACTAGGTCGAACTCGTGATTGTACAACATATATATATACTAGTTTGAAGACGTGCTACGCACGATTCCCCTGCTCGCTTCGCTCGCGGGAATTAATTTCTAAGAATTTATTAACAAAATTTAAAATTGCAATTAAAATTTAAAAATTAGAAATACACGTACATTTTTTAGCTTATCAATATTCTCTACTGTGATTGAGATAAGATGTGAATGAAAAAATAAGCTAATCATGATAGGACATTACTTCCTAAAAAAATGTTTATTTGATTGATGAGAATGAGTTCATGATTGATTTGGAGATAAAAAAAAATGTAGTGGATTGATAAGGAGTTAGAGTTTGATTTGGATACAAAAGAAAATATTGATTTAGAGATTAAAAAAAGTATGTGCAAATAGGTAAATTTCATTACCACTCAAAAATTTGTGATTCGTGTTTTTATATATATGATAGATATGTATGTTGCTTATATGTCATAGGGAGAACTCTAGATGAACACATTGCATATCTACCATTAGGAAAACTCTGAGTTTACAATTTGTGATATTTAGTTGCTTTTATATATATAGTTGTTTTTATATATATGATAGATATATATGGGCAAATAAGTAAATTTCATTACCACTCAAAAATTTATGATTTGTGCTTTTATATATATGATAGATATAAAATTCAAAATTCAAAATTGTAATTAACATTTAAAAATTAGAAATATAAGTATTTTTTTTAGTTTATTAATATTCTCTACTGTGATTGAGATAAGACGTGAATGGAAAAATAAGCTAATCATGATAGGACATTACTTCTTCAAAAAAAATGTATTGGATTGATGAGAATGAGTTCATGATTGATTTGGTGATAAAGAAAAAAAATACGTGCAGTGGATTGATAAGGAGTTAGAGTTTGATTTGGATACAAAAAAAAATGTTGATTTGGAGATAAAAAAGGGCAAATAGGTAAATTTTATTACCACTCGAAAATTTGTGATTCGTGCTTTTATATATACTAGTTTCAAGACGTGCTACGCACGATTCGACGAGCCGCTTTCCGCCATTTTGGGGAATTAATTTCTAAGAATTTTTTAACAAAATTTAAAATTGTAATTAAAATTTAAAAATTAGAAATACAAGTACCTTTTTTAGCTTATCAATATTCTCTACTGTGATTGAGATAAGATATGAATAGAAAAACAAGCTAATCATGCTAGGACATTACTTCCTCAAAAAAAGTGTATTGGATTGATGATAATGAGTTCATGATTGATTTGGAGATAAGAAAAAAAAAAACGTGTAGTGGATTGATAAGGAGTTAGAGTTTGATTTGGATATAAAAGAAAATGTTGATTTGGAGATAAAAAAAATATATGAGCAAATATGTAAATTTCATTACCACTCAAAAATTCGTGATTCATATGTGTGTGTACAAAAGTGGGAATAAAAATTACTTTATTCATCAACCTCCCATACAATCTACCCATCACTTTACATTAATTAGGAAATTTCTGTAATTAATTATGGTCTGATGAGTGATCCCCACCCAAATAGACCTTCATATATAAATAGATATAAACAACGCGAGAAGGAAGAAACTAGTAGAGGAGAAATAATAATTCAATCCCTAAAAAGGGGAGCAAAAAACTCTCTTTTGTTTGCGTAGCCAAATTAGGCAACAATAGCCTATCAATTTTTTTTTTTTTTTTTTTATTTTTGCTAAGAAGCCTATCAATATTTACATAGCTACCTTGGTAAAATAATTGATGTATATATGTTGGGCGTTATTCCATATGCAATTATGCATGCATGACTGATATGATGACTATGTTGCATGCATATATATACATGCATGGATGCATATATGTATGACGACTATGTTACATTTTCCATAAATTAATATGCAGGTGGCCCACTTGGAAAAATTAATTAACGTAATATACAGTGGGATGAATTAACATCATTTTCAGTGAATTACGTATGAAAATAGGTTGCTTTGACAGAGATTCGTGCGATATGAAGTGAGATGGGCCATGGCTGTTGGCCCACCGAACTTTCTGATTTTGATTTGATTGTGATCTGTGGGCCCAGATTCCATGGGTCATATCAGAGATGCTTCCTTCTAAGCTTTTTAATCACGGGCCTTTTTAACTAGGAAAAAGATTGAGTAATTAACCACTTTGGCCATCAACCTGATCATAAGTCGTGCATTTTGCCTTGAGATGTACATGCACATATCTTGACATGTACGATATTCGATCGCTGCTCAAAGTGCATTTCTCTAGCAGTTTAACTTCTTCGTATCAAATTTTTAACTTTTATCTAATTTTGATTTTTTTTTAATTAAGTTTATGTTTGATTGTAAAAAAATTGTTCTATAAGAAAAGAATGTTTTTTTAAAAATATTTTTTTTTCAATAAATGCTCAAAAGAAAAAAAATTATGTGTTTGATTGAACATATGATAAATTTTTTCATCAAAATTTACCAACAACAAGTTTTGAAATAAATATAAAAATTTACCATATATATTAAATGTATTAATTTTCATATTTAAAATAAAAATTTGATGTGTTTTAATATGAAAATTCACATTTTCTCAATAGAAAACTCAATTTGTCAATCATAATAGGTTGAAAAATATATAATCTTAATATAAAAAATTGACAATTGTGAGAAAATATTGCGAGAAACTTTTGGTAATCAAATTCAAGAAAATATACCATTTTCCACAAAATTTTCATTTTCTTTAAAACGTTTTTTTTTTTGTCCAATCAAATAAGGCCTACTAAGAGGCTAATCTCATAACCAGAATCGCATCAATCGCATGAATAAAAAAGGCTATTCGTACAGTCAAAAAAAAAGACTAGTCGCAAAGAATTGCATAGAATATTATAATGAAATTTCATCAAGCTTTCATTTCAATTGATCCTGTTATCTAGGTCGTCATTTTCATCATCACTGTCCACGCCAAGATTAGTGTCAAAAACTGCATGATGAATGTTCCTTTGCCCTTAATTTGCTCTTTTTTAACTGCATGATTGTCAATTGCTTTCACTAAGTTATTTTTTCACCAAGCGATTTTTTAAAAAAAAAAAATATAGGAAAGAAATAACTTTTACATCGCCATCAAAAAGTTTAAACTCATAACTTTTACTTTCAAATTTCATACCAAATATATTTGGTCGCCTAATTAGTTAGTAGTGATTTTTTAATTTTAAATTACTATGAAGATTAATCATGCACATATTTCTTGTTAATCTTGAATATAATTGTTTATAAGCAATAATGATTAAGAAAAGTAAATAGTGAGAAATTGTAAATTAATCTTATTTAAAAAAAAAGTCTTTTGGCCACGCATTCAATAGATCTCATGTTATGTTATTAGATGATGTGAGAGATACATATGTCCCCACCGGAGTTTATTCATGTCGGGCCAATTTAATGAGAAGAATACCAATCATTTGAAAAGTATATGTTGATAATATACAAACTATACAATGAATACAGAGTTGTTATGTTATAATGCATGTGTAGCCATTTTTCAGCATTTTTAAAGTTTTATTATATTTTAATTTTTTGGTACATTATTATATTAGCACAAATATATATATTATTATCTTTGAAAAATTAGGCTATAATTTTGAAACTAAACTTGGTCATTAAACGTGCACTTACTAGTCTTGTGTTCTTGATCAGATAGCTAGCTCGAATCAATTTTATTAAATTATTCCTCCTTATTTTTTTATAGATAAGTTATCTCTTATAACCAATTAAATAAACATAGCATATTATGTTAATTTTATACATTAATTAATTATATCTTAATTCACTAAAAATCTAAATTAGGGTTCTTAATTAATTAACTACTACTTTTTAAGTGAGTAACTAATTAATTAAGTACTTGCCCATGCATGGTGGCTCATTGGAGGTTAATTTATTAGGGTTGGACAATATGGGCTGCTCCACCAACTGATGAAGCGATTACTGACACTGCAAGAGATGAGTACTTCCGATCATTGAGCTAGCTAGGCCCGGTTGATGATCGTTGAAATATATTGAATGAATGTTCATGAAGTCACATGAACGCCAAACAAAATGTTTACTAGTGAACCTTCCCATGTCGTCTTTTTCTATTTGGAACCATTTTATCCCTCTAGACACTCATCTTTGCGTCTAAAATGTTTCTGACTATATGGTCGGACATTTATGTGTTGTGTGTGTGATCTCATTTTGCCAGGTCCCATAGTACCTTCACAATGTCTACATGTATATGTAGCTTTCAAGATATCAGAATTATATAATTTAGAGGATATTTTATCAAAAATAATAATAATAATAATAATTTAGATGATATTTTAACGACATGCAAATCTATTTATGCATGAATCACGGAAGATAAATTATATATTTCAATATTTTGACCTGAAAAAATATGAAATATAAATAATATTGTTATATTTGTCCTCATATAAAAATGTTTCTATTGAGTTGCAACATGATCGAGTATATACATCCTGTGGTGGTATCCTACATAGGGATATTAATTATGTCATTTCAATTACTATTTTTATTACCTAGCATTGACCCTAACTCTATTTAATTTAATTTAATTAATTAAGTTTAATACATTAATATAGTGTATTTTTTTTATAGGAATACATTAATATAGTGTATTATATAGCACATCCAAATGACTACTTCTATATATAAGTATCAAATTGTTTTTAAATTTTATCCAATTAATGTTATTGATTTTTATGGTCATTTGCATAGCTAATAGTATTAGCTAAGCATTATTTTTTTAATACAAAACTAATTTATTATTATTATCTTTCAAACTTGCACATGGCGGGAAGATCGATTTGAACCCTTAATTAATGTCATTCACTAACCACATGTCAAACCATTTTGCTAGCAACCAATTGGGTGGTCCAATGGTTTAGTACGAGATTTGAAAGTAAGAGGTCATGAGTTCAAATCTTGGTGGGTGTAAAAGTTGTTTCTTTCCTATCAAAAAAAAAAAAGCATTTCGCTAGCTATATATAACACGATTATGATTTCTATAAAAAAAATTGTATTGATTTTTTATTAATTATTTGTCATTATATATATACACTATATCCGAGCTTGTTTGCTTTTGTGTATTTTCTTAATTGTCTCTCTAGGAGTGGACTTAATTAGTTATGTATATAGTAGTCAAATTGGATCCATCTCCATATATATACTAATAACTAATAACTAACCACATGAATAATCAAATAAAAATCAACTTTTTGTTGTAGAATATATGAACCATCACATCTCTCAATTGAATCATACAAAACTACAAATTTAAGGCGGCATGCATGCCCTCACAAACCAACAAGAAATAAGAGTGATCGATCTTCCTTTCTTCTTCGTCTTCTTCCAATACTTGACGCCACATATATATACATATATACATATGTATTCGCTTTCACTATTGTAACTCTATTTAGAAACTATATTGCTATCTCTCTCTATTTGTTCAAAAATGGAAAAGTCTAAGGACCAGCACATTAGAAAAGAAACAAAACATGCATATGTACTCCAACTTAACTAGCAACAAAAAGGAAAATCTAAGCTCTTACATACATATGCACAGTTTATTAATTTGTTTGAAGCATACATGCATACATGTATAATATTGGCCAAGCTAGAATTGCTCTTGTGCTCTTGTGCTATTTTGTCTTCTCACCCTTAATTTGTTCGTAAGCTCTTACAACGTGTGTGTGTATATATATATATATGCGCTTGCACTCATTTGTCTCTCTCTTATATAAACCACTAAGGTTGTAGATGAAGACATCAAAACTATGTTTTGTTCTCACTTCTCTCTTTGCTTATAAAACCATGAGAAGCCCTTTTTTTTATTTTAAAGGTTTGTGTACGTGTTAGGTTCATATGGAAGTTTTTGGTCGTGATGGGCATGTGAGTGTGAGAGGGACTACTATATACATTGTGCACACTAGCTAGCAAGTAAGTATTAGTAATATTCTTTTTGTTTGTTTATGTGGGGAGCTTTATTAATTTCCTTTAATTTGCTTACAAGGTCCAAAAGAGCGCACTGGCAGCATATATTGACCTAACCTTCCAAAATATATATTTATCTTATATATATAAATGCACGTACGTGGGAATTAATTTGTAATCAAAATACATATACTCCCATATTGGAGAAAGCGATAAATTTGATTTTGGATTCTTCTTTTGCCTCAAAAAGTATAGACTTGGAGTTCAAAATTTTCCATCAACACTAAAACTTATGATATTCTTTAGCAATTATGCAAGGCTTTTTTTTTTTTTTTTCAAAGATACATGGTCGACTTAGGCATCAACATTATAAAATCATAATTTATGTGTATATATATAAGGAAATTTTACGATAGTGATTTTAAATTTTCATCATTAGATTCAAATCCAATGATGAATATGTAAGCTAAATTTATGATTCTTAAATGTGTACACAAGTTCCAACAATTGGATCTAAATTCAAAGTTCAAAATTTAAAATCATCCTTATTCATGATGATTTTTTCCAATTACCATAGTAGAATTAACAATCACACTTATTAATGAAATCAAGATTTATTTGACCAGTTAATTATTATAACTCAACTGCATTTGTCCTGACAAATATAAGTGTGCTTTTGTCTTTATTATTAATGATTAGAAAATTTAGTTCTATTTCAAAGATGATGGAACAAAGGCCACAAGAAACTGAAAGTGTAGCATCCCCTATCTCGATTAGGGTGATACTCAATTAAGCCCTGATAACTCGGCGAGACTTAACTAGAGCCATCAGCCTCTCCTTTTGTATCTGATAAACTCAATTTGTATATCGATATCGAATTAAGAATTCAAAATATACGCAACAGAAAATTAAAACTTTTTCGATAATTAAAACGATATACATAAATACAAAGTTTATCAATCACTAGAACATTTTTGGCATTTAAAGGTTTTAAAACCCCTATTAAATAGAGTGTTATTAAATGTCATACAAAAATGTGATATGTTTTAATTTTTAATACATGTATTACATAGAGATTTTTTAAAACTCCTATCAACCCCCCTTTAATAGGGGTTTAAAAACCTCTATTAAATACCGAAATTGTTCTAGTGAATACTCAATACTCGATTATAAAACCTCCCAACATGTTCATTTACAACAAAGTAACTCAAACTATGTGTATATATATATACGGGAAGACTCATTACATCGTAGAGAAAATAATAAGACTCCTAAATTTTCTCTTTTCCATTCACTGAAGCACTAGGCTAACCTGAAATGTTAAATTTGGGGTAAGCGCTCCAACTTGCTAAGTAAGTATTCACAAAGCCATCAACATTCCATATAGTAATCAAGAGTAATATTCAACAATATGCATCAAAGATAACTAACAGGATTATGAAAAACATATAATCCAATAAAAAACAGATGCAAGTCAAACTGTTAATAGCTATTACATTGTGATTCATATTTCATTTGTAAATCTAGGGCCGATTACCCACTGACATCAATAATGTGATTGCTAGATCAACACATTGGCTTATGTGTTATCTAACCAATTCATTAATGTTCGATGGTTATATCCAAAACCCTCTAGTGAATATGTAATTAACGCAATCTATTTAGCTAAGTAAGTTTTAACATATAGGTCGAGAATCAAACACAAATCCTATTAACCTATTATTAATTTCAAGATTTACTCTCGCTGATCACATTAAACAATGTTTACCATTTAGCAAACACATCACGGACTTCACAGTGTACATTGTCCGAGACGACCCTCCCCAGACCTAGGGTCGAGTCGCCGCCAAACCGCTACCCAAACCCGATACCTGAACCAAGCTCATATAACGGCTTGGCACGCCTAATTCAACCTGCATAACTACAAAACTACACCTATGAAACAATAATTGTAGAATTTAAAACTAAAAGGTTCCATATGTTAAACAATTAATTCTAAACAAAGGTGTTCAAGTATCTCTAAGTAACTGCAAACTATACTACCAAGGTACTAAATCAACAAGTCTCGAGGATTAGAATCTACTCCATTAAATGCTTACACCACCCATGTTTAAATGTTTTGAATATCGATAATATAAATAGTATGTAATGTTCACATATCAATGGCAAAACTCTATGTTATCGCCTTCCCTTTATCCTGCACTGTTATCAATGAAGATGGACCTAGAGAGTAAGTGGGGTGAGGTAAAAGAACTAACCGAGCTCAGTAATGCAGAAGACTCGCTTAACCATCAAACATACAAGTAATACCTACTAATCATGCAAGTCTATCATGAATTGAAAGTAAAGATAAAGAAAAAGAGTATTTCACAAGTATCCTTAGTCAACTTCATAAAGCATCGCATCAAGAACATAAAAGCATTTATAGATCAAATCATCATGCAAAGGGTGAATTCAAGAGAAATATCATAAAAGCATAATATATAGTAAGGGTCACATTCAATGCGTACTTGTTATTGATAAGAATTCGGTGACCGATTCACCTACTCTCGAAGTGATGCGGACCATTAGTTGACATAAAGGCCTTTATGCCCCCTAACTAGTCCTATCAAGTCCACGGTAGGTTCGTCCAAAGCCATCACCAATATGTGCACCAATCTCACGCATTGATCTCAAGGTATAACACGAGTGATGGAAATGACCATATAATATTCAAGTAGTGGTGATGACCACACAAATATTCAATAGTGGCGACAACCACGAGATAGTCAATTAGTGGCGACGACCACGAAGGTAAGATAAAGACAATATGAGCAATGGGCAACACATTTACAATCCATAGATAGTCACATTCAAGTCAATAATAAGTTGCAACCCATTCCCCAAGTCTTGAACTGAAATCATGAGACCTAATAATATCTAATAACATGCCATGTTTGATAATTGAGAAAGCTCCCTACTTACCTCAATTCGCTGTAATATCCTTTTCCTGTCCTCACGCGCCCGGGGCTCGATATGAACCTCCTTGCGAATCTAGATAATTTAAACAACAATCACATTATTTGATGATTCGAATTTCAAAATTAATTATTTATTCATTACTTCGAGGTGGGGCCCACTAGTGTGGTCACCGTAGATCCCCCGTCACCCACAGGAGCACCCCTTTTGAAAATAATGATTTACTTTCATTTTATTATATTTTACATTATATATATACTATTTATTCTTATTATTTGTTATTATTTTTATTTTTATTTTGTGTTGACCAGTCAAGGTCAAAGGGGTTGTTTGGCCACTGGATGCATTGGGAAGAGATGTGTCCATGCCCAACGCACGGGCTAGGCAGTGCCGCCCCTGGGCGCCCGACGTCCCAGGGAGGCGGTGCCGGGGAAGTCCCCAACAAGGACGTCCTTAACAGCGGTGGTGTCGCCATCCACTTACGATGGCGTCGCGGTGGCGCCGCCTCTATACAAACCCAACATATGTACACCATTAAAACTTCAAAAAAAAAAAAACATGATGAATAAGATGAGGATGAGGGTTACCTTCTAGACGAGGTCTCTTTGAGTTAACAAATCCAATCGATACCAATTTCCCTTCTCTCAAACGTGTTGATTTTGAACAAAAAGGCTAAGTTTTTCAATTTGGTTTTTATATTAGGGCTAAATTAGTATAGGGTTTCGAAATTTACTAAATTGCCTCTAGGGAAGGTTCATTGGGTTTTGGGTCGTCACATTGTCACAGTGTACATAGACTCCAATTCAATCCATAAACTATATGAACTACATATACAAACATATACATACAACATTGATAAATAAGTACGTGCATGAATCCACACTTACCTCGGTTTAGGTTTCAGTTCCAAATTCCCTAACTTCTCGAGTCACTCAAGTTTTCTCAGTGTTCCAAAACCTATTACAAACCATTTGTGGTCAATATAGGTCTAATTAAAACCTTATGTTTAGAATCCTTAAGTCAATCCCTCATACCTTAAAAATTATAAGAAAAACACAACACTGTTGATTTTTTTGGAGTAGGAGCATGCTCCGTCACTTGGTGAGGTGCACTCCACCAACTACGTTTATCCTAACTGATGAAGGGAGCATACTTCTCTACTAGAAGGAGCGCCCTCTCCATCCTGCACTGTCTCGATAATGAATAGGGCAGCAACCACAATCCCATTTCCAAATAATCCAAACTACATCTAACGTTCCCCAAATACATCAAGAAGGACCTCTGTTGAGGTATAAACCCATTTACAGTGATCAACAACAACAATTCACAAAGTAATCATCACTTACTATCGAATTCGACTTGAAACTCAAAAACCACAACTTACCAACGTGATGATCTCTGAATTCGTTGTGGTTTGATCTCCTCAACTCCACTAAAAGTCTGAAACGCTCTGAATTATATCACTCTCTTACAACAAACCTCTGTTGCTTGTCTCGCACTCTATCTCGATTGATCAACGAACAGTGAAGATAAGTTTGAATGTTTTGATTTAGATATATAGATTTTTCTCGATTTACGTATCGCGCTATCTTGAGGTTGATCAAGTGAATGATGTGTTAAAGTAACACCTCCTAAAGTGACATACATCTTGATACCATCAACACTTACGTTCATCTCGAGGCGATCCAATAATCCATATAATTCAAACCAAACTTTTATTTAAATTATATATATATATATATATATATATATATTTCTATATCAAATATATATATATATATATATATATATTTATATTTCTATATCAAATATATATATATATATATAAATATACATACTTCGCGTATTTACTCGCTAATAAATTCACCAGGCACGCCTACGACTACGATTATTCTCGAATGTGCATATTCATTTCATGACCCTCTCGTCGCACTTGGTGTACTGGCATTTATTATTTAATTACTTATTTTTTGATTATAGGTTTGTATATAAATTCTATTTTTGTACTACAACCTATAAATTCACCAAACATACCATATAAACACCAATCATCACACAAATTCATATACATGCTAATCAAGGTACGCCGAACTTAACCACGAATCTAACTCAGGTTATTAGAATTGGATTAACACTTATCACCAGCTTAAGATAACGGGTCATTACAGAAAGCCAAAAACCCTAATTTTCTTTGTTCTTCTTGTGGCTTCAACCTTTTGAACCACTGTCGATGCTATTTTTTGATCGGTGATGGTTCCAATAACTTCTTTGTTTTTATCTAACAAATGAACTTCAAATTTGTTATGATATGATGAGATGATTAGGTTCATCCCCATTGCGGCCATCAGATTCATTATTGACAACAGTCACTTCTCTACGTTTACATCTCGTCTGCATCCTTCTAAAAGACTGCACATGGATTTGTATTTAAGAGGTCGATATTCGTCATTAAGTTTTATTTCATAAGTAATCGTTTCCTTCCCTTTTTGGAAGGTTTTGATTGTCTTCCCTCTCGTTGGAAGTTTTGCATTTACTTCCCTTGTCGCAAGTATTATTCATCTTCATGGTTCGAGTAATCTATTAGTGTATTGTCATGTTCCAGACTTTTGAAAAGAGAATAGCCACTGATTGTCAAACTATTTTATTGTTTAAGTCACAGTCTTGAAATTCAACTTTATGGTAGTTGATTGTTCTTTTGAACAATTAAG
Source organism: Stephania yunnanensis (assembly GCA_039657365.1). Classification (NCBI taxonomy): domain Eukaryota; kingdom Viridiplantae; phylum Streptophyta; class Magnoliopsida; order Ranunculales; family Menispermaceae; genus Stephania; species Stephania yunnanensis. The sequence goes on from CM077589.1 coordinate 2,152,643, forward strand.
ATTATCAAATCAATTTGATACATACGGTGATTGATTCTATCTCTTGTCATGTTTCATTCAATGCATCGAGAGCCATTAATAATTAATAAAATTTATATTTCTCCAAAAACATAAATAGTAATTTGAGTGCCTTCAAAAAAAGATGATGGCGATCGAAAACTACACTTATTATATTTTAGCTTGCGTGCTAGTTTCATGTATTAATCAAGATTATTCTCTTGAAATTAATTCATGATATTTCTTGATTTATTATATACATATATAGGCATTGGCACTTTTTTTTGGAGAAAATTATAAACAGAACGTATCAGTATACTCTTAGCATCGGCAATGGTTAAATCGTATAATAATATAATACAAATGTCACCTCAACTTTGTTTTAAAATATGAGAGACCCATAACTATTAAATCATACATCGTTCACAATGATTATCCCTATATTAAACTTAAGATGGGGTTCGCTATTGTACTGCAAACACTTAGTTTTTGAGATTTTAAATTCAAAATTAAATTCAAAAAAGTTAGTGAGCCGCAGTTATATTTTTTTTATAGGAAGTGAGCCACATTTATTAATTGGTTGATAGTTATTAAATGATTGGGTCTCGCTGATCTCTTGCAACAGAAAAAAGGTTAATGCACGTCAACCATTTATTAACTCCAAAAAAGGCACCATTGTGGATACCCTAGCTTTGTTTAAGGTGTGATTTTCACCGGCCTTTTGCAATTAATAGGAGAGGTTAATGTCCACCGTTTATTAACCCTGAAATAAAAATTTCTATAAAAAAATTTAGCTGAAAACAACAAAAAATGAACTATTTGGACTGGGAAGTTATACATGCCCAAACTCTGTGCATCCTTTCTCACATCTTGAAAAGGGGGAATTGGTGATTAAGACTTCACTTGTTCATGAGCAAAATGCCTCCGTTCAAGAAGAAAGCAAAAAAGTTAACACGCACAATATAATAAGTTAATTCCTTCTCCCTTTGCAGTGAAAGGCAGCTATCAAATATGATTACAGCATGTATATTTAATTTCTTGAAAGTGTATTAACAATTGTGAGGCATTCATAATGTATATGATGATATAAAATATTATGAGCTAGGTGAGCGTAAATGGTTGATCCATGTAGCTGACTTTATCTAATTTAATATATATATATATATATATTAATTGAGATTTTATTAATTGTTATTCATCAAATAATGAAAAGGGTTTATTTTTGGATGTATAATTTACCCAAGAAACTATCATATTGTCAAGATATAATATTCTAGCTAGCTAGATTGATATAACAGTACAAGTCAAGCTTGTGGTCCATTGAGATTGCACCAAAATTTGAGGTCCCCCACTTTGATTCAACCAATGGTGATCTATTTTGCTTGTAGTGACCAGTACTGCAAATGCATTTTGTTAATGTCTCACCATCTTGCTCCAGTATATATTGCTTCCAGCCTTCCTGCATGTTGTTGATGTTCTTTTGTCTGAACTGGGACAATTAATAATACAGGCATTTAATTTTTTTTTTTCTAGGGTTTCCAAAGCTTTTGTCCAGTTATGTTGTAGTCATCACATGAATATATAAGGACCATTGGTGGTGTTGACCTTAGAGAGACTGAGTCTTACTTGTTGTCACAATATTCTTACCAAAAGTTTTAATTACAGATGAAATATATTAACAAGCAATAAGTAGGAATTAATGTATGGAATAGCTTCAAAGTTTTTGAGCCTTTGATACTGTCCCTTTGATACTCAAGCTTATAAAAAAAAATTAATTGATATTGTCCCTTTGATACTCAAGCTTCCAATCTCTTACACAAAGGACTACACACACACACACACACACACATATATATATATATATGCACACACCAAACTATTAGATCACTCACTTGGTTAATATCCGGGCTCATTTATATATATACTGTGCATTTTATTTGTAGGGCATTTGAGGAGTATTGTAGCAATATATTTAATTCCCATACTTGAAGGGCATGCTGCCATATATGCATATCTTATATATAGGGACTTGTCAATGCTCCTCTAGTTACAAGTGTTATTTGTGATGTAAGCCAAAGTAACCGATTGAAAGTCTAAGAAGTGGACTCATGACCTTGATCAAGACTAATAAATGAAGTGAGATTTGTTACATGACCGAGTTGACTACTAGATTCTAGATTGTACCACATGAACTGTATTTTAGGCCTCGTTGGTTTGTTTTTATTTACTGTGCAAGTGTAGATAATTTTATGAAGTTAATTTATAGTGTAAGTCTATATTTTATATTTGATTGAACTTTAAACATGCAAGTTACAAATTTTTTAAAAAAGTAAAATGTGAGAATTGACATAAATATCTTTCAAATATATTTTTAAAATAAAAATAATAATTTATGAGAGACTTGAGAAAAAATTATTTGTAAGAGGTATTTTTGTCCATTTAACTCCTGTGAGATATCTTCTTATAAAGGAGAAAGCGAAGAAACTCACTCCCTTCACTGCAAGTTAAAGAGATATCTCATCCGCGTATCAAACAAGGCGTAAGTCTATGAGACGGGGACACAGAGGGAATTATTGGAGAAGAGAAGGGTGTGGAAGGGAGAGAGATTGATAAAAAGCTGCCGTCGTTGTTGAATTGTATGCAGCCAAGAAGAGGAGTGGTACTGAAGAGACTGTTGTGTGTGTCACGTGCAGGCCAGAGGGGTCCAGTTTACGAAGGGAGGCCAAGTGTGGCATTGTATGACTTCATCACCGTAACTGAAAAAGTACGGAGCGACTACATAACCAAAAAATTATATATGCAAATCAAATAAATAAATAAAAACATGTAACTGTTAAATTGTGCTAGTATTCATTATTGGTGGTAGTTTTTTTTTTTACTGACATTATTCATTGATAGTTTCAATAGTTTGGTACATAATCATTTATATATATATATATATATATATACGCGCGCGAGGCTAACCTCCTATTTGTAAGTTTTATGGAGATAATGTCAGTTATTAATCAAACTGCAATGCATGCAATCCACGCATAATTCAGGTTAAACTACATTCAATTTTTATTAATTTATGTGAATATATTTAGCTGTAGAGCTAGAAAGTAAAGTTAATAAGGCAAATTTATTTTTAATAGAGAGAGGAGGATTCGACTCATTATTTCCCCCTATTAAAAAATAATTTACTTGAATAATTTGATTTTTTAGAGAATGATCAACTACCAATTAATTAAGGGGATGACTTAATAATAATTTGGTATGTATACGAGATATTGTTGCGCAATGAGTGTTTGAGTGGCCAGAAATATTCATTTCTTTCTTATCAAAAAAAGGAGTTGGGGGATTCAACTTTTACGTTATAGTTAAACTAATTTCTTAATTATACCAAAAAAAAAAACTAAAATAAAATGAGATAACGTCGCCTAAAATTTTTTAGTTTTTTCAAGTCAAATACAAATTATGTATTTATTTTTTAATATAAATAAATTATGTATGTATAAATTCTTACACATATTTAGTGATAAGATGGACGAGACATTACTTGTTTAAAAAATAAAGTTAGATGAAATTTTTAGTTCTACTTGTGTGGTGGAGTCATGATCATTTATCAAAAAAAAAAAAACTTTACTTTTTATAATTTTAGGGGAAAGGAAGTACTTGGAGTCTTGGACGCTTTAATTAATTAAATTTTTTTTTACTTAGATGCAATATTGCAATATATATACATATGCTTAAAATATGAGGATAATACTGAAAAAAAAATCAGGATCATTCCACATTTAGATATATAAATTTTATATAATTTTCATTTTCCAAAACAGCGCGAAGGAAAGCTTTCAAATTAAATGGCTAATCAGTTCCCACTTTATGAAACACTAGACTTTTTGGCTCTTTCTTGAAATTTGAATATGAAGGAACTAGTAGTACAACTGCACCTAATTCATTTCATCATGTGTTTTCATCGTTCTTTCCTTAAATTCTTTTTTTTTTTTTTTTTTTTTTTTAAGATAAACAAAAATTTCATTAGTTAATCATAAATGGTTCGATATAGAACCGAACATAAAATCAATTGCTCTGATATATAAATTACATTGTTTCGCTAATCCTATTTGTTCAAGAGTATCATTTGGATGTGAATATGACTGTAATATTGAAAAAGTATGATAATCAAAGACATTTGTAACACACGACAGTACACAAACACCACTAAAACCGCATAACGAAAAATAATTAAAACTTTCAACAAGAAAAGAAAACCTAATTAAGACTTCCAATAAGGGAAGACATTAAAGCAACACTTTCAACAAGAAAAAATAAACTATTGTCAAAAGAACAGACCAACCTATCAGCCGCACAAATTCAAGAATTGAATGAACATTGATAGAGGTGTACTACAACAAGAATAAGATTTTCTAAGATCTAGATATAGTTTATATATTGAATAAATAGAAAGGAAAAAATACGTACGTACTTAAAATCACCGCCGATTTAAAAGATAAAATCGGTGTTGGTTCAAGATCAAGAATCACAAGAGAGAATAAATAAAAAGTTAGGGTTTGCATGGTGGAAGTTCTTAAAATCCAATTCAACGTCAAGAATCACAAAAGAGAATTAAAGGAAAAAAATTAGGGTTTGCATAGAGGCCGCTTTTAAAATACATAATCTTTCTTCATCTAGCTAGGTTTCTTTCATTCCTTTCTTCTTTTTTTGATAAGCAAAACACCTTTTACATCTCAGACTTACACATGAAATTAAAGATTCAAACATTTAATAGGTGATTTCATACAAAATCATCAAGCTAACGCTTAGTTCGCATCATTCGCTTCGGTCTTTTATTTTTTTATTGCATTATTAAATTTCCTTCAGCTTAATTATTGATACACATTTTTTGCAAATTAAACATTATTATATAAACTAATATTAAAGATGAAAGAAGGAAAATAAGGTAATGCATAAGAGATCTTCTAAATTGATTGATTGACTCCACGAACAATGAAATTTAGGGAATGACCTTAGACAAGTTCGAGAATTCCTTATTCAATCAAAGTTTAAAATTTACAGCCAAAAGTTGTTTTATATAACAAAACCCTAATTTTACCAAAAACAAAAAAGCCTAAAATACCTTAAATCATAAAATAGACGACATAAAAAATAAAACATCACAAACAACATAAAAAATCGAGTTTCCTAAATAGAGTTATAAACAAACTAAAACTTTCATAAAACGGCAATTTTAGTTTCGGAGGCTTAAATGGAAGAATTTGCAAAAATCCAACGTTGAAATAGCATTAGTGCCTGCATTAATTGATCCCTACACCATTTTCAATAAACTTATGTCTCCCAAATTTTAAAACACCTTCACCCAAATTTTTAAAAGTTAACTAAATTTTTAGTCAAACTTCTTCACAAAAGTGCATATATGTCACTTCTTGGAATGCATCATAAGACGATATTGACTAGTTGAAGAAAAATAAAAAATTGTACTTTCAAAGTTTGAATAGGGAATTCTAAATTGTTTTGGCATTTTGGAGAAGCATATCCTCTCATGGTTGAAGCCCACTCCTTACAACTAGTATTTAGCACATAGACTAGGCTAAACAAGTAATAACTTTGCTAATTTCTTTTCCATGGAAGAGTTTTCATATATCTTATTCCACAGCTTAATTAATTTATCTAATATTTGACACCACACAAAACTATATTATATATATAAAACTTCATTTAATATACATATTGATGTCAATATAAAATATAAGAGCATCTCAAATGATAAATGTAGATTGTAGGCGTGGATTCTTGTCTCACCAGTAACATATAGAGGATATTCATTTTATGTGGCTGAAATAAACAAATTTTAAAATAGATCTCAAATGGTCAATTTGGATTACACTTTTTATTTTAAAAAATAATTTTTTTTTTTATATTTTGGAAATAATTGTTGACGTGACTATATATGGATTGCTCTATCTAGAAGTATGCATTCGAGATAAACAATGTATGTTCCTTACGTACATGCCACGTTAATTACTCAACATTCAAAATGCACATTCCCATTGGAGAGGTTTTTTTTCACTCCAATGTATACTTAGTCTTAGGTGGCACACATCGACATCCAATCCATGTCCCATTAGAGATGCTCTAAGCATGCATATATTGAATGTCAAGTATCAAAAGGGTGATTCTATCATGTTGGTGATTGGAGAAAATCACTATAGTGATTTTTATTTTTAGTTATTGGATTTAAATCCAATGATAATATAGCTTCTTAATACTTATGCACACATTTAAGAGTAATGAATGTTGTTTTTTTCGAAAAAACAAAGAGTTCATATATAGAGTTTGCAGGCAAAGCAACATGAAAAGAGCTAGATATATATATGCAAAATATCAAGGCAAGTTGGAGTTCCCACTCCAAACTTATTAATAATAATCTTTGTATTTCTTTTTAACTAATCGATGTGGGACTATTCCCTATCCTCTAACACCAGCCCCCTCAAGTGACTCGATCAAGTCCGTCACAAATGGTAGACCAGTTAATTGTGACTAGCTTGTGACTTGTATGTTATCAACTCGAGGTTGGGTGTAGCTTAATTTAATTAATTATCACTTGTTTTGTTAGTCACTTTTTTCTTTTGACCATGTTTGTTGAATTTCAATTTGCTTGGACATTAGATCTTATGAGGTTGAACCAATATAATATTAGCTCTACTAAAACCATGCAAATTTTTTATGGTGTCAGGCCAGTTTCAAGTTTAGAGAGTGTGGAATGATTAATTGCATGCATATGTGGGCATAAGCTTAGAATGTGTGTGGTAATTGCTCTATATAATGCCAAGGCAAGTTGGAGCAAACTATTCTAATATTTAATCTCAACTAGTCTATGCGTGATTGTTCCCTATACCCCTAACAACAAATTAAAATTATGAATATGCATGTTAATTAATTTTTTATGTTAAAATTAATTAATTATCATTACATATATATACGCTTTTCCTTGTACATATATACAACAATAACTTTACACATACCCTTTTAATTGAAAATTAGATTGCTACATAAATACTATGATTTTCTATAATAATTACTCACATCGATCGCAGCCATACAAAGTATTACCCAATTAGAAGGACAAGCATATCTAGCTATGGCTAAAAACTTTAGAGTTCAGAGATCAAGCGTTACATACATGTGAGTATGAAATATATAACTAAGTACATGTACTAAGGTACCATTACATATATATAACACGTAATGGTAATATTCCAAAACTAGGTTTTTACTGCAGTGATGGTGACGAAGAGTGGTTTGTCTTGAAGCGTATAAGAAGATACGATATTAGAGAAGGAGATGGGAGAGGGTAAGGCCTACAGGTCGGTGGCCCCGCTCACCCTCTCTCGCCGCATAACGACACACTTCCCTGTGAGACTATACCATAACAATATACTATGTAATTAATACCACTTTTTTTTTTTCTTAAAAAAAAAAACTACCATGTATAATTAATTAAAATTAATTTTATTCTTTTTGTTCCGTAATTAATTATTTTATTTGTGATTGAAATTAAATGAAGCTAGCTAGGGTATGTGAGATTAATATGCTAGATTAATATATAACTACGCCCTTTGACAACATAACACGCAAATTTGTTCATATAAGTTGTTCGTGTTAGTATAAGGATGCGAGTTTATGCATCTCGAGATACAAATCCCGGAAATTAATTAATTTTAAAGTTGAAGAAAATAAAAATATATATATATATGTGCTGCATATATACCATGTATATGTGTTATGCATGTATGATGACACCACCAAATCATAAGACAGAATAACACAGGCCGGAACTACTCCTCTATCTATAGCTTCAATCCTCTCTCAAAAACAACAAACATCAAGTGTATGCCTCAGATGAAAGTGAGAGAAGAGAGAAAAAGAAGAAGAAAATAGAGGGTCTGTTGGATTTGATTTTGTTAGCTTCATGTTTCCATGATTCCAGTAGTACTACTGTTTCTTTAGACTTTGGTCTCCCGTATATATCTTCTCATCTTGTAGGAGTGATTTCTTTAGGCTTTCACAATCAAGAGAGAATATATAAAGCAGAAGAGCTACAAAAGTCCACACACTAGCTGAAATTTCAAGTTTGAGAGAGTACTAGTGAATTAAGAGGCTGAGATTTTATGTGGGTTTGGTGAGTGACTTTGGTCAATTAGCTAGATTCAAGTTTGAAGGGAATTGTTTGAAGGTTCATGAGTATGGCGGCAGCGGGTTCATCGTCCTCGGCGTTCTTCGGAATTAATAGAGAAGAAGACCAAAGCCAGATGAAGCAACAACAACAACAATCATCTTCAACAACACCAAATTCATCAACAGCTCCATCATCAGCTCCTCCAAAGAAGAAGAGGAATCTCCCTGGAACACCAAGCAAGTATCTACAGTATATGTTAATTGTTATACAAAATCTCAACATGCATATATATACATGTGTGCATCTACAAGATTGGAAAATCAATGATCAATTTATTGGCATCATCAATAGATATGAGTTTATATACCTCTAATTAAATCTTCCTCAACAAAAAAAAAAAAGAGAAATAATCAAGAAAACCCTAATTTGAAAATGAAATGAAATTGTTGATCATTTATATATGGTACTGATTAATTATATTTCCTCCTTATTGTGTACATACATACATACATACATACATACACACATATATGTACAATTTTACTCTAATTGTGTACATGTTTTTTTTTTTTTGTTTGTGTTTTAATTTTGGGGGGTTGTGGAATTTAATTAAGCAGATCCAGATGCAGAGGTGATAGCACTATCTCCCAAGACTCTAATGGCCACAAACAGGTTCATATGTGAGGTGTGCAACAAAGGGTTCCAAAGAGAGCAAAACCTACAGCTCCACAGAAGAGGACACAACCTGCCTTGGAAGCTAAAGCAGAAGACAACAAAAGAGGTGAAGAGGAGAGTCTACTTGTGTCCAGAACCCACATGCGTCCACCACGATCCCTCTAGGGCTCTTGGCGACCTCACTGGTATTAAGAAGCACTTTTGTAGGAAACACGGCGAGAAGAAGTGGAAGTGCGATAAGTGCTCGAAACGCTACGCCGTTCAATCCGATTGGAAAGCCCATTCCAAGACCTGCGGCACCAGAGAATATCGATGCGACTGCGGTACCCTCTTCTCAAGGTATAATTGATCAATCATACATACAAACATATAATTATAAGTAGACTCATATACAATCGACAATTCATATAACCATTATAAGCTCGTATGTTGCAGAGTCATCATCAACTGCATTAAATCGAGCTGAGCAGAAAGCCAAAAAACGTACAGTAATGTTTGATTCGTATAACACTGACCCTGACTAGCTATTGATTTCGAATTATGCTAGCTTTATCATTAAATTATCAATCATCGATAATCTAATTAATGTAGATTAATTAAGATTGCCTTGAATTATTATTGTTTGATTTCTTCTTCATCATCATCATCAAATAGCTACCTAGCTAGCTAGGTAAGATCTTATATTAATTAAAGGGTGTTTGTTTTTACCTTTTTCATGGTTTCCCTTTTTTGCTTTGGAGGTGAACATTATTCTTGTAGCTATATAAGTTACACTATATAGTTACTTTCTCTGTTTCACTACTACTACAACAACTACGTGTGAGGAAGTGACAGAGGGACTGGTCACACGTGAATCATTTCTGGAACGGCATCAGCTCTGCTCATATATGCATGGTCTTAAGAGTTAGAGAGAGAGAGAAAAAAAAAGGTACTATTGTCTTACTTTTAGAGAGAGAAAGAGAGGTTTCATTTCGAAACCCCAAAAATTCAAACATCAATATTATCTCCCTAAAACTAGTAAATATTTGGGGTTGCATTGGAACCACCGCCAGCCTTATCAGTCATCACTTTCTCTCTCTCTCTCTCTAGCTAGCTAGTGTTGTGCTGTTTCCTTCGTAAGCTCAGCTTTGTGTGTGTGTGTATCTGTGTGTATATGTGTGTGTCTCCTCACATTCACGTGGTGACATAGCCCAATGTAACGAAAGGTGGTCGTCGATCGTGTATGTATTACTCGCTTTGTTCTCTTCTGAATTGGCTACTTGTGTACAGTTCTTCTCAGTTCTTGCAGGTACCCCCCTTTTCATGAAATCTCAGCCCTAGATGCCCCCCCTCTCTCTACCCTTCATTGTTTCTCTGTCCATATATTATATATGTATGGGAAATATTAATAAGGGTAACTTTTTCTTTTGATGATCATGGGTGGGTCAGAATCTATTTTTCAGCCCCTCCCTACTTCAGCTCGGCTAGCTATTCCTAGTCAGACACCATGTTATGATTACATTATTAATTTTTTTTGCTACATAGGTATTAAGTCTAATAGTCACATGCACATGAAAATGAGTGTGTACACATCTGGACGCAAGATTGAATGGACCTTGACAACATTGTAACAAATGTACGTGTCAAATTGATGTCACGACCCAATCATTTTCCTGTGTATTTATATAAGTTTGATGCCATGTGAGTTAGGTTGGTTGTGTTTTTTTGAATAGCAAAGACAGAGATTGGCATCAATAAAACCTGAGACTTAGGTTTTTGCATCAGAATAAACAAAAATATTCTGTGGGGGTTGTGTTTGGAGGGATAAAATGGTACCAAATTAAAGCGAGGTTTTTGATTGGTGACTTTCATGGTTTTGGCAATGGCCTGAGATTGGAAAAATGCCTGTTTTAGGGTTTTGTATAATTGAAGAACGAGTTTCCAAATATGAGTTTTGTTTTTCATTTATGAAGATTGAATAGATTCCAATTAAATCTTGTTATTGTGGTCTGCATTAATTCAATGTAGAACAGTTACAAACATGGGAGTTCTTAATTGGTGTGGTTAATATTTTTCAACTTTAGGCAAAATTCTCTCTCCTCTCCTATATTTAATTAATTACCTTCCATGCATCTTCTCTCATAGCTAACTCATCAATTATTGAATAAACTTCATGAATTCTCTCTTTCTATTTTTATACCTTGAATTCAAGTTTATCATTTTTTCTTGATTAATAATTTTTGTAAAATATTGTATAGCTGATCTCTTAATTTATTATATATCAATTTGTGTATTTTTATTGTAGTGAATTCTCTTGAATATTTTGCACTTATTAGTCTAATTATTAATTAACTATGTTTGCTATAATTACGATTAATCATGATCTCACTTATTAACTCTATCAAATTTACAATTTTCCTCTTTTTCTCTATCAGGATTCATGAATAAATAATTATGAAAACTCATATTTCATGCATTGTATTGATTCTTTGCAGGCGTGACAGCTTCATCACCCATAGAGCATTTTGTGATGCATTGGCTCAAGAGAGTGCAAGGCTTCCAACCGCCCTAACCTCCATAGGAAGCCATTTGTATGGAAGCAGCAGTGGCATGGGATTAGGCTTATCTCAAGTTGGCTCCCAAATCTCCACACTCCAAGACCACCCGTCAAGCGATTTCCTCCGTCTCGGTGGATCGGGAGGCGCCACTCAATTCGATCACCTAATCCCGCAGTCGGCGCCACCCTTTCGTCCTCCACAGCCGACCTCATCATCTGCATTCTTCCTTCCCAACTCAAACCATGATTTCCATGAAGACACCCAACATGGCTTGTTATACAACAATTCGGCTTCGACTAATGCCGCCGCAGCGAATATCTTTAATCTAGGCTTCTTCCCGAATAGCAATACAAGTACAAGCAGCATGAACAATAACAACAGCAACACCACCACCACCAACAACAACAACAACAACAACAACACCAACAACAACAGCCACATTTCTTCTTCTGCTTTGCTTAACATTGCTGATCAGTTCAATGCGAACCCTAACGCTGTCGGCGGTGATCAAGGAGCGACTATCTTTTCAGGTAACATAATAGGTCATCACCACCATCATCATCAACATCAACATCATGATCATATGAGTTCCAATGTGCCTTCTCTCTTCAATGCTCATGCAACAGTGCAAAATGAAAATGTGAGCCCTCAAATGTCTGCCACTGCATTGCTCCAAAAGGCGGCTCAAATGGGCTCGACTACGAGCAGCGGTACCGGCGCTTCTTTGCTCATGAGAGGGTTTGGCAGTACTACTTCTACCAACAATGCAAGGGCATCGGACAACGTTAGGGCTAACATCGATTCGAGTAACTTCAGAGGTGGTTTTGGTGGTGGTGGTGGTGGAGAAGGCATTAATAGGCCACATATTGAGAATGAAAACCATCTCCAAGACTTGATGAATTCGCTTGCGAATGGAAGCTCTCCGATTTTCGGTGATCAACCGAGCTTTAGCGGATTTAACCCTAATAGGGTTTCATTGGAACAGCAGCACAGCAGTAGCTCAAACATGTGTGAGATGGATGAAGCTAAGTTACATCATCAAAACCTAACTGTGAGCATTGGAGGATCAGATAGGCTAACTAGGGATTTTCTTGGTGTTGGTGGCGTCATTAGAAGCATGGGTGGTGGAATGTCGGCGCAACGAGATCATCATCATCAACAACAACAACAACAACAGCGAGCGCATGGGATCGATATCAGCTCTTTGGATTCAGAAATGAAGTCTGCAGCAGCAGCGGCGGCGAACCGGCCTTTCGGAGGTGGGAATTTGCAGTAGATCTCATGCATGAAATAAAAGTCATCAATTAGGTACGTCGACGATGACCTAATTAACTATCTTATCTTGGTGATGATCACTTTTGTTGGAGAAGTTGTAAACATTGTTTGTTCTATTTTAGATCTTCAATCAGGGCGGTAGGTACGTATAAGACTGCATGTGGTACTTGTGCCTCAAAGGCTCAATCACTGTTGAGAGATTTTCTTCTTCACTTGAATTAGTTTGTTTAATTAATTTCAGTGGTCAGTTAATATTTTAGACATCTTTTTGCTCGAATATTATATATATACATGCATATATAATTAATCTTGCTTGTATAGTTTAATTAGTTTCTCCTCTTATATATATATATATATATGTATGTCCTATCTCTATATTTATGTCTCTTACTTTTTTTGTGTCAAGTTACTAACTATAATAGTTAAACAAAGTGGAAATTGTTGATCTTCAAGAACATGCATGCAATAATACACTTTTTCAAACGTACATGCACTAGTAGTGCTGGTTGTCTTGTGTATACAACATATATATATATATATATATGATCAGCAAATGTAAAATGTAGTTCGTTTTTTCTTGCATGTCATTCACTTTGCTTGGGTTCCTCTGTGCGGCTGTGCCCCCCTTACACCACTTGTACCGATCGAGTCGACAAATATAGCTAGTAAACGTCCGCAAATTATATATGTTACAACTTTTTGCATATATGTCAAAAATGCGAATGCATGTATTTAATTATGTAATAAACTTCGCATTCATTCTCTCTCTCTCTCTCTCTCTCTCTCTCTAATATATATTTGGTTGATCTGTTATGTTGACGTGTCAATACACGTATGGTACTTAATCCTTTTAACATGTCACTTTTTGCTGATGTGTCACCTCTCTCCAAAGCTAGCAAATGCGTATGTTTACAAGTAAAAGAAGAGTTATATATGATGAGCCACATGTAACAGATAATGGTCCACAAAGATACATTTTGGATTGTACGTAAATCTAGCTATACATATAGTTCTTTTAAAATTACTTTTAGTAATTTCTTATTTTGCTTCGACATCCAATCACCGATGAAACATGGCAAGAGTCTTTCGAAGTTTCAAACCATTTTTTCAACACTTGACACGAGATATCGATATACTAATTAACTTTGGAGACGATTTACTTATAAAACGAGTAATGAGACAAGCATAAAATGTTACATTGAGAATGACGTACACACGTTAGTGGTTCAAATAATGTTACATCTCTCTCCTTAAAAAAAAAGTATTATATCTCTCTCTCTCTCTCGCTAGGTTGGGAAGGTAGCTAGAACTGATCATCTATATATCATGCATGTGTGTTTGTGCCCGGTGTTCACGAGAGAGAGAGAGAGAGAGAGAGAGAGCAACTGATTGTTAAATTATTTACAAACAAACTTGTCTCCCATGGCGTCTTTTTCTGTCTGTCGTGAACCAACTTTGTTTTCTCTGCGTAATTCTCTTTCAACTACTTTATTTTTTTAATTAAGAAAAAATTCTTACCCAAGAACAGCTTATCATCAAAGACCAAGAAAACGATAAATACTATTTAATACATGCAGTCTTCATCGATCTAGAGAAAAATAATTAATTCGAAAAAATTATAATTATGTTGCTTTTCATATATATATATATATATATATATATATATATATTAACAAAGTTTTAGTCCTAGGTATATGGAGTTCCTCTAAATTAAATCTTTAGCTTTGTTGCCACCTTGCAAGTTCGACCTTGAATTAGTTGGGACCAATTAAGCTTCAGAAACTAAGTGGCTTAAACTAAAACTTATAAAATTTCCTACTCTATCCGATAAGCCCTAACTACTCTACAAAGCGAAAAATCTTCTCTTACACGGCCCATATATGTCTAATTAGTTGACATTCCGTTGAAACCAAAAAGGTCTCTTTTTGCTTTTATGGTCAACTCCACTTTGACTCCATGATGGTAACTTCCACTTTAATTTTATTGTCAAAGTATACATAAATTATTTTCTCTCACTGGCAGCTTTAGCTGTAATTCTTTGACTAATACAACCACAATGTTTGTTGACATTTTTTTTTTTTGGCAATTGATATATAAGAGAAAGTGTTCACATTTAATATTTGTATATTGATCCATATGGACAAACATTAATTGAGAGAATTTTTTCTGAGCCTTTTATGTAGTTTACGTATATTTAGAAGTTAGGGCAGATGGAGCAGAGAAAGGCATCTAGCCATAGCCATGTCGTTGTGGTCATTATGATCCAAACGTTTAAGTTAGGAGTTGTTGTCGTCAAGTGATGACATATATATATTTTTATATAGAGATATAGATACTATACATACATAATCTTTTATTTCTCTCTCTAAGTTAGCTTCTCTTACCTGAAAAGTTAGTCAGCTTTTGATAATGTTGGACCTTTTTCGCACTCAAAATCATTGTCTACACGAGATGAAAAGCTTTGTTTTTCACATTTTGTGTGTACACATTTTTATATATGTTTCTCTCATGCTGTGTTCATGATGCACGCACGTACTTTCATTGCATGCAAAGCAAAGCTTGTGATATAAGAAGACGAAGAGGACGAAACCGTCCGGCCTAAATAGTACTGATTTATCTTTCTATCTATCTATCTTTCATCACTGTGGTACCTTGCTGTGGTATCATGTCACTGCATCACTTTTCTACAAGTGTGTTATTATACATGCAAAAAGTGCCTTTATACGCACCAAAACTTTAGTATAATTGTTACCCCTTTTTCACACACCAATTATGTAATGTAACATTGTTTCATTTTAGTTTTAATTTAAGTTATATTGCATGTGCGTAGCACGTTATGAAACCTATATATATATATTGGTCTTGATTTCTTCATTTTGACAGGATTAATTCTTGGCCCACTTTATGTACATATATTTTATCATGCTAATTAACTTAATCACAATTCGCAACCACAGTACGTAGAATATCTGTAGTGGCCAAGGCAACTATATATCGACAGGAGAAAACACGGTACATTCAGGTTTTCTGTAAATATTAGAGACTTAATTTAGTCCAAATCTATAATGAATGAATAATGTTGATAGAATATTAATTTTAGGTCCACTATATATAATTTATAGATCCTGGTAGTTTTTTGCGGCCCCTTTAATCAAGCCTATTAGGCCATACGTTTGCTAGGGAAGCGAGTTCTTTGATTGGTGGTGTTGAGTGGTCTAGTGTACTGTCATTTCCGGTGGATGTATTGGAGAATGATTTGAAATAAAGTACATCTTATTGGGTTTCAAAAAAAAATAAAAATAAATAAATAAATAAATAAATATATATATATATATATATTATTTTTTTTTAAAGGGGTAAGGATTGATGCTGGTGAGAGTAATTAAAGTAAAAAACTTAGTGTTGATGGATTGATTATTGATAGAAGGATCACAGAGCACGAAAATTGTTGTATAAAGTCATGTGTGTATATATATATTATATACATATGTATATATAATACTAACTACTTTATATTGGGATCATTAGCAAAAGCTGAAAAAAAAAAAGAGAGAATCTAATATAAGTGAATGGAGACAACCAAAACACTGATCTTAATCCAGATATATGACATATAATATTCTGGTTAAAGCAAGTGTACTTGGAACTAATTAAATTAATGCTAGGGAAGTGATCAATAGAGCGTCAGAAGCACATATAAACATATAAAACTGTAAAAACAAATGTACACGACATGTTTAGGCATCTCTAATCCTTCGTGTAGTAGTCTTATTAATTGTTATAAATCTATGGACAGCTAAACATTTGTTTTTTGCTTATAGAGTCTCAATGATTTTGGCTTGTTTCATGGAAGCATTCGGCGGAACAACTTTAATAATTGAATATGTTTAGGTCTGCTCTTGAAGCTAATAGAGTCACATTTTTTTCAAGATGAGATGTCCCAACAGAAAATAAGCTATGTTATGACTTCATTTGCAATCTCTTTGAAAATGAAGCTATATCTTAATTAGATATCGTGCATAGAACAAAAACTCCATTTGGTTTGGCATCACATCTTAAACTAGCTAGTGGGATTCTTATCACCAAATTAAGATCAATATAAGGATTATATATGCGAGAGACTAATTGTTTAATTTAGCTCTTCAAATAATTAGCCCCATTATTTTAGTTCTTCCATGAACTGATCATATATATTTTCCTAGTACATGCATTCACTATTAATTATTTCCCCCATTTTCATCAACTCCAATTGATGATCAGCCAATTTCACTACAACATAAATGGTTTTTAGTCGCAAGGTAATTCTTAGCAAAAAGTCTATTTTGCAGTAAAAAGTTTTTTAACTGCAAAAAAAAAAAAAATAATCGCAGCAGCCTCGATAATTACCCAAGCCCTGATCAAACTTAACTTGTAATGCCACGAAATTTTCTATTTGCAGCTAAAAGTAACATTTAATGACAATAATATTGCAAAATGATTTGCATGTTTGCCATAAAAACTCAATAATTCACCTCTCAGTTGCTAGAATGACATCTCACATCAGACTGCACGAGCCATCTATACATGCATGTCGAGATGCAGACAGACATGCACATCTCAGTGCAAAACACAAGCATTAATTAAGGAGAGAATGTGTGTTATTGTATCTTTATACGATGTCACTGTAACATTTTTCGAAATAAAATTGCCAATACATCAGTGCTACAATGACAACAACATGTCACACCGTTAGACAAATTGGCTCACAAGAGCGATCCATGCGTTCCTCGAGATGCATACTACGCAATTCGAGATCGCATGAATGACTCTTGCAAGACAATGTATTATATAGTGTGACATCGTTGTCGTTATTCTAGTATTTTTCAAAAAGGACTCAGGAATTCAGGACTCGCACATAAATAGCATCTATCACAGACTCTGTTATTGGGCCGGGCCTCCACGAAGGAAAGCTAATTGGGCCGGTCCGATAAAAACCTCAATAAACGAAATATCTTTTTCGCAGTCTCGCGCGAATCCAAACGTTGTTCACAGTGGTGGTTCCAGAATGTTCGAAATCGAAGCGCGATTCGTCCACCATTGACGACCTTCTCCAATGGAGATTCTCGTCCACACGGCCACTCTCTCCGCGATTTCACCGCCGAAATCGCTCTCTCCTCCGAACCTCACCTCCAACAATGGCGGACACTCATCACTTCGTCGAAAGAGGTTTCTTCGCCGCGAAAACCTAATTTCCTCTTCTTCGTCCGCAATTCCAAATTCCGTGAGGTTTGAGAAGAATCAGGTGTCAATTGGCTGCGTTGATCGGAAATTTGTTGATGGCGGCGCCGCGGTTGAGTGGGGAAGGGATTCTGGATGTGTCGAGGTGGTTGGGATTGGGAGTCGTAAGGACGCGGTTCTGGATTTCTGCCTCGAATCGCCTTTTCAGTCTTTGTCCTCTTGTCTGAGGTTCTGGTGAGGTCTTTGATCTTGATTTGGTTTTGGTTTTTGTGCTTGATTAGGAGTTTTGCTGATCACTGGTTTAGGTTATTTGAATTTATACATTATGGTGTGGTACGGATTACATTAAGGCCAAATGTGATGAGGTTGCGGAGACTTCTTTAATCTAGTAGAAGCTACTACTCTCATTTTCTTTTTTAAATGATCAATGCCAATTGTTAACAAGAGAAAAGTGTTAAATTTTGTATACGGCCGGGTTTAAGTCTTGAGAGAGTGTGGAGTGACTAGTTGCATACGCAGGCTTAAGCTCAGAGTGGGTGGTTGCTTCAAAATGCCAAGGCATGTTGGAATCCCCATTGCTTCAAAATGCCAAGGCATGTTGGAATCCCCATTCCCATCTTATAGGACATTGTGTTTCTAGTTAACTAGTTGATGTGGGTCTATTCCCATTAGGGATGCAAATGGGAAGGGTAGGGGATGGGGATCCCATCTCCATCCCGGGCATCCCCATCCCCACTATAGAACTCATCCCCATCCCCATCCCCATGTGGGGATGAATTTTCATCCCCGCGGGGATGGGGAATCCCCTTTGAGAAAGATCTTTCCCCATTGGAATCCCTGCGGGGATTTTTGCGGGGAAATATTTTTCCCACTTAATTTTTTTCAAAAAAAATTATATAAAGTATGGGGCACATACATAGGGCTGGCAAAAATACGGGAACGGACAAAAACGGGACTGGACACCCATTTCAAAAATGTTTAAATTTGGTGTCCGGTCCCGTTTTTAAAACGGGCACGATTTTTTTTGTCCAGTCCCGTATGTTTGTAAAACATACGGGACCGTTTTGCCCGTTTTTTTTTTAAATATGATTAAATATTTTATTTATCAATTATCTAAAAAAAAACCCTCAACTACAACTACAAGTCACCAATTACCAAAAAATAAATACATAATATTACAATTTTCAATATAAACATCACAAAAGTTTTTAAAAATCACAATTTAACCTAATCAAATACCAAACATCATCCATAATTGAATCTAACATTCGTTCTCAAATAACCAATCAACTAAAAGATCACAAGATCTGAAATTCTTGCTGCATTTCTTCTCCACCAATCTCGACCACAAACCAAAACCCTAATCACCCAAACTACTTTCCGAATCGAAAAGCCGCTACACGATTCGACGAAAGTCGTCCGATTCTCACTCAAGCACGAATCGAGGAGCAAATCAGCCGCATTTGCCCCGCCTACCCCTGCTCCGAATCACAAGCCCGCAATCTCGCCTCAGTCGCCCCAAATTCTTCACGAAACATAGAAATCGAACCAGATCCCTCATGCACCCCTCGTCCTCCAACTTCGCTTCCCAATAATCCCCACCACGAACGCGAGTTTCCGATTCACCAACGAAGATCATAGATCGAACAACCCCTCCGACGTGAAATTCAACATCTCCGGATCTCGAACCCTCGGAACCCAACTCCTACAACATCAATTCGCCGAACAACCCAGAAAAACCAAATTTCGATCGGATTCGGGCATCAAAGAGAGCTAGAGAGAGATCTGGAGAACCCTAAAAAGGGGGGTTTGCGAAGAGGAATCGAAGAAAAACCCCTTTGGATCTCTCGAGCGAGAGAGAAATTGAAAGAGAGAGAGAGAGAGAGAGAGAGAGAGAGAGAGAGAGAGCGTTGGAGAGATGGATCTAGGGCTTATGTACAAATCTGGGTCGGGGGCGAGCTGTGCCGCTGTGCGTGAGAGGCTGCCGCTGTGCGTGAGAGGCGGACGGAAGGAGATGAGAGTTGAGTGAGGAGATCGGGACGAGCACGCCATTACGGTTTGTTACTTCGTTTGTTGAGTAAGAGGAGATCGGGATCGGGTAGTCTTGACTCAAGACTCTTGAGGGAGATGAGTATGAGTAGATGACAGAACATAAAAATAAAAAAAAACTTTAAATACATTGTGAAATTACTTATATGCCCTTCAAATCAATCACAAACGGGTACCCGTTTTTTTGAAATTTCTGCCCGAACCCGGTCCCGTATTTTTAAACGGACAAAAAATATTGTCAAGTCCCGTATGTTTTTCACAAAAATTCTGCCCAGTCCCGTTTAAAACAGGTCCGGACGAAACCGGACAAACGGGACCGGGCACATTTTGCCAGCCCTACACATACATATGAATGATCATAATTGTTGAAAATTCCAACCCAAATAAAGTATAATATATCATGCAATGAAAGTTCTAACTTCTAACTTCTATGTGTTAAGCTAACACTTATAACTAAGTTTCGACAAAATCATTGACAATAATATGCACAAAGAAGTTCAAATTCATATTAATCCTTAAAGTAACTCCAAATACATATCTCTTCAAATCACCAAGTCATCATCAACTTCCTCATCATTGTTAGATGAGGAATATCAAAATGAAGCATTTGATTGACCTATTAAGAAGAAAAAGAAAAGAATAAGCGTTTCAGCAAAGCACACATATAAGTCAACTTTAATTTGAGAATTCAATCTATATATAAAAAAAGCTTTTAAAAAAATTAAATAGTTCATAAAAAATGCATGTAAAATACATTACCCTCTCCCTTTGTTAAATGACAAAATGCAAAACCTTGAGCTCCTTAATTATCTTCATCAACCATCAAAGTCATCATCGATTTCCTCCTCGTCATTTTCGGATGAAAAAGGGGAAAATAAAGCATTTGATTGATCTATTAAGAAAAAAAAATAAAAAAAGATAAATAAGCATTTCATTAAAGTACAATATAAGTTAATTAAGTTTACTTTGAGAAGTTAATCCAAGTAGGTAAAAAAAAACTTTTGAAAAAACTAAGTAATTCACAAAAAGAAATATTATATGCATACCTTCTCTCATTATCTTTGATCGAATCCAATCTTTAGAACACATCAATGCTTCTAAAATATCAGGAGATAACCTATTACGATATGGAGTTAAAAATCTTCCTCCTGTACTAAATGTTGATTCAAAAGTAACGGTAGAAACAGGTATGGCTAAGATACCCCTTGTCATATTTGATACAATAGGGTACTTGCTTCCGTTTGTCTTCTACCATTCCAAAATATCAAAATCTCCAAGCATAGGATGAAGTCTCTCTTCAAAATATAAATCGAGTTCACTTTTAGTAGATTCATCGAAACTTGAGGATTGAAGACATTGAGTAAACACATCATCAAATCGAACAATATTCACATTGCTAACATCGACAGAAGATGCACAAGAAAGAGATGAAGAACTCGCAATTGTGTTCTCTTCCATATGGCTAACGTCTTCTTTGCTACGAACATTCTCTTGATACTCAAAAAACAAGAGGTAACAAATGTCTTTCAATCTTTTCTTTTTTCCATCATCTTTATAAACGTCTAAGATCCTAAGTTTGTATCTAGGATCCAACAAAATGGCAACTTCCATGATCCCATGAATTACAAGCCAATTCTTGTTAAATTTTTTCAACATCAGTTTAGCCATGTTCCTAATAACCCCATTTGCATCTTCGATCCATCTATTTAAAGTCCACTCAATCTTAATAAGTTTAGGAAAAAAGGTGTTTGCAGTAGGGTACTTTCTTCCAGAAAACAATTCAGTCACATTGTAAAATAAACGCAACCTCTCACAAACATCTTTAGCTAACTCTCATTCTTCATGACTAGGCAAAGATTTGTATAGAGTTTCACGTTGCTTAAGACGAGAGAATAGCTCTTTATAGATCAAAGCTGTCTCAAGCATCAAAAAAGTCGAATTCCACCTTGTCTTACAATCAAGTATTAGTGCTTTTGCATAACTTAATCCTAGTTGACGACAAGCTTCTTCAAATTTTTCCTCTCTCTTAACAGAAGCTGTCCAATATGAAACACTATCTCGAATTTTTTAAAGTCCCACTTTCATCACTGACAACCCATCTTTCACAATCAAATTCAAAATATGAGCACAACAACGCATATGGAAAAACTCCCCTCTAAGAAGCAAAGTACCCCCAATCAAACTTCTCCATAACAAGATCAATGACAGAGTCATTTGTAGTGCAATTATCAACTGTTAAAGTTGATAACTTTCTATCAATATTCCAATCCAAAAAGAAATTCATCAGCTCTTCACATAACACATCTGCCATATGTGGACATGGCACATATGCGAATCTATAGAAAAGAAAAATACCAAGCCTATGATAAAAGTGCAAACTAAAAAATGTATTTATCCACACAAACGAAAAAAGACTAATCATAATAAGCAAAGTAAAAAAGATACCTTAGTATTCGACTTTTGTAGCTTCCAATTTGAGTTAATCCAATGTGGCATAATTGCCATATATATCCGCGTCTTTGATTTCGAGAAGTCCACATGTCCGTAGTGATTCCAAATCTACTATTGTTGTTGGACAACAACTTAATTGTTTTATTCTTCTCAAATGCATATACTTCAAGAATATCAGCTCTAAGGGTAGTTCTACTCATCATTGTAAATTGCGGTTGAAGACTTGCCACTAATCTCTTAAAGCCTATTTGTTCAACAATAGACAATGGATGCTCATGGAGTGTCACAAAATTTGCCATCTCTCTCCTTGATAATTCTTGTTTAAATTCCTTGAATAATATTTGAGTTTTCCCTTTAGGTGTTTTCTCTACAACCAATTTTTTCTGAGACTTTCCTTTAGCATCACGAGTCATTCGAGAAAGACAAGATTTCCAATGATCTCCCAAGTGCGTAGCGCCATATCTTGGTTCTGCACTCAATGAATTCTTACAATAGTTACAAATGGCTTTTCTTTTTATTGCTATCATTTCAGTTTTAAAGTGATCCCAAACCCAAGATTTCAGCTTCCGCTTCTTTCCTAAAGCCAATGAATCTTCGGCCTCTCCTTCGACCTACACATCGACTTCAATTAATGTGGTACTTGATTGAACTGGTGTGGCAATAGAAAGGGGTGGAGGTGTCACTTCCACAACTGGTGTTAATTGAGCACTAGAACTTGATGGAGTAGTCATGTGACTCATCTCAATCTAAAATGAAGTAAAACAAAAGTAAGGAAAAAATTAGCAATTGATATGATATCTTTTGTACAAGAAAAAACTAATCAGTTAGTATAATAGGGAAAATGTTAAATAATGGATATATCTTCTTAATTATTACTCTTTAATTAACAAATTATATATTAAATGTGTGAAAAACTAGAGATGAGGGTCATATACTAACAAGACTATGTGTAGTATAGTATTGTATATACGCATTAATAGAATAGGAAGACTATTAAATGATAGATATATCTTCTTAGTTCTTACTCTTTAATTAGTAAGTTAAAATATTAAATGTGTGAAAAACTGGAGAGGAGGAACATATACAAGCAAGACTATACATAGTATAGTATTGTAATTGTATACACATTTAAAAAAAAATGGTTGAGGCCCCCACCACAAATGTGGCTCTGCCCATAATATAGAGTCAAGAAGTTAGTTGGCGGCTTGGTGCATTGAAGCTTTTAACTAGAGGTATATTGAAGCTTCTTACAACACAACTTTTAAGGTGCATCAAACAAAACAAAAGGTTCTTTAAACCAAACAAGTCAAAACTTGAAAATGACTTGATAGCCACCTCAAAAGACTACAAAGCTTTAACAATTTGACAACATATCAAACCTTTTAGTCACATAAAGCTAGCATTTGTAGAAAGCTGCGGAATCGATTCATATGCATTGCAGTTATTCAAAAAACAAAAAAGACAACAAAATGATTACATGAAAAGTATTCTCAAAAAACAAAGTAACAGACCCACATATTTATTAGGCCTTACACAGCAAGAAAAAAATCAAGTCATTCACTTAAGAGGAGACAAATAAATTTAAGAGGACCTGAGGCGTCCAGTGTGGGTTCCTCTTCCTTCCTATTGCTGCAAAACTCTCAAGAAAGAAGTAGCAAAACTTCTCATAGAGCTCAAGCTCAAGGATGAAACCCCATCAAAGGGCTTCCCCAACATCCAACTAGGGCGTGAGCAATCGAAGTGGTTAGACCTCCCATGGAGCTCGAGCTCGAGAACGTGGTCAATTGGGATTTGAAGATGCTCCAGTGTGTTGTGGATCGACTGAGAATGTGTTCGTAGAGCACAATCTAATGGCAAGAACTAGAGCTGATTTGCGGAAAATAGAGACAAGAAATGTAGAGGAAAATGAGAACATACTAGTGGATGAACAAAGTGGATTTTTTGAGCAAGGAGTTGGCCTCTCAAAACAAACTGTGGGAAGTGAAAATGGGAAGCCCTAGCAAAACAGTGTTGTGGTGGGAGATCAAGAGTTACTTTTTTTTTTTTTTTGGAGTATTACTTTATGTGGATATGCCTATATGGTCTGTATTCTGTAATTATGTTTAAGGGCAGATAAATACTTTTAATTTCTTTTTTGACTTTATTTATGTTAATTTATTTTTCAAGAATTGTATTTTTTTAGAACATGGGGTACTTACTAGTTAGGACTTAAAAAAAATATGAGGTACTTAATATTATTTTTTTAAGAAGTTTTTTTTGACCAAATTTAACTTATTTTAGCGGAAAGTCAAAACTTTAATCACTTTTTTGCATTCAAACTAATTAACAATTACTAGTAGGTTTTTTGTTTGGTAATAACTTTCATTAACTACTTTGCTATATTTTAGCGTAATAGTCTAAGATTTTGATGTCCTAAGTCCTAACTCGTAAATCGTAAGTCTACAACATTAGTATGTAAACATTAAATTACTTGTTCTATTTTCTCAATTTTTTATATAAAAAAATATTATTGTTCGTACTATTGGCGTGAATTCGAAATATTATCGATAAATGTATATATTGATATTTTTAATGGTA
Source organism: Stephania yunnanensis (assembly GCA_039657365.1). Lineage (NCBI taxonomy): Eukaryota > Viridiplantae > Streptophyta > Magnoliopsida > Ranunculales > Menispermaceae > Stephania > Stephania yunnanensis. Next base: position 2,177,600 of record CM077589.1, read on the forward strand.
TACATGTCTAAATATCGTATGGTACAACTACTATGAATCTATGATATAGAGTCATAGACTATGTAGATTTCGATACACGTGTGTGCATGTGCGTTTAATCTATAATATATACTATAAATTTGACATGTTGAGATTAGATATAAGAAATAAAAATATATATATAATATAAGTATAGTTGAAAGCAAATCAAAGTTTCAAGTTTTCAACACACTCACATAATATATATAGCATATTTTTATAATTTTTTTAGACAAGCATATTTTTATAATTAAATGTTAATAAATATGAGAGAATTTTAGTCTACTACTTGTTATATTTGATATTTGATATTTGATATTTATGATCACTAGAGTTTGGTAATGTAATATTAAATATACATATGCATAAGTGTATGAGTAATTTTAAATGACATTCATACACGTTAAATATATGTAGGTCTATTGCTAGCATACTATAGTCTATAGACATATCGTAATATGATATATAGATTTTAATATATGTGAAAGCGTGTGTACTATTTATTATTAATTTGATATAATAAATGATGGAATTATTGAAAAAATTAAAAATGTTAAATGTCATTATTTATAATTAAATGTTAACAATTATGATAAAATTTTATTGTACTGTTTCTCGTGTTTGATATTTGACATCAATCACTAGATTTTGGTGATATAGTATGTGTAAATATATTTTTAAATGATACTTATACATGTAATATGCATACACAAGCATTGACATATTCTAATTTATATATATGATATGAGATGTATGATATATGATTTATATATATATTGTGTGAGTGTGAGCTCGTGTTGAGTTGTTAATTATGTCATATTATATATAGGTTATTTATATATTTTTAGTGTCAAGTCTCCAAAATACTAGCCTAATTGCGTTTATTTATTATTTTCAGGGCTATTGGAGTGCGCGGTTAAATTCGGGGTGAAAAACTATGAAAAATTAAATATTCATGTGCCCGAATATGTTTTACACTGAAAATCGAGCTAGCACGTATTTCGAGGTGAATTTGGTGGGCTCACACGTGTTATGGTATTTGAATGAAAATAAGTGGACCATGATGGCGTTGATACAATGAAGCAGAGTTGGTTTGGTTTGCATTATATATATGAAAATATATATATCTATCGTTATATATATATAGAAAGATGAGATATGCATGGAAAAGAGGAAGATATCTAGAATGAAAGATATGCATAAAAAAGGAAAGATCATGAAGAAAGAAAAAAAGAGGGGACGACGCCTCTTTCTCTGGCCATTCCTCTCAACTTCTGGCGGTCGAACTCTCTCCTCTCTCCCATTCTTTATTTTTTTATTTTCTTCTATTCTTTTGTGTTCTTCACCAATGCGAGGCTAAAAACCTCTAACTTAGGCAAGACGACGAGGGAGGTTCGACTGCGCATATTAATGGATTTGTGAGATTTATATATTTTAATTTCAGTCTTTTCATTAATATTTTATTTCCTTTGGTATTATCTTAATAATCAAGGTTAAACACTTGTTTAAATCTTGATTTATCAGCCAGTGTGTCGTAAGCCTACTTGTGCGATAAGACCACAGTAGTGGCATTCGACCATACCGATTGATTAGACCCTTTTGGGACCGGTTGAATACCATAGGGATCTAGGATAAATCGGACACACTAGTGATCTGGTTGTCTAGGTGTAGTGCCTTCACGAAGCTCAATGCGGTCAACACAGTAAACATAATTCACTTGAATATATGGTTATGTGTTTGACTAGGGAATTAGTCACCGTCGTACCTTGGCTATCGAGATTTGAAAGTGCGAGGAACCGCGTGCGCCACCGGGTCTATAGCTACACTAAGATATTTTGATTTGCATACTTTACATAAATTGACGACCAAATCCAATCTTTTACCGAACCGAACTTGTATGTCTTGACGTAGGTATTTTTATTAATTGTTTTCAAATTTATTTCCATTGCTTTAGTTACTTTGTTTATTTTTAGATTAGTTAATTAATTCAATCTCTCTTAAACCCCGATTTCCCTTTTCGTTATTTTTTTTAAACCTTAGAAAGAATACCTAAACCAACGCGCCAAAAATTGACGCGCGCCGAACGCGTCAATAAAATTAAAAATACCTAAACCAACTATTTTTGTAGAATAGTGGCAAAGGGTCGATCTCACAGGGACTGGTATTCTTTCTAAGGTCAAAAATAACAAAAAGGGACATCGGGGGTTTTAAGAGAGTGAATAATAAAACTAATCTAAATATAAACAAAGTAACTAAAGCAATGGAAATAAATTTGAAAACAATTAATAAAAATACCTACGTCAAGACATACAAGTTCGGTTCGGTAAAAGATTGGATTTGGTCGTCAATTTATGTAAAGTATGCAAATCAAAATATCTTAGTGTAGCTATAGACCCGGTGACGCACGCGGTTCCTCGCACTTCCAAATCTCGATACCCAAGGTACGTCGGTGACTAATTCCCTAGTCAAACACATAACTATATATTCAAGTGAATTATGTTTACTGTGTTGACCGCATTGAGCTTCGTGAAGGCACTACACCTAGACAACCGGATCACTAGTGTGTCCGATTTAGCCTAGATCCCTATGGTATTCAACCGATCCCAAAAGGGTCTAATCAATCGGTATGGTCGAATGCCACTACTGTGGTCTTATCGCACAGGTAGGCTTACGACACACTGGTTGATAAATCAAGATTTAAACAAGTGTTTAAAATTGATTATTAAAATAATACCAAAGGAAATAAAATATTAATGAAAAGACTGAAATTAAAATATATAAATCTCACAAATCCATTGATATGCGCAGTCGAACCTCCCTCGTCGTCTTGCCTAAGTTAGAGGTTTTTAGCCTCGCATTGGTGAAGAACACAAAAGAATAGAAGAAAATAAAAAAATAAAGAATGGGGGAGAGGAGAGAGTTCGGCAGCCAGAAGCCGAGAGGAATGGCCAGAGAAAGAGGCGTCGTCCCCTTTTTTTTTTCTTTCTTCACGATCTTTCCTTTTTTATGCATATCTTTCATTCTAGATATCTTCCTCTTTTCCATGCATATCTCATCTTTCTATATATATATAACGATAGATATATATATTTTCATATATATAATGCGAACCAAACCAACTCTGCTTCATTGTATCAACGCCATCATGGTCCACTTATTTTCATTCAAATACCATAACACGTGTGAGCCCACCAAATTCACCTCGAAATACGTGCTAGCTCTATTTTCGGTGTAAAACATATTCGGGCACATGAATATTCAATTTTTCATAGTTTTTCACCCCGAATTTAACCGCGCACTCCAATAGCCCTGAAAATAATAAATAAACGCAATTAGGCTAGTATTTTGGAGACTTGACACTAAAAATATATAAATAACCTATATATAATATGACATAATTAACGACTCAACAAATACGTACTAACTATATATTATAAATTTGACATGATCAGTGACAAGATTGTTTTTAAATAGATATTCTTTATAAGTTTTAAAAATATATAATTAAATATTAACAAATATTATATTATAAATAGTCTGATCCATACCATGTAGTTGACTCACCTAATTTGAAAATTGAGAATCTGAAATTAAGGGTTGAAGTTTTGTTGTGATTGTTGATCGATGTATAATTTTTCCCTCACAACTCTTAAGAGTTAAAGAAACAATAATACCAATAAGTTACAAATTCAAAAGATGTATATAAAAATATAAACTATATATAAAGCCTATATCTAGGAGCGAAAAAAAATCCCTTACGAGGATCCTACAAAATATGATTTTGTAGTTTTTTCTCATTTAATTCTACAACAACAACATTGCCTCAGTCCCAAATTAATTAGGGTCGGCTACATGGATCAAACTTTTTCATTGTGCTCGATTAAGTGCAATTGATGGTGAGCCTTGCAAACCATTCAAATCCCTCCTAATTAATGCATCCCATGTTAGCTTTGGTCTGTCCCTACCTGGTCGAATTTCTACAATTTCTATTGAGTCAAGTTTTCTAGTTGGAGCTTTTGTAGGCCGTCTTTGCAGGTGACCAAACCATCGCAACCGCCCTTCCCTAATCTTTGTATCAATTGGTGCTACTCCTACTTGTCTTTGAATTTCTATATTTCTTATTCTGTCTTTACGAGTTTTACCACACATCCACCTAAGCATCCTCATTTCTGCTACGTTCATTTTATGTAAAATATAAATATAGTTCCAACTTGCAAGTATTTTTTTTGTCACAAAGCTGCAGTTTACAAATAATTCAAAATAAAACATATAATTAACTAAACGAGTTAAAATTATAAAATGTTTGTTTATCGCTAATGTTTTGGGTGAAACACTGAAAACCTTGCAAATATACGGGGTCTCCACGGAGATTACCTAAAGGTATTCGGCGTATCCCCATTTGTAAATCCTTGCGGGGATTACCCATGAGGATTTATTGGTAAATCTCCGCAAGGATTGCCAATGAGAATCCCCAATAGAAATATCCGCGGGGATTACCAATGGGGATTCCCCGTGGGGATCCTCGCGGGTATATTTCTTTCCCCATCCTCGTACCCATACTCGCGCGGGTATGAGATTTTATCCTCATGCCCATCCCCATCCCCATCGTAGGGAATCTTTGTCCCCCGCGAGGATTCCCCACCCCGCTTGCATCCCTAATTCCCATATCTCCAGCACTCCCCCTCAAGTCCAACTGGTCTAGCCAGTTGTGACTTGATTTCAATTTGGTAAGACGGGGCTTGTGTTCTTTTATAGTCTCATGCTTCTTCTTTTTTTCGGCATGTACCTTAGAAACTTCACATCGTCGCCGCCTGGGTGTGAAGAAAAATGAGCAAGGGTTCCCACACATAGGACGTGTGTGGGTAAAGAAGCTAGTCCCTTCACATCGTCGCCCGGATGTGAAGAAAAATGAGCAAGGGTTCCCACACAAAGGACGGGTGTGGGTAAAGAAACTAGTTCAAAACAAAAACGAAAACAAAAACAAAATCATAGATACGAACACTAGATCTTTTAGGCAAAATAGAAATAGAAAAGAAAAACAAATACAAAGGGGAGAAAAAATTCGTTTAGGAACATGGAACATAGGAACACTTACGGGGAAGTCAATAGAACTAGTAGATACCATGATTAGAAGGAGAGTCAATATTGCTTGCCTCCAAGAGACAAAATGGGTAGGAGAAAAGAGTAGAGAAATAGGAAGCACAGGGTTTAAATTGTGGTACACTGGTATAGATAGAAAATGCAATGGAGTAGGAATTGTGGTGGATAATGATTATAAGGACAAGGTCGTAGAGGTTAAAAGAATGAGGGATAGATTGATTCTAGTTAAATTAATTATTGGAGACGAAAAAATTAACATACTTAGCTCATATGCACCACAAGTAGGATTAAGCGAGAGCATCAAACACAAGTTTTGGGATGATATGGATGGATTTATGCAGAGTATACCATTAGATGAAAAAGTTTTTATTGGAGGAGATTTAAATGGGCATGTCGGGGTAAGTAACGATGGGTTTGAGAGAGTTCATGGAGGTTTTGGTTACGGTAATAGAAATGAAGAAGGAGAATCAATTTTAGAATTTGCTTCAAAGATATGATCTTGTCTTAGCAAATACTAGTTTTAGGAAGAGGGAGTCGCATATAATTACTTTTAGTAGTGGTCATAACAAGAGTCAAATAGATTTTCTTTTAACAAGAAAAATAGATAGAAAACTGTGTAGAGACTGCAAAGTAATACCTGGTGAAGCACTTACTACCCAACATAAGTTAGTAGTACTTGATATTAAGCTAACAAAACGGAAAAATATGAATAAAAGAGTTAGCGACCCTAGAATAAAGTGGTGGAACCTAAAACATAGTAAACAAGTAGAGTTTAGAGAAAAACTACTAAAGGAAAATGTTTGGAATCTTGACTTAGATGCTAATACAATGTGGCTAGAAATGAGTAGTTGCATAAGGAGGGTGGAATCAAACATATTAGGTATATCTAAGGGCTTGGGATCTACAAAGAAGGAAACATGGTGGTGGAACGAGGATGTCCAACGAGCAATTAAGACTAAAAGAGATATGTATAGGAAAATACCTAAGTGTCAAGATGAAGATGCGTACAATCAATATAGAGAAGCTAGAAAACAAGCTAAAAAAGTAGTTAGTCAAGCTAAAACAAATTTCATGGAAGATTTATATACAAAGTTAGGTAATAGAGATGGCGAAAAATATATATATAGGCTAGCCAAATTAAGAGATAAAAAGAAACAAGACCTAAGTCATGTAAGATGTGTTAAGGACGAAAATCAAAATGTTTTAACGCGCGAGGAGGATATTAAGGAGAGATGGAGAAGTTACTTCGATAGTTTATTTAATGATGGCCAAGTTGATGCTATAATAGATGAAAACCCACACCAAGAAAGAAATGTAAACTATACACGCAATATTAGAATTGTAGAAGTTAAAGAGGCATTGAAAAGAATGAAAATAGGGAAAGCATGTGGCCCAGATGAAATACCCATAGAGGTTTGGAAATGCTTAGGAGAAATCGATTTGACTTGGTTGACAAAGCTTTTCAATAAAATTTTAAAATCAAAACGGATGCCAATGGATTGGAGAAGAAGCACGCTTGTGCCAATCTTTAAAAACAAAGGAGACATTCAAAGTTGCTCAAACTACCGGGGAATTAAACTCATGAGTCACACTATGAAACTGTGGGAGAGGATAATTGACAATAGGCTAAGGAGAGAAACAACAATATCAGAGAACCAATTTGGTTTCATGCCTGGGAGGTCAACTATGGAAGCGATTTTCCTTGTAAGACGATTGTTAGAAAAATATAGAGAAAAGAAAAAAGATCTTCATATGGTATTCGTAGATTTAGAAAAAGCATATGATAGGGTCCCTAGAGATGTTCTTTGGTGGGTTCTAGAAAGAAAAAGAGTGCACGCTAGATACATAGACACTATTAAAGATATGTACAATGGAGTAGTAACGAGTGTAAAGACATTTGGAGGAGCTACAAAAGAATTTCCCATTACGATAGGACTACATCAAGGATCGGCTTTAAGCCCATATCTATTTACTTTAGTTATAGATGAATTAACTAGACATATTCAAGAGGATATACCATGGTGTATGCTATTTGCGAGATGATATTGTCTTAGTGGATGAAACTAAAGATGGAGTGAATAGGAAATTAGAACTCGGAGAAATACATTAGAATCTAAAGGCTTTAAGTTGAGTAGGACGAAAACGAATACATGCACTTGTGAGTTTGGAAACACTAGACATCGAGATGACGGAGTGGTAAAATTAGGGGAAGTAGAAGTGCCTAGGGTAAACCACTTTAGATACCTAGGTTCAATCATACAAAATGATGGTAACATTGAAAATGATGTCACACATAGAATCCAAGTCGGATGGAAGAAATGGCGAGTGCAACGGGGTGATTTGTGATCGACATGTTCCCACTAAGTTAAAAGGAAAATTTTATAGGACCGCAATTAGGCCACTATACTCTATGGAAGTGAATGTTGGGCGAAAAGCAACAACAATTACATAAAGTGAATGTAGCGAGAAATGAGGATGCTTAGGTGGATGTGTGGTAAAACCCGTAAAGATAGAATATGAAATATAGAAATTCAAAGACAAGTAGGAGTAGCACCAATTGATACAAAGATTAGGGACGGGCGGTTGCGATGGTTTGGTCACCTGCAAAGACGGCCTACAAATGCCCCAACTAGAAAACTTGACTCAATAGAAACTGTAGAAATTCGACGAGGTAGGGGTAGACCAAAGTTAACATGGGATGCATTAATTAAGAGAGATTTGAATGGTTTGCAAAGCTCACCATCAATTGCACTGAATCGAGCACAATGGAAAAGTTTGATCCATGTAGCCGACCCCAGTTAATTTGGGACTGAGGCTATGTTGTTGTTGTTGTTGTTGTTGTATGTACCTTAGAAACTTCGAGGTCATAAGTCTTCCAACATGGGTCTAGCTTCATCATTTGTTTTTGCTAAACCCTTTTAACTTTATTTTTTTTATGGGACTTTGGTTCATGGGCTATTAAACCATAGCAGGCTCTGATACCATGTGAGTTAAACAGACAACAAGGTCAGATGGGAGTTGTAGGAGCGCAAGTTGCAGGAGCGTCGAGTTGATGGAGACCAATTTTAGGGCTCATTTAGTTTTCGATTTAGACTCGAAAAAAATGTATACATGACGACTGTTAGAGGTTTTTTATCTTTTAATTGCCATGTCATTAAAATTTAGGGCAAAAATCCCAAAAGATACAATTTTATTAATTATGTCAAAATGTTAGGATGTATTGGTCAAAATGAAAACGATAAGATAAATTTGTGAAAACCTGAAATGTTAGGATATATGATGCTATTAACCCCAAAAAAGGGCTAGCAAAAAAAAAACGATTAAAGCTTGACCCATGTTGGAAGAAGACTTGTCGCCTTTGGGGTTCGACGAGTATAAGCCCAAGAAGAAAAAGGCCTTCGAGACTTAAAAAGAACACAAGCTCAAGCTATTAAAAAAGATTTCCAAGATGATGACTAAAGATAAGCCACAACTAGCTAGACTAGTTGGGACTTGAGAGAGTGTTGGAGATGTGGGAATAATCCCACATCAACTAGTTGAGAAGAAAGATAATAGGTTATAACTTACAAGTTTGGAGTGGGAAATCCAACTTGAGTTGGCATTTCAGAGAACTCTCCCACTTCCAAACTTAAGCCTACACATAACTAGTCTCTCCACATGCTCTTCTAAGACTTGGACCAGGCCTAATACAAAATTTCACTCTCTTATTGTAATAGTCTAGATGTTTTAACTGCATGACATTTAATTTGTCAACTGAGAAGTGAGTATGCTTGCTTATGGTGCTTATTTTGTCAGTTCACCATTTATGTGCTACACATACCTGAATCAAGTTTGCTCAACAACTCCTTGAAGACAATTTTATGGATTGAGAATTTGACATGTCTTTTTTTTCTGTATTTATAGATTTGTTGTTTTGTGCATTTATGAGGTCATCTTGTGTTGTAGGAACATTCTCTCAAAAGATTCACAGAAGGTGCAGTTACAACAGAGGACACTTGAGAAAGGTTTTACCTTCATATGCGATGATACTGCGAGTGATTGATGAATTCTGTTGCCTTAATACTCTTTCTGGATCTTCGCTATATGATTGATTGTTTGGCTCATGACTATTTTAACGATACTAAATCACAAATGATTGATGAATTATGTTGCTTTGAGAATCTCTTGATTTTTAGGCTTTTTGTTGGTTTAGATTTTCGTGGACAACATGATGGGAGGATAGAAAAAGAAACAACTAGTGGGTCGAGTGAAATGTCTGCCAAGCCGGTTGGTGGTTGTATTATGTGTCAAACTATAAAACCAAACATAAGAAAAAGAGGGAAGATCCAGGCACACGAACAAGTGAAGTATTGTGCTTAGGTGATGAGATCTAGTGAAGCCAACTTAGGACGCATTGATTATGAGGGATTTAAAGGACTTGGAAAACATTCCATCAATTCATTGAATCGAGCACAATGGAAGAGTTCGATTCATGAGGCCGACTCCAACTAATTTAGGATTGAGGCCTTGTTGTTGACAAGAATCACAATATCTAGTGGTCATGTTGAGTAGAATACCGAATGCATGGCTTTTGACCGAATGATGTTCAAATTTTTTTTGGTCATAAATGATGTTCTGATTTTGATCCCTAAAGAAAAAGGTGCAATCTTCTATTTAACCATTGAATGGTTTGGATGAGTTTCCTGGCCTTGGAACTTGCAGACTTTTAGCTATTGAAGAGTGTTTAGAGCGCAATACCTTAGGAAACATTTATATTAATCTGGACTTGATAATAAAGTGTCGGTCATTAATTTGAGCTTGTTCTTCTGCATTGCCCTAGAGAAAAACATTGATGGCATCCATTTAACCCAGTGGTTCCTTTGATTGCCTTTGCTGTTTTTTTCATAGAATCACTTGGACTACATATTACAAATTTATATTCTTTTGCTTTGTGATTTACTATGTCATTAATATTTACTTGTCGTTTCCCTAATTTATTCCAGATACAGGAGTGAAGAATTTGGAAGTCCAATCATACTTGCTGCCATCTCCATGTGCTGTTATACTTGTTTGTACATTCTTAACTCATGGTTCTCTTTTCAATAGCACACTCCCTTTTCTTTTAATTTATGAATTAGTATCATTCGTTGAACTCGACAATTATCTACCTTATTTGGTCGATTAGCTGGAGTTATGTAATTTATTATCTTTGGGATGACCTTTTTTGCGTTTGGACTTTGGTGCATTCTCTGCTCACCTTCACATTACATCCCTGTTATGTATTAACTTTTGTGGCTTTGCAACAACATAGCCTCAGTTTCAAATTAATTGGGTCGGTGACGCAGCGGAGATCTTCTAAACCAGTTGAACGAATCCACGAACAACTCGATCTAGGTCAGAACTTAAGCCAAAGTTCAAAAATTCTTTTATTTCATCCAAAACTACGAATTACACCAAATAGATCGCTTAAATAGCGAAACCCTAAAATTGCCAAAAATAGTAAAAAGTCTAAAAAGCCCTAAACTGAAAACTAGACGAAAAATAGAAACAAACGCCGCAAACGGCAATAAAAACGGAAATTCCTAATGAAAGTTATAAGCGAAACAAAAGTTTCCTAAAATAGCAAAATTGCCATTTCGGAGGGCGAAACGATGGAATTTGGCCGAAAAACGTCGTAGGCACAGCAAAGCTGTGAGTTGTGATCTCCACGTCGTTTCCAATAAACCCATACCCCTGGAACGCTATGAGTCATATCTTTTCCTATTTTTCCAAGAATTTGCAACTAATTCTTGAACTTCATCATTATCCTATCAAGAATTTGCAAACTAATTCTTGGACTTCATTATCCTATCAAGAATTTGCAAACTGATTCTTGGACTTCATCATTCTCCCCAGGGTGGACAGAATTCGCCCTCGAATTGTCATCATCAGACGTATCCCCATAATAGGGAACAAGATGCTTGACATTAATTTTCACACCTGACTGAATCCTTGTACTTGTCAGCAGCCTTCTGCAAGTTAACTTTGATAAATTGGTGAATCTCTTGCAGCCCACGAACAAAGTCTTCTGCCTTGCCATCAGTATATCGGATTCCTTCTTGTTACCATGCCTTGATTCAGTTTGAATTGCAGCAAGCAAAATCTCCTCTGAATTTGTAATGGCAACATACGCTTGCCCAAGGATCGCTCTAGCAGTGTCAACCTCACCTGCGAGCCACTTCTCTCTGGCACCCCTTAGCCAAAGAACCTCAGCCTACGGATTGTAAGAGACTGCTTTGCCAAGCAAAATATAAAGAGACTCTCTAGTTCCGTGGCCCTTCTCAAGCTGTGGCGCATCCCCAATAAAGCCTCGTTGTCACTGCCGTACCGGTCAGCCGGATCCACTCCAGTATCATCTATGAAGTTATCGTCATCCATAGTCCTAACACCTTCTTGGTCATCCTCAGAATCCGCCCCGACAACCATATCCCAGAGCTCCTTCATCTCGCGATCGCGGCCAGGATAAATCGCCGACAAGCTCCCACCCTTCGAGCTCATCTTCCCTCCCTTATCAAACTTCTTATCCCCCTTCAAATTCTTCTCTTTCTTTCTAAACCCATCTTCCTTCGACCCCTTCCGCTTCTGCGACGATGGCGGCTCGCTCGCAAACTCATCTCTCATAAACGCTGGTTTTTCATCTTCAATCCCAAAATCAGGCGTCCTCTCTCTGTCCCCACTCTTCTTCACCAAGCTCTTCCTCGGCGTCGCCTTCGAACCCGAATCATCGAACTCGTGAACTGGCGTCTGAACAGTCACATCATGTTGGCGTCCTTGCTCCGAACCGTGCCCTCCTCTCCGCCTCTCTCGGTGAAAAACCCTTTGGTTGCACGCCCGCCACGGGCATAATACTTCCCGTCGCCTCCCCGTAACGCGGAGGGCCTAAAACCGCTCTCCTCTTCTGCGCTCCTCTTCCCGGCACGATACGGCGCAAACCCCCGACTGGACTCCTCCGAAGATAACGGTAACCGCCACCTTACTATGACCTGAAGGTCTGCGCAAGTCCTCCGAACCCCAACGCACGAACTCTCTCGATCCGTGATGGGAGTCCCTCCATCTCCCCGCAGAACCTACAGAATCCGTCCTCTCGAAGGGGAGGATACGATCCATATGCCGATCCAACAACTGATCGATTCTGGCAGTTAATTGTTCTACCACCGCGACCATGCGTTGGTCAATTAATGGGCCAATTTGTCGATTCAAATTGTTACGATCATACACCTCCTCGATACGCTGCTGGTTCCTCTTCGGCGGCATGATTTCTCCAATCACGCTGAAGCAGGCTCTGATACCAACTGACGCAGCGGAGATCTTCTAAACCAGTTGAACGAATCCACGAACAACTCGATCTAGGTCAGAACTTAAGCCAAAGTTCAAAAATTCTTTTATTTCATCCAAAACTACGAATTACACCAAATAGATCGCTTAAATAGCGAAACCCTAAAATTGCCAAAAATAGTAAAAATTCTAAAAAGCCCTAAACTGAAAACTAGACGAAAAATAGAAACAAACGCCGCAAACGGCAATAAAAACGGAAATTCCTAATAAAAGTTATAAGCGAAACAAAAGTTTCCTAAAATAGCAAAATTGCCGTTTCGGAGGGCGAAACGATGGAATTTGGCCGAAAAATGTCGTAGTCACAGCAAAGATGTGTGTTGTGATCTCCACGTCGTTTCCAATAAACCCATACCCCTGGAACGCTATGAGTCATATCTTTTCCTATTTTTCCAAGAATTTGCAACTAATTCTTGAACTTCATCATTATCCTATCAAGAATTTGCAAACTAATTCTTGGACTTCATTATCCTATCAAGAATTTGCAAGCTAATTCTTGGACTTCATCAGTCGGCTACATGGATCAAACTTTTCCATTGTTTTCGATTAAGTGCAATTGATGGTGAGCTTTCTAAACCATTCAAACTAGGTGGAAACGCTTCAACGTTTATATTTGTTTGATCCATTTCATGAAGAGTGACAAAAGTTTTACGCTGTCTGTCAATCTATTGCAACCCTCCTCCATTTTTCAAAAATGGAAAATGGGGGGCTTAGGGCTTCCCTCCCCCACTTTTCGGGTTTGAAAAATGAGTTTTGGACTTCCCTTACGTCCTCCTTCTTTATCCGGACTTTTGACTGGCTATGTAGCGCACATAGTGTTCTACATAGGTGGAGTTCTTCTGTAGCTTTGCAGTTTGCAGTAAATATATAGAAATGACCTTGATGGTATTGCACTATTAAAATGACTTTTATGGGTACTATGTGTTTTTCAATCTGTTTGTTCTTTTATTATTGTTTTCACTTCGCCTTTTGACAAGAAATAGGAATTCGCAATAAATTTTCTTTAAATTCAGTTGGTACTACTTTTTTTTTTTCCAAAGAAATAGGAATTTCATTATTCATCAATGACTCTCATTACATTCAATAGAACAGGATGAGACATAGAATTAAACACCGTAGCAACTTGATTCGCTAATCCTAATTGTTCAAAATAACATTCAACCGCCATAAGGTTGATTTTCAAGAACCGCGACCGTAGCAATGGAATAGTTTGACGATCAATGACTATTCTCTTGACAAATGCCTGGAACACGACAATACACAGATACATCACTCGAACTATAACGAAATATAAAATTTCTGACAAGGGAACAACAACAACAACATAGCCTCAATCCCAAATTAATTGGGGTCGGCTACATGGATCGAACTTTTCCATTGTGCTCTATTAAGTGCAATTGATGGTGAGCTTTGCAAACCATTCAAATCTCTCTTAATTAATGCATCCCATGTTAACTTTGGTCTGCCCCTACCTCGTCGAATTTCTACAGTTTCTATTGAGTCAAGTTTTTTAGTTGGGGCATTTGTAGGCCGTCTTTGCTGGTGACCAAACCATCGCAACCGCCCTTCCCTAATCTTTGTATCAATTGGTGCTACTCCTACTTGTCTTTGAATTTCTATATTTCTTATTCTATCTTTACGAGTTTTACCACACATCCACCTAAGCATCCTCATTTCTGCTACATTCACTTTATGTAATTGTTGTTGCTTTACCGCCCAACATTCACTTCCATAGAGTATAGCTGGCCTAATTGCGGTCCTATAAAATTTTCCTTTTAACTTAGTAGGAACATGTCGATCACAAATCACCCCCGTTGCACTCCGCCATTTCTTCCATCCAGCTTGAATTCTATGTGTGACATCATTTTCAATGTTACCATAATTTTGTATGATTGATCCTAGGTATCTAAAGTGGTTTACCCTAGGAACTTCTACTTCCCCTAATTTTACCACTCCGTCATCTCGATGTCTAGTGTTTCCAAACTCACAAAGATGCATGTATTCGATTTTTCGTCCTACTCAACTTAAAGCCTTTAGATTCTAATGTATTTCTCCAGAGTTCTAATTTCCTATTCACTCCATCTTTAGTTTCATCCACTAAGACAATATCATCTGCAAATAGCATACACCATAGTATATCCTCTTGAATATGTCTAGTTAATTCATCCATAACTAAAGTAAATAGATATGGGCTTAAAGTCAATCCTTGATGTAGTCCTATCGTAATGGGAAATTCTTTTGTAGCTCCTCCAAATGTCTTTATACTCGTTACTATTCCATCATACATATCTTTAATGGTGTCTATGTATCTAGCGTGCACTCTTTTTCTTTCTAGAACCAACCAAAGAACATCTCTAGGGACCCTATCATATGCTTTTTCTAAATCTACGAATACCATATGAAGATCTTTTTTATTTTCTCTATATTTTTCTAACAATCGTCTTACAAGGAAAATCGCCTCCGTAGTTGACCTCCCAGGCATGAAACCAAATTGGTTCTCTGATATCGTTGTTTCTCTCCTTAGCCTATTGTCAATTATCCTCTCCCAAAGTTTCCTAGTGTGACTCATAAGTTTAATTCCCCGGTAGTTTGAGCAACTTTGAATGTCTCCTTTGTTTTTGAAGATTGGCACAAGCGTGCTTCTTCTCCAATCCATTGACATCCGTTTTGATTTTAAAATTTTATTGAAAAGTTTTGTTAACCAAGTCAATCCAATTTCTCCTAAGCATTTTCAAACCTCTATGGGTATTTCATCTGGGCCACATGCATTCCCTATTTTCATTTTTTTCAATGCCTCTTTAACTTCTACAATTCTAATATTGCGTTTATAGTTTACGTTTCTTTCTTGGTGTGAGTTTTCATCTATTATAGTATCAACTTGGCCATCATTAAATAAACTATCGAAAGTAACTTCACCATCTCTCCTTAATATCTTTCTCGCGCGTTAAAACATTTTGATTTTCGTCCTTAATGCATCTTACATAACTTAGGTCTTGTTTCTTTTTATTTCTTGATTTGGCTAGCCTATATATATGTTTTTCGCCATCTCTATTACCTAACCTTGTATATAGATCTTTCATGAAATTTGTTTTAGCTTGACTAACTACTTTTTTAGCTTGTTTTCTAGCTTCTCTATATTGATTGTACACATCTTCATCTTGACACTTAGGTATTTTCCTATACTTCTCTCTTTTAGTCTTAATTGCTCGTTGGACATCCTCGTTCCACCACCATGTTTCCTTCTTTGGAGGTCCCAAGCCCTTAGATATACCTAATACGTTTGATCTCACTCTCCTTATGCAACTACTCATTTCTAGCTACATTGTATTAACATCTAAGTCAAGATTCCAAACATTTTCCTTTAGTAGTTTTTCTCTAAACTCTACTTGTTTACTATGTTTTAGGTTCCACCACTTTATTCTAGGGTCGCTAACTCTTTTATTCATATTATGTCGTCGTGTTAGCTTAATATCAAGTACTACTAACTTATGTTGGGTAGTAAGTGCTTCACCAGGTATTACTTTGCAGTCTCTACATATTTTTCTATCTATTTTTCTTGTTAAAAGAAAATCTATTTGACTCTCGTCATGACCACTACTAAAAGTAATTGTACGCGGCTCCCTCTTCCTAAAACTAGTATTTGCTAAGACAAGATCGTATGCGGAAACAAATTCTAAGATTGATTCTCCTTCTTCATTTCTACTACTGTAACCAAAACCTCCATGAACTCTCTCAAACCTATCGTTACTTGCCCCGACATGCCTATTTAAATATCCTCCAATAAAAACCTTTTCATCTAATGGTATACTTTGCATAAATCCTTCCATATCGTCCCGAAACTTGCGTTTGATGCTCTCGCTTATTCCTACTTGTGGTGCATAGGCGCTAAGTATGTTAATTTTTTCATCTCCAATAATTAATTTAACTAGAATCAACGTATCCCCCATTCTTTTAACCTCTACGACCTTATCCTTATAATCATTATCCACCACAATTCCTACTCCATTGCATTTTCTATCTATACCAGTATACCACAATTTAAACCCTGTGCTTCCTATTTCTCTACTCTTTTCTCCTACCCATTTTGTCTCTTAGAGGCAAGCAATATTGACTCTCCTTCTAATCATGGTATCTACTAGTTCTATTGACTTACCCGTAAGTGTTCCTATATTCTATGTTCCTAAACGAATTTTTTCTCCCATTTGTATTTGTTTTCCTTTTCTATTTCTATTTTGTCTAATAGATCTAGTGTCCGTATCTATGATTTTGTTTTTGTTTTCGTGTTTGTTATGAACTAGCTTCTTTACCCACACACGTCCTTTGTGTGGGAACCCTTGCTCATTTTTCTTCATATCCGGGCGACGATGCGAAGGGACTAGCTTCTTTACCCACACACGTCCTATGTGTGGGAACCCTTGCTCATTTTTCTTCACACCCAGGCGGCGATGTGAAACACACCCTTGCTCATTTCTCACTACACCCGGGCTTTGATGCAGCGTGTCGCTAGGTGGGAACGCCCCAATGTTTATATATGTTTGATCCCTTTCATGAAAAATGACAAAAGTTTTACGCTAGGTGGGAACGCCCCAACTTAATTTCCGACAAGGGAAGCAAACACAAAACTTCCAATGAGGGAAGACAATCTAATCCTTCCAATAAGGGAAGGAAACAACTACCTATAGAACAAAACCTAATGACGAGTACCAACCCCATGAACGCAAATCCACGCAGTCTTCAGGAAGGATGCAGACGTAGAGAAGTGAATGTTTTCAATAGTAAATTTGATGGCCGCAACGGGTATGAAACTAATCCTCTCGAAAGATCTTTCAGATCCGAGTTTATTTAATTAATAAGAGGCAAAATAGGTTATTAGAACCACCGCCGATCAAAAGAGAGGATCGACGGTGGTTCAAGAGGAAGAATCAACAAGAAAACTAGAGAAAAAAATTAGGGTTTTTTGAGCCGCCACGGCTGTAAAAGCAACTTAATGCACCCAACAGGTACTATCTTTGTTGTTCAATTCGAGGGTTCCTTTCTTTTGTTTTCACTTCACCTTTTGACAAGAAATGGAAATCTCTCAGGCACTTTCTTTCTTTACTATTTATTTTACTCCCATGTTGATAATTTGAAACAAAGGGAAAATCTTTAAGAGAGTTTTGATTTTTGAGACAGTTAAATGGTCATATATTTCTTGAGCTAGACTGGATTTTGGGTAATGTGAGTCTAAATATTTTGAATATCTACATTTCTTCAGGGATTATAAGTTTTCATGAATAGTTTGGAGACTGCTGTTGTAATTCTGGGATATCGGATATTTACTTTTCATGATACTGCTGGTGTGGAATACATAGGCTTATTATGATCCATGAGCCTTTGCTTTTTATAGATTTCCCCTTCTTGTTGGACGAAGGCTGCACTTGGTTTGTTATCAACTTGTCACAAGATTATTTAATGTTTTCAAAAGTAGAAGAAAAAAAAAATATGTTTGTTTGTCGCGAATCTAAATGTGTTGGATTTGGTTTATAAAAAACTGACGTTAAAGTTAAAAGTGGCGAAAACAACTTATTGTCATTATATTTGTTCCTCTATCTTGTTAAGGGGAGTTTCAAGGATTGTGTCACTTGCCTTTGTATTTAGAAAGCGCTTTTAGACTTGTAGTTATAGCTGGGAAAATGCATTTCTTTAAATACATTGTTGAGAAATCAAGGAGAAAGTTATTGAGGAATTATGACCTCTTGATCAGCGAATGTTTGCACAAAGGATTTTTATGATGATTGGTTTGATCTACCAATGGTGCAGTTATTTAATTTAGTCGTTCTCAATACAATACTCATTACCAAATGCTCTGTCTTGTCATAGGTTGCTAGTGCTGGATATGGCTTAGACCATATTACTGCAATGGAGTTGCTAAAAGCAGTTAAGTCAGCTCATGGATTGGCCGTTTGTATCATTCTGAAGCCCTTCAGCTTTGAAGGAAAAAGGCGGAAAGATGAGGTGACATATGCTTGCTACCTAGGATTTTGCATGCAGATTTTGTTATTGTCATGGATAGAAAGAGATAAAGTGCTGATTTCAATTCATAGTTTGGCTGGAGAATTTTTATTCATCAATATTTTTTTTTTCTAGTCTAGGGTAAAATAATAAAAACAGTGTAATAGTTCTATCTCTGAGATATCGGTTGATGAAGTTACCAGTTGATTATGGCTTTAGCAGACACAATATATGCATATTTGTAGTGACACACCTATAAAACTTTGCTTTGACGGGACTGCTTGGTATTAGAACTTCGTTCCTTCCTGATTTATGACAAGCCTTACTTAAGCATGAATCTTGAAATTTTGGATGAGTGTAAGATAGCGAATGCTAATGTAATCTTGTATCTTCATAGTAAGAAGATCGGTTTCCAACTTTTCATTTTTTTGGATTTTTGTATTTTATATTGTGTAGCATGAGTTTTTGGAAACAATTTTTACAACAAATGAAGTTTATCTGCATTGTACTTTCAAGTGTTATTGTTCATTTTCTTTAATATAAACATTCCATATCTCCTCAAAAGAAATATTATTAATAAATAAAGTTTGTATTGATTTCTGCTGCTAAGCTTGTAGATAGATTAAGTCTTCTTATCATAGTAAGAAGACTAGTTTCCACTTTTTCAGTTTTCTGGCTATTCATTTATTTTATATCATTTGTGTTGCGTAAGGTTTTGGAAACATCTAGTTGAGTTTTGCTTTAACTTGCAGGTCAATGACTTGATTAATAAATTGCAAGAAGAAGCAAGCTTCTGTATTGGTGAGACCCTAGTCTTTTGCGTCATCTGTACATTAGACTTAAACTTAATACTCATATACGTAAGCAGCCTGTAAAAGGCATATTATGAACTCATTTCTGTAAATCATGTTATTATTGTTCTTCATATTGCCTTAACTGTCATTTAATCAACATATCTTTTGACTATAAATTTTCCCTAAATATTTGTCATCAGGACTTTAAAAGTGGATCTTCACTAACATCTGGCAACTACGACACACCACAAGGTTGTGGGAGTAGTCTCCTTTGGGTTGAACTAGCCCTCCCTCCTTTCTCAGCATCTTTTTTCTTTTTGTTGAGCAAAAGGAGGATGGAAGGAGATTGTTAAGTGTGATTCTAAGTTTGACGTATTCTAGAACCTCCATGACAAGGTGTGAGAACGTGTTTTAACTTTGAGATGAAGTAACACGAACTCTTTCTCATCATTGACCAAGACTGGTGCAATATGTTGAGTAACATGAGCAGACTCGTACACTGGATTGGGTCCATTAGTTGACTCAACTAGCAACCCAAACTCCCACAAAAAGAGACTTGAACTTTCAACCTCATCTAAAGGTAAGTACTTGGCAAACCAGTGAAGAAACCACTTAGTTCGCTCAAGTTCACCTGTGATTCACACCCAACTAATTTCATTGACCGTGAATATGATCTGGATCGTTCAAATATATTTGTTTAAAAACATGTGAGGCTTTAGCATGATTTGGAAATATGTTGAACTGAATTTGTTTAACTTTTAAGGTGATTCCAATGGTACGAGTAGAATTGTCAACACATCAAGAAATACACATGGGATATGACTATTATACGGTCTAGATCATTCATTATTATTTATTAAATTGAATAGCCTACATTGAGATTCTGAAAATGTATTGAATAGTGATTTGCCTCATCTTGTATAGGTAGTATTATTTGCTCTTTACACCAACCCAAATGTTTATGAAACCCAATTATTAAAGGAATGGTATCTTGTTGACTTGTTCAGCTGACATCAATGTAGGGATCTAGTGGCAGTTCTAAACTACAGGTTCTTACATACCTTGTATTTAGGAAGAGCCTATCAAGTGACACTTTATTAGTTATTATCTTTTCTGTATAAATTATAGTTCTCTTAAGTTATTTTTGACTTAATGGTATTTATAATCTTTACCTCCAGATCGCAGGTTTTTTTTTAACTGTATTTTGTAAATCTGAGATTTGTACTTTTTTCTGGTTGGTATTGAATTATCAACAGTGGTGGATACTGATGCACTTCTCAAAAAGGAGGTGGTGACATTGGCTGAGGCTTTGAAGAGTGCAAATAATGCTGTGCTGTTAGCCATAAATTCTATCTCTTTGTTTGTGTTTGTAAGTTCACATTCCTTAGTTTTTAAAACTTCTTATGTAATTAAACAGCATAACCTTTCAGTGAAATTTGCAGGAAATGCACAAGAAGTACCTTGATCATCCAAATAACAGAACAAAGGAAATCCAATTTCCGGAAGTTGTAGATGTGAGTGCTGGCATTTTTTATTTTTTTTGGCTAGGACTCTCCAGTTGTTGATATCAATGAAATTATCATAACCAATTAACTAGAAACCCTATATTGGAAAGTTTGGCAATTGGCAATTGGCAATTGGATCAGCATTTGGGTTAACCTTACCTTACCTTAAGTTTTATTGAACTTTTCAGAATCCTACTAAATGCTGTGTCCATTCTATTCTGCTTTTCATTTGTTTCTTCTGTTTTATATTTAATTTCTTATCTCTCTTCCATACAACGAGTTGGTATGCCAAACCATAACTTTGATGCTCATTTCATGTCAGATCTTAGGCAATTATGATGCTGCAAAAGTTGGATTTGGAGCTGGTAAAAACATGAAAACATCAATTGCACGGGCTGTCTATGACTGTCCCTTTGTTGATGGAGGTATAAAGGTGAAAAAGTCCACTCTTAGTAATTGTATCGGAATTACAACTTTCCTCCACTTGATAAAAGGGAATTTTTTAGATAAACTAATAAATCACCAACCTTTTTTTTTCTCTTCATGATGCGTTCTTATAAGAAAAAAATTATATCAAATGTTCTGGTTATTTTTTGTAATCAATTTCACTATATTCTCTTAGCGAGATTTTCTTTATTTTATGTTTCATTATTTTGAATCAATGACTCAATGGTTCAACTGTATCCAAAGGCATAGATGGCTAAGAACTTTAAGTGTTGTGTTTTCATTATTTGCTCTATAATACTGTAAATTCTCAACGTATTATGTTCTCTTCTAATTTTTGCTCAATATTGTGGATCTTTGTACTTTTTGTACTTTTCATCTTCCCTTTGTTTTCACCTTATGTAGTTTTGTGATCATTATTCATTTTTAATGAAATGATTCAAACTTTCCTTTTGCTGGCACGTTGTTGTGCTTTAGCACTTAAAACTTTTTCGTAATTGTCTTTGGCATATCTGTTTCCTTTTTTTCTTTTTTTCCTTTTTCTTGTGTGTGCTTGAATAAAGTAAATATGCTTTTCTAATATTTGTATTTTTCCCATTATACGTTTACATTCTTTCTATGCTCTTAATGTGTATGAATGGTATATTAATTTACAAATCTTGAATAGCACATCAATTGTTTAGGTTATCAACCCAACTCAACTTATTTAAACATTCTAAGTTCTAACTATATATGATTGGGTCTGCCCTCTGAATTAGCTTTCTCCATTAAACTCCATGACCAACTAAGTTTAATAATGCAAGTCAATGCTTTTCTTAGCTGCATTTGTCTTTGCTATGTCAAGTTGTGCAAATCCATTATAATTACTACTGATTTTATAATAGTGGTTCAACACAATCACTTATCTCTATTAGTCGTGCAAATCCACCATTCCGAATTACCTCTCTCCTTATGAATTACGTAAATAGAGGGCTCAAGATAGTCAGTGTTCTTAATAGTGGCTCCACTATTTATATTTTCAGCTTTTAACTACTTTTGTCTGAGCCCAATTCTTATCTACTAATAGAGTTTTGGTGCTTAGGATTTTAGCGGCTTACTTATCTGTACTCTTGCGACTGCTTGTGTGGTGGACGGGGATGATACAAATACCTTCCTGCATGTCTTCCGCCGAACAACAGGATGGAAACAGGAACTCTTAGTTGCTGTTGTTCATGAACCTAATTTGGAGCCAGACATATTTGTTACAACAGTTATATTCCTTGGGTAAGAATCCTCTTTTGACTTGGAAAATTAACGACAATGTGATGTATATCCATATTCCGTGTCAGATTCACAGCAATCTGGTGCCAATTTATTTGATTATCCTCCACATCTAGATTAAAATTTCATATATTGAGAAATATCATGATTAATACTAGAATGGAAAAAAAACTGATCCTAGCTATACAATTCTTCATGTTTCATACTTCTGAGTATAGTATATTTCGTGCATCTATGTGCTTATTTTATTACTTGAAGTTGCTGAATTTTAGTTTTAGTTTTCTAACATCCAGTCTGACGGACTTTTAGGTAGCTCAGTAGAAGTTGAGATCAATCTAGTGGATCTTATAAGATGAAAATTCAGGATTTCCCTGCATTAATTCAAGATGTTTGTTGTCTGCTAAATCTCTTTTTCTTTTTCTTTTTCCTTTTCTTTTCTTTTTTTTTTCATTTAAGTAGGCTGCACATAGGATTTTAAGAAAATTTAGAAGAGCTGCTCCCATATTGAGGAGCTCCCAACAATATTTGATTCCTTGATAAGTGTCGATTCACTTGGACTCATTTCTCTTTTAACTGTCAATTATTTTTCCTTCTGTTTGAAACGTATGTTAAATGTGTATTTGCTTATTTCTGTTTTAGTTTTAATTTTTTTTTTCCCTCTGATTGTCAGCTCTAAGAACGAGGATGTGTCCCAAAAAAGTGGGTTTTTTTCTGGATTTGCCTCGCGTTTTTCTTTTGTATTCTCTCTCTTCAAGAGAGAACACCAAGAATCTAAACACCCTCTGTCAGCTCATTCTGTTGGAAATCAAAACTCTACGGAGGACTTGCAGTCGTTGGCTAGTGGGGATAAGAAAAAGTGGGTTTCTTCAAATCTAAATAATGTAAATGTCAATATTTGCTCTGAAGAACAAGAAATGCAAAAGCTTTTGGGAAGCAATCATGTAGAAATCAATGGTTTAAGGTATGGTGATTTTACCATCTTTCTATATTTCTAATATTCTATTATATTTACTGTAGATGCTTGAATCTAATGGTGTACTCGTCATTTTAGACAGGATAACGATGAAGATGAAAAAACTGAGGTTGGGATTTTAAACTCCAAAAGTAAATTGGTTTCTGGTGAATATAATCAAACATCAGAAGGTAAATTGCACGATCGGATGTTTGTTGAACACTTTTTAATAGTGGCATGTTTTTCAGTCAAATGATGATGACGTTGATAGAATACCAATATCCAATCGATTGATTTGAGAATTCAATAATGCTTACAATAACAAGACACCAAAGTAACCCTAGAAAAGAGTCTTAAAACCCTCTCAATCCCCAACTCCTAATAGTTCCCAAATTACACTCAACTCCCCTTGTAACTAACTTGAAGTCACACCTGCATTGTTGTGATCCCCCCAACTCCTTATTAGTATTGGGTCGTATCAGATGCATTCATTAAGAACTTCCAATATTCTTGATTAGCAAAAGCAGATAAAATCAGTTTCTCTTAGTCCTGCATGCACCAAGTTTTTTTTTTTTTCCTTTTTCAGATTTCACCTTTTCATTTTTATTTTTTTTTCTTAGAATTTACAGGAGAATATGGTTTGGAAAGGGAATCACTTATTTTCTGGAATGCCGGGCCTGCTTCCCAAACTGCACAACAATGGGCCAAAGAACGGGCTGTCATTTTCGATTCAGCCCCTTTGGTGGAGAGTCAGTACTTTTGCACTCTACCAGTCGGTGTAAAACCTTCTGGAAAATCAGTAAGAAGTCACTACTCAGCAAACACTGAGCTTCCTGAGCCAAGAACATCATATGATAGGAATGGAGAGTCACAAGGAATTCCAAGGTTGCCTTCATGGGATGCATTAACTGATTCAAGTTTTGAAGTAGTGACGGATAGAATCAACAATGCATCAACACTTTTAAAGGGAAGAAGTGCAAATGCTTCTAGAAAGCAAGGATTACTTTCTTCTCGTGCGGCATCCATGCTGGTAATTGCTATTCTTTTTCCTTGGGTGCTTATTAGACTCGGTAAAACAGGTATAAAACTATTACTGTTGTGTCCATCAAGAAAACTATACTACTATTACTTTAATTTCTATGAGAGTTCTTTTCTGCATCTGGGATGTAGTTTTCCTGGCAAGGATTGTTGATGAAATAAATGGCAGAATCTATGGGGGATGTTGATATCTACATGATATTATCATTTCCTATGACACTGTCTTGTACCTCAACTTTGCTGAATCAGCTGCATGATGTGATGCAATCTGATTATGTAATTAGCTTCTAAATCAGACTAAATAGATAAAAAAAAGCTTCTTGGATCTAGATCCAAAGGTGTCAATCTGATTTGATGTTCTGTGTATTCTGTAAGTTTCTTCAGTCACATATTCGAAAACATGCCTTACAAATATTTTCCATGTAGGAAGCTGAACGGGAGTCACAGAAAAAATGGAGTCCCGTCGTGGAGATGTCATATCGGGGAGGAATCTATAAAGGACGTTGCCAAGGAGGCCTTCCTGAAGGAAAGGTTCAGCTGTAATACTTGGCTACATCAGGTTTCTTTTGTTGATAATAAGTTCATTAATGTATAGAATAATTTAATAATTGCAGGGTCATTTGACCCTTGCGGATGGAAGCATCTATGATGGGATGTGGCGTTATGGTAAAAGATCAGGCACGGGTACCTTGTATTACAACAATGGAGATGTATTTCAAGGATCATGGAGGGATGATCTCATGAATGGCAAGGTTTGTCTTTCTTTCTATGAAATTCCATGTTTTGTTGGCTGCAACTGTTGATGGAGTGCATCAAAATGCTGTCCTGCCGATTTAGTTGATGGGCTGTTGGTTTTATTTCTTAACATTTCGTTTTTGTGGTAGAGTGGAGTGAACAAGTTTGATCTACATAGCCGACTCCAACTAATTTGGGGTTGAAGCTTTGTTGTCGTTTTCCATTCTTGTGGTCATCTAGTATATGAAACTTTATTATGGTTGATTTTTTTCTATCAAAAAAATTTTACGGTAATTTTTTTTGGTGAGATAGTTCTTTTTATAAGCATGAGATGGCTCACTACTTCATAACAGGGTTGGTTTTATTTTCACACTGGTGATCGATGGTTTGCAAACTTTTGGAAGGGTAAGGCCAATGGTGAAGGGCGCTTTTATTCAAAAGATGGTGAAATCTTTTTTGGGAATTTCCAGGATGGCTGGCGGCACGGCCACTGTTTGTGTATAGACGCAAACGGCACACGGTGAGTGTATACGACTTTAGTGATATTTCTTTTCCTTTTCTTAGAAATTTTGAGAAAACATAAAATTGAAGTAAAATTAAATTAATGAAAAATTTTCTTTCCTTTAAACACCTTTAGGTTTTTTTTTTTTCTTGTGATCTACTTATTTGCGAACAGTATTGTTCTGATCCTCATCTTTTCCTGGTTAGTGAAAATTAAGCATCTTTTGTGAAACAGGTGGGCAGAAATTTGGGATGAAGGTTCGCTTTTGAGCAGACAACAGTTGGATTCTGATTCCGGTAAAGTCCAAAGATAAAATTAGGAAAATGAGTTGTGAAGAAGATGGTCGTCTCCTCGTTGATAGTACATTGAATCTGTGAATTGAAGGATCGAAGTGTTAATCAATCGCCAGTCCAATCTTCCCAATCTCAATGCTGCAGCAAATGATTCAAATTAAGCATGCCTGAATATGAAAGGCTTCATAACAGGTACGCGGCATGTTTGTAATGCTTTCCTTATCAATCTGTGCTCGTGTAACTTAATTAGTTACAGTTTTATGATAAATTCATATATATATATATCTCTTTAGTCTTTATATATTAGACATTTTGCTTCTTATTTTTCATTGCATCATCAATTTTCTGAAATTGAGCATATCATCCTTGATTTCTTCATCTATCGCGGCATTCTCATCTAAATTTGCATCTCTGCAAGCATATATAGGCGTATGATGAATTGCTTTTATTTTTACGACTGCATTAACTTTTACATATGACGAATCACCCAATCTCAATTTTCACGTCTACAACTCAAGGGGTTCGTAGGACAATGACCGAGTGCTACATGCATTTTCAATAAAGTTGTTTGTGTTAACATGTACACGCGCACACACTTCTCAAAGCATAATTGAGAGGACAAAAACAAGTCCTTATCAGAAATGCATAATCAAAACAGTACAATTACACGTATGACAAAACAGTACAATTACACGTATGACAAAACTTGTATGAGAAAAGAAAGAAACAAAGGGCATTAAAACCGTAAATCAAAAAAAAAAAAGAAATTAAAACCGTGGTGTATAAAAGGAACAATTATTCATATGGATAGTGCACTGATGCTTACAGTACAAACAGTTCATATTAGAGAACGCTTGCAATGCCTGGAGGAGGAAAAATTTTGACAATGAAGTCCTACAAGTCAGGGTGCTGCAGAGATTAGCATCAAGCATCATGTAATTAAGATAGCAAAAAATGAACGACGAGAACGATAATCTGTTCAAATCTACATTAAAGATAAGCTATAACCCAGGTCTTGTTAATATGCGACCTGCTCTTGCGCCTTACAAAAAAACTCGAGCGCTCAACCTCATGTAGATGTTGACTATATGTTCCACCCAAGAAAGCACAGACATGAAGTGTAGAAACAAATATATAAATTCTCCATTGTAGTTCACTGAAGAGAAAAATTGCTTTGCTTTATATACCTTGTAAGAATCAGCACACTCAATCTCTAGCTCTTTACTTGCTCTGGAACCTTTTTCTTTGTGCGAACGCGACGGTATGATGAAAGACTGAAAAGAAACAGTAATTATGAGAAATTCATGCATACACTGATACACTTAACACTTCTACAAATGTTTAGAAAATCTCAATTACCTGCAATTATGAGGGACACTCCAAGAAGCATGCCTGGACAACTTCAATTCTGGTGTCAAGGCCATGAATTTTCTCCAATCTTCCAACATAAGTCCTAGGTCTTGAAGTTTACTATCCAAACCATAACAACAGTTTGCATGCATTGTGCAGACCACATTCAAGTCTCTGCTAGGCTCACATAGGCCACCAAAGTAAGCAGTATCCAAGAACCTCATAGTCAATCCTAACTTACTGAGGAATGAGTTTTTCTTAATCTTGTTAAGCACATCTTGGTCATGGCGTCCCGGATAAGTCATCCTCGAATTGTACCAGAACTTGTAGAACTCTATGGTTCTATTGTTTGATTTCACATAGTTAAATCCTCCATTCGGCATGTTGTTGGCGTCGTAAGAATTACCATTGAAGCGGTCGCATGCGATTTGAAAATCTGCATCCGGGTAGAAATGCAGTGTTGGATTCCTGAACCACATTATGTCAGCATCCTGGGAGACATGGGCACAAAGCTTTAATGTTCACTGCAATATATGTCAAACAGTACATATACTTCCATTTAAGTGTTAGAAGCCAAAAAGTTCCCTTACTATATTGGTTGGGGTTTTTTTCAACTGTTTTAGGGAAATACATTGTTTGTCGCCATGTACATAAAACTCTTTGGCTATAATAAAATAATGTATCATTTCTATTAAAAAAAAAAAAAGTGTTGGAATAGAAAAGGTGATCTTATGTATGTGAATGATACAGAACAGATTAGACATAAATTTACTGTCACAGAGAAAGAGAGGTTACCGTGAAAATGAAGTTGAAGCCCATTTCAAGAACAGTGCGTAGGAAATCAATTCTTCTCCACATCATCTTCAAATAATCAGGAGTCATGAAATATGCCTCCTCTGAGAAATCAGCTCCTTCTGTTGTTAGAACTAAACAATGGGCATGCACATCCAAGCAACGATCATAAGCTTTTTTATCCAAAGCAACAATCACCAAATGCCGCAGCAGTCTCTGCGTCTTATTTCCGATTCTGAAGCTGTCGAGGAAGAGATCAAGAATCGATCCTGGAGTCGCCCACGCCTCATTTAAAGTTGTCAAGATAACAGTCTTGTCATCCGTGGCCGCGCAGTTTAGAACTTTTTGCAGATTAGCCTCCCTTGTATCCTAACAGAATAAACAACAAAATACTGTTATAAATATAATCAATTCTCCAAACACCGGTATAGTTATGCATCAGAGAATCAAGTTATGTTCTATGCATACAGAATACATAATTTACTGTCACAATGCTTGGAAGTTATTTTTTTCACATCAAAAGTTCTTTTTCACATAATTTACTATGTTCTATTACCCAAAATTGCTATTTTTTTTTAGAATTATGGGTAATCCCAGCCTTCGGTTTGACTAATCCCACAGGGCTGGCAGGCACTCCAGCCCAACAGCTCGGAAATAAGAAGGGCATACAATTTAGCTACTAAGAATTGAACTCAAGACCTCTACCGCAGTCAAAGTTTGGTGCTCATTTATTTGCCACTGCCTACCTAAATTTGCTATTTGGTTGTGGAGTTCCTTTAAATCACTCACTAATATATATGTGGTCCGAGTATCTCAATGTGCACATTCAATAGTGATTAAACCACTCAGTACTGTGTAGCAATTCTGTGAATCACTTGTGAATCATTTAAACACAAATTGTGATTAAATGATTCATTCATTGGCTTTTCTCTTTTATGATAAGGTTTTATTTGTCTATTATATATGACATGATTAAGATGTAGAAATAAATAAGCAGTTTGACTATTAAACGGAAGTCAACATCAGAGTACAATTAAGAATGCTGAAATTAGATAAGGTAGTTGAATGAAGTAGCGCAATGAATTGAATTGTATATCCAGGGCAAATGAAAAAAACAAAAAATAAGAAATGTTCATTTATGTGACATTATTAAATCCAAACAAAATTAGGCTGATACATCAAAGCATGATGTTACATCAAATAAACACCCACCTAATACACTTTTAAAACCTTATCTATTCTAATGGCTACAAAGAATCCACTATGAATATTCTCATCTTCCTCAGTGGTCCCATCAGATCTACAAGTTATTTAAGCCACACCTTCATGACTCTAATTCCTTTATTTTTTATGGTAACAGGACTATATCATTCATTCAATCAAATTACTCCAAATTCACGGATTTGCTTTATTTCCTATACGAGTCATAAAGGGTATAACGAACATACTGCAACCCTATTTCATTTTTTAAAAATGAAAAGCGGGTTTTGAACCTCCCTTTTCTATTTTTCGAGTATAAAAAATGAGTTTGAGACATTTCTTATTCATTCTTTGATATAAAAAATGGGATCAAAGTCTTTCTTTATCTAGACTTGAGAGACCGTTTCACCTCGATCAAAGTTTTTTTTTGTAAAGTTAAGTTGATGTTTGATTATTCTCTCTCTCTCCCTTTAGTGCTACTGTGGTGCTGACTAATACTAATACTAAATGACCGCTAAATAGGTAAATGAATAATGCAATTGGGTGGAAAAATAAGGCAGTGGCGCCACCAATTTAAGAAAAAAAAAAAAAAAGTCCATAAAACTACCCAACCACAACATGAGAAGATTCTAAGTTCCACCTCCGAATTGACTGACTTTATTATTTTTTTTTGTTTAATACAGTGGTGTTCCGAACTACCCCTACTATTTCACGAGAGACG
This sequence comes from Stephania yunnanensis, assembly GCA_039657365.1. Lineage (NCBI taxonomy): Eukaryota > Viridiplantae > Streptophyta > Magnoliopsida > Ranunculales > Menispermaceae > Stephania > Stephania yunnanensis. Next base: position 2,207,645 of record CM077589.1, read on the forward strand.
CAACTCACCCTATAAAAGGTACTCAAACGAACTTGAGACTTTTTAGACTTTTTAACCCTCTGCACCAATGTAGTACAATCGTGGATAAACACGATTGGTCGATCCGGATCCAAACTTAAACCCACAAATTAGATTCCCTTGACTGTTAACATCACAACCCAAAGTATTTCACTCGTCACATCATAAATTCAGACAACTCGTCTCCTATTTCTGGCCCGACCTTTAATCCAACTGGGTTAACCCATAACCTTCAAAGTCAATTCCATTTTTGGATCCTTGACATAAATGTAAGGCCTAAATATAATTAAATTAAATAAAGGGCAATTTCGTCAATGTAAAATATAAACTTTCCTAAAATTATTTTGAGAAGAAACTTTATTTCAATAATGACAAAAAATACTAAAAATAAAATGTTAAGAATATGAGCAATTATTCCCAATATTCTTCCCCTTCTAAGGCAACTAACAAAATTGAAAAACCGTCCCATCCCATCTCTGCAATTCCAAATCTCTAGGCAATCCGTTACTCCAATCCAACGGTGCCGAGACTCCAGTCCGTTACAGTGCCAGCCCACGCATTAAAAGAAGATTAATTATTGGGGGGCCGAATGCTAACGTGCGCGTGAACAGACACTCGCTAACGTACACCAATTCAAAACCACAAACCAAAACCTAAAATTAATTTAAAATTAAGTAAATAAAAACGAATTGTGTTATAAGCTTACGACCTCGTTTCGATTCTCCAGTATGATAAAGATTAATTACTCGAACCACTGAGATACACAATTCAAAAACACAAACCAAAACTTAAAATTAACAAGTTCGAGTTGTCACAACAGTAATGATGAAGACAGGGTTATGTGAGTTAAGCTCACAACCTCGTTTCGATTCCTCAGTTTGGTAAGATTAATAATTACTCAAACCACTGAAATATACAATAGCCGATTATCTCAGGGCATCTCGGAAATATATATATAGTTAGGTTCGCCTAGATACTCACAAGATTTTTTTTTTTTTTTTTTTTAAAAAACCCTAAAATGAACAAAAATTAACACTCACCGAGATTGAGCTGGCGAGGGCGGCGGAGGAGAGGTCGGAGACTCCTCGGGATGCGCGTGGCATGAGATACAACGGATTGATCGGCGCTCGGTACACCACGAAGAACACCACAGTGAGCAGCGACATTCCGAGCGCTAGCTTCACCACATTCCGAGACTCAAACACCATCTCCGTGAATTTGCTGCTGCTAACCATTTCAATCACATCATGTAAGTTTTGATTTTGATCTTAATTAAGCGTGTGAACAACGATTGCGAAAATAACGAAAAAACATGTAAAACTTTCGCTGTTGAATCAGAGCGAGCGTGTGAAAGAAATAATAACAATAAAAACTAAGTAATCAAAGGAAGGAAGGTTTGGGGGGTTTTTGGGGGTGGGGAGTGGAGGATATACGACTGTGTAACGTGTGTGGAGATGATGACACGTGGAGTGCGGTCGATGGTGATGGATGTCTGACTGGTCCCAGTGGATGGACCCCACCACGCATGGACTGGAGCTGGGAATGTAGAACGATTGGTTAGTGGGTCGAGATCGTGTGGTGTTGTGGGGGAGAAGACGACGACTAGGCACGTGTGGAAATTAGTGGGACTCGATCTACGGTCGACGTTTATTTGCAATTCTCTAATAAAGTGAGATGGTGATAAGGATCACTGAGATGTGATTATGACTTTTCTTTGGAAGCCACCGGAGGAGCCGCCGCCGCATGTAAACATTGGAATTGGAAGGAAAGATGTCTCTATTTTTTATTTTATTTTTTTAATCAAGACCACTTGCTACGCAAGACTACTTCAAGATACATAGATTTCAGTAATTTGATACCAATTGCGATCACCCATAAATTAATCTCTCAATAAAATTTGGATATGTACTATTGACAATTGCTCCATTAGATCATTAAAACCTTTTATGAGCACATCATCAAAATTAATTACACCATCATTTTCCTCTCCAATATTTTCGTCCCCGATTTTTAGAATCCATTGAGTACATCATCTGGTATAGCAAAATCAATTACACCATCATTTTTCTCTCCAATATTTTCGTCCCCGATTTTTAGAATCCACTTTGAAAATGATATCAACTCATCCCTATTTATATGTGAACTACCACTTTTTCAATCTCATGTTTTTAGATTATTTGATAATGTTGCAAAATTTCCATCAATATGAAGAGTTGAGAGCAGCAGACACAACTTGTGGTCTACTTTTTCAATAATGCCTTCGTGTATGCCATTAAAAAACCGTATGCATGTGACAATCAATAGAAATATCGATGACACGCCCCTCACGGGTTGTTTTTTGTCGTCGTTACACATTGAGATCCGTGTTATCATGGTATCAACGAGTCACACGCATGGAGTATGGTCCATCGATGTTCTTATCAATGTCACAAAAGCATTTTTCTATTAAAAATTCATGAGGTAGTCACACATGGAGAGATAAAAAAATATAAATTAAAAGCTGAGATATTATACGTACTTTTGCCACAAAAATTATAAATGCATGAGGTTTTTGCCATCCGTTTGTTTTGAAGTATCTATTTTCTCTTCATTCGGCTAAGTTTACAATTAGTAGTACGATCGATTGTGTTATCAGAATGATGATGGTTAGAAGTCATTGTTTCATCTAAAAGGAAACGACAAAACAAATTGAATCAATGCACATACCAACAACTGCAACCGAGATATACTTCATAAAAATTAATAATTACTATATGAAATATCTAAGTCTAAATGCAATATATGAAATGATATTCAATAGTTCAAGAAATTGTAAATGATTGTTTCAACTTTCAAGATACATGTATAATGAGGGTCTTATATATAAGTGGCCTAATTGCTTTTAATTGACTATTTATATTTATCGCATATGTATGCATTCTTTTTTAAAGAATCCAATTTTCTTACTTCATCACCCAAAAAGCACAATTCAACTTGTAATCAACGTTGTGCAAGAAACGAAAATACTTGATTATCAATTCTTAGTTGTCTTTTAATAGTATATTAAGGCATGTGTAGTTGCAATGAAATTAGTTTATGTATATATTCTTCCAAATTCCAATGTTACTCAAATAAGCTTTAGATATTCTTTACATGATGTTAATGTACCACACTTAACTGCTATTCAATTAGCTTAATTAAATAGTTCAATTATCCTAAAGCTACATGCACATAATAAAATCTTTAATTATTATTATCTTGTTAATTAGTGGACATGTGTCAAGAAATAATAGGTATTTTCTTTCCTATAGGTTTTATGGGTGCCATAATAAATCTTTAAAATGGGTAGAGAAGTGCATAGACATTCTTAATAAGAAAAAGTTTAACATCAATAATGTTTAATTAAATATAAATTATTACCAATTACATCACAATAATTAAGGTTGAGTCCTCTGTTACATCTCATGTGCTAGCATAACCACGATAAAAAATGAGAGAAGATGAACCAATATAAAAGCTTATTAATGTAGTGAGCAACTGCTATTTGATGCGAGTTAGCTACATAGAAGGATTGAAACTTGGCTACATTTGCTTATAAACATAGTTAACATGCATCGGACTTTGGCAGCTGGTGATGTAACCTTCAACAATAATTATTCGAACAAAAAAAAACTTCATTGTAACTTTTTTAGCTATTAATTTCTTTGGCAGCTGGTGATGTAAGTTTTTTTTTGGCTATTAATTAATGATAGCAAAGAAAAAAATATTTTTTCATTTGCTATTTCAAAAAATATGCAATATAGTAGTAGAATATATTTGTACACTTCGGTTCACCTTAAGCAAATTTCACTTGAGTACACCATATTTTCTATTTTATTTTTTTATACATTTAATAAAAGTACTTAAGCTATTAATTATCAAATGTATGTATATAGAGTTGATATGTGCCAATAATGTACATAGCTTTCTTATAAATAAAAGTAGTTTAAAAATTAAATATAAAATATATGAAGAATATTGTAATAAATTTGTTGTTGTGTACAAAATAAAAAGAACAAAACCATAAAAAATTGAAAAATAATGTATGTAGGCTATTAATTAGGATATTGATATTAATTAGGTAAACATTAATTGAAAGCTATGTAGAGTTGACATGTGTCAACATGTACATATATAGCTTTCTTTTATATATATTGAACAAAATAAATAATATGTAGATACTTCAAAGTGAACAAAATAAGTAAGCGTCTCAATTAGCTCAGACTTCCCTTTCTCATGATTATCACAGTTGTTGAGGTACCTAAGAGAAATGTCAAGGGGTGAGCATTTAATAGGTTCGGTAAAGATAAATGTCTCTCTTAATCAATTGGGTGATTCAATGATTTGGCATGAGATTTGAAAGTAAGAGATCATGGGTTCAAACTTGATGGGTGCAAGAAGTTGTCTCTTTCTTATCAAAAAAAAGAGTCTAGCTAATTAAGTGCACCCCACTGTTTATTTAGTGCATCCATCGAAAAAATCAAACTTAAAAAAAGTTTAATTCTACTGCAAAATGACTTTTATGCCTTTCATTGTAATTAGTGCACTCCACCGCCCTTTTTCTCTCATTTTGTGCACCCCACCATCATCCAACCACACGTTCACTTTTTGTGATTTGTAAGGCATCATCAAATGGTTCGGCCTTACAGTTCAAATCTTTCGGTTGGAGAGTCAGTCAGAGCTCATCAAACTTCTAGTTGGAGAGTTGATCAAAGCCCACTGACTCAAGTTGAAGAGTCGGTCAAAATCTACTGAACCTTTAGGTCGACAACTGTCAACCGAATTCTACGAAAGAGGTTCGGTTGACATCACCGAGCCTAGAAGATAAGTTTCAGTTGCATGTCGTCGAATTTAAAATGGATGTCTTGACCAAGGTTTTGGAGTTGGGTGTTTCGATTTGGATGAAAGGTATTTTGATAAAAATATTTGGGTGCATTCATAAATTGAAATTCAAATTGTGGATGCACTCAAAATCTGAGTGCACAAAGTAAAAAGTGGGGTGCGCTTAGCCCTGGCTCAGATAGACGCCTCTCAATGTGCTCCCGGAGACACTTTCATGATTAGCATCTTTTACGTTTAATTCATTTGATTCTGTAAAAACGCATCTCGATGTGTGTTTAACATTCTTGAAGAAGGGTGCGTAACTTAAGATTAAAAAGAGGTGCACATGATGCGATTTGTGAAATCGAGGAGAAGACTAAGCGTTACTGATCAATCGAAGATTAATAACTTATTAACATTAATTAAAGTTCGTCAGCTCTAATAAAAAAAAAAAAAATTAAAGTTCGTCAGGGCATATTATATTAGATATTTAGTTAGAGTTATATATACTAGTATATACATGTTCATATGAGCCAGATCAAATGTTTCTATCAAGCCAACTCTTCAACAACAGTGGTATATTTTATGGTGATTGGTGATTCAGTCCACTGTGAGTTGGTACATGTGATTGACCAATTCAAAATATTTATAGTTGGCGTAATTTGCATTATCAAGCACTTATTAAACACAAGTAAACTCACCAACGACAGCAACAACAACATTATCAATCCCGAATTGGTTGCAACTACATGCATGCAGAGTTGATTGATGCCGTGCTTTCCAAATATTTTTATAGTTAATCAATGTGTTTCAAATCATCTTTGATCTACCTTGTATATATAGAAAAAAATTTAGTTTATTTATATTAATCAGTTGGATTTTTTTAATGGGAGCATTTGTAGTTCACTTTTAAATGTGTCCAAATTAAACAGCAGAATTTACATTTGTAGTATCAACTAAAGTAGAGATATCACTCTGTCACTTTCAAAAATATCATGTTTAAGTAGGTAGTAAATTTCTCTCATTATTATGTCAAAAAAAAAAAGTTTAACACATAAAAATAACTAAAGAAAAAAAAAAGGTATTATGCATCACTTTAATTTCTTAATTTGTTTCCTTGTTCACTTCTCAAATTTCTTTGAGAAATCAATATCGCGTGTCCACTAACTACAAGAAAATATATATTGTGTATTTATATGACAATTTAAATGTTGTTGAAAGCTTCGTTGTTAAAATTTAATCAATATATAATATATACTATAACATATTATATATTAATATTGAATATTTATATGAAATGATCTATCAAATAATATAAAATTAATAATATAGTATGGTCAACATATATATCATAAATTTTTTGTTAAATCTATTTAAAAAATAATACTTACTTTTGTACTAATTATATTTTAATAAGTTTTGACAACACATTTATTAATGTTATTCGATGTTGTAAAATATATTTATTCTTAATGTAGCTCTATCTTAATTTGTCTTTAAAAATCTTTTTTCTCCAAATTTAAAAGCTTCGAGTGTTATTGCAATGATAAATATTAGGAGTGACAGTGGCAAAGTTCTGTGCATCCAAATAAAAATTACGAATAAAACTCTTATTAAATGGTGTTGGAGAGTTATTGAATGTGCCGGTTTATGTATAAAGTTTGGGGTGAGTATTGAATCCTCATTAGTGTTGGGAGAAGAATAGAGTTAAGTTTGGTGGAAATGGATGGACTAAAGTTGGGTGAAAATAAGGAAATGTTTGGGTAACGAACAACTTCATCATCTCCAACCCTAATTTTTTTTTATCTTAAATTCAAGAATTCAAAAAAAATAATAATAAAACATTAATTCTAATTGAGATTTTAAAAATAATATTTAATTATATAAAAGTGACTATCCATGATCCATCACTGCCTAAGATGAAAAACTCATGATGCTCTTTCAATCTCTTATCACCAAATGCTAACAAAAATATCAGTGTATTTGCCTATTGTATCCACTTTCACATCTCTAAAGTTTGTATAATTTTTTAATAAACCATTACATATGAATTTTAAAATTAAATAAGAACATATTATAATATATATTATATATGGATTAATTACTCTTGATACGTATGTAGGCTTCAACGACACATACTCATTGTTTTATAAACAACTTTTTGTCTGTAGTGAAATTTTCATAGACACACATTAATACAATATTATACAAGAGATTACCAGTGACACGACGTTTCACTGCTATGGAAAGTATTGAATTTAAAACTTTGCGTCTAACTTATATAGTCTCGCTTTTGCCCTTACTATTAAGCCTACTCATCTGGATTAATTATTTTTGGTCTCTTGATCTCCTTATACATTATTTTTGGTCTCTTATCAAGAATCCAAAAACAAAATGATTAAATCATCATAGTGTTGATATATATATACTAGTTTATGGAGTGTGTTAAGCTAGCGGAATTTAATTAATTTAATCATCTATTTTTATATTTTAAAAAATATACTACTTCATTTTTTTCCGACTTTTTTAACAATTAATTATAATTATTTATATTTAATAGCGGGAAGATCTTTAATTAAGGGCATAATAATAATTTAAGTGAAGGTTGAAAGTCTTAATCAAGGGTAAAATAGTACATTTTAAGTTATAGGTGAATGATTGATTATGCCCTTAATGTATTAAGGGTTGGATAATAAATTTAAGTGATGGTGGAAAGAATTAATTAATGGTAGGAATCGTAGAATAATAAATTTAAGTGATGGTTGAAAGATTAAATATAAATACAAATGTGTTCTAAACTAGTTTGTTTATGGTGTAGAACTAGTGGAGGCTGGCGATGAAAATATTGAATCCATATTGTCAAGTTAGTTTCGCTTGGGTGTCAGGCTAACTGATGATAGCTCACACAAGTTCTAAGGGTACCCACAATGACGTGCGATGCTAGTGCATCGCGCGGTCAATTGTTTACACGCCCAATGTTGGCGTGTATTTGGTAAGGCGTTCAATCTTAGCGTTAGCTGGGATTAAACGCAGAGTTCGCGGCCCCAATGCGTGTAGGGCCTGTGAAAATAAAATAAAATAAAAAAAAAATTATTACTCTTTTTTTGTGTGTTAGTCCCTTTTTTATTTACAACAATTTTTGTTTTTGTATGTTAGTAATGCAATCGTGGGTCTTATAAAGTATATAGTGAAGTGCAGGTCGAGAAAATGTAATGAAATGATGATGTGTTACTCCGCTAACTCTAAAATTAGTTCAACCACTGTCTAGACTGAAACAAGTAACACAAACAAAACTCACGCCCACGTCGAAAAACAGTGAGCAATGGCCCAAAGGAAAGTAGTGGATTATACATTAACGGGCTTTATTGTCCTACCTTGATGCTTCATGGGCCAAACAAGGCCCACTATCGGCCTGTATAGAAAATTTATAAGTATTCAGTCAAATTAGTTAAAATATCGTAACTTTTTATTATATCTCGATTTAATAATTTTATTATATCTTTTCAACTCTATCTAATAGTTAAATAATAAATTTAGTAATTATTTTAATAATTATAAGTGATGAAGTGACCTTTTAAAATTGATATTTAGCTGACATATAATTGAATTTGATTTTCAATACATGTATTTAAAGTCATATTTCAATTCTAAGTATGATTAATTAATCGTTAAATAATAAATTTTGTAATTATTTTACTAATTATAAGTGATGAAATGTCAAAAATGTTCTAGTTGAAGGAAGTCGAGTTTGAAAAGTTCTAAAAATTAATATTTTTTGTATGTATGAAGTCATTTTTATAGTTCATGTATTTCTCTCTACTGTTTTTATATAGAATCAAGAGCAATCATAAGATACTACGCAGCAAAGTACGCAAGCCAAGGAACAAACTTACTAGGGAACACATTGGAACACCAAGCTCTTATTGATCAATGGCTCGATGTAGAAGCACACAACTACAATGACTTGGTTTACATGCAACCTTGTGCTCCAATGCATAGTTCTAACAAAAATGGGAAAACCTAGTGACTTAGCTACAGTGAATGATTGCGAGCACAAGATGGAGAGGGTTCTCGACGTGGATGAACAACAATTGTCTCAAAGCAAGTACCTTGCCGGAGATTTATTCACTCTCGCCGATCTAAGTTACATCCCTGATACCAAGTACTTAACTCATGAACTAGGGTTAGAGCGTCTAGTGAAGGAGAGGAAGAATGTGAGTGCATGGTGGGAAGATATTTCGAGTAGAAGGCTTTGAGGAAAGTTGTAAAGCTTGCATGCTAATTAAGCTAAGTGGATCAAGTGATGTTGAGTTGATTATGTAGGTAGATGTTTTTATCAATGAATTTCAATTCCAACTCCCCTTCTTCTCATCTTGTTTCAATTTATCAAATAAATTGACGAAATTATATCCTTTTTATTTTCTATACATTGCGAACCTTAATTACTCTACCAAAATTTATAATTCCCTTCAATTAACTTTCAACTGAAGATCTAATTTTTATTATGTACGTAATCCACAAGACTTGAATACAATTATAAATGACTAGACTTTGACCACCATAACTATTTTACAGTTTGTTTACAGGTGGCAGTTAGTTCAAATGGATCGATTTCGCTCATATAATTTCTATTAATCAAGAAAGCCAAAAAAATCAAGAATATTTATTGGTTCGAAGATGATGTATGAAATTAGCTAGTTTTCTAAATCAACTTAAAAAAAAAAGCGAAGAGAAATGGAAAGTGAAAAGAAAAATACTATAATAACATCAGGTATGTCACACCGAAAGTCACATCGGCCCATTGGTGTCATCCATAAAGTCACGATTCGTATGTTATGCATCGAGATCTGTATACGTCCGCATCCCAAAACACACATAGACGACTCAAAGGCCCGATGTGACTTTCGATACGTACCTTAAACAACACATATGTCACACCGAAAGCCACATCAACCTACTATACGAGTCATCCATGCAATCTCGACCTGCATATCTACATATCATGCATCGAATCCGTATATACCCGCATCCGAGTCACGCGCATGAACGGCTCAAATGCCCGATGTGACTTTCGGTACCTTAAACGCCTGATGGGCTGGGCTGGGCTGGGCTGGGCTTGGGCTTGCATGTCATTGAGCCCGCCCAGTTGGGCCTCAATAATTTTGAAGTCCATGACGAGTTTTAATTTTAAACGAGAGAAGTGGAAGAGTTGCAGAGCGAATTCGAGATGGCGAGCGAAGATCGAAATTTAGGGTTAGGGTTTGGGAGCGAAGAGAGGACGAACATCGAGAATTGAAGCCATGGGAGCAGCACTCGTCGATCATCAGCATTCCTCGCTTCGATTACAACGCGCCTCAGGCGCTGCTCGATCACTCGCATTGCGGATTCCTCATCACATGCCCAATCAGTGAGAATTTCTCGTATTTCAATACCGAGTTGTTCGTTTTGATGTTATTGAACTTGAAATTTGGTTTGAAGGACTTATCGATCTAGATAGAATGAAAAAGATGCTTGCTTTGCTGAAAATTAGGGCTTGAATCGAAAACTATGGTTTCTAGTGTGTCGCATTTGATGATTCTGTTTTATCAAATTCTGTTGACTTGGCATTTGAGCACCATTGAATTGTTCTTTTCAGCTGAACAGCCGCAAAATCCGGCTCCAATTTTAATACTTCCATACATGTGTCAATGCATGAACAGCGTCGCGTATGCTGGTATATTGTATATGTATATGCTCTTTTCTTACTGCTGTGGTTTGCTTGAGCTAGCAAGTTTTGCTCTTGATACTCAGAAAGTTCGAATTATAGTTCAATGAATGCGTTACATTCTAAAATTAAAACCAGCGATGAATTGGATTTTAGGGTGATGAAGAGAAGAGAAAGTTGCGTACTTTAACTTCTTCAAATGCTTGGTTCGGTGCACATTGAATGGAAGTTGTTACGTTTTACGTTTGCGATTATCTTTGTTGTTTTGTATATTTGTATATATGTATGTGTGTGTGTGTGTGTGTGTGTGCGTGTGTGTGTGAGGTGTTATAGGTTATAGACTTTTGTCTCCGTGGGTGGTCATGGATTCTGCTCCCCATTTTTGAACCATGCCATGTTTAAGCTTTGCATTCCTTATTAACTTATCTTAGAACCCTTTGATTTTGTTGAATAATATTTATGCTTGTAGACTGTAGAGAAGCTTTCAGTAGTTTTTGTGGTGGATTGTGCTGCTAATTCACGGCGACACTGATAAACTATTTGCTATTGTCAGAGCGAGAGAAAAGTGCCACAAAAGAAGCCATTTCAATCCTTTCAAAGGTCGTGATTTGATATCTTTCTTTTGTTATTTTAATCTTTCTGCAAAGTTTTTACGAACATTTACTATTTGTTTTCAGCCAAAGACATTAGTATTATTAAAATGCTGGTATTGTTTTCCATACATGCAAACAAATGTCACTGTCGCTGGTCATTTTGCTCATGGATTTGTTTTAAAATGTTGCAGTTCATTACATCTTTGCAAGGAGTCACTCCTGAATCTTCTGAAAGCTTGGTGGCCAATATCACTGCAAAGAGGAGGAAAATTTGCTCTGAAAAAGCAGACAGCAAACAGACTAATGATGCAGAAAATGACCAAAAAACTGAAGACGGTAATTTTTTTCTTTTACATCATCCAATGATTGCAAGGCATTAAGGCGATCCCGAGGCGATTTACTTGACCTAGGCGGGGCGGTGCCTAGGCGATGCCTAGGCTAACAAAATAATATTTATTTAAAGGTCATCATATAAATATTTATTTATTTATAGATCCTTAAATAACACTAATTATCTATTAGTCAATGTGATTATTATTTAATATATACTTCAAAAATACTATAAGTCTTTAGGTCCTTATGCAGTGTCAAGATTTTGTTATTACGTAGGTATTCTATCATCAAACTTAATTGTAAAAAGCCCCTTCAAATTTCTAAAAATTACTTAAAAGGACACCGCCCGCCTAAGGCACCGCCTAGGTGATTTTGTCTCAAAACGCCTTGCAATCACTGACATCATCGTGTGGCTTAATTCTAGAAATGAGGTGCTTGGACTGTTATCAGGATCCTTGAAGATTTAGTGCCTATGAGGTTTCATATTTTCCTCCTATTTCTGCTGCAGGTGTTGTTTCAGAAGAAAATTGCTCAGTATCTACTAAAACGGATATGAATGTGGAAAAAAGTCTTCTCTCACTTGTCAAGCTGACTAGGAGTGGGTTGCTTCTATTTACATTTCCCAGGAACAGCTCTCCTGACACTGTGGATATTGTCTCAGATATATTTCATTCTGTTGAATTGGGAAAGTTGAAGTCACTCAGGTAATTTCTTCAACCTACCAAACTATGACCGCTTAAGTGTTGCAATTCTATTGATTTTTTGGTAGTCCAGTAGTTTCAGTTTGTTTTGTAATGAATTGCATGGTTAAGAACTGATTTATCTTCGATTACCATCTCGTTAAAAGACAACAACAACAACAACAACAACATAGCCTCAGTCCCAAATTAACTGGGGTCGGCTACATAGATCAAACTTTTCCATTGTGCTCGATTAAGTGCATCTCGTTAAAAGACAGCATTTGGAAATTTCATATGGCAAATCTTTGAAAATTTTGAATAGTTTGATGAAGTTTATTAGCTGCTGGTGTAAACTGCTAGCTAGTTGATCTGCTTTTACTTCTGCTTTCCTGTACCAGTGGGTGCTAAATTGGCAGTACGAGAATTTTGTTGTTTTACCTTGTGTTTTTGTCTTTTCATCCTTTGCAACATATTTCTGGCTCCAATATGTGTAATCCACATTTAAAATTTTTCTATTCAGGTGAGGATATTGGATTGGGAAGAAAATATTAATTTAAATTTTCAAGTGGCTGCATGTATGTTTTGAGCAATTTTATACACTTGGAGCTCATATGCTGGTGTGGCACTATGAATTTTGAAAATATTCTTGATGCAATTAAGTTTATTTGAAGCAGCTGGTGTCATCGTATATTTCCTATCCAAGCAACCTGTAGATTGGATGAGGAGAACCTGCAAGTGGTTGTGCGAAATCTTGTCCAGCGTTTTTTGGATAAAAAACAGAAGAAATTTGAAAGCCCTATAAAGGTATTGATCTCCGCTTATACATAGGATAGGATGAGAAGTATGTGTCCTTCTTGCTGGGATGGCAGTCAGAAGTTTTTCAGTGACTATTCCAATCCAAACTTTTAGTAAAAATATGCTACTTTTTCACTTGAAATAGGAACCATTTTAGATGTCACTTTTAATAGTAAAATGATTACCATATCTATAGTGTTCCATAGCTGCAACTTAGTTACTTACTGGTTTTGTTGACAGCTTGACACTCAATTTTAGGCATTGATTGGTTTATCTGGTTGATCATAAGTTTTATAGTGTGGGATTTCTCAGAAGCAAAACCTAAACTGTAGGAATTGAGAACTATTGGTATGGGAGGACAACTAACTTTAGCATGCTTGTGAAGTACCGCAATGGGCTGCCTTACAACTCTTCTGGATTGATTGTTGTTTGACATTGTAGTTTGCAGTTGGGTATGACAGAAGAGGGGTGGATGAGAAGGAGATGAAGATTCGGAAATGTGATTCACAAAGCTCCGAGTCATCTGCTTTATTGGACCGAAATAAGTGCTTCACAATCGTGGCTGGTGTGGTCAAAGAAATTATATCTGATTCGGTTGTAGATCTCAAATCTCCAGAGGTAAAAGCATAGTTTTATTATTTTGAAATAGAACGATTCTATGATGAAATTTCCTGAGTTGCAGGTTTCAGTGAATAAAGTCTTTTTAGGTTGTCTCATGCATATCCCTTGACGTGTTTGGAATTCTAATGTTTGCTGAAACTATGGCACCAGCTGGACGCTTGAAATATGTTTTTTTTCTCTGCAGTTCTTCATTTAGTTGATATTTGAGTTCTTCATTTGTGTATCCATGATGCTTGACAGACTAGTTTTTAAATCTGCAGCTTGTTGTTCTTATTGAGTTGCTGCCTCTTTCTGGGATTTCCAATGGTTTGCCAGTAGTTGCTGTTTCAGTTCTTCCATACAACCTTGTTAGAACAAAACCGCGCCTTTGCATCAAGCCTCTCATCTCAGATAGCAAGACTAGTAAAGGACAGAGTTGAAAGTGGTAGCTTTTAGTCCCTGGCCCTTTCACCTCACTTCATACAACTACAACTAAGTCCGAAGAAATTGCTGCTCGGATTGGATTCAGCTTGCTATACCTTTTTTTGTCATGAGAAAATCTCAGGCTGGGAAGCGTCCCACTGCATAAAGAATTTGACTAGCAACAAAGGTACCACTTCAAAATCTAAGCAATCCTGTGGCTCTTTTTGCCTTTGAATTGGATTTAGTTTTATTCATTTTCAACTGGTAGACATATTCTGTAGTCTGTTTCTCATAACCTATGATATAAAATGGCAATCATTACTTCCATATTTTTTATTTTCTGGATAGTAATCATCTCTCTGATATTTTTCTATCATACATCTATTTGCACCTTGAATCTTGTTTGTTATGTTAACCATCTATAGTGAGAAAGTGCATTCATAGATTCTGAAAAAGCTGTCAAGTTGGCATCATAGGTTAAGTTTGAAGTGCTTTGAACTGTATTATAAACAACAGTTGTATTGCTTGCTTATAAAGATCTTTAATTCAATCTAAGGTACTTGGAAAGCTCATATTCCTTCTAGGGCAAAGTATCTGGATGAGCATTGGCTCACAAGAAGGTTAATATTAAAGAATATTCATATTCTTCAACGTCAATCGATATCCAGGACCACTTGTGTCTTTAGATTCTCCTTTTCTTCTTCGGAGTAGGATGGATAGGACTCAATTTTTTTTTTTCTGAGGGATATGAATCTGCCCTCCTAAAAGTATTGCCATTCAAAGATCTTCGTTCTAGGTCGTTCGATCAAATACATTTAAGTTTGTATTGTGACTTGTGTCTTTAGATTCTCCTTTTCTTCTTCGGAGTAGGATGGATAGGACTCAATTTTTTTTTTTCTGAGGGATATGAATCTGCCCTCCTAAAAGTATTGCCATTCAAAGATCTTCGCTCTAGGTCGTTGATCAAATACATTTAAGTTTGTATTGTGACTGCACTGCTTCACTATTTTGTGGTCTATTTCAAGGATTGTGATCATCATATCTTTGGAGCAAGTAGTCAGCTTTGAAAGTGCTTCCGAACCGCTTCTTCAATGTGTATTTCATATAGAAAATCAGTTATTGGTGTCACTTAGCTTGGGAGCTGGAAAATAAACATTCAGTCTTGTGTTTGCAGGAGTGATGAATAATTTGATAAAGTTGTACATTCCTTGACAAACAGTCCTTATTCATTCTTAAAGCTCTTAGCAGGATTAATTTAATAAAGTTGTAAGACTAGTTAGCTGGGGGCGATAGATGCCGATGTATGAGAAAGACCTCAATTCATGTAATTTGTCAATGCAGATGGTGCTGATGTACCATGTGAATCTAAAGTTAATATGAACTACTTTTTTGTTTTTCTGCAAAAGAAAAAGCTCAGTAGGTTACTTTTGTCTTAATCTAAGTCATATCTAGAAAATGTGCATTCGCCGCACAATGGTAGGCAAGTCATTTAGTTGGCCTTGTTCAGTTACTGTTGTGCTTCTCCCTCCCATTTGTTCACCTCCTCAAAACCCTGGTTGAAATTTTTTTTTTTTTACGGCGCGTGACTTCTGTTTCGCAACTTTTGTAGATGGAAATATGACCATCACACTTTTAACAGTTTTAACTTGCACTGCACTTTCATTACCGTTTTATTAACCTGTTTCACTGTCATCTATGTAGGACAAATTCTTCAAGAACAATTCAAGCTTTGCAAGTTGAGGAAGAAAAGTTTCATTTTCACTACATGGTCAGCATCCTCCGTGCTCAATATTTCAGTCTAATATGTCAACAAAGTGGGCTCCAGAACTAATAATACATCTTTCATTTGGTTCCATCCATCAGTAGACATGTTAAATCATTGATTTCTATTGATTAGAAACTGTTTCAAACCATTCATGCATTTCTTCAATTCTATGTTAAGTGTCAAACCTATTACTTCACCTACTACCCATGTACCTAGTTTATTTCATTATGTGCCAAACCTCTCTTGACTAATTCATTTCAACTATTACTTTATTATGGTGTGCAGTTTCGTCTCTAATGAGGGCATTGTCATTGTCTTAGTCAAAATACAAGACAGCAACTTGGAAAGATAATTGAAAGTTAATTATGCGACAGAGTCTTCGCTATTCTGCGCATATTCTTTGTTTTTTGGATGTATTGTCTGCTTAAAAAAGTTTATTAAATTAATTATGTTGCTAAGTTTTCGCTAATTTACACATTATTTGTGCTTATGGATGTATGTTGTCATTTGCTAAAGAGAAACTTCTGCATGAAATGTTGATTTGAAGTTAATATGTTGCTAATATCCATTGTTATATTAGAATTTTGAACTTATATTTCTACATGCTCCATAGGTATTTTCTTCGCTTCTTGTTGCTTTCGCTCGATCTTCATATGCTTCCAATTTTACCATTCGCAATTCTTATGGACTTTTAGTTCATGTTCGACCAGTTTGGTATGTTCTCATTTTTATAAGAAGGAGATTCGGACAAAATTCTCTTTGAATTGTTGTCCCTACTTGTGGACCTTAGGATGAATCAAATCAAATTATTTCTTATAAACGCATACCACGCTAATAAAACATTGATTGATGGATTAAAATAGGGTTACAGTTTTGAGCACATACAAAGAAAAAAGTCTTGGTTTTTATGCACAAGTAATTAAACGCACGACCTATCTTTCTCACATTAAATACAGCGATGAAATATGATCCTCCAATATTAATTAAGACATTCTTGACCATGACATTTTTTTTAGTAGGGATTAAGACATATTAAGGCATACAATGGGGACGGAATCTATCATAGGCAATGCCACATTATCCAACTCACGGTGACACATTTCAGAAACGTGTGACACACATCAAAATTTGTACCAAAATTAATGTATTGCACGGTTGTCAAGTAATTGTAATTGAATTTGTCAAAATTTCATTTCGTAATTACAACTATAAAACTTGAGTGACCAAAGGACTTTTGGAGATAACATTGAGTGAACATAATGGGATTAGAATTTTAGGACTCAAATCAAAAAATTTTAATAGTTTTATGACTCATCCAAACCACATGATCTGCAGACTACAAAACTGTACCAACAATTAGGCATCCCTTCTCTATATATACTAGAAAAAATAATGTAAGAACAACTAAATAGACAATAATAACAATAAAGTAGTAATGATATGATGAAGAGAAGATTTACAGGGTTTAAGCATCAATTAAATTAGGTACCAATCAAGGAGATTGAGAGGTCCAAATTTAAATTGCAATGATTTCTTTTAGAGGAAGTTGAAGATGAAAAGTCAGTTAAGCAATCTTGATTTCGAAAGCTAAGCTTCGACGTAGGTGAGAAGGGTTCGCTGACCTCGCTTGTGGAAGAAACATTGCTCTTTTGGCTTTGAGTCGAAGGGTGCAATGAGAGCGACAACGATAGCACCGCGCAATCGTTATCTTCTCCCCTCCTTGTTTGTTGATGACCTCCGTTAATTGAAGGCGATGAAGGAGGCCGCGGCGGTGCAAGCACATTGTTCATGTCTTTTGACAGCTCTAGTATTTTCACAGATGGAACCTGGTGTTCATCTTTCCTTGCTTTCTGTACATTGAAAGAAAAAAAGAAAATTAAAGATCAATATGGAGTTGTATATGAGTTGCACAAAAACATGTCTTAATAGGAGAAAACAACAATAAAGCTCACTTTCTCTTGTCATTACAAATACTACACTAACTTACATGCCAACATGTATTAGTTTAACTCACTAGTATTGTTGGGTAGTATTCTTTGGACTTATGAGTCGGCACTCAAAAATATTTTCTATTTCAAACTTTTCATTTTTTGTATTTTTTATTCTTCCTACGCAACTTCCTAACTAATTAAAACCAACCTATTGTAGTCAAAAGTCTGATGAACTCGAGTTGAAAATTGAGACTTCTGATTGCAGGGCATTGAGTACTATAATGGGAACTAAGATTTTAATATTTATCACTAGAACAATTTCGGTATTTAATAGAGGTTTTAAAACCCCTATTAAAGGAGGGTGTTATTAAATAACACCTAATTGATAAGAGTTTTAAAAAACCTCTATATAATACATGTATTAAAGATTAAAACATAACACATTTTCAATATTTATAATGCATTTAATAGAGGTTTTAAAACATAAATGTCCAAAATGAGAATCTAGCGAGAATCTCAAGACTATACAAATGGCCATACTATACTAGCTAGGATTTGAACTCCCAAACTATAGCACTTTTTTTTTTTCCTGCGAACTATAGTACGTAATGCTTAAAGACACCAAACTAGCTAGAGAAAAGGTACGAGAAGATGGTCAACACTACAATGCTCTACATTGTAGTGTAACCTTGAAAATTGTGAAAAATCAATCTCCATGATCATCAACGGTTCAAAGCTAGGGTTTTGCTATAGTGCATGTAACACGAGCATACTCATCATATATTATTCAATTGATAAAGATCAACTTTTGAGGCATTAAAAACGTTGCTTAAAATGTGAAGATGAGGATTCCTGCCTAGAGAGAAAAATTTAAGGCCTGACATTACAACTGTCTCCCTCAACAAGGCAGAGATTGCAACAACTCTCCAACAAGACCTACTAAAAGCTATAAAAATACAAACCCACCTAACCTAAAATGAGACTACTGATTTAAGCCCTACCATACAAACTTTAGAAAAAACAAAAATATATCATAAAATCTTTAATGGGTAGGACTACTTTTGATCAAAACATCTAATTAAGCCACCCCATATTAATTTTATCCATGAAAACTTATAGAAACAAATACATGCATTTACCCAAAAAGAGGGTTGCATTGCTCATTAACTAAGGTGTGTTACATGTTATCAATCAAAGCTGTTGAAATAGTGTTGGACCACTAAAAACACTATCTATAAAGCAAAGGAGACAAGTAAGGAACACCATAGACGTTACTGCAGTTCAAAATGCTTGCAAAACTGAATCATCAGAGAAGGTACATTATCCCATCCTGATCTTCTCAGAATCTTCTCATTTATCAAGAAAAAAAAACTTCCCAAGATTTTTTTTTTAAATAAAGTATAACCATAAATTAAAATCTAGGAAAATGCACGCAAGTGTTAGATTTTTGCTTAGAGATGCGGGCACACGCATTGCAATGTGTATCGCACTAACAAATGTGTGTCGAATGTGCATGTCCTTGCTGGGCAAATGTCAATACTCTAAAAACTATACCCATAGATAAGAAATATAAAGTTTTATTAGAGAAAAAAAAAAGGGTGTGGCTCTAGAGACTAGCTAGCTAGAGAGAGGTCATGATTTCATGCAATCTCACATAAAAACAACAATATGAACAGGCTCCACAAAAGAAGTCAAGAATATTACTAAAGTGAGAGTGTAGGAGAAAAGGCCCCAAGAGAAGAGACAAAAGAGAGAGAAGTGTGGATATATAATTTGTACCTTGAAGAATAACTCAGATTCTTCTGATGAGCTATTATAAGTTGGGAAGGCATCATCTAGCTTGTAAAGATGGTGTGGCAGAGATGATGAGAAGAGTCTTGTTGGTGTTGGTGTTGGTGTGGTGTTGATGTGGTGATTAGGCATGGTAGTAGCCTGCCATGACCTGATCAAACTCTCCTTTATTCCTCCACTTTTCTCATGACTACCCATTGTGTTCAGATAATCATCAAAACAGTACGGCAATGAGACCACTGTCTCACATATTCTTTCTCCACTGCATTGCAGTGCTCTGATGTGAATAGAGAGAATAAGAAGAAACAAAAAGATAAAGTTAGTCACCCTTGTTAGCAGTACTAGAAAAAAAAAAAAAATTAAAACACACACACTCACACATAGAAATTACACATTATTATGTGCACATGCATGCACAAACCTAGCTAACAAAATGTGTTGTATAATAAAACTATGTAAAAAGAGAGATCATTATAATGTGTTCATATGTATAGCTTTCTTGCTTTCACTTATTACTCTTTTGAACTAGTAAAAGCTTTTTGAGCATCAAAAACTTACCTTTTCAGAGGGAGAGGACCAAACAAAAGAGACTTGTTTCCATCCTTGATGGGCTTTGAACATTCCTCCACACAACCATCTAACTGATAATCAAAAGACCCATCTGATGATCTCTGTTGCCCATGATGCCCATCTGCCAATAATGTTACACAAAAAATTTTTAAAAAAAAAAAAAAAAAAATCCCAAAATGACCAAACATGATTTAAAAAAAAAATGTTTATCAGAGGAGTAATGATCAACAAAGAGAAAGTGTGATGCGTGTACTATTGTTATAATTAATATGTAGGCTTGGTTCTACTGTTATAGAAGGTCTAGAAATTGTGGGTATGTTCATTTTTTAACTATGTTAGGGGATGGTCAGCAGCTTTGTCAGAAATATAGGAAGAAAGAGACCAACAGTAAGTTAAGTTCACACAAAGTTTGTTAATTAAAGAGATTAGCTAACAAACACCAAATAGTAGTGGAAACAAAGGTTCAAAGGGCCATGTACTGAGCTGCTTTGTTTGCTCGAAGAAGTAGTACTATCAGTAAAACTAATATACTATTGATCAGAGAAGTTAATTCTCTGAGAAGTTATAAATATATTCTACATTCTCATCAGAACTAGACATTAATGAGTGTGTAGAGAACAGCAGAGAATAGCAAAAGAAGACATGTTGCATGATGAAGATTGAATAAGTTCAGTGAGTATCATGATATATACCTTGCCTGCTAAGGTCACTCTTCATGCTTCTATACATCTGGTGAGATAATACACAAAATCAAACAACAACAAATCCCAAATTAAAAAAAACAAAAACAAAACCACCTCAAAAATAAATAAAAAAACACTAACAAAATCAAAAAAAAAAAAAAAGTATACATGTTGAAAGAAGAAATTAAAATATTAGTAGATGATATCATCAATCAAAGATGCCACAAAAAAAATAATGATAATATAGGTATATTGATATACCTGGAGATGGCTTTTGACATGAGAGATGGTGAGTCCCCTCACATCCATCAACTGGAGAACTAGTTTAGGTGTGGCTTCTGTCAAGGGAGTACAAAATATATACCCAACAAAGAAAATCTATTATAATCATCAAAAAAAAAAAAAACATATACATATATAACATAGCTGATCAAAGACAAATTAGTATTGATCATATAAATATATGAGATGAGAGAATAAAGAACTCACTATCTTGACCTCCAAGCCTCTCAATGGCATGAACAAAACAGTGATGAAGCTCAGGAGTCCATCTCAATCTAGGCACCTTTGATCTTACATACTGCCTCACAGATCCATTTCTCCCACAACTCCCCATTTTATATAAATCACTCTAAAATAACCACCACAGTGATCTGATCACAAAACTAAAATATGGGTATTGCTCAATATATGTATATAGGCCTCTACAAATAATGGGTATCCTCTATTTTTCACAAATGACCATGAAATCCATAAAAACAAAAACTGGGTATTGCTCAATAGGCCACTAAAAATGATGGGTACCCTCTATTTTATCACAAATGGTGACCAATATCAAAGTTTTGTAGTGTTTCTAATATTGGGCACTGAAAAGGTTTATATAGGGTGTCTATGTTGGGAGAAGCAGTAGTAGTGGAAGTAGTGTTTAGCAGATGAAATGAAGAGAATATTGAAAAAGTGATAGAGATGTATGAGTGGTGTTTATGGTGACATGAAAAGATATCACGAGATTGAACAAATGTTAGGGACTTTAAATTCCTTTGAAGATGATGAGTTGTTGTTGTTGTTGTTGTTTTTGTTTCTGCTGCTGTTCTGCTGCTGCTGCTGCTGCTGCTCTGCAAAGAAAATTCTCATCACGAGCTTCTGATCTCCTTAAAATCATTACAAACTTCACAAATAAAGCTAGCTTTGTTGTTTGACCTCTCTCTCTCTCTCTCTCTCTCTCTCTCTACAGAGGACTACAGTGGTCTTCGCAAGCAAACAACGTCGTTATGATCACAAAAGCCCATGAAACCAACCCTTGAAAACACTTTCTTTTAATGCAAAAACAAAAACACTTTTTTGAATATATATATATATTTATAATTTTCTAGTAAAAACAAAAATGAAATAAATGAGGTTAATGAACAACAGGTCGTTTCGAGCGAAAAGGACTTGGGCCTCGTTTGGTTCATTTTAGTTTATTTAGAAAGAATGCACCTTTGAACTTACGAGAAAGTTACAAATTTTTAAAAATAAAATATGGAAACTGACATAAATACTCTTCAAATTAATAAGATATGAAGGTGTGTAATAAATATTTGTAATTAATAAAAAGTAATTGTATATATTAGTCAAATGAAATAGCTATCTTATTTGCTCTTAAATGTGTGAGTTTATAGATAATTTACAGGATAATTGAATTTATATATAAAATCAATCAAACAAAATTAGTTGAAACTTTCATGCAAGTTATCTCACTCCTTCCAACTCCACCCCCAAACCTTAGTTCCGAGTTTGAGTTTATAAATGAAAAGAAATTGAGTTGAGATGGCGTATTGTATAGGGTTGGATAGTGTTTGAGCGTGGAAATATAAGAGAAATTAAAAATAATAATAATAAATGAGATTAGGCGCACTTAGATTGGGACACAGATGGTGCACATTTTTTATACTCAACTTCCAAGTTTCTGCCACGTGGGATTTGGGGATGACTGACAAAATCTCTTTTAAGTTGTGGAATTCTTTTTTTTCTTTTTCTAGATCTATAATTGATAGAGAATGTTAGGTAGTTTTGAAACATTTTGTTTATATTTATAGGAGTTTTGTATGTGTGGATTCATAAATGTAATGTCAGATATTCATTGAGATTGATTTTTGGAGAATTTGAAGAAAAAAGTTCTTTTATTGACTACTACTATTATTTATTGAGAGTAATAAATATATATTCAATGAAAATTATGTATAACTAACTAATTTAAGTTATATATCAAACGACTTTTTTTTAATATACATCAAGACTTTATTAATATGGATTCATAAATATCGAGATGGGAAAACCAATCAAAAACAAAGCTAAAGATTTGGTCATAGTTTCAAATTACGAAAAAGAATTTAAATTAAAGGAAGGCAAAACTATATATATAGTTAATTAATTTATCATTTTCATGGATTTAATTCAGCGCATTGATAAGATGAGAATAAGAGAATAAGAGAAGAATATTTGATTGTACATTTGTAATCCTCGTTTTCAATTAAACTAAACGAAAGCAAGTAAAGTTCTCATTTTGGCTTTATGCCATTTTGTCAAAATCAATCTTTTTGATCAATGTTTAAATCACGTGTTTCTTTTGTGACCATCTCACTAAATATATACATATTTAAAATGTACTATTTTAAAAATTAAAATCCTTATAAAATTATGCAATATAATGCAAATTTTATTAGCAACCCCAAAAAATCAAGTTAATCAACAATTATAAAAATTATAACCTCATTAAGGATGGTAGGCCTCTAATCTTTTGATTGATTGGCAAGTGATATGAATGGATCGAAATAGGGGTCGGTTTATTGTAATTGAACATCCGGTCGATCTACTTGTTGAGGGTAAACAATCTTTTCGGAGTTGTACTTTTATTTTTTGACTATCAATAAAATCAGAGAGCTTTGTTTCTCTTCCTCAAAAAATAAAAAGATCGACAATTATGTGACGATATTGTAAAGAAATATATTAAACGTTGGGTTTTACTTTCAGAATTGGTTATATATGCATTTTTTTAAAAAATCTAATACAAGCGTACTACGTTTTAGAAAAGAATAGCACTTATCAAAATATGTATTAATATTGTCTATTTTTAAAAAAATTAATAAAAGTCCAACTTATAACTTTTCAAACTTTATGTTTTTTTTTTTGATAAGCAATGCTTCATTGATTGTACAATGCCTAATTTTGTTCTTCAAAGTTTATTTTTGGTCAATTATACATTCTTTGAAGCCAAACCTATTAAGAGAGGTGAATAAACGGACGTTATGGAAAACGGCGCAGCTTAGAACTTCCAAACACTCGCCAAACAAGCACCTTTAAAAGACAACAAAGACACTGGGAAAGTACAGAAATGCCAATCTTGTCCCTCCCATCGATCATCAATCTTCATTCGTTCCTCTTTGAACTGGTCAAAACCCTAACACAAGTCATTCCATTCTCGCCTTCTTTCATGTCAAAAAGTCAACCCTTTGAGATTGACCAATGAGTTGAACAACTCTAAATGTGAAGAGACAGAAAACCCCACCTCACCCAACAATTAAATAAATTTTGAAGTCCTGTCCATGCATTGAATCATGGAGTTTAGTAGGGGTGCTTTAGGGATTAATTCTGTCATTTCCATCAATCACGTTTGTTTCTTGTTATAGGAGGCTTTGTTGAGGCTTGTTGGCTGATGAGATCGACTTGAGAGAAGGCGGTGCCGACTTTTGAAACTGCCATGCACGCACTAATTAAACTTCAAATTGTATTAAAATATCTCTTTCTCTTTCTCTCTCTCTCTAAATTGTATTAAAATCTCTCTCTCTCTCTATAGGTGGATACCCTACTTATTAACAGGTTTAATTAACAATTATTTAATTTGATGATAAGTATATGTGGTTTAAAGTAAGACACAAAAATTAAAATAATTTTAATTATAAATATAATTTACATATACATTTTTTGATTTTAAATAAATTAAAAAATTAAAAAATTACAAATATTTAAATTATATAAGAGTATAATTAGTAAAAATAATAATAAATACACTTTCTAAAAACGATTTATAATTTTAAAAAGAAATTTTTATTATAAAAATTTATATTTTTAACTGGATGAAGTCGTAATAGGAAAAAATTTAAGTTTCTAATTTAAATAAATTAATTTAATGTGTTTATGTTTGATCCATCAGTCTTATTTTTAGGGAATGGTCATAAATGAATTTGTTGCAAATTTTAATTAATATTCTAAGAAAAAAGTTGGAAAATTTTGTAATCAAAATTCAGTAAACATAAAGTTTAGTCACCATAAGTATGTAATTAGCCCTAGTATAGAAGATTTCAACTTTTGAAACTATAATGCACATTTTTTTGTTGGAGATGTGTATGAAAATTAAAATAATAGTCTCACATCAATTAAGTAAGGTGTTACAATAAAGTTTATATAAGTGTGGACGATACATGCATGTATGCATTAATGAATGTTAATTTAATTTTGAGGTCTTTTGAGTTAACTCCCGATAAATAATTTAGAGGGGAGTTAAAACTAATCTTGTTTGATTGCGCAACTTGCTTATGAGTTATCTCTCAATTCACTCCCAAGAGTTTGAATATTTCCCACTTTCATTATAGGAGTCATTCATCCGAAAAGTATTGATAAAACTACTTCTTTATAAATCCCTATTTTTTGATTAATGCACTAGCTTGAGAATATGCTTGCAAGCTAAAAATAAAAAATATTAAAATAATAATAATAAAGTCACATCACAAGATGCATTAATTTACAAAAGTCATTTATACGATCTTAACCCTCATATTATGCATCGAATATGCGTATATTTGAATCTTGAAATGTACGTAAATGGCTCTTATAAGTCAATACGGCTTATAGATGTAATGGTGTTGTAATCCTTCTCCTAAAAATTTGCTTACATTCTTTCTCTAAACTTTCAAGTTGTGTTGAATCTCTCACCATGCATTTTCTCTCTCTCTCTAGGTGGCTAGCCTATTAGCTCATTACATTAGCTCTCCCTAACACGAAGACTTATTAAGTCTCACACACTTTCATCTACCATCACTAGGTATATAGCTAGGCAGGCGTCGCACTTTTCTCTCTCTAACATCACAATTTGCAACAGTTCTACTAATAAGCTAGCTAGCTAGATAGCTTAGCTATGGGTATGAGAAGTGTGTGAAAATCCCGAGAAGAGAGAGAAAATAGTGATAACAGTGAATGAAGGGACTGCCTGGGTTGGCTGAAATGTCTCTCTCTCTCTCTCTCTCTAGCTTCCTTATACTACGTGAGAGAGAGAGAGAGTGAGAAATGTTTATTGGTACGGAGCGCCCCAGGAAATCATCATCACCTCATGCAGACGTTTGATCATCAGATGGTCTCTCTCTCTCTCTCTCTCTCTCTGAGTATTTGACGTGCGAGGGAGGGTGGCTTCGTCATTTCACTTCGGTTTTCGTGAGCTCGGACGCCGAGTTACGTTGTTAGAAATTACAGTCGCAACCCACCTAGCTAGTAAAAGTATTTAATTTCATTTCAACTTACAATTAATATTAAGATACGTTAAAACAATTTCAATATTTAATAAAAAAATTTAAATCTCTATTAAAATGAGATGTTATTAAATAACACATATAAATTTTAAAAAATCTCTATGTAATTCATATATTAAAAATTAAAACATAACACATTTTTACATGATATTTAATAACACTCTATTTAATAAGAGTTTTAAAACTTCGTCAAAAAATGTTCTAGTGGCATTGTTTGGCTAATTCTTTTACTAACTTCATGAGACGTGCTTTGAGTTTTTAGGAAGTAGAATGTTAGCACGATTGACTCAATATTGATAGTTGGTTGTTTGTCAATGTTAAAAGTCAGTTGATTGTACTTAATAATCACACAAAAAAAAAAATAAGTAAGAAAAATTAAGGTGACAACAACAACAACGTATAGCCTCATTCTCAAATTATTTCGGGTCAGCTACATATATCGAACTCTTCCATTGCGCTTGATTAAGTGTCAGAAAGACAAAAAGTTTGCGATGGTCGTCAACATATCGCAATTTTCTTTTATTTTCTAAAAAAAGTGTGACAAACAAATAAAATAAAAAGTCTTTTTGGTGAGCTCCACAATAACTAAATAGCAATTGATTCAGTTGCGTCCTTTTGAGAATTCAATTTCTTGAGAAGTTTATATATGTTCAGTGTTTAGTTGAGAGTGTTATAATTCTCGAAAAACTTATTTTAAAAAAATGTAAAAGTTTACGTGATTTATAATGCTCTTAAAAGAGAAAATGTGTATAACGTGAGTTGTTTAATTCTTCTTAAGAAATGCACTTCCTAATCCGAAAAAATTGTCACTGCTCTATCAAATTAAGGATGCGGACTTTTGCACCATGCAGTTAACATCCTAATGAACTCCTATACACTACGTCTCATGAAGACTTAATTGGAAGTTTCAATATCAGTTGATTGTACTTAATAATCACACAAAAAATAAATAAATAAGTAAGAAAAAGGTGACAACAACAACAACAATGTATAGCCTCATTTTCAAATTATTTGAGAGTCGACTACATATATAGATCAAACTCTTCCATTGTGTTCGATTAAGTGTTAGAATGACAAAAAGTTTTGCGCTGATCAGCCTGGCCGTCAACCTATCGCAATCTTCTTTCATTTTCTAAAAAAAAAGTGTGACAAACAAATAAAATAAGAAGTTTTTTCGGTGAGCTCCACAACAACTAAATAGCAATTGATTCAGTTGCGTGCCCTCACTAGGGCACTCTAGCATTTTCCTTTTGAGAATTCAATTTTTGAGAAGTTTATTTATATTTAGTGTTTAGTTGAGAGTATGTTATAATTCTCGAAAAACTTATTTAAACAAAAATGTAAAAGTCAACGTGATTTATAATAATGCTCTTAAAAGAGAAAATGTGCATAACGTGAGTTGTTTAATTAATTCTTCTAAAGAAATGATTCCCTTATTCGAAAAAAATGTCACTACTCTATCAAATTAAGGATGTGGACTTTTGCACCACGCATTTAACATCCTAATGAACTCCTAATTCACTACGTCTCGTGAAGACTTAATTGGAAGTTTCAATATCATGTAAAGGTGTATATATATAATAATGATCAATTGCATGTATTATATATCGATGGAGGCCGGGACCAACATTGAGAGAGTGAGAGAGAGTGAGAGAGGTGATGAATAAATTGACTTTGAAGGGCATGGGATTGAATAACTTGATTGCATGTTGCATGCACGTTAGGCGAGGTGAGGATCGCAGAAAGGGACATTCATGTCATTTTGAACAAAGTCGTTTTCTAGTTACTTTGACCAAACAACAGGGACGACAAATGGGGGCACGTACCAAAGCCATCACAAACTCTGCCAAGGAATGATGACGGAAACAATACATAAATAAATAAAGGAAACTAAATATAGTAAATTTCAATAGTCACTGGATATTCTAATAAAAATACATTATTTTATTAATTATTTTTAAATAATTCATATATATTATACATAATGTTTTAAAGGTAGTGTTATTTAGACTCGTAAGTCCAGAACTCAAAACTTTTTTTTTTAATTTTAAATACATCATCGAGCAATTGATGAAGCAATTATAATCACTTGTAAAAAAATTTTTTGATACTTTTTAAATATTTACAAAAAAATTTAAAATCTCTATATGAGTCCGAACTCATAAGTTCTAAGTAAATTTATTAAATATTTTAGTGTGCCCCAATTATAAAACACGCAACATGAACATATATTTATTACCGTCTGTTGCTTTTTTATTTTGAGATGGACGTGCATGCATCATGATATATATTGCACGAACATCAATAAATGAATGTATGTGTTGCAAGTCCCCTACTCGAGCACCATATATATAAGATGAATACACCTTTATAATAATAATAATAAATAATAATAATAATAATGGACCAACATTTAATTTTGTACATGAAAGACGATAGCTAATATATATATTCCCTCTATTTTTTTAAATGTTTTTTTAGTTATTTTAAAATATTTGATAATTTTAATATATATTAATTATTTAAATAAATTTTTTAAAAAATTACAACAACTTTAAAATGATAATTATATAAAAACGAATGTAGTAGGTCCAATATATAAATGTTTGGCTGTTATCTGATTCGTCGTTTAAAAGAAATTGAAAGTGTTTTTTTTTTTTTTTTTTTGGAAGTATTCTTAGTATTTTTGGAGATTTTTTCCTTGTTTTACAAATAAATATGACTTTATATATTAGAGGGAGAAAGAGAGGGAGGAGTAAATGCAGATGGTAGCAGAGGGGGGAGATGTGGCAGTGTTGGGAGACTGCACACCAGACAAGCTCACATCATTTCACTTCTCCGACACAACCTTTTGTCTCCCCCCATTCCACTTTCTCTCCATTTTTATTTATTTTTCATGAAACTCTTATTATTTTCTTTATTTGTTTTACATGTTTTTAAAATTTTTTATAAAAATAAGAGCCCCGCTATAGGTATCCCCACCAATTCATGAAGACACTCATATTTTTTTCTCATTTTCCCATCTAAAATGTAAATGTTTATTTTGCCCCTTCATATATACTCACTCAAACCCCACAAATCATTTTCAATGCAAAATTGAGGCACCCCACCACCTTGGATCATAAGTGAAATCTAAAGCCACAATTGTGTTTGCGGAGCGTGTATCGATTCTTGCGTCTTGACATCATCCGACAGCGAGGTAACAATGTTTGACAACCATATGAAGCTTTGAAGGAACTATTTTTTGGATCCAAAACTATGAAATTGATGATTTGGTTTGTCAACATAGGGTTTCTCAAAAATTTAAACGCTTTTTCACGGGCGCGATTGATTAGGCCTCGCAGGATCGAGAGTTATGCAAACGTCTCGGTCAACATCTACCGAAAAAGGAATAAAAGTCTCGGTAATGGACAATCGAGAGAAATGATACGTTCTCGATTGTACATCACCGACATGACATAAACTATACACTTCGACTTACTCTCGTGATGTGGTGACCTATACGACAATAAAAGTCTCGATCATTGACAACCGAGATCTATCTTACACTATCGGTTGTACATCATCGATAGAACATAAACTATACACTAATGGTTGCTCTCGTGAAGTGGTGAGCGAGATAATAATATAACTTTCGGCCATTCGTTGCCGAGACTGTGTAAATTATATTGGTCTGTTTGGCCGAGAACCACGATCGAGTTCCCGAAAGTTTCCCCTCAATCTCGACCGTGCTTGATTGAGACTGTAAACAAAATCTCTGGCCTGTGCGGCTGAAAACCACGACTTTCCATTGAATGCACCACCACACAAACATAACAACTACTCTACCAAATGCAACTTAATTAGACTATCAACGTACCTTCAAACGATCGATTTCACGACTTGAGTGTGTGAACAAAAAACTTGAACCGAACCCTAATGTGGAGACGAAATCGACCAAAACTCGGAACCTTCAAACTCGAAAAATGTCCTACAACAGCGGAGAGAGGCGGAGAGGAACGAAGACAACTGAGATTCGGGATTGCTAGCTGGTTCGTTGACTAGAAGTAGGGCAAGTCAAGCAAGAAGACGGTGGTGGGGTGCCTTTGTTTTGCACGAGGGGTATTTTCGAGATTTCGGCCTAATTTTTGGGTGCCCTTGGTAATTTGATTTGTGCCATCAATAAGATGGTGTATTCATGAATTGGTGGGGTGCCCTTAGCGGCCCTAAAAAATAAATCTACTTAACTTATGAGTTTAGACTCATAGAGATTTTTTAAGATTTTTGTAAATATTTAAGAGGTATTAAATAAATTTTATAAGTGATTATGGTTGCTTCATTAATTAATTGCTCAATGATGTATTTAAAAAAAAAAAAAAAAATTAAGTCCGATCATGAGTCTAAATAGCAGTACCCTTTCATAAAAGCAAAGTACTAATTTACAAAATCCACATTATAAAGCTATGCATATCATGAAAAAAGTGTACTATTGTTTATTTCACGATTGATTTAATTTCCTACAAAAATATACTTTCATATCTCTTCAATTTAGAGTCAAATTTTTATATATGAGTAGTTTCATTATTTATATCAACAACTAGAATAAAACATTTGCTCATTTTAATTATAAAATAGATCAAATATATATGTATAGTTATTTAAATATTAATATAATATTATAGTATAAAACTTTCTTATATAAGGAAAAGATAATAAGGTGGTGTTCAGTGTTCTTTCTTTTGCTACATTTTGACAAGAAATCAACAACACTCGAGTCTAATGCACAACTTAAACTTAACTCTTAACTTAATTAATGTCTTTATTTGGGTAGTGATACCTTGTCGATCCATTCATTTGCATCCAAAGTTTAGCATAGACCCTTTGGATCTTTGGATCCACACTTATGAGATGCAAGATTCAAATAAAATTTACCAAATGCATGTATCAAAAGTATGAATGTGCAAATTGCGGTTTGTTAATAGCTAGATACCCTCAAATCGCCACCAAGCTGAAGTTTCGCGATTTGGCGGTTTTACAGACCACCACCAAACTGCGAAATCTAGTTAAGAATTAGGTAGTGTTATTTGGATCATCCTCGAATTAATGAAACAATCATAATCACTTGTAAAATTACTTTGACACCCCTTAAATATTTATAAAATTTTTTAAAACCTCCCTATGAGTCCACTCATGAGTCCAAGTATATTTATTGTTAAGAATTGCAATCAAATCGATTGCGATCCGCTCGATTCGGTCGGTCTGATTTTGCGAAATTCCGCACAAAAATAAAAGCATTCTAATTTCATATTCATATATGTCTATCCACTAAAAATATAATAAAATCACAACATGTCCATGAAATGTGTCTATCCACCAAAAATACAATAATAAAGCAAGCAAACTTTATTAAAATTTTAAAATGCCCTTACAATCAATTCAATTTGGTGAATCACAATTTTTTTTAAATGAAAACCATTCCTAAAATTGAAGTCGCGATTTTTAAGTTTTATAAACTATCCAAATCATGAATTTTAAAAACAAGATCGGACCAAGATGATTTGATCAATTTAGCGTTGTGGGCGATTTTGAAGAGACTTTGACACCTCTGATCAAAAGGACTTAAAAAGTTCATTAGTAAAAATTTAAACATTGTAAGTAAAGAACGTACATATCTCCATGTCCAATCCAAGGGTGAATATATACACACACGCACAACTTTAATATATACATATCAAGGAATGACACGTTAACAGCAGTGGGCAGGTAGCTATTTATAGGGGCAGAAGAGTCATTTCAGTTAGTACAAAGAAAGTGACGCGAAGGTAATTATGTGGGATACGTAGGGGCAGAAGTGGAAATGCAAAAGAGGGCAGAAGGGAATGATGAGAAAATGGTGGCAGAGAGAGAATGATGAACAAAAGTTTGAAATTAAAAACAAAAAAAAAAAGAAGAGAGAGAGAGAGAGAGTCGAGGGCGCCGGTTCCAGTGGTCCGTCCAGCTGCGACCGGCAGCGAGAGGGAGGGCTGAATGAAATGAAGATCTGACGGACCATAATAAATGAGGCGGGACCCATCACCCCCCCTTGCATATCACCACCTTGTACATGCATGATTACTTGATCAGCTTGACGTCGACCTAGAATTTATTATTATTTTATTAACTTTGTCACCTTGATGAAGTTACCACGGTAATTAAAACTACCGACGAGTTAACGTTGGCGAGTGGCGAGCCATAAAATCAAGTTAGAGAGAATGATTTCATTTTTAACTATAGGGGGTTTCCTTTAAGTAGTAAGTGGTAAAAATGAAGCAAATGGAAAGAAACGAGAAATTAATAATTATATAAACATTATAACATTTTTGACCTTTAATAGATGTTTTAAAACCCCTATTAAATAGAGTGTTATTAAATGTCATGTGAAAATGTATTATGTTTTACATAGAGGTTTTTTAAAACTCATATCAATTAGGTGTTATTTAATAACATCCCCTTTAATAAGGATTTAAAAACCTCTATTAAATAGCTGTTCGTGAAAAATACTATATGCATTATTAATTGGTGGCCCTTTCAGAACCACAAGACTTGATTTGTAGCTAGTTCGTGATCAATGGTTAATTGGATTAACTAATCGATTTTATCACAATGTTTCTTGTTTAGATTACAATGCTACCAAGATAGTCACGAGACTCTTAAATTCTTAATTTCATTAGCTAGTTCCATAGTCATGATGACGAAAATAATTGATCTCCTATTGTGAAATCTAATTCAAAGTGCTTAGCTAGGTGATGAAGACATAATGTAGACATCCATAAAACTTTTATCCTAAATTATTTGCCCTTACAATGCAAACATTTAATTAACCGATTCATGTCTCTTAATCAAAAGCCTCAAGTTCAAGCTTACAGATAGAGACCAATTAGACGTACCAATTAACAGTAGCTCTGAATATCGGACGTGGAAATTTAATTTAATTACATGTTGGACAAAAGCTTTATTTTGAATAAGTACTATTTCAGTAGTCATATGGTACACTGGTTCTTGCCATGAGTGGGACATTGAAAAGTTGTTAGATGATCTGAAATTCCAATTGCGATCAATTTGAAGAAGAAAGCATGCATGAAAATGTAAGAAATAGGTTTCATTACTTGCTACTTTTATGAAAAAGATTATGTCTTATAGTAGTACGTATATATATAGTACTACTCTCTAGTGATATCGATCATGAACATAGAAGAGTTGGTCCACACCTTCAACACACTATTTCTTGTCAAAGTTGCACTTGTCATTCTTCATTCCTATTGGGACGATTATTTTATTTATAGACATAGTAAGCAATATAAAAAGTTGTAATACATTTTGTTTCTCACATCACATTCATCACAAGCACCCTACATAGCTGGCTGGCTACGTAAAATCAAAGCAGATATTATGGACAGTTGAAACTTGAAATTGTGTCTCTATATATTGTTCACGTGCAGTTTTATTTTATTTTTTAGAGTTGCTCTTTTTGTTCTTTTGACAAACCAATAAAACTAATGGAGTATCTTGCATGAGGTCTACCACTGCCCTCAATTCTACATTAAATTAATAAAGCTTAATCAAGTCTACATAGTGATATATTTATAATTGAATATTTTAATAGTTCTACAAAACGTTATATTACATGATAGAATTTTAATTAAATAGTTCTACCAAATTAGATTAATAAAACTTAAACATGTTTCTTTTTTTTTTCGGTCCATATATTAGTGATAATATACGTACATTATATTATTACGTTGGGTTGCATTGTAATCTTATATTACATGATAAACTTATGAGACTTTCAAATTAAAAATACTTAAAAACAATACCGATCGATAACAAATTGCATCCCCAAAATAATTCATGGCATATATAATTTGGCGAGTTCATCATTAATAATCTTTATAGCATGCGTACCACGACATACACTATTATTTTTTTTCAAGGAGAGGAGCCAAATTAAGACTTAATTTAACTCATGAATCCATGACCACCTTTTAAAAGGGTTATTCTCCTAACCACACAAATCGTCCTTTTTTTTAAGTAGGAGTCTAAATTTGATAGTTTTATTGAATAGACTACCAATTTTTTGTTTTGTTATTTTTTTTTTTTTTTAAGAAAATAAACTAAATAGACTATTCAAAACAATTAATTGGAAGTGACACTTGGAACACACCTCAAGATATTAGTTACTTGTTCTAAAAGGCTTAGATACCTCATCATCCTCCCTAGACAAGAGAGAGAATTACTACTGTAAATGTAAGACTTACAGCATCACCCAAGTTTGGAGAGATCTTTCAATTTATTGTAGCATTGAATGGTTGAAGTGAGATTACAGAGATAAGCGTGTAATGCACGTACTCCACAACAATAAAATACTACAGTACAAACGAAGAGCATTTGAAAGAAGGTATAGACTATAGAGTCACTAATCCCCATGTATGTAAAAATCAGAGATAGAAGTCATGGGAGGTGGAGCCCTCACAAGGTCTTGTTTTCAACCCAATTTAAGTGTTCAAATTAATACGTTAGCAAGTAGTGAAAGGCAGGTTGGCATGCAACTGCGCAAGTAATTGTAGTAACTCCACTTAAGGATTGGTTGAGAAATTAAATTACTCCACTAGTAGTACTCCATAGTAGACAAAATCAACAGAGAATTAAAGATCAGTACGTGTGAGTGATGTCTTTCCTTGATTTGATAACCCCTTATATTAAAGAAAGAAATAAAAAATTTGGATCATATGATGTTGTATTGTTTTGTTTAGTGTTTTTCATGGCACCCTTTTTTGACCTTGTTTTGCTGTTTTAGGTAGAGAGAGGCTTCATGGCTTAAAACCTGGTTTTTTAGTCAAAGAAGACAAGTTTTTTTTTTTTTTTTTTCTACTACTCTCCATATCATATGGTCATCATTATGTATTTTCCAACCATTTTGTCACTTTGTGACACATTGAAAAAGTGCCCATCTTTTCTTATTCATAAAATGCCTCATTATTCTTCTGAAAAAAAAAAAAAGAGCCTCATTATTCTCCACAATCATAAAGAGATTTGTTTTCTTTTTGTGTTATCTTACATGCGTTTTGTTTCTTTTCATGTATAAAGAGATAAAGAAAAGCTTCTTTGGACTATGATATCTCTTACTTTGTGATATAAAATTCAAACACACCGCACACATTCTTTGTCTTTGATTATAGAGAATGAAAAAAGGGCTTGCCCAACTTTCTTCTCTAGTCCCTAGGGTTTGGAAAATTATTGAGAGAGAGCATTCCAATTGTTGTTTTTGTTTTTCCTTGCTTCTTTTGAACTTAGTAGGTAGGATTCCTTTGAAATACTACTTTTCTTGTATACAGATTGTGGGCTGTCCTCATGTGCAAGTAACTCAACATTCCATGAAAAGTTCATCATCAACAGCTTCATGTCAGAGAAAGCAATTCACATAAACAACCAATTCTTCTGTACAACGTTTTCTAAAGTTTGGTAGAATTTAAGTTTTGAAGAGTTTGGACTGAAGGTGTGCACTGCATCTAGACTCATAAGCCAAAGCTACAGCAAAGATAAAGATCAGTTGTTTGGAAATTGCAGCTCTAACATTATATGTTAATATGTCATGAGCTGTGTTTTGTTTACTTTACTTATGATTTATGATATTTCAGTTGTAGATTAATTAAGGGCGCACCACACAAATTGAAAAATATCAAGTACAATAACTTTGGCTAGATTAGGTAATTTGGTGAGCTACCATGTCAAATGTTCCTGCAGAAGACCTGGTATCATAAATTTCTATGAACTTGGTATCTAAAAGCTATTTACAAAGGCAATTTCTTCTAATAAATCTCATGCTTATTCCATTTATTCCAATTCGGCAGCTGCCCAATTGCGCAGAATTTAAGCTATATAATGAGATTTCTTTTTGAAGGGTAACTCCACCTATGTAGAACATTATATGCACTTCATAGCCGATTTCAAGTCCGGATAAAGAACTTTGAAGCCCATTTTCCATACCCGAAAAATGAGGGAGGAAGGTTCCAAGCTCATTTTCCGTTCCTGAAAAAATAAGGGAGGGTTGTCAACCTAACTATTGTCACTCTTAATGAATGGATCAAACAAATGTTTCCTTTTGAAGGGTAGGACAGTAACAGATTCAAACTTGTACCATATATAAGCGACTACTTGGTTATGACATTGGTACTGTTTTGTTATTCATGGCTGAATTTAAAAAAGATAAAAGTCCAAAACTGCCAACCTTTTAACATTAATCAATCTGCCAGAAAAGGGTTTACAAGTTCAGCTTCCAATCCAGCTATCAGAGTCAAGTAAACCAGAAGAAATTAGCAAAGATGAATGTCAAAACAATCATAAATAGACTTGCTTTTCTTTTTTGGGGTGATATGAATTCAACATGTAACATTCCTGTCAATGCTACATTTATTAAAGTTATTAATGCAACTAAAAGTTGGGGAAGCAAAAGTAAACAAATAAAGAAGAAACTTTTGTAATAGTTAACTTCACATTGCAAACAGTTCAAGTAATACCCAGAGTTGGTAGCAACAAACACGAGGGCCTTCCGAGAATTCCGCAGTGTATCCAAGTTCCCTATTAAAAAAATTCACGTTATTGGCATCGGCAAGTAGAAGATTCCAAAGAGGCAAATCTATGTTAATGAGAGAGACCAATGTGAATAAGATGGAAATCAACATAGCAAAGTGGTTTACTTAAATAAACAAAAGTATTACACATATTTTTATGCATAAATATGGTCATTGTTTATTTTAAAGGAATCCAAGGTGCTGGACTAGCGTCATTCACATTCAACAATGACATCATGTTGAATTGTGATCAAGGTTGTATCAGTCCGTGACAAGCATGCAATTCAACAATTTGGTGATGAATCAACTTTCAATGTTTTATTTCTCATTATAATATGCATCAATGATTGTAAAGCTTAGAGAAAAAGTCAAAAATCTGTAACATTCTGGTGGTTATATAGTTGGAATTGCTATTTGATTGACTATATGCTTCGCCATTTCTCAAAAGAGTGCCATTTTCTTGACTGCAGTTTCAATGCATTTAATAGATGATCCTACAATCATGCAATCCTTTTTTTCAATCGACCTCGTCAGATTTTAAAAAGAAAGAAATGTTGGATCCTATACAAATGACATTGCCGTGAACACATTAAAAAAATTAACCAATTGGCTGTTCACCACCATGTTTTCGCTACACAACTAGGGCGGGCAAAAAAATGGGAACGGACATAAACGGGATTGGACACCTCCCCTTATAATGATTAAAATTAGTGTCCGGACCCGTTCTCATTTTTAAAACAAACACTTTTTTTTTGTCCAGACCCTTATTTTTGTAAAACATGCGGCTCCCGTTTTGTCCGATTTTTATTTTTAAATATGATTAAATATTTTATTTATCAATTATTTTAAAAAATAAACCTCAACTACATGTCACCTAACATTCAATTACCAAAAAATAAATACATAATATTACAATTTTTAATTTTCAAATATAAACATCAGAGATAAAAAAATCTTCAAATAATGCAAGGCAAAGCATCACATCACTATTGTCTAAGTTTTAAAATTATATGCCCACATCACAAAAGTTTCAAAAAAGAGAGATCATCTCAATAGTCCAAATTAATTGCTAAACGGGTATCCCATTTTTTTGAAATTGTTGTCCGGACCCGATCCCGTATTTTTAAACGGACACAAAAAATACCCGTACGTTTTTTACAAAAATATTGCTCGAACTCGTTTATAGCGAGTCTGACAAAACCGAACAAACGGGTCTAGACAACTTTTGCCAGCCCTATACATAACATTAATGCAACTCTAATTTAGTCAAAGCATTTCCCTGAGGATTTTCATCCTTCTAGGCATCCCCATTGCCAAGAATTTTAAAAGAAAACGAACAAGAGTGAGCCTAATAGTTTGATGCTTTGCCATAAGGTTAAGCTCTCTAAAAGCACGTGCCATCTTATGCAAACAATCAAGATTGAGCTGGAGTAAAATAGAACATATCTACAACATTCAACAGGGCAAACATAGAAAACAACTTCATCAACAATCTTCAATAAGTTATAAATCAAGTTCGAGAATGCCAAAAAAATCCATCTTTTTATTTGTTTTCAGCAACCCTTTCGAAAGCTAGAGCAAAAAAATGCCAAAGACACCGCCTTTTTGCTCATCTATTCCAAATTTGTAAAATTGAGAATGAGATTTTATGTTTTTCAGAACAAAGATTACAACACTTTTTCGCTCATCTATTTAAAAACTTGTAAAATTGAGAATGAGATTTTCATTTTTTCATAACAAAGATTAAAAAAAAAGTCCGGGCAAGAAGTAATTAACGGATTGGTGCAATGATAATCATATTCATCATAAATGAGAATCACAACTAACTCATTTTATTGTTGGTGAATGGAAGTAATATTCACATGTGAATTATAAAATGTACAATTGTCATATGAAACATATAAATGAACATCTGATCATATAGTTTCCATAATTAAAAAAACCAAACCAATTCGGCAAATTAGTCAGACTGATTTGATATAAATGCACTGTTTTGGACCAATTCAATACTGGCCAAGATGCATCAAATTTTGATCCACGGTCCAACAATTGTGAGAATAGACAAGTGTTCATTATTAGAAGTAATTCTAAAACAAAATGGATAGCGCCTAGCCAACGCTAGAGATTAATATAAACTTTTGTAGTTATTTATGTGCCATCAGTTTCCTAGGATCATGCTGTGGCAGTGATGAACTACCATGCTATGTCTACATTCTACATCTTTCTTTGCATAATGCAAATAATCAGCAAAGACTAGCCAAATGGGCTGGCTGGAAATCATAAAAAATCTATTGCTCTCTTTCTTAGGTTCAAGTATTTGATATTATTACTGTTTAAAAAAAGTCTGGAAAAACAAAAGCAGTAGAATTCTAGGTTCAAATGTCCAATTTGTCTTGGGTATCATTGAAACAAAGGAGGCTTACTTTCTCCAACTGTGAAACAAAAAGAATCGAACACTCCAACAACTTTCTGAACTTAAATATTAATTGTTTTAGAGTTTAGATTTTACAGAGAAGAGGCTCCTACTGCTAAGTTCTTCCTTTCATATTTGAAAATATAAAGAGATACGACTACTTATTGTTTGATTGAAGAGAAGTCGCTACTTCTTCAATAAAAAAAACAAGTTACTATTGACTAACAGAGAAACAATGAATCTACACTTGCTACCCAATCAAACTCTGTAGCTTGATTGCACATCCTTTATGCACAGAAAACAAAAAGGGCATATTAAGTGAGAGATGTGGTTTTTCAAAACTGTTTTTAGTTTCAAACTTTCAAATTCAGATAGTTCTCCTAGTTCTCAAAATATCCAAAAAACATGGGAACAGAAAGCTCAAGCTGTGCGTTTGCATTATAGAAAACTCTTTCTTAAGTCAAATCATGTATAACAACTAGGTTCCACAAAATCCATAACAAACAAATAGAGCTTCATTCAAAAAAAAAAAAAAAAAAAAAAAAAACAGAGCTTCACCTAGTTTATTTTTATCATAATATATGAAAAGTTTAGAGCCATCCGATTTTACATTAACGGGACTTGATTATTCAACTGAGAATTCTAAAAAGTATATAGGATGCCAAGACCAGTAACCTTTGTTTAAAGTTTAAGCATACCTTTTAGAAAAAAATACAAACTCTCAATATTTATCTTTTTTTCGATAAGATTATTTCTTTCTTTTAAAAGTAAAATCTCCAAAGAATTCAATTTAATGCTACTGGGATAACGATATTTTCATTCTTTCTTTCAAAAGAGAGAACAAAAATAGAGACAAATCAAACAAGTCGAACATACTTCATTAGACATTTTCATAATTTTCCTATACGTAGTTATGTCACACACACTAATACATATCCCACTTGTGTTGGCTCTTAATTTATCACGCTTTACCAAGTTTATATTGGCACTGGTTTTCAATGAGGGAACTATTGTCAAAATGAACCTACTTTCCTTGATTCTCACATGTGCCCCTTTTCTCCCATTCTCATGTCTTGATTAGGAAACAAATAAATTGCCATATCCATTTTTGGTTTAGAGAATCTTTCAGAATCACACCACGAACAATTATGGGTAGCTGTCTTTTCTTTTTTCTCAACAAAGGCATTTAAAGATTCATAGAACTATATTCACCACTGCCACTGAAACTCTCCCATTCCAGAATATACCAAGGAGCCAAGAGAAACGTAAGTCCTCGGATTTATGTCCTTAACGATCATAGGATACTTTAATTTAACACATTCAAGAAGAGGACACCAAACTAGAATCCAATATATCAGATAATGGTCAGACATGAACAAGAAAACAAATGCAGCTCATTCAGAATTTATCGAATTGGGACAATATTATGCCGACAAGCACATAAGAACAGAAAATTTGGCCAAACTGATTCATCTCACGATTCTCACCCCAAAACAAGCAAATGCTAGGTGAAGGCTCCTAAGTGGATATGAAAGCCCTGCTAGGTGTACCAATCACAGGATGTGAAGTTCATGGTCCACTTAATCTTAAAAACCAAAGGGCTTATTTGAGAAAATCCTAAGCCATAAAATCTAGATTGTACACAGGCGCGCCATCATTCCGAGTTCCTCAACAAGAGCTGAAAGATGTAAGTATTTTTCTCCCTTTGTCCAATTAGTGGTAAAACTCCAAATTTAAAAGATGCTTCTATTTTCTCAGTTAGTGATCATTTTCAGATAAAGGAAGAAAAAAAAGATAAGCTAGTTTGAGATAAGGGCAGTCACCACGATGCTTAAGGAAAGACTTGGGATCTTTGTTAGTTTACTCATGCGTTTTAGAGTTGTTGAATATGAGAATTACACAAGATCATCCAAAGGAAGATTGGTAATTTTTGTTGAAGGATGGTGGTGAACAATGTTAAAAATCAAACCATAATTTATTGACTCCGGTCAATAAATTATGTTTTCAAAATTTGAGCCTATTTTGGTATGCTTATCAGTTGTTTAAACGCATGCTAGCTCCTTACAGGCTCTTGTACTAGAATATGCCTCATTATTTTCCTTAGTGTCCCTTACAAGATGAAAGCCCTGTCACAAGCATTCGACTTGAATCGCAGATCCTCAAATCGAAGAAGCATGGATTCACAATTCCCTCAGGATGACCTACATGACATGATTATAGGAACAAAGATGCATAAAGGGAGGGCAGTCCCCACGACAATGGTACAACTATTCAACTAATCCACCAAACATGCCTTCAATGACCTTGCTTTTTCTACAGACATACGTATGCATACATATACATATATATAATTTTTTTTTTCTTTTTTTTGAAAAAGGGAATAGGTAAGGACCTCAAAAAACCTGTTCTTCTAAAATAAGTAATAAAGAGTGCAACCGTAATTTTCCTTAGCACAGGACAAAGATTATATATAATATAAAAACAACAAATAAAAATACCATAAACAAGGGAGGGGAGGGAACAAGACCTAGACATTAGAAAAACTATGAAAACTGCTATAATGGAGAACGCCTGTGAGATAATTTACACCCAACTATTCACAAGGAAGATTAAAAATAAGAAACCTGACAATTGTCTTAAGCATCCCTGGTCTATTGTAAAACTAGTCTTTCGGCTCACAACCTAAACATGTAAAAATTAAAATTACTGCTTAACTGAATTTTTTGGCACCTTAAACCAAAAGCAGTGGATGAAAGAAAGATAAATAGACGAACGTAAATCAACATACAACAAGGTGTGATCCCATCACTGATTGAAGAACTTCAATTCTTGCAAATCTTACATACAAATTAATGAGCCCTGATTAAATTATCAATGACGCCGCGGATGTCTTCAGAGGATCGTTGATAAGGCTTCAAGCAACTTGATGATCAAGGGTTTATGGTGTGAAAGAAACGAGCGGCATTTACCACCTCTAAATACCAAATGACACTTAGACTTTGTTTGGCAAAGCACAAACTAGCTTATCATCTAGCTTATAAGCTACTTTAACAAAAAAAAAAAGTTGTGTTTGGTTGGAAGCTTATTTTCAAAATAAGCTAGATGAAACTCTAAATTTTCATACGCTACTAGAGGTAGTGTTTACAATAAAAAACATCGTTAAAAGTTTTTCTCCCACTTTTGACCTTTTTATGACCTTATACAATTTGTGATTTAATTCCAAAACAAATTCCGAAGATGTGCAAAGAATTTGCGCTTGTGCTACATGCTCATCATCTTAGCAATTTTACACCGCCACTATGTGCACGTGTTGGCACATTCTTGTTTCTTACCGCTTTCACACCATTATACTGACTCGTTCACTAGTGTGTACACATATGCATAAGTGTTATAAAGGGACAATCCATTGCATGTTATTCATTTACAAAATAATTATATAATTTATTTATTTTCTACAATTTTAATTATAATTTTTTTGATAATTGTATTTGTATGTGGCATAAATTTAATTAATGAAAAAATGATTTTTTGACATTCTTTTGCTACATACATTTGCTACACAATGGTATAGATTCCCTTGAAATTCGTGCAACACACATCCAATCAAATCTACACAATTGTGTACTAATTGTATGTCTCTTAGAATGTTAGATTATCATCTTCCTTAATTAATATAACATGTCATTATATGTCATTTTACATTTATCAACTATTTTTTTCAAAACAATTTCAATTGATCAGCTAATTATCAACTTGCAACTACTGACAACTAGTTTATCAACTTTTAGTTGGATTAGCAGCTAGTGTTGCCAAATGTGACCTTAATTTAATTCTAAGGAGTAGAAGAAGAAACTGCACACATGGTAGCACATTAGCAGAAGTTGGAAGAGTTGAACCTATGAGTGAAACATATCAGATTCAAGAAATATATAAAAGGAAAAACATAATTGAAGAAGGCTCTATCAAGTGATTTTGAAGATATTCTGATTGGAGAGAAGTTGACCTGTGGAATCGTCTACCAACTCGTGTTCCTGTGTTGTCTGCAAACGTCTAAACTCTGATGTCATATCATTACACAAATTCTTTCTTCAAAATCTTTTGTTCTCACTTGTTTTAACAGTCACTAAACCTGATCCTCCCAAATTCTTTTCCATGATATTTCCACCAATAATTTGTCTTAAAATCATGCACCTAAAAGTTTGCTTCTAGGGATGAATTTTTATTTTATAAGTCATTTAGTCTAT
This sequence comes from Stephania yunnanensis, assembly GCA_039657365.1. Classification (NCBI taxonomy): domain Eukaryota; kingdom Viridiplantae; phylum Streptophyta; class Magnoliopsida; order Ranunculales; family Menispermaceae; genus Stephania; species Stephania yunnanensis. The sequence continues at coordinate 2,251,174 of CM077589.1, forward strand.
ATTGGTTAAGATATCAGTTCTCAGCACATAAAACATATGGGATCTGGAGCTTCCAAGATCTCCGAAAGACTTTAAAGGTGGAAGAAAACCTTCTTGCACAAGGAAAGTACCTCCAATCAAACCAAATATCTTATAATTATGACTACCCAAGCTGCCCCTTGTTGGAATATAACAATGCAGCAAGCTACTATTTCTCTTTGAAACTATCCATTGCTCCACCATCCTGCACATCACCCTACAACTTGGCATTACATCTTCTTTGCTTCTTGTCTTGCCAATTGTGTACAACTAAAACAACAAATCACTTGAACCCATTGCACTAGACTGATAAGTCAACATGAGTCATATCATGCTAGCTAGTAAAACTTTGCATTCAAAAAGCATTAGATTAATTAGGATTTTGTTAGGAATAGTTTATCAAGTTCGAATTGTAGAAATTATTTGGATATCTTTTGATAGTTATTTAATTACTTAGTGAGTTCAATTAAAGTGCTAAGGAGTTGGTCAACAGACAGTGGGCATGTATTGGGCCATTTTATAATTTATTTATTTTTGACAACTCTTTCACTAAAATCAGTGCGACAACTCCGGTCAAGCTATTTTCATAGGAAGAAATGCAAAAGAGGCAAGCTCAAGGCCTCTGTCTCAATTGTAATGGAAAATTTGTTTCGAGCCACAAATGCAAGGAATTAGAACTAATGTTGTTCGAAGTAGATTGTGACGATGCCATGGAGTCTACATCAACCAACAAGAAGATTTTGAAGAAGCACTCCTAAGGTGAGAATAGACCTAATGATTTCATAAATTTCTCCACACTTTTCAACATGACTTCTACATGTTTAAATAGATTAGGACTCTCGACTAAACAAAATAAATCAAAAATAATTTATTACACACGCCCACTCTCTATTGATTGACTCCTAACCACTTTAATAGGAAACACCACCACCAACAACAATAGCTTTGGTTTACCCCCACATCATCGAATTTCTCCACTTCTATTAAATCGAGTTTTTAACGAGGACATTTGTAGGATGTCCTTGGAGGTGTCTAAACAACTACAACCACCCTTTCCTAATCTTTGCGTCAATTGGTGCTAGTACTATTTTTCTTTGAATTTATGTATTTTTTATTCTATCTCTACGAATTTTAACACACACCCACCTAAGCATTCTCATTTTCGCTACATTCCTTTTATGTATTTGTTGTTTCTTTACTGACCAATAATTACAATAGGAACCACCTACTAATTAAATAAAAATTAAAAGATATCCAAATTACTTCAACAATTCATACATGATAAACTATTCCAAATAAATTTCTAAAGCTTTTTGAATGCAACGTTTCATTAGCATCCTATGACTCAATGGTTAGTTTATTAATACCTCCCCCTCCAAATAGAACCTTGTCCTCATGGTTCTTCTTGTTGGTTGACGTGGACACCATCGTGTGGGTTGAAACAAATTAACCATCACAATTGAAACATAAGCCTTGAGCTCGCCTCCTTTGCATTCCTTCCCATGAAAGCCGATTGACTGGAGTTGCCACACCAAGTTTAGTGGAAGTGTTGCCAAAGGTGTGTTTGTTGGATTGACGAGGCACCAATCTTTGATAAGCCAACAACTCGTTTTACATTCTGGCCAAACTAACGACTTTCTTTAAAGTTTTAGACTTGAAAAGGGCAAATCTCATCCGCAATTTCAATTTCATGTCCTGACATGAAAGTGCCCACCAAAGCCTTTTGAGTCCACCCATGTAGCTCGTTACCTCATCACTCAAACTCCTTTTGATATTCACGTGTTGAACCTGATTGTTTGACTTTAGAGAGAGCTTCATCAAAATCCTCACCATCAGTGGTTCATTGTGACCATATATGTTCTACAAATTTGTCCCATATTATCCACTACCTATCCTCTTGAAAATCCTTTGTAGCCAATGCCATAATGATTCCCTTCGTCTTCTCAATGAAAGGAAGCTAAAGCAGCCTTCAAGTTTCCAAGGCGTTTTGAAACTCAACAAACCGGTGGCTTGCGTGAACCATTCATTTAGGTTATCACCAGCGTATTTCAGAAATTTCAACTAAGCTAATTTGGAGAAAACAAAGGCCAACCTTGTTTTGTATTTTCTTGAAAACGACTATTAGAAGACTTGCTACTCTCTTTTTTGATAAGAAGAAACAATATTGCCCCCATAAGGACTCAAACCCCCAACCACTTACACATCCTTCCCATACCAAACCAATGGCTTACCTACTTGGTTGGTGACTTGCTACTCTGTTCATTGGCATGAAAATGAATGAGGAAGTGAGTGGCACTTCTAAGAGTTTCTTTATGGCGATTTCAAGGTCGTGCATGCAACTCGTTGATGCCTAGTTCCATCCTACTGAAGTTGTCTTGGAGTACCCAAGATTTGCTGCCAAACTCTCAATTGTCATAAAAGTTCTAAGTTTCTATGGTTTTGATTTTTCAATTTATGCCATTTTCTGTATGCTTTTGGTTTTATTCATGCCTTATATCTCATTTCAAGTGTCGATGTGGCTTTCACAAGCCCCGTCGACGCATTATCCCCAAAAGTAAGCATTGTGCTAGAACTGCAAACATTCATAAAGTTTGTAATATAATTTATGAAAACTAAAGCTCGCGCCAAATTTGCAAGAATCCACAACAAGGCCTGGTAGAGTAGGCCATTACAATGAACTGCATTACTAAATTCCTGTCTTTCTTGTTCGTTTACCATGCCGAAATTCGGTATTCAAGTAGTCATCACTTATTTTTGAACTATCAACACCAAAACAATCCATCCAAACAATGAATATCTGCCAAACCCTAGCTTCTAGTAAATCGCAAAATCAAGAGGCAACAATTGATTCAAAATCCAACATCACATACCCATCAAACCAATCCTATCTCCAAAACCCTAATTTTCTATTCAACCAAATCACCATAAAAACACACAATCAATCATCCAAACCATCAAAAAATCCAATCTTTCACCTAAACAGCAGTCACAAACAACGAAATCGAACCAGAAACTCTAATCCAACCGACCTGGTTGAAAGATCAAGCGTTGGCGGTTTTGGGGATGAGAGGGATCCCCTGAGAGGCGCCGACCTTGAGCTTCTCGTGCTCTTGTTGTTGGCGGATCTTCTGCATCTGCAACATCCGCTCCATGACGAGCTCGTACGCGCACTTCTCGTACGTGTGGCGCTCGCCCTCACACTTCCATGGGAGGTAGAACTCCTTGGAGCGGCAGGTGTTGAGGGGGATGAGAAGGTGCGCGCATTGGTCTCTGTAGGCTAGCGGAACCCTAGCTTCCACCATTTGTTCTTGCGAGGCTATCATCTTCTTCGACGATCCTTCCACCTCCATTAATGGAGCTCTCTCTCTCTCTCTCTCTCTCTCTCTCTGTTTGCGTTTCGAAGATTGTATTTTTGGTGGTTCAGAAATCAGAGTGAGCTTGAGACTTGAAAACTTGTCCCCCCTCTCTCTCTCTCTCTCTCTCTCATTCTCTGTTTATTATATTTCTTTTTTTTTTTTGATCGGATCCCAAGTAGATTAAACTGTTAAATTTCGACATCATTATACTTGGGCTATATAACATTTTTAAAGGAAAAAACTCGATTAATTGTTAATGCATATTTTAAACAGGATATGCAAATCGAAAATGCGTGTCCCTTGATTTATATCGAGATGCATTGAAACGTTACATACAAGTGCATGTTAGCGTTTTCATTTTTTTAAAGGTAAATAGTAAGGTGCCTCAATATGGACACGCAGTCAGACACGCACTCGTCGTTCGCCCCTCTGTCGCTTATTTGGATGCATGCACGCAAGAGAATCAAGAACGGCTGGACGAGTGCGTGTTTAACTTGTGTATCGATGTTGAGGTATTTTCCCTTTTAAAAAATAGGTTAAAAGTCCCATTCTCTGTATAGGTCCCAACAGTGTTCGAACATAAATTAATCAGTACGTAGATTATTGTCAGCCACTCTATGTGAGAAACCAAAAAAAAAATAAAAATAAAAATCCATAACTTTTTTTTTCTTCAAGGAAGTACTGTTTAGCTTAAATTGAGCATATTAATAGTGTTAGTCGAGTAAGACTACTAATTGACGACAAAAACTCTTGCTCAAGGATTTTAAAAGGACTCAATATTAGGCTAAAACTCGAGACCATCAATTAAGGTGACGCAAACCGAGCCATCACGCAAAATCACATTGAGTTCCCTTGTGTGGCTTATTTCTAATTTTCTAGGAATGCTAAGCAAATTTTGGCTCATAAAACGGTACAGTGAGAGACTGAAAAAACAAAGGAAACTGATGAGCGAGTGAGCGAGACCATGGAACGCCGAGTCGAAGAAGAAGAAGAAGAAGAAGAACAATCGCTCCAAAATTCCTAACTTGGGCAGCAGAGTTGGGAATCACAGACTCGCCACCACCAAATCCCTCCCAATCGTCACTCAAACCGTCCAATCCACCTTCTTGTCTGGGCAAATCTCTCACTGTCTCTCACTTTCCCAACTCAGGAGGGTAACTAGTCAGTCAATCGATCAATATCTCTACATTTCACTGTTTTCACATCTCAAATCGTCGATTAATCAATCTGGGTACTTCTCTAATGCATTGCAGAAGAGGTTTGGCTGCTGCCCGTCATCTTACAAAGCACGAACTAGTCCTTACAGTACCCAAATCAGCTTTGATTACATCAGACACTCTGATTTCAATGGACAACAAACTGTGTTGTTCAATCAGAAGATACCCCAATTTGTCATCTTCACAGGTGATTTGGGACATTTCCTTTAATGGGTATTTTTTATTTTGTCCAAATTGTTTTGAGATTTCATTGATTTCACAAGACAACAAACTATGTTGTTTTATTAGAAAAAAATCCCATTTCGTCATCTACATAGGTGATTTGGGACATTTACTTTAATGGGTACTTTTTATTTTGTCCTAGTTGTTTTGGGATTTCATTGATTTCAAAAGACAAATGTTATTTTATTAGAATAAATTCCAATTTGTCATCTACACAGGTAATTTCGGATGTTTCCTTTAATGGGTGTTTTTGATTTTGTCCAAACTGTTTTGGGTCCCATTGTAATGGATTGATTTGATTGTTTTAGCTATTGAAATTGGGTGAAATTGTGTATTTGTTGTTGTTTTGATGTAGATGTTGAGTGTTTGTTTGTTGGCTGAAATGGGTAAAGGGAGGAGTTCGCGGTGGCACACTTACTTAATGCAATTTCCTCGCAGTTACGATACGCTGGCGGGGTTTGCTCGGTTTGAGACTCAAGCTTTGCAGGTTGTGTTTTGTGTTTGTTGTTGGATTTGGTTTCAATTATGATGTGTTTTTGTGTATTGAGGTGTTTGATTTTTTGATTGTTGTGATTATGTATTGGGATAAATGGGATGTTCATGTTAGGTAGGTGGATGATGCTATTTGGGCAGCAGAAAAGGCCGTTTCAAAAGCTGAATTGGAGTGGAAGGAGGCGCTTCCTCTCATGCGAGAGTTAGAGTTCAAGCACCAGCTTATAACTTTTAGGTCCTGGCTTTGGGCCTCAGCTACTGTGAGATTCATTTAACTTTTTATCCATTGATGCCTTATTTTAATGTAGTTTTGCTTCACCTTGGACCAAAATCTTTGTTACTGAGATATGCGTAATTTAGAGCTCGTTGATTAAACCGTCTAGGGCACTTAACATTCTATCAATCAGGAGATGAGTCATTACCAAGTATTATGATTATGATTGCACTGTAACCTTCTTTATTCAAAAACACATTGCACTACGATTGACTGAAATAATGAATATATGTGGACGAATATTGTTTCGATGGACTAAATGAGTCGTAACATTGCAAACGCTTGACAAAGTAAGTGTTCAACTTTTAGCTATCAATCATTTTATGGGATACAAATGGTGAATGGTTCCAGTTGTGTGGTTTTAAATTTGTACAAATATTTTAGCTTGAACATCAGAGTTCACCTCCCTCTTTTGGCTCAAAAGACTTCAGTTCCGTATATGTAACGTATAAGCTTTTAGGGTTCTGTTCTTCTCCTTGATTTTGCTAATCTTAAGACAACCAATAAATTGTTGCTTTTTCCTTGAAGATATCCACTCGAACAATGCATATACCTTGGGATGAAGCTGGATGCTTATGTCCAGTGGGCGACTTCTTCAACTACGCTGCACCAGGAGAGGACTCAATTGGTTCTGAATATGAAGACAGTTGTACGCAATTTTCGTCCTTGCAAGTTAGTTCATCATTGAAAAATAAGGATTTAGAAAGGGAATTGGACACTAGGCCAGTTGAGGAACATTCTCAAAGGTTAATTGATGCAGGCTATGATGAGGATGTTGGTGCTTACTGCTTCTATGCCAGGAGAAACTATAGAAAAGGAGAGCAGGTACTTACTTTCTTTTATGTGTGAATTATTCAAGTATAAAATGCTGCAGATTGTTTCGATTTTCCGTACCGATCTTTAGGTAGATATGAATTAAATTTTAGATTCCTTGTGCTGTATTGGCTGCCCTTAGAAATTTATGGGTCGAGCTTCATCATTTGGCAGTGAGGCCTTACCAACATTTTGAATCTGACTGCGAAGTGAGATCATAGCGGAGCATACAAATCCTTGTTCGTTGCATTACTTAACTGAAATTGGATTTCCTTTTTCCTCAGGTTCTTTTGAGTTATGGAACATACACAAATTTGGAACTCCTCGAGCACTACGGTTTTATTTTAACCACCAATCCTAATGAAAAGGTCTACATTCAGTTGGAACCTGATGTCTATTCCAATTCATGGCCTAAGGAATCCCTATATATCCAACCAGATGGGAAGCCATCATATGCTCTTTTATGTGCTCTGCGCTTGTGGGCAACCCCTCCAAACAAAAGAAAATCCGTCGGCCATCTTGCTTATTCGGGGCAACTGTTGTCGAGAGAGAATGAGATGCATGTCATGAGATGGATTGAGAACAAATGCTGTTTTCTTTTGGATAATGTGCCAAGCTCAGTTGAAGAAGACATTTACCTGTTAGATTTTGCTGACAAAAAAGTACAGTCATCTTAATGAGACCAAGCAGATGCCTTTGGCTTGTGAAGTCGAAACGGCTGCTTTTGCCAAAGCAAATGGTTTAAAGACTGTTGGGGAATTCTCATTCTCCAATAAAGCGAAGAGGTCAATGGAGAGATGGAAATTGGCAATTAGATGGAGACTCAGGTATAAACAAATTCTTGTTGATTGCATTACTCATTGTACCACAACTATTGATCATCTTTCTTCTCAGCAAATACCATGCCTGAGAACAGACTTATGATCATTTGTCGATAAATGAAAATCTTTTCTCTTTGCATAGAGCCATATGCTAATCGTTTCCTTTCCGTTAACGTCAGTGGTTTTTGTTTGTTTTCCGTAAATATATTCTGCTACCTGTGAAATTGAATACAAAGAAGAACAGTGCGTAGTTTTATGAAGCACTGGGAAATTAGACATTTATGAGTCGATACAGCTGAGACGAGAGCAGGAATCATTCAGAAAGTGAAATCAAGTGAGTGCCACCTAGGTGCCTCCCCTTAATTCTTTGCAACTCTATGTTTATGAGCAACGCACCAAGAGTTTATTACTTAGTACTCTCATTTATGTGTTTTTCTATGTTTCTTGTCTTAGATTATCTAAAACTTGCAGGTTAGCAAAATTACAGTAGCTGTAATGTTTCAAAGTTGATAGATATATTCATCTCTGATCATTGTGGGTGCCTTGAAATCCTGTCACATGTCCTTTTCCCAACTGTCATACTTGGTAACTTCACCTCCTTCCTGAGGAGAAAACTGAGTCTCGCAAGTACTACTTTGCATTTTTGAAGGCCACACAGCGTGAACTTGTGGTTCTGCTCATTGATTCTCGGGGCCTAAGGAGTAGCAATATTACTCATCACATGTGAGGTGCGGCCGAAATAAGGCGAAAGAACATCTGTTCTAGTTAACATATAAAGACTTGTAACAGAGTCTTGGAAGCTTTTCTCGCCGAGGCAGTAAGTACAGTTAGAGCGTTAGCTTGGGTTGTTTGGGTGGGAATTGATGCCAGTCTTTCAAGAGAAAGTAAGCTCTAGCTCTTGGTACTAAGGCAAGCTTCTGCTTGACTTAAGCTGCATTTTGTGAAGTTTGACTATTCATATATATTGATAATCGTGTGTTCTTATAAGTTGCCAGCCATCGTAAAGCTTTTGTCACTTTTTATGAAATTGATAGCCAATCCCAACTAATTTTGGACAGAGGCTTTGTTGTTGTGGTCATCGTTGTTGTTTTTTTTTTTTTTTTTTTAAGTTTGACTATATTTTGATACAATTGTTTATGCTAATTGCTAACTATATTGCTCGTATGGTGATTATATCTAGTTTAATACTTGTAACCATGTCTCAAGAATGTAGAATCTTTGTGTAATCTGCTGATATCTTCTGAACTTTCTGGTCTGTCCCACAATCAAGATGTTGGATTTTTATTTAATGTTTTTCTTTTGTTGCTATTGCAGATTCAGTTTCAAGTGGGATTGGTGTGTTTATTCTCTGCAGTGCCTTGGAAGTTTATCATTTTCAACATAAAAAGTAAAAACCACATGCATTACATTAGTAAAAATTTTAGAAACAATAAATTTTTTCAAGGGCTGATATCTAATTGTTTTCTGACCCGAATATAGTTTAAAGAATCAGCAAGCACCATTTTGATTGGGTCAGATCTAAATTTTGATAATTTTTTTTTAACACTAAACGATGTGTATATAAAGGACACCAAGAATTATGTGCCAAATGTGCGTTACATGTACAACAACAAACAACAAAGTTTCAGTTCCAGAATACTTGGGGTCAGCTACATGGATCAAACGTTACGCCTCCCTTCGACGCACTTGATTTAATGCAGTTTATAGCATTCTTTCACAATCCACATTTCATGAGCTGGAGGTCCTAAACATGTACATGTACAAGACAAATCAAATGCTTTCAGATGGAGGAAAGAACATAAGACCATTAGAATAAAGTCCAAATATCAAGTGATACTTCTTGTCTATGCAGTCCCTTTATTTAAATAATCAAATCTGATCCCATCAAACCAATCCCATGAGCCCAACAGATGATGTTTCCTCCTTAATTTGTGACCACTGATTTCAGAATTTCATCAGACAATCCAACTGCCAGGACCACCTGACCAAGAAATTTTGGCGGGTAACTTTGAGCTTATAGATGTGAGACAAACATAACAGAAATAACGGTCATGAGGAAGTTCAACCCATGAAGTAAAGAACAACAACTGTACAAGTTAAGAGAAATTTCAAGGGACCAAGCCATTCCTTATCTTGTTTTAAGAATTTAATTGCTGTTAATTGGAATCCAATTTTGTGACAACAATTTATGATTCTTCTCACATTGTTGAATTCCTTTCTTTCTTTATGGAATGTGCTTTGCCTTCCCATTTAGAAAAAAATTGATGTTTTTGATCTGGTGAACATGTAGAAAAACCAAAAAGCAAAACACATTGTACCAAATTGTGGCCTAAACAAAGAATAATAAACTTAGTACAGCAAAATCCATTTCTCTATAAATTCCTATCTCCATTTGGTTCAATCAACCGTACCGATCTTTTTCATCGAGTTTGAAAACTTCTATCTGCCAAAGGACTTCCGGGGTTTCAGTATTAGTTGCTATGGCTTCTGCAAAGTCCTTCAAAAGATCAGATTCCATTGCTGATAGCATGCCTGAAGCCTTGCGGCAGAGCCGGTTTCATATGAAGAGGTGCTTTGCAAGGTATGTTACATAGTTGTTTGACTAGTTAATCTTGTTTTTGTGTGAACTTTGATTTTTTTTATTTTTTTCTAATGAAGTTAAGTTCTTGAATACAGCTATGTGTCGAAAGGAAGGCGATTGTTGAAGCGGCAACAATTGATGGAGGAGATTGAAAAGGTGATAGAGGACAAGTTTGAAAGAAGCAAGGTCTTGGAGGGTCTGCTTGGTTACATATTGAGTAACACTCAGGTGCCTATTTTTTGACAACTTTGTATTTCCTGTCTTAGATTTAGGACAATGATCTGTGCTAACAAAGAGAGTTTGGTGATTGGATAACACAGGAGGCGGCGGTTGATCCTCCCTATGTTGCTCTTTCCGTAAGACCCAATCCTGGATTCTGGGAATATGTTAAGGTGAACGCTGACGATCTCTCGGTGGAAGGCCTTAATGCGGCAGAGTATTTGAAGTTTAAAGAAATGATTTTTGATGTTCAATGGTTGGTTATGAAGCCATTAATCGCTTTCAAACATTTGAACCATTGCCATAGCTTTTTCGCGTCAAAATTAATTTGCAAGTAATCATTAAGCATGTGCGTTAGTGAAATTGAGCGACAACTTTGCTTTCAATATGCAGGGCTACAAATGACAATGCATTTGAAGTTGATTTTGGAGCAATGGATTACTCTATGCCTTCCCTCACCTTGTCTTCTTCAATTGGGGGTGGGCTCAATTATGTCACAAAGTTCATTTCATCCAAGACGACTGGAGCATCTGAGAACGCAAAGCCGTTGCTCGATTTCTTGCTCTCTCTCAATCATCAAGGAGAGGTACTGATGAAGCCATTAGTTAACAAAAAGGGGGATAAAAGAGTTGCTATTACTTTAACAAATTGAGCAACTATTAAAGATTTGCCTTTTTGTGTCACTGCAGAATCTCATGATTAATGAGACTATCGACACCGTTGCAAAGCTTCAGGCGGGATTGGTTGTGGCTGAGGTCTACCTTGATGGACTTGCAAAGGACACACCATACCAGCAATTTGAGCAAAGGTGACTGAATAATTTCACCACATTTTCCCCTACTCGATGACCCTTGATAGCGATCCATACCAAAAAAAAAGCAGGACATGAAAAACGAAGTTCGACATAGTTTTAATCTTCCTTGTTTTGGTAAATTCAGATTTGCCGAATGGGGTTTCGAGAAAGGGTGGGGTGACACAGTAGAAACTGTCAAGGAGACAATGAGATCGCTTTCAGAGGTCCTCCAAGCACCTGATCCAGTGAACATGGAGAAGTTCTTTAGTAGGGTCCCAGTGATTTTCAATGTAGTGATTTTCTCACCACACGGATACTTCGGCCAAACAGGATGTCCTCGGCTTGCCTGATACTGGTGGTCAGGTAAGCAATCTAACAATCTCTATAATTCATGCAAAGTGAGGTTTTTCATTAAAAAACTAAAACTATTTGCTTCTTCAAACAGATTGTTTATATATTGGATCAAGTGAAGGCCTTGGAGGAGGAACTCATTTTCAGAATGAAGAAGCAAGGACTGAGCGTCACGCCTCAAATACTAGTGGTACGTTATGTAAACGGCTTCGAGGAAGTGTTCTACAAGTACAAAACATTGTACTCAGATCACAAGGCATTTTTTCATTTTCATTCTTTCAACTCTTTTTGGTTCTTGCAGGTTACACGACTTATACCGGATGCCCAAGGCACAAAATGCAACCAGGAATTGGAGGCCATTTTTGATACCAAGTATTCGCAGATCCTCCGAGTCCCATTTAGAAATGAGAATGGAATTCTACGCCAGTGGATTTCTCGTTTCGATGTATATCCCTACCTAGAGAGGTTTGCTCAGGCAAGTTCTCATTCTTACTGAAAAAAAATATCTTGAACTTTATTAATTCTTTGTTATACACATTATCATCTGGTCCTGACATTCTTTTTGTTGAGTTTTCTAGGATGCTACTACTAAAATCCTCGATCTCTTGGAAGGAAAACCCGACCTAATAATAGGAAACTACACCGATGGAAACCTGGTGGCGTCTCTAATGGCAAACAAGCTTGGAGTCACTCAGGTGATGATGTTGTTTCTCAATCCATAGTAAATTCTAATTTGACTTTGCAAAACTGATATAAAATTAATGTAATTGCAGGGAACCATAGCGCACGCTTTGGAGAAGACCAAATATGACGACTCGGATGCTAAGTGGAAGGAATTTGAGTCCAAGTACCATTTTTCATGCCAATTCACTGCTGATCTTATATCAATGAATGCCACTGATTTCATCATCACCAGCACATACCAAGAAATCGCGGGAAGGTGAGAGATACATTTATCGTATCTTATCGATTCATTGAGTCAAACGAAGTTAATTACTTGGAATCTAAACACTCACGATGACTGAAATTTAGCATTGGAAGAATTTTGAGTTTAAATGCTTGTTGATCTGCAGCAAGGAAAAGCCAGGACAATATGAAAGCCACACTGCATTTACAATGCCAAGCCTTTGCCGAGTCGTCTCAGGCATCAATGTCTTCGACCCCAAGTTTAACATTGCCTCCCCAGGAGCTGACCAGTCCCTATACTTCCCTTACACACAAAAGCAGAAGCGTCTCACAGCATTTCATCCTGCCATTGAAGAGCTACTCTACAGCAAAGATGAAAATAACGAACACATGTGAGTTATTGATTCGGAATGTGATTTGACTTGAATGTGTATAATTTTCTAACAAGTTTCTTTTATAATCGGAACTCTGGTTGTTGTCGAGACAGTGGATATCTAGCCGATAGGAAGAAGCCCATCATCTTTTCGATGGCGAGACTTGATACTGTGAAGAACATCACGGGCTTGGTCGAGTGGTATGGAAAGAACCGGAAGCTCCGTAATTTGGTTAATCTAGTCGTTGTGGCTGGCTTCTTCGATCCAGCAAAATCGAAAGATAGGGAGGAGATTGCTGAGATTAAAAAGATGCATTCTTTAATAGACAAGTATCAACTACATGGCCAAATAAGATGGATAGCAGCGCAAAATGACCGAGTTCGAAACGGTGAGCTTTATCGTTGCATTGCAGATACCAAGGGAGCATTTGTTCAGCCTGCCCTGTATGAAGCATTTGGTCTTACTGTCATCGAGGCAATGAACTGCGGACTCCCTACCTTCGCAACTAATCAAGGAGGCCCTGCTGAAATCATCATTGATGGAGTTTCCGGACTCCACATTGATCCCAACAATGGCGATGAATCTAGTAACAAGATTGCTGCTTTTTTCGAGAAGTGTAAGGAGGACCCTGATCACTGGAACAGGATGTCTACGGCCGGTCTTAAACGCATATATGAATGGTAATCAAAGTAGCCCGATTCACCCATCTTTTTCCCCAAAAATCTGCTTTAAAATTTATAAAACTTAAATTTCTTCCCTTTGCAGCTACACATGGAAGATTTACGCGAACAAAGTTCTGAACATGGGATCCATCTACAACTTCTGGAGACAGTTGAACAAGGATCATAAGCTAGCCCGGCAGAGATACATTCAAATGTTCTATAACCTGCAATTCAAAAATTTGGTGAGTATAACTAAAAGAAATAAAACCTTTTAAAAGAAATTACTTAACATTCCATTTTGTGGCATTGCAGGTGAAGAATATAGGTACAGGTAGCACTGTTCCAAGTTCCGAAACTCAAGTTACTCAGCCAAAGCCAAGATTCGAATCTCAGCCGACAAGAAGGCATGACCTCTAACTCCTACTAATCCAAATATGATTGTTGTTGTAAACAAAGCTATTGTCGCAGCTATTTCGTCTTTTTTTTTTTTTTTGCAATGCGTAACTTAGGCTCGGATCTCACTAGCACTCATGATATCACCATTAGAATGAAAACGAAAATACGACTAGGTTTGGGCACTGATATAATAGATGAAAAAAGATTGTCGTGATAAAATTTCATGTTCTATATTTTGTTTGAGGGCCTAACTGACATTTTTGCTGGTTTTGTTCTAAAACAGGCGAGTGCCGTCGCGATTACAAAGGTAAGGACACAAAATCCATCTGATCTGCTTGGTTAGTGACCAAAAATGCTGTAGTTTTGAACTGGTAAATGTCAGTACTCATTTTGAATCATTTCGACTTTATTTGTTAGGCTGTTCGGTTAAAATTCTCCTTCGTCTTACCATCCCTACAATGCAATTCGAACTCAATCAAGACTTCTTCGCAGGCCCGAAGTTCAAGACAAGACGATGGTATCGAAAGGTTCTGGCTCAACAACATCCTCATCAGGAACTAGCTCTTGTTGGTGCTGGAATCACAGTTTCATCTTCCTTGTTTGTCTTTCCTTCCTATTTTACACTTTCATCAAATTGTATTACCAATAAGCAATGCTTCTTTTGCTTGATGAGAATTGTATGATCAAATAAAATCATCCTCTACCTCTGATAATAAAGGTTATAATTCATTCTTTTGTTATGAGAAAAATTTGATGTTATTGTGAAGGCACGTACTCAACTTCATCAAATCGAGCGAAGTGGAAGAATTTAGTCTTTAGACGTAATTTGGGATTAAAACTTTATTAACATTATTATTGTCTAAAAGGATTGAATTAAAACGAATTTACATAAAATGATTCGAAGAGGTAACTTTTGAGAATAGTTTCTTGTTTTTTCATTTAAAAATTAAGGGAGCATTAAAAATGATTAAGGGGCTAGACTTCATGCTCGAAATATCCATTGAGATCTCCAATAATTGTTTGAAAAAGTTCGCAATCAATTGCACTAAATCAAGCACAATGAAAGAATTTGCTTCATATAGCCGACCTCAATTGATTCGGGATTAAGGTTTTGTTGCTGTTTTTGTGTTTTTTTTTGGGACTTAAGTAAGAGTCGAACTCACGACTTTCCCAAACCTTACCTTTTGTCAAGTAATGTCTCTACTATCTCACCAGAGATGCTTTGGTAGAACTTATATTGTCGTTATCTCCATTGAATTGTGAAGCATGATAAATGCGTGTAAAGCTGAAGCAATAATGAACAATAAAAAATAAAACAAGAGAAGCGCATGCAATGGCGTGATCAGAAAATCTTGTTAGGGAAACGAACTTTAACTTTAACTTTTTTTTCTTTTCAAAAAAAAAAAAAAAAAAACATTAGTATGAAAAATTAAGCATAATACATAAGGGTACTATAGAGGTCCCCAGAGTTAGGGGCGACTCCTCCCCTCTCAGTGCATAATAACAGGTGTGTCGTACCGAAAGTCACATCAGACCTTTGAGCCGTCCATGCGTACCTCGGGATGAGAACGTACACAGATCTCTTGCCATATATATATATATATATATACAATTTTAAATTTTGTTAATAAATTCTTAGAAATTAATTCCCGCGAGCTTTCGCATGGGGAATCGTGACGTCTTTAAACTAGTATATATATATACTAGTTTCATGTCGTAAACGCACGATTGACCCTTTCGCTTATACGCTCATTGCGGGAATTAACTTCTAAGAATTTATTAATAAAATTTAAAATTGTAATTAAAAAGTAGTAGAAGGAAAAATGAGATGAGTTTATGATTTAATTTGGGGTTAGGTATAGAAAGTGAAAATTAAGTACAAGAGGAGAAAGTGAGTGTAGTGAAATAGTAGGAAAACTTAAGCCTTTAAACCGCTGCAAAAAAGGAAATGCTATCTGGATCTAGCTCGGAACATGTGGATGACTCTGGCTGATAATGGATTATTGGATTATTGCTGCATTTGGCCCCACAGATGAAATAGTAGGAAAACTTAAGCCTTTAAACCGCTGCAAAAAAAGACGATATGGTAAGGAATATTCTTCCGACAAGCACATAATCTGTGAGTAAAATTAAAAACTAAACCTTTCAGTCTACAGAAAATAAAACGCATAATGTGTCACAAGCTTGAAAAGCAATTTGACAAAATTTGTGCAATTTAAAAAATTAGAAGACATGTACTTTCTACTGTTCGCTATAACTGCAGAGCTTATTCATTATGAATCTGTATGGGAAAGACGATGTTTTAAAACGACTGGAGATTGCAAGTTTATGAAGCCCCGTATTCTTGTAGGTATAGAATCACATTAGCACCAATCATATCATAATTGCTCAAATACTTCAAAATCAATCATCTCTATTCAACTAACAAAAGTTGAATCTTCAACTCGCGTCTTTTCAAATATGAATGGCGGAAGGAAAAGTCACCAAGCAATTAGAGAACTATATAACATCAACTCCCTCGAGCTCCTCGAGCAATTTGAGTTATTCATCTTTGTATTATCCATCCAGGATGTTTAAGATGCTAAAACTACATTTCAAGTTTTCAACATGAAAGATGCTACGAAAGCAACATTTATAATAGAGACAAAGACGATAAGTAAATGCCCAATATAATCCTTGTATTGACACAAAGACTTTCATCGACATCAATCTCATCTTCCAAAATGGAGAAAGAGGTGATTTCCATCTACATTAAAATGCTAATTCTTAATTTATATGGCATTGATTGATGAAACCATGACTTATTGGATATCTCAAATGCCAACTAAACATCCTGAGACACCACAATACACAAGTCTGATTAAAAATATTTAAATTTGTAATGGCATAGGAAGTGAAATAATAAGATAAGAACCTCTTTTGACGCCTTGGAAACTCTCTAGCTTGTCGCTACGAAACCTCACTTAGTTTCGTGGTTTTCCTGCCATAAACATTGAAAGAAACTATTTTAACCAGAACTACAACATGCCTAGCATAACTCAGTAGTCAGGAGTTGCAACATTTCTAGGATTATAAAAAAGGAAGTGCCAACATAGAGAAAATGGCCTGGCCATGACTCCTTGCCATAAAATTGGGTGTAAAATTAACTAAGTAGATTCTTAACAAGTATTGACAGGCCCCGTATCAAGCATATGATCGTGATGATGGACATATCAGTATTAAGCATATCGTTCATATGGTCTACCATAAATCAAAATCAAGGCCAGCAAACAAAACTTACAAATGTTTCTTCCCATGTATCCCTCCCTCACAATCCAAGAAGTAACCAGACGCACCATAAATCTCTTGCATCTGAAAAATTTCACAATGATAAATACAAACATTGCATGCATAATGCATGTTCAATAAAAGGCAAAAAATTCAAAATGCCTTTGCATGTGTAAAAGTTTTATTTTTTTCATTAGACAATCGACATTGGAACTTTAACAAAGAATAGTGCATGATAAGCTTTCATTTCCTAAATAAAAAGATAAAGTATACAAAATAAAATAAAGGATATTGAGAGATGAAACAAAATAAAGGATAAGAACCACAAATGGTTTCAAAGTGATGCCATAAACAGTGCACTCAAATATCAATCAATGAAATGACATAGATGTCTTGGTGTCCTAGACATCACTATAGCATTATAATCATCGAATCGAAGTAAAAACTACTATGGACAAAAACTTATAAAAGTTTAAGTTCAAATCACTTGTACAAATACAAGAGCCACCCATGTTTACCAAGAAAGGAGAGTACGGTGAATGAGATATGTGAAACTGTCATTAGCACATGAAAATGGAATTCCCGAAATAGGAAGTAACATCGCTTTAAGTTGAAACAATTAAAAAAGAAAGTTATCAGGATTCAGGTTTGAAACCCTTCTACATATAGATAAGCATCCAATGACCCAGCTTAACCATATCAACGTCACAATAACCATATCCTATCCCAGAAAGAAAAGAAAGGATGCGCAAATCAACGCTAAACTACTATTACACCAAATGAATACATAATATATAATTTGGAACATAAAATTATGACTACCTACCTGCTTATCCAGCCAAACAAGAAATTGCACAACAACTGCCCCGTCCCGTATATGTGCCTTTCTTAGACCATCTAACTCAACAGGGTTCTACACTCCAAAAAAATTGATCAGTGGGAAACTATAATCAGATACAAATATCTTATACTGCAGATATTTGAGACTCGGATATTTGAAACATGAATTGGCATGCCAAACTATACACGTAACGAGGCATAATATAACCAAAAGATCAAAAAAAAAGTAACCTACCTTTTCCGAAACACAGAAGTATCAAGAAGTAGACAATGTAATCCAACTAAAGAGTCACGCCTAGATACTTCAATCTCTTTTTGTTCAATCCCATCCTCTACGAGGTCTCCAAAACTCATTACAATCAAACGAGCGCAGACCTCATCAAGTAATAAGCATAACAAAAGAAAGTAAGAAAAACTCCAATGCTACTACTAACTGTTTAAATGTGTGCAGGTCAATACCTGACAACCAATAGCTTGTGGAACAATATCTTCAACGCACTTCGAGACTTTCCTCGAGAGCGAGATCTTGCCTTCTCATCTCCAAAATAATAATCCATGTAAAAGAAATTTTATTTTACATATGATGTGGTTTATTACTTCTCTTCATACTAAAAGAAAGAGTTTGTCAAGCGCTTATACATTTTGAGTTTGAAAGAGACTCGATTCATTATTTTTTTTTTCTGATAGGACGACACAATTCATTTATTATAGAGATTAGAGAAGAAAAAATACAAATAAAACAAGAACTCGTACTTGGAGCGAGAGATAAATAGCAAAGCGAACACCGCAAACAAACTTAATCACTTGCAATACAACTTTTCATTTCTCTCGTGAAAGCAAACAAACTGAACCTAGAACGCTAAAGCAAATTATCCGAGTTTAACTTAATCACTTGCTAAGTGCCATTGGAATGCCAAAGCACCTCTAGTCCTTTTATTTGCGAGAGTTAAGTTATGGTTCGGCTATATACTAATTTGGAATTGAGGCTATGTTGTTGTTGTTATGGTTGTTGGATAACTGTTGTTAAAATCTAATACACTTTACTTGGTTGAGTTATCCAACAACCATATCAAAGGGAAATTTAAGGGTACCAATATACTTAAGTTCACATAAGTTCCAACCTTATATTTTCACATTTTGGATTTTTATATTGGCTTCGATCTAAGAGTAAAAGAGATAGATTGGGTAGAATTATATTATCTTTCTCATCTCCTTTTGGATTTGTTGTCTCCCGATGCTAATATACCACGGTTTATTATCAAAAAAAAAAAATATAGTGGAAAACAAACATTGATATCTTATTTTAATGAAGAAACACTAATGAATATTATATTTAATTTATCTTGTCGGTACTTTTTGAAACCATCTCTGTTTTAAGATCTCTTCTATAAACATATTCCCAGCCAAAGGTTTATGCACTAATTTCAAACAATCTATAAATTATACTTTGTTGTGCAGATTCACACAGTGGAATTGAATGGAAAGACAGATAAAAATTGCACGGCAATGCAGGTCTTGCACATCCTCATTCAAAAAAAAGAGATGCGCAAACAATATGGCACCACCAACATAGCCTTGTTTCAAAATCCAATAAATAGAAACTTAGGTTCAAGAATTTTACTTGCTCCATCAAACGAAACTGCCCATTTCCACAGGTTCGAATCCTAAGAACTTAAAATCTGAAATTCTAAATTATCCTCTTCGAACGATTTCTCAATCTGATAGCTTACATTTTCTGCTAGCTTCTTGGAAATCTCCTCTAAAGTAACAACTTTTGCAGGTTTCTTAGAGCAGGCTCTACACACTAAAATTCTCAGGTCCTTACTAACCACGTGGGTAACTAACAACAATCATTCAACACCCCCATTAATGTGCTAGAGTCGAATTCACGATCTCTCGCCTTTTGGCAATTGATGTCTCACCATTTAACCATAAATACTTTGGCAACCATGCATAATAAGTTATTTTTTTATTTTTTTCTTATCAAATTAATTTTTATATGCAAGACCGCTTTTACCAAATAAAAAAAAAAAAGAAATGAATCGACAACTCAAATGTGTTGTGTAGTATCTTTCTCAAAACATAGAAGCTAGACAATTAGAAAAAATAAATAATGCTAATTTAATTTGATAAGAAAAAAATAAAAAAATTAAACTTCATCATTGAAAAAAAAAGAAAAGAAAAGAAAATAGAATTGAGACATGTAGATACTTCTTGTAGAAGTCAAACAATTGAATAGGCAACAAGAGAAAATTAAACTTCATCATCACTAACAAAAAAATTCATGTACCTCTCAAAAAAAAAAAAAAAACTAACAACAAATTCATGTAGTCGATCAGTGAAAGGAATCTCCACAAGACGAGATTCAAGATTCAATCCTAATTAAAACCTATTTTTCCACAACTCTACTTCCGCCAAACAGACCCCCCTAAAAAAGATGGAGCAATTAATCTCAGAAGTCCTTCAACAAAACATAAAGAGTTACTTACAGGCCCCCATTTGAAGGATCGGATTACAATATCATCATCATCATCATATTTACATCTACGACAACCGAATCTCGATGAAAAGAAATCTCGAAATCAAAGGTGGCGATCCTCCTCTTCCTCTGCCCTAGACATGACCGAGAGCCGACTGGGCCAGGTCTTTGCAGAATCGGAATCAGAGAAAGAAAATAGGGCGATGATTGACATACCTTTATGGGTGCTGTTGTGGTAATTGTTGATGGAGAAAGAGTAGTGAAATATACGATAGGAGCGATGAACATAGCAAGACATAGGAGAGCAAGAATCAGATGAAGGGAGGATAAATCAGTTGAGAGAGACGTGAGAGAAGAGGAAGAAGGAGTATAGATCAGTTGTTGTTATGTGTGAGAGAGACGTGAGAGAAAAGAAAGGGAGGCACGAGAAAAAATTGGGTGGGAGAGGAATAACCCACAAGAAAAAAATTGTGTGGGAGAGGGACAAAAAAGTAAATTTGATTACGACTCAAAAATTTGTGATTCGTGCTTTTATATATACGATAGATATATAAAAAAAATGGATAAGGACAAAGAAAAAGAAAAAAAAAAAGAGAAGAAGAGATCAGTTGCTCGGGAGAGAGGAAAGAAAGAGAGGGAAGAGGAGAAGAGGAGACCGGCGGCTATCGGCGCAACCAGCGGCGATCGGGCGGCAGTGGCGGCTAGGATGGCTGTGCGGCAGCGCGGAGGAGATCGGACCAGCGGCTGGTGGCGCAGCGGGAGCGCGGCTGGCGGCTCACGTGCGACGCGGACGACGCTGCGCGGCGGCCAGCGCAGCGGCGGCCGGCACGACGACGCCGGCGAGCAGCTGCGCCGGTGAGGCAGTGGCGGCACGAAAAAGGGGCGGATCGGCAGCGATGGCGTGCGAACGGTGAGACGGCGGCAGCGGGGTGGCCGGCGGGGGTGCCGGCGAGGCAGTGGCGCCGACGGCGCGGTGTCGACTAGTCGGTTGCGATCGCGACGACGCAAAAGAGGTGAGATTTATTTCGCCTAATGTTAGTGTGATTTGTATGGTTTGAAGTAAAATAGACCCTCAAATGTTTAAATGGACACCAGGGACTTAGGAGTCGGGTGTCGAGTGCGCAAATCGAGACGCAAGCGAGACATTTCGAGGTTCGCGTTTTTCGAGGTAAGTAAACCAGCTAGGGACCTATACATTATTTCATGTTTATCCATTGATTATTGTTATTTACTGTTTTGTGATAGCTTATTGTTAATCACTGCAAAACTATGCTCATATATGTGGTATGTCCCTGCGTTTCGAGGTGGACCGGTACCCCTGACGCTTGTGCTGAACTTCATATATGCGTAGAAGATTTATATGTCTTTCAGAGTAATTGGGGAGGCATATACATCCATCATTGCAAAACTATATCCATATATGTGGTATGTCCCTGCGTTTCGAGGTGGGCTTGTACCCCTGGCGCTTGTGCTGAACTTCATATATGGGGGAAGCATAGAAGATGTATATGTCTTTCAGAGTAATTGGGGAGGCATATACATCCATATACGTAGAAGATGTATATGTCTTTCAGAGTAATTGAGGAGGCATATACATCCATATAAAAGTTTTGGTTGGGACTCCTTGTTATTTGGCATCACTTATCGATGGATTGGTTACAGTCTTTTATATTCATGCGTTCTCGATTCATTTCGTTCTATTTGCATGAATTTGATGCTTTGGATATTTGTGAACTGTTGCTTTGGATATTGTGAACTGTTGCTTTGGATATTGTGAAATGTTGAGTATATGTCATACTGGAGTTACTTACCTGGGCTCGTCATTTTTATTTTGACTAAGTGCAGAGCTGCAGACAAGTAGCAGAGGAAATGCTTCATGGCTAGGTGAAAATTTTGTATAATTGTATTTACTCTCCTCTGATGATATTTACTGGGTTCCACAATTAGGTTGCCTAACTCCCTGATTTTTATTTTTTTGTTGAGTTATTAAACTTATTAGTTGCTTCCGCTAAAATTGTAAAACTCGAAAAATATTAATAACTCAACTGTAAATGGTGAATGTACTAATAATGATGGATTGGAAGGCTGACTAGGCCTGCGTTGACCTTGCGAGACTGACTCGGGGGTCCACGTAGGTTTAGGCCGAGCGGGGCCCAATTCGTGAAAAATTGGGGCTGTCACATTGTGGGTTTCATAGAGCTGAATTTTATCAAGTTCTTCATCTACTCGAGATAAGTATGATTATTATTGGGTTTAGTAGTGACGAAAGTGCTTCGTTTTGATATTTTGAGAAATTTTGCATTTTGTTTCCTTAGTTTCCTTCGTTTTTGTTTGTTATTTTTTGATGAGTGATTGATTTCTTGCAGTTTTATAACATTTGAACTTATGGATCAATGAAGATTTTGTGTATCAATGTCATAGGTAACTTTTTAATCATTATTATTGTTAATACTTCGATATCTTCTTAGTAATGGTCAATTGGGTCTTCCAGTTTTTGGTTAGTTAGTTGTTGAACTTAGACACTCCATTAATTAAAAACAACATAAAGATAATCTAGAGCAAAGATAGATTAGATAGATTTAATTGTGAAATATGTCCTATAAAAAATGTTGAAACATGCACAAAGGGGTGTGGTGAAGTGGCAAAAAAAGAGCACTAAAACTCTGATAGAGGCAGAGGTCGTGAGTTTGATTCTTGGAAGCCACATTACATTTACTTAATTTCCCTCAGTAATGGAGTTGGGGAGCCCGACTAACTCCAATGGAATTAGTCGAACCAAAGTAAGTTGAGGCTGTAAATAAGTTCAAATACCTATGTTTTTTTTTTAAAAAAAAATGCAAAAACATATTGTCAATAATTGATGAGAAGATGATTATATAGTGACATGTTGCTTATGAATTCTTTTTTCTTATATTTATTTTCTTAACTAAGTGAGCATGAGATTTTTGTTTTTATTTTTTTTCCAAATTTCTTTGTTGTGAACTTATTTATCTATCTCTTTGAAATTATTAATTTTGTTGATTTTTTAGGATGGTATTAATGTTGATTTTTTGATATGGTGGTTTGAGCTGTAGGATTAATTGGTCATTTTTTTTTTTGAGCATGGATCGACTTGTCAACCTAAACAGTTTCTAAAAACAAGGCATGCATTTGTCACTTATTTTTAGATCACTTATAGTTTAATTACCATAACACTCTTGCGTCTCTATTAATTATATTAAGAAAGTTTCTTTAAAAAAGAAAAGAAATACATCTTTCTAAAAGCTTAGGTACACCTGACATGATACATATACTTGTGAGTTGTGACATATGACTGATCAAAATAACCAAATATGATTTCTAAAGAAATATGTCTGAGATACTTTGGGCGGTCATACATTTGCTATGCAAACTGCACCATTGTTGAAATCTTTCTAAAGTTTTGTTATTCACGTTTGAGCTTTGATTTTTCACCATATACTATTAGAAGTGTCTAGATCAGTGGGGATTGTGGTAGATATATAAATAACTTTGATTTTTCGCCATATACTATAAGTGTCTTGATCGGTTTCATGAACTCATTTTTTCTTAGTAAATAGGTCTTTTGTATTTTTTTTTTCTATATACGTGTTGATTACCATATATTGTGCCTTAGTTTAGGTGTTAAGTACCAATTTTCGTTTATGTTTGTAATTGTGTTGCAAAGTCGTATATGAACTAAATTTGCATTTTTCTCTTCATGCTTGAACAAATTGAGACCGAATCACATTATTTGAAGTACTTTAGTGCTTTAATTCATCTTGGCTTTATTAGCTTAATGTAATGCAATTCAACTAGGCGGATGCGTTTTGTAGCACAAACTAATGACTTATATTATGTAGCATCTCCAAATAGACACCATAAAAGCTTGGTTTTGCATTCCCTCAACTAAACCTTATGAATGCTTGGAAAAACTCATGTGTGCATTGTCATTATGCTGTTGACCATCTATATGAACATTAGAGGTACATATTGTTTCAACCATGGAAGTTGAACGACCAATTGATGCAGTGCTTTGGATTTGCTTTCCTATTTTGTTTTTCGCTTTATTTCCGAGTTTTCTTTTCATGAGCTCGTTAACAAGAAGAGAATTTTTTATTCATCTCAGATTAAATAGTGTACCGAGACTTATTGCACTCTTTGAAATTCGCTTGTTTCTTACAACTAGCCGGATCTCTTATTGTCGAAGCTCTCAAAATTTGAACTATATTTTCTTCTTTTAAAGTAAAGAAATATTTGCATGGATTATAGCGCACTAAACTATAAATTAATATAGCATAATATGTGGTTTTGGTTTATTTAACTCTGTACTGTTAATTGTTTGACATTAATTTTGATTATGTTTTGTTAGAGTTACATTTAGTATTGACCTATTTTGATGTCTATGTATATGGGTTTCTCTCATTTTGAAATGTTTAGTGATACATTCTATGCTATTGTTCGTGAACCTTGGTTTTTTTTATTATTGACCTTGTTATTGAGTATTTGCTTACTGATCTTGTTATTGAATTTTGGCATTTTGAGATGTCTACGTGTATGGATTTCTTTTGCATGTTTGCCTTGTATAACATGAGAATTTATTCCCTTTCCCTATTGAAGGTATTGCTTAGTGACCCCAACTAATTTATTTGAGATTGAGGCTTTGTTCTTGATGTTGCTCTTAGGTAACTAGAAAATAAAGTTGGCAAAAACCCTTACGTTAGTTTCTTTCATACAATTTTTTATTTTATTTTATGTTCAATTCTTAAGTTGAATTTTGCTAAGTGTGAACAGATACAAAAATCTCGTTAACTAAAATAATGTGTATTTTGAGCAATTTAGTTATTCAAGTGCTCATAGAAAATCATACCATGTGCTAGCTATGCCCAAAATGAGAACAATTCTAACGAATGACTCTTAATCCCCTTAGTTTATAAGTTCAAATCTTCATTCAACCTTCTTTAAAGGTTCCTTGTGATAATTACTAACAAAAATGACTCTTAATCCCCTTTCTTTATATGTTCGCAATTTGTATGACAGTCAAATGAAATAAGGGTTTCCACCTCATTACTTCTAACTTTCTTTGTATGGTCATAACTCGTAACTATAAACATAAACAGATTATCTTCGCTCATGGTGTCTATTGTGCAAGTGTTAAGTATTATTTCTAGCTATTTTTTTGGTATGTATCTATAAGCATATTAGTCTCACTCATGCTGCCTGCCTATTGTGCAAATGATACTTGTTGTTTTTGTATTGAACTTTTTCTCATTGGGATTGTGGAGCTTCAGTTGTGGAGGAGGATATAATGGTGATTGAATTTTCAGAATGAGGGAGAATTGAAACTGGCGGCTACAATTACTTGCGAAGTTTGAAGTTGAGAAGTGATTTTTTCTTTGCTAATATGTCAAAGGACTTACAAGAGGGATGAAGTCTAAAGTATATTGGCATTGTTCAATTTTCTATGTAACTTTGTGTTTGAATTAGTTGACATATATAATTAGTATATGAATTACTTGACATATAAAAAAAAAAGAAAAGAATTATTTGACATTTCTAGGTGTTGAGGAACGTACAAATTGAATTTGCTAATTAGTAATTTTTTTTTTTTGTAGTTTCATGTAAGTAATTATATGTGTTTTTATGGGAGTTTAGTTGCGTTACAATGTATTTGTGATAGTTTTTATATTTTTTGTAATAGTCTAAAACTTGAGAAAAGATTGGAGTGATGTCATGCCATTTGGGATGAGCATTAAGTTGTTGCAAATGAATTAAAAAATTGATTGCGTAATCTGCTAATCGAAGATATATTAAACTGCTTTTCGCTGTTACAAATATTTGAGGCAGCTAAAAAATTATTTTTTATTGTGAAATAAGAAACTTTTTTTTTTTATATATTTTCAATTTTTTTCTCGAATATTTTCAATCTTATTATTTAACGAAATGATACCATAAAAATAATTAGTGAGTACATTTTTTACACATCTTTTGAATTATCTATATAAAAATTTATGTACTTTTGACTTTAAAATTTTTAGATAAATATTGTCAAATCAAATCACTGTAGAAATTTAAATATATATAATTTATTTGTATTTTCTTGATTATTAGAACAAAGTGATAGAATAGACTTTCCTCGAGCGGGCTCCAAAAACTAATTGTTATTAGATAACGTAGGTAATGGCGAAGATGTGGTAGTTAAACATCAATCCGTAAATTTATTGTAAAGTATATATGTTAAGAAGCTCAAAGGCTTTTTAAGAAAATATCATTCCTTGTCATGAGTGAATGATAGGTTTTGGATGAATTGGTTAGCAAGGATTTAAAGAATTTAAAAATTACACCATTAATTGTATTTTTCTCTTTATCGTCAATTAAAGATTTTGATTTGTGTAACCAATTTCAACTTTTTTATTAATTTAGAATTGAAGGTATGAAGTTTTTTTTTTTTTTTTTGATCTTTTTTTTTTAAGATGACCGAGTCGATTTAAGGAAAGTTGCTTTGCATTTTTACATGTCTATAATAAAGAAAATACTAGATGACTCGGTGTTGGTGTCTAACGTTCGTGCAACGATGTGAATGCGCACAAATCCCAATGGGCGAATGGATTGACACCATTACTCTAACCTTAGCAGCATATTCCAGACATAAAATGAACATTTGCCCTTCTAAACAAGTCCTCCATCAAGTTAACCAGGTAGTAAACCCAAAAGCATCAATCTGCTTACAAACCACATAACAATCTCTTATAAAACCCATGGCCCAGATTCTTCCAGCCCTCCTGGTTCATTGGGTGGTGGCTTTTCGAGATAGTCAATCCACTTCACGCACGTATATCGAGATAGACAGTTGATGTAAATGACACACACGTATATGAACCTGGACAACTAATGCAAACACAACGCATGTATCTTGAGGTGGAAAAGTGATGCAAACGACACGTGCGTACGTCAAGGTGGCAGACCCATGCCAAAGTGATACACGTATCGGAAGGTGTGCAACTTATGCAACCTCGTGCAATCCATGCAAACGTCGCGCACGTATCTTGAGGTGTACAACTCATACAACCTCGTCCAATCAATGCAAACCATGCAAAAGTCATGCACATATTTCGAGGTGGACAACCCATTCAAATGACACGCGCGTATCTCGAGGTGGACACTGTATGCAAACATCACACACATATGTCGAGGTGGACAACTCGTGCAGCATCGTGCAATCCATGCAAACCATGCAAACATCGCGCACATATCTCGAAGTGGACAACTGTGTATACCCACGCAATCCATGTAAATCATGCAAACGTCGCGTACATATCTGGAGATAAATATGGACGACTCGCATAGCAATTGCAATTGTAAACTCATGCAACCTCATGCAACCCACCGCCTATCAAGCTAGCCAGTCGCACATCATCGCCTATCTTGTCTTAACTGGCCCCGCCTATCAATAAAACTCTACATGGTGAGTATTTTTATAATTCACCTAATGATAATACCATAATATATATAAGTTATATATAGGTTCTATTTGGCAAGGCTAGCTGATAATCTAGCTGATAGCTGATAAACTAGTTGATAGCTGATAATCTACTAGCTGGTAGCGGAAAGCTGATAATCTAGCTGATCAACTAAAAATTGTTTGGAATGATAGCTGATTGATTAGCTGATAAATGCAAAATGACAATAAAGGACATATGACACAAATAAGTATATTAATTATACAATCATATAATTAATTGTTATAAATAACACTGTATTTTATTTACAAAATACAAATTAATACCATAAAATAATTTATATTATTTAGAAAACTAAATTACGTGTGTCCATAAATGCTTACATGAAAATAACTCTATATTAATTTATAAGAATTCGCAAAAAATAAACACATGTAAATAAAAAATAATAAACGACTTCGATAACTATACATATACCTAACGCATCATCCATAATTGAAAAGTAATATTATTGCGAATATTCTTCATTTATAGAGAAGTCTCTCTATAATTAAAAAAAATAGTAGATTAGTAAAAAAAAAATTAAAAATATGTTGGATAGTCCACCACTCGAACACTACATTAAAAAATATTTTTATAACATCTAAAAATATTTTTATACTTGACGTTGTTAAAACTTATTTAATATGTAATAAATATCTAACAAGATTATCTATAATTAAGAAATTAATGTGTAATGACCTTTAATTTTAGTGAAATTCTTTGTTTTATAATCTTTAGTTAATTATTAATCACTATTTTTTTCATTAACAATATTAAGCTATACGTTAATTTTAAATTCAACTAGTGTCATTCTAATATTTTACTAAAAACAAATGAAGTTGGCTTTTTGAGAAGGAGAGCGGAGAGGACCATATACTAATGGTCGATACTTTGGCATTGGTAATTACTTTCTTGATTTTCGAGTGTTTTTCTTTTATTTATTTGATTTTTTTTTCAAATTAAATGTATGAGGTTGCATTTGATGTTTCCTTATTAGGTTAGAAGATTAGAAGGACAAGGTGTGCCGTCTAAACAAACAAGCGCGATTACGGTGTAATAACGGAAGTGTCGAATGATAGTTTAGAAAATGTAGCTCAATCATTTGTATCCAAAGGAGAATCGCAAAAGGTGAAGACTTTGTTTGATCATTTCCTTTTACTATTAGAGTTTAAAAGAATTTCTTTTTGGGTATTTATAAGATTTCTGCTTATTTTTTGTAGAATGAGATGATTCATGACTCCAATTTGTCAAGATTCAAATCGAAATACAGAGTACACAGGTACATTGAGCTCTAAAATTGTTTTATGATTTTCATAAAATTTTTTTTTATGAGTTTGTCTATGTATTAAAAATGTAAGGTTCTAACACAAGTAAGTATTGAGTGCAACACAAAGGATAGAACCATGGAATTTGAAAGCTCTAGTTCTATCCTCGAGCTTCCTTCAAACTCTAATTAGACTCGATATCAAGTGTTTGGACTCTTTTGATTTAGATACCTCTAATAAAATTATATGCTCAACTAAGAGTGGTGCTTATTCTTCGAAGTTTAGCGAAACGCTTAAGATTTTTTACATTCTACTTAAGTATGGGTTGAAACTAAAGTGGCTCTTGTTATTACTAATTAGTATTTAGCAAACTCATAGCCTCTAATAAGTATGATCCGTTTTTTTAGCTAAGAAGCTAACAGCTTATTTCTTATAAATAGAATGTAGACTTAGCAAACACTGAAAATTAGTCTTGGAGGGGTCGGTGTTATGAGTGAATTGGGTCTTCACTCTTCAATGGGTTTTCCCAATCATATAAAGGTTGTTGTTCAAGATCTTTTATGGTGTATTTGGAAGGAAAAAGCACAGTAAGTTTTTTCGAGACCAAATGGGTGACTTCTCGACAATTTGGGAGAATATCAAACACTGTACAACAATTTGGCTTAGTCTTGACTCACAATTTAATGGGATGGGCTACATGTAACTACATTAAAAAATATTTTTATAACATCTAAAAATATTTTTATACTTGACGTTGTTAAAACTTATTTAATATGTAATAAATATCTAACAAGATTATCTATAATTAAGAAATTAATGTGTAATGACCTTTAATTTTAGTGAAATTCTTTGTTTTATAATCTTTAGTTAATTATTAATCACTATTTTTTTCATTAACAATATTAAGCTATACGTTAATTTTAAATTCAACTAGTGTCATTCTAATATTTTACTAAAACAAATGAAGTTGGCTTTTTGAGAAGGAGAGCCGGAGAGGACCATATACTAATGGTCGATACTTTGGCATTGGTAATTACTTTCTTGATTTTCGAGTGTTTTTCTTTTATTTATTTGATTTTTTTTTCAAATTAGATGTATGAGGTTTCATTTGATGTTTCCTTATTAGGTTAGAAGATTAGAAGGACAAGGTGTGCCGTCTAAACAAGCCGAGGCGATTACAGGTGTAATAACGGAAGTGTCGAATGATAGTTTAGAAAATGTAGCTCAATCATTTGTATCCAAAGGAGAATCGCAAAAGGTGAAGACTTTGTTTGATCATTTCCTTTTACTATTAGAGTTTAAAAGAATTTCTTTTTGGGTATTTATAAGATTTCTGCTTATTTTTTGTAGAATGAGATGTCAAGATTCAAATCAGAAATACAGAGTACACAGGTACATTGAGCTCTAAAATTGTTTTATGATTTTCATAAAATTTTTTTTTTATGAGTTTGTCTATGTATTAAAAATGTAAGGTTCTAACACAAGTAAGTATTGAGTGCAATACAAAGGATAGAACCATGGAATTTGAAAGCTCTAGTTCTATCCTCGAGCTTCCTTCAAACTCTAATTAGACTCGATATCAAGTGTTTGGACTCTTTTGATTTAGATACCTCTAATAAAATTATATGCTCAACTAAGAGTGGTGCTTATTCTTCGAAGTTTAGCGAAACGCTTAAGATTTTTTTACAGATTCTACTGTAAGTATGGGTTGAAACTAAAGCTTCTTCTTGTTATTACTAATTAGTATTTAGCAAACTCATAGCCTCTAATAAGTATGATCCGTTTTTTTAGCTAAGAAGCTAACAGCTTATTTCTTATAAATAGAATGTAGACTTAGCAAACACTGAAAATTAGTCTTGGAGGGATCGGTGTTATGAGTGAATTGGGTCTTCACTCTTCAATGGGTTTTCCCAATCATATAAAGGTTGTTGCTCGGGTTTTCCCAATCATATAAAGGTTGTTGTTCAAGCTCTTTTATGGTGTATTTGGAAGGAAAAAGCACAGTAAGTTTTTTCGAGACCAAATGGGTGACTTCTCGACAATTTGGGAGAATATCAAACACTGTACAACAATTTTGCTTAGTCTTGACTCACAATTTAATGGGATGGGCTACATGGAACTACATTAAAAAATATTTTTATAACATCTAAAAATATTTTTATACTTGACGTTGTTAAAACTTATTTAATATGTAATAAATATCTAACAAGATTATCTATAATTAAGAAATTAATGTGTAATGACCTTTAATTTTAGTGAAATTCTTTGTTTTATAATCTTTAGTTAATTATTAATCACTATTTTTTTCATTAACAATATTAAGCTATACGTTAATTTTAAATTCAACTAGTGTCATTCTAATATTTTACTAAAAACAAATGAAGTTGGCTTTTTGAGAAGGAGAGTCGGAGAGGACCATATACTAATGGTCGATACTTTGGCATTGGTAATTACTTTCTTGATTTTCGAGTGTTTTTCTTTTATTTATTTGATTTTTTTTTCAAATTAGATGTATGAGGTTGCATTTGATGTTTCCTTATTAGGTTAGAAGATTAGAAGGACAAGGTGTGCCGTCTAAACAAGCCGAGGCGATTACAGTGTGTAATAACGGAAGTGTCGAATGATAGTTTAGAAAATGTAGCTCAATCATTTGTATCCAAAGGAGAATCGCAAAAGGTGAAGACTTTGTTTGATCATTTCCTTTTACTATTAGAGTTTAAAAGAATTTCTTTTTGGGTATTTATAAGATTTCTGCTTATTTTTTGTAGAATGAGATGTCAAGATTCAAATCAGAAATACAGAGTACACAGGTACATTGAGCTCTAAAATTGTTTTATGATTTTCATAAAATTTTTTTTTTATGAGTTTGTCTATGTATTAAAAATGTAAGGTTCTCATATCAAAAGTTAATTTAATGTATGTTTGGTAGTGTTATTTCATTATAACATATCAAAAGTCATTGTTACGAGTCTTCTCATAATCAGGTATCAAATTGACAAAGTGACTGCTGGACAAAAAGCCGAGTCGGCTAATCTCAACAATAAACTTGATCAGGTGAGTTTCTTTGCGTTTATGTTTCAAGCATACATGAGTAGAGCTAATTAGGTCTGTTGTTGATTGATTGATTTTTTTTTTTTTTTTTTTGACTTAATAGGCAAGTCATGCTATGCGAGCACAACTCGAAGCCGCAAAATACGATGTGATCAAATACTCCATAGGTACCCTAGTTTCTATTTCCGCCGTTGGTCTCGCTGTGATTCATATTTTGATGTAATGGCCTCGTTCAATTGAGGTAGATGTTTGATACATTCATTTTTTTTATTTTTATTTTCAAAAAAAAAGTGGGCATTGGAAATTGAGGATGTCCCCATTTGAATTGTTTGATTTGTTTTGATATCCCAATATCATTTGTTGTGGCCTATCAATTTGTACAAGGTTGGGGCTCAAAACTTGTATGACTGATTGGTTTCTATAGTTTTGGGTGGTGACCCATTGCATTGTTGTTTAGTAAAAAGGCATCTCTTTTTTTGAAGGGTTACATATATGAGTTCAAGTAAAAGCTAATATACTGTATTTTCTGATTATGGCAATATGTAAATGGGAATACAAAATAAGCATTTGTTCACTAGATTCGGTTGGTATCCTATTTTCAGTTATCTTGGTAACATGATTCACTAAAGGAAGCAGCTAAATGACAGTGACCGTAAGCGTACGACAAACGTCAAAGTAATAGTGGCACCAACTCGTGTTGGTGTCGGGTATATCGTATCCACAAGGACGTTCATGTGTTAATATTTAGTCTAATTAGAAATAGAGTCAGACACTTAAATGTTGGATTTTGTTAAAACAAATTATTAATTAATTGCAAGTAATTAAAATAGGTCTTAAGCAATGAATAAAATATCTTAAGAAATCTAATTAACTCAAATTGTATACTTTTAATCCAATTTAATTATAAACTCTCTCAATTTATGCAAAGATAGACGAATTTCCTACAATTCACTCTATCCCGAGGTCTCGGTGATGAAAATTCTAACATCTCACTCGGGCTTCGTCGGTCGCGTGAATAGCGTGAGCGAGATACTGCATTAAAACCCAAATTCAATTGCTTCCTTAGTCAATGACCATCGGTTGATGCGTCATATGTTCTAAGGTTGCGTTTCCCATAATCTCGGTTCAAAAGTCCCAATGGTCACGGTGACTCTCAAACCATTGAATCTACACCTACTCGATCAAGGTAAGTATAGCATAGCACACAAGAACACACAAGTCAAAATATTGAATTAAAAGAACAAATATAGTCACATTGAAATCAAAAGAATCCAATTTAGGATCCAAAGATCCCTAGAACAAATGAGATTACCCCTTAAGTGGGTTTAATTCAACACAATTAATGATAAGAAAGCAAGAAAATATGAAATCAAACCTATAATTAATATAAAATCCAAGATTTTGATCACTATTCTTCGATCTTCACACGTTCTTATTGGTTCTCTAAAGCAAAAGGTACATTTAAAACCTAATTTTAAGTTCTATCTATACCACCAAGTCAATTTGGTCCTAAAATTACCCTAAAACTCCCCCAAAACAACTTTTTTTGCATTTTTTCACAGCGGGCGCTGACTAGTTTTGTGGCTCTAGC
This sequence comes from Stephania yunnanensis, assembly GCA_039657365.1. Classification (NCBI taxonomy): domain Eukaryota; kingdom Viridiplantae; phylum Streptophyta; class Magnoliopsida; order Ranunculales; family Menispermaceae; genus Stephania; species Stephania yunnanensis. Next base: position 2,284,661 of record CM077589.1, read on the forward strand.
CTCAGCATCCACTACAGATTTCTTACTGTTTTGGGTGTCGTGGCGCTAGGTTGGGCTTTGCAGTGCAGGGGTCAGAATCCCGCGCATATATTTCACTTTGCAACGCAATTTTGGACCATTTAGAGATTGAATTTGCCTTTGCTCATGAAACATGAAAACGTTCAGCTCTGAGTCTACTTTCCAATGGAAGAAATGGCAAGTCATTTGGATTTGAAATGAATGAGTTATGACTAAAACACTAAAGCTTACTCAAAATAGACTTTGTTGAAACTTAGCTACTTTGATGTCGTTATTTGCCGAACCTTGTATTCTCATCCCGAAACTTCCAAACATCTTCAAAACACATGAAACCATGTGAAATATCATCATTTCATCACTCGCCTCTACTCTCGTTTTCTTCCGCCTCGTGATCCGCGTAAGCGCGCTTTTTGAGAAAAATATTCTCGGATCTTCAAAATAACCTATGAATGGTCATACTTTGCTTTCCTCACCTAAAAACCAACAAAAGATATCAGATTAGTAGGAAATCACTTATTAATAGCCTAAATTATCAACAAAATGTTACTTATAAAAGTACTAAAATATGTTACGCATTACTAAACGAAACTCGAAACTTGCTTAACATACCTCATTACTCAAGCTTGCCCCACAGGCTTCACGACAACAACTGTAGGGGGGTAGAGGCCGAGGCAGAGGCAGAGGCCGAGATACTAGACAGGGATCGAGACAGTTTCAGAGACCGGGTTAGTATCAGGCACAGGGTTAGTCGCAAATTTAGGATTAGCGCAGACAGTTGGCATGCTACAGATGTGGACAAGTCGGACACATAGTGAGAGAGTGCCCGCATCCTGCAGCAGTGTACGCACAACATGCCTGAGAGGAGTTTCACACGGTAGCCTAGCCAGACTCCGACGCCACGCGAGGTCTTATTGAGGGTACAATTCTCATTTGCGGTAGAGATGCATATGTTTTATTTGATTCTGGATCTATCATATCTTTCATACATGGTCGCGTGATAGACATCCTAGGGTTGAAACCTGTTAGGCTTAACATACATCTGATTTTGAGTATTCCAATCGAGGATAGAGTTTACCTTCATAGTGTTATTGAGGGATGTCTGGTCGAGATAGATGGGGTAGAGTTACCTGTCGATTTTAGGGCCCTCGAATTTTTAGAGTTTGACGCGATCTTAGGGATGGACTTATTAGCTGCATACCATACTCATATTGACTGTTTCAGTAAGACAGTGATATTTAAGATCCCAAGGCGTCCGACATTTAACTATATAGGTAGTTCAGTAAGGAAAATAGGTACAAGAGGTCGACCTGCGACTAGTGAGGAGATGGAGGTGTTGATCTCGCTATACATTGAACTAGAAAATCGGGGACCTAGGCTGGAGGACATACCGGCGGTGAGAGAGCTTCCTGATGTTTTTTCGAAGGATTTACTTGGTTTACCGCCGTCGCGAGAGATTGATTTCATTAATGAGTTGGTACCAGGTACTAAATCGGTTTCCATACCACCATACCGGATGGCACCCCGAGACTTAGAGGAGTTGAAGACTCAACTTCAGGATTTGGCAGAAAAGGGATTTATTACACCTTGTATGTCACCATGAGGAGCACACGTCCTTTTTGTGAAGAAAAATGATGGTATTTTGAGACTTTTTATCGACTACATACAGTTGAACAAAGTCACAATTAAGAATAAATATCCACTCTCGAGGACATATTATTTTTTTGATCAGCCGAGAGGAGCACAATTTTTCTCCAAGATAGACCTGCAATCAGGGTATCATCAGCTTAGGATCAGGGACGATGATAGGTCCATTACAGCTTTCAGCACGAGATATGGACATTTTCAGTTCACAATTTTGTCGTTTGGGCTGACCAATGCTCCAGTAGTGTTTATGGATCTGATGCATCGAGTTTTTAGACCGTTTCTTGACCGATTCGTGATAGTCTTCATCGATGATATATTGATTTACTGAATACAAAGGAAGATCACGAGTAGCACCTCAGAGAGACGTCGCAGACTTTGAGGGAGCATTAATTTATGCCAAATTCAGTAAATGTGAATTTTGGTTGCCAATAAAGCTGTGAGGATTCTATATTTCATTTCATTGCCTCTTATCATTTTATGGTCTATTGGTACACATTGCTATTCGAAATCTCACATCATGTTGTTCTTGCATCTATTCATGAGTGAATATTGTGACATAATGCCTTGTGAAATGTTTCATTGACTCTGATTCCTACTCTTAATGTCATTTTTGATAAAGCATTGATGAAAAACATGCTATTGGAATAATTAGTATTTGACTAGTCTTGTATTCTATTCTTTTAGGCTTTGTAGTCTAACTTGATTTGGATTTCTAGAGAATTGAAACTATTTCTTTTTGAAAACTAAAGTAGAGATTATCTAGTGTCAATTGCACAAGAGATGTGCGATTCACGGGGACATGGGGTCTATCGGGTTTCCGACATTCACCACTACACTTACGCGACACACGAGTTATGGGCTTGGGGTGATCGGCAAGAATGAGATAGATGATTTGTATGCGTAGAGTGCAGCTCCGCTTTTGGTGTGAAATATGTTGAGCGCAGCTCCATATAGTAGTGGGAAAGGTTAGGTGATAGTTTTCACCACCGATCGGACGTAGATCATCTCGACTTAGCCTGTGTCACTCTATACATATTTAACTGTGATATTTAATTGCATTACTTTATTCAGCAATTATTTCGCTGCTTTATGCTTTTAAATACCATTCTTATATTTTGGAAATGTGACATAGAATTCTTCAGTTATTACTTAAATATTATTATACTCACCGTTTAGTTTGTGACGGTGGATGTAGGTCCGTCGAGCAACAACATGCCGGGGAAGGAAAAATTGGCGACTTTCTCTGAACATTTCGACGACTCTCCTATCTCATTTTGTATGACTCGAGTTTTGTTGTATTATTACTATTTATGTCTTTACTATTCATTTTGGGTTGTACATTGGGTTGAGTGAATTGTTCCATACATACATGCATGTGATGTTGTATTTTCCTGGTTTCCCACACGTAGGATTTTGAATAATAAAAGCTTACGCATAAACTTTAAAATACATGTTAATATGTAATAATATTAAAATAATAAGTTTTTTTAATTAACTCTTAAATCCAAAAATATATGAACATATGTTTTGAGAAATATAGGGATGAAAGGCTGACTAATACGTAATTAAGTCTTAAGTAGTTAGGATTAAGGCTTGATTACGGGATTAGGCCGGGCGGTGCCTTGTTTAGAAGTTGAGGCCGTCACAGTGCAATTCGAGAGTGAGGTTCAGTTGAGTAACCCAAGAAAATCCAGAATTTGACACGAAAAGAGGTGGGGAATGCACCCGCGGCGTCGAATCGATGTGGTTTCACTCGAATTTCATTGGATTTGATAGGAGGTGAGAGTGAGGTTCGGTTGAGTGACTGGGTATAAGTGAGTGAGGATAAGTGGGTGTAAGTGAGCAAAACCCCTTTTATATGGAAGGGCGGTAACGTTATCGAACGCAAAGACATAAACCAAAATTTGAATCGGGGTTCGTTGAGCAAGTTTCTAGGTCGGTTTAGCCTCTTCCTTCACTAAATCGCGCATAATGGAAAAGTTTGATATGTGTAGTCAATCATTTATAATTTGGGATTAAGGTTTTGTTGTTGTTGTTGTTAGCTATCAAACTAAGTACCAGGGATTGAGGCACTATTGTTGTTGTTGTTAGCTATCAAACTAAGCACTAGTATTTCATTTAATACCATAAATATTTACATCCAAAATTCACCCCATGCGAATCAAGTGATGAACCAGTAATTGAAAATGACTTCTATACTATTTGCTAATTGTAAGATTTACACAATTATCAATGGTAACGCACCATGTGTTCATTTAATGAAAAAAATAAAGAAAAGAGAATCTATTAACTTTTCTATTACTAATTTACCCCTTATTAATAAAAGTAAATAGTTTTTTGACATCATCGAACACACCCCCAAACGTACATCGAATTTGGAAGTCGTATGTGTGTCTCAGAATACACACACCGCTGCGTTATGCACCGAAAACTGTATATGCACACATCATGAGGCGTGAAAGGGTAGATGTGTAAAATTATTCTCCTCCAATTTAAGAGGAGACATAAGTTAAAATTATGATAAATTAGTAATAAAAAATTAATAGATTCTCTTTTTTTTATTCTCTACATCAAATGGCGCGTTGTGATTGATAATTAGTTGTATAGACATTGCATCGCATCACATGTGCACATTTCATACCAAGCTCTTTTCACATATAAACATCAACTCTAATTCATCTCACACTCTTTCACACACAATCCTACTCAAATATAAAATACTTGTAATCTTATCTTAAAACAATTAAATCATATTAAACTCTAATTCTTTAATTAGATATACTAATTAAATAAAGTCCTAATACCTCATCAAAAATAAATAAAGTGCTAATATATTTTTGTACTTTTACATGGAGTTTTAATCCCAACAAGTTTGTCCATAGATGTTCTAGACTATTTCTCTATCTTTTCTTTGAAAACCGAATACTTTTCTTTCTTACTTTCTTATGTTGGCCTCACAATTGTCTTAGTTTCATTTAATTTTTAATTCAAATCAAATGTTGACTAATTCGATGGAAAATACTTATACAACGACATTGAAGAAAAAAGAATAGCTTAATTGGTCACTAAACGAATGTCAATTCTTCCTCACTTGTGCGGTACGCAATTTGGAGCAAATTCATAGTAGTCGAATAGTCCTATACCCAGTGATTAAGACAAAAAAAGTCAATTCGTTGTCAATGTTTTTAAAAAAGTGATCATAACAAATTGTAACCGGTATCAATTGTTTTCGAGATAGAGAAGTGTCAAAATATTGAATGTCGTAAAATATAACTGAATGTTTGGACGTCACAAATAATAACTTTAAGATATCTATATAAGTAAAAGACCTAATTACCCTCACCCCAAACACTAATAATGAATTTGAATTAAGGGTTCTTTGTGTCTTTTTAGTTGTTTGAGTCCGAACTTTTTGAGTCCATCTAGCACTACCCTAACTCAAATTTGATTTGGCAAAATGGCTTACACCCACAATACATTAAGACATCAATCACATTTAATTACTTAAAGTATCGACGCATTATTTGATGGACCTCAATAACTAATACGTGCATTTGAACCCGGATCGAAAATGTTAAAAATGTAGTACTATTTGAACTCGTGAGTTCAAGTAAATTTATTGATGTTAAAATAATTCACTTTAGAATGAGTGGGTTGTCACCTTTCTACACACCTTTAGAGATATGCAAAACTAAATACATCTCGAGGTGAATCTCACGGTCACAACCAATTTACTGAAATGTTGGCCCTTGTTGACCAATCGATAGTCAATTTGTCAAAAAGTCAAACTTCCATATGAACGCTGGTTTGTCATCTCTTGGTCCATGGCATGGACTCCATACCGCCCAATTGGACTTCTAAAACGTGGCAGTTTGTAATCGAAAAAAAAAATGCATAAACAATGGTGTGAGGTACTAAAAAACCTCTAAGTTATCATGTAATAGCTAATTCAACCTTCAAAGTGAGTAATGAGATATTGAAACCCTTAAAAGTAAACAAATAAATAAAAAAAAGGAACTAAAAACCACTTTTGGATGCTTGGAGACTTAATCATATTGACATAGGCTGCCACTCATTCAAATTGATTCAATCAAACAACAAATCAGTAGAGTTTAGCAAGTCATTTGACTCATTGCTTACTATTTAATTTGTTTCAATCCGAGTTTATGTAACTACAAGTTAGTTGATCTAGCAAAGAAAAAGAAGGCAGGTTGAAGTTGAAGTCTTTATAAAGTAGTGAAGATATGGTCAAGATTCGTGGGAATAATTTGTTTTTTTATTTTATTTTATTTTTTAAAAGCGACATCAATAAAGTAACATATGTTAAATATATAATTTCCATCCAAAATGGAATTTTAGTTTTTCATTAAAAAACTAAAACTATTTGCTTCTTCAAACAGATTGTTTATATATTGGATCAAGTGAAGGCCTTGGAGGAGGAACTCATTTTCCGAATGAAGAAGCAAGGACTGAGCGTCACGCCTCAAATACTAGTGGTACGTTATGTAAACGGCTTCGAGGAAGTGTTCTACAAGTACAAAACATTGTACTCAGATCACAAGGCATTTTTTCATTTTCATTCTTTCAACTCTTTTTGGTTCTTGCAGGTTACACGACTTATACCGGATGCCCAAGGCACAAAATGCAACCAGGAATTGGAGGCCATTTTTGATACCAAGTATTCGCAGATCCTCCAAGTATGCACAACATGGGATCCATCTACAACTTCTGGAGACAGTTGAACAAGGATCATAAGCTAGCCCGGCAGAGATACATTCAAATGTTCTATAATCTGCAATTCAAACGCGCAACACTATAAGATTATAACTAAAAGAAATAAAACCTTTTAAAAGAAATTACTTAACATTCCATTGTGGCACTGCAGGTGAAGAATATAGGTACAGGTAGCACTGTTCCAAGTTCCGAAACTCAAGTTATTTGGTGAAGCTCGAGATCATAATGAGCTACTAAAGCCATTATAATTCTTAAAGAGTCCTTCTTTGAAACTGGAGAGAAGGTCTCCTTATAGTCAATGCCATCCTTTTGATTGTAACCTTTGGCGACAAGTCTGGCTTTATGTCTTTCGATATTGCCATGTGAGTCTCGTTTTGTTTTGAAGACCCATTTGCAACCAACTTGCTTTGCACCTTCAGGCAACTCGACTAATTCCCAGACTTTGTTGTCATCCATTGATTTCAACTCGTCTTTCATGGCACTAAACCATTTTTCAGAATCATCACATTTCATGGCTTGTTTGAACGAGACTGGATCTTTGTCAATGCTCAAATCACATTCATGTTCAAGTGAATAAACCACATAGTCATTTGAAACTGCTGGTCTTCTTGTCCTTACAGACCTTCGTAATGCTATTTCTATAATCTGCAATTCAAACTTGCGACACTATAAGATTATAACTAAAAGAAATAAGACCTTTTAAAAGAAATTACTTAACATTCCATTGTGGCACTGCAGGTGAAGAATATAGGTACAGGTAGCACTGTTCCAAGTTCCGAAACTCAAGTTACTCAGCCAAAGCCAAGATTCGAATCTCAGCCCACAAGAAGGCATGACCTCTAACTCCTACTAATCCAAATATGATTGTTGTTGTAAACAAAGCTATGTCGCAGCTATTTCGTCTTTTTTTTATTTTTTTATTTTTTGCAATGCGTAACTTAGGCAGGCTCGGATCTAACTAGCACTCATGATATCACCATCAGAATGAAAACGAAAATACGACTAGGTTTGGGCACTGATATAATAGATGAAAAAAGATTGTCATGATAAAATTTCATGTTCCATATTTTGTTCGAGGGCCTAACTGACATTTTTGCTGGTTTTGTTCTAAAACAGGCGAGTGCCGTCGCGATTACAAAGGTAAGGACACAAAATCCATCTGATCTGCTTGGTTAGTGACCAAAAATGCTGTAGTTTTGAACTGGTAAATGTCAGTACTCATTTTGAATCATTTCGACTTATTTGTTAGGCTGTTCGGTTAAAATTCTCCTTCGTCTTACCATCCCTACAATGCAATTCGAACTCAATCAAGACTTCTTCGCAGGCCCGAAGTTCAAGACAAGGCGATGGTATCGAAAGGTTCTGGCTCAACAACATCCTCATCAGGAACTAGCTCTTGTTGGTGCTGGAATCACAGTTTCATCTTCCTTGTTTGTCTTTCCTTCCTATTTTACACTTTCATCAAATTGTATTACCAATAAGCAATGCTTCTTTTGCTTGATGAGAATTGTATGATCAAATAAAATCATCCTCTACCTCTGATAATAAAGGTTATAATTCATTCTTTTGTTATGAGAAAAATTTGATGTTATTGTGAAGGCACGTACTCAACTTCATCAAATCGAGCGAAGTGGAAGAATTTAGTCTTTAGACGTAATTTGGGATTAAAACTTTATTAACATTATTATTGTCTAAAAGGATTGAATTAAAACGAATTTACATAAAATGATTCGAAGAGGTAACTTTTGAGAATAGTTTCTTGTTTTTTCATTTAAAAATTAAGGGAGCATTAAAAATGATTAAGGAGCTAGACTTCATGCTCGAAATATCCCATGAGATCTCCAATAATTGTTTGAAAAAGTTCGCAATCAATTGCACTAAATCAAGCACAATGAAAGAATTTGCTTCATATAGCCGACCTCAATTGATTCGGGATTAAGGTTTTGTTGCTGTTTTTGTTTTTTTTTTGGGACTTAAGTAAGAGTCGAACTCACGACTTTCTCAAACCTTACCTTTTGTCAAGTAATGTCTCTACTATCTCACCAAAGATGCTTTGGTAGAACTTATATTGTCGTTATCTCCATTGAATTGTGAAGCATGATAAATGCGTGTAAAGCTGAAGCAATAATGAACAATAAAAAATAAAACAAGAGAAGCGCATGCAATGGCGTGATCAGAAAACCTTGTTAGGGAAACAAACTTTAACTTTAACTTTTTTTTCTTTTCAAAAAAAAAAAAAACATTAGTATGAAAAATTAAGCATAATACATAAGGGTACTATAGAGAGTCCCCAGAGTTAGGGGCGACTCCTCCCCTCTCAGTGCATAATAATAGGTGTGTCGTACCGAAAGTCACATCAGACCTTTGAGCCGTCCATGCGTACCTCGGGATGAGAACGTACACAGATCTCTTGCCATATATATATATATATATATAAAAGCACGAATCACAAATTTTTGAGTGGTAATGTAATTTACCTATTTGCACATACTTTTTTTTATCTCCAAATCAACTTTTTTTTTGTATCCAAATCAAACTCTAACTCCTTATCAATCCGCTACACGTTTTTTTTTTTTTTTATCTTCAAATCAATCATGAACTCATTTTCATCAATCCAATACACTTTTTTTGAAGAAGTAATGTCCTAGCATGATTAACTTGTTTTTCCATTCACATTTTATCTCAATCACAATAGAGAATATTGATAAGCTAAAAAAGGTACTTGTATTTCTAATTTTTAAATTTTAATAGCAATTTTAAATTTTGTTAATAAATTCTTAGAAATTAATTCCCGCGAGCTTCGCTCGCGGGGGAATCGTGACGTCTTTAAACTAGTATATATATATACTAGTTTCATGTCGTGCTACGCACGATTGACCCGCTCGCTTCGCTCGCGGGAATTAACTTCTAAGAATTTATTAATAAAATTTAAAATTGTAATTAAAAAGTAGTAGAAGGAAAAATGAGATGAGTTTATGATTTAATTTGGGGTTAGGTATAGAAAGTGAAAATTAAGTACAAGAGGAGAAAGTGAGTGTAGTGAAATAGTAGGAAAACTTAAGCCTTTAAACCGCTGCAAAAAAGGAAATGCTATCTGGATCTAGCTCGGAACATGTGGATGACTCTGGCTGATAATGGATTATTGGATTATTGCTTTATTTGGCCCCACAGATGAAATAGTAGGAAAACTTAAGCCTTTAAACCGCTGCAAAAAAAGACGATATGGTAAGGAATATTCTTCCGACAAGCACATAATCTGTGAGTAAAATTAAAAACTAAACCTTTCGACTACTGAGAAAATAAAACGCATAATGTGTCACAAGCTTGAAAAGCAATTTGACAAAATTTGTGCAATTTAAAAAATTAGAAGACATGTACTTTCTAATGTTCGCTATAATCTATGAGAGCTTATTCATTATGAATCTGTATGGGAAAGACGATGTTTTAAAACGACTGGAGATTGCAAGTTTATGAAGCCCCGTATTCTTGTAGGTATAGAATCACATTAGCACCAATCATATCATAATTGCTCAAATACTTCAAAATCAATCATCTCTATTCAACTAACAAAAGTTGAATCTTCAACTAACGTCTTTTCAAATATGAATGGCGGAAGGAAAAGTCGATCAAGCAATTAGAGAACTATATAACATCAACTCCCTCGAGCTCCTCGAGCAATTTGAGTTATTCATCTTTGTATTATCCATCCAGGATGTTTAAGATGCTAAAACTACATTTCAAGTTTTCAACATGAAAGATGCTACGAAAGCAACATTTATAATAGAGACAAAGACGATAAGTAAATGCCCAGTATAATCCTTGTATTGACAACACTTTCATCGACATCAATCTCATCTTCCAAAATGGAGAAAGAGGTGATTTCCATCTACATTAAAATGCTAATTCTTAATTTATATGGCATTGATTGATGAAACCATGACTTATTGGATATCTCAAATGCCAACTAAACATCCCGAGACACCACAATACACAAGTCCGATTAAAAATATTTAAATTTGTAATGGCATAGGAAGTGAAATAATAAGATAAGAACCTCTTTTGACGCTTGGGAAACTCTCTAGCTTGTCGCTACGAAACCTCACTTAGTTTCGTGGTTTTCCTGCCATAAACATTGAAAGAAACTATTTTAACCAGAACTACAACATGCCTAGCATAACTCAGTAGTCAGGAGTTGCAACATTTCTAAGATTATAAAAAAGGAAGTGCCAACATAGAGAAAATGGCCTGGCCATGACTCCTTGCCATAAAATTGGGTGTAAAATTAACTAAGTAGATTCTTAACAAGTATTGACAGGCCCCGTATCAAGCATATGATCGTGATGATGGACATATCAGTATTAAGCATATCGTTCATATGGTCTACCATAAATCAAAATCAAGGCCAGCAAACAAAACTTACAAATGTTTCTTCCCATGTATCCCTCCCTCACAATCCAAGAAGTAACCAGACGCACCATAAATCTCTTGCATCTGAAAAATTTCACAATGATAAATACAAACATTGCATGCATAATGCATGTTCAATAAAAGGCAAAAAATTCAAAATGCCTTTGCATGTGTAAAAGTTTTATTTTTTTTCATTAGACAATCGACATTGGAACTTTAACAAAGAATAGTGCATGATAAGCTTTCATTTCCTAAATAAAAAGATAAAGTATACAAAATAAAATAAAGGATATTGAGAGATGAAACAAAATAAAGGATAAGAACCACAAATGGTTTCAAAGTGATGCCAAACAGGCACTCAAATATCAATCAATGAAATGACATAGATGTCTTGGTGTCCTAGACATCACTATAGCATTATAATCATCGAATTCGAAGTAAAAACTACTATGGACAAAAACTTATAAAAGTTTAAGTTCAAATCACTTGTACAAATACAAGAGCCACCCATGTTTACCAAGAAAGGAGAGTACAGTGAACAGATATGTGAAACTGTCATTAGCACATGAAAATGGAATTCCCAGAAATAGGAAGTAACATCAGTTTAAGTTGAAACAATTAAAAAAGAAAGTTATCAGGATTCAGGTTTGAAACCCTTCTACATATAGATAAGCATCCAATGACCCAGCTTAACCATATCAACGTCACAATAACCATATCCTATCCCAGAAAGAAAAGAAAGGATGCGCAAATCAACGCTAAACTACTATTACACCAAATGAATACATAATATATAATTTGGAACATAAAATTATGACTACCTACCTGCTTATCCAGCCAAACAAGAAATTGCACAACAACTGCCCCGTCCCGTATATGTGCCTTTCTTAGACCATCTAACTCAACAGGGTTCTACACTCCAAAAAATTGATCAGTGGGAAACTATAATCGATACAAATATCTTATCCGCAGATATTTGAGACTCGGATATTTGAAACATGAATTGGCATGCCAAACTATACACGTAACGAGGCATAATATAACCAAAAGATCAAAAAAAGTAACCTACCTTTTCCGAAACACGAAGTATCAAGAAGTAGACAATGTAATCCAACTAAAGAGTCACGCCTAGATACTTCAATCTCTTTTTGTTCAATCCCATCCTCTACGAGGTCTCCAAAACTCATTACAATCAAACGAGCCTTGAGACCTCATCAAGTAATAAGCATAACAAAAGAAAGTAAGAAAAACTCCAATGCTACTACGGTAACTGTTTAAATGTGTGCAGGTCAATACCTGACAACCAATAGCTTGTGGAACAATATCTTCAACGCACTTCAGACTTTCCTCGAGAGCAGATCTTGCCTTCTCATCTCCAAAATAATAATCCATGTAAAAGAAATTTTATTTTACATATGATGTGGTTTATTACTTCTCTTCATACTAAAAGAAAGAGTTTGTCAAGCGCTTATACATTTTGAGTTTGAAAGAGACTCGATTCATTATTTTTTTTTTCTGATAGGACGACACAATTCATTTATTATAGAGATTAGAGAAGAAAAAATACAAATAAAACAAGAACTCGTACTTGGAGCAGAGATAAATAGCAAAACTGAACCTGCAAACAAACTTAATCACTTGCAATACAACTTTTCATTTCTCTCGTGAAAGCAAACAAACTGAACCTAGAACGCTAAAGCAAATTATCCGAGTTTAACTTAATCACTTGCTAAGTGCCATTGGAATGCCAAAGCACCTCTAGTCCTTTTATTTGCAGAGGTTAAGTTATGGTTCGGCTATATACTAATTTGGAATTGAGGCTATGTTGTTGTTGTTATGGTTGTTGGATAACTGTTGTTAAAATCTAATACACTTTACTTGGTTGAGTTATCCAACAACCATATCAAAGGGAAATTTAAGGGTACCAATATACTTAAGTTCACATAAGTTCCAACCTTATATTTTCACATTTTGGATTTTTATATTGGCTTCGATCTAAGAGTAAAAGAGATAGATTGGGTAGAATTATATTATCTTTCTCATCTCCTTTTGGATTTGTTGTCTCCCTGATGCTAATATACCACGGTTTATTATCAAAAAAAAAAAAAATATAGTGGAAAACAAACATTGATATCTTATTTTAATGAAGAAACACTAATGAATATTATATTTAATTTATCTTGTCGGTACTTTTTGAAACCATCTCTGTTTTAAGATCTCTTCTATAAACATATTCCCAGCCAAAGGTTTATGCACTAATTTCAAACAATCTATAAATTATACTTTGTTGTGCGATTCACACAAGGAATTGAATGGAAAGACAGATAAAAATTGCACGGCAATGCGAGGTCTTGCACATCCTCATTCAAAAAAAAGAGATGCGCAAACAATATGGCACCACCAACATAGCCTTGTTTCAAAATCCAATAAATAGAAACTTAGGTTCAAGAATTTTACTTGCTCCATCAAACGAAACTGCCCATTTCCACAGGTTCGAATCCTAAGAACTTAAAATCTGAAATTCTAAATTATCCTCTTCGAACGATTTCTCAATCTGATAGCTTACATTTTCTGCTAGCTTCTTGGAAATCTCCTCTAAAGTAACAACTTTTGCAGGTTTCTTAGAGCAGGCTCTACACACTAAAATTCTCAGGTCCTTACTAACCACGTGGGTAACTAACAACAATCATTCAACACCCCCATTAATGTGCTAGAGTCGAATTCACGATCTCTCGCCTTTTGGCAATTGATGTCTCACCATTTAACCATAAATACTTTGGCAACCATGCATAATAAGTTATTTTTTTATTTTTTTCTTATCAAATTAATTTTTATATGCAAGACCGCTTTTACCAAATAAAAAAAAAGAAATGAATCTGACAACTCAAATGTGTTGTGTAGTATCTTTCTCAAAACATAGAAGCTAGACAATTAGAAAAAATAAATAATGCTAATTTAATTTGATAAGAAAAAAATAAAAAAATTAAACTTCATCATTGAAAAAAAAAAGAAAAGAAAAGAAAATAGAATTGAGACATGTAGATACTTCTTGTAGAAGTCAAACAATTGAATAGGCAACAAGAGAAAATTAAACTTCATCATCACTAACAAAAAATTCATGTACCTCTCAAAAAAAAAAAAAAAACTAACAACAAATTCATGTAGTCAGTCCGTGAAAGGAATCTCCACAAGACGAGATTCAAGATTCAATCCTAATTAAAACCTATTTTTCCACAACTCTACTTCCGCCAAACAGCCCCTAAAAAAGATGGAGCAATTAATCTCAGAAGTCCTTCAACAAAACATAAAGAGTTACTTACAGGCCCCCATTTGAAGGATCGGATTACAATATCATCATCATCATCATATTTACATCTACGACAACCGAATCTCGATGAAAAGAAATCTCGAAATCAAAGGTGGCGATCCTCCTCTTCCTCTGCCCTAGACATGACCGAGAGCCGACTGGGCCAGGTCTTTGCAGAATCGGAATCAGAGAAAGAAAATAGGGCGATGATTGACATACCTTTATGGGTGCTGTTGTGGTAATTGTTGATGGAGAAAGAGTAGTGAAATATACGATAGGAGCGATGAACATAGCAAGACATAGGAGAGCAAGAATCGATGATGAAGGGAGGATAAATCAGTTGAGAGAGACGTGAGAGAAGAGGAAGAAGGAGTATAGATCAGTTGTTGTTATGTGTGAGAGAGACGTGAGAGAAAAGAAAGGGAGGCACGAGAAAAAATTGGGTGGGAGAGGAACAACCCACAAGAAAAAAATTGTGTGGGAGAGGGACAAAAAAGTAAATTTGATTACGACTCAAAAATTTGTGATTCGTGCTTTTATATATACGATAGATATATAAAAAAAATGGATAAGGACAAAGAAAAAGAAAAAAAAAAGAAGAAGAGATCAGTTGCTCGGGAGAGAGGAAAGAAAGAGAGGGAAGAGGAGAAGAGGAGACCGGCGGCTATCGGCGCAACCAGCGGCGATCGGGCGGCAGTGGCGGCTAGGATGGCTGTGCGGCAGCGCGGAGGAGATCGGACCAGCGGCTGGTGGCGCAGCGGGAGCGCGGCTGGCGGCTCACGTGCGACGCGGACGACGCTGCGCGGCGGCCAGCGCAGCGGCGGCCGGCACGACGACGCCGGCGAGCAGCTGCGCCGGTGAGGCAGTGGCGGCACGAAAAAGGGGCGGATCGGCAGCGATGGCGTGCGAACGGTGAGACGGCGGCAGCGGGGTGGCCGGCGGGGGTGCCGGCGAGGCAGTGGCGCCGACGGCGCGGTGTCGACTAGTCGGTTGCGATCGCGACGACGCAAAAGAGGTGAGATTTATTTCGCCTAATGTTAGTGTGATTTGTATGGTTTGAAGTAAAATAGACCCTCAAATGTTTAAATGGACACCAGGGACTTAGGAGTCGGGTGTCGAGTGTCGAGTCTTGTAATCGAGACGCAAGCGAGACATTTCGAGGTTCGCGTTTTTCGAGGTAAGTAAACCAGCTAGGGACCTATACATTATTTCATGTTTATCCATTGATTGTTGTTATTTACTGTTTTGTGATAGCTTATTGTTAATCACTGCAAAACTATGCTCATATATGTGGTATGTCCCTGCGTTTCGAGGTGGACCGGTACCCCTGACGCTTGTGCTGAACTTCATATATGCGTAGAAGATTTATATGTCTTTCAGAGTAATTGGGGAGGCATATACATCCATCATTGCAAAACTATATCCATATATGTGGTATGTCCCTGCGTTTCGAGGTGGGCTTGTACCCCTGGCGCTTGTGCTGAACTTCATATATGGGGGAAGCATAGAAGATGTATATGTCTTTCAGAGTAATTGGGGAGGCATATACATCCATATACGTAGAAGATGTATATGTCTTTCAGAGTAATTGAGGAGGCATATACATCCATATAAAAGTTTTGGTTGGGACTCCTTGTTATTTGGCATCACTTATCGATGGATTGGTTACAGTCTTTTATATTCATGCGTTCTCGATTCATTTCGTTCTATTTGCATGAATTTGATGCTTTGGATATTTGTGAACTGTTGCTTTGGATATTGTGAACTGTTTGCTTTGGATATTGTGAAATGTTGAGTATATGTCATCTTTGGAGTTACTTACTTGGGCTCGTCATTTTTATTTTGACTAAGTGCGAGTCAGACAAGTAGCGAGAGGAAATGCTTCATGGCTAGGTGAAAATTTTGTATAATTGTATTTACTCTCCTCGATGATATTTACTTGGGTTCCACAATTAGGTTGCCTAACTCCCCGATTTTTATTTTTTGTTGAGTTATTAAACTTATTAGTTGCTTCCGCTAAAATTGTAAAACTCGAAAAATATTAATAACTCAACTGTAAATGGTGAATGTACTAATAATGATGGATTGGAAGGCTGACTAGGCCTGCGTTGACCTTGCGAGACTGACTCGGGGGTCCACGTAGGTTTAGGCCGAGCGGGGCCCAATTCGTGAAAAATTGGGGCTGTCACATTGTGGGTTTCATAGAGCTGAATTTTATCAAGTTCTTCATCTACTCGAGATAAGTATGATTATTATTGGGTTTAGTAGTGACGAAAGTGCTTCGTTTTGATATTTTGAGAAATTTTGCATTTTGTTTCCTTAGTTTCCTTCGTTTTTGTTTGTTATTTTTTGATGAGTGATTGATTTCTTGCAGTTTTATAACATTTGAACTTATGGATCAATGAAGATTTTGTGTATCAATGTCATAGGTAACTTTTTAATCATTATTATTGTTAATACTTCGATATCTTCTTAGTAATGGTCAATTGGGTCTTCCAGTTTTTGGTTAGTTAGTTGTTGAACTTAGACACTCCATTAATTAAAAACAACATAAAGATAATCTAGAGCAAAGATAGATTAGATAGATTTAATTGTGAAATATGTCCTATAAAAAATGTTGAAACATGCACAAAGGGGTGTGGTGAAGTGGCAAAAAAAGAGCACTAAAACTCTGATAGAGGCGAGAGTCGTGAGTTTGATTCTTGGAAGCCACATTACATTTACTTAATTTCCCTCAGTAATGGAGTTGGGGAGCCCGACTAACTCCAATGGAATTAGTCGAACCAAAGTAAGTTGAGGCTGTAAATAAGTTCAAATACCTATGTTTTTTTTTTAAAAAAAAATGCAAAAACATATTGTCAATAATTGATGAGAAGATGATTATATAGTGACATGTTGCTTATGAATTCTTTTTTTCTTATATTTATTTTCTTAACTAAGTGAGCATGAGATTTTTGTTTTTATTTTTTTTCCAAATTTCTTTGTTGTGAACTTATTTATCTATCTCTTTGAAATTATTAATTTTGTTGATTTTTTAGGATGGTATTAATGTTGATTTTTTGATATGGTGGTTTGAGCTGTAGGATTAATTGGTCATTTTTTTTTTTGAGCATGGATCGACTTGTCAACCTAAACAGTTTCTAAAAACAAGGCATGCATTTGTCACTTATTTTTAGATCACTTATAGTTTAATTACCATAACACTCTTGCGTCTCTATTAATTATATTAAGAAAGTTTCTTTAAAAAATAAAAGAAATACATCTTTCTAAAAGCTTAGGTACACCTGACATGATACATATACTTGTGAGTTGTGACATATGACTGATCAAAATAACCAAATATGATTTCTAAAGAAATATGTCCGAGATACTTTGGGCGGTCATACATTTGCTATGCAAACGCACCATTGTTGAAATCTTTCTAAAGTTTTGTTATTCACGTTTGAGCTTTGATTTTTCACCATATACTATTAGAAGTGTCTAGATCAGTGGGGATTGTGGTAGATATATAAATAACTTTGATTTTTCGCCATATACTATAAGTGTCTTGATCGGTTTCATGAACTCATTTTTTCTTAGTAAATAGGTCTTTTGTATTTTTTTTTTCTATATACGTGTTGATTACCATATATTGTGCCTTAGTTTAGGTGTTAAGTACCAATTTTCGTTTATGTTTGTAATTGTGTTGCAAAGTCGTATATGAACTAAATTTGCATTTTTCTCTTCATGCTTGAACAAATTGAGACCGAATCACATTATTTGAAGTACTTTAGTGCTTTAATTCATCTTGGCTTTATTAGCTTAATGTAATGCAATTCAACTAGGCGGATGCGTTTTGTAGCACAAACTAATGACTTATATTATGTAGCATCTCCAAATAGACACCATAAAAGCTTGGTTTTGCATTCCCTCAACTAAACCTTATGAATGCTTGGAAAAACTCATGTGTGCATTGTCATTATGCTGTTGACCATCTATATGAACATTAGAGGTACATATTGTTTCAACCATGGAAGTTGAACGACCAATTGATGCAGTGCTTTGGATTTGCTTTCCTATTTTGTTTTTCGCTTTATTTCCGAGTTTTCTTTTCATGAGCTCGTTAACAAGAAGAGAATTTTTTATTCATCTCAGATTAAATAGTGTACCGAGACTTATTGCACTCTTTGAAATTCGCTTGTTTCTTACAACTAGCCGGATCTCTTATTGTCGAAGCTCTCAAAATTTGAACTATATTTTCTTCTTTTAAAGTAAAGAAATATTTGCATGGATTATAGCGCACTAAACTATAAATTAATATAGCATAATATGTGGTTTTGGTTTATTTAACTCTGTACTGTTAATTGTTTGACATTAATTTTGATTATGTTTTGTTAGAGTTACATTTAGTATTGACCTATTTTGACGTCTATGTATATGGGTTTCTCTCATTTTGAAATGTTTAGCTGATACATTCTATGCTATTGTTCGTGAACCTTGGTTTTTTTTTATTATTGACCTTGTTATTGAGTATTTGCTTACTGATCTTGTTATTGAATTTTGGCATTTTGAGATGTCTACGTGTATGGATTTCTTTTGCATGTTTGCCTTGTATAACATGAGAATTTATTCCCTTTCCCCTATTGAAGGTATTGCTTAGTGACCCCAACTAATTTATTTGAGATTGAGGCTTTGTTCTTGATGTTGCTCTTAGGTAACTAGAAAATAAAGTTGGCAAAAACCCTTACGTTAGTTTCTTTCATACAATTTTTTATTTTATTTTATGTTCAATTCTTAAGTTGAATTTTGCTAAGTGTGAACAGATACAAAAATCTCGTTAACTAAAATAATGTGTATTTTGAGCAATTTAGTTATTCAAGTGCTCATAGAAAATCATACCATGTGCTAGCTATGCCCAAAATGAGAACAATTCTAACGAATGACTCTTAATCCCCTTAGTTTATAAGTTCAAATCTTCATTCAACCTTCTTTAAAGGTTCCTTGTGATAATTACTAACAAAAATGACTCTTAATCCCCTTTCTTTATATGTTCGCAATTTGTATGACAGTCAAATGAAATAAGGGTTTCCACCTCATTACTTCTAACTTTCTTTGTATGGTCATAACTCGTAACTATAAACATAAACATATTATCTTCGCTCATGGTGTCTATTGTGCAAGTGTTAAGTATTATTTCTAGCTATTTTTTTGGTATGTATCTATAAGCATATTAGTCTCACTCATGCTGTCTGCCTATTGTGCAAATGATACTGTTGTTTTTGTATTGAACTTTTTCTCATTGGGATTGTGGAGCTTCAGTTGTGGAGGAGGATATAATGGTGATTGAATTTTCAGAATGAGGGAGAATTGAAACTGGCGGCTACAATTACTTGCGAAGTTTGAAGTTGAGAAGTGATTTTTTCTTTGCTAATATGTCAAAGGACTTACAAGAGGGATGAAGTCTAAAGTATATTGGCATTGTTCAATTTTCTATGTAACTTTGTGTTTGAATTAGTTGACATATATAATTAGTATATGAATTACTTGACATATACAAAAAAAAGAAAAGAATTATTTGACATTTCTAGGTGTTGAGGAACGTACAAATTGAATTTGCTAATTAGTAATTTTTTTTTTTTGTAGTTTCATGTAAGTAATTATATTTGTTTTTATGGGAGTTTAGTTGCGTTACAATGTATTTGTGATAGTTTTTATATTTTTTTGTAATAGTCTAAAACTTGAGAAAAGATTGGAGTGATGTCATGCCATTTGGGATGAGCATTAAGTTGTTGCAAATGAATTAAAAAATTGATTGCGTAATCTGCTAATCGAAGATATATTAAACTGCTTTTCGTTGTTACAAATATTTGAGGCAGCTAAAAAATTATTTTTTATTGTGAAATAAGAAACTTTTTTTTTTATATATTTTCAATTTTTTTTCTCGAATATTTTCAATCTTATTATTTAACGAAATGATACCATAAAAATAATTAGTGAGTACATTTTTTACACATCTTTTGAATTATCTATATAAAAATTTATGTACTTTTGACTTTAAAATTTTTAGATAAATATTGTCAAATCAAATCACTGTAGAAATTTAAATATATATAATTTATTTGTATTTTCTTGATTATTAGATCAAAGTGATAGAATAGACTTTCCTCGAGCGGGCTCCAAAAACTAATTGTTATTAGATAACGTAGGTAATGGCGAAGATGTGGTAGTTAAACATCAATCCGTAAATTTATTGTAAAGTATATATGTTAAGAAGCTCAAAGGCTTTTTAAGAAAATATCATTCCTTGTCATGAGTGAATGATAGGTTTTGGATGAATTGGTTAGCAAGGATTTAAAGAATTTAAAAATTACACCATTAATTGTATTTTTCTCTTTATCGTCAATTAAAGATTTTGATTTGTGTAACCAATTTCAACTTTTTTATTAATTTAGAATTGAAGGTATGAAGTTTTTTTTTTTTTTTTTTTTTTTGATCTTTTTTTTTTAAGATGACCGAGTCGATTTAAGGAAAGTTGCTTTGCATTTTTACATGTCTATAATAAAGAAAATACTAGATGACTCGGTGTTGGTGTCTAACGTTCGTGCAACGATGTGAATGCGCACAAATCCCAATGGGCGAATGGATTGACACCATTACTCTAACCTTAGCAGCATATTCCAGACATAAAATGAACATTTGCCCTTCTAAACAAGTCCTCCATCAAGTTAACCAGGTAGTAAACCCAAAAGCATCAATCTGCTTACAAACCACATAGCAATCTCTTATAAAACCCATGGCCCAGATTCTTCCAGCCCTCCTGGTTCATTGGGTGGTGGCTTTTCGAGATAGTCAATCCACTTCACGCACGTATATCGAGATAGACAGTTGATGTAAATGACACGCACGTATATGAACCAGGACAACTAATGCAAACGCCACGCATGTATCTTGAGGTGGAAAAGTGATGCAAACGACACGTGCGTACGTCAAGGTGGCAGACCCATGCCAAAGCGATACACGTATCGGAAGGTGTGCAACTTATGCAACCTCGTGCAATCCATGCAAACGTCGCGCACGTATCTTGAGGTGTACAACTCATACAACCTCGTCCAATCAATGCAAACCATGCAAAAGTCATGCACATATTTCGAGGTGGACAACCCATTCAAATGACACGCGCGTATCTCGAGGTGGACACTGTATGCAAACATCACACACATATGTCGAGGTGGACAACTCGTGCAGCATCGTGCAATCCATGCAAACCATGCAAACATCGCGCACATATCTCGAAGTGGACAACTGTGTATACCCACGCAATCCATGTAAATCATGCAAACGTCGCGTACATATCTAGAGATAAATATGGACGACTCGCATAGCAATTGCAATTGTAAACTCATGCAACCTCATGCAACCCACCGCCTATCTTGTCTTAACTGGCCCTGCCTATCAATAAAACTCTACATGGTGAGTATTTTTATAATTCACCTAATGATAATACCATAATATATATAAGTTATATATAGGTTCTATTTGGCAAGGCTAGCTGATAATCTAGCTGATAGTTGATAATCTACTAGCTGGTAGCGGAAAGCTGATAATCTAGCTGATCAACTAAAAATTGTTTGGAATGATAGCTGATTGATTAGCTGATAAATGCAAAATGACAATAAAGGACATATGACACAAATAAGTATATTAATTATACAATCATATAATTAATTGTTATAAATAACACTGTATTTTATTTACAAAATACAAATTAATACCATAAAATAATTTATATTATTTAGAAAACTAAATTACGTGTGTCCATAAATGCTTACATGAAAATAACTCTATATTAATTTATAAGAATTCGCAAAAAATAAACACATGTAAATAAAAAATAATAAACGACTTCGATAACTATACATATACCTAACGCATCATCCATAATTGAAAAGTAATATTATTGCGAATATTCTTCATTTATAGAGAAGTCTCTCTATAATTAAAAAAAAATAGTAGATTAGTAAAAAAAAAAATTAAAAATATGTTGGATAGTCCACCACTCGAACACTACATTAAAAAATATTTTTATAACATCTAAAAATATTTTTATACTTGACGTTGTTAAAACTTATTTAATATGTAATAAATATCTAACAAGATTATCTATAATTAAGAAATTAATGTGTAATAACCTTTAATTTTAGTGAAATTCTTTGTTTTATAATCTTTAGTTAATTATTAATCACTATTTTTTTCATTAACAATATTAAGCTATACGTTAATTTTAAATTCAACTAGTGTCATTCTAATATTTTACTAAAAACAAATGAAGTTGGCTTTTTGAGAAGGAGAGCGGAGAGGACCATATACTAATGGTCGATACTTTGTTATTGGTAATTACTTTCTAGATTTTCGAGTGTTTTTCTTTTATTTATTTGATTTTTTTTTTCAAATTAGATGTATCGGGTTGCATTTGATGTTTCCTTATTAGGTTAGAAGATTAGAAGGACAAGGTGTGCCGTCTAAACAAGCGAGGCGATTACGGTGTAATAACGGAAGTGTCGAATGATAGTTTAGAAAATGTAGCTCAATCATTTGTATCCAAAGGAGAATCGCAAAAGGTGAAGACTTTGTTTGATCATTTCCTTTTACTATTAGAGTTTAAAAGAATTTCTTTTTGGGTATTTATAAGATTTCTGCTTATTTTTTGTAGAATGAGATGATTCATGACTCCAATTTGTCAAGATTCAAATCAAAATACAGAGTACACAGGTACATTGAGCTCTAAAATTGTTTTATGATTTTCATAAAAATTTTTTTTTATGAGTTTGTTTATGTATTAAAAATGTAAGGTTCTAACACAAGTAAGTATTGAGTGCAACACAAAGGATAGAACCATGGAATTTGAAAGCTCTAGTTCTATCCTCGAGCTTCCTTCAAACTCTAATTAGACTCGATATCAAGTGTTTGGACTCTTTTGATTTAGATACCTCTAATAAAATTATATGCTCAACTAAGAGTGGTGCTTATTCTTCGAAGTTTAGCGAAACGCTTAAGATTTTTTTACAGATTCTACTGTAAGTATGGGTTGAAACTAAAGCTTGCTCTTGTTATTACTAATTAGTATTTAGCAAACTCATAGCCTCTAATAAGTATGATCCGTTTTTTTAGCTAAGAAGCTAACAACTTATTTCTTATAAATAGAATGTAGACTTAGCAAACACTGAAAATTAGTCTTGGAAGGGTCGGTGAGTGAATTGGGTCTTCACTCTTCAATGGTTTTCCCAATCATATAAAGGTTGTTGTTCAAGCTCTTTTATGGTGTATTTGGAAGGAAAAAGCACAGTAAGTTTTTTCGAGACCAAATGGGTGACTTCTCGACAATTTGGGAGAATATCAAACACTGTACAACAATTTGGCTTAGTCTTGACTCACAATTTAATGGGATGGGCTACATGGAACTACATTAAAAAATATTTTTATAACATCTAAAAATATTTTTATACTTGACGTTGTTAAAACTTATTTAATATGTAATAAATATCTAACAAGATTATCTATAATTAAGAAATTAATGTGTAATGACCTTTAATTTTAGTGAAATTCTTTGTTTTATAATCTTTAGTTAATTATTAATCACTATTTTTTTCATTAACAATATTAAGCTATACGTTAATTTTAAATTCAACTAGTGTCATTCTAATATTTTACTAAAAACAAATGAAGTTGGCTTTTTGAGAAGGAGAGCCGGAGAGGACCATATACTAATGGTCGATACTTTGGCATTGGTAATTACTTTCTTGATTTTCGAGTGTTTTTCTTTTATTTATTTGATTTTTTTTTTCAAATTAGATGTATGAGGTTGCATTTGATGTTTCCTTATTAGGTTAGAAGATTAGAAGGACAAGGTGTGCCGTCTAAACAAGCCGAGGCGATTACAGGTGTAATAACGGAAGTGTCGAATGATAGTTTAGAAAATGTAGCTCAATCATTTGTATCCAAAGGAGAATCGCAAAAGGTGAAGACTTTGTTTGATCATTTCCTTTTAGTATTAGAGTTTAAAAGAATTTCTTTTTGGGTATTTATAAGATTTCTGCTTATTTTTTGTAGAATGAGATGATTCATGACTCCAATTTGTCAAGATTCAAATCAGAAATACAGAGTACACAGGTACATTGAGCTCTAAAATTGTTTTATGATTTTCATAAAAAAAATTTTTTATGAGTTTGTCTATGTATTAAAAATGTAAGGTTCTAACACAAGTAAGTATTGAGTGTAATACAAAGGATAGAACCATGGAATTTGAAAGCTCTAGTTCTATCCTCGAGCTTCCTTCAAACTCTAATTAGACTCGATATCAAGTGTTTGGACTCTTTTGATTTAGATACCTCTAATAAAATTATATGCTCAACTAAGAGTGGTGCTTATTCTTCGAAGTTTAGCGAAACGCTTAAGATTTTTTTACAGATTCTACTGTAAGTATGGGTTGAAACTAAAGCTTGCTCTTGTTATTACTAATTAGTATTTAGCAAACTCATAGCCTCTAATAAGTATTATCCGTTTTTTTAGCTAAGAAGCTAACATCTTATTTCTTATAAATAGAATGTAGACTTAGCAAACACTGAAAATTAGTCTTGGAGGGGTCGGTGAGTGAATTGGGTCTTCACTCTTCAATGGTTTTCCCAATCATATAAAGGTTGTTGTTCAAGCTCTTTTATGGTGTATTTGGAAGGAAAAAGCACAGTAAGTTTTTTCGAGACCAAATGGGTGACTTCTCGACAATTTGGGAGAATATCAAACACTGTACAACAATTTGGCTTAGTCTTGACTCACAATTTAATGGGATGGGCTACATGGAACTACATTAAAAAATATTTTTATAACATCTAAAAATATTTTTATACTTGACGTTGTTAAAACTTATTTAATATGTAATAAATATCTAACAAGATTATCTATAATTAAGAAATTAATGTGTAATAACCTTTAATTTTAGTGAAATTCTTTGTTTTATAATCTTTAGTTAATTATTAATCACTATTTTTTTCATTAACAATATTAAGCTATACGTTAATTTTAAATTCAACTAGTGTCATTCTAATATTTTACTAAAAACAAATGAAGTTGGCTTTTTGAGAAGGAGAGCCGGAGAGGACCATATACTAATGGTCGATACTTTGTTATTGGTAATTACTTTCTAGATTTTCGAGTGTTTTTCTTTTATTTATTTGATTTTTTTTTTTCAAATTAGATGTATCAGGTTGCATTTGATGTTTCCTTATTAGGTTAGAAGATTAGAAGGACAAGGTGTGCCGTCTAAACAAGCCGAGGCGATTACAGGTGTAATAACGGAAGTGTCGAATGATAGTTTAGAAAATGTAGCTCAATCATTTGTATCCAAAGGAGAATCGCAAAAGGTGAAGACTTTGTTTGATCATTTCCTTTTACTATTAGAGTTTAAAAGAATTTCTTTTTGGGTATTTATAAGATTTCTGCTTATTTTTTGTAGAATGAGATGATTCATGACTCCAATTTGTCAAGATTCAAATCAGAAATACAGAGTACACAGGTACATTGAGCTCTAAAATTGTTTTATGATTTTCATAAAAATTTTTTTTTATGAGTTTGTTTATGTATTAAAAATGTAAGGTTCTAACACAAGTAAGTATTGAGTGCAACACAAAGGATAGAACCATGGAATTTGAAAGCTCTAGTTCTATCCTCGAGCTTCCTTCAAACTCTAATTAGACTCGATATCAAGTGTTTGGACTCTTTTGATTTAGATACCTCTAATAAAATTATATGCTCAACTAAGAGTGGTGCTTATTCTTCGAAGTTTAGCGAAACGCTTAAGATTTTTTTACGATTCTACTGTAAGTATGGGTTGAAACTAAAGCTTGCTCTTGTTATTACTAATTAGTATTTAGCAAACTCATAGCCTCTAATAAGTATGATCCGTTTTTTAGCTAAGAAGCTAACAACTTATTTCTTATAAATAGAATGTAGACTTAGCAAACACTGAAAATTAGTCTTGGAAGGGTCGGTGAGTGAATTGGGTCTTCACTCTTCAATGGTTTTCCCAATCATATAAAGGTTGTTGTTCAAGCTCTTTTATGGTGTATTTGGAAGGAAAAAGCACAGTAAGTTTTTTCGAGACCAAATGGGTGACTTCTCGACAATTTGGGAGAATATCAAACACTGTACAACAATTTGGCTTAGTCTTGACTCACAATTTAATGGGATGGGCTACATGGAACTACATTAAAAAATATTTTTATAACATCTAAAAATATTTTTATACTTGACGTTGTTAAAACTTATTTAATATGTAATAAATATCTAACAAGATTATCTATAATTAAGAAATTAATGTGTAATGACCTTTAATTTTAGTGAAATTCTTTGTTTTATAATCTTTAGTTAATTATTAATCACTATTTTTTTCATTAACAATATTAAGCTATACGTTAATTTTAAATTCAACTAGTGTCATTCTAATATTTTACTAAAAACAAATGAAGTTGGCTTTTTGAGAAGGAGAGCCGGAGAGGACCATATACTAATGGTCGATACTTTGGCATTGGTAATTACTTTCTTATTTTCGAGTGTTTTTCTTTTATTTATTTGATTTTTTTTTTCAAATTAGATGTATGAGGTTGCATTTGATGTTTCCTTATTAGGTTAGAAGATTAGAAGGACAAGGTGTGCCGTCTAAACAAGCCGAGGCGATTACAGGTGTAATAACGGAAGTGTCGAATGATAGTTTAGAAAATGTAGCTTAATCATTTGTATCCAAAGGAGAATCGCAAAAGGTGAAGACTTTGTTTGATCATTTCCTTTTACTATTAGAGTTTAAAAGAATTTCTTTTTGGGTATTTATAAGATTTCTGCTTATTTTTTGTAGAATGAGATGATTCATGACTCCAATTTGTCAAGATTCAAATCAAATACAGAGTACACAGTACATTGAGCTCTAAAATTGTATTATGATTTTCATAAAAAAAATTTTTTTGAGTTTGTCTATGTATTAAAAATGTAAGGTTCTAACACAAGTAAGTATTGAGTGCAATACAAAGGATAGAACCATGGAAAATAAAGTCAATAATATATTGTAGGGAAAACATTACTTTCATGATACTAGAATCATGAATAGCGTGGGTGAAATTAAACTCTATTATTGCATTATTTATTGAGTTCGAAGACAAGTATGCAATTCATTACACTATGGATTTTCAGACATGGCATGTGAATATTGGAAAATATGTTAATTGCAATTGATAGACGACATATGCCATTTATCAAGGAATATCACTTAGTTTTTCTTTTTTTGACAATATGGCATGCATTTGCTAAGCTCGGAAAAGGGCAAGGATAATTTTTCATGCAATATCTATCTTCTTTATTCAGATTGTATTCCCTCTTTTATGTCCTGGTTTTATGGTTCATTCAATTCACTAGGTTTTGAGTTTTCTTTGGGTATAATACTTTCCAAAAATTATTTTCTTCTCATAGGTTAGATTTCAAATTTCTATAAACCTACATTGGTATTAAGTATCAACTAAAAGAGAAATTAAATCATTCTTAGATGACATTACCTTAGAGTGTTGAGTTATATATGTTAGCGTGGATGTAGATGGAAAGTGGCAATTGTAAATAGAGTGAGTTTGAATGTTTGATATATAGATGATATGTAGAATGTACACATTGAAATAATTATGTTTCAAATATGATGTTGACTTTGGATTATTTATAGATATTTCCTTGTTGAGGTTTGTTATGAAATGGGATTTGAAACACCTTAATTTTATTTTTATTTTTTTTGCCTGAACTAGCGCTGTCCACTCATTGAATGTAGTGTAGTAAAAGTCTATAAAAGATTTGATCTTAAAGTTGGTCAAGACCTATCCGTTGTTTCAAGACCTATCCGTTGTTTCAGTCAAAATCAGAACATATGAGGTCTGCCAAGATGCCAACTTTGAATTTGGCTTTAGATATTTAGGCCAATACACTTTTTATTTGTTAATTTTATACAGATTAATTGGCTTTATGGAAATTAAAAAAGAAAACTTACTTGGAGTTGCAGAACATTTGTATTCTGTATATGAACTTGGTTCCACCAACTGTTTTGTAATTTGCATTTATTGTGCATATTAAATGTTTGAAGTTTGACATACTATTTGGATTTAAATTTACTCAAGATGTATAGGTACAATATGTTTGTATTAGTCTTAATCTTGAAGTTGCAAATATCTTTCATTTTGGATTTTCTTGTTGCTAACCGCATACTTAAACTTACCAGGAGCATCAATTTTCATTACTGCGACGAGATATTGAAAAACTTCAAACTGAATTGCAACGGGAAACAGAAAAAATCGAACTGAATTAAGGTTTGTTAAACCAATAAGTTAATTTAATGTATGTTTGGTAGTGTTATTTCATTATAACATATCAAAAGTCATTGTTACGAGTCTTCTCATAATCAGGTATCAAATTGACAAAGTGACTGCTGGACAAAAAGCCGAGTCGGCTAATCTCAACAATAAACTTGATCTGGTGAGTTTCTTTGCGTTTATGTTTCAAACATACATGAGTAGAGCTAATTAGGTCTGTTGTTGATTGATTGATTTTTTTTTTTTTTTTTTTGACTTAATAGGTAAGTCATGCTATGCGAGCACAACTCGAAGCCGCAAAATTCGATGTGATCAAATACTACATAGGTACCCTCGTCTCTATTTCCGCCGTTGGTCTCGCTGTGATTCGTATTTTGATGTAATGGCCTCGTTCAATTGAGGTAGATGTTTGATACATTCATTTTTTTTTTTTTTTTTTTCAAAAAAAAAAATGGGCATTGGAAATTGAGGATGTCCCCATTTGAATTGTTTGATTTGTTTTGATATCCCAATATCATTTGTTGTGGCCTATCAATTTGTACAAGGTTGGGGCTCAAAACTTGTATGACTGATTGGTTTCTATAGTTTTGGGTGGTGACCCATTGCATCGTTGTTTAGTAAAAAGGCATCTCTTTTTTTGAAGGGTTACATATATGAGTTCAAGTAAAAGCTAATATACTGTATTTTCTGATTATGGCAATATGTAAATGGGAATACAAAATAAGCATTTGTTCACTAGATTCGGTTGCTATCCTATTTTCAGTTATCTTGGTAACATGATTCACTAAAGGAAGCAGCTAAATGACAGTGACCGTAAGCGTACGACAAACGTCAAAGTAATAGTGGCACCAACTCGTGTTGGTGTCGGGTATATCGTATCCACAAGGACGGTCATGTGTTAATATTTAGTCTAACTAGAAATAGAGTCAGACACTTAAATGTTGGATTTTGTTAAAACAAATTATTAATTAATTGCAAGTAATTAAAATAGGTCTTAAGCAATGAATAAAATATCTTAAGAAATCTAATTCACTCAAATTGTATACTTTTAATCCAATTTAATTATAAACTCTCTCAATTTATGCAAAGATAGACGAATTTCCTACAATTCACTCTATCCCGAGGTCTCGGTGATGAAAATTCTAACATCTCACTCGGACTTCGTCGGTCGCGTGAATAGCGTGAGCGAGATACTGCATTAAAAACCAAATTCAATTGCTTCCTTAGTCAATGACCATCGCGATTGATGCGTCATATGTTCTAAGGTTGCGTTTCCCAAATCTCGGTTCAAAAGTCCAAACGGTGACTCTCAATTGACCAATTTAGGATCCAAAGATCCCTAGAACAAATGAGATTACCCCTTAAGTGGGTTTAATTCAACACAATTAATGATAAGAAAGCAAGAAAATATGAAATCAAACTTATAATTAATATAAAATCCAAGATTTTGATCGCTATTCTTCGATCTTCACACGTTCTTCTTGGGTCTCTAAAGCAAAAGGTACCTTTAAAACCTAATTTTAAGTTCTATCTATACCACCAAGTCAATTTGGTCCTAAAATTACCCAAAAACTCCCCCAAAACAACTTTTTTTGCATTTTTTCACGGTGGGCGCTGACTAGTTTTGTGGCGCTAGCCTCAGCATCCACTACAGATTTCTTACTGTTTTGGGTGTCGTGGCGCTAGGTTGGGCGCTGCAGTGCAGGGGTCAGAATCCCGCGCATATATTTCACTTTGCAACGCAATTTTGGACCATTTAGAGATTGAATTTGCCTTTGCTCATGAAACATGAAAACGTTCAGCTCTGAGTCTATTTTCCACTGGAAGAAATGGCAAGTCATTTGGATTTGAAATGAATGAGTTATGACTAAAACACTGAAGCTTACTCAAAATAGACTTTGTTGAAACTTAGCTACTTTGATGTCGTTATTTGCCGAACCTTGTATTCTCATCCCGAAACTTCCAAACATATTCAAAACACATGAAACCATGTGAAATATCATCATTTCATCACTCGCCTCTACTCTCGTTTTCTTCCGCCTCGTGATCCGCGTAAGCGCGTTTTTTGAGGAAAATATTCTCGGATCTTCAAAATAACCTATGAATGGTCACACTTTGCTTTTCTCACCTAAAAACCAACAAAAGATATCAGATTAGTAGGAAATCACTTATTAATAGCCTAAATTATCAACAAAATGTTACTTATAAAAGTACTAAAATATGTTACGCATTACTAAACGAAACCCGAAACTTGCTTAACATACCTCATTACTCAAGCCTGCCCCACAGGCTTCACGACAGCAACTGTAGGGGGTAGAGGCCGAGGCAGAGGCAGAGGCCGAGATACTAGACAGGGACTGAGACAGTTTCAGAGACCGGGTTAGTATCAGGCACAGGGCTAGTCGCAAATTTAGGATTAGCGCAGACAGTTGGCATGCTACAGATGTGGACAAGTCGGACACATAGTGAGAGAGTGCCCGCATCCTGCAGCAGTGTACGCACAACATGCCTGAGAGGAGTTTCACACGGTAGCCTAGCCAGACTCCGACGCCACGCGAGGTCTTATTGAGGGTACAATTTTCATTTGCGGTAAAGATGCATATGTTTTATTTGATTCTGGATCTATCATATCTTTCATACCTGGTCGCGTGATAGACATCCCAGGGTTGAAACCTGTTAGGCTTAACATACATCTGATTTTGAGTATTCCAATCGAGGATAAAGTTTACCTTCATAGTGTTATTGAGGGATGTCTGGTCGAGATAGATGGGGTAGAGTTACCTGTCGATTTTAGGGCCCTCGAATTTTTAGAGTTTGACGCGATCTTAGGGATGGACTTATTAGCTGCATACCACACTCATATTGACTGTTTCAGTAAGACAGTGATATTTAAGATCCCAAGGCGTCCGACATTTAACTATATAGGTAGTTCAGTAAGGAAAATAGGTACAAGAGGTCGACCTGCGACTAGTGAGGAGATAGAGGTGTTGATCTCGCTATACATTGAACTAGAAAATCGGGGACCTAGGCCGGGGGACATACCGGCGGTGAGAGAGCTTCCTGATGTTTTTTCGAAGGATTTACTTGGTTTACCGCCGTCGCGAGAGATCGATTTCATTAATGAGTTGGTACCAAGTACTAAATCGGTTTCCATACCACCATACCGGATGGCACCCCGAGACTTAGAGGAGTTGAAGACTCTGCTTCAGGATTTGGCAGAAAAGGGATTTATTACACCTTGTATGTCACCATGAGGAGCACACGTCCTTTTTGTGAAGAAAAATGATGGTATTTTGAGACTTTGTATCGACTACAGACAGTTGAACAAAGTCACGATTAAGAATAAATATCCACTCTCGATGACATATTATTTTTTTGATCAGCCGAGAGGAGCAAAATTTTTCTCCAAGATAGACCTGCAATCAGGGTATCATCAGCTTAGGATCAAGGACGATGATAGGTCCATTACAGCTTTCAGCACGAGATATGGACATTTTCAGTTCACAATCTTGTCGTTTGGGCTGACCAATGCTCCAGTAGTGTTTATGGATCTGATGCATCGAGTTTTTAGACCGTTTCTTGACCGATTCGTGATAGTCTTCATCGATGATATATCGATTTACTCGAATACAAAGGAAGATCACGAGCATCACCTCAGAGAGACGTTGCAGACTTTGAGGGAGCATTAATTTATGCCAAATTCAGTAAATGTGAATTTTGGTTGCCAATAAAGCTGTGAGGATTCTATATTTCATTTCATTGCCTCTTATCATTTTATGGTCTATTGGTACACATTGCTATTTGAAATCTCACATCATGTTGTTCTTGCATCTATTCATTAGTGAATATTGTGACATAATGCCTTGTGAAATGTTTCATTGACTCTGATTCCTACTCTTAATGTCAGTTTTGATAAAGCATTGATGAAAAACATGCTATTGGAATAATTAGTATTTGACTAGTCTTGTATTCTATTCTTTTAGGCTTTGTAGTCTAAGTTGATTTGGATTTCTAGAGAATTGAAACTATTTCTTTTTGAAAACTAAAGTAGAGATTATCTAGTGTCAATAGCACAAGAGATGTGCGATTCACGGGGACATGGGGTCTATCGGGTTTCCGACACTCACCACTACACTTACGCGACACACGAGTTATGGGCTCGGGGTGATCGGCAAGAATGAGATAGATGATTTGTATGCGTAGAGCGCAGCTCCGCTTTTGGTGTGAAATATGTTGAGCGCAGCTCCATATAGTAGTGGGACTCCATACCGCCCAATTGGACTTCTAAAACGTGGCAGTTTGTCATTGGTCTCAAAGTTTTCTTATCCCGTTAAGATGATGATAATCAATGCACTATTAAGAAATAAGAGGTTTTGCTATGTTGCAAATTGTAATTTTTGGAGGGAGGAACAGAGGAGCGTATCTATTTGTCAAGGCATACGGAGAGAATTGTCAAGAGTTGCAGTGTTGGAAAGTTTGGAAGAAGTTTTGGTATTATATCTTTTTGACATGTTTGGTGTGGCTGAAATGGGATTTGTAGGGAAACCAGGTGACCATTTTGTTTACCACTTTTGTACATCACACCTATTTTTTTTCTGTAATATTTTGTACATATTTTATAAAAGGGTAGTGTTATTTCAACTCGTGAGTTCGGACTCTAATTTTTTTTTTTTAATTTTAAATACATCCTCGAGCAATTAATGAAGCAATCATAATCATTTGTAAAATTCCTTTGATACCCCATAAATATTTACAAAAATTTAAAAAATTTCCGTATGAGTCTGGACTTATGAGTCCAAGTAGATTTATTGTTTACAAAATATATATTATATATATATATATATATATACACACGTGTGTGCGCATAGTAGTATCGCCTCCATATTCATAAAAAAGAATATTTTATAACAAAACTAAATTACTTTTTTATAAACGACTTCATTTATAATGAGCATTATGTAAAAAAAACTTGACCAATGACGTAAATAAAAATAGGATTAGAAATAGAAATGAAACATTTAGTGTTTCCATGATTTCTTAATGTAACACATATATATATTGTGAAACAAAAGGAGTGCCAAAAATGTGACACATATACATTATTCGGGAACGGATGGGGTAAGAATTTAATATACGACATGTAGTTGACTCTTTAATTAATTAATTGAGATCGGTTTTTTTTTATTTTATTTTTTGTTACTGAACTTAGCCAAAGAGAATATGAATATAATTTAGTACTACTTGTGCGCCAAGGCAATATTACCATATCCCTCGACGCGTTTTGCAAATAAAGAAAAAAAAAAAAAAACCTACTAAAGAATCTGAAACTATATATTGGTTGTGCACCAACCAACCAAACTGCAAACTGCGTGCATATATATATATATATATATATATATATATATATATAAGTGCGCTTTCACTTTTTTCATATATAGTTTTTTTTTTCTAACAAAAAAAAAAATGGTGACAAACCAACAAAAAAATAGGTGATAGCGAACCTGTTGTGCGCGTACAGTGTTATATGTGTCCAATGAATTCTACATCTGTGCGACAAAAGATGTCCTCGCATTTCTCATTAAGAAAATACTTTTGTAATCGAAAAAAAAAATGCATAAACAATGGTTTGAGGTACTAAAAAACCTCTAAGTTATCATGTAATAGCTAATTCAACCTTCAAAGTGAGTAATGAGATATTGAAACCCTTAAAAGTAAACAAATAAATAAAAAAAAGGAACTAAAAACCACTTTTGGATGCTTGGAGACTTAATCATATTGACATAGGCTGCCACTCATTCAAATTGATTCAATCAAACAACAAATCAGTAGAGTTTAGCAAGTCATTTGACTCATTGCTTACTATTTAATTTGTTTCAATCCGAGTTGTTAAAAATATGTAACTACAAGTTAGTTAATCTAGCAAAGAAAAAGAAGTCAGGTTCAAGTTGAAGTCTTTATAAAGTAGTGAAGATATGCTCAAGATTCGTGGGAATAATTTGTTTTTTTATTTTATTTTATTTTTAAAAGCGACATCAATAAAGTAACATATGTTAAATATATAATTTCCATCCAAAATGGATTTTTAGTTTTTCATTAAAAAACTAAAACTATTTGCTTCTTCAAACAGATTGTTTATATATTGGATCAAGTGAAGGGCTTGGAGGAGGAACTCATTTTCCGAATGAAGAAGCAAGGACTGAGCGTCACGCCTCAAATACTAGTGGTACGTTATGTAAACGGCTTCGAGGAAGTGTTCTACAAGTACAAAACATTGTACTCAGATCACAAGGCATTTTTTCATTTTCATTCTTTCAACTCTTTTTGGTTCTTGCAGGCCGGTTACACGACTTATACCAGATGCCCAAGGCACAAAATGCAACCAGGAATTGGAGGCCATTTTTGATACCAAGTATTCGCAGATCCTCCGAGTCCCATTTAGAAATGAGAATGGAATTCTACGCCAGTGGATTTCTCGTTTCGATGTATATCCCTACCTAGAGAGGTTTGCTCAGGCAAGTTCTCATTCTTACTGAAAAAAAATATCTTGAACTTTATTAATTCTTTGTTATACACATTATCATCTGGTCCTGACATTCTTTTTGTTGAGTTTTCTAGGATGCTACTACTAAAATCCTCGATCTCTTGGAAGGAAAACCCGACCTAATAATAGGAAACTACACCGATGGAAACCTGGTGGCGTCGCGTCTCTAATGGCAAACAAGCTTGGAGTCACTCAGGTGATGATGTTGTTTCTCAATCCATAGTAAATTCTAATTTGACTTTGCAAAACTGATATAAAATTAATGTAATTGCAGGGAACCATAGCGCACGCTTTGGAGAAGACCAAATATGACGACTCGGATGCTAAGTGGAAGGAATTTGAGTCCAAGTACCATTTTTCATGCCAATTCACTGCTGATCTTATATCAATGAATGCCACTGATTTCATCATCACCAGCACATACCAAGAAATCGCAAACGAAGTTAATTACTTGGAATCTAAACACTCACGATGACTGAAATTTAGCATTGGAAGAATTTTGAGTTTAAATGCTTGTTGATCTGCAGCAAGGAAAAGGCAGGACAATATGAAAGCCACACTGCATTTACAATGCCAAGCCTTTGCCGAGTCGTCTCAGGCATCAATGTCAAGTTTAACATTGCCTCCCCAGGAGCTGACCAGTCCCTATACTTCCCTTACACACAAAAGCAGAAGCGTCTCCTGCCATTGAAGAGCTACTCTACAGCAAAGATGAAAATAAGGAACACGTGTGAGTTATTGATTCGGAATGTGATTTGACTTGAATGTGTATAATTTTCTAACAAGTTTCTTTTATAATCAATCATCAATGAGAAACAGAAGTTTCCGGACTCCACATTGATCCCAACAATGGCGATGAATCTAGTAACAAGATTGCTGCTTTTTTCGACAAGTGATCACTGGAACAGGATGTCTACGGCCGGTCTTAAACGCATATATGAATGGTAATCAAAGTAGCCCGATTCACCCATCTTTTTCCCCAAAAATCTGCTTTAAAATTTATAAAACTTAAATTTCTTCCCTTTGCAGCTACACATGGAAGATTTACGCGAACAAAGTTCTGAACATGGGATCCATCTACAACTTCTGGAGACAGTTGAACAAGGATCATAAGCTAGCCCGGCAGAGATACATTCAAATGTTCTATAATCTGTTACTGTAAACTCAGATAAAACACAATACTGCATTGAAGTGATCTACTTTATTGATACTTTTCCAATGTCCTTTATAGAGTACATGTACTGAAGATAAACTTGCTCAACCACTAAGCTAGAAAAACGCAAACTGAAAAACAGAATTGACCCATTTAAACTAGAGAGAACAAATCTCTTTATTCCTAAACTTGCGGAAGATAAAGATACGAAACAACCCAACAATCCCTCCCCTGAACTGAACCCTCTCAAGAAATCAGTTCAGAATGCTCATTCCAATAGCTTCTCGGATCCTCTGAAATGTCACCATCTTCAAAGGCTTCGTCATGATATCCGCTATCTGCTCCTCTGTACTGCAATAGACAAGCTTAAGAATTCCTTCCTTAGTTAAGTCCCTTAGAAAATGATAACGAACCCTGATATGTTTGGATCTCCCGTGCATAACAGCATCCTTGGACAACTTAATGGTGGATGTATTATCACATAATAGCACCATTTCACCACCTTGTTCATAACCAATCTCCTTTAGAACTCTTCCCATCCAAATAGCTTGACAAGCACAGGTTGCTGCTGCAACGCACTCTGCCTCAGTGGTAGACAGTGTTACAATAGGTTGCTTTCGTGAGGACCATGCAACAGCTCCTTCGTTCATCGAAAAAACATACCCTGAAGTGCTTTTGCTGTCATCTACATCTCCCACGTAGTCACTATCAGTGTATCCAACGAGCCTTGTTCTTCCTTCTTTCTTGTACCAAATCCCATACTCCATTGTGCCTTTGAGATATCGCATGATTCTCTTCACTGCGGCAAAGTGTAACTGTGTGGGATTGGACATGAAACGACTAATGAGACTCACCACGAACATCAAATCAGGGCGTGTTGCAGTTAGATACATCAAGCTTCCCACCATCTGCTTGTACAGAGTTGAATCAACCTTCACGCCTGCTTTGTCTCGACCAATCTTCTGTCCAGGAACTATCGAATTGCAGACAGGATTGAAATTCTGCATTCCAAATCTCTTGATTACTTCAGCTGCATATTTCCTTTGACATATGAAAATACCATCGTCCTTTTGTACCACTTCTATGCCAAGAAAATATCTCATCCTTCCCAAATCAGTCATATCGAACTCTTTCTTCATAGACTGCTTGAACTTATCTAGTAACTCATCATCATCACCAGTGAACAACAGGTCATCAACGTAGATGCTAACAAAGTCTGTTCACTGGTGCTGCTCTCGAAGCCTTCTTCGATAAAATAAGCTTCAATACGACCGAACCACGCTCGTGGTGCTTGTTTCAGTCCGTATAGAGCTTTATGAAGCTTGTAAACCATATGCTTCTTCCCAGTTACCTCGTAACCTTGAGGCTGCTCCACAAAAACGTCCTCCTTTAACTCGCCATGTAGAAACACCGATTTTACATCCAATTGATAAATTCCCCAACCTCGTTGAGCTGCCAAAGCGATAATCATCCTCACAGTATCCATTCTAGCCACAGGTGCGAATACTTCCGTATAATCGATCCCATATTCTTGAGCATAACCCTTTACCACAAGTCTAGCTTTGAATTTGTCGACCTCTCCCTGCTCATTGCATTTGGTTTTGTAAATCCATTTCACACCAATTGCTTTGGCTCCATCTGGAAGCGTCACCAGAGACCAAGTTCGATTTTTTTCAATCGATCCTATCTCTGCATCCATTGCTTTCTTCCATCTCGAGTGTTTTACAGCTTCTTGGAAAGTTGTTGGATCTGAGATGACCATGAATGCCATTGTTTCCTCCAGAGTTTCAGATCTGATTTTCGCCATATTTGCCTCTTCTTCAATATCAGATAGCTCTTCTCCAGATGTATAATCAGCATGCCAAACTGGCGGCCTTCTCGATCTG
Organism: Stephania yunnanensis; assembly: GCA_039657365.1. NCBI lineage: Eukaryota > Viridiplantae > Streptophyta > Magnoliopsida > Ranunculales > Menispermaceae > Stephania > Stephania yunnanensis. The sequence goes on from CM077589.1 coordinate 2,322,717, forward strand.
CCCACTGTTGAGGTTGTAACTTCTGTTTGGACTTGAATTTGCGAGGGAGAATCCTCATTTTGATCTCCATCTTCTTCCGGTTCTTCTGCCTCTACTTCCTCCTCTTCATTTTCAGGTTCGTCACACTCGTACTCATGTTCCCACTCGAGTTCCATGCTCTGTTCAGCCAAGTGACTATCATCCCAATTCCACTTCTTCTCTTCTTCAAATATCACATCCCGGCTGATGTGAACCTTCTTCTCTATCGGGTCAAACATTTTGAAGGCTTTCGATTCGCTGCTGTAGCCAATCATGATACACTTCACACTTTTATCATCAAGCTTGGTCCTTTTGACATCAGGAACATGAACGTATCCGATGCAGCCAAAGATCCTAAAGTGCTCAACCGATGGCTTGCTTCCGCTCCATGCTTCTTCCAGAGTCATGTCTTTCACGATCGTTGTAGGAGATCGATTAAGAACATGATTTGCCCATTGTACTGCATCCGCCCAGAAGCTCTTTGGTACTTCCTTTTCCGATAGAACTGCTCTCACCATATTCATAATGGTTCTATTTTTGCGTTCAACAACGCCGTTTTGCTGTGGAGTGTACGCGGTGGTCAGCTGTCGCTTGATTCCATGTTCCTTGCAATACTCCTTGAATTCGATAGAGTTGTACTCTCCTCCTCCGTCTGTTCTCAGACACTTAATAAAGTTCCCCGTTTGCTTCTCTACAAGCGCCTTGAATTCTTTGAAAGTGTGAAAAACCTTTGATTTCTCTCGCACAAAATATATCCACGTTTTCCATGAGAAATCATCGATGAAGCTTATTAGGTACCTTTTCTGGCTATTTGATAGCGGAGTGATCGGGCCACACAGATCAGAGTGGATGAGTTGCAGTTTCTCGGTTGATCTCCACTTGCTCTTTTTTGGGAAAGAAACTCGATGATGTTTGCCTTTGACACACGCCTCGCATGTGATCTTCACTTGTCCAATGTCCGGTAAGCCGGTGACCATTTCTTTATTGCGCAGAGTTAAAGCTGAGATGTCCGTATCGGTGATGCCATAGCTCTTCCTTGTTTGCGACATCAACTTGCAGGCATCTTTCCTCCTTTGTCTTTTCTCCCAGCAGAATAAACATCCGATTAGCACTCATAACGGATTCTGTTATCTTTCCTCTTGAGGGATGAAATATGCTACATGTTCTCCGTTCTCCTCCTTTGAATAACACGTCCAGACCCTTCTCTTGAAGTTGCCCAACACTCAGCAGATTGTTCTTCAATTCTGGGACATAATACACATCATTGACCACATAGCTTATTCCATTAAATGTTATCTTCACCACTCCTTTCCCATCGACTACCAGCTTGTGGTTGTTCCCGAGCTTGACGTTGTGTGTGAAGGCAGTGTCCAAGCTTGAAAACATGCTTCTCTCGCCACACATGTGATTTGAGCACCCAGAATCCACGAACCAGACATCTCGTCTTCTGGTTCCTTGAAGTTCGACATTCGCCATGAGAAGAACTTCATCTTTTCCTTCGATCTCTGCAAAATGTGCTCCATTGTTCCCATTTGAACATTCGTATTGGAAATGTCCAAGTTTGTGACAGTTGTAACACTCAATCGTTGCCTTGTTGAAAGAGCGTCCTCTGCCCCTACCTCGACCTCTATAGGATCCTCTGCCTCTTCCTCCAACATTGAGAGCTTGATCTTCTTCTTCATGACTTTTCTTCTTGAATTTCTTCTCATGAACGGACAGAGAGCTCTGCAGTTCATCTATCGTCATGCTCTCTGTGTCTTTGGACTCCTCAATAGACACAACCACATACGTGAATTTGTCAGTCAGAGTTCGAAGTATCTTCTCAACGATCTTCGAATCTGGCATGTCTTCCCCGTTGCTTCTCATCTTGTTGGAAACTGTCATCACCCTTCTGAAATAATCATCAATGTTCTCATCATTCTTCATGGCGAGAACCTCAAAATCTCTTCTTAAGGTTTGAAGAAGAGATCGCTTCACTCTTTCGTTACCTCCAAACTTTTTCTTCATTGATTCCCAAATGATTTTGGATGTTTTGCGATCCAAGATCTGCTCAAATACAACCCGATCAATTGCTTGGAACAGGTAGTGCTTGACTTGATGATCCTTCATCTTGAGCTCCTCAAGACTCTTCTGCTGCGCTGCAGTTGTCTCGATTCCCGCTGCTGGCTCGGTGAAGCCTTCTTTACTAGACTCCACAATCCCTTGGCTCGCAAGAGGTTCTCCATCAATTCACTCCAATGATCGTAATGACCATCAAAGTAAGGGATTTTGGTAAGCGTCTTGTCCTCGCTCATCATCTTTCTCTGTTCTCTTTTCTCTCTTTTCTCTCTTTGATCACTTTGATTCGTGTTTTGCTCTGATACCAATTGTTACTGTAAACTCAGATAAAACACAATACTGCATTGAAGTGATCTACTTTATTGATACTTTTCCAATGTCCTTTATAGAGTACATGTACTGAAGATAAACTTGCTCAACCACTAAGCTAGAAAAACGCAAACTGAAAAACAGAATTGACCCATTTAAACTAGAGAGAACAAATCTCTTTATTCCTAAACTTGCGGAAGATAAAGATACGAAACAACCCAACATAATCTGCAATTCAAAAATTTGGTGAGTAGCGCGCGACACTATAAGATTATAACTAAAAGAAATAAGACCTTTTAAAAGAAATTATTTAACATTCCATTGTGGCACTGCAGGTGAAGAATATAGGTACAGGTGGCACTGTTCCAAGTTCTGAAACTCAAGTTACTCAGCCAAAGCCAAGATTCGAATCTCAGCCGACAAGAAGACATGACCTCTAACTCCTACTAATCCAAATATGATTGTTGGCTATGTCGCAGCTATTTCGTCTTTTTTTATTTTTTTATTTTTTGCAATGCGTAACTTAGGCAGGCTCGGATCTAACTAGCACTCATGATATCACCATTAGAATGAAAACGAAAATACGACTAGGTTTGGGTACTGATATAATAGATGAAAAAAGATTGTCATGATAAAATTTCATGTTCCATATTTTGTTCGAGGGCCTAACTGACATTTTTGCTGGTTTTGTTCTAAAACAGGCGAGTGCCGTCGCGATTACAAAGGTAAGGACACAAAATCCATCTGATCTGGTTGGTTAGTGACCAAAAATGCTGTAGTTTTGAACTGGTAAATGTCAGTACTCATTTTGAATCATTTCGACTTATTTGTTAGGCTGTTCGGTTAAAATTCTCCTTCGTCTTACCATCCCTACAATGCAATTCGAACTCAATCAAGACTTCTTCGCAGGCCCGAAGTTCAAGACAAGACGATGGTATCGAAAGGTTCTGGCTCAACAACATCTTCATCAGGAACTAGCTCTTGTTGGTGCTGGAATCACAGTTTCATCTTCCTTGTTTGTCTTTCCTTCCTATTTTACACTTTCATCAAATTGTATTACCAATAAGCAATGCTTCTTTTGCTTGATGAGAATTGTATGATCAAATAAAATCATCCTCTACCTCTGATAATAAAGCTTATAATTCATTCTTTTGTTATGAGAAAAATTTGATGTTATTGTGAAGGCACGTACTCAACTTCATCAAATCGAGCGAAGTGGAAGAATTTAGTCTTTAGACGTAATTTGGGATTAAAACTTTATTAACATTATTATTGTCTAAAAGGATTGAATTAAAACGAATTTACATAAAATGATTTGAAGAGGTAACTTTTGAGAATAGTTTCTTGTTTTTTCATTTAAAAATTAAGGGAGCATTAAAAATGATTAAGGAGCTAGACTTCATGCTCGAAATATCCCATGAGATCTCCAATAATTGTTTGAAAAAGTTCGCAATCAATTGCACTAAATCAAGCACAATGAAAGAATTTGCTTCATATAGCCGACCTCAATTGATTTGGGATTAAGGTGTTGTTGCTGTTTTTGTTTTTTTTTTGGGACTTAAGTAAGAGTCGAACTCACGACTTTCCCAAACCTTACCTTTTGTCAAGTAATGTCTCTACTATCTCACCAGAGATGCTTTGGTAGAACTTATATTGTCGTTATCTCCATTGAATTGTGAAGCATGATAAATGCGTGTAAAGCTGAAGCAATAATGAACAATAAAAAATAAAACAAGAGAAGCGCATGCAATGGCGTGATCAGAAAATCTTGTTAGGGAAACGAACTTTAACTTTAACTTTTTTTCTTTTCAAAAAAAAAAAAAAACATTAGTATGAAAAATTAAGCATAATACGTAAGGGTACTATAGAGGGTCCCCAGAGTTAGGGGCGACTCCTCCCCTCTCAGTGCATAATAACAAAAATCGTACCGAAAGTCACATCAGACTTTTGAGCCGTCCATGCGTACCTCGGGATGAGAACGTACACAGATCTCTTGTCATATATATATATATATATATATATATATATATATATATATATATACTAGTTTTAAGACGTGCTACGCACGATTCCCCCGCTCGCTTCGCTCGCGGGAATTAATTTTTAAGAATTTATTAACAAAATTTAAAATTGTAATTAAAATTTAAAAATTAGAAATAATAGTACCTTCTTTAGCTTATCAATATTAGCTACTGTGATTGAGATAAGATGTGAATGGAAAAACAAGCTAATCATGCTAGGACATTACTTCCTAAAAAAAGTGTATTAGATTGATTAGAATGAGTTCATAATTGATTTGGAGATAAAGAAAAAAAAACGTGTAGTGGATTGATAATGAGTTAGAGTTTGATTTGGATACAAAAGAAAATGTTGATTTGGAGATAAAAAAAGTATGGGCAAATAGGTAAATTTCATTACCACTCAAAAATTTGTGATTCGTGCTTTTATATATATGATAGATATATTGAGAATGGAATGGAATGTATAGCAATTAAATTGATTAAAAACTAAAAGCGATTAAGTAAAAAAAACTTACCTCTACTGGATAAGTAGAAGCACGCGTACCAGAGGATGCGGGTGTGCCGGGGTGGTTTTCAATGCAGTGGCCATTCCCGCTGTCAAGACGGTGGTTGCCATCATTGTCGGCATATCGGTGAAGGAGGCCGAGGTCGTGGCTGTTGGGGGTTTCGTCGTCCAAACCACGGAAGCGGACAGTGATGTTGCTGCCTGGGCAGTGAAAAGTGTTGACAGCTGGGGATGGGATGGAACAATCCTTGACACCATCGCGTTCACTATAGGTTTGTACCTTCGTGCAGTGGCGGAGCCACATACAAAGTTGCCTAGCCTATAGCCAAGAGCACCTTGGTGTGAACTGAAAAAAGAAAAAAATTGAAAATGTGTAAGCTATCCCATTCATCAAACACTACAGTAAAAAATATTTTTATAACATCTAAATATATTCTTATATTCTACGTTTTTAAAACTTATTTAATATGTAATCAATGTCCAATAGGCCTATCTATAACTAAAAAATTAATGTTTAATGATTTATAATTTAGTGAAGTTTTTTGTTTTATAATATTTAGTCGATTATTAATAATTATTTTTTCATTAATAATATTAATTTATATATTAATTTAAAATTTAATAAGTTTTAATAACGTATTATATAACACCAAGATAAAGTGTTGTAAATTTATTTATTTTTTTGTTGATTTGGAGATAAAAAAAAGTATGGGCAAATAATTACCACTCAAAAATGTATGATTCGTGCTTTTATATATATGATAGATATATAATATGTAGGTAGAGGTGCAACTAGTGTCATTCTAATATTTTCCTAAAAACAAATGAAGTTGGCTTTTTGAGAAGGAGAGCCAGAGAGGACCAAACAAGAGAGACCCGTTTTTTTTCCTAGTTTAGATTAGATTCGAGATATAGGTGGAGAAACAATCCAGAACAGTTTGAGATTCCGGTTGTGGTTGTGAATGGCCGCTTCAAGCGGGTTGTGCAAAGGATTCGTTATCGACAACTTCTTACTTTCTAAGTTTTCTCGATTCTTGTTCAAGAACTGGCAAATCGATTTTAGAGAAATATCTCGGCTTTGCCAAATCTAATGGTTCGCGAGCTTATCTGGTCGATACTTTGGCATTGGTAATTACTTTCTTGATTTTCTAGTGTTTTTCTTTTATTTATTTGAATTTTTTTTTTCAGATTAGATGTATGAGGTTGCATTTGATGTTTCCTTATTAGGTTAGAAGATTAGAAGGACAAGGTGTGCCGTCTAAACAAGCCGAAGCGATTACAACGGAAGTGTTGAATGATAGTATAGAAAATGTAGCTCAATCATTTGTATCCAAAGGAGAATCGCAAAAGGTGAAGACTTTGTTTGATCATTTCCTTTTACTATTAGAGTTTAAAAGAATTTCTTTTTGGGTATTTATAAGATTTCTGCTTATTTTTTTGTAGAATGAGATGATGATTCATGACTCCAATTTGTCAAGATTCAAATCAGAAATACAGAGTACACAGGTACATTGAGCTCTAAAATTGTTTTATGATTTTCATAAAAAAAAATTTTTATGAGTTTGTCTATGTATTAAAAATGTAAGGTTCTAACACAAGTAAGTATTGAGTGCAATACAAAGGATAGAAATATGGAGTTTGAAATCTCTAGTTCTATCCTCGAACTTCCTTCAAACTCTAATGAGACTCGATATCAAGTGTTTGGACTCTTTTGATTTAGATACCTCTAATAAAATTATATGCTCAACTAAGAGTTGTGCTTATTCTTCAAAGTTTAGCGAAACGCTTAAGATTTTTTTAGAGATTCTACTGTAAGTATGGGTTGAAACTAAAGCTTGCTCTTGTTATTACTAATTAGCCAATCCTTGACACCATCGCGTTCACTATAGGTTTGTACCTTCGTGCAGTGGCGGAGCCACATACAAAGTTGCCTAGCCTATAGCCAAGAGCAACTTGGTGTGAACCGAAAAAAGAAAAAAATTGAAAATGTGTAAGCTATCCCATTCATCAAACACTACATTAAAAATATTTTTATAACATCTAAATATATTCTTATATTCTACGTTTTTAAAACTTATTTAATATGTAATCAATGTCCAATAGGCCTATTTATAACTAAAAAATTAATGTGTAATGATTTATAATTTAGCGAATTTTTTTGTTTTATAATATTTAGTCGATTATTAATAATTATGTTTTCATTAATAATATTAATTTATATATTAATTTAAAATTTAGTAAGTTTTAATAACGTATTATTTAACACCAAGATAAAGTGTTGTAAATTTATTTATTTTTTGTTGATTTGGAGATAAAAAAAAGTATGGGCAAATAATTACCACTCAAAAATGTATGATTCGTGCTTTTATACATATGATAGATATATAATATGTAGGTAGAGGTGCAACTAATGTCATTCTAATATTTTCCTAAAAACAAATGAAGTTGGCTTTTTGAGAAGGAGAGCCAGAGAGGACCAAACAAGAGAGACCCGTTTTTTTTCCTAGTTTAGATTAGATTCGAGATATAGATGGAGAAACAATCCAGAACAGTTTGAGATTCCGGTTGTGGTTGTGAATGGCCGCTTCGAAGCGGGTCGTGCAGAGATTCGTTATCGACAACTTCTTACTTTCTAAGTTTTCTGATTCTTGTTCAAGAACTGGCAAATCTGATTTTAGAGAGATATCTCAGCTTGCCGAATCTAATGGTTCGCGAGCTTATCTGGTCGATACTTTGGCATTGGTAATTACTTTCTTGATTTTCGAGTGTTTTTCTTTTATTTATTTGAATTTTTTTTTTTCAAATTAGATTTATGAGGTTGCATTTGATGTTTCTTTATTAGGTTAGAAGATTAGAAGGACAAGGTTTGCCGTCTAAACAAGCCGAGGCGATTACAGGTGTAATAACGGAAGTGTTGAATGATAGTTTAGAAAATGTAGCTCAATCATTTGTATCCAAAGGAGAATCGCAAAAGGTGAAGACTTTGTTTGATCATTTCCTTTTACTATTAGAGTTTAAAAGAATTTCTTTTTGGGTATTTATAAGATTTCTGCTTATTTTTTGTAGAATGAGATGATGATTCATGACTCCAATTTGTCAAGATTCAAATCAGAAATACAGAGTACACATGTACATTGAGCTCTAAAATTGTTTTATGATTTTCATAAAAAAAATTTTTTATGAGTTTGTCTATGTATTAAAAATGTAAGGTTCTAACACAAGTAAGGTTCTATGTATTAAAAATGTATTAAAAATATTTTTATAACATCTAAATATATTCTTATATTCTACGTTTTTAAAACTTATTTAATATGTAATCAATGTCCAATAGGCCTATTTATAACTAAAAAATTAATGTGTAATGATTTATAATTTAGCGAATTTTTTTGTTTTATAATATTTAGTCGATTATTAATAATTATGTTTTCATTAATAATATTAATTTATATATTAATTTAAAATTTAATAAGTTTTAATAACGTATTATATAACACCAAGATAAAGTGTTGTAAATTTATTTATTTTTTGTTGATTTGGAGATAAAAAAAACTATGGGCAAATAATTACCACTCAAAAATGTATGATTCGTGCTTTTATACATATGATAGATATATAATATGTAGGTAGAGGTGCAACTAATGTCATTCTAATATTTTCCTAAAAACAAATGAAGTTGGCTTTTTGAGAAGGAGAGCCAGAGAGGACCAAACAAGAGAGACCCGTTTTTTTCCTAGTTTAGATTAGATTCGAGATATAGATGGAGAAACAATCCGAACATTTGAGATTCCTTGTGGTTGTGAATGGCGCTTCGAAGCGGGTCGTGCGAGAGATTCGTTATCGACAACTTCTTACTTTCTAAGTTTTCTCGATTCTTGTTCAAGAACTGGCAAATCTGATTTTAGAGAGATATCTCACTTGCTTAGAATCTAATGGTTCGCGAGCTTATCTCGGTCGATACTTTGGCATTGGTAATTACTTTCTTGATTTTCGAGTGTTTTTCTTTTATTTATTTGAATTTTTTTTTCAAATTAGATTTATGAGGTTGCATTTGATGTTTCTTTATTAGGTTAGAAGATTAGAAGGACAAGGTTTGCCGTCTAAACAAGCCGAGGCGATTACAGGTGTAATAACGGAAGTGTTGAATGATAGTTTAGAAAATGTAGCTCAATCATTTGTATCCAAAGGAGAATCGCAAAAGGTGAAGACTTTGTTTGATCATTTCCTTTTACTATTAGAGTTTAAAAGAATTTCTTTTTGGGTATTTATAAGATTTCTGCTTATTTTTTGTAGAATGAGATGATGATTCATGACTCCAATTTGTCAAGATTCAAATCGAAATAGAGTACACATGTACATTGAGCTCTAAAATTATTTTATGATTTTCATAAAAAAAAAATTTTATGAGTTTGTCTATGTATTAAAAATGTAAGGTTCTAACACAAGTAAGTATTGAGTGCAATACAAAGGATAGAACCATGGAGTTTGAAAGCTCTAGTTCTATCCTCGAACTTCCTTCAAACTCTAATGAGACTCGATATCAAGTGTTTGGACTCTTTTGATTTAGATACCTCTAATAAAATTATATGCTCAACTAAGAGTGGTGCTTATTCTTCAAAGTTTAGCGAAACGCTTAAGATTTTGTTACAGATTCTACTGTAAGTATGGGTTGAAACTAAAGCTTGCTCTTGTTATTACTAATTAGCCAATCCTTGACACCATCGCGTTCACTATAGGTTTGTACCTTCGTGCAGTGGCGGAGCCACATACAAAGTTGCCTAGCCTATAGCCAAGAGCACCTTAGTGTGAACCGAAAAAGGAAAAAAATTGAAAATGTGTAAGCTATCCCATTCATCAAACACTACATTAAAAATATTTTTATAACATCTAAATATATTCTTATATTCTACGTTTTTAAAACTTATTTAATATGTAATCAATGTCCAATAGGCCTATTTATAACTAAAAAATTAATGTGTAATGATTTATAATTTAGTGAATTTTTTTGTTTTATAATATTTAGTCGATTATTAATAATTATGTTTTCATTAATAATATTAATTTATATATTAATTTAAAATTTAATAAGTTTTAATAACGTATTATATAACACCAAGATAAAGTGTTGTAAATTTATTTATTTTTTGTTGATTTGGAGATAAAAAAAAGTATGGGCAAATAATTACCACTCAAAAATGTATGATTCGTGCTTTTATACATATGATAGATATATAATATGTAGGTAGAGGTGCAACTAATGTCATTCTAATATTTTCCTAAAAACAAATGAAGTTGGCTTTTTGAGAAGGAGAGCCAGAGAGGACCAAACAAGAGAGACCCGTTTTTTTCCTAGTTTAGATTAGATTCGAGATATAGATGGAGAAACAATCCGAATGCTTTGAGATTCCTATTGTGGTTGTGAATGGCCGCTTCGAAGCGGGTCGTGCAGAGATTCGTTATCGACAACTTCTTACTTTCTAAGTTTTCCGATTCTTGTTCAAGAACGGCAAATCGATTTTAGAGAGATATCTCACTTACTTAGAATCTAATGGTTCGCGAGCTTATCTGGTCGATACTTTGGCATTGGTAATTACTTTCTTGATTTTCGAGTGTTTTTCTTTTATTTATTTGAATTTTTTTTTTCAAATTAGATTTATGAGGTTGCATTTGATGTTTCTTTATTAGGTTAGAAGATTAGAAGGACAAGGTTTGCCGTCTAAACAAGCCGAGGCGATTACAGGTGTAATAACGGAAGTGTTGAATGATAGTTTAGAAAATGTAGCTCAATCATTTGTATCCAAAGGAGAATCGCAAAAGGTGAAGACTTTGTTTGATCATTTCCTTTTACTATTAGAGTTTAAAAGAATTTCTTTTTGGGTATTTATAAGATTTCTGCTTATTTTTTGTAGAATGAGATGATGATTCATGACTCCAATTTGTCAAGATTCAAATCAGAAATACAGAGTACACATGTACATTGAGCTCTAAAATTGTTTTATGATTTTCATAAAAAAAAATTTTTATGAGTTTGTCTATGTATTAAAAATGTAAGGTTCTAACACAAGTAAGTATTGAGTGCAATACAAAGGATAGAACCATGGAGTTTGAAAGCTCTAGTTCTATCCTCGAACTTCCTTCAAACTCTAATGAGACTCGATATCAAGTGTTTGGACTCTTTTGATTTAGATACCTCTAATAAAATTATATGCTCAACTAAGAGTGGTGCTTATTCTTCAAAGTTTTGCGAAAACGCTTAAGATTTTGTTACGATTCTACTTTTGTAAGTATGGGTTGAAACTAAAGCTTGCTCTTGTTATTACTAATTAGCCAATCCTTGACACCATCGCGTTCACTATAGGTTTGTACCTTCGTGCAGTGGCGGAGCCACATACAAAGTTGCCTAGCCTATAGCCAAGAGCACCTTAGTGTGAACCGAAAAAGGAAAAAAATTGAAAATGTGTAAGCTATCCCATTCATCAAACACTACATTAAAAATATTTTTATAACATCTAAATATATTCTTATATTCTACGTTTTTAAAACTTATTTAATATGTAATCAATGTCCAATAGGCCTATTTATAACTAAAAAATTAATGTGTAATGATTTATAATTTAGCGAATTTTTTTGTTTTATAATATTTAGTCGATTATTAATAATTATGTTTTCATTAATAATATTAATTTATATATTAATTTAAAATTTAATAAGTTTTAATAACGTATTATATAACACCAAGATAAAGTGTTGTAAATTTATTTATTTTTTGTTGATTTGGAGATAAAAAAAAGTATGGGCAAATAATTACCACTCAAAAATGTATGATTCGTGCTTTTATACATATGATAGATATATAATATGTAGGTAGAGGTGCAACTAATGTCATTCTAATATTTTCCTAAAAACAAATGAAGTTGGCTTTTTGAGAAGGAGAGCGAGAGGACCAAACAAGAGAGACCCGTTTTTTTCCTAGTTTAGATTAGATTCGAGATATAGATGGAGAAACAATCCGAAACGCAGCTTTGAGATTCCGGTTGTGGTTGTGAATGGCCGCTTGCGGGTCGTGCAGAGATTCGTTATCGACAACTTCTTACTTTCTAAGTTTTCGATTCTTGTTCAAGAACGGCAAATCGATTTTAGAGAGATATCTCACTTGCTTAGAATCTAATGGTTCGCGAGCTTATCTGGTCGATACTTTGGCATTGGTAATTACTTTCTTGATTTTCGAGTGTTTTTCTTTTATTTATTTGAATTTTTTTTTTCAAATTAGATTTATGAGGTTGCATTTGATGTTTCTTTATTAGGTTAGAAGATTAGAAGGACAAGGTTTGCCGTCTAAACAAGCCGAGGCGATTACAGGTGTAATAACGGAAGTGTTGAATGATAGTTTAGAAAATGTAGCTCAATCATTTGTATCCAAAGGAGAATCGCAAAAGGTGAAGACTTTGTTTGATCATTTCCTTTTACTATTAGAGTTTAAAAGAATTTCTTTTTGGGTATTTATAAGATTTCTGCTTATTTTTTGTAGAATGAGATGATGATTCATGACTCCAATTTGTCAAGATTCAAATCAGAAATACAGAGTACACATGTACATTGAGCTCTAAAATTGTTTTATGATTTTCATAAAAAAAAATTTTTATGAGTTTGTCTATGTATTAAAAATGTAAGGTTCTAACACAAGTAAGTATTGAGTGCAATACAAAGGATAGAACCATGGAGTTTGAAAGCTCTAGTTCTATCCTCGAACTTCCTTCAAACTCTAATGAGACTCGATATCAAGTGTTTGGACTCTTTTGATTTAGATACCTCTAATAAAATTATATGCTCAACTAAGAGTGGTGCTTATTCTTCAAAGTTTAGCGAAACGCTTAAGATTTTGTTACAGATTCTACTGTAAGTATGGGTTGAAACTAAAGCTTGCTCTTGTTATTACTAATTAGCCAATCCTTGACACCATCGCGTTCACTATAGGTTTGTACCTTCGTGCAGTGGCGGAGCCACATACAAAGTTGCCTAGCCTATAGCTAAGAGCACCTTGGTGTTAACCGAGAAAAGAAAAAAATTGAAAATGTGTAAGCTATCCCATTCATCAAACACTACATTAAAAATATTTTTATAACATCTAAATATATTCTTATATTCTACGTTTTTAAAACTTATTTAATATGTAATCAATGTCCAATAGGCCTATTTATAACTAAAAAATTAATGTGTAATGATTTATAATTTAGCGAATTTTTTTGTTTTATAATATTTAGTCGATTATTAATAATTATGTTTTCATTAATAATATTAATTTATATATTAATTTAAAATTTAATAAGTTTTAATAACGTATTATATAACACCAAGATAAAGTGTTGTAAATTTATTTATTTTTTGTTGATTTGGAGATAAAAAAAGTATGGGCAAATAATTACCACTCAAAAATGTATGATTCGTGCTTTTATACATATGATAGATATATAATATGTAGGTAGAGGTGCAACTAATGTCATTCTAATATTTTCCTAAAAACAAATGAAGTTGGCTTTTTGAGAAGGAGAGCCAGAGAGGACCAAACAAGAGAGACCCGTTTTTTTTCCTAGTTTAGATTAGATTCGAGATATAGATGGAGAAACAATCCGAACGGTTTGAGATTCCTATTGTGGTTGTGAATGGCCGCTTGAAGCGGGTCGTGCAGAGATTCGTTATCGACAACTTCTTACTTTCTAAGTTTTCTCGATTCTTGTTCAAGAACTGGCAAATCTCGATTTTAGAGAGATATCTCACTTTTCCGAAATCTAATGGTTCGCGAGCTTATCTCGTCGATACTTTGGCATTGGTAATTACTTTCTTGATTTTCGAGTGTTTTTCTTTTATTTATTTGAATTTTTTTTTCAAATTAGATTTATGAGGTTGCATTTGATGTTTCTTTATTAGGTTAGAAGATTAGAAGGACAAGGTTTGCCGTCTAAACAAGCCGAGGCGATTACAGTGTAATAACTAAGTGTTGAATGATAGTTTAGAAAATGTAGCTCAATCATTTGTATCCAAAGGAGAATCGCAAAAGGTGAAGACTTTGTTTGATCATTTCCTTTTACTATTAGAGTTTAAAAGAATTTCTTTTTGGGTATTTATAAGATTTCGCTTATTTTTTGTAGAATGAGATGATGATTCATGACTCCAATTTGTCAAGATTCAAATCGAAATACAGAGTACACATGTACATTGAGCTCTAAAATTGTTTTATGATTTTCATAAAAAAAAATTTTTATGAGTTTGTCTATGTATTAAAAATGTAAGGTTCTAACACAAGTAAGTATTGAGTGCAATACAAAGGATAGAACCATGGAGTTTGAAAGCTCTAGTTCTATCCTCGAACTTCCTTCAAACTCTAATGAGACTCGATATCAAGTGTTTGGACTCTTTTGATTTAGATACCTCTAATAAAATTATATGCTCAACTAAGAGTGGTGCTTATTCTTCAAAGTTTAGCGAAACGCTTAAGATTTTGTTACTGATTCTACTTTGTAAGTATGGGTTGAAACTAAAGCTTGCTCTTGTTATTACTAATTAGCCAATCCTTGACACCATCGCGTTCACTATAGGTTTGTACCTTCGTGCGAAAGGGCGGAGCCACATACAAAGTTGCCTAGCCTATAGCCAAGAGCACCTTAGTGTGAACCGAAAAAGAAAAAATTGAAAATGTGTAAGCTATCCCATTCATCAAACACTACATTAAAAATATTTTTATAACATCTAAATATATTCTTATATTCTACGTTTTTAAAACTTATTTAATATGTAATCAATGTCCAATAGGCCTATTTATAACTAAAAAATTAATGTGTAATGATTTATAATTTAGCGAATTTTTTGTTTTATAATATTTAGTCGATTATTAATAATTATGTTTTCATTAATAATATTAATTTATATATTAATTTAAAATTTAATAAGTTTTAATAACGTATTATATAACACCAAGATAAAGTGTTGTAAATTTATTTATTTTTTGTTGATTTGGAGATAAAAAAAAGTATGGGCAAATAATTACCACTCAAAAATGTATGATTCGTGCTTTTATACATATGATAGATATATAATATGTAGGTAGAGGTGCAACTAATGTCATTCTAATATTTTCCTAAAAACAAATGAAGTTGGCTTTTTGAGAAGGAGAGCCAGAGAGGACCAAACAAGAGAGACCCGTTTTTTTTCCTAGTTTAGATTAGATTCGAGATATAGATGGAGAAACAATCCAGAACAGTTTGAGATTCCGGTTGTGGTTGTGAATGGCCGCTTCGAAGCGGGTCGTGCAGAGATTCGTTATCGACAACTTCTTACTTTCTAAGTTTTCCGATTCTTGTTCAAGAACTGGCAAATCTGATTTTAGAGAGTTATCTCAGCTTGCCAAATCTAATGGTTCGCGAGCTTATCTGGTCGATACTTTGGCATTGGTAATTACTTTCTTGATTTTCGAGTGTTTTTCTTTTATTTATTTGAATTTTTTTTTTCAAATTAGATTTATGAGGTTGCATTTGATGTTTCCTTATTAGGTTAGAAGATTAGAAGGACAAGGTTTGCCGTCTAAACAAGCCGAGGCGAATACAGGTGTAATAACGGAAGTGTTGAATGATAGTTTAGAAAATGTAGCTCAATCATTTGTATCCAAAGGAGAATCGCAAAAGGTGAAGACTTTGTTTGATCATTTCCTTTTACTATTAGAGTTTAAAAGAATTTCTTTTTGGGTATTTATAAGATTTCTGCTTATTTTTTGTAGAATGAGATGATGATTCATGACTCCAATTTGTCAAGATTCAAATCAGAAATACATAGTACACATGTACATTGAGCTCTAAAATTGTTTTATGATTTTCATAAAAAAAAATTTTTATGAGTTTGTCTATGTATTAAAAATGTAAGGTTCTAACACAAGTAAGTATTGAGTGCAATACAAAGGATAGAACCATGGAGTTTGAAAGCTCTAGTTCTATCCTCGAACTTCCTTCAAACTCTAATGAGACTCGATATCAAGTGTTTGGACTCTTTTGATTTAGATACCTCTAATAAAATTATATGCTCAACTAAGAGTGGTGCTTATTCTTCAAAGTTTAGCGAAACGCTTAAGATTTTGTTACAGATTCTACTGTAAGTATGGGTTGAAACTAAAGCTTGCTCTTGTTATTACTAATTAGCCAATCCTTGACACCATCGCGTTCACTATAGGTTTGTACCTTCGTGCAGTGGCGGAGCCACATACAAAGTTGCCTAGCCTATAGCCAAGAGCACCTTGGTGTGAACCGAAAAAAGAAAAAAATTGAAAATGTGTACGCTATCCCATTCATCAAACACTACATTAAAAATATTTTTATAACATCTAAATATATTCTTATATTCTACGTTTTTAAAACTTATTTAATATGTAATCAATGTCCAATAGGCCTATTTATAACTAAAAAATTAATGTGTAATGATTTATAATTTAGTGAATTTTTTTGTTTTATAATATTTAGTCGATTATTAATAATTATGTTTTCATTAATAATATTAATTTATATATTAATTTAAAATTTAATAAGTTTTAATAGCGTATTATATAACACCAAGATAAAGTGTTGTAAATTTATTTATTTTTTGTTGATTTGGAGATAAAAAAAAGTATGGGCAAATAATTACCACTCAAAAATGTATGATTCGTGCTTTTATACATATGATAGATATATAATATGTAGGTAGAGGTGCAACTAATGTCATTCTAATATTTTCCTAAAAACAAATGAAGTTGGCTTTTTGAGAAGGAGAGCCAAAGAGGACCAAACAAGAGAGACCCGTTTTTTTTCCTAGTTTAGATTAGATTCGAGATATAGATGGAGAAACAATCCAGAACAGTTTGAGATTCCTATTGTGGTTGTGAATGGCCGCTTGAAGCGGTCGTGCGAGAGATTCGTTATCGACAACTTCTTACTTTCTAAGTTTTCTCGATTCTTGTTCAAGAACTGCGCAAATCGATTTTAGAGAGATATCTCGACTTGCCAAATCTAATGGTTCGCGAGCTTATCTGGTCGATACTTTGGCATTGGTAATTACTTTCTTGATTTTCGAGTGTTTTTCTTTTATTTATTTGAATTTTTTTTTTCAAATTAGATTTATGAGGTTGCATTTGATGTTTCCTTATTAGGTTAGAAGATTAGAAGGAAAAGGTTTGCCGTCTAAACAAGCCGAGGCGATTACAGGTGTAATAACGGAAGTGTTGAATGATAGTTTAGAAAATGTAGCTCAATCATTTGTATCCAAAGGAGAATCGCAAAAGGTGAAGACTTTGTTTGATCATTTCCTTTTACTATTAGAGTTTAAAAGAATTTCTTTTTGGGTATTTATAAGATTTCTGCTTATTTTTTGTAGAATGAGATAATGATTCATGACTCCAATTTGTCAAGATTCAAATCAGAAATACAGAGTACACAGGTACATTGAGCTCTAAAATTGTTTTATGATTTTCATAATTTTTTTTTTTTTATGAGTTTGTCTATGTATTAAAAATGTAAGGTTCTAACACAAGTAAGTATTGAGTGCAATACAAAGGATAGAACCATGGAGTTTGAAAGCTCTAGTTCTATCCTCAAACTTCCTTCAAACTCTAATGAGACTCGATATCAAGTGTTTGGACTCTTTTGATTTAGATACCTCTAATAAAATTATATGCTCAACTAAGAGTGGTGCTTATTCTTCAAAGTTTAGCGAAACGCTTAAGATTTTTTACAGATTCTACTGTAAGTATGAGTTGAAACTAAAGCTTGCTCTTGTTATTACTAATTAGCCAATCCTTGACACCATCGCGTTCACTATAGGTTTGTACCTTCGTGCGTGCGGCGCGAGCCACATAATATATATATATATATAATATGTAGGTAGAGGTGCAACTAGTGTCATTCTAATATTTTCCTAAAAACAAATGAAGTTGGCTTTTTGAGAAGGAGAGCAAGAGAGGACCAAACAAGAGAGACCCGTTTTCATCCTTGATAGGCTTTGAAGTTTGAACATTCTTCTACACACGTGCTCACTTGTTCACTTAGGAGAAGAAGAGCCGTTGGATGAGAATCATCGAGATTGTAGACCCAATGAAGTTTGCGCCTTAAGTCTCTCTCTCTCACATTTTGTCTCTCAACATCAAAATTGTTTGACGCAAGGAAGAAGATCAGATCAAAGCATAATCTTGCCGCCGCCTAACTCCATCCATTTCCGGTTTGTTTTTCACTGTTTTTTTCATTTCTAGGTTTCCTCACATTCTTTCTAGGCTTCTTGCTTTTGCTGTCATCTAGGGTTTCCAATTTTTGTTTCAATTTAAGGGTTTTGAGAAAAACAATGCCAATTTTTCCATCACTAATCGCAATTTGTATCTGGTGCATATATGTTTGGGGGCGCCGCGGCCACGCACGTGGATCAAACTCTTCTGTTGTGCTGGATTTAATGTAATTCATAGTAAAGAAAAAATACCCGATCGATCGGGTTGCCACAGCGGTAAGGGCGAAGGCGGGGTTGTGTGAGTTAAGCGCACGACCTCGATTTCGATTGTCCGGTGTGGTAAGATCGGTCGGGCCACTAGGCCCAGGCCGATTATGCCAGGGACTCGTGGGAATAGTCAGGCTCTCCCGCGTATCCACGGATATTTAAAAAAAAAATGGTAAAGAAAGAAAAATGCTTAACCAAAAGGCCAACCATATTAGCATTCAGATTTTAAAATAGTCATCTCTAGCATTCTTCCTCTACGTAGTTTGAATAGTTTCTACTCTACAGAAAATTACAGTGGACCTCGATAAAGTGGTCGGTGAGAATCTCGTCGTTGTTTACATGTTGAATGCTGTGGATGGATGTTTAGTGATTTAGAGAGAAAAAAGATGTTATAGGACAGATTCTTTTTCATTTGTTGAATTAGCGTTTTTTTTTTTTTTTTTTTTTTTTGTAGATAACTCTAACAAAACATCATTATTGATAGAAGGGGAACCCGTTTCCAAGGTGTAACTTATTCGGCGAATCCAAATGATGTGTGATAGATACATATTTAGAAGGTTCGGAGACTTCTTAATATCTTGGCACATAGAAAGCTTGGTTTTTTTTTTTTTTTTTTTTTAATGGAAACGACTATGATGACAGCATTCATAGTAAAAAAAAAAAAAAAAAAAAAAACTTAAGCAAAAAGCCAAGCACATATATATATATATATTATTTCATTCGGAGAAAAGATTTAGTTCACATTTCTAAACGTGCACCATTTAATTGAATCATTAAACACTCATTAGACTAAGGTAAAGGACAGGGTAGTTGTAGGTTTTGCCGTGAAGCGTATCTTTTGCCGTGATTTTAAGTACTATAGTAATTTGCTTCTAAGGTATATGAAACAGTGAATTCTAATTGATGTACATTGCATGTATGTATAGATATTTAATATTGTATGGTGAATGGCATCCTTATAGGTTCGCTCCAATTTTTTTTCCTAGTTTAGATTAGATTCGAGATATAGGTGGAGAAACAATCCAGAACAGTTTGAGATTCCGGTTGTGGTTGTGAATGGCCGCTTCGAAGCGGGTCGTGCAGAGATTCGTTATCGACAACTTCTTACTTTCTAAGTTTTCTGATTCTTGTTCAAGAACTGGCAAATCTGATTTTAGAGAGATATCTCAGCTTGCCAAATCTAATGGTTCGCGAGCTTATCTGGTCGATACTTTGGCATTGGTAATTACTTTCTTGATTTTCGAGTGTTTTTCTTTTATTTATTTGATTTTTTTTTCAAATTAGATGTATGAGGTTGCATTTGATGTTTCCTTATTAGGTTAGAAGATTAGAAGGACAAGGTGTGCCGTCTAAACAAGCCGAGGCGATTACAGGTGTAATAACGGAAGTGTTGAATGATAGTTTAGAAAATGTAGCTCAATCATTTGTATCCAAAGGAGAATCGCAAAAGGTGAAGACTTTGTTTGATCATTTCCTTTTACTATTAGAGTTTAAAAGAATTTCTTTTTGGGTATTTATAAGATTTCTGCTTATTTTTTGTAGAATGAGATGATTCATGACTCCAATTTGTCAAGATTCAAATCAGAAATACAGAGTACACAGGTACATTGAGCTCTAAAATTGTTTTATGATTTTCATAATTTTTTTTTTTATGAGTTTGTCTATGTATTAAAAATGTAAGGTTCTAACACAAGTAAGTATTGAGTGCAATACAAAGGATAGAACCATGGAGTTAGAAAGCTCTAGTTCTATCCTCGAACTTCCTTCAAACTCTAATTGGACTCGATATCAAGCGTATGGACTCTTTTGATTTAGATACCTCTAATAAAATTGTATGCTCAACTAAGAGTGGTGCTTATTCTTCAAAGTTTAGCGAAACGCTTAAGATTTTTTTACAGATTCTACTATAAGTATGGGTTGAAACTAAAGCTTGCTCTTGTTATTACTAATTAGTATTTAGCAAACTCATAGCCTCTAATAAGTATGATCTGTTTTTTTAGCTAAGAAGCTAACAACTTATTTCTTATAAATAGAATGTAGACTTAGCAAACACTGAAAATTAGTCTTGGAGGGGTCGGTGTTATGAGTGAATTGGGTCTTCACTCTTCAATGGGTTTTCCCCAGGACACTTGTAGATAGCATTCATGATGAAATTTTTCAACAACGAGAAAGTGACGTCGAATCATATAAAGGTTGTTGTTCAAGCTCTTTTATGGTGTATTTGGAAGGAAAAATAACAGTAAGTTTTTTCGAGACCAAATGGGTGACTTCTCGACAATTTGGGAGAATATCAAACACTGTACAACAATTTGGCTTAGTCTTGACTCACATTTAATGGGATGGGCTACATGGAACTAGCGTGAAACCGGACCCAATTGCTGTAAATATTCAAGAAATTTGTTTGGTCATGTTTTTGGGGACTTTTGATCCCTGCTTTGTTAAAGTTCATTTCTTATGAAAAAGAAAAAAAAATAATAAAGTCTAGGTGGTTAGGATAATATATTGTAGGGAAAACACGTGGTCATTTTTCCAATGAAGTATGTTTATACTTGAGTCATGATACTAGAATCATGAATAGCGTGCATGTTACCAATTTATTATGTTTGTGAAATATTTGAAACTTGATTCTATTATTGGGGGTTTAATTCATTATTTATTGAGTTCGAAGACAAGTATGCAATTCATTACTTTTAGTGGGGGTTATCACCCTACCTATGGATTTTCAGACATGGCATGTGAATATTGGAAAATATGTTAATTGCAATTGATAGACGACATATGCCATTTATCAAGGAATATCACTTAGTTTTTTTTTTTTGACAATATGGCATGCATTTGCTAAGCTCGGAAAAGGGCAAGGATAATTTTTCATGCAATATCTATCTTGTTTATTCAGATTGTATTCCCTCTTTTATGTCCTGGTTTTATGGTTCATTCAATTCACTAGGTTTTGAGTTTTCTTTGGGTATAATACTTTCCAAAAATTATTTTCTTCTCATAGGCTAGATTTCAAATTTCTATAAACCTACATTGGCATTAAGTATCAACTAAAAGAGAAATTAAATCATTCTTAGATGACATTACCTTAGAGCGTTGAGTTATATATGTTAGCATGGTTGTAGATGGAAAGTGGCAATTGTAAATAGAGTGAGTTTGAATGTTTGATATATGGACGATATGCAGAATGTACATGTTGAAATAATTATGTTTCAAATATGATGATGACTTTGGATTATTTATAGATATTTCCTTGTTGAGGTTTGTTATGAAATGGGATTTGAAACATCTTAAATTTTTTTTTTTTTTTCCCCTGAACTACCGCTGTCCACTCATTGAATGTAGTGTAGTAAAAGTCTATGAAAGATTTGATCTCAAAGTTGGTCAAGACCTATCCGTTGTTTCAGTCAAAATCAGAACATATGAGGGCTGCCAAGATGATAACTTTGATACTTTACTTTATTTCCTCTAAATCATGCCATGAATTTGGCTTTAAATATTTAGGCCAATACACTTTTTATTTGTTAATTTTATACAGATTAATTGGCTTTATGGAAATTAAAAAATTAAACTTACTTGGAGTTGCAGAACATTTGTATTCTGTATATGAACTTGGTTCCACCAAGTGTTTTGTTATTTGCATATATTGTGCATATTAAATGTTTGAAGTTTGACATACTCTTTTGGATTTAAATTTACTCAAGACGTGTGGGTACAATATGTTTGTATTAGTCTTAATCTTGAAGTTGCAAATATCTTTCATTTTGGATTTTCTTGTTGCTAACCGCATACTAACTTACCAGGAGCATCAATTTTCATTACTGCAACGAGATACTGAAAAACTTCGAACTGAATTGCAACGGGAAACAGAAAAAATTCGAATTGAATTAAGGTTTGTTAAACCAATAAGTTAATTTAATGTATGTTTGGTAGTGTTATTTCATTATAACATATCAAAAGTCATTGTTACGAGTCTTCTCATAATCAGGTATGAAATTGAAAAAGTGACTGCTGGACTAAGGTTGGATTTAAACCTCGAAAGAGGGTGAGTAAATATAAACTTACTGATATTTAGAATTACCCTACATGTATTTATGTGGTATGTGTATTAGCAATGCATTGGCTCATTTGCTTTTACAAATTTTATAAATCATTGAAGGCGCACACGAGATGAACTTGCAGATCAAAAAGCCGAGTCGGCTAATCTCAACAATAAACTTGATCAGGTGAGTTTCAAACATATATGAGTAGAGCTAATTAGGTCTGTTGTTGATTGATTGATTTTTTTTTTTTTTTGACTTAATAGGTAAGTCATGCTATGCGAGCGCAACTCGAAGCCGCAAAATACGATGTGATCAAATACTGCATAGGTACCCTCGTCTCTATTTCCGCTGTTGGTCTCGCTGTGATTCGTATTTTGATGTAATGGCCTCGTTCAATTGAGGTAGATGTTTGATACATTCATTTTTTTTTTTTTTTTTTCAAAAAAAAAAATGGGCATTGGAAATTGAGGATGTCCCCATTTGAATTGTTTGATTTGTTTTGATATCCCAATATCATTTGTTGTGGCCTATCAATTTGTACAAGGTTGAGGCTCAAAACTTGTATGACTAATTGGTTTCTATAGTTTTGGGTGGTGACCCATTGCATTGTTGTTTAGTAAAAAGGCATCTCTTTTTTTGAAGGGTTACATATATGAGTTCAAGTAAAAGCTAATATACTGTATTTTCTGATTATGGCAATATGTAAATGGGAATACAAAATAAGCATTTGTTCACTAGATTCGGTTGCTATCCTATTTTCAGTTATCTTGGTAACATGATTCACTAAAGGAAGCAGCTAAATGACCGCGACCGCAAGTGTACGACAAACATCAAAGTAATAGTGGCACCAACTCGTATTGATGTTGGGTATATCGTATCCACAAGGACGGTCACGCGCTAATATTTAGTCTAACTAAGAAATAGAGTTAGACACTTAAATGTTGGATTTTGTTAAAACAAATTATTAATTAATTTAAATTAATTAATTGTAAGTAATTAAAATAGGTTTTAAGCAATGAAGAAAATATTTTAAGAAATTTAATTCACTCAAATTGTATCTTTCTAATCCAATTTAATTATAAACTCTCAATTCATGCAAAGATAGACGAATTTCTTACAATTCACTCTATCTCGAGATCTCGGTGATGAAGATTCTAACATCTCACTCGGACTTCGCCGGTCAGCATGAATAACATAAGTGAGATGTCATATGTTCTAAGGTTAAACATCGGTCGATAGCTAGTCAAGGAAGTTGAAACCCCCCCCCCCCCCCCCCCCGCCCGACCCATTCGAGTCTTCAATCCATGAACGAGGGAGCGGATCTGTTGGTTTCCGAGGATGGGTGGGACACAGAGGCAGGGATGGGAGCGGGGGTGGAGCATAGGCAGCTCCAGAGTCAGTAGATAAACTTCTAGATGCTATAGATGCAGATCCCGTTCCATATCCAATTGTTCACCCTCACCAGCACCACCGATTCCACCAGCATCAGTCACGTGGGATCGAAAGGAGGAGCTAGATTCGAAACCATTCACTCCGTGAGAAGGATACCAACTGGTATCTATGCATCTTGCCTTGTTGAAAAGGAAGCAGAACAAAACCAGGTCATGGTGACTCTCAAACCCTTGAATCTACACCTACTTGATCAAGGTAAGTATAGCAGAGCACAAAAGAAAATACAAATCAAAATATTGAATTGAAAGAACAAATATAATCACATCGAAATCAAAAGAATCTAATTTAGGATCCAAAAATCCTTAGAACAAAAGAGATTACCCCTTAAGTGGGTTCAATTCAACACAATTAATGATAAGAAAACAAGAAAATATGAAATCAAACCTATAATTAATATAGAATCCAAGATTTTGATCGCTATTATTCAATCTTTGCACGTTCTTCTTCGTTCTCCAACGCAAAACATCCCTTTAAAACCTAATTTTAAGTTCTATTTATACTACCAAGTCAATTTGGTCCCAAAATTACCCAAAACCTCCCCAAAAATAACTTTTTATGCATTTTTCCAAAGTGGGTACTGACCCTAGTGCTGTGGCACCAGCCTCGGCGCCCACTACAGATTTCTTGTTGTTTTAGGTGTCGTGGTGCTGGGTTCCGCGCTGCGGCGCAGGGGTCAGAATCCTACTCATATATTTCACTTTGCAACGCAATTTTGGACCATTTAGAGATCGAATTTGCCTTGCTCGAGAGGCATAAAACGTTCAGCTCTGCATCTATTTTCCAATGGAAGAAACGACAAGTCATTTGGACTTGAAATGAAGGAGTTATGGCTAAAACACTGAAGCTTATTTAAAATAGACTTTGTTGAAACTTAGCCACTTTGATGTCGTTTTTTGCCCGAACCTTGTATTCTCATCCCGAAACTTCCAAACATCTTCAAAACACATAAAACCATGTGAAATATCATCATTTCATCACTCGCCTCTAGTCTCATTTTCTTTCGCCTCGTGATCCGCATAAGCACGCTTTTTGAGGAAAATTTTCTCGGATCTTCAAAATAACATATGAATGGTCACACTTTGCTTTCCTCACCTAAAAACCAACAAAATATATCAGATCAGTAGGAAATCACTTATTAATAGCCTAAATTATCAACAAAATGTTACTTATAAAGGTATTAAAATATGTTACGCATCACTAAACGAACCCCGAAACTTGCTTAATATACCTCATTACTCAAGCATAACCCAGTTTTGAACTTCAATTGCTGAACGTACCTTACTTTTTTTCTTTTTCTTTTTCTCCGAAATCCTCAAAATACCATTGCTTACCCCATCACCCTTACCCTAACACCCCTCAATCATCTTCATTTCTCGGTTTTAGTCATTGTAGAGCATTTGTTTTAGGTCAAAAGTTTCGTAAGAGTTTTTTTTTTTTTTGTTAATCAAAGTTGAATCACTTGATGTTCTTGATTCCATCAACATTTTGTGCCCTAAAATGCAAGAGTCAAGCCTCACCGAACCATTAAACCCAACAACTCAAAAACAAAAAAAAACAAAAAAAAATCCAGAAATCAACATGAAAAGAGGTGGGGAATGCTCTTACGATGTCGAATCGATGTGGTTTCGCTCGAATTTCGTTGGATTTGATAGGAGATGAGAGTGCGTGTAACGGCCAAAAATTTGCTAACCGTGTTTAATTCCTTAAACAGATTCTACGACCCGTATTATGAGACTCACACCGTGATATGTCCATTGACCGAGGTGAGAGCCGAGATATATTTTATATTTGTTGTGATGTATGCCTAGTGTATTGTATATGTGTAGACTATTAAGTCAAGTCATACGGGTGTATAGGTATCGAGATGAGCAGATACGTACCTCAAGCCGCGTGTCAACGTGGTACCGAGTTAGCGACATATTGGGGTAAGTTTAATTGATTTGAATTTAATGTGAATTAATGTTTAATAAGTGGCTAATGTGGCTACATTGAAATGAATATGAAAGTGCTTATAGTTAGTTCAAATAAAACAAGGATCATTTGATGTACATCGAGACACGCATTAACCCATTAAAAGGGCAAGTGTCAACATGTTGAGTTACTCACTAGTGAATTGAGGGACAAGTGGGACAATGTAGTCCATGAGATGAGTCTCGAGACACGTGTGCAAGTTTTGGTAAGGAAGAAAAACAACAAGTGAGGTAAGTGTTCCACACCATAACCTTGGTGATTTCATAAATTTGATGTTGTTGTTGCTGTTGTGGGTTGGGATGAGTGTTAGGGACCTCGTGTAACGTGTATGAGGGTCCCTAATGCAAAAACGAGGCCTATGTGTGGCAAAAACTCGAAATTCGAAGTGCAGAATTCTGGGTTTTGCCGCACATAGCGCGCTAGGTCGAAAATCAGTGCGCTAGATAGATGAATTAGCGCGCTAATATTTGAATTAGAGCATTAATGTCAACAGTTAGCGCGCTAGACAGCCGAGGTAGCGCGCTAATATGACAATTAGCGCCTAATGCAAAAACGAGGCCTATGTGTCTATTCATGATTGAATATTTGCGACATGATGCCTTATGACGTGTTTCATTGATTCCGATTCTTACTCTTGATGTCATTTTTTATAAAGCATTGATGAAAAGCATGCTATTGGGATACCGTGGATTTGACTAGTCTTGTATTATATTCCTTTGGACTTTTTAGTCTAACTTGATTTGGATTCCTAGAGACTTGGAACTATTTCTTTTGAAAACTAAAGAGAGATTATCTAGTGTCCATTGCACGGGAGATGCGCGGTTCACGGGGAATGAGTTTACTGGGGTTCCGGCACTCACCACTACACTTGCGCGACACACGATTATGGGACTCGAGGTGATCAGCAAGAATGAGATAGATGATGTATATGTGTAGAGCGCAGCTCCGCTTTTGGGTATGAGATATGTTGAGCGCAACTCCATATAGCAATGGAAAAGGGGTTTGGTGATAGGTTCTCACCGTCGACCGGACATAGATCATCTCGACTTAGCCTATGTCAGTATTTATATTTTTAACTGTGGTATTTACTTGCATTATTTGATTCAACAATTCTTTCGATATTTATGCTTTTAAATACCAGTCTTTTATTTTGGAAATGTGGCATAAAATTCTCCAGTTATTACTTAAATATTACTATACTCATCGTATAGTTTGTGATGGTGAGTGTAGGTCCGTCGAGCAGCAGCAGGCCAGGGAATGAGAAGATCGACGACATTCTCCGAGTAGTTCGGCGACTCTCCTCACTCATTTTGTACGACTCGACTTTTGTTGTATTATATTGTTTATGTCTTTACTGTACATTTTGGGTTAAAGGTATAGTTACATATATACATGCATGTGATGTTGTATTTTCCTGGTTTCCCACACTTATTAATTTTGAATAAGAAAAACTTCTGCATAATCTTTAAAGTACGTGTTAATTGTTTTTTTTTAATTAACTTTCATTTGAATAATACATCGGTACATGTATTTTGAGGAATATAGGGACGAAAGGCTGACTAATAGATAATTAAGTATTATGCGATTAGGATTAAGTCTTGGTTATGGGATTAGGCCGGGCGGTGCCCTGTTTAGAAGTTGGGGTCGTCACATGTTGCTAGCTATCAAACTAAGTACCAGGGATTGAGGCACTATTGTTGTTGTTGTTAGCTATCAAACTAAGTACTAGGCTTTCATTTAATACCATAAATATTTACATCCAAAATTCACCCAACCTGAATCATGTGATGAACCAGTATTTGAAAGCGGCTTCTATACCATTTGCTAATTGTAAGATTTACACAATTATCAATTGTAACGCACCATGTGTTCATTTAATGAAAAAAATAAAGAAATGAGAATCTATTAACTTTTCTATTACTAATTTACCCCTTATTGGCTATGTAACTCTTTTTGTCAAATAATTGGCTTTTCTAACAATCATATAGATCTCATTATAAGGAGTGATGACGATCAAACTTGGAGGCTAACAAGCTTCTATGGGTTTCCTGACCATGGTCGGCGTCGAAGCTCTTGGCAGTTTTTGAAAGCTCTCAATCGTCAATCCTCGCTGCCATGGTGTGTGATAGGAGACTTTAATGATCTTTTATCAATTGAAGACAAGAGAGGGGGTGCTCCACACCCGAACTGGTGCTTCAATGGGTTCAGGGAGGCTGTTGAGGACTGTGACCTTTGTGATGTTGAGATGTTGGCTATGGATTCACATGGGAGAGGGGGCGTAATACACCTGCGTTTGTGGAAAAGAGACTTAACCGAGCCTTAGCTTCATCATATTGGAGGGAGTGGCTCTCGGACGCCAGATTAACAAGTTTACCTGCACCAACATCAGACCATTCTCCATTATGGCTCGAGTGGAGGTTGTCACAGCAGCCAGCGGCGGCTTCGTATATGTTCAAATTTGAAAATTGTTGGCTCAAAGAGGAAGGACTGAACGCGTTGGTGAAGACGACTTGGGAGGAAAATAAACACTGCAATTTGGTGGATAAATTAAGTAACTGTGCTTTGGCGTTGTCGAAATGGGGACGAATGTTGACAGGGCGTTTTAAGAGTAGAATTAATCGAGCAGCAAAAAAGATTGAAAGTGAAGCAACCATAGACGCTCGTGTTGAGTTGGGGGAGCTATTACTGCAGGAGGAGATTTACTGGCGCCAACGTTCACGAATGTTATGGCTTAAAGAAGGGGACAACAATACGAAATGCTTTCATGCTTTTGCGAATCAGAGGCGCAATAGAAATTAGATCTCGTATCCTTTGAACAATGAGGGAACTCGAATCGAGGGAAGTAAGGAGATGGGGGATGTGGTTTTAAGCTACTTCGAAGAATTGTTTCGGGGAGCCCTTAGTGGGGGGACTTAGTCATAGATACAGTTCAAACTCGAGTTACATAGAGATGAACGAGAGGCTGACTGCTCCTTTCATTATTGATGAATTCAAGGAAGCCATTTTTGGTATGAATGCGGAAAAATCTCCGGGGCCTGACGGCTTTAATCCAGCATTTATCCAACAATTTTGGGATTTTATGGGAGCGGAGATTTTTCGATGCTTGTGTTGGTTGGATGGACTCTTTACGGGTTCCAGTGCATATAAATGAGACAAACATTGTGTTGATTTCGAAGATAGCTCATCCTCAATGTATAAAAGATTATAAATCGATTTCACTATGCAATGTGTTGTATAAACTCATGTCGAAGGTGGTGGCCAACAGGTTAAAAGTTTTCTTGCCTGAGATAATTTCTGAGTACCAGTCAGCTTTTTCGTGGGTCGAATGATTGTGGATAATGTGTTGGTGGCGTTTGAGACACTACATGCAATGAGGTGTAACAAACACAGTAAATATGGGAATGCGGCTTTGAAGATTGACATAAGTAAGGCCTATGATCAAGTGGATTGGGGCTTCCTACGAGCTATCTTGCTAAAGTTGGGATTCTCCTCGAACTGGGTTGATTTGGTAATGCTATTTGTTACTTCAGTAACATTCTCAATTTGCTTAAATGGCGACTTAATAGGTCCAATAGCACCAGCGAGAGGACTACACCAAGGTTGTCCGTTGTCACCTTACTTATTTATACTATGCTCTGAAGGCTTGTCTGCTCTGCTAGCTCAGGCTAATCTTAATGGTAAAATTCATGTGTGTCGAGTTATTCGAAATGCTCCGGTGATTACTCATCTCCTACTTTGCGATGATAGTTTCCTTTTTTTTCGAGCATCGGTTGAGGAAACCATGGAGTTAAAAGGTATTTTAGACACTTATGAGAAGGCTTCAGGCCAAGCAATTAACTTTCATAAGTCGGCATTGTTCTTTTCGTCGAATGTAGCCGACTCTACCAATCAGAAGTGCGTCAATGTTTAGGTGTCAATGCTGATTTGGTCGATAGTAATTATTTGGGGCTCCCATCACTCATTGGTAGAGAAAAATGTGAAATCTTTGCCTTCCTGAAGTCGAGGCTATGGAAGCGGCTGATGAGTTGGAATCATAGATTTTTTTCTCAAGCGGGTAAGGAAGTCTTGTCGAAATCTATTGCTCAAGCTATCCCAACATATTGCATGAATGTTTTCTTGTTGCCGAATCACAGTTACGAATGCTCTCCAAAAAATGATGAACTCATTTTGGTAGGGTATGAAACCAGATGGAGGGAAGAAAATGCATTGGATGAATTGGAATAAATTATGTGTGTGAGGAAGGAAGATGGAGGTCTGGGCTTTAAATAACTTCGCAGTTTTAATCTCGCAATGCTAGCAAAGCAAGGTTGGAGATTGTTAACACAACCTGACGCTTTGGTCTCACTGGTCCTTAAGGCAAAATATTATCCGAGAGAGGATTTCTTGAAGGCCAAGATCGGTCATAACCCAAGTTTCACTTGGAGAGGTATTCATGTTGCGAAAGGAATACTTGTACAGGGATGCCGTTGGAAGGCGGGGAACGGGTGCGTGATAAAAGTTTGGGATGATCCTTGGCTAAAAGATAATGATAACTTATTTATAACCACGGATATGGTGGAGGGGATGGAGGATATAACCGTGAATGAGCTGATGATACCCAACCAGCGAGAGTGGGACATTGAACTGATTGAGGAATACTTCAACCCAAGGGATTGCGATCTTATCACCAGAGCACTACTCAGCAGAGGTGGGAATGATGAATTAATTTGGCATTACTAAGAAAATGGGGTTTATAGTGTAAGTTCAGGCTCTCGAGTTGCTTTAGGAATGGGTAGCGGATCATATCTTCAACGAGTAGAGGGAGATTGGCAGCGACTCTGGAATCTCAAAATTCCCTCAAAAGTTAAGTTTTTCATGTGGCGCTTGCTACGGGACTGTGTTCCAGTAAAAGAGCGATTGGGGACGAGAGGCTTACAGATGGATGATAGGTGTGTTCTCTGCGAGCGAGAGCTTGAATCAAGAGATCATATTTTTTTTGAGGTGCTTGAAGGTAACGCATTGTTGGAGAGGAGTGCTGAGGCTACCAAGAAATTTTGAGACATTCTCATTTCCAAATTGGTTTTTCTCACTATGTGATGAATTGAATAAGGATGGCCTTGAAAAGGCTTGCCTAATGTTTTGGAGCATATGAGATTTAGGAATGACTTGTTATAGAAAAGGAGAAGCAAACCACTTGACGTGATTATCATGGAGTAGATGGAATGGCTGCGGGAGTGGAGGTCACTCCGTGCTAATCCGAATGGTATTTCGAATGGGAATGCTTGCGTACGTGATAGTGTTCGATGGAAAAAATCGGAGCTTGGGTTTGTGAAATGCAATGTGGATGTGGCCGTTTGGGAGGTAGAGGGGCTGCTGGGTACAGGGGCGGTCGTGCGGGATGACCAATGACACTTGACCCGGGTTTTACCACGACGAATGTGGGCAGATGCTCATCGCACGAGGCTGAAGCAATTGCGTTTCGGGAGGTATTAAGCTGGATCAAACATATGCTAGTACCAAAAGTGGTGTTTGAATTAGACTCTTTGATAGTGGTTCAAAACATTAATTCATCGGCTCCGAATAATACAGAGTTTGGATCAATAATTCAATATTGTAAGGAATTACTTGGATCGGGTCAAGGTGAAAGGTTCGATTTGTTACAGAGAAGCTAACAGTGTAGCACACGCTATGACAAAGTTAGCCAAACTTCATGAAAGAAATAGTGAGTGGTGTGAATTTCCACAGGAGATACTTGAGCTCAATGTACAAGATGTAATTTCTCATTAATGAAATGAAATTCTTTTCTCCTCAAAAAAAAAAAAAAAAAAAATTACCCCTTATTAATAAAAGGAAATAATTTTTGACATCATCGAACACACCCCCAAACTTACATCGACTTTGGAAGACGTCTGTGTATGTCTCGGGATACACACCCACGCGTTATGCACCAAAAACTGCATATGCAAACATCATGAGGCGTGAAACAGTTGATATATAAAATTATTCTCCTCCAACTTAAGAAAAGACATAAATTAAAATTAGGATAAATTAGTAATAAACAAATTAATACATTCTCTATTTTTTATTCTCTGAATCAAATGACATATGACGCGTTGCGATTGATAATTAATTGTGTAAATATTACAATTTGTAATTATATAGAAATTGCATCACATCACATGTTCATACCATGCTCTTTTCACATATAAGCATCAACTCTAATTCATCTCACACTCTTTCACACACAATCCTACTCAAATATAAATACTGGTAATCTTATCTTAAAACAATTAAATCATATTAAACTCTAATTCTTTAATTAGATATACTAATTAAATAAAGTCCTAATACCTCATCAAAAATAAATAAAGTGCTAATATACTTTTGTACTATTACATGGAGTTTTAATCCCAACTAGTTTGTCCATAGATGTTCTAGACTATTTCTCTTCTTTTCTTTGAAAACCGAATACTTTTCTTTCTTACTTTCTTATGTTGGCCACACAATTGTCTTTGTTTCATTTAATTTTTTTCATTCAAATCAAAAGTTGACTAATTCGATGGAAAATACACAACGACACTGAAGAAAAAAGAATAGCTTAATTGGTCACTAAACAAATGTCACTTCTTTCTCACTCATGCGATACGCGATTCGGAGCAAATTCAAAGTAGTCGGATGGTCCGATACCGAGTGATTAAGACAAAAAAAAAGGGTCTATTCGTTGTCAATTTTTTTAAATAAAGTGATCATAACAAATTGTAATCGTATCAATTGTTTTCGAGAGAGAGAAGTGTCAAAATATTGAATGTTGTACAAATAATAACTCAAATTTGATTTGGCAAAATGGCTTACACCCACAATACATTAAGACATCAATCACATTTAATTACTAAACTACCTAACTTTGATGACTAGTCCAAACCAATTAGCCACGACAAAGTTAAGGCCAAGGACCCAAATTCTATGGTGGCAATGGCACGCCAATTAAGCTAACATGCCCATTGGAAATGCACAATACATCACCAAAAAAATTGACCATGACATGGAGTCATCTCCACGCATTATTTGTTGAACCTTAATAACTAATACGTGCATTTGAACCAGGATCGAAAATGTTAAAAAGGTAGTACTATTCGGACTTGTGAGTTCAAATTTATTGATATTAAAATAACTCACTTTAGATGCCACAAAATAGGCACTGAGTGGGTTGTCACCTTTCTACACTCCTTTAGAGATATGTGAAAATAAATACATCTCGAGGTGGATCTCACGGTCACAACCAACTTACTGAAATGTTGGCCCTTGTTGACCAATCGATAGTCAATTGGTCAAAAAGTCAAACTTCCATATGAACGCTGGTTTGTCATCTCTTGGTCCCCGGCATGGACTCCATACCGCCCAATTGGACTTCTAAAACGTGGCAGTTTGTCATTGGTCTCAAAGTTTTCTTATCCCGGTTTCGGTTTGCCCCAGTTTCCACCTATTCCGGAATAGTGGCCGCGCTGACGGTTCCGGTACCAACCAGTCCAAATCGGTCGCCGGTTTAATTTGAAGTTGACCGTGTGTTATACAACTAAAAAAATACTAACCTCGAACCATCATCACATACTTGTTGACGCCCCTTACTTTGGCTTCGAGTTGCATGCACACGTATTTTGTTATAGGAACGACAACAAATGCGTGTCATTCATATGTATCCATGATGAGGCACATTACTAACGACAAATATTATTATTAAGAAATCGACTTTAATTTTTTTTGATAAAAAATAAATAATTACTTTCAAAGTCAAGGTTTGAACTCATGATCTTTTACTCTTAAACATCATATTAAATTATTTCGTCACCCAATTAGTTAAATCGACTCTAATTATTACTTCTTCCATTCCACAAAATGCGTCATAATTTTATTTATTTACAAGAATTAAGATGATGATAATCAATGCACTATTAAGAAATAAGAGGTTTTGCTATGTTGCAAATTGTAATTTTTGGAGGGAGGAACAGAGGAGCGTATCTATTTGTCAAGGCATACGGAGGGAATTGTCAAGAGTTGCAGTGTTGGAAAGTTTGGAAGAAGTTTTGGTATTATATCTTTTTGACATGTTTGGTGTGGCTGAAAAGGGATTTGTAGGGAAACCAGGTGACCATTTTGTTTACCACTTTTGTACAGCACACCTACTTTCTTTCTGTAATATTTTGTACATATTTTACTATATATATATATATATATATCTATCATATATATAAATGCACCAATCAAAAAATTTTGAGTGGTAATGAAATTTACTTATTTACTCATACTTTTTTTTTTCTCCAATTTTTTCTTTTGTATCTAATAAATAACTCCTTATCAATCCACTACACGTTTTTTTTTCTTTATCTTCAAATTAATCTTGAAGCATTCTCATCAAATCATTTTTTTAAGGAAGTAATGTCCTAGCATGATTAATTTTTCCATTCATCTTATCTCAATCACATAAATATTTTGTATTTTTAATTTTTAAATTTTAATTACAATTTTAGATTTTGTTAATAAATTCTCATGGGGGAATTGTCGTAGATTTATTGTTTACAAAATATATTATATATATATATATATATACACACGTGTGTGCGCATAGTAGTATCGCCTCCATATTCATAAAAAAGAATATTTTATAACAAAACTAAATTACTTTTTTTATAAATGACTTCATTTATTATATGAGCATTATGTAAAAAAAACTGACCAATGGCGTAAATAAAAATAGGATTAGAAATAGAAATGAAACATTTAGTGCTTCTATGATTTCTTAATGTAACACATATATATTGTGGAACAAAAGGAGTGCCAAAAATGTGACACATATACATTATTCGGGAACGGATGGGGTAAGAATTTAATATGCGACATGTAGTTGACTCTTTAATTAATTAATTGAGATCGATTTTTTTTATTTTATTTTTTGTTACTGAACTTAGCCAAAGAGAATATGAATATAATCTAGTACTACTTGTGCGCCAAGGCAATATTACCATATCCCTCAACGCGTTTTGCAAATAAAGAAAAAAAAACCTACAAAAGAATCTGAAACTATATAGTATATAACTATATATTGATTGCGCACCAACCAACCAAACTGCAAACTGCGTGCATATATATATACCAGCAGCAAGTCCCCACAGTTTATTTTATGAAAAATTGAGAAGGCTAATATTAATTACAATAAATCTACTTGGACTCATGAATCCAGACTCATAAGGGTGTTTTTAAAAAATTTTCAAATATTTAAAGGGTATCAAAGGAATTTTATATATGATTGTGTTTGCATTAATCATTAATAGCTCGATACATGACTAGACATAAAATTAATTACCTAAATAAATATATATCTATTAATTAATCATATTTATTTAAAAGAATATTTATTTGCCATGAATTTGACCATGATGTAATTGTAACTATGAAATAATGTGACAATTAGAGACTGTTGTTTACAAACATCAATTAAATGATGTAATAAGACAGTGTGCAGGTGCAATGCCCCTTTATTTCATAAACGTAACATCAGTTTTTTTGATCGAGGAATAATAACCTAAAATGGATTAAGGTCTTTGCCATAAAAAAAAAGGAATAAGGTCTTATTTTCATCATGGCACGTAAAGTTTGTCTCAAAAATCAAAGTGCGCTTTCACTTTTTTCATATATAGTTTTTTTTTCTAACAAAAAAAAAAAAAAATGGTGACAAACCAACAAAAAATAGGTGATAGAGAACTTGTTGTGCGCGTACAGTGTTATATGTGTCCAATGAATTCTACATCTGTGTGACAAAAGATGTCCTCGCATTTCTCATTAAGAAAATACTTTTGTAATCGAGAAAAAACACGCATAAACAATGGTGTGAGGTACTAAAAAATCTCTAAGTTATCATGTAATAGCTAATTCAACCTTCAAAGTGAGCAATGAGATATTGAAACCCTTAAAAGTATTAAAAAAAAAAAAGGAACTAAAAACCACTTTTGGATGTTTGGAGACTTAATCATATTGATATAGGCTACCACTCATTCAAATTGATTCAATCAAACAACAAATCAGTAGAGTTTAGCAAGTCATTTGACTCATTGCTTACTATTTAATTTGTTTCAATCCGAGTTGTTAAAAATATGTAACTACAAGTTAGTTAATCTAGCAAAGAAAAAGAAGTCAAGTTCAAGTTGAAGTCTTTATTCTAAAAAAAATCACTGGAGTGAGCAAAGTAGTGAAGATATGCTCAAGATTCGTGGGAATAATTTGTTTTTTTATTTTATTTTATTTTTAAAAGCGACATCAATAAAGTAACATATGTTAAATATATAATTTCCATCCAAAATGGATTTTTAGTTGTTGTTTTTATTATTATTTTTTTTTTTTACTTTAATGGTGTGTTATGTTGAGTTGATATGATTTTTTTTTGATAGGGTTGGTTTAACAAACATTGGATTACATGACTATAAATTAGGGGTAATCCGAGTTTAATTAAAGACTTATTCGGTTGACATGATAAAATTTGAAGTGGTTTCATAAAAGTGACGATTTTATTCCTTATCTCTATTTAAAAAACCTCAACAACAAGCATCGTCCAACAACGTTCGGGAAGAAGAAGACAAGCAATAGTACGCATCAGTTTGTGAGATTAACTAATCTGTTGCATTAACTAATCATTCGAAGTGAACAACGGATTATATCTAATCCAATTGATTAGCTAAACAATCAAGCGAACCGAACACAACATAAATGTTTTAATGTCCCATAGTTTACTTTAAGAGTTGAATTGTCTATTACCTTATAGTTTATGAGTTTTTTAGTACCATATGCCCATAAACAATACGCAACGGTCTGGCAGCCCTTATTTTCAACGCGCATGCATCATATATATTATAAGCACATCAAACGAACGACAACAAGTGCGTGTCGTTTGAGAATATCATTCTTTGGTCATGTAATTATAGTTTAATTCACATAAAAAAAAAAACTAGTGGTTGACATAGACGGGTTGACCAAATGGTATAGGCGAATTTGAGATTGTGTGGGTTAATCATGCACGCGATCTCAAGTTCATTATCCGCTACGTCAAAAATTATTCAAACAACTGATGATGAGGTACGTTCAAGTCGATTGTATTAGAGCCTCGTGAAAATAGTCAGACTTGCTAGATACCCACGAATATCATTAAAAAAAATAATTAATTTCTTATTTTATGCAAATAAAATCTTGGTTTTTCTTTTGTAAAAGAGGATCATATTTATAGGCGTTCTTTAATTGGGCCGTAATAGGTGGGAACAGTGTGAAAAGATCCTTAATTTGTTTCATTACGCTACCGCATACATGAGCATGACTTATGCCAATAACATCGCTTCAATTCGATCGATATATATATATATATATATATTTGACCAAATAAAAATTTAGAACATCGCTATTCAATCAATATTATTGGACTAATTCATTCATGAGTTTGATTTAGTCCTATTTCCAAACTAACTGGAGAAAAACCAAGGCTTCCAAACTATTTAATTTAGTAATATTTTATGCACATTCATTTTTACGTAGGTCTCGCCCCCCATTACATAGGGTGTTACTTGAAGTGGCGTTATAATATTTTTCTATATTATGTGTAAATATATAAATATAATATATGATATACATAATTAGAAGTCTACATGGACAGAATGCACCATTCATGTTTGCACAATAGTTCACGTGGACTTCGCCATAACATGAATAGAACATTCAGAGAATGCATCATTCATGTTATTCGTGGTAGGTGCAATTTTTCACATTAACAACAGATTTTCAAAAAATGAAATACCTTACTTAAAGAATAAAAAAAAAGCTAATCAATTTTATTAAACTTTTTAAAAAAAAATTAACTGGACGGCTGTAATTTTTCCATAAACAACTCAGTTGATGAGATGGTCGCCCCTGTTTATAGATAAGAGGCACAATGACCAAAAATGTCAAACATGCCTGTCCTGTAAAAATGAATCTTCCAGAATAACACAAAAAAGAAAGAAACATAGTATTGTTACATTTTTTTATTATTAAGGACCCACTAATTATTCACGACGCTATTATCACTAACTTAAAAGGTAAAAAATAAAAATAGTGTTAAATGTACTCAAAATAATTTCAAATACATCATCGAGCAATTAATGAAATTCACCATAATCATTTTAGTAAAATTCTTATTATACCCCTTAAATATTTACGAAAATTTTAAAAACATCCTATGAGTCTGGACTCATAAGTCCAAGTAGACTTATTGAAGTAAAAAATAAAAATAAAAAATGATAATGAAAGTGGCATGAATCGAACCAATCGAGATTTGTGTACACAAAGCACAAAGTAATTGGCACAAAAGCGTCTTTGCAAGCATTAAAACTCGGGTAGTGCTAGATGGACTCAAAAAGTCCAGACTCAAACAACCAAAAAGACATAAAGACCCTTAATTCAAATTCATTATTTGTGTTTGGAGGTAGAGGGTAATTATGTCTTTTACTTAGATAGATATATTAAATTATTAATAAAAAATCTTTGAGTCCGGACTCAAAGAGTCCGAACATATTTTTTGTTAAAACTCTCATGTATATAACTCACAGATCGAAGTTGTATAAATGACTTAATTTTGTGCCCGATGTAAGTTCATGTGAATTAGATGGTTGTCATTCTAGCATTCATATAAAGATTTCATGCAACTTCAACCTGATTTCATGCAACTTCAACCTGTATGTTATGCATCGAAATTTGTGTATACTAATATTCCTCTCGACAGCCAACATGTGTATGAACTATTGCGAGCCTTTTTTGCACAAAAAAAATCAGAAAGAAATCTAGACAAGTCAAGCGAATACAAAGAGAGTCATCATAGGTTTCTATCTCTCTCTCCGCGTTAATTTTACCTAACCAAAATAAAGACCCACCAGTGGGCCCCACTTCAACTTTCCGATTCCTCACTTTTAGTTTTTGTTATATAAAGCACTGCAACTCATCTCTTCTTCTATCTCCACCAAATCGCGATCTCTCATCGATTCATTAATTCCTTCTCTCGATCTGTGCCGTGTGAGAATATCAACGACTATGGTGCTCTCGAGAGCCGCGTCGGAGTCCGATGTGTCCATCCACTCCACCTTCGCCTCTCGCTACGTCCGGGCCTCCCTCCCAAGGCACGTGATGTCATCATGCGCGTACTGATTAATTAGTTAATCAGATCATCTGATCTGATCGGCCGATCTGGTCCGTCGATCTTACATATTTTTGATTAATTTTGTAGGTTCAAGATGCCGGAGAACTCGATTCCGAAGGAGGCGGCGTACCAGATCATAAACGACGAGCTGATGCTGGACGGGAATCCGAGGCTGAACCTGGCCTCGTTCGTCACCACGTGGATGGAGCCGGAGTGCGATAAGCTCATCATGGCCGCCATCAACAAGAACTACGTCGACATGGACGAGTACCCCGTCACTACCGAGCTTCAGGTACACTCGATAATAATCACCCAAACTACATTTAATTACATTTGCGCCTATGCATGTTTTCTTTCTCATCACTGTGTGTGTCCGAATTCCGCAAGAGTTGGGATTTATCATTCTACTTTCTCGGGATGCGTGTTGTGTAGATCTTGATACGCTATTATATAAGCTGGACAACTTAGTCAGGTTGCCCCCAATGGAAAAAACAAAAGTGAGGTTGTGTGAGTTAAGTGGACGATCATGATTTTGATTTTTTGATCTGACAAGATTTTACACTCAAGACGATTGCAGTAGAGCCTCGTAGAAATAATCGAGCTCTCATTAACACTCACAAATATTAAAAAAAAAAAAACTATATTATAAGCCAACGTATAAGAACTTATTTAATTAGAGAGGCTAAGCAATGTGACTCGATGTCGCACATCGTGCTCTGATGTATGCCTCGTGCTGCCCTTAAAAAAACTACTTAATTTTTTTTTTTTTTTTTTTTTTTATGACAAAATTACTTATAATATAGATTACAAATTATTTTGACTGAAAAGTCATGTTGGGTTTGTCAAACTATTTTATGAAAATGCTTTCAAAAAAACTTATTTCATAAAAATAATTAATCTAACGTACATTAAAAGCTAGAATATTTTAGCTATTTTTGGAAGCATCCAATTAGCGACTTCTTGTTAGATTATTAAGTTTCAACTAAATTATATATTGATTAGTTTTGCTGAACAAAGTTTAACATTTCAAAACTATTGTTTTATGTCAAACAGGACTTTTGTAAAACATGGTTTATTCCTCCCACTCACTAAGCTGTGTTGGACCATGGTGTCACTAGGAAAAAAATAATAATAATACGAATGCTAGCTAGATGCAATGAACGTGATGAAGATAACATTTTATATAGTTCCACGAATTATTGTATATGTGGTGGATTACTTTTTGTCGTATATTATTATTATTATTATTATTATTATTTTACTTTAATTAACGATTCTAACCCATGACCTTCTACCTCATTCATCTTGTAAAAAATGTTTTGGCATATACTATTGGTCTTGTTAATTTTCCATCCATCCAAATGTATATAAGTTGTTTTGGTAAAAAGTTTTATTTCAAAAGATATACGTCAACTAATATTCGAGAATTTGAACTCGAGTTATTAGTTAATGGACAATGTTGAATATTGATGGCACATATTTTCAACATTGTCACGTACGAACAAATATTATTACTTATTTGGTTTAAAAATAAGTATCTAATTGTTTTGATATTAGTCTAGATTCGAGTCTCACTAATTAAATGTAATATTACCTATAAAATATGACATTAATTTTTATAAAAATAAAAGTATATATATAAAGTGGCGGATTTAAGGATGGTAGAGGAAGTGGTGCTCATACGGTCGACACACGATCTTTATATAATTTCGTCCTTCTCGCATCTCTTATGATCAATACATGTTCTTTATGTTAAAGTTTACCTCCCTAACAATTTTTTTAATCCCGCGATTGTATGTACAGGTCCCTTCTATATTATGACCAGAATGATAGATGGCCAAAAAAAAAAAAATTCCTATTAAGAGAAGGACCAAATTTGTGGTCCAAATGTATTATTTTTTATTTCTTGGTTGCGGAAACTGCCTGTTCACGTCGCTCCCTCACTTGATGTCGTTTTCTCCTAAACGCACAATTTCTGTACATACGTGTTTATGAAGCGATTTGGCCTCCGCTTCCTCATTCGTTCATTTGCCCGGATTTTTCTCAACCTACTTTTGACCGTTCGATCTGGAGCCCATCCGACGGTCATGGCGGGTCCCCAGCTCATCTTTTCACCATTTTTAATCATTTTACATCAAAGTATAATTTTAACATTTGCATATTTCAATCACAATATATATATGTTAAATAGTAGTATTAGATTACAGAAAGTTGAAATAACCACTTAATAAATTGTAAATCTTACATCGTAGTAGTTGTCCTTCAAAAGGTTAAGAATATCTAATTTTAAATATATTATGACTAACTCTAATAAGATTAATTAATCCGACCTAAATAGAGAGGGTCCAAAAAAAAAAAAAAAAAAAGCTAGACATTCATGATTACAAAAGAAATAAAGAGTGTATTAATAAGTACACTCAAAATTTTTTATGTGACATAGATCCACATAAAGAAAAAAAAAAAACTTTTGATATATATTTGACAAAGGTCTATACTCTTTAAAATTTTATAATAATATATATGGGCACATATGTGAATAATTCGCTTCTTTCATAATGCTTTCCCGGCAAATTGCATTACAACTTGATATAATCTATTATGTTTCCCGTAGTGAGACCTACATGATACTCTATTATGTCACCGATTATGGGACCCATTAACTTAATTTACCTTCATTTATTTCTTTTCATGATTTTTTTTTAATCATAGTACTAACTTTTATCAAAGTTATAAGATAGTACTTTTAATTTGTAAGCCTGATTAGTCTGATGTTTATGATTTGTACAGAATCGATGTGTGAACATGATAGCACACTTGTTCAATGCTCCACTTGGTGACACTGAGACAGCTGTGGGAGTGGGAACTGTGGGCTCTTCAGAGGCTATAATGTTGGCTGGACTTGCATTCAAGAGGAAGTGGCAGAACAAGAGGAAGGCTGAGGGGAAACCATATGACAAGCCCAACATTGTTACAGGCGCCAATGTCCAGGTACTTATAATAACAATAAAGTTGCAAACCAGACAGGTTGGCTCGATGGTCAAGACGAGCTTGAGTTATGTCCCAAGTTCGATTTCCCACTACGTTAAGTTTGTCTAAGCCACCGGTATATGTTTCAATAGTCAGGCTCGCCTGAATACCCACCGATATAAAAAAACAATACTAATTAAGTTGCATTTATTTGTCATTAGTGTAGTGGTTGGGACCTATTTGTTGTTGGCTTAGGTTTTCTTGAAGAGATTCAAGTTTTTTAATTTTTCCAAACATATACATATATATATATATATCACTTAGAAAAAAAAAATGTTGCATTTGATATAGGATTTTAAAATCAAAAAATCTGTTTTGACTCTTTGAGTCCAGACTCAAAGATTTTTTTGTTAACAATTTAAGATATCAAAGTGCAATGAATTTTAATTAAGTTTTCTTAGCTTTGCAATGCATGGTTTAATTTCTTCATTTAATTAACAATATTCAGTCATGTTGACAAAATGATCCATTAATGTTTTTGAGATTAATTCTAACAAACTTCTTTTGAAATTTGTTGAGTTTAGAAGACTTTTCGATGTGTTATATCTGTGAAGAGATTGATTACTTAACTTATATTCTTCTCTGAATGGATGTTGTTTGCTGCATGTATATATATAGGTTTGTTGGGAGAAATTTGCTAGGTACTTTGAAGTAGAGCTGAAGGAGGTGAAGCTGAGAGAGGGGTACTATGTGATGGACCCGGAGAAAGCCGTTGAGATGGTCGACGAGAACACCATCTGCGTCGCTGCTATCTTAGGTTCGACGCTCAATGGAGAATTCGAAGATGTCAAGCTTTTGAATGATCTCTTGATCAAGAAGAACGCCGAAACTGGGTATGTGAGCTACCACTTAAAAAAAAAAAAAAAAAAAAAAAAGTCTAGTTCATATTGAATTTGAGGTTTTACTACTTGTCAAGTTTATTGATTTTGTTGTGATCATGCATCTTTTGCAGCTGGGACACTCCTATTCATGTCGATGCTGCTAGCGGCGGATTCATCGCGCCGTTCATTTACCCGGAACTGGAATGGGATTTCAGGTTGCCATTAGTGAAGAGCATCAATGTCAGTGGACACAAGTATGGACTTGTGTATGCTGGTATTGGTTGGGTGATTTGGAGGAACAAAGAAGACTTGCCTGATGAGCTT
Source organism: Stephania yunnanensis (assembly GCA_039657365.1). Taxonomy (NCBI): domain Eukaryota; kingdom Viridiplantae; phylum Streptophyta; class Magnoliopsida; order Ranunculales; family Menispermaceae; genus Stephania; species Stephania yunnanensis. The sequence goes on from CM077589.1 coordinate 2,365,940, forward strand.
ATTTTCCACATCAACTACTTGGGTGCTGATCAACCTACCTTCACCCTCAACTTCTCCAAAGGTATATATATCAAACAATTTTTGTTTGCTGTGATTTCTATTTCTTTTGTCATCACATTGCTCATCATATCTAATGTTGTTTCTTAATTAATTGAATTACAGGGTCTAGTCAAGTTATTGCTCAGTACTATCAACTAATTCGCCTAGGTAACGAGGTGCGTAAGCCGCAGAATTAATCCAGTTTTTCGACTACATGAACATAGATCATAGTTTAACTCGTAAACTTGATTGCGCGCGCCATAATTTTACTATCAAATTAACTTGACAATTTGTGTTTGATTGTTCACCAGGGCTATAGAAACATCATGGAGAACTGCAGAGAGAATGCAATGGTGTTGAAGGAAGGACTTGAAAAAACAGGTCGGTTCAACATTGTGTCCAAAGATGATGGTGTGCCTTTGGTTGCCTTCTCTTTGAAGGACAACTCGAGGCACGACGAGTTCGAGGTCTCGGACATGCTTCGCCGCTTTGGCTGGATCGTTCCGGCCTACACCATGCCGCCGGACGCTCAGCACATCACGGTGCTTCGGGTTGTGATCCGCGAGGACTTCTCTAGGACGCTGGCAGAGCGGCTTGTCCTCGACATAGTGAAGGTTCTTCATGAGCTTGACACCCTCCCCGCCAAAATCTCCGCTAAGCTTGCAGTGGCCGAGGAGGAGGCGGCGGAGAAGAAGGAAGTGATCAAGAATGGAGGGCACTTGAAGAAGAGTGATTTGGAGACACAAAGGGAGATCACCAATGCTTGGAAGAAGTTTGTGATGGCCAAGAAGACCAATGGTGTCTGCTAATTATTAATTAACTATATAGCTATAGAGAGTGTAATTAACATCCTCAATGCATGCATGGATGAGAGTCTGATATAATGATTTTGTATGTTCTTTTATTATTGCTTTCATTGTCATTATTTTCTTTGAATTAATTGAACTTATATGCCCTTTTGGGTGATCACTTGTCAAATTTACAGTTAAGTAAGATTTCTGTTGCTTCTGAAATTGAGCACTGTCAATTTATGCTACTTGTTACTAGTACATGTTAATTGATGAGGTGAAATTATTTCCAACTTTGGGATTTCAAAATTCTTAATCAAAAAATGCCAATGAACTGATCTTTATCTTATTAGTTTCACCTATGTCAACCCCTTTACATGGAACATATATAAAAGAGGCTGAGAGCTTTCAATGGAGACATCAAACAAACAAAAACCTTGTTTATGTAGTCAAATGCACCCTCAAATCATGTGTTTTAATTATGTAACAAAACCCTTGTTCATGTTAGTGAAGGACCTTTTTCTGTCTTGAGAGTCTTTAATTAGTAGTCCCTCCTAAAACACTATTATCATCTCTTTTAGATAGTTCCCAAACCCCAAATGTGAGGATTCAAAATAAACATATGTACAAAACCTAACTTGATTAATAAAAAAAAAAACTTTTTTAAAACCTACAGTTAGTAAGCACAACTAAAAGCGAGTTGACTAATGACTAGAATATTTGAATTCGAGTCTCGGGAATAAACACACCAACGTTAATTGAGAGCTTTCTCCATCTAAATGGTGTATGACTCGGGGCGCACTCGTAGCAGTCGGATAGTCTGGATATACCAGGTAGTTTAAAAAAAAAAAAAAAAAAAACTTTTTTTTGGTATAAAAAAAAAGCCTTTTCAAAACCTCTACCTACCAAACCCAAACCCAGCCCAAATCATCTGGGCCATCCTTAGGGAAGTCCAGTTTTAAGCCCAATGATTTTTTTCAAAGGCCCAATGATTTTGTTCAATCTAGCTACTCAGCCTACCCACCCAAATAACAACAGCAAAAGCCTTTGGAGTTTGGATTCTTCTTTTTGCTTCTTTGGGCTCTTGTACCTTCAAATTTTATTTAAAAGCTTTTTGTTGGAGTCAAAAAAAAAAAAAAAATAAAAATCTTGTGCATGTGTATTTATATCACTTGATAAGTTCTTTTTAAACAAAAATCAATAATAATTAATAGAAAAATACTTTCTGACCAATGCAAGTTGGTAACTATGGTTCGACGCTCACGTTCTCTAAGCAGACCTTTAAGCAGAGATCAGATTCAAGTGTTAAGAGTAAGGCGTGAGATTTTAATTAATGGGAGAACTTTAGCCCTTTTATGGATCGAACCGGACATGTCCAAAAAAAAAAAAACAAAAAAAAAAGAAAAAGAAAAGAAAATTGTTAATTTTCTACAATATAAGATTTCCCCTAAACAAGAATGAGGAGCCTTGTAGTATGGTAGGTGTTAGACTACACCAATATCTTGTCTCCAATCATGCATTTTGTCAAAATTGATCCATATTATATGTCACACTCTGCAAGTACACAATTTATATGAACTTCCAAGTAGTAGAGGACATCATGAGGTGTCTTTGAAGAGACATACTCTGTGTTTCATGCATGTACCAATAAGCCCCATAGGCCCCTCAAAAACTTCCCATTCAATCTCAAAAGCAACTATATATATATATATATATATATATATATATATATATATATATATATATATATATATATATATATATATATATATATATATTTTAAGACGTGCTAAGCACGATTCCCCGCTCACTTCACTCGCGAGAACTAATTTTTAAGAATTTATTAACAAAATTTAAAATTGTAATTAAAACTTAAAAATTAAAATACAAGTACATTTTTTAGCTTATCAATATTCTCTAATGTGATTGAGATAAGATGTGAATGAAAAAATAAGCTAGTCATGCTAAAACATTACTTCTTCAAAAAAAAAGGAAACAAGGAAAAAAAAAACACAAGTGGTTTGACCCATCAATTTATAAACACTTGCTTGTGGAGATTCCGTAGAATTGTACATAAAGTTCAATCTTTACCTCAAACTCTATAGATAGAAAAGATAACTTTGAATATGAATGTAAATAATTGAATTAGTTGGGATTAAAGCTTTAGACACCTTTTTTTTTACATGATTAATCAAAAAAATTTTCATTCAATTTTTTTTGGGTCTTGGGTTAATTTGTTCCCTCTCCCAACACCTTCTTCAAACCACCTTCTTCTTCTCCTTCTCGGATTCTCTCTTTTTCACTGTTATATATATATATATAAACCGAACCTCCTCCTTTCTTCATCACACAATCAACAACCAACTAAAACAACCCCTCCCAATTCATAGACAAAACCAGACCCTACAGTAATTAAAATCAAAAATTGAAATATTATTTCACCTTCAACTATTCTTCAACAATGCCAACAACACTCACGGCTCTCCTTGAATTTGATCTCCAACCGAGAGAGAGAGAGATGAGGAAGAACAATGAGTGTTTGGGTGAGAATGATGAAGACGATGACCAATGGTATGCACCCCCTTAAAACGTATCAAATGGTAGCATGCAATTCAAGCTTTCAACAGATACAATGTTCATATAAATCGATTTGCCCCAAAAATAAGTGCACGCTCCAATTTAGAAGTCTCCATCAATTTATCAACCTCTCCGTCTCTGTGTATTGGATTGATGAGAAGGAGTTTGTGTATTTGATTGATGAGAAGGTGTTCGTCCAAAGCACGAGCGAATGATCGATTGAAGACTGAGAGAAAGAGAAAATCGTGTATTGGATTGATGAAAAGGAGTTCGGGATCGATTTGGAGATAAAGAAGAAAAAAAAAACACGTGATGGATTGATAAGAAGTTAGAGTTTGATTTAGAGACAAAAGAAAAAGTTGATTTGGAGATAAAAAAAAAAAAGTTTGAGCAAATAGATAAATTTTAATACCACTCAAAAATATGATTTTTTATATATATATTTCATGAAGCCCACATCCCATCCTCATTTTTGTGTGTTGCTGTCTCTGTGTTTTCTAGCTAGCAAGCAAGAAAATGCTTGTGCATGTTGTACAATTCAAATGGCCCCTCCAAAGGTTCTGAAAAGATACCAATCATTTGGTATCCTAAGAGCAACATACCAATGGCTTTGCCCCAACCTACCAAGGCCACCCACCCTTGAAACTTAAAGGGTTACCCTACAACCAACTTATCAGTTGAGATGCCCAACTTGGGGGTGGGAGGGACCCAACTTGACTTTTTAGCTTCTATTTTCCTTATCATATCTGTTGAACTGGGAAGTGGTCATAGTCAACAGTACCACTTCTAGTCATTTCTTACATCAAATGGGTCTACATTATGTTATTTAATTAAGATGTTAACATGTGATATTGTAATGTGACATGTTATTATTGGTATTTCAAAGGTTGAATATATTGGTGGCATGCATCTCTAGCTAGTGTCAATTATACATTGGAAAATTCTAAACGAACACCAAAAACAGACATCGTGATCCGAAGTATCGATGCGTGTGAATGCATCCCTTATACATTATTAATAATTTAGATTTAACAACACAGCCCTTACATGCATTATTTGTTTAATGTCTTAAAAATTGTTCAAGCACCTATAAGAAATAAAATCTCTGTACATATAGCTATCTTACAAGAATATAGACGAATATAGTAAAATAGTGTTAATTAATTTATATATAGTTCTTATATTTTCAGTAGGTAAGGTGACATATGTCTGTTCATTAAGTACTATTGTGTGAGACCTAACATATTTAAGATGAACTTGTGGGACTTACCTTATTGACATTTCAATTAGAGTGCTTAGAGAAAAATCTCAACCTCCAACACGAATTGAAACATATATTAATTAGTTGGTTCCATGATTGTGAAATATTATATATTGAAATATATTATATATAAAAGGCAAACATTCAATCTATTGAGATCTATATATGTTAAATAACATAAATGTCCGTACCTTAGACATTTTAATATATATTATAATAACTACACAGGTTGCAAAGTAAATATTTTATGGGTAGTATTATTTGAACTCATGAGTCCGGACTCAAAACTTTTTTTTTATTTCAAATACATCTTCAATCAATTAATGAAGCAACCACAATCACTTGTAAAATTTCTTTAATACCCTTTAAATATTTAAAAAAATTTTAAAAACCTTCCTATGAGTCTAGACTCATAGTCCAAGTAGATTTATTGATATTTTATATGAGCAAAGTTTCCAATTAATCTCTCTTAAAAAACGAGGAGACAACATCAAGACAAGTAGTATTAATTATTAATTAATTATATATAGTTTAAACAAAGCTGAGTACTTCAAAGCTTGCAAAAGAGTACTATGTGGCGGGCTTAATCTCGTGATTAAATTTGTATTTAGTGGCACACATGTGATGCCAAACTTAATTTGTTATGATTACGCCTAATTAAACAGTGTTAATTATAATTAAAAAGCACGCTTATCTGGACTGGCACTTTGACTAACTACTTTGCTAAACATGGTAGTCCTAAACCCCTATAATATATATATACATAGCTTATAATTAATTTCTAGAATTCTCGCATTATCGATATATGCATGCGTGTACTTTAATCAATTCATTTATATATTCTTCCAATATTCCATGTTTTTTTGTTAGCTTTTCCAATTAAGATCTCCAAGTATAAATTGTAAATTTCAGAAGGAAAGTGAACTAAATAAATAACTCCCTAAAGTCATACTTATGGTTATGAAAATTAAGACTACGTACATAAATGTGGTATTCTTGAATCTTCTTCTATTCCATACATGAATTGAATATAATAGTACTAGCCTTATAGTATTTCTACGTACATAAATGTGGTTTTGAGTCTGGTGGAATGTAAAATAAATGCTTGACTTTTAAATAATATTTGCTTGAAGTCAATCATGTATGGATTAGGTTCACATATATATCTTGGGGGTATTTCCACATGTAGGGGACATTTACAATTTTTTTCACAAAATAGAGAGTGTTTTTTTTTTATTCCGGATATAGGCAATAACGCCTTTTGAGAAGGCGTTATTGAGTGGGGGGGTTTTGTGTTTTTGGTGACGTGGCGCTGACGTGGCAGCATTTGTACAGATAGCGCCTTTTGAGAAGGCCCTATCTCGTACATGTGTCACCTCGGCGCCACGTCGCGCCACATACACACACACTCAATAACGCCTTCTCAAAAGGCGTTATTGAGCAAAACTGAGGAATGAGGTGGCGCGACGTGGCGGACTTATGTACGATAGCGCCTTCTCAAAAGGCGCTATTCGTACAAATGCTTTGCCACGTCGCGCCACGTCACCAAAAATCACCAACCCGACTCGTCGATCTGTCCTCCCTCGCTGCCATTGGACCGCGACATTCTCGCCGCTCGTCTCGTCCTCGCCGGCGTTGCTGTCTGTCAAGCGATCTCGACAATTACAACCAAATTTGAATAACCATACAAGGAGTTTATATTTGTATTAAAAAAAAAAAAAAAAACAAATTTTAAATATATTGGTTTCAACCTTCAACTCTCTATTCTAAACTAACTAACATTACCTAACTAACTAACTAACTAAAGTAAAGTAAGAAACCTTTACTAATCCAACCAAAGCAAACTAAACTAAATAACTACCTAACTAACTAGCTAAGTAACCAAAGTAAAGTAAACTAACTAACCTTAACTAACCTAACCAAACTAACTAACTAACTAACTAAACTAAGTAACCTTAACTAACCAAACTAAACTAACCAAACTAAACTAAACTAAACTAACTAACCATAAATAACCTAACCAAACTAAACTAACTAACTAACTAACTAACCAACTAACTAACTAACCAACTAACTAACAAAACTAACCTTAACTAACCTAACCTAACCAAACCAAACTAAACTAAATAAGTAAGTAACCTTGAATAAACTAACTAAACTAACTTAACAAAACCAAAGTAACTAACCAAAGTAAACTAAAATAAGTAACTAACTAACCTTAACCAAACTAAACTAACTTAACAAAATCGAGCTAAACTAAGTAACTAACTAACCTCAACTAAACTAAGTAACTAACTAACTAACATAACGAAACTAAACTAACTAACAAACTAAACTAAGTAACCTTAACTAACCAAACCACCTAATAATACAAACTAAGTAAACTAAAATAACAAATTTAACTAGCTTAATTGCAAACTACACCACCTAACTAAATGGAACTAACCAAACTAAAGTAACTAACATTAACTAACGTAACTAACCTTAACTAACCTAACTAACCTAACCACCAAAACAATACAAACTAAGTAAAGTAAAATAACTAACTTAACTAACTAAACAAACAACCAAAAACGATCCACGGTAACCACCAAACGAAACTACACAAACATCCAAGTAGCTCGAGAGTTACTTGTGAACTAAACTCGACTAACCTAACCTAACCAAAGTACGTAACCTAAATTAACTAAACTACACTAACGAACATACCCTAACTCAACTACACTAAACAAACATAACCTCAACACCTAAACAAAACTAAGTAAGCTAATTAACCTAACCAAACTAAAATAATAAAACCTAACCACCGACACCTAACTAACTAAGCTAACCACTTAAGTTAAATTAAACATATAACCTAAACTAACTATTGAAGAGTAATCACATATACGAAATTCCACGTAATATGAAAAACATGAGAAATAAGTTTATTCAATGATAAGGTTGAATACACGTACTTCGTTAACCCAAAATAGAAGTTATTTACAAATCACTATGACATCAAGTAAACTCATTATCCAGGTCTATTTCGGCGGTTCCGCTGACGTTGTTCCTCAGTGAAGCAAACCGGACGTACTCTTTGTCTAGTTGGACGATGTGGTTGTACATCCGGTTGAGGTAGCTGGTCTTGCGATGAATCAAGTCGAGTAGATTGTTGCGTTTCCTCTGGTTCTTGACTCGACTCACCTCTGCTACTTATGCTACCAAAAATTGGAGGTGGAACCATCCCGAAATACTGGCTTCCTGCATGGGGTTGGGGGAATGGAACATGCGGCTGCGGCATGGTCAACAAGTTCATGAATGAAGGGGTCTCCGCTATACGCCATATTGTAATTATACGAAGTAGGAGTGTATGGACTAGGCATGTATGGAGGGAGTGATGGATACGTTTGATGATGAGGCATTCGCGTGGATCCACGTATGAAGACGAAGGCCCAGTGCGTACGAATCAAAATGGTAAGGAGGAAGATTCACGCTCGGCGGCACAGGGTACAAACATATGAGGTTCGGTTGGGGCGTGGAAGATGCTTGGTATATACCCATGAGAAGAATGACTACTCTCGCCAACATTATCTCTTATGCTCACTCTCGAACGAGATGAACGTCTTTGGAGGAGAAGGTCTACTACTCTCTGCAAAGGCAATCTCGGTCCCCGAGTAGATGGACGTGGGGACGAGGACGTCTCGGTGCGTTCCCGCACGCCTCGGTCGTGTTCGTCTTCTTCTCACCTCTATGTTTGGTTCGCCTTGATCGTCTTCTTCCTCTTCTTGTTCAATATCCTCATATACGTCTTGTTGGACGTCGGTTACGTCATGCGAAAGATTAGACCTTTGTCGTTCGTCTTCGTCCAAAATTTTAATCCCTTCATCAAGGGCGAAAGACCTTGCTCGTACCCATCCTCAATCAACACACGCCTAAGTCGATGCACCAAGTTACGTTGAAATATAAAAAATAAGTTCTCAAATCACGCAATATATAATATTAAATGTTTGAGGAAAATTAATAGTTAGCAGATTACCGTGTAGTCACGTAACGCCCGTCGTGTCCTATAAATCTCCTAGTGACCGATCGATACCACGTCATGTAGTCTTGATGGTCATGCCCTTCATTCAAGCTTGCATTGCAATGGTGTCCCCACGATTTTCCCACATGTTTATGTAGCTTGCGTGGAAAGTCACCCAATTTGAATGATGGTGTCCACGCAATTCGATGCGGTGCGGTTGGCGTCGTAGGCACAATTAGGTGGCACTACTTGTACCATGCCGAATTGTCTCATAACCCTTTCAGTCGATGCCACTCCACAATGTGGAAACAAATCGGGGGACACGTCGAGAGCCAACTGCCTTGACCATTTGTACAGTACTCGGGAAGAGAGGCCATGAGTTCATTATATGGTTGCCACACCACATCATCCTCATGCCTCTGAGCGTCGAGTGCATCACGGTATGCCGATAGGACGTGCGTCGCATTATGTGAAACCGAAAATGCATCGAGCCATCTGTGTAGGAAACAATAAGTTATGATAAATGAACATGGACAAGAATTATTTGCAAAGTAATGAGAAGTCACAACGCATGGACCTGTGTCCGAGTGGAACGTCCATAATCATATTTTGGCCATCCACCGTTCGCTGTTGAGCTCTAGGACATGCGCGTGACGTCGCGGTGCTATGAATGGAAATCTGTCCCATGCCCACAGCTTGTACAAGAATGGAGGCGCCAAAGAACCTCATGTGCCCCGTGCGAGATCCGCGACACAACTCCTGTACAAATAAGCCAAACATGCACTCCCCAACTATATTGGCCTCTTACTTGGAAATCCTCCAAAGAAAGGTAGGAACATCAAATGTACGAAGCGATTGGACTTGTCGGCGAAAAGACAACCACCGATGAGTTGTAGTATGTACGATCGAACGTAACGTTGGACCGACTCCTCATCGCTTTCATCATCTATTGCTGGAACGTTACGCTCAAGCCAATCGACCTTAAGTTTACAACCTACGATGTCATCTCCACCGGAGTTCGCCCAAGTAGCCTCTCGCAGACGTCGGCATAGTCTCGTCGTCGTTCGCTCCATCACGGGCATACCTTCAATAGGTAATCCAATCTGCACTCGCACGTCTTGGAGTGTAATCGTGCACTCCCCACAATGCGTATGAAAAGTATGCGTCTCAGGGCGCCATCTCTCTACAAACGCAGTAATTAGAGCCCAATCAAGGCTGAAAAATGCTACCCGGGATATCCCATAGAACCCACTGGAACGGAGATATGGGATCATCCTCGAATGAAACTGCATCGTTCGATCAACGACCCCACGTCTTCGACGTACGCGCATTGTTTCGTAAACCTACGAAACAATAATGTATTAAAGTATGTATTTGATACAATATTGTGGTAAAAATGACGCATTAATGTAAATTGGCCTTACCTCGCCTCTCCAGGTTCGCGTCGATCTGTGAGTAGATTGGAGTTGCAACAGTGATGGATCTGAAGGACCTGGATCCATTGCAGTACAACTATATAGAAGGTTAGAAAAACAAAATGAGTATTGTACAAAATCATAGCGATAAGTATTTACTAATTTTTAACACAAAAAATCACAACGAAAATTAGTCAAACTCAACATATCTACGACCATAAGTTGTTTCACACATTATACAAAATCGACTAGAGGTCCTCATTTGATGGTTGAGGTCTCCTTGGACAATTTTTTTTGTTGTGTCCCTCTAAACTGGGTTGGCCGTAACTACACTGGCGCCTCTCTATTACTTTCAAGTCGCATACTAATTCTAGCTTCTTATTAGCGTCCATGCAGGTAGGTGTTAATTCGCAATTCAACATTGTTATGGTTTACTAAATTTACGAAAAAAATTCCATGAACTTCATTAACTAAAATACGCCAACCGAACTTAATTAACTAAACGTTATTAACTAAACCTACTAAGTGCATCACGAAATTAAGTATAATAAGTTAAACAAACATAATTACGTAAACAAACTTAAACAAACTTCATAAATGACTAACCTAAGTTCCACATAGGAAATTAAGTAAAACATATGTAAACTTATTAACAAACATAGCAAATTAAGATTAACATAGCAAATTAAGTTTAAATAAACATAGCAACTTAAGTTTAACATACGTGATTACTAACTTAACAATCTTAAATTAACTTATAACAAGTAAAATCCGTTTGCTCACTTAACCAAACTTATGACAAACTTAACAAACTTAACAAACTAACTAGACAAAACCAAGCTACCTAAACTAACTTAAACAAACTTCATGAATGACTAACCTAACTTAAACATAGGAAATTAAGTTAAACATACCTAATTAACTTATTAACAAACTTAAATGAACTTATAGCAAATAATTTACATTTACTTACTTAACCAAACTTATAACAAACTTAACAAACAAACTACCTCAACTTAAACAAACGTATTTTAATTAAACCAAACATAACAACAAAAACTCACTTCCACAAACTTATACTAACTTAATCAAAGTAACTTAATCAAACTTAATTAACTAACAAACTAAACCTAAACTAACTCAACTTATTAAACAAACTTAAACGTACATAATTAACTTATTAACAAACCTCAATGAACTTATAACAAATAAATTACGTTTACTCACTTAACCAAACTTATAACAAACTTAACAAACTAACTAGACAAAAACAAGCTACCTAAAGTAACTTATACAAACTTCATATATGACTAACCTAACTTAAACATAGGAAATTAAGTTAAACATACGTAATTAACTTATTAACAAACCTATATTAACTTATATCAAATAAATTACCTTTACTTACTTAACCAAACTTATAACAAACTTAACAAACAAACTACCTCAACTTAAACAAACGCATTTTAATTAAACCAAACATAACAACAAAAACTCAATTCCACAAACTTATACTAACTTAATCAAAGTAACTTAATCATACTTAATTAACTAACAAACTAAACCAAACTAACTAAACTTATTCAACAAACTTAAACCAAACTACACAAACCTAAACTAAACAAACTAAAAACACAAACTAACTAACAACAAAAACTCCCGTACCTACCTCCTCCTCCTTCACCGGACCTCCTCCTTCTCCTCCGATGACCGATCGGTGCCACCACCGCCGCTTCTCGCGCCTCCCCGCGCTCCCGTCGTCGACCAGCAGCAACAATGCATGTACCGCTTCTTCTTCGCCTCACCTCTCCGCCGCTCCTCTGCTCCCCTGCGTCTGTCCGTCTCTCCGGCTGCTCGGCTCTCCTCGTCGACCTTCCTCCGCCGCCGCTACGTCCTCCGCCGCCGTGAACGAATACACTCTCCTCGCTTTCCCGTCCCGAGCTCCCGTCCCCTCCTTATATAGTGTAGAGGATCGATCATGTATGGTCACGGGATTACTAGTAATCCCGTGACCCCTACCTCCCCTACCCCCTGTCCCTCCCCCATCCTAGCGAAACCGACGCGAGAGATTCTCTGCGTCGGTTTCGTCTCGAAGAAGAAGAAGAAGACGGTGCGCCGATAGCGCTTTCTCAAAAGCGCTATCGGCGCACCCAATAACCAAGGCCGAGTTGTGTCCACGCGTGGACGACACGTGGATCCACGTGGACACGATTGGATATACTTGAAACATTGATAGCGCCTTCGGAGAAGGCGCTATCGTGTTTGGGCAGCGACGTGGCTCCACGTGGCTCCACGTGGCGTCCGAAACCACGTTGCCTAGGCCACGTGGATTTTTTTCAAAAAAAAAAAAAAAAAAAAAAAAAAATCCCAAAAGTCCACATCAGCAATAACGCCTTCTCAGAAGGCGTTATTGCTTAGTGTGGCGAAATAAAAAAAAAGGCCCCCTATTTCCCTCTTTAAAAGTTAAAAATATAGTACTTTTGGAAAAAAATCTATATCTTGGTGGTTATGTACACAGAACAAATGACGCTATAAAAGTGCATTGATAAATTGATCATAAATATTGTTCAAAAGAACATTCAAATCACTATAAAAGTTGACTTTGAAGAATTAATTGTGGCTATAATAATTAAATGACATGGTAATCAATGACAATTCCCTCGCCAAATGTACTAATTAAACACAGGAGTAAACAACACACTTTTTTTTTTTACTTCAATCGTAGTCTAACACACGACCTCAATATCTATCTCACCAACATACTATTAGAACTATCAATAAATTTATTTAGAATCATGAGTCTGGACTCGATGAAGGTTTTTAAAATTTTTGTTAATATTTAAGGGGTATCAAATGAGTTTTACAAATGATTATAGTTGCTTCATTAATTGATCGATGATGTATTTAAAATTAAAAAAAAAAAGGTTTTGAGTCCGGACTCACAAGTCCAAATAGCACTACCCACTATTAGAAAGAAACAATTGCTTTCACCTACCAAAGTTTGAACTCATGACCTTTTACTCATTCATACCAAATCATTAATCATTAGACTATCCAATTAGTTGGTTAACAAAGAATACAACTAACTATATATGAAATAAAATAACCTAATGAAATATTCTAACCCCGTAAACACAAATTCATGCACATGTAGTATATAAGAAACAATTGTTTTTAATGGTGATTCTAATGACCACGACAAAGATCAAGCTAATCATCTTACATTTGAATAGGTTATTGAAATTAATGTTTTTTTCTTAATCGTTTAAAGGAAAATTAGCTTGATATTTGCCCATAATCAATCGAAAGAAATTGATTAATATTACTATATAACAATTATATATATATATATATATATATATATATATATATATATACGTACATAGGGTTTCAAAAAAAATACAATTATACATAACTTGTACTATAAGTTTATTTTTTTCATCGAATTACGCTTGTACTACTATATATATACATAAGTTCTTACTACTAAAGTCTAACTTGTACCTTTCGATATGAAGATACTGTACTTTTTTTTTTTGGGTTTACATGTAAAGATATACTTAATTGTATTTTTCTGTTGTTATGTTTTATTGGAGTCTTATGACTTGTGCTCTAGTCCTTGTCATTTTTAATCTTTTTCTTAAGAATTGCAATTATAGACCTTGTTCGGTACGGCCATAGATGCCATCCAATTTGTTTTATATTGTAGAGGATATTTGTATGTAATTTATGGCCGTTATTATATATATATATATATATATAACATATGCTGCTATGCATGTGTTGAGAAATTTGTTGTTGGTTTGAAAATGTAACTAATAAGTTAATATGATAATATTGTAGGTAATTAATTTACTAATATTTGAGAATAAGAGTAAGGAAGTTAAGGAACTATTGTAAAATAACTACAATAACTATATAAAGTTTGAGTAAACCATCCACGGATTGTAGAGAAGGTTCGAAACTTATGAACATATTACGGTTAGGCCTTTAATTAATTAGTTGATATTTTAATCTAAGTCCATCCTTTATTGCTTAATAATAATAGTAATAATAATAATAATAATAATAATAATAATAATAATAACAATAAATCATAAATAAGAGCAAGGGATTTATCATGAGCATTGGGCTAATTAAGTTGTATCTATATATATAAGAAAGATATGTACATTGTTGACAATGTCAACTCTGCATGGAATTGAAATGTTTTGGTGTATTAATTACTTTGCTTAATTAATAGCCTTAATACTTTCATTAGCCCAATTAATATGAATATCCTAATTAATAGCATAAGTACATTATTATTTTCAATTTTTGGTTTTTCTTCTTTTATACAATAACAACTAGCTTTTTTAGTTTTTTTGAAATAAAATATAACGGCTTTATATATATAATTTTATGTAGATATTTTTCATCTTTCATATTTTTAATCGAATATTACACTTTTTAGCTATTATGAGAATTACAATTACATCATTCTTTATATATTTTATATATTTTGGTTTTCAAAACAACTTTATTTATAAAAAATAAATATAGATTCATAGTACTTTAATGTAGGTATTTGTCATCTTTCATATTTTTAATCGAAAATTATAGTTTTTAGTTATTATTAGAATTACAATTACTTCATATATATATTTCATATCTTTTAGTTACTAAACAACTTTAATTTATGAAAAAAAATATAGATTCATAATATTTCGCTACGATGTCCAAGTTCAAGCCATACTTGGAGTGATAGAATGGGACTCCATTAATTATTGTTCTTAATTACAAGTAGATTTATTGTGTGTGTTTATATATATATATATATATATATATGCATGCATGCAACTCTACAACTAGATAATACCTAACATATATATTTGCTGTATATATGGGTTATATGTAGGTTGGACATATATTATTATGCTGTTGCATAAAAGACAAAGCAGATTTAAGAAATGCTAGCTAGCTAGCTATAGTAATGTGCACTACTCTGAAACCAAGCATGGAACATCCATGTGACATGTTACACTGGCTTGGTAGACCAGAAAATTAATATAAGAAATATATTTGAACAAAGCATGTGCTTGTCTGTAAAGTTTGGATACATTTATACACGAAGCACCTCTCCAAGTCAAGAACTAATTATTTTTAATGTATCTATCCAACCTTATATAGCCACTTTGGTCTTCTCATTGCATTGCATCCTAGATCAGTAATTAATTAATAAATTAAATGTGTGGTTCTTGTTCCACCTAAGTTTTCCGGTTAATTATTCCATGGATGGGCTATTGTAGAAACATATACATGTGAATGCGATATACAAGCACACACACACATATGCATATATGTGCACATTTACACATACACTATCTTATACATGTTTCAAGAAACAATTATATGGATGGGCCATTTATATGTATCATAAATTCGAATCAAAGTGGGCCTTATACATTGCTGTGTTGAAAATATTCGAACAAATAAAAAGAGCATATATAGTACTTAGCGTATGCAGAACATGCATAATGTTATTTAGGAGATATTATAAATACATAATTATTCAACCAAAAAATATATATATTTATCTATATATATATACACATAAATATATAACACTACAAGAAACACCTTTGTAAATATTACCTCCTACTGTACATATCAGGCTATAATAAATAAAGTCTCATTTTTATAATATATATATATAATGCTACATATCCCTCTACAGATCCCAATTTTTTTTTCTTTTGTTTTTTGATGCAACAACGCGTAAGTGTGTGTCTAGATATATAGGGAGCAACTATTAGCCCCCTTCCCCACTATCCTATATCACCTACCATTTAATTTAATATATTTTTAAATTAAAATATTTTAGGCAAAATTACTTAAATGACGCTACTCTAAATTATGAATTTTATTATAAAAGTGAAGCTTAGAGACATTACATCAAAGCTTGGATACTCTATATATATACCCCTCCCTAAATGAAACCTTAAACTTATCCCCAACTCGTATCTTACTCACTACACTCACCTTCTCATCTTCTACTTAATTTTCACTTTCTATATCTCACCCAAATTAAACCATAGACTCATCTCATTTTCTTTTCTACTTTATAATCTCTACGTTTCTTATCATCTCTTTATCCATACACTCAAAAATTCACCATCAAATACAACATCTTAATTATAATATTTAGTTGAGATTTGATTCATATGTTTGAATGATTAGAATCATTTATTTGTATTGAATCTTAGCTTTTAAAGATCAAAGAATCAATCTTGGAATGCATATGGAGAAAATTGAGTTAAGGGGAAGAAAAAAATGATGTGCAACGAAGGGTTGAAGGTTGAAGATCATAAAGATAATTAAAAAGTGGGCTTTCTTTAGGGAGATAAGAGGGCAAATATAAACTAAGGGTGCAATGGAGAGTTTACTAACTATTAAAGGAGGGGGGCTTAGAGCATGAACTAACTTATTGGAGGCTATAAATAATATTAAACTAAATGGGTGGTTGATATATATAACATATATGAGTGCTAATAGTAACTCCCTATACACACACACACTATTGCAAGGGTGGGTTCGATATTTCTTCACTGTCTCTATTCACTCTTTTAATGTATATATATATATATATATATATATATATATATATATATATATCTGCATGTATTGCACAGTCTTAGCACGTACTGTGTGAAACAATGAAATTTAATCACGTACTCATATTAAATTGGTCATCTCTCATTTTTTTAGTATTTTAATTAGAAAAAACTACCGACTATCCCACGTGAAGTTAATTATCTTTCCCTGCCTTTACTCATCAATTACCAAGTGGCACTCACCTAAAAATTACAAATGTACTACCAAAATTAATATAAATGAGTAAAATAAGTTAGTTTTTTTTTATTACAAAAGTAAGGTAAAACACATTTTGGAAATGCGTCATTAGTTGGAGAAAAATTAGTCCGCTCAAAATACAATGCGTCATTCGTGTATTGTGGAACAATCCACATGGCAAATGGCGCATTCATGTTTAATGCACCATTCGCGCCATGTGGATGCCAAAATAATGTGGGATTGTCCACCTCGAGACACGTGCGTGACGTTTGCGTGGATTGTTCACCTCGAGATACCCGCGTGTTGTTTAAATGGGTTGTCCATCTCAAGACATGTGTGTGTCGTTTGCATGGGTTGTCCACCTCGAGACACGTGCGTAACGTTTGCATGGATTGTCCACCTAGAGATACGTGCGTGTTGTTTGCATGGTTGTCCAAAATAATGTCGTTTGGATTGTCGAGATACGTGCGCGATGTTTGCATGGATTGCACGAAGTTGCATGAGTTGCACACCTTACGATATGTGTGTCACGTTTGCATGAATCGCACGAGGTTGCATGTGTCGGCCATCTCGACATACGCTCGTGTCGTTTGCATGACTTCTCCACCGCGAGATACATGCGTGGCGTTTGCATGGGTTGTCCACGTCCATATACGTGCGTGTCATTTACATCAGTTGTCTACCTCGAGATATGTGCGTGATGCGTGGCGTTTGCATGGGTTCACCACTTTGAGTTGAATAAATTACTCATTTTGATCGAGGAGTAAATAAGAGGTTTTGTATTTTGTATAGATGACTCATTTTGAAAAAGTGACATTCATTCCATCTCATTAGTATTGTATAGATGAGTCCTTTTCAAAAGGAGTCATCATTCACTCCACCTCATCAACACACATTGTCACATGGAGTCACATCATCATCAATAACTTCATTTTCAAAATGAGACATACCTTAGTTTTGTAAATAAAAAGTATCCATCCTTATTTCATGAATTAAAAAGTAAGGTTACCTTATTTTATGAAAAACTCCGGCACTCACCACACTTGATCGTGCACATTAAGGGATTGCATTTAGTTTATTTTAAACATGAAAAAAATAAAATAAAAAAGACATGTATGCCCTTATTAATTTGTTGGAAGAACATGATTTGAAAAGAAAATTTGTTACATTTGACTTACAAAGGTAAACTTGTTACATTTGACTTACAAAGGTAAACTTGTAATAAATGCTATTTTGGCTTCACCACAATCCTAAGAGGATATTTCCATTATATATAAGATATAAGTTGGAGCCGAGAATTTATTTATTTGTTTGATTGGTTGTTTTAAGGAATATATTCATTTCCCCCATTTATTGGATTTATTTATAGTTTGGATTTAACCAAAATAACAATTAATTAAGTGCATTTGAATTCTTTTTTTGGTTAATGTAGGGTTGTTTCAATGCATGTAATCTCCGTTTCGAATCTTACATTATCCATTTGGTTACTGCAACATCATTTATATAGATCATTAATCTTCTCTTCATAAATAGATTATAGGTTCACAAGTACTACAGTCTAGCAACATCCAAGTACCTCTCTCAGAGTTATTCACACACGAATGCAATGTTTTGGCCATTGTTGAGCTGTATGAAACTCCAAAATGTAGCAGAGATCTTGCAGTGCGGTCAACAACTTCATATATTTATGCTTTATTGTTGTGAGGATTGTTCAGGATGTTCGCTATGTGCGCGATTTATAACTAAATATTTTTTACCCTCTATTGTATATTTTTTCTAAGAAATATAGGTTGATTATTGTGAATTGTAATTTTAATCGTAAAAAAATATTACAATATATAAAAGGATCATACTATTTCAGTCCATTCATTTATATTTTTTTATTTCTTTGAGATTATATGATCTTCAGTCAGGTAATTTTTTTAGTCCAAATACGCAATTTCATACTTGCCCCATTATGAGACAATATTGTTTGAATTACAAGTTCCACAATGAGCAATTACAAGCTTATAACTGACACTTAACCTAATCGGTCATAGTACTTATGGCATGTTCGCTTCACATTTTAGTGAGTCATAACACATGAGATTAATTTGTGAT
This sequence comes from Stephania yunnanensis, assembly GCA_039657365.1. Taxonomy (NCBI): domain Eukaryota; kingdom Viridiplantae; phylum Streptophyta; class Magnoliopsida; order Ranunculales; family Menispermaceae; genus Stephania; species Stephania yunnanensis. Next base: position 2,384,954 of record CM077589.1, read on the forward strand.
GGAACTAACACATGAGTTTAAATGGTTTAGTCCCATTTGTGTATCTTGTTTGGTTGTGAGTTTTAAGGTTGGGATTAAAATGAGGTTGTAATTGTACATTTACCAAAATACCATTGCATAAGTAACACCTCCTCACCTCATTTTCACACATTTTCTGTGGTCTTTCACGCCTCCCCTGGTTCATCGATTCCACGCCGTTCCATCGCAAGCACCTCACCTGGTTCATTCACGCCTCCTCACCTTGTTCATTCACGACGCCTCCTCACCTGGTTCAATATCTCCCCTGGTCGATCTTCTTATTCTTCGCGACAGCAGTGGTGACGAATTAGGGTTCTTCCTCTTCAGTTCCTCCTCTCCTTCTCGCAAGCATTTGCGTCTTCTTCTTCGTGACGGTGCTAGCGACGAAAATGGCTTCTTCCTCCTCATTTCCTCCTCTCCTTCTCCAGCGACGAATTGGTCTCTGAAGCTTCTGGAGCGCGCCGAGGCTGCTGGAGGGTGTTTGGTCGTTGAATCTGCTGGGGCGTGGAATCGATGAACCAGGGGATCGTTGAAGATGGGTAGTAATGTGAGGGATAAATTGGTAATCTCCAATAATCACCCACTTTGGATTAGCTAATCCCACCAAAATTAGTGGTATTGTTTAGTCCCCTCCCATGCCCATTAACTAATCCCGTGGCCTAGTTAATCCTCCAAGCGAACACCGACTAACCAGTCCAGTGTGGCTAATCCAACCTAAGACGGTGAAGCGAACAAGCCATTAAATCCATAAAATCTAGATAGGTCAACACAATGAACCCATGCACAAAGCCAAGGTGAGCCTATATTATCAACATAATATTGTTCAGTACTTATATATAATTGATCTCATAATTAATTAATTGGTCATGATTAAGTAAATCTATAATGCTATATATATAAACATGCGGTGGTCTATATATTGTAGACAAGAAATAGAGAGCGAGAGAGAAGTATTGTCCTAGAACTAATGTTCACTTGTAATAATATAGTGTGAAGGCATGGCGCCTTGTATTTATCATGTGTAGCGATAAGCTTTTTTGTCCAATTCTGTTGATGAGTTATGTGCTCGGAAGTAATGAAAAAAAAAAAAAAAAAAAGTCCTTATTAACGACTTGCTCGTCCCATCTCTTAAGTTTTTGACATTTCGAATTGACATTTCATGGAAACTATCCATCCCTTTCACCATTTCATCAGTTTTAAAAAAAAAAAATTGAAAAAATTATGTAGATTTTATTGATTTACTTCATATAGACTGGTCTTTGTGTTATGTTCAAAGCTTAATTAAGAAACCTGTTTTTTTTTGTTTTTTTTTTAAATCTGGGCCTCTTAATTTATTTGTTGGTTAAGTCAATTAACATCTCTAACTAATCAAAACCGACCAACTATATATAATATATGCTTTATATTTAATCAAATTATTCAACAAAAAATATTTATTTTAGTACTAGTGAACAAACACATCAAAAGATAAGAAAGAAAAATGTCATCCACTTAGAAAACTTTTGGGTTGGTGGTGTTGTGACAAGTAACGATGACATGAATAAAACTTCCACAACAAAGCAATAAATTAATAGAGAACGATCGCACTCCACTAAATATTCATCAACACCACCGCCACCACAATCCCAAAAAAGTTGGAAGCTTTTGGAAACATAAAAACAAAGTTAAAAAAAAAAAGGAGAGAAATAGGCTTAGTTTTAGTAAATACATGGACAAATTAGGCTTAGTTTTAGTCCCGAAAAGGTTGAATTAGTGTAAAAGCGAATGCAAAATTGTGTTAATTAGACGTACGGTCTCGAGTTTGATTCTTCATGCGCGACAATCAAATGTTGAGCCATTGATGGCCTCTTTCCGTAATTATAAGTTTATAAAACTAGTCAAACAAATGTCTAAATACTTATAATTAATAAAAAAAAAAGCGAAAGCGAGATTGTGTTAATTAGACGTACGGTCTCAAGTTTGATTCCTCATGCGCGACAGTCAAATATTGAGCCAACAATGACTTCTTTCCGTAATTATAAGATCTATAAAAAAAGTCAAACAAGTGTCTAAATACTTATAAGTAATAAAAAAAAAAAAACTTAACAATTTATCATATTTGTCATTTAATTTGTGTTTTGAGTACTCGAGTGGGGCCAAATTGTTTCTTTATTATTAAAAAAATCTTAAAATCTGATCCAAAAATATCCAAAGTATGGAAAAAAAAAAAAAAAAGAAAAGATAATTATTAGCACATAATAGTGTGAATAACAGAGAAAGTCTATGCTCCCAAACAACATTGTATACTCTCTCACTTTATCTATCTATCTATATAAAGGTAAACAGCAAGGCAAATGGAGCACACGTGCAACAGTTTTTATTTTGCTTTTTGTGGATATTAAAAAAAATGCAGTGTGGCACACGAAACACGATGTGAACAGTAAGAATGGAAGCTTAGCAGATTCATCAATAAAAACAAACCAACAAATACATAAGAGAATCAATCAACACAACAAAAAAAGATTTGAGAGAGAGAGAGAGCCTCACCAATTGAGGGTGCTCCGAGTGGCCCAACGCTGGCTCCCTTTCGTATCAATTAAGTGAGTGACTTAATAATTTAATATGTAATACCGTTACAATAAAATAAAAGTTTGAGTCTCATATAAGGTCCAACTAAGAAAGTGTGTAAATCGCTTTGAATACTTTGACAATAATAAAAAAATTTCGCTCGAACTTAGAGTAAATGATTAGTCCAAATAACTGGTAGTTCAGACCAAAATAGAGAGAGTTCTTAAGTTGGGACTACGATTTCAAATTCAGAGTAGTCGAATAGTCGAGATATCAAATGGTTTGCGGAGAGAGAGAGAGAAAAGAGAGTTTCTAATTTGAGCTTTATTTCTACCACTCTCTTTGTGTGTGAAACTGTTTCCAAATTCTTATCTTTCTCTGTTTTGGTGATTGTTTAGATTTCTCTGCAAAGCTGCAGAGCAGATGAGGTATCTCTGTAGCCTTTCTTCACACACATTCTCTGTTTGAGCTGTCTTTTTCCCAAACCCAAACACTACTCTCTCACTCTCTCTCTCTCTCTCTCTCTCTCTCACTCACACACACACACAGTCTGCTGCTCTGTTCTCTCTGTTTCTCTCCTTGTCGCATCTTCCATGAAACACTTTGGAAGACAACAATTCTTAGAAGAAGAAGAAGAAGAAGAAGATAGCATAATGGGTGAAGATTCCTTGACGACGACGACGACAACAACAACAAGTGCGGCTGCTCATTCAGACAGGAGAGTTGAACAGGTTTAAACAAAATCTGGGTTTGTTTTTTAAGGCTTGTTTGTGTTGTGGGCTTTTTTGATTTTTCAGTTTTTTGGATGTTCAACTGTTTAATTGGCTTGTTTAGGGAAAAATGTGATCTGGGTCTGCTCTATAAACATAAACATGTTCAGAGAGATTGCCAATGTTGGGGATTTTGATTTTGGGGTGACTGAATTGTTGATTTGGACTTCTGGGCTCTTTTGATTTCTCTGTTCAGTTTTCTGAATCTGTAAAATATGTTTTTGTGTTTACTCAAATTGTTCACAATTTCTGTTTAAACCAAACCTCTGTTGCTTAGTTGGGCTCTAGTGTGTGTGTGTGTGTGTGTGTGTGTGTGTGTGGTCTGGTCACTGTGGTGGGGTTGTTGAAATTCCTGTTTTATGTATTATAATTGTGGTCTGTTTGGGACCTTGTAAAATTATTTCATCAAATCCATCCCTGTCAAGCTGAAGTGGGGATCAGAAAACTGAGATTGTATCAATGATTTTGAAAAAAAAAAAAAAAAAAGGGCAATCAGAATTTATAGTTTCTTCTGAAATTCAGTCTTTAGAGCCTTTTATTTTAACTTAGTTTCTGGTATTTGTCTCTAGTTTCTTACTTTAAAGTCCCCTTCTTCCTCTGTGTGCCAGAAGCTACTGGGGGACCATTCATTTTGTATTCCAAAATTTATGATAGTAAGGCTTCAAAAAAAAAAAAAATGATAGTCAGTTTTGTCATGTGTGTTGTCCATTTCAGGATAAAAGAAAAATACTAGAATACCGAATTTCGGCTACCTGATTGAGGAATTATTATGTGTTTTTTTTTTTTTTTTGGGATTTCTTAAGAGATTGCATTAAAACGAGCGGAGTGGAAGAGTTTGATTCATGTAGCAGACCCCGGCTAATTTGGGTTTGGAGCTTTTTTGTTATTGTTGTTGTTGATTTGTTAGAGACACATTGCATTGGCCGCTACAAAGATTAACTTTCCGATGATTGAATGGCCGAAAGTGTTTCCCTAGAACTCTGCCATATTGAGGTGAATTTGATGAACATGGGAGTTTTACACAAGGAAAATTAACAAAAAGTTTTTTTTTTTTTTTTTTTTCCTTCGAAGATGTCATGGTTGGTCGTTAAAGTGGTGAACTGGACGATGCAATGTTCATTTCTCATGATTAACTTAAGCTTGCACTCGGTTCTATCAGTTTTAACATGCAGGCTTGCTTTAAAGTCACAAAGTTGCTTATTTGCAAATAAACTGAAAGATATATCTTTGCTAAACTATTTGACCGTTGCAGGCCATTGTCGCCTTGAAAAAGGGTGCGCAACTTTTGAAGTATAGACAGCGAGGCAAGCCTAAGTTCTGCCCTTTCAGGCTATCTGCGGTAAGTCTGACTTACAATAAGCTTTTCGAAGTCAAAATTATATGAGTCAGTGATTGACAAGATGATCAATGGACAATTTTATGGGTTGAAAGAGTGTCATATGTTGGGAGAACAAGCTCCCCCGGATATGCTTGCTTGCTATTCTGTGTTTTTTTATCTACACCTTGAAGTTAAGTTCAATCTAAGTTTTCACCGTATCATTCTCTTACATCCATTTTAACACCTTTACCCCCCTTATGCTCGTATTATGAGATCGTCTCAGTTTTACGTTTGCAAATTGACACATGCTAAGGAATTATCATGATATGGGTGGTCAATCCATCAATTAGTATGGTGGAAAGTGTCCTGGATGGACTTGGCTTCTATTGCTAACATTTTTCCTATCACAAACTATAATATTCTACTGGCGCCAAATTCTCTTCCATTTCTTCCTTTTTGTTATTCTTCATGTAGTAAAAATTTGACCTCATAAAAAAATGCAATTAAAATTTTGAACCACAGCTTGGTTTTGAAGATAATAATCATGAAATTTATCTGTCCTTTTTGAAACGAAAACTTCTCTAGTTTTTGGCTCGAGCATCCCAAATGAAGGATAAATGTAGATATTTAACGTCCGACAACAACATTATTTTATAGCTCTTTCTTTTGATTTTCTTGGCCTTTTCCTCTTCTTGGGAGCTTAAAATTATCCTTTCTGCGTGAATATGTTTTGGTCGCAGGATGAGAAGCTTCTAATATGGTACTCAGGGAAAGAGCAGAAACAATTGAGACTCAATTCAGTTACAAAAATAATTCCTGGAACTGTATGTCAACTGAAATTAATCAGACATGATGCTTGAATTTTTCCTTTTTTATTTCTTTATTCTTCTAATTTTTGTATCCGCTGCCTAATCATTTTCAATGTCAATGCATTAACTGTAGGTAAATTTTCTTAGGCAGCCTCAACCAGAAAAGGAATCTCAGTCATTTTCTATCATCTATGCCAATGGCGAACGGTCCCTTGATTTGGTTTACTTTTGTTGCATAATTCTTGTTTATTTATAAAAATTAGGCTTTATCAATTTGGCCAGATTAGTTATCTTTCACTTTGTCGATTAGATATGCAAGGACAAAGAGCAGGCTGAAGTTTGGATGGCAGGCTTGGGAGCATTGGTTTTTCGGTCTCTCAATCAAAGGCCTCCTGTTCATTTGAGGAGTCACAGGGGTGCACAAAGCTGTGTCAACAGTCCAGTAGGTTACAGTAGAAGAAAGCATAATTTGGGGCTTCTAGAGGAAACCACAAAATATTCACAGGTATACAATCCCATTTTGTTATTCATATGGAAGATCCTTTATTGGTTTTTGTTTAAACGTTTCTATCTATAGAAGTTTCGTCTGCGAAATCTTCAACCATTCAATATTCAGCTTTTCGCTTGAAGTTTTTTATTGCTTTTTTTGCAATCGGAATTTATCATATTGAAAACTGATGGAAATGAACAATTAATTATCTTCCCAAGCAGTCTCAAGGATACAAATTTCCTTTGTTCAGTTGATGCTGATAGCTTATTTAGAATGGTTGCTGGTGACCGTGCTCTAAAATATTTGAACTTTGAGGATTCAAATTTGTGATGTTAAAATTTTGAAAAACTAATTGGTACTACGTCTTTATCGGTGCATAGTTTACGTAGTAAAGAATTTAATATGCAGTATAAGAAAGCACAAAAGAATGATGAGTGCAATGATGTTTTATCTACCTTAGGTTTCATAGTCTAATTTTCTGAACCTTACTTTTCCATAAATCATCCAGTTCTACAAGTAAGAAGCATGAAATGTTTCCTAAGCTTCTAGTTTCATAAACTTTATTTGTTTTCTCCATATTAAGATATCGATATTGTGTGCAATAAAGAATCTGGTTTTGAATTATATATCCTTCAGGTGCGTAGTCTATGTGGAAGTCCTCCTCGATCACTTGTAGAGAGAGGTTTCTCAGATGGCTTGTCCCATTCCTCGGATAGTTTATTTTCGTCAGAACCTAGAACTTTCTCGAACATGCAAACGACTAATGATGTTATGGCTGCAAAGTTGTCCTCTTTGCAACAAGGCGATCTCAAGGAGAAGAAAGAAAATTATGCGTCTGTTGAATGCCAATCTAACTTGCAGGGCGGCGTAAGTTCCCCCTCACATGGATTTCCTGCAATTCAGAGAACCAACAATCTGCGGGACGTATTGATGTGGGGTGAAGGGATTGAAGGGGGGAACTTAGGTGGGGTTGATAGCATTGGTCCCGGTACTAACACTCAATTCGATGCTTTATTGCCAAAGTTGCTGGAATCAACTGCATTGCTAGATGTGGAAAATATTTCCTTTGGAGGAAAACATGCTGCCTTGGTGACAAGACAAGGAGAAGTCTTTTGTTGGGGGAAGGAAAATGGAGGAAGACTTGGGCATAAGATTAGTATGGATGTGTCTTGCCCGAAAATTGTCGAATCCCTGAATGGCGTCCACGTGAAATCTGTGGCTTGCGGTGAATATCACACATGTGCTGTGACAAACTCCGGCGAGCTTTACACATGGGGTGACTGGGGTCTCGGTGCTAATCTCACAGTCAATTCAAGCCATAGAAGTCCATGGCTTCCAAAAGTACTTTTCAGTCCTTTGAACGGTATGCATGTTTCAAGCGTCGCATGTGGAGAATGGCATACGGCTATTGTGTCATCCTCCGGGCAGTTATTTACATTTGGTGATGGTACATTTGGTGTTCTTGGACATGACAATCTTCAAAGTTTTCCGCAACCAAAAGAAGTCGAGTCATTGAAAGGATTACGAGTTAAGACTGTTGCATGTGGCCCTTGGCACACAGCTGCCGTTGTGGACATCATGGTTGATCATTACAAAGTTAATACTTCTAGTGGAAAGCTCTTCACCTGGGGAGATGGAGATAAAGGAAGACTTGGTCATTTGGATTTAGAAAGGAAGCTTCTTCCGACGTGTGTTGCGAGACTCATTGATCATGATTTCGTTCAAGTTTCGTGTGGGAGAATGCTTACTGTTGGTCTCACAGATAAAGGTGCAATCTGCACCATGGGAAGTGCAGTTCACGGGCAACTTGGTAACCCGTATGCCGAAGACAAATCGATCACAATTGTTGAAGGGAATCTCAAGGGGGACACTGTAAAGAATATTTCATCAGGTTCATATCATGTTGCTGCTTTGACATCTACTGGAAGAGTTTATACTTGGGGAAAAGGTGCAAATGGTAGATTAGGATTGGGAGATGTTGAAGACAGGAATACGCCGACATTGGTGGAAGCCTTAAGGGAACGACAGGTAGAAACTATTGTTTGTGGATCTAGTTTCACTGCTGCGATTTGCTTGCACAAATCTGTCTTCTCTGCGGACCAGTCAACTTGTACCGGATGCAAGATAGTTTTTGGATTTACCCGGAAAAAGCGTAATTGTTACAATTGCGGTTTCTTGTTCTGTCGTGCATGTAGCAGTAAGAAGGCCTGGAGTGCTTCACTTGCGCCAAATAAATGCAAGCCTTATCATGTCTGTGATGGTTGCTTCAATAAACTAACAAGTTTGTGAACTCAAACCGAGTAACGCAGCATGAAAATTCAGAACAATCATTCATAACATGGAAGCCATTATCAGACTTGAGAACAGACAGGGAAGAAGCAACTACGACGCAGGGCCTATTGTTATCTCCCAAGCTATCTAATCACGAGGACGCAAAATTCATTGGAGGACAGAGTTTGAGCAAAGATGGGAGAAACCCGCAACTTGTAGAAGATGAATTGCCTTCATTCGGCAGACAACCAAGATGGGGAGTGGTTCGATGCCCTTTGATGTTTAGCCCGTCTACGGAAGAGGATTCACAAGTGTCAAAATGTTTAATTAGAGATGAACTCTCATCTGCTCCACCATTGTCGGCATCACAAATTTTGTCTATCACAAAATTTAATGCTGCTACGCCGGTGCATACAAGTGGAGGGTTATCAGTATCAGATAAGATCCTGACTGATGAAGTTCAGCGATTGCAAGCCGAGGTAATTTTTTGATCATGTCCTAACTTTGAAAAAGACAATTGATGACTTCCTTGTGTACCTAAAATGTGGTAACAGAATTAGGATTCGCACAATGTTCATGTTTAGTCGTCTGAGTTTTTCTTGATACACTAACATAGCCTCAATCCCAAATTAGCTAAGGTCGGCTATATGGATCAAACTCTTCCATTGCGCTCGATTTATTTCAGTTGATGACATGCGTTCCAAATCATTTGAGTTTTTCTTGATAGTAATATTAGAATTTGAAGGATGGAATTCTCAAATCCCAACTTATGACTCTTTCTTTATTTACTTGAATACCCGATGTGAGACTTTTCTTAACAAGTTATAACTATAATCATTCTTGCCTTTTTTTTCTTCATGGTTAATGGTTTGACAAAAGTTTCCAACACAGTTCTGCCGTGAATTTCATTTGAACTCCTTTTTTTTTTTTAATAGGCTAAAAGTCTCGAAAAACAATGTCGAATGAGAAGTGAGAAGCTACAACAATATCAACAAAAGATTGAAGAGACGCGGTCGCTAGCAAGGGAAGAAGCTGCCAAGTCTAAAGCAGCTAAGGAGATTATAAAAGCTTTGACAATGCAGGTACACTCATCACTTCAATGTTCATATACACCAAATTTAGCACTTATACTTTCCTGACAAGTCTTTTCTCTTGTAGTTATATTCATTGTCCGAGAAATTATCCAATGGAAAAGACGCCAATGCTATTTCTTTGCCATTTGAGGGACTCGATATGGACTCCTTGTCCATGCAGAATGTTGATCACTTGCTTTTGACGAGTGCATTTAAAGACAGTCAAGTAAATGATGTATGTAGCTCGCCTACCCTGTTCCATGATTCAGCATCAACCGCATATGAGAGAGACTACCACGGTAATGGGAGTGCCAGATTGGCCACCGACTTGCCTTTAGTGACGGTAGATTCTAGACAAAATGGTAGCAGAACTTCAAAACTAGAATGGGTAGAGCAAGATGAGCCTGGTGTATATATCACATTTGCAACTTTGCCTAGCGGGCAGAGAGGCCTTAAGCGAGTGCGGTTTAGGTAACTTCCTTTCCTATTGATTTTTCATTAAAATCGTATGATTGCATTCTCTATTGGTGTGTGCTTTGTGAAAATTGATAGTGGAACAACAAAATTTGAATATTCCTAACACTTTAATTTGAATAAGCGATATTGATTCATACTTGGGAGTTCTAGCGTAATATGTTTAACCGCTCGCCTAACTAATTCGTTGCATAGGTTTTTTTTTCTTGATAACTTGCATATTTAGGCCTCTTCACCTATTAGTTTGAGTTATTTCTTATTGTGTACATTAGAGTTGAAGTTCATGTAATGAACCTCCAGTTTTTAGTTTTCTGTTGTGTTAATATTCTGTATGAGAAGACTGATTTTAGTCGATTCAGAATCAGCGGCGACGCAGGTTTATCAAATCTCCCCGACTCGTTGTTTTGATCATAATTATTTTGAAAAGACCAAATTTCTCATGCATAACAATTTATTTCTCCTATGTTACTTATAAAACGTGTCAAATATCTTTGTAACTTTTGCCTTTGCAGTCGGAAGCGATTCAGCGAGAAGGAAGCAGAGAGATGGTGGGAAGAAAATCAGCAAAGAGTGTATGAGAAGTATGAAATTGAGGGATTCATCAAATGAATAAATAAATAAAATGACAAGGTTTTTTCACCAATCGACTAACTCCTACTGCCGCTGCTGTTCCCGCTTGTTAGAGAATTCGCGCCTGCAAGCACCGAAGTCGAAACAGCACGGTTGCCACTTCCAAAAGATGTCACTCTACTGAATTGACTCAGATTGTCGAAATCAACACAAGGGGTCTGCCAGAGAGAAATACAGCACTTCATGATCACTAGCTTTCTATGATTCAATTACAAATTTCAGCCACCTTGATTTGCTGCTGGTGATCATCCTCTCAGAGGGATATATATTTGTATTGATTTCTCACCTTCTTATGATGTTGTATATAGTTTTTTGAATAAATCATGAAGGCATCACTCTCTGTGTCTTTTTCCAACTTTTGAAATTGTATACCATCTATCATCATATGTATCTTTCAGTTTTGCTCTTCTATATCTTAATTAGTGTGTAACTTTGATTTAAATTGTTTATTGAATGTAAAGGTAATTATATATATTATTAAGACAACATTATCCCATTAATTGGTTGCCAACTTCTTTTACGACTTGGTTAAGAAGAATTTAAAAGATTTTGAAAGCAGGCCTTTAACTATATTAAATCGAGTGAAGTGGAAGGCTTTAATCATGTAATTGATCTTAACTAATTTGGGATTGAGGCTTTGTTGTGATATTGAATACACTCGTTGAGCCTTAGATAAAATGGATTTTAACTTAATTTGAACTCAGCCTTAATTAATGACACTCATCAAATGCATGTGTCTTTTTTTGTCAAATCTCTTTATATTGACCGTCAAATAATTTTATTGTGGATCACCATTCAGTTATCTATTTAGACTTTTCTGCAGAACAAAAAGTTTATTTTTTAACCTTTTGATATGATCAAAAGTTTATTCTTTAATCTTCGAATTAGATCAGTGTCATCTTTGTAGCTACAAAAGAGGTCTGCCATCGTTAATCTTATGTTGTATCCTATTAGCTATAGTGGATGGGTTTGAAAAGGGAGTTCTGATGGTATTTCTGACTAGGAAGGGAGTGGAAAGAGCTAAGTTTTGTCTTTTGAGTGTGCTATTTAGTTGTTTTCTTCATCAATTTCTGAAGATGTTTTACTTGTACCTGTGAAGCATCTTGAGAAGGTCTTATCCCATATACAGTTAGTATTTTGTATGGACAACCATGTATACTGATATTGCTGTTGTGTGAATGATTGAAGAGTAGTGGTGGCACAAGCAAATGCTTACATATTGTGAATAATGAATTCAATTTTTTCTTCTGTTTTCGATGGAGTTTTTTTAGACAAAGATGGAACTCCTTGGAACTTTTTGTTGGGCAAGTTCTATTATTAAGAGGTTGGGGTGACCAAAAGGTAGGTCTAAGTTCACAAGTAAGGAGTTTAACTGCCTAATAAATTGTCCATCAGCTAAGATCTTAAGTATTTTCTGTTGGAGATACTTTTTTTTTTAGGTCCAAAAGTATTATCTCCACCAGAATTAAGGTCATTCAACTTCTTTTATGAATAAGCTGTTAATGTAGTTTTAATAGTTGTGTGCCGAGTTGTATTTGCCCCTAGAACTTTGTATCTCACATATTTGTGTAATGATGTTATTTCTTGTTCAATTGTAGAGGTTGACAGTTGGGATATTTTTATTGGGCCATTGATTGATAAGATGTTTGCAGAACTGTCGAATGCTATTGTTGTCCGATTTTTAAGTTGTATAAGTGAGAATTTAGCAAGCTGCTCAGAGTGCACCATGTACAAGAACAAGATGGGTGAGTGCACCATACCGAAATGAGTTATTTTGTTATGGTTGTTTTATGTTATAGTTTATATGCTTCCTTTGAAAGCAATTAATCATCTTGATCTTAGGTTTGTAATGAACTATCTCGAGATGTTGATATGAGCATACTCCAAACAAAGTATTGTTCCAATAGATTGGGATTTGCAAATGTATACTAAGGAATTAAGTGCCTAAGGGGATGATCATTTTAGTGGTGTTTCTTGTTCCTCTATCTGTTGTGGAAGCTTTAGAAAGTTGATGCCTCTTATGTTGTTCTAGAAATTGTAATCTAACGTTATCTGTTAGACAATAACAATCAAGCGGTAGCTCCATTAGTTTGGGATGATATGTAGTCTTCTATAGATGAGGTTGTGGTTCAAGTCTCTACCCGTTCGCACACAATGGGGAAAAAAGAAAGAAAGAAAGAAAGAAAGGAAGAAGAGGGTGCAACACTACTTTTCCAAATAGAACTAGTAGCTCGGTAGAGGTGTTTTCTGGTTCGGATAGAATATAACATGTAGCTTATCATACATGTGTTTGGTTAGTGGGGATTCAAAATACTTGGGCAAATGATGTCAAATTTCCACTCTCTTCTATTACTGTGAATTGTAGACCTCTACTTTGGCAGTGTTACATTATGGTACTCTTTTTATAGAGCTGATTAAGTCCTAGAATAGAATGATTCCACTTTTATAGTCTTTTTTTCTCTTTCTAACTCATTTATTTCTCATTCTTTTGTCATATATACTTTGCCTTGATGCAGAAAGGATGGCAAACTCTTATCCAGTGTGTCTAGCAGAATTGATAGAATTTCCTCCGAGTTGGACCATTGTTTGTTTGATCACCTCTGTCCTCTACTCATAATCAGGCTGCTTCCCTTAAGAGTTTTTGATGATCTAGGCTCCTCTGTGGTGTATGGTCACGTTCTCAACCAAGCAACTACACGAGGTATTTACTTGTACTTCATACGACCTTTTGTTTTTTGGGTCTTGGTCAGACATTTTATTTTGGGGATGTTTCCAGCCAAAATCTGCACTCACAGTTGGTTTTGACACTGCATTCTATGAGTTGGAATGAATGTAATTTGGTTGACGAAATGAAACTTCACCTTGACTGTTCTTTTTTTATTTGCTTACCTGTAATTTATCTCCTTTCTTGCCCAAGTTGAACTATATATGTTGTTTTTTGATTGTAGAAGGCTTCGAAGGCAGAGGTTTCATTGCACGAAGTCCCATTAGCATTGGAGACCTCTTACTGGAGAGGTAGCTACACATTAATTCCACTTATTAGCTGGATTTACCTCACTGTCTTTTTTATTTGTACTGTGATTTTATTGGTTTCCTTCGCCAATCAGGGCATTTAATGAGCATGAATTTGAAGAGGTCAGGAAACTTGCGGCTGAGCTATGTGGCCGTATCCATCCCAAAGTATGTACTCTATTAGAATTAATAAGTTTCATTATCTGTGTTTTGACATACATCAAGAAATGAATGTCTTTCACATGGTTATTCCAAATCGCCTTTAATTGAATACGTGGATGTTTCTACTATCATGGCATGCATATGTGCTTGTGAGTCCTGATTAATTTCTCGCTAATTCTTATGAGTTGGTGGTTAACTTCATTTGTGTTTTACTTAGCTAGGTCATTACATATTTTTGTTACTTACAACAGAAGAATGGCATTATTACAATGGAAATAATACAAATGTGCACTTGTTGAGAGCTACAGAGGCTGTACATTGTTTTCTAATACTCATGGAATTACTTCTGTAGTGAATTATCATGATCAGCCGATTCAGCACATTGCATGTAATTATTACCTTGTGGCATACTCATGATCATATGACTAAGTTTAAAAAGATAAGGTTTAAAAAATTACCAATTTACATGTTGCAAAAGATAAGGTTTAAAAAATTGAGGGTTTGAATACTTCAAATGACATTGGTGATTAAATTTATTTACATTTAAGGAAAATATGGTGCTTAAGCATCTCTGGTGAGATGAATGATTGGATGAGGCGTCATTTGTCAAGAGCGAAAGTTAGGGATGTCGCGAGTTTGATTTCTGTTGAAGTCAAATGTTGAAAATCTGGACGTATATTAATTTTAATCAATACTTGCCCATCTCCTACTGCTGCAGATGGGCAAGCCTTTGTCCTATGTGATGGCTGAATTGTGGGATAGTGGGTAGTATGATTGATTTATAGTGTTGGATGTATTTTTTTTTTCAAGTGATGATTTATCTTGAGAGAAGTAATTGATTATATTGTTTTATTAGCTTGTGAAGTTTAAGCCTTGATTTTGAATTACCAGCTTGTATGCATGTCTGATTAGCATAAATTCTATGTTTCTATTTATAATCTTCTTTCCTTATTGGGATAAAAGTCTTCCAATTGAAAGTTTGGATAGTGCTTCTTAGTGTTTTTTTTGTTTTGCTTATTGTCTATTGAATGTAGCAAGTGTTACTGATTTGTTCTTGAGCAAAAAACCTCATCAACCTTTTTTTTGTTGAAATTTTCTGCTCTATTTATTGTTCATTCTAAAAAATGTTGTATTGTGTAAAACTCGAATTCTTGAAAACAAAGCTTCTTCTTTTTTTGTCTGTTGCTTGGCCTCTCCTTGCCCTTACATGAATGAATCCATTTGGTGGGGGTCCTGGAGGACTTGCTTTTGATCTTCTTGTTTTCCTTTGTTCCTTTTTGTTCTATGTTTTATCCATTGCTTATATTAACTGGTTGTATGTAAAACATATTTGCAGGTAAGCTACCTTTTGAAGTCTTTGACCAAACAATGAATTATTAATAGAGCGCACAAACAAAGTTGGAGATACAGAGAAAGTTGGTTTGAAGTTTTTGATCAAACAATTGTTCATTGGTACTTTGTAAATCTGTATTGTAGTGTTATTGTTGAATTTGGAGTGATGAGTGTTATTCTTTTGTGACTACCTATTAACCCAAAAAGTGTTACTGTAGTGTTATTGTTAGTTTGATTTGATTTTTATTCAAATGAAATAAATAAAAATCTCTTTTATATTGATAAATAATATTTTTGTAAGGGTTGTTTCTAATAATATTAATATTAATATGTAAAATCTTCTTTCCAATAATATTAATATTAATTGTTTATATATATATATATACACGACGACGCTAAATATGAATGCGTTGTCAACTTAGAGACACTAAGTCTGGATGTGTTGTCAACTTAGAGACACAAAGTGCACATGCGTTGTTAATTTTGAGGTTGTCAATTTAGAGACACTAAGTGCACATGCGTTGTCAATTTAAAGACATTAAGTGTACAAGTGTTGTTAATTTAAGGACACTAAGCTTACAAGTGATGTCAATTTAAGGACGCTAAATTTACAAGTGTCTTTAATTTAGGGATGTATATACAAAAAGTGTTTTCAAATTGGAGACGCATAAGAAATAAATGTCCTAAAATTAAAGACACATAAATAAAAAAATGTCCCCACGTTAAGGACGCTTATTTCAAAAGTGTCTCAAATAAATATTACCAACACAAACATTTTGCGTCGCAAAAAAATGGGGCGACGTCACTTTTACCAACACAAGTGGCGATATTTTATGATGCGTGGGTAAATTTTTTAGAGACACTAATTAATGTTGTTAAATGACTAAATTAATGTCGCTAAACACACAATATTTTGTAGTGCTTACAGCTAGAAATGTTTTTTTTTTTTATATAATTTTAAGGAAAACTTATATATAACTAAAAATTTCACGGTTCAAAATGTTAAAGAGAATTGAGTTGAACACTCATCAAATGGATAGAGTTGTCAAAGCACCTCTAGTGAGATGGATGAAACGCATCATTTGCTGAAGACAAAGTTAAAGGTTCGGCCCATGTTGAAATTAAGAGTATATATTATCACTTATCATTTAGTTAGTTAAACTTCTTATATATAAAAGAAAACATAGTCATGACAAATAATATATATATATATATATATAGGGTGATCATCTACATATTTTTTTTTTTATAAAAAAGTTGGTACTTTCCAATGATTTTTAAATCAGGGTTCCCACTAATTTGGCTTATGTTCAAATTATGTACCATATGATTGCCTCTTTTGGAAGCAATAATGAAGTTCTACTATCTCAACATGCATCTTTACATCACAAAATGATATTCTATTATAAAATAAGAACAAAAAATTAAGATTCTTTTCATTTTCCACATCAGTTGAATCAATTTTTTTCTTATAAAAAGTTGCCTAGTTTTTATTATGTATGATTGATGTGTAAATATATATATATATATATTGATTATTTGTCAAAACAGCGCTAGAGAGAGGGAATGACTGGATGAGGCGCCACTTTTTAAAAGACAAAATTTAGAGAGGTAGTGTTTCGACTATACAACAACAACAACAACAACATACATGCTTTCAGTCACAAATTAACCTGTTTCAAACTTTTCCATCAGTTTCGAATGCTTTGAAGTTAAATAAAATAAAATAAAAATAACTTTTTTATATTATATTATATATATATATAATTATAGAAGAAGTTGAGAGAGAATGGAATGGCATAAACTGATAAAGGAGAAAAGCACCAAATAAGATGCATGGATTCATGAAAAGGAAAAGTTTTGAGGGACCGGCGCAAGTGATCCCCATCGTCTCCTCTTCCGCCACGTGTCCCTCTCTTCTTTCTCTTTCACACGTGTCTAAAGCTGGCCCCACATGGCCCACTTCCTCGCTCAACTCCTCGCCGATCCATCAATCATGACAGCAGCGCTTTTCATTTCTCTAATTAATTTTTTTTTCTTTTCGATAGTTAAAAACGAAATTGCCATTACAAAGGTTGAAATTGACGACTTCTTACTCTCATATCTCATACCAACTAACTACTCATAATAATTATATGTATATTGCTAATTGCTATGTAAATGATACTAACAATGCATATTAGTCAATGATTAATTTTTTTAATAAAAACGAGACTTTTTATATTAGTCAAAATGTTATGTACAAGACGAGAAACAATTATGTTTTCTTAAAATAAAATCGAAAAAATCTTTACATATGTGATAGGAGGAAAACACGTCGCCCTATGAGCGAGATAAAATTCTGTTGTCCCCAAGTTGTCACGAGTGAATAATGAAAACCCTAGCAAAATGGTGATTAACATTTTTTTTTTGGCTCCATTATCATATAGCTATCAGTTATCTGCTATATTCCACATATAGTCAAAAGAAATTCATGGTGACGTGGGCAAGATCAAAGTTGAGCATGTCTTTAGATGATTACGCATGCAGTGAAGATCAAAAAAAGACTGTTGTTTGATTTAGAAGCTGATCATATTGGGGAGCATTGGATATTCGATCATGATCACCAATACACCCGATATTCAATTAATTACATACTATAAAATTAGTTTCTTATCAACATAAAAAAATTATACAATTAATTTAAGCACGGTACTTTAATTTCTTACTTTTTTTTATAAGAAAAAAGCCAACTTAATGTACTCATTGAAACTTGAATCCCGATCTCTTATACAAGTAATCGTATATTTAACCATTGAGCTACCCCAGCTTGGTTGGCGCTATTTTTTTTTATTAATTAATTCATCTATGCGCGTGTTGTATTGATGAAGCTCTTGTACTGAACAATGAACATATGCGAACTGCATGCATGCATGTCTGAACACAATTAAATCATATTGATCAAGATCACGAAGGCACATGCAATGATCTCATGTAATTCTCATGTGAAAAGAACATGAGTTACTCCATAAACTAAAGCAATCTCGCCACGTGTCAAGTTGTGATTGGTTGCATGGAGAGGTCCTTAACAAAAGAGGAGGTCCGAAGCATATATAGGATATTTATTTTGTAGATATATATATAAAAGATCTATAGAGAGAGAGAGAGAGAGAGAGAGAGAGAGAGAGAGAGAGCTTGAAGAGAACGATAAGAGGAATCAACATTGGAGAAACATTGATGCATGACCCCAAAAAAAAAAAAAAAAAGGTAATTAAAGTAGAGAAGAAAAAGTGGCACCTACCCTGAATTGCTAACAACTTGTGACTTTGCTTTTTATGTTTCTTTTTGTCATATATTCATCTTATTAGAAGAACGTACTACTATATCAACTCAACCAATCTCCTCTCCTCCTCCTCTTCACACATCTCAATCACATCAATTACAACTCTCCAATTAGTAGTACTCTTGGACCTTCTCCCCTCTCTCATCAATTTTAGGTCATCAACTCTCATCTCTTTCTCTCTAGATCTCCATATATATATCTATAGTACTATATTTGTTTGATGATTTCTTTTAATTTGAATTAATGATATCATATATAATGTAACATTTTTTTTTCTTGTGTTTTTATATATTTGTCTTCCATCAAGAAATCTTGTTTAATCAACTCTTCTAATATATATATATATCAATATATATTATTTGGGTCTTGACTCGTTTGAATTAATTCTATCAAAAATGTTTCCTAACCAATTATTTGATGAATTGTTTCAGGATTTTGTACATTTGAACTTTGAAGGGTAGAGTGTACAGGGCCCGAGGTGATCGCTAAGGCTGGTGATCATTAATTAATTCAGTAACCTTAATTTCTTGTAGGAGATTTTAAGGGAAAGGAGAAGAAGGTCCAATTGATCATTAATTTTAATCAAGGTAATTGATTGAAGAAGAAGTATATATATTTTCATATATACATATATAAATGGCCCCGGTTAGTTTGCCTCCTGGTTTTCGTTTCCATCCGACCGATGAAGAACTTGTGGCGTATTATCTCAAGAGAAAGATCAACCGTCGAAAAATCGAGTTGGAAATCATCCCTGAAGTTGATCTCTATAAATGTGAGCCATGGGATTTGCCAGGTACTTAATTTGATCAATTAATTTTCTGCTTTGGAAATAATTAGTTAAGGCCAATATATATATTATATAATTAATTTAGAATCCACAATATATATGGTACCAGTTATGATTTTTTTTTTTTTTTTGTCAAATAGTTAGTTTTTTACTTCACATTATCATTCTTTTTTTTTCTTTAATTTTTTTTTTTTTTGCTTTCAATTTTATATATTCTTTCCTTCCACATCATCTATGGAATAATAATACATCATTCTTTTTTTTTAGAATGCACAATATATATGGTACCAGTTATTTTTTTTTTTTTTTTTTTTTTTGTGTCTAGTTCTTCAATCATTTTTTTTTTTTTTTTTTGCTTTCAATTATATATATATATATATATATTCTTTTCTTCCACAATCATCTAAGCATGGAATAATAATACTACAGAAAAATCATTCTTGCCAAGCAAAGATTTAGAATGGTATTTCTTCAGCCCGAGAGATCGAAAGTATCCGAACGGGTCGAGGACTAATAGAGCGACCCAAGCGGGTTATTGGAAGGCCACTGGTAAGGATAGAAAGGTGAACTCACAAATGCGTTCAGTGGGGATGAAGAAGACGTTGGTGTATTACAGAGGACGAGCTCCTCATGGTGCAAGGACTAACTGGGTCATGCATGAATATCGGCTTGACGAAAGAGAGTGTGAAGGGAACACTGGCTTGCAGGTATACATATATCTATCATATATATAAAAGCACGAATCACAAATTTTTGAGTGGTAATGAAATTTACCTATTTTCCCATACTTTTTTTTTATCTTCAAATCAACATTTTCTTTTGTATCCAAATCAAACTCTAACTCTTTATCAATCCACTACCCATTTTTTTTTTCTTTATCTCCAAATCAATCATGAACTCATTCTCATAAATCCAATACACTTTTTTTGAGGAAGTAATGGCCTAGCATGACTAACTTATTTTTCTATTTACATCTTATCTCAATCGCGGTAGAGAATATTGATAAGCTAAAAAATGTAATCGTATTTCTAATTTTTAAATTTTAATTTCAATTTTAAATTTTGTTAATAAGTTCTTAGAAATTAATTCCCGGCTGAAATGCAAGCGAATCGTCGTATGTAGACGTCTTAAAACTAGTATATATAAGTACACAAATTATATATTGCAATTACTCAAATTGATCGATATCACTCATATATGAAGTTTAATTTGCTTTAATCCATACTGCAAAATATTAAAATTAATGTAAGGCAGATTTAGTTTAAGTTGAAATAGTAATTTATGCTCGTAGAAGATGCACATACATATGAATTAATTACTATCAATTAGCAAGTGAATACCATATATTGAAAAGTTATTATTAATTAATCATAAAATATTCTCAATGTTTTATTTTGGTTTACTATTTTCAATATATTTAATTCATGCTAGCTAGTTCTTAGTCTTCTTTATTTGGATTAAGTTTCCCATTTTTATTTTTATTTTAACGTTATGGTAAGAGAAAAAAGAGATGCATACACCAACAATTTATATTTTTGTAACACTAATTATATATATATATAAAGGAGTATCGACTTAACAACAATTTAGAATGAAAAAGATAGAAATAAAAATTATTTTTTATTTTGTTTTAGATATGAAGTGGTTTGTGTTATAGGGACATAAATAATTGAAATAAAAGCTAATAGAGAATTGTTTTGAAGATACTCTTAAACGTGAATAACTTTCTAAATTTGAGGGAATTGTTTTAAGATCTTACCAAGTAATATTTTTTATAATTGCACTCAAGCAATGTGGTGTAGTGGTAGCAACAAAAGTTTAAGATGATGATTGAAGAGAGAAAAAAAATATTTTTTAAATCATTAATTAAGTGTTGTTGAATATTACGGTGTGAAAACTTAATCAATAATTAAACATTCAGGTGTAATAGTTTATTAAATAATTAATACAAATTTAATAATGCAATGACCAAGATATATATTGTTATATTTTAAATTTATTTTAAAATATATATTTACTTATTTATTAATTGTGTATTTAATATATTTTGTTATCATTTATCAATGTTTTAGTATTGTTAAATACATTTTTTTATAGTGTCGGGTCTTATCTATGAATGAAATGATGCTTTTTTTGTATTAAGAAGAGGCATAATCACAGTTACATCTTGCAAATTTTATTAAAAGTAACATCTCTCATAATGCCAAACAACTCAAGAGGGCAATGATCAAGGAGTGAGCACAAATCGAGCACCATCCAGTCTGCTTTCATTCATAATGAATATCAGACAACACCAATTTAATAGACTACTGTTAGCCTCATAAAGCGAAAAATCAATGAGACGCGATTATGCTTTTAATTAATTAAACACACTTATACAGTCTCACCCCCTCCACTTTTAATTTCTCTTATAATTAATTCACACTATTATCACCCACTCCACTTCTCTATAAATTCTATTTACGCACTTTCACTCTTATAACAATAAAGCATCACATCACACACTCACCAATCATGCATATGAGACATCCAATATTCCAAACTAATTAAGTTTACATAACAATTTGAGTACCGGATAACCAGCGTAGAAGTTTGATTTATTTTGTTATTGTTTTTATTGCAACTTCAGTTGTTTGTTGATGTTATTGTTTCAATTTGATTTGTATTATCTAGTAGTCACTTTCTGTTTTGGACAACTTGCCATATTCAATAAGGTAATAAGTACTGTTCAGTAATAGAGCGTTAGCAAATGATATGTTCCAGTTATTAATTTCTTGTCATTGAATGCCATATTGTTAAAACTTAATCAATATATATATGTCATTAATTTTGAAAGTTTTTGTCTAATTATGGTTTGGTAAATTATAATACAAACTTAATTAAAGTATATTTTGAGAACATATTTATGGACAATGTTTTCACTGTCTTCTTATAAATTATGCTCTACCTTTTCAAGTCATAAATTGCCAACTTTTACTGATAATATGAGAAACTAGATATATAGATTATAACAATTGTGTGTTAATTAATAAATATATACACTGTCTAATTATGTTCTCTTTTTTTTTTTTTTTTTTCAGGATGCTTATGCCTTGTGTCGCATTTTTAAGAAGAGCGCGATAATCCCCAAAGTTAGCGAGCAATGTAACAATGCTCAATTTACTAACCAAAATTATCGATGGACGCCGAACGATTACTCCTCCAATATCGATTTATCTCCTGAGAGAAGAGTAGATGATCATATAGAGAGATCTAGTCACCATTTTGCATCAGAGACTTGTTCATCATCTCATTTAAATCAAGGAGCTGTACCATTTAATGATCATATGAATGGCTCAACAGACATGAAGTGGATGCAGTACTTATCAGAAGATGCATTTGGATCCAATATTAACCATAATGCAAGCATGCCCATCAATGTTCCTTCTAAGGTAAAAATATATTAATTAATCAATTTTTTTTTCTTTAGCTTAGCTATATAGGTTAATTAATTAGCCAACAAAATATTAGTTTTTCTTTCACCATATATATATAACTTGTACTAATGTATATGCTAATTATTTGTTCTAAAGGTTGACATAGCATTAGAATGCGCGAGGTTGCAACATCGGCTCTCGTTACCGCCATTAGAAGTAGAGGATTTCCCTGGAGTGAACTTCATCGACTCGAAAGTGTCCTGCCCCGGATCCTACTGCGAAAACATAAACGGCGAGTCGGACATTTTGCAAGAAATCCTTTCAGTAGCTTCTGCCTCTCAAGAGCTCATACATAATCACTCCAATTTTCAAGAATCTTGGCAAGCAAATAATTACAGCTCCTATATGAATGAACTCACCCTGTTACCTGATCATACAACTAGAAGTGATCACATTGGTTCATCATCATCAAGTCACATTGATAAGAAACAATGGGGATTAGAAGAGACAAGGTTTATAGAGATAGGAGATTTCGAGGAGGACTTCAAGACGGAGAGGGTCGTCGAAAACCTACGAGGGGTAGAGAAGGTATATATGGACTAATTAAGCTCAATTAATTTATTCCTTGATCTTAGTTTATATATATGTATATGTCCATGTCCAAACTATTAAAATCTCTTGCTTTATTTCATGAAAAGTCAATACTCATGTTTAATTAAATAAGTAGCTTGTGTTTATATATTCAGTGCATGTTTGAAGACCAGAAGGATCTTATACCAATAGAATGCATTTCAAATTTCCAAAGGAAAGAACAAGACACTGATGAACTAGGTATGTATGTTTTCATCTTAACTATAGCCATATATTGCTTTAATTTGGCGCGATTTCGATATATATAATCCATCTTCCATATATTTACAGGAGAAAACATTAATGAGAACAACACCAACAACAATTTAAGTGATTTTAATGACATTGATCAAGGGAATGAGAATGATGAGTTCTCTCTAGGATTCATTAATGATGACCAAAATGAGAGTATGCAAGAAGAAGGGGTTGGCACTCCAACATTTGAGTTGTATGAGAAGGTTGAAGTTAATCATGGAATGTTCATCTCAAGCCGCCAAGCGGCGGAGACACTTTTCCACCAAATCGAGCCCTCGAAGATCATTAAGGTGATCAACTTGAATCAAGTACTGACCAATATCCCAGCAACAATACAAGGTGGAAGCTCATTCTTCAGTAAGTTCAAAACATTTACAATAGAAAAAGTTAAGGGGGTGATGGTAATGAATAATCAGTTGTTGATGAGGGAACTAATTTGTTTAGTTGCCCTGCTACTAACATCTTGCATTTGTATCGGCGAGCGCCCGAGCGACCTCGACGATGATGGTTTTTGTTCTTTAAATGGAAAAACCATTAAGGAGATCAATCACAAGATGATGAAAAAATTGGGAAGGACTCATGACAAAAGAGGCACTACTATTGATTGGTTAGCTAACTGCAGAGGACACATTTCTAGTGTGTTTTTGAACAAGAAATGGTCCTTAGCCATTGCTTTGGCTCTCTTTGCATTTGGGTTTGGCCACATTGTATCTTAACTAATTTAAATTGTAGTTTGTAGTTTGTAGTTTGATTCTCTTGCAAAGGACATGAGGTCAATATAAACGTAGTGATCTTAAGAATTAAAATCACTAATATTGTATCATGATCAACATATTAATTTGTATACCATTTTATTGAAATAATTGATGTTATTGAAGAAATAATTTGTCATGATGAATGCTATGAAATAAGGCTTCCAGTTCAAGATGCAACATAGATAGATTATACCATGATCATGCATGATCACAATTAATAGTACACTGATTTAATTATTATCAACAAGATTTTTAATTAGCCACAGCATATCTCATTAGGGACAAAACAATTGTCATTTTGATTTTTCTTCTGTTTTTTTTTTTTGAAGAAAAATTGTCATTTTTATTTGTGATAATAATCGAATATAGCCACCAATAATATAGCCTATATACAAATTATTTTCTTGTTACTAAATATAAGTAGCAACAATATATTAAAATTCTAACTTTTTTAAGCAAATTATTTTGTTGGTAATTAAACAGGATTTGCAGTTCGCAGAGTTGATCCATTATCAATCACTAGAACATTTTTGGCCTTTAATATAGGTTTTAAAACCATTATTAAATAGAATGTTATTAAATGTCATGTGAAAATGTTTTTAATTTTTAATACATATATCTCATATCAATTAGGTGTTATTTAATAACACCCCCTTTAATAGGGGTTTAAAAACCTCTATTAAATACCTAAATTCTTCTAGTGAATTATCAACAATATTAATGCTAGTTCTATATCACATCCGACATATATTCCAATTCAGTGCAATATAATCCATGATAATGCCTAGCAACATGAAAAATTAGTGTTCTTAAAAAAATAATGTTCTTGAATTAATATATACATTCTCGTGTTAACAGAAGATCATTTGCCAACAAGGCATGATTTTTTAAGATGGTGAGTTTGATTCATGCTAAAGTAAAAAAAAAAAAAAATAAAAAAAATCATATATACATCGATCAGAGTTCATTTTTTCAAGGGGAGTACATATAATTAACAAAATTAATTAAGAAGAGCTTAATCGCTTTTAAGTTGTTAAAACAGAAATGGAGGATATATATATATATATATATATATAGCTAATAATATGATTTTTTTTTTATAAGAAAGCAACTTAATTATCAAAAAAATGTATATATATATATATATATATGAAAATTTAATTTCACCAATATTAATTATTCCACAAATTAAAATACATCGAAAGGCCACAATAGGCCAAGCCCAATATTCTTGTACATACACCATAGCAAAGAAAAATGTTGCCTTAGTTCCCAAAAAAGCCACAAAAAATAATAATTAACAGACCTCTCTCAGAGCGAGAGGAAGACGCAGAAACATTTACAAACCCCATGTATCACTTATTACTAAGAAAGAAAGTTAATAATTAATTAATTCGTTATTGATAATCACCATGCATAATGATTAGTGGATCAATTAACGAATTAACTTTAATTAATTGGTGAATGTTGTTGCACATGAAGTAGTAATTATAGTGTCTTCACCACCTAGAGCAGAAGAAGTACTTGAAATCCATGCATCCTCTGTGATGAACTGCATCCATGCCTCGTCTTTGTCATCGTCGTCCAAGCATGGAGACGATAATGGCACGTCCGGCGAAGCGGTTTCGTAGTCGTTGATGATCCCGCCATGGGAGCTCTGATCAACTAACGATGACATGCTGCATTGTGCTTGTTCTTCCACTTCTGTGGACACTGCATTCTTCTTGAACACTCGACATAAGGCATAAGAGTCCTGAAACATGCATGTTCATTAATTAATCAATTAGCTTTATAAACATGTAAATATAAATTTATGTATAGACTTTCTTTTATTCATTTTAATTTGGGCAATGCTACAATATTTTTGACATAGTCATGATGAGGTCAAGCGTATATATTTGGCATAGTCATGAGCATACATGTCACACCGAAAGTCACATCGACTTTGAATCGTCCATCCAAGCTTTGAGATACGTGCGTACACAGATTATAGTGCATAACACATAGGTCAAGGTCACATGGACGCTCCTTTAGGCATACATGTTATCATTGATTCTAGTATTTTTTGATGAAATTAATTCTAGTATTTTAGAAATGTATCACACAGTTTCATAAATGTGTGTGGCCTCAACGCGCGACTTAATTCAGTGTGTCAATTATTAAAATATCATTTTAATTACCTTAATTCTGTTCATTCAATATCCATTATTAAATAACGTTTTTCCTTTTTCTTTTTTCCTTTTTACTTCAATGGGAGGGAGTCGAATCCACGACCTCTCCAAACCTTAGAGCATCTTCAATGAGACCATGGATTGGGGTGAAAATGGTTCCACCTAGATACAATCCACATTCAACCTAAAAAATACTCTCCAATTGGACCATGGATTCATAATGTCCATCATATGTAGCATGGCTTTAAAGTGGATGGTGCCTACTACAATGTCTACTTCTAGATATTGTGGTAGACTGTCACGTCAGCATTATTAATTCTTTAAAATTTTTTATTCTTTTTCAAGCCTTTATTAATATTATGAAAATTGAAAATAAAAGTGTCATTATCAATTCATGGTCTAAATCCACATTACCATTAGAGATCATTTTAAGAGGTGAATGTCTACCTAATACCACAAAGGATAGATATCATCTCCACATCCATGATGGGGCACCAATCCATGGTCTAAATCCATGTTACCATTGGAGATGCTCTTTATCTTGTAACATATCTATAAAATAACATTAAATATGCATGAAAATTACTTACAAAATTAAGTTATTTAAAAACCAAAGATTATATACAGGTATTTTGCAAGATCATTTCATTATAACATTTTTGGCATTTAATAGAGGTTTTAAAACCCCTATTAAATAGAGTGTTATTAAATGTCATGTGAAAATGTGTTATGTTTTAATTTTTAATACATGTATTACATAAAGATTTTTTAAAACTCCTATCAATTATGTGTTATTTAATAACACCTCCTTTAATAGGGGTTTAAAAACCTCTATTAAATCCCAAAATTGTTCTAGTGTGTGTATATATATCTGATTGTAGTTAGGCCAATTAAGTAACGCGTATATAACGTGCTAAATATTAATGCACAAAATGTACAATTGATTTGTACACATACGATCAGTGATGAGGAAGCCAAGGAGAAGTTAATTAAATAATGGGAGCAAAGTGAATGTTGAGAGGATAGGATGGATGATTGGAGAATAAAGTGAAAGCTGCCGACATATCTCATAACTCCAAAGAAGTTGATGGAGAAGGACATATTGAATTTGCTTTATGTGGGAATTATATAAGTCTAAGAGATCTCATTTTGCCTGAATGTCTGAGTAAATTAAACACAAGAGATCAATGTGAGGTGTAAGGTGAGAAACACAAAATATAAACATAGATCTAGAGAGAGAGAGAGAAAGAAAGAATGATACTTTTGTCTCATTTAGAACAGTTTAATAAAGTGAAGAAGAGAATACAGGCTTTGTCATGTACCAATGCATGCAAGCAAAGAATATCTCTCTAGCTAGCTAGCTAGCTAAACTAATCTCTCTTTTGTTCTTTGACGAAATAATGTCTCTTTTGTTTATGATATAAAGTTGAAAAAAGTGATCGGAGAGTACAAAAACCCTAACTTTCCATGCACTCCATGCACAACTCACGTTCCCCCTATTATTTAGATGTAGTTCCTTCACCATTACACATTCATGCATGCACGTTAATATCATTGCTAAAGAGTGCTTTTACTGTGTGATTAATTTTTTGCATATTTTTTTTGTCCACTCATGACTTCCAATTCCAATTGGTGATCACTCAGTGTCATAAATCCATATATCCATGCAAGTGCATGAAATTAATTAAGTTAATTTGTAACCTTTTCTTGGTTTTTTTTTATTATTATAGTCATGATACTCGTAGTCTTGCCTCGACTAATCTTGAATCGGATGAAGGAATAAGGACTACAAAGGCACGTGATAACCTCTGGTCAAAAGTTTAAAAGTTTTTTTTTCATTTTCAAGACTCGAACTCTAGCTAGACCTCTATTGGTTAAGGGAGGAGGGACTCGTGTCATTTGATATATTATTAATGAAATAAATTGAAAATTAACTAATTCGATTTAATTTCTTCAAATTATACATGCATATACATTCATGCACGTAAGAAATTATTATAATGTTATTAACATAGCTCATCAACATCATCATAATCGCTCACCATGAATTAATAACCAATTATATATATATAATCAGATATATATATATAGTACTATAAGACTAGCTTAATTTGATGCATGCACAATGTAGGTAGCTAGGGTAGAAAATTAACCTGAATTCCAGAGGGATCATCACACTCCTTGTCGTCGAGGCGATACTCATGCATGACCCAGTCAGTTCTGATCCCTTGTGGAGCTCTCCCTCTGTAATAAACCAGTGTCTTCTTCATTCCAATGGCTCTGCTCTGAAAACTCACTCTCCGGTCCTTCCCCGTCGACTTCCAATATCCAGCCCTCGTCGCCCTATTCGTCCTAAACCCGTTCGGATACTTTCGATCCCTCGGCCCGAAGAAATACCACTCTGGGTCTCTACTTGGCAAGAATGATTTCTCTGCAACAATCAATAATATTGTCATTGTCAAGAGCTAGACTACCAAATTAATTAGTAGTCTATATATATATATATATATATATGAAACTTAATTAAATTTTATGTTGACAATTATATTTGCATGAAGTGTTAATTATGTATGTATGTATGTATGTACATATGTAGTAGTAAAAATATATGATCATCAGTTAATTAAATGTAGTGAATTAATAATAAATTAAACCTGCTAGCTCCCATGGCTCGCATTTGTAAAGATCGACTTCGGGGATTATATCGAGTTCGATCCTTAGACCGAGAATTTTCCGCTTAAGGTAGTAGTTGACAAGCTCTTCGTCGGTCGGATGGAACCTGAAACCGGGAGGCAATCCGACCGGCGACATTTTCTTGAGTTGAGCGTAGAACGTAGTATACTATATATAGTAAATATATATTGTATGTATGTTGAAATGTTGTTAATTTGCTTGTGAACCCTTTACTTGCACCACCAACATCTCTTATATATATATATATAAATATAAAAGATTCAAAGTCCCTTGTCTTTCAGTCATTTTAATTTCACTTTCTCTTTTTAGATTCTCAGACAGATTAAACGTTCCCTTCAAGCCCCACTAATTAATTCTCATTAATTATGTGTGTATCAATGTTGCTCTATCTTTGAATACACATATAAGCACATTGATAATTTGATATACCATACCTCTTACGTAATTAAGTACGTAGAGTTCTTATATATATATATATATATATATATCTATATTAAAAGCACGAATAGCAACCGCGTGGTGAAATCATGATTTTTTTTAAAATATTTTTTAAGCGCTAATGTTTGTTTGATTTTTTTTTTGAGTTGGAAGTCGTTTGGGAGTACAGTTATAAATCGTGATGAAATGTCAATTTTACCCATGACCATGATTTATTTTCTAATATTTTTTAAGTGCTAAAGTTCGTTTGATTTTTTTTTTGAGTTGGAAGTCGTTTGGGATAGTACAGTTATATGATTTATTTTCTAATATTTCTACTTTTTTATCTTTTTTAGTTTAGTACAATTATTTAATTGTGCGATTTTTTTATTGTTTTTAGTTTAATACGATTAACGGTATTACACTATATCTAAAAACAAATCGTAAAATTTTGATACAAGTCTATGTATTTATATAACTCATTCAACACATTAAATGTATATAGTTGTTTTGTTTTTTTTTTATTATTACAACAATTGAAAACACAAAACCAATTATAATCTATTGATTCTAAATAGAATTAAAAATGTTTCTCTTCTTTAAGCCATCTCTTTTCTGTCTAACTTCTTTACCACATGTCTCACTCTCTGCTATGATTCATTATGCTCTCTCGCAATGCTCTATCGATCATTAATGTTGCCCATGTTATGTTATCAGTGTCTACAAAGGATTGATTGAATCCAATATCAAATTTTTCATAGATTGGTTTAGGTTCTAAATTACAAGAAGCTGATGTTGATATCAATTTTATGGAGGGTTTTTTTTTCTCTAGATATGGTTATTGGTTGAATTGGATCATTGCGGAAATATATATTTTGAGTGGTTGCGTATTAATTTTGTTTGATTACCTAATGATTATTTTGAATTTAATTTACATGTGCGTGGGTAGCAAAGCACATTATGAAACTAGTATATATATATATATATATAATTTTTTTGTTAAAGATATATATATATATATATATATATATGTATATATACTAAATTAATTTGTTTAAGAGAGAGAGAGACATTCATGATCTGTAAAAAAAAGTGCATGCCCGTGAAGCTTGCTGCACTTTATTGGGTCCACTGCGCATCTACGGCCTATTATATATTATTGTATTATACATTGACATATAAATTAACAAGGAATAAATCAGCTCTAGCTTGAGGGTTTGCTAATTAATGTTGGGGGATGTTAGTAATGTTTCTCAATAGAAATACGACGTCACATAGACAAAAAGTAAAAGTGAGGAGGTAAAAGTGTAAAAGCACATTTACATGATATACGCAACGTTTCTATTGATAAAACACTTCTTCATATTAAGGTGCTCTGAATCATGCAAAATACATAGAAAGACAACTCACTCAGTCGGATACATCTAACTCAAGTCGTGCGTTTTAGGTACTTTGAGACAAAGAAAACAAAATTAAGGTTGGTGCATCCATGGTTATAAAAAAAAAACAAAAACAAAAACAAAACAAAACAAAATTCTAGCAAGTTGCATTTAATGAGTGTTTATGTATAAGTACATCTTTTTTTTTTTCTCTCTTTTTTTGGTATAGTAGCTCCATTGATATTGGAGTGTCCAAACTTTATTCCAATTAATCTCAAACTCGAGGAAGAATAGGACCGTGATATATAACACCATCAAATTAATTAGAAAAAAAAGTATACTAAAAGCCATTTCTAATTAGTGCATAACGTCATGAATTAAAAACATAGAATTCATTCACCAAAAAAAAAATATATATATATATCACTCTGTACTCTGTAGACTTGTTCATGGACCGAATTCGTTCGGGCTCAAGCGTAAGAACTTTAACTCAAACTCAACCCATATATATATATAGGCCTATACATAAACCCAAGCATAGTCCATGCAAAAAAATACAAAACTTAAACCCAGCTATCAAACCCATTCATAAATATTTAAATATTACATATATTAATAATAAATTATTTATTTATTTAATAAATCTTTTATGAACTTTTTCGACTTCAAGTGTTTTCTATATATGTACTATATTTTTATTTATTATGCACAAAGTAGTAGTAGATCAAATAATATGCATTAAATGCGTGCATATATTAAGTCAATAATCAAATATCATTTACAATCAACATTAACTATTTTTAAATTGGTAGTGATATTTGGACTCATGAGTCCGGACTCAAAAGTTTTTTAAATTTCAAAATCATCCTCAAGTAATTAATTAATGAAGCTAAACACAATCACATTAAAATTCTTTTGATACCCAAATATTTGTAAAAATTTTATAAATAAATTTATTAAGTACAAATAAATTTATTGTTTCAAATATATATATTGCAGTAATTACTAATTTATATTCGAGCTGGGCCTGTGATTCGGTACTCCAGCAATGCATGCACCTTCTTTCTAGTGCCACGTGTTACTTCAAGTGGGCCCTACCGAGAAATGTCAAACTTGAAATTAGAACCACACGAGCAACCTTTTTTTTGAGGTCACACGTGGCAGCTCTTTAATTTACTTCAGTTCTCACACGGATGCAAAGCCACCGGTTCAGAGACGGCCGGTCCGGTTGAACCGGGTTTGTGTAAGATGTTGAATGGTGACTGGTGAGTGAGTACTGAGTACAGTAGTGAGTAAGTATACGGATTTATTACAGCTTTGGCTAAAGAGATATCAATTAAAGAGAAGACCAAAATAGACATATGCAGCTTTTTCTTTATTCTCCTCCCATCCTTTCTACCTCAATATAATTGTTTTTGTTGTAAATAAGTGGATGACTATTCACATTCGACATGTAACATCAAATATGTATTTACTTGCACTCTATTATGCAGCTTATTTCACTATGTGTACTCTTTTATGTATCTTGTATACTATGTATTTCGTATAAGGCTTAAGATTTTGGTGTAATTTATACACATTGTATTACTTCTAATCTTTGTTCAAGGTTCATATAGTCGTCATGATCAAAGACTTATAAAAAGGGGCCATTCTCTTGTAAATACATACCAATGTATGAATAAAATATCCGCATTTTCATCTCTAGCTCTCTTTTCTCTTGTCTCTTCTTCTCTACTTATTTTAGTAGTTATTAGTTTATGTTTTTCATGTTTGAGTCTCTAGCAAGTTCAACTTTTTTTTTTTTTTTTTTTTTTTTTTTTTTTTTTTTTTCGTCCAAGCTCAAATATACTAATTGTTTGATTAAAAGAAAAGTCGTTTCTTAGATTGTTTTTTCTTTTCTTCAATTTATAATTCTTAGGTTTTGGAGGCAATCGAGCCTCTATATATACGAGAAAACCTTAATAACCGGTAATCGAAGCAAATAACGATATTCAAATATATTAAGGTTGTCGCTCGATCCATGTAACTAACTTCGACTAGTTTGTGAGGTCTCACATTAATTAGGAGGAATTTGAATAGTTTAAAAATCTCACAATCAATTGTACAAAATCAAATACAATAGAAGAATTTAATCTTTGTAGCGGACTCTAATTAATTTATGACTGAGGCTATATTGTTGTTGCTGTAGATGGCATGGTGGATTTGACGTTGAGCCCATCACAGTACTGTGGGCCTAGTGGCACTGCATCAATGAAAAGGCCCAGAAGTAAATTCTATCAACTTTTCAAGGTCCATAAGGCAAGGCATGGAAGCCCATTTCACTATTATTAGCCTTTGGGTCTACACGCAACATGATTTTAAAACTGTGTTTATATTTTATTTATTTATTTATTTAACAATTAACTTCAACACGGGTCGAACGTACAAATCTTCCTCAACTTTACCTTTTTACACGATTACGTGAAAATTTAACACCAAAAACATCATCTAAAAGAATGGTTAGCAAACCAAGAGCAAGTTTTAAAAGGGGTGCAACACGAGGACTTACCAAGAGGTCACGCATCTTAGTAATACTCTTGTCTAAGCATGCTTAATTGTGGAATTCTGATGGAATTCGGTGCATCAATGCTGATATGATCGCATCCAATACCTTTTAGTAAGTGATGTCACATCCATCTTACTAGAAATGCTTTGGTAACTATGTTTATCAATGCTTATATGATCACATTCAATACCTTTTAATAAGTGATGCATCATCCATCTTACTAAAATGCTTTGGTAATTATGTTTAGACTTTTCATAAACTAAAAAATTTAATATCTATATTTGCAATAATTTTTTTTCAACTTTATTTGAAGAAACATATTATTTCTCGCATGTATACAATTATCTTGGCTATATTGAATAAAGTTTTATTGTTAACAAAAAAACAATATTTGCAATAATTTTGTAAAAATCATAACGTTATTATATAATTTTTAAAAAATCCACAAGTTGAATTAGAGATACAATGGAAAATAAAAAAAAAAAATAAAAAATTAGAGAGATATAAAAAGCAAGCGGTCCGTGAAGTGGTAGGGGTCCACATATTGACACGTAACATGGCTCAACCCAAAACTACGCAAGTACCTAGTCTTCACCGCCCTTATAAAGTTAATGCTAACTACTACTCCATTTGGTTATTTATATAAATCATGACACAAAAATTAACACAACTTTAATTACAAATGTAATATATATATATATATGTCTTTTGACATTAAATGAATTGAAAAATTAAAAAATCATAAATGTTTGAATTGTATAAGGTAAAATGAATAAAAATGCAATAACTATACTCTTGAATTTCGAAAACAACTTACAATTTTAAAAAAAAATTTCACTAAAACTACTTATATAAATGAACGGAAGGAGTAGTAAGCACCAAAAATAAATAGGTAATATTATTCTCATACATAAGAATCATCATTCGAGCCGCTACTACTATTAGATAGTAGTTTAAAAAGACTTTCCATGTAAGAGTAAAATATAATATACAAGGGTTTTCACTTTTCATCTCATACTAGGATGACTTGTAATGAATATCCGAGTGTTAATTAGTGTCCATTCATCTCAAATTAATGTGTATTGAATGGACATCGACAACTGGATATTCATTCCGAGTGTCCTAAAAAAGATCACCTTAGCATCTTCCAATTGACATATCTACTTTCCGTTGATGTTTTTTCTTTTTTTTTTTTCTAAAAAGTAATGCATTATTATTTTGGCTCACGTTGCCACAAAAACGAAAAACTCCTCTCCTAAGCTTCAGAACCCCCGCTATGTTTCCGACTACCGTCTTCCCGGGCTCTAGGCTCCACAACGTTCAATTAATATAAAAAACAACTGCAACTTGACTTCAACATGAGTACTTGAACTCAATGACCTTTCCCGCACCTTGCTTTTGGCAAGTAATGGCTCATCCATCTCACTAGCTATACTTGATTACGTAATGCATATTATTTCATAAGAAAGTGCAACATTATTTGTGATCGTCAAAGCATATCTGGCGACTCATATAGTCATACGGATGAGACGTCACTTGCCAAAAAGTAAGATTTGGAAAGGTTGTAGGTTCGGCTCCAATTGAAGTCACCAAAAAAAAATAATAACAAAATAAAATCTGTGATCAATCGGCTCGGAACATAAATCCATTTGTAGCCATTGAAGACACTCTACTGTAAGTCTGTAGTGTATACCTTTCCCCACAATGTTCAATGGCACAAAAGCGATGGGCCCATTAGTTAGAAATTAAAAGTGCTCCTCTTGAGTGGTGGTGTCCATCACATGGCCATTTGAATATGGCACAAACCAACAATAGAAAGAGAGCAAACAAGCAAAAAAAAAAAAAAAAAAAAGCATAACAAGATGACAAAAACTCAAAATGGTCACGGACTGCCATGTTTGTTCTCACCTAATTAATTAAATCATTCTTTGAACCTCCACACATAACACAAATAAAGTTCCACATTGATATACCCTTCACAGTTTTCACACTCACAAAAAAAGCTGCAAAGCCCACAATTCTACAGTCATGAAAGATTAATAGGTCTCCCCATGTATTGCTAAAAAGCTCCCACCCTTTATAGACCAACTACTTCGGAGTAACAATTAATTCTCTCATATCTCTAAACATGTCTTCTTCTTCTTCACTGCGCCTTATTATGTTGATGTGTTGTTTGTTTTTGTTCTTTACATGGTGTGTTGAAGTAGCATTTGCTACTTCTGGTACATCTGAAATGTGGTTTGAGAATTTGGTCAAGAACAGCAACAACAGTAGCGGTTCAAAGGTTGAAGATGCAGACTACTTTCATATATATTATGGGCAGACCTTCAAAGTCATCAAAAATGGAGTTGATGGCAAAAGCTATCTTCTAATACAGGTACCCTTTATTGTTTTCTTTCTCTAGTTTATACTGACATTCATTATATAGCTAGTAATGTCGATACAACAAATAAATTTCAAAGCAGAGTTGTTATGCATAAGTTTTGGTCACTGTTTTCCATATTAGTTCAAGTTTATTCTTGCTTTGAAGCTAACAAACACTTTATTTTTTCTTTCATTTAAGTCAATTTGCCAACAAGTCTATATATAGAGACATGTTTTAATTTTTCTTTGTTGGGATTTGATTTGTTTTTGCAACAGAACAATACAAAAATGGCTACAAGGACAAAATACTGCACTGGAAGAATCAAGTCATTTGTGATTCCACTCTCAAATTATTCTCTTGAAACTGAAAGTTTTCCAGGTAAATTTTTTTAAGAATAAAAATTTACCTGGTTTTTTCTAATTTTTACAAAGAGGCCTTGAGTGAAAAACTCAAAATATTACTTCACAGTTTGAATTTTTGCAGTAAATAAGTGAGAAGAGGAAAATATTACCTTGCTATCTTTTCATCAGTAGTTCTTAAATTTTTGCAACAAAGCTTTATTATAGATTCCTTACATTTGCATTCACTTGTCCTAACAATCTTCCTCCTTTCTCTTCTTTAATTTTTCAGTGTCTTTCTTCGAGGTGAGAATCTCCAAGTTCTGTAAGTTTTATTAGTTTATCGATTATAATCCATTTTTATTGATTCATAACATAGCTTTTCTTAAAATTTGTTCACCAAAGACATGGAAGTTCTGCAACTTTTTCGATAACTCAACGATGTAAGCCCTGCAGCTAGTTTCCACCCAAGTTTCATCTCCTATATATCGATAAAATTTGCCCTTTTCCACCATTCAATCTAGAAAAAAGTTTTGTATGGAGTGCCTTTTATTAGAAATCTATGATGCACTTCAGCTTAAAAAAATTCAAGAGTAGGAATCCAAGTTCTTCATATGTAGTCTCTTCATACTAATTTTTTTAATGGATTAATTGCTCTGCGGCGCACACCATCATTCAATCCTGCCCAGATGCAATGTTCTCCTCTCTATTTGGCTAATGTATTTCTATGTTGAACAGCTTCTAGGCCTTCTAGGAACCCTACAGGGCATTACATCAGATACTGTACCTTCTGAGTGTCTTATGAAATCATACATGGAGGGAGGGATACAAATGATCAACAAGACTGAATTGGATAAACTTAAACAATTCACAGCTCACTTTGTTGGCAATACCGACGAACAAGCTTGCAATTTCGCTACTTTTCTACCTTTCTATGAAGATACTCCACTTCAGGTATGCTTTTATAAACATCACAATCAAAATTCAAGCATAAATGGTCAATCAAGTCCATTAATCAAATAATACATGAATGAGGCTATGAATGAAAATTGGAACTACTTTTTCCTATAATTCTTTATGCTTTGAACTGAGAAACTAATTCTACTTTTCCTATTTCACTAAGCGAGCCGAATGGATCAAGTACGTAGGCGTTTATGCAAACATGGAAACGAGAGCAAATCAAGTGTATGATTCAGTAAGTATAAATTTGAAAGATTCAGTTAATACCTGATCAAGATGAAGTCCTAAGTTTCTTTTTGTGTTTGACATAGGTTGCATGACAAAACTCCTGGGTTTTTGCAGGTGAAAGAAAATTACTTGTGTTTGACAAAGGTTGCTGCCAATAAGACGACGTCATTTAAACCAATTATAGCGTGGTTGGACTACAGTGAGGTACTTGCATTCTCAAGTCTCATTATCTCCATCTAACATTCTCACGAAACCGAGGATTTCCTAAAAAGTCTCTTTCCTTCATTTTGCAGGGAACCTGGTCTTTCACTAAGGAGAATACAAAATGAAGGTAAAATTCCAATCCTTTTTATTAAAATAATACTGCCATAAACCTTGGATAAAAGATCATAGAGACTTCTCAAAACTAGTTGCTTTCGCATCTTACCTAGGATACTCACTAAAATAAAGATAAATATTCCAAGTCCTCAAATAAATTCAGACTGAAAATCAGGAATGAATCTATCAATGCACTAACATTCTGGCTCTTATCCATGTCTCATCCAGTAATATATGTCACTTTTCGAAACTGATTTAGCATTCTAGTCTTTGCCTCTTTCTACTAAGATGGCTGCAGTATGTGGTAGATGCAGGTGCGGAGAACATAGATGAAT
Source organism: Stephania yunnanensis (assembly GCA_039657365.1). NCBI lineage: Eukaryota > Viridiplantae > Streptophyta > Magnoliopsida > Ranunculales > Menispermaceae > Stephania > Stephania yunnanensis. Next base: position 2,422,775 of record CM077589.1, read on the forward strand.
CCATGAGCAAGAATACTTACAACATTTCTGTTTCTGATAATTTGGATGACTTGTTTGCAATACTATGTGTAAGTATGCAAAAGAATATCTTGGTTCACTTTTCAAAACTCAACTTCTTTGATAATTTCTCTTTTAACTGAATTGAGATCCTAGTGATTTTTTCCTAAGTTCAATTCCCTTGCAGACAGTGGATGTAGTAATTGATGAAACCTATGCCTCTGACCCTGCAACATATACACTGTCAACTTTTCTCCAAAACATCGACATCGAAGACAAATCTTCTATTGGTTTTCTCGCAAATCAACGCCTATGGAGATATGATAAACGGGTTCTTAACTCTGCACTAGGTGAGAGTGAGACATCTGAGATTTTAAATTCGTCACTATAACTGTGTCCAATACTTCTGATTAACTTGGTCTCGACGATGAAATCATTTACTGAATGTTTGGTCCTTTGATGTCGAAGACTGGTACAATGGAGCTGTGTCTCAACCTCAACTAGTTCTAGCAGATCTTATGGAGGCTTTCTTCCCAACCGGGAACTACTCAACAACTTACTTGAGAAACCTTGCGAAGGCAAGTATTTTCGCCATTTTTGTGAAAATGAATCATCAGAAAGTTCCCTAACCAAATAACTGCCACTACTATTTGTCTTCATGTTTTCCAGGAAGAACCAGTAGTAAGCATCGATCCTCAGACATGTAGTAGGGCTACTTCAACGGCAATGGAACCCTTCATAGTCGCTTGCCAATGACGCCATTCATAAATGAAGAGTCTATATTGTGTAGCTTCATGAACTGGGGTCCTATAGGTGTATAACTAATCTAGTTCTCTTTTAGGAATTTGGTTGAACTGCCATAAAATATTTCATCAGGGGCAAATCTATGGAAAGACTTCACAGCTAAAAACTACATTTCTGAGTGTTTGCACCATTTGCAAGTGCTTGAACTTGATTGTAGTCATTGTTTCGACACATGTAAGTTAGAAGGAAATAAATTTTCCCTTCGTCTAGGAATGAATGATAATTAGTTTTCGATGTTACACAACTTTGATCGGCATTGGAGCTACGGATTTTTGTGTGACAGAAATCCTCCCAAAAGCGAGAGAGAGAAATTTTTCTATATCATAGAAAAGGCCAGTAGGAGTGATGTAGGTTGAGATTAGGAAACTCTACTGCTTGTGGTTTATCTGCAATTCACCTATAAGTTCAAATAAAATTAAGAGGCTGGTTTTGCAGCTTCGACGTAGGTGAGATAACAAGATATGCATGTGAAGGAGATCTATAAACATGTTACGCACTTCCGAAGATTGGATTGTATGCCGTGGCAGTAGATTCTGAACAAGTATAGAAAATCAAGACAAAACTGAAGATGAACAATAGGATGCACCATGAGCAGAGCAGGTGAGATCCCTAGCTGTCTAGCCTTCTATTTTTGCTCCATGAAGCCAAACTATGAGCACTCCCTTGAGAAATTCGGCACTAAAGATGATTACTTAACTAATTCTAGGTTGAAGGACAAGGTTGCTATTATTACTGGTGGAGCAAGAGGCATTGGTGCTTCAACAGCCAAGCTGTTTGCCTCCAATGGCGCCCATGTCATAATAGCTGATATCCTCGACAACATAGGACCCTTGCTCGCCGACTCTATAGGCGGCAGATACATTCATTGTGATGTAACACAAGAGTCGGACATCGAATCAGCTGTTAACCTAGCAATAGCATGGAAAGGCAAACTGGATGTTATGTTCAACAATGCTGGAATTGCAGGACCTAGCGGAAGTATCGTTAACCTTGACATGGAGAAAATGAAGGATCTGCTAGCAGTCAATCTCAGTGGCATTGTTCATGGTATCAAACACGCAGCACGAGCAATGATCAAGGGCAAGGGAGGCAGCATTATATGCACTTCCAGCTCCGCCGCTATCATGGGCGGCCTTGGATCGCATTCCTACAGCTTGTCCAAGGAAGCAGTGCTGGGACTAGCCAGAAGCACAGCTTGTGAACTAGGAGTACATGGAATACGAGTGAACTGCATTTCACCTCATGGAGTCCCTTCTGAGATGCTAGTGAATGCTTACAGGCAGTTCCTTGGAAAGGTGGACATGGGAACAGAAGAAGTTGGGAAGTTAATTGGCGAGACGGGAAGTTTACTTCAAGGGAGGAGCGGCAGTATGGAAGACATAGCGCAGGCGGCACTCTTCCTAGCAAGCGACGAAGCAGGGTTTATAACAGCACACAATCTTGTAGTAGATGGAGGCTTCACATCTGCTTACAGCAGCATGAGTTTTATCTATCAATAACCACATACATAGCTTCTCCTTTCTTCCATTAAACCTCCTCTCTGACTAAACTAGGCAGGAAAGTTAATGTGTCAAAAATTGGAATCACCTAAAAAGTTCAAATTCAGATCTAATTATTTGCCACCAAATCAATTCCTTTTTGCATGCATAACTCTCTCTCTCTCTGCACTGACACAAGCAACAACCATCACTAAGAAAACTTTTTTTCTCATGAAGAATGCATGATGAGCAACTGTTACAATAAGGGCCAAAGCAAGAACTTCATGCGGAGTTGAATCCCACTGCCTAAAATGCAAAATTGCATTTCAGTTTCTCTTGGCTTGGTTAAGGTGAGAGACCCTAATTTGCAGTGAGAATGAAAAAGAAGTGGGTGGTCTTGGCAGTCTTGCCCTCTATTGCTCTATTTCTATTGTTCTTCTGCTTCAACCTCCTTCTGGAATATCCCAAAGTCTCTTCTCCATTAAAGGATCCTATTGCTATAGAGCCTCGACGGATCACGCAGGCTCAATTCAGCCTCCTTATTGGAATCCTAACCCGCCCTGACAGCTATGACCGGCGCCACTTCCTCCGCTTAATCTATGGCATTCAATTGTCTCCAATTGCAGAAATCCATATAAAGTTTGTCCTCTGCAACCTTACCAAGGATGAGCAGAGGATGTTCATCGCTTAGAAATCCTGCGTTTCAGCGACATAATCATACTCAACTGCACAGAGAACATGAACTCTGGAAAGACTTATACCTACTTCTCATCACTCCCACGCATCTTGCCTCGCCGCTACGACTATGTCATGAAGGCCGATGATGATGTTTTCCTCAGAATCGCACCGTTGGCATTTTCCCTGCAGCCATTGCCTAGAAAAGATTTGTACTATGGATTTGTCATACCTTGCAATAGTCGGAATCCATTCATCGAATACATGTCAGGAATGGGATTTATTTTGTCTTGGGATCTAGTTGAATGGATCGGGGACTCTAGCATTCCGGCCAACGACATTCATGGACCCGAGGACAAGCTAGTCGGAAAGTGGTTGAAAATGGGGAACAAGGCAAGAAATCGGTTTTCAAATAAGCCGGCAATGTACGACTATCCTGGAACCAATGGACAATGCTCCCATGAATTAATACCAGAAACAGTGGCAATACACAGGCTCAAGAGGTGGGATCAATGGTTAACTGTGCTAAAGTTCTTCAACATGACTGAGGCACTCCAACCTTCAAACCTCTACCATATCTTTGATTAAATCCATTCAAAAGGTTACAGTAGAATAGATTATTTGCGTGACTAAGCCTCCCTAGTTTTCTTCATTTCCAGAATTGCATTGATTCAACATAACTATTTCAGTACTTAGATAAAAAATGCTACTCATGATAGAAACCATAAGCACATACTAAAGCTCTTTATACTTTTCTAGATATATAGGGGTCTAAAATGTGAATATGTTATAACTCAGCTTGCATTCTAATCGACTAGATAAGGAAAATAAAACAAACAATAGAAGAGGCGCAATGACCAATAACATGAAAAAACAACAGTTTATGTACATTCAGATTTAACGCCTTAAGCAGTAAGAAATCGCACCCTCAACCATGCGCTTTCAGGAGAAAGAACCAAAACCAAGAGAGAATATTAACCATTTTATGATGCCCAAGATGTTGGTCCAATAACTTTCTTAATTTAAATGTCCAGCTGGATTTCTGTTCCATGACAAGAAGGATGGATCGCCCAGAGGCCTGCATATCATAAATAAAATCAAGGTCAATTAATTCACAGCCAAAAATATTCCCTTTTTTGTTTTTAATTACTAAATAAAAGCCAATGAAATATTCTACTGTAGATAGCACAAGCAATTAGAATGATAATAATGGAAATAGCACGTCCACCAAAACAGTTATAGTTAATCAAAGAAACAAACTCTTTGAAAGCTTTTAGTCCTCAGAACATATCACAGAAAATTAAGGTTAATATAACAAAGAGAAAGAAACCAAGTGTTGTGTAAAAGGAAAGAATGAAGGATGGCCCCCTTCATCACAGAAAATTAGACTTTAAGAAAATATTTGTCATCAGGTATAGAGCCACAAACTCATCCAGACACTCACCTTGGCTTGATCAAGTAAATGATTATGAAACTTATCGCCAAGAAAAGGCATAGCCCACCAACTGTGAGGTATGCAATGCCGAGAAAATCATTTTTTCCACCAATCCAACTTGTGGTAGATAGAACCAGCTTCTTTTTGCCCCCAAAACTGTAAGTATTGTAGTTGTTTTGAATAACAACTTTTACTTTCTGATTGACTTCAAGGTCTACTTCTATCTTTCCATAAAGCTTTCTAAAAGTTGGCAGTGCTGCAGTTCGCATCCAAACAATAAGATCCTCTTGCTCATTCAACTGCAACATAGAGCACAGAAAAAGTTTGAAAACCAGGCATCAGGCGAACATTGAAAGGAGAGACTGAAAAGGAAGCAAGGTAAGTAGAGAACAATTAATGCAACAACTTACAGGTTTGCTAGGATCAAGTTTGGCACCTCCAATCAAGCCCTTACTTTGGAAGTTTTTAGGATAAACATCAGACCCAAACTTGCTGTCTCTGTCACTTTTCCAGGCTATGTTCTTCTTGTTGACCTCAACTGCCTTGTTATTGACTGAAAACCCATATGTATCATTGAACAAGCTCCAAGCAATGAGACCACAAGGAACGATGACAGACCCATTCGATGTGGTAGCTTCAGGATCACAATTTTTTATTACGTGTTCATATTTTTTGCTTCGTAATTGTTTGTCTTCTCTACTTTTAACATATCTGTATGCAGTCATCACACCATAATTAACCAGTTAACAATTACTTCAGATGAAGCATCAGAATATAAAAACATAATCAACCTATAAGAAACCAGTAAAGTGACTCTAAAAATATATATCATTAATTTTAAATAATAGGAGCATTTCCCTTTTCAATATTTGCAGAGCAACTTAGCATTGCATACATACAAATTACAAGCAAGAAACATTTGGCAGCAATAAGTAGTAGATTTTATGACAATAAGGGGTCCAAAAACTTATTTCCTAGTTGGGAAGCAGGGGGGTAAATTCGTGATTGAGTATACGTTGTAAGATTGGATAAGCAGCGCTATCTTCGAGTCTTTGCTTGTTGTGCTTTGGCGATTTGCAATTGCATCAGAGATTTGTGATTCTTTCAGGGTAGATACTTTTTGATAAATATTTGGTGGGTTATTTGAGAGGCACCTTTTTGCTCTTGCCAAACCTTTTTACATCTATAAAAAAGACCTTAGTTCATTTTCAAAATATAATATAAAGTCACTACATGCAACTAGCTAAGGCCTAGAAAAGTGCAAATTTGTCAGCTATGGATGTTTGTTGAACTTCTCTCAAACATTAGAATAGACCAACCAATTTGAGAATTCTTCTCGATGCATAAGATGATGCACTGAATATAGAGATGTACTCTTCATTCTCCTCAGTAAAATTCCTTCATGTTTTCCCCAGCATCGTACCGCATTTTTCTCCTTAATCTCTAAACATCACATAGCCATTGCCAGTCTGCAACTCTAGTTTTCTGAATTTCTTGGTCAGTAGCTTAACTGTCTCAAAATAAACGCATTATCTAGGCCTTTTTGATATTTGAGACTTTTCTTTGCCATGTGCCATCTATAAGTCATCAAATCAAATACAATGCACAAATTTCCTAAACTAGCTCCAACAACCCTAAAACAACGCACTAATAGACACTTCCTTCAACCACAATAATAGTAAAAAAAAATCTACAACATTAGTTTAAAATGGTTATACAAGCATGGATTATCAAAAATAAGTGCAAAATGAAGTTTCAAACCAAGAGCTCAATTGATACGCATCTGGAAAGAAACTTTGCAATTAGCTGATGCAGCTAATTCAAATGATCAGCAGTGCAGATTAATTGCAATATGTAAGCATTCAGTCTCATGGGCTAAAAAATTTATTCAATTAATCTGCAATTATACTTTTATATCTTTTTTTCTGTATTCATTCTTTATGCTTCAATCAAAATCATCAAATATTACTGTTTAACAAATGTTCAGTCAGTTCATTATAGGGAATATGCTCTAGATTTCTATCCTCAAGTTAACAATCTTTTTTTCTATAAAAAACCAACTTATACCCTCAAAACTTGCACACGAGGAGACTCGAAACCTCAACCTCATGTATAAGTGACCAAGTACCAAACGGTCTAAACCATTAGAGCTACCGCTTGGACAGTAAGGTAACAAGTTAACAATCATTCAAGAAGAAAAAAAAAAGTGCTCAACAAAGCCTCAATCCCAAATTATCATTCAAAATAAATATTTAAAGTAAAAACAATTGGGAAAAAAATACTCAAGCATGCTCAACTTACCGGCGATGATTCTGATAGAAGTTGTCAAGTTCATAATATATATAAACAGGACTTTTCATATGCTTTGGCACCTATAAGCACATGGTTTTGAATTTAGCAAAAAGAAATCTTGTTTTCAATCGGTCAAAGAATTTGATATAAATCAGACTCACAACTAGATTTCTGGTGCAGGTCTTGTTAGTTTCACTACTCTGTATGAATGCAAGCGCATTCTCGACATAATGTTGAGGGATGCATGTTGAATCATAACGATCCACGATTTCCACCACCTACAAAAAAAGCAACAAGTGAATGGGTACGTATCATAGAAAAAATTGCAAGTTCCAAAGGAAGGATAAAGAAAGATCACTCTTATTTACACGCTGTGATGCAAACAAGGAAGAAAGGCCAATAGGGATGAATACAATTCCAACAAGTACAAATGTTGAAATCACCTGAAAAGCACAATGTAAATTAGATAAAGTCCAAAAGGCGATAATCACATAGAAACACGGAAAAGTTTAACTTGTTAGAAATTCAGCTGTATTTAACTAGGTAAGTGCCAACTCACCCATCCAGGCGTCAGAATTGGTTTGCAAGCAGGGAGCTCTTGCTGCGTAAACCTGGAATCTGCATGGATGATGAAAGTATCAGCATGAACAGGAGTTATCCGCCAGAGAACTTCAAAGTTATTGTGGCAGAATAAAAGGAAATGTATTGAAATTGTAATCTCAAAGCTATACAAAAAATACCTATTGAATAAATTTCCTTCGAGAATCAACACCGTCCAAGTATATTTTAAAGTTAATAGAATCATAATTCTATTAAATCATGACAAGCACTCTCGTCTCTCGCTATTGAAGTCTTGTGAAACATTTCCTAGTTTACAATTCAATTGATAGTACAACAACAACAACAACAAAGCCTGAATCTCAAATTAGTTGGGGTCAGCTACATGGATCAAACTCTTCCATTGCGCTCAATTTAAACAATACATGACCAGAAACAATACGTAAAATTCACATTGGACGACAATGCACTCAAAGTAAACTCTCCAAAAACGACGGTAAAGACACAAATTATCGCTTCTCAAGTAACCAATTGCGATTACGAGCATAACGGATAGATAACAAACCAAATGCATCATAACTCATTACTGTCTTTATGCAAATCACTGACATCTAAAAGATCGATAGCAACAACATTTGAAGATTCTCACCGGCGACGCCTCGAAACAGGACAGCTCATTCATAACAATGCAAATGAATTTGCTTGCAAACAATGCGACTGCAATTTCAAAACTTTGACGACATTTTCGCAGTCGCACACACATTTAGCCAATTTGAGACCTAAATCTACACAAATACTTCATCGAATCCATCAAAGGAACTCAGAATCAACAGAATTCAAAACAAGAACCAAAACAACATACATTTAGGTTTCTTGGAGTTCCGCCGCGGAGGAGCAGAGGAGTCCGACGCCGCCGGCGCGTCTTTTCCATTCGGATTCATCTCATCAAAAGAGAGAGAGAGGTTTCTATCTGATCGGAAATTAGGGTTTTTTTCGTTCGTTCGTTCGTTCGTTCGTTCGTTCAATCTGTGTTGCTAATGTTCGTTTTTTCGTTGTTTTGCGATTGATTAACTGCTTTATGACTTTACGTATCTCGAGGAGTGTGCAACCTGCGGTATGATGGTGTAGAGTGTACACCCATCGAACCACCGTCGAACCGCGCTCAAACTTGAGGTTTATAGTTTGACATTTTTTTTAGACCACCTCTAAACCGTGAAAGTTAAAAATCACGATTAGATCAATTATAGTTTATTCGATTTGGTCGATCTGATTTTATAGTTATTACTAAAACATATTTTTTGACATGCATAGTAATCCCCAAAAATCTTACCATACATTCGACATAAAAATAAAATCATTTGAAGTTCATGTTCATTCATGTTCATTTGTGGAAAATATATTAAAGCACACATATTCAATTAAAATTCTTGAAATACCTTTACAACCTACACTTTCAGTATTGTGAATCGCGATTTGATAGTGTCCAGTGTACACCCATCGAACCGCCAACAAACCTGAGGTTTACAATTTGACAATTTTTCATACCACTTCTAAACCACGAAACTTAAAAATCGCAATTAGACCTACCATGGTTTGCTTAGTTTGATCTATCTAATTTTGCAATTTTTTTTAAACACATTTTCAACAACAAAAAAATGTCATCCATGTTCGTCCACCAAAAATCCTTTCATACATTATGTACAAAATAAGCTCATATTTATACTTGTTCATCCACTAAAATTTTACCATGCATGTTCACACAAATTCAATCAAAATTCTTGAATTGCCCTTGCAACCCGCATTTTCGGTATGGTGAATCGCAGTTTTTTTTTTAAATAAAAATCACCACCAAACTCGAGGTTGCAATTTTTAAATTTTCTAAATTAACCCCAAACCGCGGTTTTGCAAAAACCTAAGCACACCCCTACTAAAAACTGTAGTGGCACGGTTCGTAAATTAGTGCGACTGGGGTGTCTATTTTAGTCCAACAAAAATAGGTGAGAAAACCGTGTTAAAGCAACGGTCGAATTACGCGGCAATTATAACAGAAGAAACAGTAGAGATGGTTTTTTCAAACCGTCTCACAAGGACTAAGCAATTCAAACAAAAAACTGTATATAGATCAAAGAGTTTGTTCTCTTTGAAACCCATTACAGAGAATTCACAGCTGTTCAAGAATCAATTTATGTGACGCCGGAATGGGCGCGATCTCGGTTGAATACCGGCGCTTGTGTTCGAATTTTGGAAGCTTGTATGAGGTCCAAATCTCTCATTGAAGGAAAGAAAATCCATCAATGTATACTAAAGAGCAATGCCCGTATTGATAACGTTGTCGTTTTTGAAAAATTGGCGCTTTTTTATGTAAGATGCGGCGAAGTAAAGGTTGCCCGAGTTGTGTTTGATCAAGTTTCTAGTCGAAATGTTATATTGTGGAATTCGATTATCCGAGCTTACGCTTGGAACGGGCAGTATGAGAAAGCGATAGATTTGTACTACGAAATGTGCGATTCGGGTATTAGACCGAATAAGTTCACGTTTCCATTTGTGCTAAAGGCGTGTTCCGGTTTGAAATCGTTAGAGGATGGAGTGGAGATTCACGAGCGTGCGAAAGTGGAAGGTTTGGATTGTGATGTCTATGTTTCGACTGCATTATTGGATTTTTATGTGAAATGTGGATGCTTAAGTGAGGCACAGGTGTTGTTTGGTAAAATGATGTATAAAGATGTTGTTTCATGGAATGCGATGATTGCGGGGTCTGCTCTTCATGGGCTTTACGAGGAGACTATGAGGCTGGTTTTTGAAATGCAGGAGACTGGAAATGTTCCAAACTCGTCTACTTTGGTGGCGATTCTACCAGCAATTGGTAGAACCAAGGCATTGTGTCAGGGAAAGAGTGTTCATTGTTTTCGTCTGCGGAGGGCTTTCGATAAAGAAACTCTGATTGAAACGGCTCTTCTGGATATGTATGCTAAATGCGATAGCCTTAACTATGCCAAACGGGTTTTTGATTTTGTCGGCATCAAGAATGAGGTGACCTGGAGTGCAATGATCGGAGCATATGTTCTCGCAGGCTGTATGAAAGAGGCATTAGCATTGTTTGATAAAATGCAAATTGAAGGGGTTGTGACCCTCACGCCGGCTACTCTAGGAAGTGTTCTCCGAGCATGTGCCAAATTGACAGATATTGGTAGAGGAAGATGTATACATGGTAATTTAATTAAGTCTGGAATTTGTTTAGATTTAACAATAGGGAATTCCCTTCTTTCCATGTATTCAAAAAGTGGGAATTTAGATGATGCGATGAATCTTTTCGATGAAATGAATTTGAAGGACGTTGTCTCATATAGTGCCATTATCTCTGGATGTGTTCAAAATGGTAATGCAGAAGAGGCCTTGCTCATGTTCCAAAATATGCAACTGTCTGGAATAGACCCAGATATAGCAACTATGGTTGGGATTCTACCAGCTTGCGCTCATTTGGCTGCACTGCAACATGGTCGTTGCAGCCATGGTCAGTTGACTGTCCGTGGCTTCTCATCAGATATATCGATTGGAAATGCACTCATTGACATGTACTCAAAGTGTGGCCGTGTAGACTTTGCGAAGGATGTCTTCTACAGGATGCCAAAGCAGGATATCATTTCATGGAATGCTATGGTTGCAGGATATGGAATGCATGGGCATGGAATGGAAGCACTCACACTGTTCCATTACATGCTCAGGAAAGGTTTAAAACCCGATAGCGTCAGTTTTATTTGCCTTTTATCTGCTTGTAGTCACTCAGGACTTGTTGCCGAGGGAAAGCACTGGTTTTGTGCGATGACCCGAAATTTCAATATCGCCCCTAGAATGGAGCATTGCATCTGTATGGTTGATTTATTGGGTCGTGGAGGGTTTTTGGGGGAAGCAACTGATTTTATCGAAAAAATGCCGTTTGAACCAGATGTTCGCATCTGGGGAGCATTGCTTGGTGCATGCCGAATCCATAGGAATATCAAATTAGGTGAAGAAGTGTCGAAGAAGATTCAAAATCTAGGAGCAGAAGGTACTGGGAACTTTGTTCTTTTGTCTAACATATATAGTGCTGCTGGGAGATGGAAAGATGCGGCGCATATCAGACTCATTCAGAGAAACAAAGGCTTCAAGAAAAGCCCTGGATGTAGTTGGATTGAAGTTAGTGGAAGAATTCATGCATTTATAGGTGGGGACCGATCCCACCCGCAATCAGCACAAATACATGAGAAGCTTGATGAACTTCTTGTTGAGATGAAGAAGCTGGGCTATCATGCTGATGGTAGTTTTGCTCTTCAAGATGTTGAAGAGGAAGAGAAGGAGAGAATTCTTCTTTATCACAGTGAAAAGTTAGCGATCGCATTTGGGATTCTAAATTTAAGGCCTAGTGATCCAATTTTTGTTACTAAGAATTTGCGGGTTTGTGGTGACTGCCACTCTGCCATAAAATTATTAAGCATGATCACAAATAGAACGATCATTGTTAGAGACACGAGTAGATTTCATCATTTCGCTCTCGGGGCTTGCAACTGCGGTGATTTCTGGTGAAAAAGAAGACCAGTAAAGAAAGCATGGAAGTTTACAGTGTTCACATGTGAGAGAAATGCCTTCTTTGTTCAGCACTGCATAATCAGACTTTGAGCAATGTGACTTGACTGGGCATGGTTTGAACCTGCTTTGTGTGCTAACCAGGTACACATCTCTTGCTCTTAACAAAATCTATCTGTTTGACCTGATGTGTGATTTTATCAGCTACATAAAGTCTGTCCAATAATCCAATAATTTTGGTTTGAAATAATTTTAGTTTTGGAGTGGCTAATAATCCTTTTAGTTGTTTCTTGGCCAACGGCATTCTGATGTCTTTCATCCCTACAATTTGACGCTTTTTAGTCATCTAAGACCCTACTCACTTTGAAGATTTTTTGTGTTGCATTGAAGGCATCCAACTCTTTCCTTCTGCTTCAACCAAATTAAAAAACATTTCCCCCTTCCAATACATTCAACTTGCACCATCTCATTCTTTATACTGATGCAATTTTTATTCTAATAAATTTGTTGAAATCGCGCAGCAATAAAGTTTCTGAAACAGGCTTCATAACCAACAGGTTGCAAGATTGAATCCAACTAATCAACTCCAAAAGGTTGTTGTTTCTCGAGTAATCTGGTTGGGGCATTCCGCTTGGATGTCCATGGTCTTCCATAAATAAATCTACCAAAACTTTTTTTTACTGTTGATTGCTTAAAAGATGGGAAAATTCATTGGCTAAATGATCAAACATATCTTAAGGAGTACTCGTCGCTGGAAGAAAATATTTTGTTTCCTGCACTTACTAAAAGCTTGTCATTATGCTATGCTGTTACCATTTACCTTATAACTAAACAAGCTCTCTTTTTTCTTTGACCTGGGAAGCCCAGCTGCTAATTCAACCTCAAACAGCTTATGCGTACATATTTTGACCAAGACGTCACCATTCACATGATCATTTAAACAAATTTTCCTGCTTAAGTTTAGGAGTCGCGACTCCGCAATGTGTGATGGGATGGCATTTGTTTTCCTTAGAGTGGAAGGAGGATTCATCTTTAAATTTCGAAAAGATTGAGCTTGCGACAATAGGTTATGAAGCTTTCTCAGACAATGAGTACCAAACATAGCTTTTGATTCAATCAGAAATCAACTGTGTAGCCTCAAAGGCTTGAATATCTGGAGAATTTGCTCCTAAGATCCAAGTAGTATACATAATCCTTGCATCCAGGACCTAAAACATTGATAAAACTTTCTCTCCAAGGTGGACTACAAGGTTCCAGATTTATTTTTATGGAGATTTTTATGTCAAAAAACTTCATGGTTCATTTAATCTCTATATACTGAAAACCAAGGCGGCAAGGCCCCTAAAAACGCCTGCTATTCTTCATCATTTTATATTAGCGAGATAAAAATCAGTAGACCATGCATTTTGATTCTTTTAGAAATGTTTGCATTTGCTATTTCGTATTAATTATTATGTTTTGCATTGATTTTATTGTCAACTATATAATATCAAATTTTGTAGCCAGTCATCACTCTTTGTTCAATGCTGCATACTAAGCACACACTCCATTTTCTGCTGTTTATGTGAAGAAAGCTGCTTATGCAAAACTTATGCAAGATGGCAGTCTTCACATCCATAGCCTCATGGTTTAAATTCCCTCTGGGAGTGAGTTTTCAGATTGCTAATAACTGCTACGAGGTGAAAGATTGACGAACAAAACAAGTATATAAGATGTGAATAATGCTCTAAAAGCTTGTCAGCTGAGTTTGAAAAGAGAAGGGTCCATGATAATGTGAAAAAAGGATCAACAAGAATGTTGGAAATCCCTTGGAAGAATTCTATGGTAGATGGTGGTACAACTAAGTAAAAAAAAATTTGTCATGTTAAAAAAAAAAGGTACATTTTGATTGTGCTGATTCTTGAAAGAAAGTAAGTCGCGTTGATTTGAATAGCTACAAGATTACTTCCAGCTCATACATTTTTAATATTCCTTGTTTATGTTAACTATTCCATGCAGATCCCAAGTTTACACAGCAACAATTTTCTACTTGCTAACCAACTCGGAAGCTTAGACGAGTAAGTTGGCACTTAATTTGCATTGCATTGTGATAATGGCGCATTTTTAATTGTCTTACCAAAATATATTTAATTTCAAATATGAAAATAAGGCACACTACATTTTTCAGGTAATTTTTCGCTTGCATTTGTTGGCATTGTAGTAATACCTTTTGGCCTTGTTTCCTCCTGTAGAACTCCACCTCTCCTGTGATATGCATCCATTTGGTTGTTGCTTCTTTATAGGTGGTCGAAATCGTGGATCATTATATATCAATTTGCATTCCTCGAAATTTATCACAAGAATGCGCTTGCACTTGTACAGAGTGATGAAACTAACAAGACTTGTAGCAGAAATATAATTGTGAGTGATTTATTTCTAGTTTTTTGATGCGTTGAGGACCACATTTTTCTTTTTACTAAAATGAAAACCCATGTTCTTATAGGTCCCAAAGCATATGAGAAGTCCTGTTTATGTTTATTATGAAATCGGTAACTTCTACCAGAACCATCGCCGGTAACTGTAATTTAAGTTCCGGTCTTACCTAAAAACTTCGAAAGCAAGGCTTGATTGGAGGCGCCAAACTTGATCCTGGCAAACCAGTAAGTTCAAGCAATAGTAATAGTTTTTTTTTTTTTAACCAACATTAATTGTTATATATTTCCTTGCCTTCTTTTCTGTCTCTCCTTTCATTGCATTACCTGCTACCTGTTTTTCGAACTTTTTTCATGCCTGATGTTGCAGATTCTGCAAGAGGACTTCATGGTTGGCACTGCCAACTTTCATACATAAAGCTCTATGGAAAATATAGAAGTAGACATTAAAGCCAATAAGAATATAAAAGTTGTTAACAAATAACAAGTGCAATACCTACAGCTTTCGCGGCGAAAACAAGCTGGTTCTATCTACCAGTAGTTGTATTGGAGGGAAAAAAAATGATTCCCTCAGCATACCATATTTTACAGTTGGTGGACAATGCCTCTTCTTGGCTATAATAAGCCTATAGTCTTCATAATCATATAAACCTGATCAAAAGGAAGATTTGGACATCGATCCTTATTGTCATGGAACAGTTATTGGATTGCCAAAGCATCTCTAGCGAGATGGTAGAGACATCACTTGCCAAAAAGCAAAGTTCGGGGAGATAGTATTGAGTTCGACTTCCACTTAAGTCAAAATAAAAAAAGACAGTTATTGGATCCACATCTTTTATATATAATGGTTAATATTCTCTATTGGGTTTGGTTCTTTATTTCGAAAGCACAAGGTTGAAGGCGACCAGCTTTTTTTTTAGTGGTATCTATACTACTAAAAATGAAAATTCCTCCAACCTTCCACAGGTGAAGCTTTTTTGCCATCGATCTTTCTAAAAAACTTAATCTTCGAATTATTGGTTTGTGAATCTTATCCCCTAACATAAATTGTGCGATTGATGGTACGGATGTGCAGTTTGTGCACTTATTGATGGTACTTGAAGTGGATAAAGATCAATTTCGACCTCACGAAAGTGATGAAAAGCTAATTGGTCCGGAGGTACCATATTTAAGTGTAATTTGTGCACTTATTCATCTTGCAAATTATACAAAACTTGACATTGTTTTTGTTGTCAACTTACTTGCAAGATACAATTTTTCACCAACTCAAAGACATTGGAATGGTGTTAAACATGTTTTTCAATATCTTCGAGAAACAAATGACATGAGTTTATTTTACTCGAGATGGGTAAAATTGAATCTCCAAGATTATGTTGATGCTGAATTTTTATCTAATCCCCACAAGATCCGTTCTCAAACGAGATATGTATTCACCTGTGGTAATATTGTTGTATCATGGAAATCAGTAAAGCAAACTATGGTTGCTACTTCTTCCAATCATTCTGAAGTACTTGCAATTCATGAAGCAAGTCGTGAATGTGTATGATTAAGAAACATGATTGAACATATCCAAAAATCATGTGGATTGCCTTCAATAAAAAAATTCTCCAACCATATTATATGAAGATAATGCAGCATATATTGCACAATTAAGTGAAGGATTCATAAAAGGGGACAGAACAAAATATATTTCACCAAAATTCTTTTATGCGCATGAGCTTCAGAAGAATGGTGAAATTGATGTCAAGCAAATCCGATCGAGTGATAATCTTGCTGATTTATTCATAAAAGTCTTACCAACTGCGACATTTAAAACGCTTACATATGGTATTGACTTGCGTAAACTTAAAGACATTACAAGTAAAGAAACTGAACAAATTTCACACATGTTCACATGAGGGGGAGTTATTGATTAATGTATTACACTCTTTTTCCTTTAGCTATGATTTTATCCCATTAAATTTTCCTAGCCAGGTTTTTAATGAAGCAATCTTAACAATATTATACCCATCTTGATATTTATGAGAATAATGTACTCTTTACTTTTACTATATTTTTTCCCACATAATTTTTCTTAGTAGAAGTTTTAACCAAGCACAATCTCTAAACAAGTGTCATCCAAGGGGGAGTGTTGTGAAATATGAATGACCATGCATGTACACCAACATAGTGTAGTTATGTAACTTGTATTTCTCACTTAATAGTACCTCTACTTGTTTAGGTATTATCATGTAACTTGTAATCCTCTCCAATGTACACCAAATTTAATAAAAACTTCTTATTCCAACTATCTCATTTCTTCTCTTCTCCTTTGTAGTAGTAGAAGTTTTTAGTATTCTATCTTCCTTCTCTAGTTCTTAGCAAGTTCCAACTCAATTTATAACAAAAACAAGCACAATGAAAAAGTTCAATTTGTATACCCAACCCCAATTAATTTGAGATTGAAACTTTACTATTGTTTGTTTTAACACTAGAACAAAACACTTAAACCAATAAGAAGTGTTAAAATAACAATAGCAAGTCACACCACCCGCAAGACACATTAACTCACAAAACCAACATAGTAAATCCTCGATGCAAGCACACACAAATCCAATGCATAACACTCGAATCGAAATCACATTAAAAATCTTGTAAGCTAATGTAATGTGTCTTGTAATTTGAAATTATTGTTGCCGTTCTAATATTTTCCGAAGCCAACGTAGTAAATCCGCAAGTACAAAAGCGAGCACCATCAATATACTTTGTCTACCAAAAAAGAAGAAAACACAAAAGTTATGTTTCCAGACCCATCAAAGGACAATCGACCTACCTAACAATTCAAAGGTGCGGATGACGCACCCACGCCATTACCACAGACCACGCCATCAAAACAAGATATATGCATCTCTTAAAGTAGAGCTCTGGTGGTGGCGAAAGGCCATCAGATTTCCTGCATAAAAGCCAATGTAAAGCCGAGTGGCCAACAACAACAACAACAACAACAACACCCACCAAGAATTCCAACCAGTAATTTAAACAATCACCCTTCCAAATCAAACGAGTCACAAGTAGTACCACTAGGTGGTAGTAGTAGTAGTAGTAGTAGTAATAATATTAGGGTCTGGCCTCCTCACCGACTAGATACTCGGAAGTCGAAGACAATAGATGAAAGGTCTCTGACGGTGGGGAAGGGTGGAAGGACAAGTGAGAGCGAAAGTTCAATTAACTAGCAATAGAACATGACCTTCTTGACGTTATCCTTGAGAGCAGGAAGGGGTCTCACTGCAGCGCCAGCACCTGGGCCCCTTGTGTTTCGGGCGGCTCCACCACCGCCCATGCCTGCACCGCGACCCGCTGCACTGGTCAATGATCCGCTGTCCGAAGTCTCTGGCTCCATGTAGAACCGAGCACGGAAAGCAGCCAAGTGGGCATAGTACGCTGGGGGTACTGCAATATAACCAAAAGTATCATTAGGGGGGCAAGAAATATGACCATCTTACACAAACAAAAGTAACACCAACAAAGGCCCAGATCAATGTCATATTAATTAGGTCGCTGTTGGTTGGCTTCGTTGCTAATCATGGAGTGAATCCTTGGACGTCAAAAATGCAAACCAAACAATAATGGCCTAAATCCTTGTGCCAAATAGGATTACCTCCTAAAACGCTAGGTATCTTGGCATTTTGCCGACGTAGAATTGTTCGAAATTTTGAGAATCAAACAAAAGAGTCAACTGAATGGATTCAAACATTTTAATAGCAGGCATGCGTCTATCATCCTAACCAATGTTACCACACAAGGTTGGAAACTACAAAGTGGTATACAAACACCAAATGAAATTTAAATGGTGCAAACTTACCGATGGAAACGGATCGGGTACACCTTGCATATCTGCATAAAGAAAACACAAAGTTAAGAACATAGCTCCGAAAGACTACCCAACAGACTAATTAAAAGGTAAAGAAAGAAACTCCATACGTGTAGCAGAGATTGTTAGTCAGTGACTGGAGATTATCAGCTGAAAAATGGTTTTCATCCCACAGAACATGGTAATGAGCTGGTCTGCTCGTTCCCTGAAATGTGTTCAACACAGTACAATCATTCATTGATTAAGCAAAAAGCAAGAAACGCGATTTGAAAACATTGGGAGAAGATAATCCAGCACACTAAAATAGGTTACCTGGATTCCAGCATGGCTGCAAAGGTAGAAGTCGAACTCAGTAGGATGGCAAATCTTGGAGTCCACAACAGTTCCTGATAAAAAAAAAAAAAAACAAATCAGTCTACCAAGAAAACCCGCCAAATCAAAAGACAAAGCAATGCTAACTACAAGCAAAATTTGCTAACCAGGCAAAATGTTTCCACTTTTATCCACAGCGTGACGATCTCCGTGATTATTTGCAAACAACCTCGTGTGATGCCTCTTTTGAACCACAACAAATGTCACGGGCGGCTGATAATTTGACTCCAAGGAAGCACATGCCTGAAATAAGAAAATTTTGTCAAGGCAAAATTACCGAAACCTTGGGACGCAAAAATCTGCCAGGAAAGATGAAACAGTTCACGCTTCCAAGGAGAAAGACCAGACAACTAAAATAACACAAACACACACTTCATCCACCCACCTTGAAACACGAAACAAAGTGCATATTCTCCACATTTGCCTAGTGATGGCATCGCCAAAAAATATCAAAGCATTCACAACCTTGAAAGTTAAGGAGCTATAATGCCTTTACCTTGCGAATAGCATCCAACTCGTAAAGTAAGACTTGATAAAATTGACCTTCACTGACACCATCCCTGCAAATTGAAAGACCATGAGCTATATAACAAGAAGAAGAAAAGTTCTTAAAGCGTCAAATTGTGAGTGGACACAACACCTGTAAAATATAATCCTCTTCGGCTTTTGTCCAGTTGCTCGACGGAAAGATATAAGCAGTTCCCTGAAGTACAAGAAAAAGAATCTCATCAAATGAACTACGCCTGGATTTTGGAAGCATAATAACTAAACAGCGTAGACACATTCAGAGACACTGAAATAAAATGGCATCCACAGCAATCAGGGTACACAGAAGTACAACCAATTTAAAAGAATCACAAGTAAAAACAAGCGTAAATCACAAGTAAAAACAAGCGTACTTTATCATGCCTCCAGTGACAGTTCCTCTAACAGGGTCCTGCCAAACCTTATAAAGATCTTGGATTAATTCTTGCCGGTGAGCCTGGGCACATACAAGACCGGCATACTTTGTGACCTCTGGCCAATCTTGAGAAGCAACAACCTAATGGATGTTAAGCAAAAAATTCAGACAGCAGATTAAAACCGAAACTGCAAGACTACCAATAAAATAATTATCCATACAAGTAAAACCATTAGTATGAATTCTTACAGCAGCAATTGACGGGCTAGAATCCTCTCCAGGATGTGGATGTGTAACATCAGCACCAAATATGATTGTTGGTTCGTCACTAACCACAGGAATGCGCCTCGATAAGGCATCAACGAGAACTGTGTTTCGTCCCCCAACCTTCACATTAATTTTGAGGGCAACATTTGCAAGATACTGCTTGCTCATTTTGAAAACATGCTTTGACAAGCAGCACTGGGATACTAGACCAAGGTCAGTCTCACAAATCCGTTTTAGATCACCTACAAATAAAACAGGAATACCGTTAAAAAAACACCAAAAAAATATAAATACTAAAGACGACCTAAATGGACAGAATAAGCTCCCCCCACCATAGAGTGAACCATTGTTGTCGGGCAAAATAACAATAAGTAGGTCAAGCTCCTTTCCCTGTGGTTGGGTCCTGGTCATTGCATCATGGTAACGAGTCTTCAAGGCTCTCTCGACATGATCGGGGCGAGCACTATATGGAGGAAGTACAGGCTCAGGATTGAATGCCTATACAACATCATCACAGAATGGTTGACAGAACAGAAGCAAAATAAAAGCAAAATAAAAGCAAAATAAAATAATGCAATCCAAAAAATTAAAAATTAATACAAAATTATCAATCTGTACCATGCCAGAAATATAACACATTTGAGCAAGTTCTCGGCAGAATCCGCGTGCAACACTTTCCTGCACACTGCGTGAGAAGTTTATGCATATCCAATTATTCACTGTTCCCCCATTCACCATTTTCTGCCAATAACGACAACAAGTGTTAACTTGCAATAAATGCGAAGGACAACAGAAGATGAGGAAGGAGTTCACTCGTGTAGGTTAGACAGACAATCAATGGTTACAACTCTTTTAAAAGATGAAAATATTGCAAATAGAGATTCAATTCTTCTTATGAGATAAAACCAAAATTACAGGCTTACAAATCCTCATTTATTTTTCCTATTCACGTCAAAAAGAAGGGAAGGCGAAGAATCCTTTTCTAACCAATGAAAAAGATTAGATGAGAAGAGGTTTGCTAAAAACACACAAGATAACACAGCACTAAATTATTTAAAAACTGCTCTAGTGACTCGGAGAGATGGATGAGGCATCACTTGCCAAAAAGCAAGGTTTATGGAAGTTGTGAGTTCAACACCCACGAAAGTAAAAAAAAGGAAAAAAAAAAAAGATATCTTGAAACTTGCACGTTCAAAAGAAAATACAAGAATAACACCCCTAAACAGCACAACATAACACCCAACCATCCACCACTTGTTATGCATCATGGGCCGCGTAGGCTTGCATCCCAAAATTAACACCGATGGTGGATGTGGGCCTGTTGTGCGTGTTTCGTTGTGAGTTTGTGGTGTTATTGTAGCATTTCCATATTCAAATGCAATATACTAAAACAGTATAGAGAAAAATATAATCAGGACAAGCTGCAGAAAAAATAAAACATGAGAAAAAATATTTTCAAAAGTCGATGTAAATTCATGATATGTAAATATAATATATATGGCTTCATTTTACTTCGGGTGACTGACAAAAACAAGCATAATCTGCTAAAAAAAAAACTATCTGAAAAGGTACAATAGAACAAGTAAATACCTTGTTCATCATGTTCCATTGGCCAACCTGCGGCAAACAATCTTTCTCCCTTCCAGTTTCATGGTATTTAAGCTGCAAAGCATACAAGACAGCAATCAAGAAGGCTTCAACACCCAACCAGTTGAAATAAGCAAATACGATCACAAGACTTTGAATTAATATTAAAACGAGACTCGTGAGTGATGCACTTAAAAAATTTGTGGAAGAAGCTTACTTACCCTTGGTGCAGGTAAAATGCGTGCTTCGACAGAAGCAAGCTTCTCACTAATTTTAATGCCAAATTCCCTTGCATAAGGATCCTCATGGTAAGCATTGTGGTGAACCGTCTACCACAGAAAGATAATTAGCCAAAAAAAAAAAAAAAAAAACCGAATGAACAGTATGAAAAGATTGAGTTAATGACGAAGAAATAAAAAAAAATCATCTGTAACAATCATAATCCTAAAATCAGAGAAATGTAAATACCAACAACAGGGACACAGCTTAATACCTGCAAAATATCCAGTTCTCGGTCACGTGGACGCTGACAGGTAACCTTCAAAAGGGCAGTAATCTGTCTCTCGTTCAGCCTCTTGGAGTATCTCTGGCCTTCAACTATTTTGCATACCTGGGCGCAACCATAAACAACAATAAATCATCAAAATAAAACACCAAATAAGAAAAAAGAGAATCACACGCAGGTTGAAAATTTTGTTGACCTCCATCGGCAGGTAGTTCGGCCTCTGTTGATTTCCCACTTGCAGACAAGGCCATTGAGTATGTTGAATTACAAAGCCATAGGTTTCTTGGAAGTACTGCACCACAGATTTCATCGTACCTCTCTCGTCAACAGGAAAACTGTTTTATAACAAGTGTCAAAAGGCGGGCTAATCAATAAGTTAACAAGCGAGTTCACAAGAAAGGAGAAATAACACATCAAAAGCAGCATTCAGGGCGTACGTCAGTTCACGAGTGGCTTGTGATGTCAAACCAAATATCCGATATTTTCTTCGCATGTTACCCCTGTGGGTAACCTCAACCTTCACACCTCTAAGGGCCTTTTTAATCTGCCAATAGTAAGTACAGACCGTCAAAAAGGAAAATCCTCACGAGAGACGGAAAATCATTGCTTAAGAGTTGCTTCAGAGAAAAGGGGGCTCAAGAAAGGGGAAAAAAGGATAAAGATAAACAAGGGAAAAAATAATAATAAACAGAGCTGCAACCAAGTTTAGTAAATTCATGCAAGTGCAAAAAACCATCAAGAGAAGATTATAAAACTTGCCTTAACGCGATCGGCATCGGATAATGGCCTGGATAATGCATCTCGATTCAGGAGTTGAGTGACAAAGTCAATGACTGGCAGTGGTTCTATAAAAGCTGTCGATGACATATCTGCAACATCACAAAACTAATTGTTAGAGGCTCCAATTCATTAAAACAAGTTAGGCAACTGGTGTTTAGTTAGACCAAAAATCTAAAAAATAGGTTAGATGGAAGAATGAAATGTACAAATAGATGGAATGCTTGATAAAGCCCATCGGTTACATGATACATTATCCTGCTATTGAAACGGGATTTCTGAACCCAAGCAAGCCAGAAATGCAAAAATAATTGTATAAACAGTGCTCTAATATGTGGTTCATAAATGTGGAGCAACAAAATTGTCCTCTAAGCCAGTCAACCATCATTTTTAACAGCAACGTGAAAACAGTAACAGTAATAAGATATAGGATAATTGTGTGCAGCGCTCTAATATGCAGTTTGTCTAAATGGAGGAGCTACATACTTGTCCCATATATTGTGCCCACAATCATTATGAAAATACGATAGCATGACAAAAGTAACTGCAGTTGAGATGCTATACAGAATGACAGAAGTAGTTGCTGTTTGCTAATGCATAATCCAATGAGGAATAAAAAGTTGATTATTAAATGAACTTACCAATGTTCAATGACAGACCCATCTGAGTAGGGCGAATGCTCTGATAGAAACCACGCCAACTTTCCAACCCCTCACCAAGTGACTGCCTTCTGCCTAAATCTGGTGAATAGAAAGACCTTCCAACTGGGCAGTACCTGCACAATTAAAGATCAGATGAAAACAACAACTAATATAGTGTTAACCAAAATATAGAACATGAGATGGAATCAACAAGTACCTAGATGTAGGTAATTCACGCAGAACAATATCAAGAACCTGAAGAGCCTCTTGAGGTGCCTCGGCTTGCCTGCCCTGCAAAAACAAACCTAAATTGTGCAAATCTGCACGTGCAGCCAACTTTATCACAACTCTGAATGGCCTCTCTCTCCTGGTTCAAAAAGCATGATAGCGTTAAATTGAGTTATATACAGTCAAAACAGGGACCAAAGATAGTACATACGACGCAAATACCTAGCAGCACCAGTTCCATCATCTTCATCCACTAACACAATGTTAAACTCTTTCGAAGTGAAAGGCAAAGGTCCAGCAGTGTAAAGGCTCTTTCGACCATCATAAGCAGGAAGTCTCCTTCCCAGATGAGACTCTCTATACAATCGCACAAGTTGTTCCATAACGGCTCGGTTCACACCTCGTGAAGTGCCTTCAGGAGTAATTGATACCTGGAGGTAGGAAAAATTGATCATTAACACTGACTCTAAAGCAGCTTCCAAAATCAAATAAATATAAAGCAAAAACATACATCGTATTGATGAAGATCCTTATCTGGCAGCTCTGCGAAGAAGTGATTCGCCTTGACAATGCACCTAATTCCAGTGCTACCCTTACCAGGACGACTAGGAAACTTCATAGACTTACTTGACGCAACCAGAGGCTGTATCGCCTGACTTGAACTTCCTTCTGACTGGAGGGTAAAGTCCTGAAACTGCTTTGCCAACCCTGAAGCACTAGGCTCGGTAACTTCAGATGAAGTTCCAGCCTCAGAGGAAGGTTCAGCCGGGTCCACTGTTGCTTGATATGGTGTCTGGGTTGCTTGGTGCAGCTCGGGATACGGCGGCCTGGAAGGGCCACCAGGAGGGCCTCCAGAACGACCACCACCTCGACGTCTACCAGCAGATTCAACTGGAGTCCCACCTCCAGGTTGCTGGTGTGGTGGAGGCGTTCCTCGTGGCTGACCCCCTCGGCCTTGATGATACTCAGCAGGGCCACCCCCGTATTGTTGTTGAGGCACCGCAACATACTGCTGCTGAGGCGCCGCAACATACTGCTGCTGAGGCGCCATCCCATATTGTGGAGGTGGAACACCTCCTCGTGGCTGATACTGGCCGCGTCCTTGTTGCTGTCCCCCAACTCCACCGCCGCCATACCCTCCACGGCCACCACCACTTTGCTGTCCTTGCGGGGCCCATCCTCTTCCTCCTTGATACCCTCCTCCAACTCCCTGCTGTGGAGGACCCCTTTCAGCCGGCCGCTGAGCACCACGGCCACTTTGAGATTCCGGTGATTCTGAGCTCTCACTGCCCCCAGGAGCTTCAGTTCTTCTCTTTCTCACCATAATTATAACTGCTGGAACATTAAAAGAAAACCTCATAAATAAATGGAACAGGAAATGCAAGAACTGTAAAATCAAGAATCAACTTCTAACCCACCTAAACCTAGAGCATAATCCAAATAGTTCAGCGCAGCAAAATGGTCATCCAAAACCCCTACGTCAACTACCCCAAGAGCCTCGGCAACCCTAAAACCCCAATAATCATCAACAATGGCATATAAGAATCATCAAAAATCCCACCTTCAACTACCAAAGAGCGTCGGCTACTCTAAAACCCCAATAATCATCAATAATGGCATACAAGAATCATCAAAAATCCCAACTTTAACTACCGAAGAGCCCCGGCTACCCTAAAACCGCAAAAATCCAGATCCAGTAAAAACACTCAAAAGAACACTAATCTCATCTTCACAGTGCAGATACTAACCATCAATCTAACAGAACCACAACCATCACTCCATCAGAGCGAACAGAACAGCAAAACCACATTGCAAAACCAAAACACCAAGAACACAAACCCTAGAACCACCAAAAAGCACACTACTGCATTTCCAGAAACCCTAACGACCAATGCTCCAACTAAAACTCACGATCTGCAACGAAAACCTAAAACGCTACCAAACCACACCGCACAACGATCGGAAACCAAGCCACCATGGATCGACACACGAAAACAAAGAAAAACAAGCAGAAACAACACCGGATCTCGCACGAACCCCTAATCGACCAAACAAACCACAAATTGCAGACTATAACGGAGAAATCTGACCTTAATCCGCCGAGATTTCGGTCTCCAATCACAGATTGTCGATCGAGAGAACACAGAGCTACCGATCAATCGATCAGCCGTTCGATCCGTCTGTCGAGATTTGTAGAGATTTCTCTCTCTCTCTCTCTCTCTCGTTCTTCAGAGAAAGCAAGAACACCACCGAAACCCCAAAAAAGCCTAAACTGCTCTCTCTTCGCTGCGTAGTATTTAAAGCGGGGGGAGGGAGGGACCCACTTAGACGACAGAATGCACACACACTCGCTCTCTCTCTCTCTCTCTCTCTATCGATCTTTCTTGCCATCTAGGCCAACAGTCCTCGTCATCTGCCACGTGTTGGGCACTGTCCGACGTGTTGAGTGACGTGTCACGAACCGCATGATTGGACACGACCGGTCTCGAGAGGAGAAACGCCAGACCGGCTTTCGTTAACGCGACTGGAGTCTGAGGGATAGAGAGGTTCTTTGGAATGTACATCGAGATCTGTGTTTGATCATCGTGATGTATATCTCACGAATTGAGTGCTTAAGGGGTCGGGATTAAATAATGTATTTGTGTTATTGGTTTTTTTTTTTTTTTTTTTTTTTTGATGATTTGCTTTTCCAGAAGTTTCCAGCCAGGTGTTTCTTTGGAGGAGAGATGATTCTGTGCGTCGCTGTTGGTTTAGGCTTTTGATGTTATGCATGGAACCGCACTATCAAACTTAATGGATAAGGAAAATATTAGAATAACTTCAAATGGACACTTAAAATGTCATTAGAATCATATATATATACTAAATCCAATTCATAGAAAAGTTTTTAAGATTTTTGTAATTATTTAAGGGGTATAATAGGAATTTTACAAGTGATTATGGTTGTTTCATTAATTGTTCGAGGATGTATTTGAAATTAAAAAAAGCAACGAGTCCAAATAAGTATAAAATATCACTTTAAAATTCCTATTATACCCCTTAAATATTTACAAAAATTTTAAAAAACTTTTTACGTAGATTTATTCATATATAAGGAGAGGGCTTTAAGTCACTTGTTATTTTATTTTTTGCTCTGATTTTTATGAGGGTATTTTGTAAAGGATTGGGTGTCACTTGTCATTTTACTATTTGGATGGATAAAATCATAAAATTGATTTTGACCAAGCTGTATTTAATATTGGTCAAAAGTCAAATGTGTTTTTATCCAAAGTGGACTTTTTTCTCAAGTGGCTCTATCAAGGACTGATGCATGATGGCAGTAAAATCAAATGTAAATTTTGGAGGGGGGTGGTAAAATGTTGACAGGAATGTTTGGAAAACATATAATGTACTCTCCAATACAATACAGTGTGATTATGTGACTAGACAAAAAAAAAAAACAAACATTACACACAAAAATCAATTATTGACTAAACATTCAAGCATGGTAGGGGAAAATAATTGTCTCTTTCAATAAAGTTAAAGAAAAAATCACTAATTAATATACGATAATGTGTGGATCATAAGTATACAACCAATGAATATAAGCGAATTAACTATTCATTATTCATTAAATTGTCCAATTGAATTAGGGTCAACTCATTGATTAATCGAGTTAACCCATGCTCAAATTATCAAATGAATTGTTCCTTAAGTATAGGTACTTTTAAAATTTTATAATTTGTTATAATCAACTTATACCAAATTATCTTTGTTCTAATCCAAAATTATCGCTTTTTTTCAATTTCTATCTAATTTAACAATGCAATAAAAATTTATTGTATTAAATACTAACAACTACTTCCATTTGATCACAAATATATGTTGTTTAATGTAAAAGCAAAAGAATTAATACAACTTTAATTATAATCGTAATTTATATATATGTCATTTGACATTAAATAAATCGAATAAAAAATATTTGATATTATATAAAGGTATAATTGGTACAAAAAATAATAAAATATATTATCAAATTCTGAAAATGACTTATAATTTTGATCAAGCATTTTTTGTTATAAAGTCTTATATTTTTTTACCGAGATCGAGTAAACAATATATTGTCAAAATATATCTGGTGAGATAGTAAAAACATAATTTGTCATAATACAAGGTTTTTGAGGTCGACTTCATTAAAAAAAAAAAAACTAAACAACACATCGTGCATCCATTTGATGGAAGCCTAAAATCTCAAGATAGCAATCACTGCATTCAATACTCAAATATCAATTACAAAAACGAATACATATAATTATGAATCTACAAAACGAAGTACATGGAGGACTATCAGGGAACATTGTTCATACGCTCAAACTCAATACAATGCGGGAGTTCAAATTAAATCTCTACTATTACAAAAACATTATTTTTTTTTTAAGCTTAAAAAATACATTGATATATCATTCATAACCTTTAAGGTAAGCCAACTTATGACAACATTTCGACGAGTCAACTATAATAAATACTACATTGCATATTGAAGCTCGTAACTACTCTAATAATTAAAATATTAAAAAATACCTCCACAAAAGAGGATATATAATTACAAGGATATATAATTACAAGGGCATGTCTCATTTTATGATTAATCCCTCTATTATCAAGTTCAATCCTTTTAAGAGTGGGGTCAAACTCACATGCCAACTCTAAATATATCATCGAGGGAAAGCTAGACAATCCGACAACAAACAATAATAATAAAATATCAATCCTATATACAAGTTGGAATTGTCTACTTATGTAGAAACCAATGTTTCTCCTCGCCAGTATCACTATGGACAACGATAGGACACTTAGATTATTTAATTTGTCAATGAAAGTAGTGAAACTACCAATAAACTCCTAATGCAACTTTGTAAAACCTTAAAAAAAAAAAAAAATCCTTATCTTGTCACAAAATAGTAGGTAACTTAATCAAAACTGCTCTAGATGCCTTGACCACATATACACGAGAGAGATTCAAATTTAGTGGAAAACACAAAAACATGGACTTGTGGTGTCTGTCCTAAAAGAGGTTTGGTGAAATTACTTTTGTGAAGATTCCTTATATATATGCAACTGTGTTCCTTGTGTCTTGGGTCTCTTCAATCCCAATTTCTATTTCTTTATATTATCTTTCATATATTGCCTTGCAATTCCCCCATATATAGTCATGCTATATATATATATATATAGCATATACCTCACCACAAGCATGGATTATTGGCACATGACCCTAGAAACTTACTTCAAGTTCGTATCTCTCATTATAGATATTTGAGCACATCCAAAAAAATATATAAATGATGTGTTCGTATTTGCAGTGCTCCTCTATATATTTTATATACGATTTCTCTTTATGCATAATGAAGTTTTTGTCGTGGAAGTTTGATATTTCTTTCATTAAAAGCCTTGCCTATTTGCAGCGCCCCTTTATTATTATTATATAAAATAAAATTGAGGCCCTTAAATTACTAATTTATCCTTAATTTTAATTATTTCTCTCAATTCACATGATTTATTTTTTAGGTTTCACGACAAATAATAGTTTTTGAGGCCTAAACAAAGTTTTTCCTAAAATTTGCATATTAAAAGAAGCTATAGCCTTTGATTTTTCTAGAGATACTAATTAATCTCTTGGATGGTGCATTATTGATTGGCTTAGACCAACTTCTTGTCGTTGCTGTTGTTGTTGCTGCTGGGGAGTTGGTGGCGCACTTGGCCCCAATGGCAACGCCCAACTAACATCGTCCAATATGTTTATCTTTGTGGATAAAAGTTCTTACATGGACACCACTTAACAACCTTATTAGCTTTATCAACTAATCAAATTAAGATTTGATCCAACGATCCCTAATTAGTTCTATCTCTTTTAAATAGATCGTGATCGTCACTTCTTTTGTGTTTGAGGTGGGGGTATACATGCATGCATTCCCCCTTGTTTGACTTTATCAACAAAGCAAAATCATTTTAGATAAATAACTAGTATATATAATTAAATTGTTATATGAAGATTTTTTTTTTATTTTGTTTCTCATGTGATGTCTAATGTCAATAACCGCATCGATTAATTCACGCTAAAATACTGTCGAGTCTCATATTTCTAACTCAATTTTAGATGTTCCAAGTTTAATACTAATAACTACACTTTGATGCGAAAAAAAAAAGTTTGGACATCTATAAATATATATAGAAAAATTAAAGAAAACAATGAAAATAGTTTTTGAGTACCAAACGACCCTATTTTGAGCGCTGCTATGAGTACCCCACCAATTACTGTTGGCACCCCCATTTTAGGTTTTTTTTTACTCCAAATTTGACATCAATAGAAATGACACAATTGCCCTTCATATAAATAAACCACAATACCACCAACACACATTCCATCCAATTTTGGAGCACCCCGCCTCCGCCCTCTCTTATCTCCATCGAAACCCAAGTATTATGTCGACGGTTGTGCATCGATGCTTTCAAGTTCACAAAAGTCGATTGTGTGGAACAATCATTTTCAATCATATTAAGCTTTGAATCAACTATTTTGGTGTGCCAAATAGTGAGTTTGAAGTTTTGGTTTTCATTGTAGGGTTTTCTAGATCGGGTCATTTCGAAGTAGTTTTGAGCATCAAATCGACCAAGGTTACACAATGAGGTAGGAAGAGCTACAAGAATAAATATTTGTTGCTATTTTTTGTGAGTTTTTCAACTTTTAATAAGTCTCATTAGTACCGGTCCGAGACTTATCAATAAGTCTCGTTTGTGATGGTCGAGACTCATCAATAAGTCTCGATATGTGGTGGATATACATATCATTAAGTCTTGGTATGTGGTGACCGAGATCTGTTGTAACCGAAACTTATCAATAAGTTTCGGTTAGGCCTTAACGAAATTTCGTTCATATTTTCGACCCTGTGTAGCAGACAACCACGGGGTTCCAAGAAAAAAAAAACAAAGAAAATGAACTATACACAAACAAGACCACACAACACACAAAATGCAACAAACAATGAAACATTGCTCGCGTCGTCCAAACGTAACAACAACAACACACAAAACGCTAATGAGGCCGCCAAAAATCTCCGACGGCTCAGTCTTGCTGTTTACACTACTCTAGGCTAGAAGAATTTCATGGCTTCGTTGACTGGGATAGCCATCGGGTGTTGGGCGTTGAGATACGACCGTAAGTGTGTGAGTGGGATACTCAATTTCAAGAACAGAGAGTATTGTTAGCATTTCACCTTAATTTTGTTGGGTGCATTCGGAAAATACTTGATACCCTTTGTAATGAGGTGCCTTTAGTAATGATGAAGTGCACTTCGCGAGGCTCATTATTTTTGGAGAGGGATCGGCAAACGCATCACCTTACGATGTGAGCGTAGAATTTTCCATAATTTTTTTTTCTATAAAATGGAGCTTTTATTTCTCGAGGCCTCGCATTGGACGGACCGCAATTTACCGCGAGAAAAAAGGTTCGAGAAATTGCTTTTTGGACGAGAGGGGCCCGCACGGACAGGATCCTAACGGTTCTATGTCGCGTGTCAACTAACCATTGGTCAAAGATCAAAGTGGGAGAGTTGCTGTGGTCGAGGAATGTGAGGTCCACATCACAACCGTACGTTCCTTAGACCAACTTTCTCTGCTCGTCTCGATATTCCCAACGCTTCTCTATCCGGAAATCTTTAAATGGAGAGTAGCGTTTCTGTGCTCCCTCGCTAATGGCGTCAGTCTGTACGTAGTACTTTCCTGCTTATCTTGGGCTTCTCGTCTCCAATCACAACAATTTTCTTAGTATTATTACACCGATGCACTGCAAAGCGTTGATGTTCATTGAGATATGATTTCCTCGTTGTTTAATGCGCACTGCATGCAGTTGAATTCACTGCACCAACTAATCCAAGTTAAACACAATGGAGCTCCATTCGAGGTGGCTCACTAGTTATGCATGGTTTTATTTCATGCAGCGGCACAATCTTCGTTTTATTTTAGTAACGTATTTTTCGCATTCATGTATTGTTTATCCATAACACGATTGATTATTTAATTTTTATTGTATAGACAATCAAGTGAATCTTAACATATGAGATTAATTTGTGATGTGACTAACACATGAGTTTAGATGGTTTAGTCTTATTTTTGTATCTTGTTTGGTTGGGAGTTTTAAAGTTGGGATTAAATGAAGTTGTACATGTACATTTACCAAAATACCCTTGCATAAAGAACACATCCCACCTCATTTTCACACACTTCTCATCACCTCCACCGCTTGAACTTCTCATCGCCTCCACTACTTACCGCTTGAACTTCTCATCGCATTACTTTCACTGCGTCGTGATAATTTTTATCGAAGTATAGCTCTAAATGGCTAAAATATTTATATGAGATGGTGATGCATTATTTGGGTGGAAACTAATAGTTCGAATCTCCACTAACCACCCACTATGGATTAGTTAATCCCACAAAAAATGGTGGTATTGTTTAATCCCAACCTATGCCCATTCAAATCCCATAAAAATGTATAGCTCCGACCTAAAAACGTGGCATCTTTTTATAAAGATGGCTAAAATATTTATAAAAAAAAAATGTTTAGCTCCTACTAATATTGATCGATCTTAAACCTGATATTAAACGAGCCACACAAAAAATGTTCTCGAGAGTAGTTGCACCTGCTTAATTCATGTTGCTACACTTACATTTTGTATAAAAATATTAGTGGCATCTTTTATCCGTTCGAGTTTAGAGGAGGTTAAGGTGGCTGAATGAACGGACCTATAAGAATCTTTTATTTACTTTATTTTTTTTTATTGTTGGGTTTCATGTATTATATTTATTGGTAAATGTTACAATGACACTCTAAAATTATACCCAATGAAGTGACATGTGAGCCCGCATACTTGAAAAATTATCTAACCATGATTCGGAATACATACATACCTTCCTTTTAAAAAGAAAATATTTAAAAGAAACATACATATCAAATGGTTGACTCATCGATTTGGTATTTGTATAAAAAAGTTAAGGGTTTGAGTCTCAATTGAGGCCGTCAAATTGATTTTTTCATTTATTTGTAATAAAAAAATACAGAAGAAAAAAAGTATGAGCCTATCATGCGGATGAGTAAAATGAGAGTGCATTACATTGTGTAAATAAAATAATGTGATTTAAGTTGTGGCGTGATTTCGAGTAATGTAAACAATTGAGAGCTTTTTACTTTGATTGCTGACGGACCCGAAGCGAGTTTGAAATAAACAGGGCCTATTGGGCTTGTGAGGACCAAGTTTTCTAAAACCCAAAAAAAAAATTGCTTTTCGAATGACAAAGAAGAGAGGTTTCATTGAGTAGGCATTTCTATCCTTTTCTTCCCTGTACATCATCTGTAACTACTGTGCTAAAAGATAGACGTTTGATGGGATGCATTGCAAATGATGGATTGACCAATGTTATATGCTGTCCCTATGTTTTTTTTTTTTTTTTTTATATTGAGTCATTCAAAATCATGCATTGCCAATTTTTGATGGGATGCATTGCAAATAAAGGATTTTTATTTTACAGTCGAGGTTATCAAGCCACTGTCGCTAACACTAGATCGATGGTGGACTCGATTAATCCCTCAGGTCATAAGTTGTCCTTGTCCACACAGAGATCTCGAAAAAGAAATTGAAGGGAGAAAGGAAGAAGCAAGTTTCAAACTCAACACATCTGCATGATCATTTTAGAGAATGAAACTTACCACTCGACCAATGCCCTAGGGGCCGTTGTAAATTAATGAAGTTTTGATGGGTTGCATTGCAATTCTCTTGTGAACTCGTAATTGCAACCAAAATGCTTCTTAACGAGGTGTACCCTCGTGAATTTGATTAGCAATTAACGTAAAACATCAAGTTTTCCATTGATCTCAAAACTATTTAAAGATGTAAAATAGGCTACTTAACACATTAAACAAACTTCCAATCTAATAAGTGTATGTATTAGTTTGATACGAATCAAATAAACCTACACTTCTCGTTATCCTACATATTCATCTAGGTTAATTAGGAGATCATTAACTAAAAAAGTTTGTAATAAAAAACAAAAAGGATTAAAAAAAAAAGAAAGAAAGTTACAATTGGACTTTGAATTAAAGGCAATTCGTATCGGCGAGTCGTAAACGTGTATTTACATGCCGTCGAAGTGGGTCGTGAAACATGTCGCACACCCACTTATTAAATATTGTATTTAAGATTTTTATTTTATTTAAACTTTTATAATTAAGTTACTATTTTTAAAAAATATATCTAAATGATTAAATTCAAAAAATATATACTAAATAACCAATAAAATATAATGTTCGTATATAGTCGTTAGTTTTACTTTATTTTTTCATTAAAGTCTTTATTACTCTTAAAAATAAAGCAAAAATGACTCGTAATAATAACATAAACAAAATTATAAGAATCCTCTAAAAAAACACTTTTTACTTTGACGAAAAGTTTTGTTTTTTCTTAATAAATAATTATTAATAAAATCTAAAACATGTAAAATGTAATAAAAATAAAATAAAAAAGGATTAAAAAAATAAATCATGCTAAAATTCAAATAGGTGAATTTTGAAATCTTTTACAATTGGACTTTGAATTCAAGCCCATAAAGTGAAGCCCCTAAGCCATCCTTGCTTACCTCTTAAGTCACGGAAAGGTCGTGACTCGTGCGTCCCAAGTTACTTCTGTCCTAAACCGTCATTACACTCTCTAACAAGGACATTACTGGAAACTAAAAAAACAATCAAACCACTAAGTGCGCGCCACGTAAGCATAGTCATTATCGTCCTATAAATACTCTTCACAGCACAAGCTAGCTTTACTCATTTGGGGTTTTAGGTCTCCGAGTTGGGAGATGAAGAAGAAGAAGAAGAAGAAGCGAAAGCACAGAAGATAATGATCGGTTCGGAGATCAGACTCTGATCTTCGCAGGTGATGATCGTTTCTTGTTGATTTTGATGTCGCTGTTGTTGTTGTTGTTGTTGTTGTTGTTGTGATTGTGTTCGTGATTTCTTAGTTTCCGAATGGTCTTGAGGTTTTGATAACGAATAGTTTTGAGTTTTTGATTGCAGATTTCACGAATTAAGTTCGTGCCCGACCTGCACCAAGCGAAGCATCTAGGACCTGCACTGAGCAAATTAATCGATTTCAGGTCGATTTTGTCGCAGCAGTTATAGATATTGGTCTTATCTGATGTTTCATCGATGGTATCAAGCGAATTTTAGAATTACCTTTGTAAATTGAGTTGATCAAGCTCAATTTTTTAATTATGGCAAGAGATGACAAGAGGTGCTAAATAGTTTTAAGTTTTATGACTTTTACGCATAAATTAGCACTCTCGTGATGAGTAGGTCCTTAAGGAATCTGAAGCAACAACTTTGTCATACTAATATGTCTTGTTGTAGCCAATTTTCGTGTATTTAGGGATTTTTCCATGGTAGATTGTGGTGATGAATTGAGGATGGCGGGAAGTTGTAATGGCACATGTTAGTACAAGAGAGAAGTGAAAAATTATTGAACTTTTTATGGTAACTGTTACTTCAATGTGAAGTGAGTTTAGCTTTTGATTATAGAAAAACAATATTTTGTTTCCATGCCTTCACTAAATTGAAGACTGAAGAGTATGCATACTACACACACATGGGAAAAGACCACACATACAATCAATCAAAGCTCTACAAACTGTTAATTTTCGTTTTTTTTGTTCTTAGTAATCAACTTAGTAGTTGCATTATATGTAGCATTTTGTAAGCTTTCTCTAAAGTTAATCGTCTAATGTAGAGTGCAAATCTTAAGCTCTCAATGTAGTATTTCTTTTAGAAGTATAATGTAGTACTTACTAGAACTAAATCCATGAGATCTATGTGTTCAAGTCGCTTTGGCCCTTTTTTCGAGTAAGGTTTAACTAGTACTACACGGATGATCAAGGGAGAACATTTTTTTCAACACCCCAAAGTAATCGGAGGAAAAAATGTAGTTGTCGTGACTTGACCAAAGAATCGCTATCTATCTTAGTCAATGTCTTAAGCTTGAACTGCTATCGTTATACCACACCACTTGGGCTGCCTAAACTCTTAAATTTAATCTTGTTTTTTAGCATGATCTAAGCATAGATAAATTTTGATCTTTAATTGTGTTGCTTGAAAAGTTGTTCAAAATTTTGGACTTTGACTCAGAGCACTCAAATTAAGTTGTGTTAATGTAATTGTTAAGTTTTGCAAATCGGTGAGAAAGAGCGAGATTATGTAGCAAAGTCAATTAAACACCCCTAATCGGAGAAATTTGGTGACGAAGTTGTACCAATGTAGTCTACTTCTGGGGCTCGACCCAATAATCAATCCACTATTAATTAAATGTTACAGCCACTCTAAGGATTATTGCTCTCACAAAACTCAAGTTATGAACGACGCCTTCACAATGGCTTTACATGAGAATAGATAAACTCAGTCTAGTACTTCGTTTAGAAGTTTAGTCTTAAACATGTTAAAACTCGGAAAACCTAATCAGTTTTTTTTTTTTTTTTTTTTTATGAGATCGATTTCTTAAATTGTAGTTCTTGGTTTCAACCAACTATACCTAAACCTTCAAATTCGTCTCTAACATTGACTCATTGTCTCCATAAAGTTCTTTAGTCATTTCCAAGAGCACCACCTCCTTTCCTTAAAAAAAGTTTTTTAGTCCTTTATGCACATAATTCATATATGATTTGTTGTAGCTTATCACGAAGTCCTTCACTTTGCAGCATCAAACTTCTCGTTGTTGTAGTTGCAGAATAACAATCTCCAATTGTCACACCCCGATCTTGAAATACTCACAAGATCTGGATGGATTGCCTACAGGGCCAATATCATGTATACTTGAGGGTTGAAAAAATACATAATAAAACTTATTTATTTATATATAATGAGCTTACACTGTTTCTTAATATTACATAGCATGCTCACGCTCTTCACATCATTACTAGTATTTCACATTATTTATCCAACACGATCATCCTTGACCATTATACATTATTAATCTAACATAGTCATCTTCTGACCTGGTCGGGATTCATCATTCTCGATTGGCTTGGGTGGTACCTGAAATTGTTTGATTTAATGAGCTAGCACCTAATAATTCTCTAATTACACCTGTTAATCAAAATATATAGCAAAATAATAACAACACATATATCACCAATGACAAACAATATTAGTTAGTAACCACATCGGTGGATTTCATAATTTTGCCTTAAGGCGAAAACCACGCCATGGTCATTAAAATCATATAAAGTGTCCGTCAACACATGACCGAATTTGGTGGACCACAACAACCATACCGGTGGACAATCGCAGCCCGTCGACTTGAATCTCACATGTGGATAGTTAGAACAATAACAAGTAATATAAGTGTCGGTGTTAAGACATATATAAAGAATTAACAACATGTAATAAAAAAATTACCTTATCAGATCTCTAAACAAGAATTATGCGGGTTCATTCTCTACTTAATAACGAAAGAAATAAGATTGTAAAGATGCATTAATGTTGAATCGATCCTCTTATTTATAGTACTGAGAATGATTAAAATAATATTAAAGTCATTTTCTGTCATAATGACATGATAAAATAATAATAAATGTAACGACATTTTAATTATGCTGCTATTATTGATTATTTTCAAACTCGGACGCCAGCTCAGATCCACGTGGATGGCGCTGATAGGTCAGGGCATGCTTGACTAGGTAAATACTGATTTTTACGTGATGTTTACTTATTTGCGATGTTGTATATTAAGTTATTTTACCTAGTATCGCATGTGTGTATTTATATCATTGAACCGAGCAAGATAGTGTAACGAGTATTTGCTTTGAAAAATGTCACGGCCTAATAATTAATACACGTTTAATTTGTTAATTAGAACACAATGATCCGTGACGTGGGACCCGCAGCGAGATATGTGTCACTACCGAGGCACGGTGGCCGAGGTAAATGTTATATTTGTTGTTTTGTTTGCTTAGTGTACTGTATATGTGTATACTACTAAGTCATTTACGAGTATGCAGATACCGAGACGAGCGGGGATGCGCTTCGAGTCGCGTGTCGACGTGGGCCCGAGGCAGCAGCTCGTGGGGTAAATGTAACCACATACAAAGAAAAAGGAAAAAAAAACAAAAATTAAATGAATATAATTTGTGGTGGGAAAGTAGCCATATCTATCATATATATAAAAGCACGAATCACAAATTTTTGAGTCGTAATCAAATTTACTTTTTTCTCCCTCACCCACACTATTAAATAGCTATCTATTGCTAACAAATAGGAGGATAAGTACAAAAAGGTAATCACATTTTTCCACAAAATACAATCGTACTAAGCTTCTAAATAGCTATTAAATACAAACAATCGACTCCAAACAAGGCTCACTTCGTCATTTGCGGTGCACAAGGTTTTCGGCGCCGGCAACGTATCCAAGCTCCTCCTCCGCATCCCTCCCCACAAGCGCCTCGACGCCGTGGTCAGCATCTACTATGAAGCCTTGGCCCGCATTCGAGACCCCGCTTCTACTGCGTCGCCCACATCTTTGCCCTCCAACAACAGTACGTACACATGTACAGTCACACTCGGTGTCTATACATTAAAATTATTACTACATATATAATGTATGTACACACACACATACATACATACATAATTCCATGTATTCATTCTCTTATAAAGTCGTAACAAGAGTTTAAAAAATAAAAAATAAATCAACAAATATCGAAGAATTAGCTAATTAATATAATCAGCTTATTAAAAAATTGAATAGTAGATCCGATGTAAACTTCTAATGGAGTTAAAAAAAAAACTGGGGACTCAATTTTAGAAATACCAACAACAACAACAGCTACTTGGATCAAAAAGAAAAATAAATAGAAAGTATGCCACATCAAGAAAAATAAATAGAAATTTGAAAAAAATATCCGATTAGAATCGAAATATATATAGATATAGACTAGATACATACTATATACGTATAGATGTAGATTGGCTAAGTATTCAAAATTATGATTGAACTATATACGATCTTATTTTTTAGATAACAAAGTTCCTAATTTATAGTTTGCTAAAAAAAATAGCAAGTCGGTGCTACTTAATATTTTTGCCGATCAATATATAGATTAGGCTACACAATTAGATTAGGCTATACACAATTATGCCAATACTAATCGTGTTAGCATTAATAGCTAAACAAAGTTCTTAATTTATAGTTTGCTAAAAAAAAGCTAATAAGTGGTAATTAATATTTATTATACTAATTTATATATCTATATATATATATATATATATTAAGCCTACATTTTGTGTTCCACGTGGCATTTTGGAGCCTTCTCGACCAGCGACGTGGCATGCCTAAGATGTAGCCTTATTTAAAATCTCATTAATTACATTCCTTAATTAAAAACCTATGCATTCAACCTCACTAAATATAGAAATTTAAAACACCACATCGTCACCTCCTTCGCCACG
Source organism: Stephania yunnanensis (assembly GCA_039657365.1). NCBI lineage: Eukaryota > Viridiplantae > Streptophyta > Magnoliopsida > Ranunculales > Menispermaceae > Stephania > Stephania yunnanensis. The sequence continues at coordinate 2,461,633 of CM077589.1, forward strand.
TCATCGACTCCAACTATAATGGGAATAAAGTTACATCTTACACGTGGTATCCCTATCGCAACATCATCAACTCTTTCGGCATACCATCAACTCCATCTCTAATAAGAATAACATAATTTCTTGCATTGTCAACATGGCACATTAATAAGCATACATCTTTAGTTGCCATGTGGTTTTTTATCAAGCTTCATTCTCGACACATCATCAACTCTTCTACCATGTTATCAATCACATTATAGAATATTGATAAGCTAAAAAAGGTACTTATATTTTTAATTTTTAAATTTTAATTACAATTTTTAATTTTGAATTTATATATATATCATACATATAAAAGCACGAATCACAAATTTTTGAGTGGTAATAAAATTTACCTTTTTGTCCATACTTTATTTGAGTGCTAATAAAATTTACTTTTTTGCTCATACTTCTCGTGTCTTCTTTTAAAATTAATAAATTAATTCAACTTAATCCAAATTGCACAAATTTACTAATAACGCTACCTCTTCAATGTCTTGAACACTACCTCTTCAAATCGATCAACAACTCACTAATCAACCACTCTCCTTCCTCTTCAAATCATTCATTCCATGCTTTCCTTCATCGATTCATTCGCTGCTTTCCTTTGCTCTTTGATTCAAAGGTGAGGTAATCCACCTTTCTTCTCCAATTTTTTTTTGTCGTGTTGATTAGATTTGGTATTGAAAATTCTTAGATACCCATGATCGAGACTTTTTATATAACTCTGTAATTCTTTGTTTTATGCATTCTATGTGTTTGATGAATTATCTAACCCATAAAGTCAACGTTTGATTGTTTTGAATTTCAATGTTTATGCATTTTATGTGTTTGATGAATTGTCTAAACCATAAAGTCAATGTTTCGTGAAATGCCTATGAGAATATTGAATGTATTGTTCCATTGCCAACAAATTGAACCTCTGATTTTATATATGCAATTGATGATTAGTTAATTAGCACTATTTTATAAGGTGTTTAATTAAAGTCAAATCAATATCAATGGATACCCAAGTCTATAAACAGTGTTACAATAAATCTATCTTATCTTTCAATCATTTTTTTATAAGAAAGAGGTATATGTATATATCAAAATTATCAAAAAGTGTACAGAGAGGAATTTTGCTTCTACGCATTGTTCATTAATCTTTGTTTTGTACCTAATAAAATTATCGACAAATTACCCAAAATAGCTAATAAGATTTATAGTTTTGAGCTAATAAAATTGCAAGTGCTCCGAATTACCCCCGCACATTGTTCTCTTGGTGCTTTCATGCATTTTTACCATCTCCAAAAGTCGGTGTATTGTCCATTCAGAAGCCTCGCGATTCCATGTGATGGTATAGGTTTTGTTTGGTGTTCCTTCATAGATCACCACCTTGGTCCCTCCTCTGTTGAGTTGGGCATCAAATTCTTTCCTTCCCTCTTTTTAAAAATTGCATTTTGTGTATATTTATGGGGCTATGCATGGATATGTGTTTTTCCATGGGAGCATCAATAACGTAGTAGATTTCTCTGGGGTGGTTTTCTATTTTTCAACTCATGCTTCTTCTATCTTTAATTATGCAAAGCATGCATATTTTTTTTTTTTGAGGAAGTAATGGCCTAGCATGACTAGCTTATTTTTTCATTCACATCTTATCTCAATCACATTAGAGAATATCGATAAGCTAAAAATGGTATTTGTATTTCTAATTTTTAAATTTTAATTACAATTTTGAATTTAAATTAATTCCCGCGAGCAGAGCGTGCGGGTCAATCGTGCGTAGCACGTCCTGAAACTAGTATATATATATATATATATATCACAAATTTTTGAGTCGAAATCAAATTTACCTTTTTGTCCCTCGCCCACACTTCTCGTGCGTCCCTGATCTTTCCTTTTATGATAACTGTATTAAATAGTTATTAAACAACTATTAAATACAATCGTACTAGGCTATCTATTAAATAGAAAAACTGTATTAAATAGCTATCTATTGCTAACAAATAGGAGGATAAATTTATAGTCGACTTCTATTGCTAACAAATAGGAAGATAAGTACAAAAAGTAATCACTTTTTCCCTCAAAATACAATCGTACTAGGGTTCTAAATAGTTATTAAATACAAACAATGCAACTAAAATCCTATTAAATAGCTATTTAAATCAAAACTATATCCAAATACAACCGACACTACTAAATAGTACAAATATAAAAACGTGTTTGGCCTTCCTCACTTTCGATCGATTCTCAACTTCCATCGCTCACATCTCTCGCTCTTTTCCCTCTCATTCACACGATTTGCCGTGCAATCTCAATTGCTCGCCCAACCTTCTCTCTCGCCAATTAATTGGGACCTCGATTGTTAGGTTAGATCTGAAATCTGATGTTGGTTTTGGATTTCAATTTCTATGCTTATTTCTTTGATCTTTTTGGTTTGTTTCGAATTTCATTGTTTATGCATTCTATGTGTTCGATGAATTGTTTATGAATTTTCATATGTGTTCGATCAATTGTCTATGAGTTTCTATGCATAATTCTTTCATCTGTTTTGGTTTGTTTTCAATTTAAGTGTTTATGCATTTTATGTGTTTGATTGTTTTGAATTTCAGTGTTTATGCCTTCTATGTATTCGATGAATTTTCTAAACCATAAAGTTAATGTTTGGTGAAATTTTTGTTCATACTGTCATACAGATTGACATAATGGATTGATATTGCTGTTACTTAAGTGTTATAATTTTTGTTATGGAAAAATCATTACTTAGCATATGGATATTACTTTATATGCATTGCATTACTATTTTTAATACTTTTTTTGTCTTACTTTGATAGACTTCTAATGGATATCACTCCAATAAAAGATATCGGCAAATCAATTATGTTTGAGTTGTAATCTAAATTAGTTGTATGTTTGTGTTTGAGGCAGACTTTGAGTTTGTTTAAGTTTTTGTAATTTGATTTGGAATCAATTTTTTTAATGCGAGTCTATAAATATGTGTCACATTTGAGATTAACAAGTTTGAGATTAATATTTGTGATTAATAAGTTTGAGATTAATATTTTCGTCATAATGAGGTATTTATTTTATTTTATAGTAACTTACAAGATCACATTATATAATTTAATTTTACATATTGTCTTATTCTTGAAAATAATAGGGGAAGTTGTCAAATGATATTTCAACACATAAATACGAGGTCGACAACAACAAAGAAGTCAACATGAAGAGAAAAAGTATTGATAATGAATTGGGAATAAATAAACGTCCAAGAAAATATTGTTATGTTGAGTAAGTTATTTGAAGTTACATATTATTAATTAGTTACTTATATATTTATAAATAAACTAATATAATGTATTTCTTATGTAGTGATGACGAAGATGAAGTATAGTCAACATCATCATGAACATGCTACAAAATACAAAAGACTTTTTATATTTAATTTTTAGCAGTAGGCATTTTATATTTTCATTATCATATTTTCAATTTATTTAGCATTGTATATTAAATTTAATATTTAATATTTATATTACATAGTTTGTTCAAACTCATAAATATTATTTTAATTTTTATTATACATTTAGTTGCTTATTAAATTTACATTGTTTTAACTATAATGCATGGCTCATATCCTATTAGAATCCTTTTTTTTTCAAGTTATATATCAATCTATCAATCATTAATTAGACTGTAGGGAAACTTGAGTTGTCTGCAATTACTAAGTTCGATGTTCTTCTAGATCATGATTAGGATTTTGTTTGGCATGATTCTCATCTTTTTAGATCGCATCCAAGAATTCTAGCATTGGTTATTTTTATGAAAAATGACAATTTATTGATGCCTTGTTCCATACATACTCACAAGATTGACATCTCTGTTAAGCATGGAAACTCCACTTGTATTTTTTTATTGATTTGATGGGGCATGTGCCATATAGGTCAATCCATTAAGCTTGTCTTTATGAATACTTTTAGTTAATAAAATAGAGGATTTCATTTGTTGTTTATTATAATTAATTTGCATGTTTACATTATAATAAGATCCATGGGTATTTACATAAATATCCTAAATGTCCATAGTCGATCATTATACTTGGGAACTATAATGAATTAAGACTAGTGTGAGTCTTGATTGATGATCATATGATGATTATACGTATAGGGATACGAATCAAGATCACGAGTACTTGTTAGGGAACAAAGTCTTGGGCCAGACCAGCTATGAGAACATCACATGGATTAAGTCATAGTTGTTTCTCATGATAGGTATATATTCCGGTCCTCGACTTGAGATTACCGAGACTTCAACATTAGGAACACGGTGATTTGACACAATCAAACGTTGTCTTTAACTTAGGACGATTATAAAGGTTGTGATTGGTTACTTGTGTGAGCAATGTGATGAAGTTGTGTAATCAAGATAGAATTTGTCCCTCTCATATAAAGAGATATCTAGTGGATCCTCGATGTGTTAGGCTTTGTTAAAAGGCCTAGTTTAAGTGAATTGATATTGATCAATGTCACTTGGATGTTTTGATCTACCTAGAGATCGAGACTAGTACGATTGAACATGTTGGATGACAATTCCATGCCTTATGTTTGATCAAAAGGATATCGTGTGACAAAAGGATGTTATATACACTATTGATTAGGTTGTATCGATTTGATATTCGTACAACTTGGGTAGTCATAATGTCTTGCTAGAGGCGCTTATGACTTGTATACCAAAATGTGTTTTGGTACACTTGCCAACGTTGTATGAGCCTATTGGGTCGCACACTAAGAATGGTTTTGCGAGATTTTAAGATGATTGAGAAAAATGAATTTTATGTGATAAAATTCATGACGAAAACGTCCTTGTGGTGTATTACACTTATACTTCTTTAAGTAAGGGTATATGTGTAATTTACTTAACCGTCTATATACTGAGGTTGTATAAATAGACGCTTTAAGTTAGAACAAACGTACGAAAGATTAATAGGCGAAACTCTATTTTCGTTTTAGAAACGACTTAGGGTTTTTGGTATGCTCTGGATCGTTTTGGAGAGAAACAAAAGGTTTGGTATTCTCTCGAAGCTAGCACTTCAATCTCGGTCGCCGTTCGTGTGTGGACTACTTGATAGAGGCGTTCGTCGTTAGCGGCGCCTTAGAGATCGATCAACCTTGAGAAAGGTATATTGCGATTGAGGTATGATTAAGTTTTTCATGGTTTAAACGTTTTTAATGGAATTAGATTCGGATCTGTTGGGGTTTTTGTCAAAATTGTTTTGTAATTTCATTGCGTATGAACCCCAAAACCAACGATGGTATCGAGCCTTTCGAGTTTGATTCCATTAAATTCATTGCATGTTTTCTTCGATATATACATGATATATGATTGAAAGCATGTTAATAGTTGATGTATATGTGATATACATAAGTTTCCTGTGAGATTTATTATCATGTTTTGTGTATATGATACATATATTCGTGATTTAATTAAAATCAGTTTCTTACATGCTAGTAACCATGTTAGGTTAATTCAAATAATTTCAATGAATTGAATTTAGTGTTACGTGATCCATGACACCATTAGGTATAATCTTTATTTTTCGTGTATTGATGCATGGATGAAATCTCTGTAATTCGGTATGCATATTTAGGTTACATTGTCTTACGTTTCTTGAATTGTATAAGGCTGAATATTAATTCGAAACTAATATGATTAGGTTCGATTGGGATAGTAGTTCATGATTCAATGACATATTTGTGATTATCTGGATGAGGACCGAAATTGCAAATAATTAATTTTCGAAATTGTTTATTTATCTCGTTATATCTATTTTGTTATGAACTTTCTATTTGATAAAGATAGATAACAAATTAGATTAGGAGATATAATCAAAATCGGTTTCGTTATCCCTATTGGATAGGAGATAAATATCAAGAATTTTGTTATTGGTGATATGCTAGGATTCAAATATCTAAAGTCCTAATTGGATTAGGATAAGATGATTAGTTAGATGTGGGCCGGGTTAATTAAAAATGTTTTAATTGACTTAATTTTGGATAAATTAAGGGGTAAATTTAGTATAGTAAAATCAGCGAAAAATATGATTTTCTATAGCGAATTTCAATTTTCGGAATTGAGATTCGTCTTCTAAAAAAAAAAAAAAAAAAAAAAGAGGTATTGCCCTTTGTACCCAAATCCATTGACCATTGTAACCATTGTACCAATGGGACCGCCAGTCTAACTAATCTAGCGCACGGAAATTCTTTTATTAGTGAATAGTATAAAAATTTCCAAATTGTTTAGTGATTGAACAAATCAATAGAATATATGATATTTCATTGTTTACATAAAAATCACTAAAACTGAATAAAATCCCTCTATTAAATTTTAAGTCTCATGTCATCCATTTTAAACACTTGTCAAAGGCCTCGATCACACTAATATAGTTTCGGCCATAGTTTGGGTGTATTGTGTTATCTTGGTGAGACAAGTTGGGTAAGTTACCTAAATGTTTAAAATGGTCCGACTTAATAAAGCCATCAAAATAGTTTTGAGCTTTAGGCAAATGATGAGATAAAAACATGCTAAGACATAAGATGTCTTGTATCTCATAAAAGGATCTAAAAATTACATAAGATGTAATTGGTAACTGTTACCTACCTAAATAATCTAGTTATGTGTTTCATGCCATAGTTGTCATAGAATTAGGTGAAATATGGATTTTAGTCCCCTAAATAAACAGTATGTTTTAGGAGGGTTGTTAATTTAGTGGGAGTCTATTCCTCTATACTAAAATAAACTTTGCATAATCTTTATTGTAGATCAATGGCCTCTTCAAGTAACAATAATCCCCTGTCACTGCGATCCATCCTTGAGAAGGATAAGCTATACGGGACTAACTTTCTTGGTTTGGTTCGAAACTTGAGAATTGTTCTTAAGCATGAACGCAAGTTGTATGTCTGGATGCTCCAATCCACGAGGACCCACCGACCAATGCTACGAAAGCTGTGAAGGATGCGCATAGTAAGCATGTCAACGATTCTGCGATGTTGCATGTATTATCTTGGCAACTATGGTTCTGAACTTGAGAAGGACATGGAACTAATGGAAGCCTACGACATGGCTATAGCATTGAAGGAAATGTTCCAACGACAAGCTAGGCAAGAAAGGTTCGAGGCAGTCAAAAACCTACATTCTTGCAAGATGATTGAGGGTGCGTCGGTTAGTCCTCATGTTACGAAGATGAAGGGCTATGTTGACCGACTTGATAGACTCGGATTCCCATAAGCCAAGAGTTGGCTACGGATTTGATCTTGAATTCATTACAGAGAGAGTTACTCACAATTTGTGATGAACTACAATATGAATAATATGGAGAAATCAATTTCGAGTTGCATTTGATGCTCAAAGCTGCTGAACAAAATATCAAGAAACCTACAGTAATGTGTTGATGGTCCAAAGGGAAAGGGAATGAAGAAGAAAGGCAAAGGCAAGGCTAGAGTTGCCAAGGCATTTTTCTTTTTGTCATGCAAAGCTTGTGGAACAAGTCAAGCCCCGACTGTTTCTGCTTCAAAACACCCAAAAAAAAAGAAGGAAATTGTCATTTACGTCATGCACTGGACATTGGTTGAGAAATTGCAAACTCTATCTGGAAGATCTAAGGAAGAAAAAGGGTAGTGCCTACCCACTACGAGTATTTATGTTATTGAAATTAATTTATCTACTAGTGATTCTGGGTATTAGATACGGATGTGGATCTCACATTTGTATAAATGTGCGGGGACTCACCGAAGTAGAAAGTTGAAGAAAGGAGAAGTCATCCTCAGCGTAGGGAATGGAGCAAGAGTTCTTTGCCACAGTTTGTTGGATCATATGACTTAGTTTTATCTAGTGGACTTATTTTAACTTTAAATAATTGTTATTTTGTGCACACTTGAGCGAAACATCATTTACTGTTTCATGTTTGGATATGGATGGTTTTGATTTTATTATTGCAAATAATAGATGTTCCATTTCTCGTAAAGGCATATTTTATGCAAATGCTTGATTTGTATGATGGTCTTTATATTCTAAGCATGAAAAAGTCACTTGATACTCCGAGTCTTTAACATAAATACAAAGAGATTCAAGTCAAATGATTTGAATCAAACCTATCTTTGGCATTGTCGTCTCGGGCACATAAATGAGAAACGCATAACGAAGCTCCATAAAGATGGACTTCTAGATTCATTTGATTTAGAAACATATGAAACGTGCGTATCTTGTTTATTTGGGCAAGATGACTAAAAGTCCCTTTTTGGACACGGTGAAAGGGCAAGTGATTTATTGGGTCTAATACATGCGATGTATGCGGTCCTATAAACACAATGGCTAGAGGAGGTTATCGATACTTCATTACATTTACTGATGATTTCGGCGAGATATGGTTATGTATATCTTATGAAACATAAAGTGAATCATTTGAGATGTTTCGAACGTTTCAAAATGAAGTGCGAGAATCAACTTGGTAAAACTATCAAAACAACTTCGATCGAGATCGAGGTGGTGAGTATTTAAGCCAAGAATTTGATGATCATCTTAGAAATTGTGGGATTGTCTCCCAATTGACTCCACCAACAACTCCACAATGGAATGGAGTTTACGAAAGGAGAAATCGAACCTTATTAGATATGGTTCGATTATGATGAGTCATGCGAGATCTTCCATTATCCTTTTGGGGTTATGCATTACAAGCTGCACTTTCACTCTAAATCGAGTTCCTTACTAAAGCGGTTGATAAAACACCATATGAGATATGGTACGGGAAGAGACCTAGTTTGTCTTTTCTTAAGATTTGGGGTTGTGAGGCTTACGTAAAGCGACAAGTCTCGAAAAACTAGCACCTAAATCGACAAGTGTTTATTTGTGGGGTATCTAAGGAAACAAAAGGATATTACTTTTATAATCCCAGAGAACAAAGTGTTTGTTGCTCGGTATGGTGCCTTTATGGAAAAACAGTTTTATTTCAAAAGACACTAGTGGGAGAGAAATAAATCTTGAAGAAGTTCAAGAATCACGGGTAAACAACTTGAACCGCTCTTTGGAAGTTCAACAACGTTCGAACCGATTGAACCTCCACAAGTGACACAAGGCCCACGTAAATCTAGTAGGGTAAGACATGAGCCGAGAGAGATTCGGATTTCTCATTGCGATAGTCGTGATGTGTTGCTTATAGACCAAAATGAGCCCACCACTTATCGGGAGGCTATGTACGGACCGGACTCGGATAAATGGCTAAGTGCCATGAACTACGAGATGCAATCCATGTATGATAACCAAGTTTGGAACTTGGTTGATTTACTGAAGGTGGTAAGACCATTGGATGTAAATGGGTTTTCAAGAAGAAAAGCGACATGGATGGCAAAGTGCATACTTTTAAAGCAAGACTTGTAGCAAAAGGTTTCGAGCGGACTCAGGTGTTGATTATGATGAAACTTTTTCGCCGATAGCCATGCTTAAATCCATAAGAATTTTAATTGCCATTCTTTGCATATTATGACTATGAAATATGGCAAATGGATGTAAAAACAACATTTCTTAATGGAAAGTTGCTTGAGGACGTGTATATGACACAACTTTGAAGGTTTTGTACATCTGAGAATTCTAGGAAGGTATGCAAGCTTCAAAGATCCATTTATGGATTAAAGCAAGCTTCTCGGAGTTGGAATCTTCGTTTTGATGAAGCAATCAAGGATTTTGGTTTTATTAAGAACGAAGATGAGCCTTGTGTATACAAGAAGGTCGGTGGGAGTGTAGTTGTTTTTACGAGTGCTTGTATGTTGATGATATATTACTCATTGGAAATGACATCCCAACATTGCGAGAATGTCAAGTCTTGGTTAGGGAAGTGTTTCTCAATGAAAGACTTAGGAGATGCGACCTATATCTAGGGATAAAGATCTATAGGGATAGATCTAAGAGGCTAATCGGTCTAAGTCGAGTGCTTACATAGACAAGGTCTTGAATAGGTTCGGTTTGCAAGACTCTAAAAGGATTGTTGCCAATGTCTCATGGCATAAGTCTCGGCAAGACTCGATGTCCTAAGACAAATGATGAGCGAGGCCGTATGAATAAGATTCCATATGCATCGGCTATTGGATCTATCATGTATGCCATGTTATGCACTCGACACGATGTATCATATGCTTTGAGCACTACAAGCGAGATATCGATCGGATCCGGTGAGAGTCAACTTTGGATAGCGATAAAGAACATCCTTAAGTACTTAAGAAGGACTAAGGAAGTGTTCTTGGTCTATGGAGGTTTTGAAAATGATCTAGTTGTAAATGGTTACACGAGATGCAAGTTTTCAAACGATATAGATGATTTTAGATCGCGATCTGGATATGTGTTTACTTTGAATGGGGGTGCGATGGTGGAAAAGTTCGAAGCAAGAGCGTGGCGATTCTACAACGAAGTGAGTATATTGCGGCGTCCGTCGACAAAGGAGGCGATTTGGATCAAAAAGTTCATTTACGAACTAGGTGTGGTTCCAAGTATTGCTAACCTGTTTGTTTGTATTGTGACAATAACGGGGCAATAGCACGAGCCAAGGAACCTAGATCACACCACAATCCAAACATATACTCGAGCGTTTTCATCTCATCGAGAGAAATTGAGAGGGGGAGACGTAAAGATTTGCGAGTACCTACGAAGACAACGTTGCGGATCCATTGACAAAAGCTCTTCCACAAAGCAAAACATGATGGTCATGTTAGATCATTAGGCATTAGATGCATGTATGATTGGCCCTAGTGCAAGTGGGAGATGATGGGGCATGTGCCCTAGGTCAATCCATTAAGCTTGTCTTTATGAATACTTTTAGTTAATAAAATAGAGGATTTCATTTCTTGTTTATTATAATTAATTTGCATGTTTACATTATAATAAGATCCATGGGTATTTACATAAATATCCTAAATGTCCATAGTCGATCATTATCTTGGGAACTATAATGAATTAAGACTAGTGTGAGTCTTGATTGATGATCATATGATGATTATACGTATATGGGATACGAATCAAGATCACGAGTACTTGTTAGGGAACAAAGTCTTGGACCAGACCAGCTATGAGAACATCACATGGATTAAGTCATAGTTGTTTCTCATGATAGGTATATATTCAGATCCTCGACTTGAGATTACCGAGACTTCAACATTAGGAACACGGTGATTTGACACAATCAAACGTTGTCTTTAACTTAGGACGATTATAAAGGTTGTGATTGGTTCTTGTGTGAGCAATGTGATGAAGTTGTGTAATCAAGATAGAATTTGTCCCTCTCATATAAAGAGAGATATCTAGTGGATCCTCGATGTGTTAGGCTGTTAAAAGGCCTAGTTTAAGTGAATTGATATTGATCAATGTCACTTGGATGTTTTCGATCTACCTAGAGATCGAGACTAGTACGATTGAACATGTTGGATGACAATTCCATGCCTTATGTTTGATCAAAAGGATATCGTGTGACAAAAGGATGTTATATACACTATTGATTAGGTTGTATCGATTTGATATTCGTACAACTTGGGTAGTCATAATGTCTTGCTAGAGGCGCTTATGACTTGTATACCAAAATGTGTTTTGGTACACTTTGCCAACGTTGTATGAGCCTATTGGGTCGCACACTAAGAATGGTTTTGCGAGATTTTAAGATGATTGAGAAAAATGAATTTTATGTGATAAAATTCATGACGAAAAACCTTGTGGTGTATTACACTTATACTTCTTTAAGTAAGGGTATATGTGTAATTTACTTAACCGTCTCTATATCTGAGGTTGTATAAATAGACGCTTTAAGTTAGAACACACAAAAAAAAGATTAATAGGCGAAACTCTATTTTCGTTTTAGAAACGACTTAGGGTTTTTGGTATGCTCTGGATCGTTTTGGAGAGAAACAAAAGGATTTGGTATTCTCTCGAAGCTAGCACTTCAAATCTCGGTCGCCGTTCGTGTGTGGACTGCTTGATAGAGGGCGTTCGTCGTTGCAGCGCCTTAGAGATCGATCAACCTTCAGAAAGGTATATTGCGATTGAGGTATGATTAAGTTTTTCATGGTTTAAACGTTTTTAATGGAATTAGATTCGGATCTGTTGGGGTTTTTGTCAAAATTGTTTTGTAATTTGCTTGCGTATGAACCCCAGAGAGACCGAGCTCGAAGAAGGCAAGGAGAGCTCGAGGAAGTCGAATGAAGGTGAGTTGGAAATTCATGTCGTTGTTGTGTAGTTTGTTGTTGTGGTTTGTGTTGACGTCGTTGTGGTTCGAGGTGTCGAACTCGGACGAACTGCCATGGCAGTTCGTCGGAGCTTAAGGAGGGCATGGGAGTGGCCTCCCCTGCAGGAAACCCAACCTGGGGTTGGGGATGACCCCAACCCCAGAGAAAAAGAAAAAAATAAATAAATTTAGTAACAAAGCCACTGCTCTGTTTCTCGCGAGGAAGAAGATGGGAGTCGGGTCGGGTCGACTCGAAACCAATGAAGAAAAAGTTTTGTTTTTTTTTAAAAATAGTATTAATTTTAAAATGAAGAAAATTCAAAAAAATATCAAATACAACAACAAACAATGAATATTTTATAAAATAAATAAATCAACAAATCGAAAAAAAAAAGTTTATATAACCATCAACAACAACAATGAATACATTGTAAAAAAGACAATGAGTATAACAACAAAAACAACAACAACAACAACATAGCCTCAGTCCCAAATTAACTGGCTCGGCTAGTACAAAAACAAAAAGCAAAGAAAAATTAAAACTTTTTTAAAAAATTGAAACAACGAATCTTAATTTTACAAATAAAATAAAATAAAATAAGTTATAAATACTCATAGCTTTGGTGAGATAGGGCGTGGCTAGCGTGATGGTGGCGGAGGTGGAGGCGAGGTGGAGGAGGCAAATGCGGAAGTGGAGGCGGAGGCGAGGCAAAGGAGCCGAAGGCGAGGAGGTCGATCGAGAGAAGTGAGAGGGGGCGACACCAGCGACAGAGCAGGAGAAGGCAGCAACAGCGAGGAGAGCAAATGCGAGCGGCAGTGGCGGGGTGATATTGGCAGGGTGGCAACGACAGTGGCACCGGCGAGAGCGGGGTAGATGGAGAGTGAGAATAGAAGGAGGGGTGGAGATATTGGTTTTGGGAGTGATAAGATTTTTTGGAGTATATAAGTTGAACTAAAGGGGGCCAAATTTGAACAAAGCTCTTTTTCAAAATGAGCTATCTATACATTTGCCCCGCCACCTCACCGCCACCTCACCAACTTCAAATGCAATAACGCCTTATGAAAAGGCGTTATTGGCTATTTTGGTTATTTCAAAGTACACCACCTTATTTTGTGAAATAAATTGTAAATGTGCCTTACTTTTGGAAAAACACCAACTATATGTACCTACGTCGTCGCCTCCTACTTGTAGTCCCACCGTTCACTTTGTGGGCCCCTCGAGGTACTACTTATCCGAGTTTCTCATCCCGAGACACATCGAAGGGTTGAGCGTGTACTATCCGGGACTTTTGTTAAACCTTAATTTGATGGAAGAAGTGGTGAATCTTGCTATGCACGTTGTGTTGCATTCAAGTTACGTGGTACTCTTGCAGAAAAGGAAAATACTACAAAACATATTGGCTTATAAAAGTCTTTTATACTACTTTGACCTGTGTGTTATGTATCGAGATCTGTGTATGTCCACATCTCGAAAAGTGCATGAATAGCTTTTGTTAGCCAATTTATCTCCCAGTGTGGCTTGTTAAGTTGCTTACCCATAAGCGCTATTCGGGTGTTGGAAACGCCACGTCGAGATGGGCGACCCATGCAATCTCGTGCAACTCATGCAAAGACACGCACGTGTCTCGAGGTGATAAATACAATGTAAACGTCGCGCACGTATCTCCCTGGTTGACAACACATGGAAACGCCACGCACGTATGTCGAGGTGGCCAACCATGCATATCCATAGTAAGCATGCAACTCACTCGGGTTGTCCACCTCGCGATACGTGCGTGACGTTTGCATGGGGTCCATGGTCTGTAGTGGATATGCATGGCTGGCCCACCTCGACATGTATGCGTAGCGTTTCCATGTGTTGTCAACCAGAAGATACGTGCGCGATGTTTACATTGGTTTTACCACCTCGAGACACGTGCGTGACGTTTACATGAGTTGCACGAGGTTGCATGGGTCGCCCACCTCGACAGACGTGCCTGACATTTGCATGAAATCTCCACCTTGGCATACATGGGTGACATTTGCATGGGTTGTCTACATCGATATGCGTGCGCGTTGTTTACATTGGTTGTCTACCTCGACATACGCGAGTGGCGCGGGTGCGAGGTGATGATATGCGTGCGCGTTATATCACTATTTGTAGGCTTCATGGGTGTGAGGTGGCGGTGAGTTGGCAAGACAATTTGTATAGATAGCTCATTTTGAAAATGAGTTATCTATACAATTGTCAAAATTCCACCTCACTTCCACGTAGGCGCGATCCACACGAGATAGCGCCTTTTGAAAAGGCGCAATCTGTGTAATCCGTCCCATGTGTTCACGTCAGCAACAATACCAATCCATTGTGATAACGCCTTTTGATTAGACGTTATTGCCTATTTCCGAAAAAAAATTTATTTTCACCAAATTTTCCTCATTTAAAGTAATTTTATATGTACTTTTGTAACTTTTTCCATATATAGTTTATTTGATTCTTCATCGATATTTCAAGTCAATTTCAAGAGTCTTTTCAAAAGGGGCATTTCCGTAATTTAACAACCAAAGTCGTTCCAAGTCTTCCTACCAACTTATATTCTTGATGTAGGTATTATTGGTAACTACATGGTATGTCCTTTTATTTATTTTTTTGCTTAAAGTCTTTTTTTATTAAATATATTTATTTTCGTTTAAATTCAAATTAATGTATTTTTATCTAATAATAATTTTCGGTCTCTCACTTATATCAATATTCAGGACTATTTCGAGTGCTAACAATAATGTTACAATTATTCCAGATAAAAAATATTCAAGTTTTATTTATTTTATTATTCTACTTTCTATTTTGACAATTAATCTCTCATTTGCAATTAAAAAATTAGTTACCCATTTTTTTTACATAAAAATTATATGATATTCTTCTCATCTTTGAGTCCATCAAAGATTACTTCGTAATTTCTTTATTTATTTATTTATTTTTTCATTAAAAATTATTTTCGTCGAGTTATAGTTGTACATTGTTGTATTTGAACTAATACTAATACTTGATTTACTATGCGAGACAACGACTAGATAAAGTTAACAAAGGGACCGGGGCCCACAATGTGATCATGAGCGAGTGAGGGAGGTGCATAATTTTCTTTGATTCTTCATCCATTCCGTTAGGCGTCAATTTCAGGAGTCTTTTAAGAAGGGATATTTTCGTAATTTAAGTCGCTCTAATTATTCTCTTACAACCTTTACAGTTATTACTTATCGTGCAAGCAACCAAGCAATAGCATTAAGCTTTACAGTTATTACTTAGCAAGCAAGCAAGAGCATTTGGGAATCTCTCTATTGTGTATTGGTTGCTGGTCGATCCTTCTCTTCGTTTTTTCATCGATACTCATGTATTCGGCGCCTGGAAACCACCGCGGAAGCGGCCGCGGCGGCGGCGGTGCTGGTGGTTTTTCTGGAAACTATGGTTCTTATAGAAGCGGAGGCCACAGAGGCGGCCGTGGTGGTGATGGCGATGGCGGTTTTTCAGGCCACATTGGACGAGCTGGTCGCCGTGGCGGTTTTTCATGCCACATTGGACAAGCTGGTGGCCGTGGCGGTTGCTCGCCTTATGGAGGCCGCGGTGGTGGTGGCGGTGGGTGGTGATGGAGGCCGTGGTGGCGGTGGCGGCAATTACTCATCTTATGGAGGCCGCGGTGGTGGTGATGGAGGCCGTGGTGGCGGCAATTACTCCTCTTATGGAGGACGTGGTGGTAGTGATGGAGGCCGTGGTGGCCGCGACAATTACTCTTATGGAGGTCGTGGCGGTGGTGGTGGTGGTGGCCGCGGATACGGTGGAGGTGGCGGCGGTTGTGGTAGAGGAAGAGGTGGATCGTGGCGATCCGACCTGCACCAAGCGAGTTCTTCTTCCGGCGTTGAGAGGAAGCTAGAACAATTATCTCTCAAACCAGAGGAGCAGCTTATACGCTTCTCTTCTCGGACTCCTCCCGGTACTATTGGCGATAAGTTTCTGGTGAAGATGAATCATATTCAAGTAGAGATTGATTCATCTCTCAAAGACGTGAGTTGGTTGGTTCATTTTGTGAAATTTGGAATCTTAGTAACTGAACTCTCCATCTGGCTTTTTTGTTATGGTTGAGTGAAGATTCTAATACTAGTAGGGGCAATGAGATTTTTGGCGACTTCATCTGATTTGCCCGTGGTTGAGGATCCACTAATATGTATTATTTTGATATTTTGCTTTACTTTTTGGTTTTGGTGGACTGAAGAGACACTATATTATATATTTTACTGCTTATTAGTATTGTCGCCTATATACATAGTATTTTCTCGGGTTTTCTACAATATGACATGTTTTTATGAATGATGCTTTATATGATGATGAACTTATTTGTTTTACTTAATCTAATTTAAGACTTATGGCTGTTTTAATTATAAAAGTGATTCAATTTTTTAACTAAACTAATTGAACGGAATGAAGTTAACAAGCATATTAAGGAGTAGTGATGCGACGATCGATATCATTGGCGCGTGTGACCCAGTGGGTCAATGAATTGATAAGGCTGCGGGGCTTAGATACTTCACGCGGCGGCCTTGGGATTTGGGGTCATTATAATCAATTTGTTAAATGTCGTTATTGATCACTAGTCAATGCGCACGCGATATGCGGATTTAAATGGGGTTATATATTAAAAAAAAAAATATCAAGTATGTTCACGTCCAATGAAAGAAAGTTAAAATAAAAAATGTTGAGTTTATTGATCATAATAATTAAAATGAATGATTTTGAAGAAGTGGTTTGTTAAAATAAACACATTGAAGAAAAAACTAATAAATTTGTGGATTATGTTGAAGAGTTATTATTTTGTTAGGAAATTGACTACTAATTTAAAAATTTTTGAAAACTAACTGAGTTTTCATCCGCACATCTAAAATCAAAACCGCCTTTATCAATTAAATTACTATTTTATCCCTAATTTAAATATTTGAAAAACACTGCATTTTCAAGTCATAGCCAAAAAAGTTGCACGTTAACTAAGATATTAAGATAATAATTAAATGAAGATGAACGATTTGTTTATTATAATTTTTTATGTTGAATAGTCATTAAGACAAGAAAGCATCCTAAAGATTGAAATGTCATTTTCAATTATAAATTCTAAGATAAGGATTGACGTACTTTTTATTCTTTTTTTAACGAAGAATTTAAAACATTACGGGTCGTTATAATATCAGAGACACTTTTTCATTTTTTATTGGTTATAAAGTTTTATTTGTGTTTTTTCGAGATGTGAATTATTTTAGGGTGTCACACCAACTTAGTCGCATCGTCAAATTCTAACAAAATATTTTGACTCCAATTACAATACTTTTGTTGCTGCCACCGACTTTGGTAATATCTTCAACTAGGATTTTGTTTCATACACGTAATAAAAGTTGTGTTTTACGCTCAATATCTTGCTTACTTATAAGGCTTCTTTCTTCACGGTTCTGACTTCATCAATCACGCTAAGTACTAGACTCATACTCTAACTTGACAATCAGTGCCAATTAGGGCATACACCCAAACACAATAATTAAGGTTCTAACAATAATGATTAAATGAAACAAAGTAATCTCTTGTTAAAATAAAAAATTGTGGGGATGATAGTTGTACCAAGCTAGTATCTAGAACTAGCCACCCTATTGTTATAATAAATTTTTATATTATTATAATTGTGTTTTACACAATCATACTAAATAATGGTAATATTAAAAATGATGCTACTCATATAATTTAAATTGAATAAAAAAATAGCGGAGTGCAATATGGGTGATTTGTGATCGAAATGTTCCTACTAAATTAAATTTTTTTTATAGTACCGCAATTAGGCCAATTTTACTTTATGGAAGTGAATGTTGGGCAGTAACACAACAACAATTACATAAAATGAATATATCGCAGAAATGATGATGCTTAGGTGGATATGTGGTAAAATTTGTACAGATAGAATAAAATATATAGAAATTGAAAGACAAGTAGAATAGCGTGCACCAATTGATACAAATATTAGAAAAGGGCGGTTGTGGTGGTTTGAAAAGTCCACCGTCTCTACTATTACACTTAGATTATGAAGAAATTCAAGATAAAGTAGACCAAAAGAATTGGAATGATTAATTACGAGGGATTTGAATTTTGAAAAGTTCACCGAATTGCGAGTGCGCTAATCGAGAACAATGTAAGAATTCGACTCCATATGTTGTCGTCGTCATTGTCGTGGTGGTGGTTGTGTACGTGCCAAACATATATTACATAAAAACTAATCAATTTCTAAGCATATTTCACACACCTAACAAGATAATTTGACGATGGAGGATCCACCCTAATACGATGGTCTTGAGTTAAAAGTGTTGTATAGCTATAAAAATATATAATATTTTCTAGTGTCTAACCATACATCCTAGAAGCAGAACCTTAACCAATTCAATACACATACATTACCAACCTCTCTACTTGGAAGTTGAATAAAAGCGAATTAACCTTAACCAAATACACATACCGACCTCTTTTGAGAAGTAGAAGCATTTCTTTGAAGTAGAAACCACACATGCGTCTCAATCTCTCCTAAGAAGTTGAACTAAAGGAGGCCAAATTTGAACAAAAGCAACTTAACAAGCCATGTGATGGCATGCAACTATTAATTTCTTTTTGAAAAGTGATAGAGTGCAAGATAAATTGGTTTACAAAAACTATTCATGCACTTTTCGAAATGTGAATATATATAGATCTCGATACATAACACGCATGTCAAAGTAGTATAAAGGCAAAACATATTTTTTGGTCCTTGAACTTTGAGTCTTTTATACTTTTGGTCCCCAAACTTTTATTAGTGTACGTTTGGTCCTTGAACTTTTACATTTGATCCATGAACTTTGAATTTTTTATGTTTTGAGGAAAAATTATTATTTTTTTCAACTTTCGTTGGTCGATCTGAGTCGTTCGGATTAATAATATAAACCACTTTATTTTCATTGACTAATCACTAGACACTTTTATTACCCACGTTAGTGAAATTTAACATTTTAAATGGTGGAAGGACTAAATGTAGAATCATTGTAAAAGTTTAATGACCAATTGTGTAGTAATAAAAATTCAGGGACTAAAAACATAAAAAACAAAAAGTTCAAGAAAAATCATTAGTTTTGTCTAGTATAAAAGATTTTTTCTAAACAATATCTACGTCTAACTTTTTTGAACAGTGCAATGCAAAGTGCATAGCAAGATTCACCACTTCTTCCATCAAATTAAGGTTTAACACAAGGCCCGGATAGGACACGCTCAACCCTTCGATTTGTCTCGGGATGCGAAACTCGGACAAGTAGTAACTGGAGGGGCCTACAATGTGAACGGTGGTACTACAATTAGGGGGCGACGACGCAGGTACATATAGATTATTTGATTCTTCATCGATTCCGTTACGCGTCAATTTCAGGAGTCTTTTCAAAAGGGGCATTTCCGTAATTTAACGACCAAAGTCGTTCCAAGTCTTCCTCTACCAACTTATATTCTTGATGTACGTGTTGTTGTTCCATTCGATATAACTACATAGTATGTCCTTTTATTTATTTTTTTATGCTTCAAATTGCTTTTTTCATTAAATATATTTATTTCCGTTCAAATTCAAATTAATGTATCTTTATCTAATAATAATTTTCGGTGTCTCACTTATATCAATATTCATGAGTGTCTTCAGTGCTAACAATAATGTTACAATTATTTCAGATAAATAATATTTAAGTTTTATTTATTTTATTATCTTGCTTTCTATTTTAACGATTAATCTTTCATTTGCTATTAAAAAATTAATTACCCTTTTTTTTTACATAAAAATTATATGACATTTTACTTAGTAATTTATTTATTTATTTATTTTTTATTAAAAAAATTATTTTTGTTGAGTTATATTTAATATTGTTGTATTTGAACTAATACTAACAATCCCGTTTCTTTCCGACACAATGACTAGATAAAGTTAACAAAGGGACCGGGGCCCACAATGTGACCAGAAGGGCATGATGGAGGTACATAGCTTTGTTTGATTTTTCATCCATTCCGTTACGCGTCAATTTCAGAGTCTTTTAGGAAGGGACGTTTTCGTAATTTAAGTCGCTCCAAGACTCCAAGTGTTCTTTTACAAGCTTTACAGTTATTACTTATCGCGCAAGCAACCAAGCAATAGCATTAAGCTTTACAGTTATTACTTAAAGGGAGTGAAAGCAAGCAAGCAATCAAGCAATATCATTTGGGAATTGGGAATCTCTCTGTTGTGTATTGGTTGCTTGATCGATCCTTCTCTTCGTTTTTTCATCGATACTCATGTCTTCGGCGCCTGGAAACCACCGCGGAAGCGGCCGCAGCGGTGGCGGAAGTGATCGCGGACGCGGCGGCGGCCGTGCTGGTGGTTTTTCTGGAAACTATGGTTCTTATAGAGGCGGCCGTGGTGGTGATGGCGATGGCGTTTTTTCAGGCCACATTGGACAAGCTGGTGGCCGCGGCGGTTGCTCCCCTTATGGAGGCCGCGGTGGTGGATGGTGGTGGTGGTGGTGGTGGTGGTGGTGGTGGCGGTGGTGATGGAGGCCGTGGTGGCGGCAATTACTCCTCTTATGGAGGCCGTGGTGGCCGATGGCAATTACTCTTATGGAGGTCGTGGTGGTGGTGGTGGTGGTGGCCGCGGATACGGTGGAGATGGCGGCGGTTGGGGAAGAGGAAGAGGTGGATCGTGGCGATCCGACCTGCACCAAGCGAGTTCTTCTTCCGGCGTTGAGAGGATACTAGAACAATTATCTCTCAAACCAGAGGAGCAGCTTATACGCTTCTCTTCTCGGCCTCCTCCCGGTACTATTGGCGAGAAGTTTCTGGTGAAGACGAATCATTTTCAAGTAGAGATTGATTCATCTCTCAAAGAGTTTTTTCACTATAACGTGAGTTTGTTGGTTCATTTTGTGAAATTTGGATTGTTTTTTTTTGTACAAGTTTCTCACACTCATTGTGCATATTTAATTTCTCTTGATTAGGTTTCCATTACGCCTGAGGTTTTGTTTTCCAAAGATTACCGAGTGATCATGGAAGAATTGCGCAATTTGTATTTAGAAACTGATATGAATGGGGAGCCATTAGCTTATGATGGTCGGAAAAGTTTCTATACACGTAATCGATTGCCGTTTGTTTGTAAGGAGTTTGGTTTCTCTGTGAGGAATAAGCAATATGTTGTTGCCATTAGTTTGGTTGCGGTTATCGACTTAGGAGACTATCGTTTGTTGTACGACGAGGACAGTGGCAGAGCATGGTGAAAGCTCCACTGATCACCAATTGAAGCCACTCCCGCGCTTCCATGCGAACTTGAAGAATCGCATGTTTTACATTTAATGTAGCGAAGATGGTAAATCTGACATATATATGAACTTCATTATCTATTACGGTGTTGCTACTACTTGCTTGTTGCGGTGGAGACTGAACTGTGGATGAACTTTGAATGTCAAGTGCTATTGTTGTGGTTGTTGGTTTGTATTATTTCAGACCGAGCTTCTTGATGTTAACAAGCTATGTGGATTTCTCTTAATTGTTGTTTGGCTTGTTGCGTGGAATTAATTGGTGATTATCATCCCTTCCCTTCTATTTTTCTTTTTCTAAATTTTTTTATTTTGGTAAAAACCATTCTCCTACCTCTTCAAGTTTGGTGATCTAACTAACCCTCGAAAAAAAAAAAAAAAGTTTTAGTATTTGAATAATCGTTATGTTAGCTCAAAGCATCTCTAATAAGATGGATGAAACATCACTTGCTAAAGAAAATTTGGGGAAAGGTATGGGGTTTCGATTTTTGTTGAGTAAAGGTGGTGTAGTTAAGTCGATTTTTTTTTTTTTATGAAAATAAATAAATATCAAGTTAGGAATGTGCCTTTTACATTGCACTCATATATATATATATATATATATATATATATATATATATTAACCATGTGTATCCATAGGTTTTCTGATTAGTCTTGGGATTGCGGATAAAAATCATCAGTTGTTCGACGTTTGGCTATCGTGGGAAATTGAACTCGAGATGACGCCCTTTAGCTACACAGTCCTACCTTCGTCTATGCAACTAGGCCAATTCATCTGGGTTCTTACATTGCGCTCATATTGCTTGACACCTTTTGATTTCTTGCAAGAATGTCCTTAACATGCTTATAACTTTTTGAGTCAATCACACCATCTCTTCTTGCCCCCTAAAGAAAGAAAAAAAAGAAGAAAAAAAAAATCCTCTCTAGAGCCTTCAAGAAGCTCTTTTGCATTCTTCTTCTGCTGACTTGTCTAAATTCCAGTTGCTATATAAAGAAACACATAAATATTTGCATATAGGGCTTATTCAAGTTGCTATCAAGTCATTCACTACTTTAGGTCTCAATACCTCCGTCCTTGTCTCAGTTCGTGATAAAAGACATAAATTTTAATGACTCTTTATTAGTCATGATTGAAAGAAGTTTATCTCAAGGACCTATATATTTCAACTATTTTTCAAATTTTACTTTAAGCCTTCACGATCAATTTGCCCATGAAACTACTATCATTAGCATATATACAAAAGGATTTAATATGAAAGGAATTTGTTCAAATGTTGCAATTGTTTATCGCATTTACTATAAAGTAATGCATACAATAATTCCCGACGTAGCATATACTAATCTTTAAAAGGGCAATTCTACATTAATTTTTACAAATATTCAAAATAAAACCATATCTCGCAAACAATTAAACTGGAACGACATAAATATTCCACTAACATGGATTATTTATGATAAAAATGTTGAAGAGCGTCTTAAAAATAATACTTCTGATTAAATACAACATATTATAACCCATGACGATGGCAAAGTTGAAATTATATTTTCAGCTCGACCATCCACTTCAACCTCTCAACATGAATGTATTCCTAAATCTGTTTCTCATCCAATACAGACTTCTCATTCTGAATTTCCTTCTCAAGTTGCTTATCCAATATATTCTAATCAAAAGGAAGATAATATAAGTATAAATGACTTCAATGAATATCAAATACATATGATCTTTTTATGTGATGATATTACTTCTTTTACGTTAGATTATGATACGTTGAAACAACAATTTTTAGCTCATCCATTAAAACCCCTTTTTTGTAAACTATGTTCTAAACGTCAACAAGCAGTTATACGTGAACAATATTTTTTGCATCTGAATACTGTCCAACAAAATATTCCATTTTTTTATTATTTAGCATCATCAAATCCTAATTTAAGCAATAAAATAAATACTAAATGGGAATGATCAAACGGTGAAAAATATAATCAAACTCAACCTCCTCTCGCTCCAATTAAAATAAAAGAAAATATTAAGGTCACTCCATTCAAAACTCCTTTAGAAGAAGAAGGACTTGCTACTTGACGCGCGCCGATCGCGTCAATAAAATTTAAAGTACCTAAACCAACTATTTTGTAGAATAGTGGCAAATGGTCGAATCTACAGGGATTGGTAATCTTTCTAAGGTTTAAAAAGAACAAAAAGGGAAATCGAGAGGTTTTGAAAGATTGAATAATAAATCTAATCTAAATATAAACAAAGTAACTAAAGCAATGAGAATAATTCAAAAACAATTAATAAAAACACCTAGGTCAAGACATACAAGTTTGGTTCGGTAAAAGATTGGATTTGGTCTTCGATTTATGTAAAATATGCAAATCAAAATATCCTAGTGTAGCTATAGACCTGGTGACGCACGCGGTTCCTCGCACTTCCAAATCTCGATAGCCAAGGTACGACGGTGACTACTTCCCTAGTCAAACACATAACCATATATTCAAGTGAATTATGTTTACTGTGTTGACCGCATTGAGCTTCATGAATACACTACACCTAGACAACCGGATTACTAGTGTGTCCGATTTAGCCTAGATCCCTATGGTATTCAACCGATCCCAAAAGGGTCTAATCAATCGGTATGGTCGAATGCCACTACTGTGGTCTTATCGCACAAGTAGGCTTACGACACACTGGCTGATAAATCAAGATTTAAACAAGTGTTTAACCTTGATCATTAAAATAATACTAAATGAAATAAAATATTAATGAAATGACTGAAATTAAAATATATAAATCTCATAAATCCATTGATATGCGCAGTCGAACCTCCCTCGTAATCTTGCCTATGCTAAAAATTTTCAACCTCCCATAAAAAATCCAAAGAACAAGTAAAAATACAGAATGGGGGAGTGGAAGAAGCCTCGGCCAGAGAGGCCGAGAGGAGTCCACCCCCCCAAAACTGCCTGCCAAAAACTAAAAAAAACTCCCCGGTACGCTCGGTCGACCCCTTATTTATTAAAATTGCCCATGCCACGTGTCAGCGCGTGATTGGTTTTTTGTTGTGACACGTGTCATCTCGTGATTGGGTGGCTTTGCTATGCTGCTCGTGTGACGTGCTGGTGTGAGGGACTGCCACGTGTCGCAATGGGATTGAACAGCCGCAGTTGTTGACCAAGAAGACCTCGACACATGGCTGTACGTGATTGGCGGAGACACCTCAACATGACATGCTAGACCAATAGGAGCCTGCCACGTTTCATGACGCGGCGGTTGGTGCTGACGCGGCGTTTGCTGATTGGTTAAAGCAATGTGGCGACGCCACGTGGCAGCGTCGGATTGCCTGAATGCTGACGTGGCATCTTTTTATTGGCTTGAATACTGTCCTCGACCCACCGAGTAACGCGTATTTCGAGATAAATTGTCCGACATACGATTATTGCAAGTAAATACTCCATTTTGAGTATTTTTTTCGCCACAAATTCAATCGCGAACTCGGTTTCACCTAAAAATGACAAAACATATTATTTAATATATTATTTTAAATATTTTCACTAATTATTATACTAAAATAGACTACTAATTGCTGATAAAATACTGACTTATCACTACTCACAAAGATTTAAATCTTCTTATTGAACTAAATAATTATACTAATATTTATTTAAAAGGAGGATAATAGTTGGATTTTACTTTAAAAGGAGGAGATGTAGAGAGTGAAGATGGAAAATCAGATCGATTTAATGGTCCCGGTGTAAAAGAGGTAGATGATGGTGTTATAGGCCGTGTATGAGTAGCCTACTTTTATTTTTGAAAGTAGAAAAATAAATATTAGTATAATTATTTTGTTCAATAAGATGATTTAATACTTAATATTGACACCTATTATACATTTTTGTCGCCTTAACTGATATACATGATATCCTTTTGCCGGGTTTTCACCCCATAAGTTGTTAATTTTTGCATAACTTGGTTACATTAATTATATGCATGTTAATAATACTTACGCTATTAAAAATAACCTGAAAAGAATAAAAATAAACAAATTAAGTAGTAAAACTTCTTAACTTAGCATATTTCGATAGAATATTAATCTTTTAAAACAAAGAAATTTACTAAGTCGGATTACAAGACGGATAATTCGCGGGCCGTCATAGACAGGTGTGCAGGTGACATGTCCGGCGACGTGGCAGTGCTCGGTCTATCTCGAAATTTGGGGCCTTCACAGAAACGCATTAATTACGAGGGATTTGAATGGTTTGAAAAGTTCACCGTCAATTGCACTTAATCGAACACAATGCAAGAATTCGACCCCAATTAATTAGGGATTGAGGCTATATCGTCATCGTCGTCGTCGTCAACGTGGTGGTGGTTGTATACGTGCCAAACATATATTACATAAAAAAACTAATCAATTTCTAAGCTTATTTCATACACCTAACAAGATAATTTGACGATGGAGGATCCACCCTAAGACAAGATGGTCTTGATTTAAAAGTCTTGTATATATATATATATATAATATTTTCTAGTGTCTAACCACACATCCTTGAAGCAGAACCTTAACCAATTCAATACACATACCATTACCAACCTCTCTACTTGGAAGTTGAATATAAGCAAATTAACCTTAACCAAATACACATACCGACCTCTTTTGAGAAGTTGAAGCATTTCTTTGAAGTAGAAACCACACTTGCATATCAATGTCTCCTTAGAAGTTGAACTAAAGGAGGCCAAATTTGAACAAAAGCAACTTAACAAGCCATGGGATGACATGCAACCATGAATTTTACTTTCATGGAGAAATGTATACATAGATCTCGATAAAACACGACAAAGTAGTATAAAGTTAAACATATTTTTTGGTCCTTGAACTTTGATAAATTGATTTTGGTCCTTGAACTTTTACAATCCATGAACTTTGAGTTTTTTATGTTTTGAGGAAAAAATATTATTTTTTTCGACTTTTTGGTCGATTCGAGTCGTTCGGTTAATAATATAAACCACTTTACTCGACTAACACAAGACACGCTTGTTACCCACGTTAGTGAAATTTAACATTTTAAATGGCGGAAGGACTAAATAAATCATTAAAGTTTTTATAAATAAAAAAATTCGCGACTAAAAATAAAAAAAAAAAAAGTTCAAGGACAAAATCATTAGTTTTGTCTAGTATAAAATATTTTTATAAGCCAATATGTCTTGTAGTATTTTTTTTTTTTGGAACCATGTAACTTGAATGAAACGCAAAGTGCATAGTAAGATTCACCACTTCTTCCATTAAATTAAGGTTTAACAAAAGGCTCGGATAAGACACGCTCAACCCTTCGATTTGTCTCGGGATGCGAAACTTGAACAAGTAGTCACTGGAGGGGCCCACAATGTGAACGGTGGGACTACAATTAGGAGGCGACGACGCAGGTACATATAGATTATTTGATTCTTCATCGTCGACTCCGATACACGTCAATTTCAAGAGCTTTTCGAAAGGGGCATTTCCGTAATTTAACAACCAAAGTCGTTCCAAGTCTTCCTCTACCAACTTATATTCTTGATGTACATTTGATATAACTACATAGTATGTCTTTTTATTTTATTTATTTTTGCTTCAAGTTGCTTTTTTCATTAAATATATTTAATTTTGTTCCAATTCAAATTAATGTATTTTTATCTAATAATAATTTTCGATCTCTCACTTATATCAACATTTCAGACTGTCTCGAGTGCTAAAATTGATGTTACAATTATTCTAAATAAGTAATATTCAAATTTTATTTATTTTATTATCCTACTTTTTATTTGAACAATTAATCTCTCATTTATTATTAAAAAATTAGTTATTATTTTTCTTTTACATAAAAATTATATGACGTTTTTCTCATCTTTGAGTCCATTAAAGACTTCTAAGTAATTTTTTCACTTATTTATTTATTAAAAATTATTTTTGTTAAGTTATAGTTGTATATTGTTGTATTTGAAGTAATACTAATACTCGATTTCCTTTGCTGCGGAACAATGACTAGATAAAGTTAACAAAGGGAACGGGGCCCACAATGTGAACAGAAGGGATGATGGAGGTACTTAACTTTGTTTGATTTTTCATCCATTCGGTTACGCGTCAATTTCAGGAGTCTTTTAGGAAGGGACGTTTTCGTAATTTAAGTCGCTCCAAGTGTTCTTTTACAAGCTTTACAGTTATTACTTGTCGCGCAAGCAACCAAGCAATAGCATTAAGCTTTACAGTTATTACTTAAAGCGAGTGAAAGCAAGCAAGCAATCAAGCAATATCATTTGGG
This sequence comes from Stephania yunnanensis, assembly GCA_039657365.1. Taxonomy (NCBI): domain Eukaryota; kingdom Viridiplantae; phylum Streptophyta; class Magnoliopsida; order Ranunculales; family Menispermaceae; genus Stephania; species Stephania yunnanensis. The sequence continues at coordinate 2,489,513 of CM077589.1, forward strand.
AATCTCTCTGTTGTGTATTGGTTGCTTGATCGATCCTTCTCTTCGTTTTTTCTTCGATACTCATGTCTTCGGCGCCTGGAAACCACATCGGAAGCGGCCGCAGCGGTGGCGGAAGTGATCGCGGACGCGGCGGCGGCCGTGCTGGTGGTTTTTCTGGAAACTATGGTTCTTATAGAGGCGGCCGTGGTGGTGATGGCGATGGCGTTTTTTCAGGCCACATTGGACAAGCCGGTGGCCGTGGCGGTTGCTCCCCTTATGGAGGCCGCGGTGGTGGTGGTGGTGGTGGTAGCGGTGGTGGTGGAGGCCGTGGTGGCGGTGGCGGTGGCGGCAATTACTCATCTTATGGTGGCCGCGGTGGTGGTGGCGGTGGTGGTGATGGAGGCCGTGGTGGCGGCAATTACTCCTCTTACCGTGGTGGTGGTGATGGAAGCCGTGGTGGCCGCGGCAATTACTCTTATGGAGGTCGTGGTGGTGGCGGTGGCCGCGGATACGGTGGAGATGGTGGCGGTTGGGGAAGAGGAAGAGGTGGATCGTGGCGATCCGACCTGCACCAAGCGAGTTCTTCTTCCTGCGTCGAGAGGATGCTAGAACAATTATCTCTCAAACCAGAGGACCAGCTTATACGCTTCTCTTCTCGGCCTCCTCCCGGTACTATTGGCGAGAAGTTTCTGGTGAAGACGAATCATTTTCAAGTAGAGATTGATTCATCTCTCAAAGAGTTTTTTCACTATAACGTGAGTTTGTTGGTTCATTTTGTGAAACTTGGATTGTTTTTTTTTTTATACAAGTTTCTCACACTCATTGTGCATATTTAATTTCTCTTGATTAGGTTTCCATTACGCCTGAGGTTTTGTTTTCCAAAGATTACCAAGTGATCATGGAAGAATTGCGCAATTTGTATTTAGAAACTGATATGAATGGGGAGCCATTAGCTTATGATGGTCGGAAAAGTTTCTATACACGCAATCGATTGCCGTTTGTTTGTAAGGAGTTTGGTTTCTCTGTGAGGAATAAGCAATATGTTGTTGCCATTAGTTTGGTTGCGGTTATCGACTTGAAGAAGTTTTGGCTGTTTTTAAATGGGAAGGATGTTGAATTGCCACAAACAGTTATACAGGCTCTTGATGTTGTTCTGCGGCAGACGCCTTATTTCAAGTAATTTTGTTGATCTTGTTGTAATGTATTCAATTGATTTGATAGTTTGAATACTAAGTTGGCAAGTTATTTTTTTCGTAAATTGTCACAGATATACACCGGTGCGACGATCCTTTGTATCTACCGAGTTCGGTACAAGTCCACTTGGTGATGGGTTGGTAGCTTGGAGAGGTTTTTACCAGAGTCTACGGCCAACCCAGTTGGGTTTGACAGTCAATATAGGTACTATATTAAGAAGCAAGTCATTTTAAAAGTTTTCTTTATGCCATTAAATGTTTGAGCAATAATGTTGATATTCACACTATAAGTGTAATTTGGTATGGGTTTTGAGGATGTCTTTTGAATTATGATCAATTATGTAGTACAAATGGTGAATCAACATGTATTACATTGTTGGTTTTTTGTTTTTGAAAAATGGCAAAGTCAAATACTATATACATTGTCTAATTGTAGTTCAGTTTTTAAGAAAATTTAACCTCATGCAGATGTCATGGCTGCTGCCTTTATTGAGGAAATTCGTGTAATCGACTTTGTCAAACAAATATTATGGAGGGAAAGGGATACAAGGGATCTACCTCTATCTGATGTTGAGCGCCTGAAGGTATACTTATTGGTAGTCTTTTGGATTGCTACATGTGATTTTGTTTGCTGACCTATTTATTAGTAGAGTGAGTGTTCTATTGAAACTTTGTTAACGAAAGACTCGTGTAGTGTCACAATCAAATTAGCCCTCTTGCAAGCCACTTATTCTTGATCCAAGTTCATCATTACCTTATATTGAGCTGCAGTTTGGAATTACAGTTAAGAATTGACAATTTTGTTATTGTCACTTTGTCAGGTTAGGATTTAAAATTTTAACTTATAAGCAACATATTTTCTAATGAGTTAAGGAGAATTGATTTATAAGTTTGAGAGATTCTTTTTAAGAGAGTGCACCATTGTTGGCGAATTGAAGAGCTTATCAAGTCTCCGAGTAAATCTAGTGTATGTATGACATTGTTCATGGCGCTCCACTTATTCTATTCCTTCTCTTTCTTCTTTTTGGTTATTTGAACTTAGGAATGTGGGCTTTACGCTTGTTGTTTCACATCATAATGCAACTCATTAACTTCAATATTGTTACTCTAGATACGAAGCTATCACTTTTCCAAATATCTTTTTCTCCACTAAGCATAATTTTTGGTTTTCTAGTTATTTGATACTTCACCGTTTATATTAATCCCAGCGAGTATTTTTCATGGTCTCTCATTTGTTTGATTTATGAACAATTGATTGGAGAAATTTACAGATTAAAAGAGCTCTTAGAGGGATTAGAATCGAAGTGACCCATCGTGGAAATACAAGGAGAACATATTCAATATCTGGCTTGTCATCAATGCCCGCTTCTGAGGAAACGTATGGAAGTATTCATTTTATTATTCCTGTTTATTATATTTAATTGAGCTTGAACTTATGCAGTTCTTTTACTTGGTTGTTTCTTGGCACAGATTCTCAGATCTCGAAAGCGGCTCCAATAAACATATTGTTTCATATTTTGAAGAAAAGTATGGTGTGGGTCTTAGCTATAAAGCTCTTCCTTGTCTTAAAGTAGGGAATAAAGGAGATATTTCTCTTCCAATGGAGGTAAACTTGGTCAGGGAAGCTTCATTATGTGCATTTGCTTGAAAGGTTACTTTTTGATCTTGTTGTTCTATTACCAGGTTTGCAAAATTGTTGGTGGTCAGAGGTACAAAAAAAAACTAAATAAGCCACAAACTGCCAATATGCTGAAAGTGAATAATTTGTGTCCTGGTGCGAGAGAAGAGAAGATCTTGAAGGTGAGAAGCATCATGTCACATTTTTTGTCCTGAATTTTATGCATCTTGCGATGGTATGGAGGCTGGGTAAAATAAAATGTTGTTACTTGTCCATAGACTTGTTCACTGGACGGGCCAAGCTTTATTTTTTAAGCCCTTGCCTAGGCCCATCCAAGCCCACCCAAGTTAGGAATGTTTGACTAGATTTTTATATTTTTTTAAAAAGTAAAACATATTTAATAAATGTTTGACAATAAAGACTAAGTAGGAGTTAGCTTTATGGTAGAAGTTATAACAATCAACCTTGAAATCCAAGGCGCAAACCTTTCTTTTAACACTTTTTGTAAGTGTCTATACTAAAAAAAGTATCTTAAGTACTTAATGAGCCGAACCGAGCCAAACTGTGACTGGGTTGACAAATACAAACCAAGGCCCAGCCCTAGCATGGCGGGCCTGAGTGAGTACTCGAGCCTGTGATCATGTCTTCTTTTGTCCTTTTTGTTGTTCCTCTATCCTTTCTTTTCATTAGGCTGAGCTTATCTAGTGGGCCAAGTTGTAGTTTTAATAATGCTAAAAATATTATGTAACATCCAAATGACAGATGACACACAGTTAAACGAAGAGTCTCTTGGCCTCTTCTGGGGAAGAAAGATAACTTGGTGTGCTTCCTCAATATTCTGGGCTTAACCTTGAGATCTTATAATCATCCCGAACCTCTCCTAGTATTGAATGCTAATAAATTATCCAGGCATCACAGTTTCCATATCTGATCAATTGATGCAGCACACTTGGTTTGAAGTTTAATTAAGCTTCTATGTTATTGAACCAATATTTATTCACTACATGTCTTGCTATGTGCGGTTTTCATGTTAGCAAACTTGATCAGTAAAAGATTAAAAACTTCGTTTGACAGCTATTGTTTATTGTATCTTGATGTGTTTAGAAGTGAATGATTACCTTTATAATAGTCCTTTCGAAATTGTTTTTAGGCAAAAATTCTTTCTCAATCTATATAACAATTAAAATGTTTCAGGTTACCTTTTTCTCTTAGTGTTCGAAAGTGGAAGGCTTAGTCTAAGTTTATGCTTTAATTAGATGAACTGTTTATCTGAATAGTCTTCTTAATGAGTGTTGTATGTACCAACGTTGTGCCCATGGCGCACTTAGAGAACATAACTTTGTGGTTCTGAATTCTGCTGGCATTGACTTGTTAGTGACTCGTGTTCTCTACAGATAGTTTCTCAAAATAACTACACAGAGGATCTATATTGCAGCAACTTTGGCATAAAAATATCAAAATCTCTTACTGTAGTTCAAGCACGTAAATTGCCTGCGCCTCAGGTCAGTTGCATGTTTAATATCTTACTGAATTTCAACGCTTTTTGAATTACAAAAGCTGAAAGTTATTGTCTGCTATCTTGCTATTGTATGCAGCTCAAATACCATGATTCAGGAAATGAGAATGTTTGTCAACCAAGAGGCGGTCAATGGAACATGCAAAATAAGGTATTAATGTTGTCAATTTGCATGTGCAACTACCCTTTTGAGACATTGTACTTGTAGAATGTAGTTGAATGGCCAAGATAAGCGTAGGAGTTGATGTTGTGGGGGACTTCCATAAGGAGAATTGTTATGACAGAAAGAACTCCATAAAGAACTAACCCGAAGGCGCTGACATGGTGGGCGAGTAAGCCGGCTCAACAGCAGGCTCTACTTGAATTAGTACTTTAGGTTTTGTTCAAGTTCATTCAATCAATAACATGAGAAGTTGATGAATTTGCTGTGATTTGCGATTAATAGTTGATAATTGAATTCCACAAGCTGTGCGGAACTTTCTTTTGAAAATATCTGTGGAAATCAGTCCATTTCAATTTTTTCCTTTTTCATAGCTGCACAACAAGGGGCTTTAGTTTTAGTTTTGTATGCCCATTAATTTTGTTAACGTCTCTTCTAGAGTAGATATTTGAACATCAAAGTTGCTTTTTGTGTAGATGTTCCTATGCTATTCTTCTTGACAGCAAAATGTTGTTACACAGATTATTTGTTCATGGTGGTCTTGTTTGTGATTTTTATTTTTATTTTTTATTGTAATTCACATTTGCTTTGTTTGTCTTTTATTAGTTTATATGCATGTTTGGAAATGATGTATATGCTAGCAAAGGGACGTGATTAACTTAAGTCTCAGTGTCATGTTGGATAACTGGTGAATTCATCTTATGTATCAAGTCCTTGATTTTGCTATTAACAATTGAAGAGATCAAACATAAAAAAAAATAGCAAAATCAAGGACTTGATACTTAAGATGAATTCATCAGTTATCCAACATGACATTGAGACTTAAGTTCGTGAGAAGACTTCTAATCATGTCCCTTTTCAATTGAATTCAATAGCCATAGCCTAAAATTTATTTATTTTAGTAAGTATAATTTGTTTTCCCCTTTTCAATTAAATTGCAGAAAATGTTCAGGGGAGGAACTATCAATTCCTGGGTTTGCATTAATTTTGAGAGGGATATTTCAGATTCCAACGCATCGAGTTTTTGCAGTAAGCTTGGTGGGGTTTGCAATGATTACGGATTGGTATGGCTTTTGGATTTGTTCTTACATGTTTACTTTGATATTAATTGCTGTGGGCTTTTTGTTAATTTTTCATTCTTTCCGATAATGTTTTTGTGCAGCTGTTCAACCGTAATTCAGTGCTTCCACCAACTAGAGCTATTCCTGAGCAGGTTGAGTGGGCCTTGAATGCTCTTTATGGAGAAGCGACAAGGAGACTCAAGCCTCGCAATCAGCAACTTGATTTAATTATTGTGATCTTGCCAGATAACAATGGTTCTCTTTACGGTATTCCTTTACCTAAATATTTTGAGTTTTTCGGCAAAGTCTCTTGTTTTCTTTCAATGGTTAGTTGCATCTTATATTATTTTCTTTTAAGCTCTTACATGAGTTTCTGTTGGGGTTAGTTGCATGTTAAGCATTTATTGAAGTGAATGTTGTGCAGTGAAAAAAATGATACATTAGGTGGATGCTTGGTAGGATTAGTAAAGATAGAATACAAAAATGGAGATTCAAAAAAAGTAGGAATACTACCAATCGATGCAAAAATTAGGGAATGGCGATTGCGGTCAATTTTATACATCCAATGGCGGTCTGATAATGTCCTAGCTGGTTAGAGAACTCGATATAGTAGAAATTGAAGAAATTTATGAAAACATACCATCAATTTCACTAAATTGTGTGGAATGGAAGAGTTTGATCCAAGTAGCCGACCTTGATTTTGGATTAAGTTTTTGTTGTTCTTGTTGAGGTGGCCAAGGAGGTGGCAAAATAACCTTCATTCAATTACTCCATTGCTATGAGCTAGCTCTAAACAAGTTCCTTCCAATGAAAATTTGAGAGAGGGAATTGGGAAGGAAGATGAATTATTTGATTGAGGTGGAATGAGAGGTGAAGGATCTAAACGAGCTAATGTCAATTGGTGATCAACAAGGTCACACTCCAAGGGAAAGGGAGCACCAACTAACCAAGTGTCGAGCTTATCTGATACATAGTGGATCATCGAATTCATCTCTTTAATGTCGTAGATCATCTCATCCACAAATATCATATTTACAAATTTGATTCTATTTGTTACCGTATTTCTTAATCAAATTTTAGTGCTTTGGGACCAGTTTGACAAGTACTGAATCTCAACTTTCGACTTAGAATATAAATTACAATTAACAATGATAGAAGAGCCCAATGAATTTGTATTGCCGAAGATTCACGAAAACAAAGAACTAGAGAAGAAGACTCTTCACTATCTCCAAAAATGCAGCCACATAGCGTCCCGATTGCAATACAAAAATTCAGAATATCTTATACCACTCTTTCGATCATACTTTTATTCTTAATTATATTATTATTAGTATTATTATGTAACTAACCTCTTAGTATATGGCCCCAAATGCCCTTGATGCGTCTATCAAATACCCAAAAAAAAAAAAAAAAAAAAAAAAAAAAATGAATGTGCATTTTGTTTGAAGTTGTTAACATTCCTGGACAGAGCGATTTTCTCATGGTTAACTGCATGTTTCTTGCCTAAAATTGACGAAGAGATTTCTTTCTTCCATTTGTTGATGAGCAAAAACTAAATGTGCAGAACTCAATATTAAGTTTGTCCTTTTTTTTTTCCAGGAGAAGTGAAACGCATATGTGATACAAAACTCGGTGTGATGTCTCAATGCTTCTTAGCTGCAACCGTCAAAAACATGAAGATTGGTACCTTGACGATAGCTAGTGAGAAAATAAACATAAAAGTGAGCAGCAAAACGATTACCTTTACATTATATTGTAAATTCCTTTTCTAATATGTGACATTTTTTTGTGATATATTTCTTTTCTAATCATTATTTTGCGACATCATCGTAGGCTGGAGGGAGAAATGTGGTGCTTGAAGATGCATTGCTGCAATGTGTCCCTTTGGTTAGTGATAAGCCTACAATAATTTTTGGGGCTGATGTAACTCATCCCAGTCAAGGGAACGATACTAGTCCTTCTATCGCAGCTGTAAGTGGTTTGATTGCCTCACATGTATCTTCTGCAAGTCTTGATTGCTACTTTTTCATTCTGGGAATGATGAAATTTATGTTATGAGTATGTCCTGGAAGGCTGGATGCCTGGAATATCTATTTTAATGAGTAGCAGAACACCAAAGCTTGATTGCCATTTTCTTGATTCAATTTTCTGTAGGTTGTAGCTTCTCTTGATTGGAAGTTACTCGGGAAATATGCGCCCGAGTTATCTGCTCAAGCTGCTCGACGAGAAAGAATTGAAGACATGTTTGTCATGTGCAAGTATATTTTTCTTTTAGTGTTTGTTTCTTAGTTCTCTCTCTGTTTTTGAGATCTAACTTGATGAGTGCAATGGAAGAGTTTTAATTTGTTATAGTTGTTATTTTTGAGATCTAACTTGTTCTTGCATTTTATTTTTATTTATTTTTTGATGAGAAACTTTTTCTTGCATATAGGGCACACTTTCTTTCTTTCCATGAAGAAAACCATCAAAAGCCGGAGAGGATCATATTCTTCAGGTGCTATAGTTGATCATTTACTAATAAGCTCTACTTATTTTCCACATTAAGCTACTTATATCTGATGTCCAATTTCTCCATTTATAGGGATGGCGTGAGCGAAGGTCAAATTGAGGATGTGTTGCAACATGAATTAAAGGAAATCCAACGGGTGAGAGCGACTTTCACTCTCTTAACACACCATGCTTTCATTATGTTTTTCTCTTTTTTTTTTTGGAAATCCATCTCTTCTCGGATTTTTATTTGAATATGAGGCGATGTCTTTCTTTCTCCTCTTACCTTTTTCTGTTAATGTGTACAACAGGCATGGATGGACACTTTTAATGAGTCCAGTTCTCCCCCAATAACATTCGTAATGGTTCAAAAGCGACACCATACACGGTTTTTACAAGTGGAAAATAATTTTAATTTTTACGACAAAAATGGGAACGTTCTGCCCGGTAAGTTGATCTCTTTTTTTAAGAAAAAAAATTAGACGGGTTCTTCGTTGAGTTATCATCTTTTTCTGTTGGATTGGATGTTCAGTTGACGCTTCTGGAAAATATGCAGGAACTGTGGTCGACACTGGAATCTGCCATCCTGTTTTGCGCGATTTCTATTTGAATAGTCATGCAGGCATTCAGGTACATTTATGCATTTGTTTTGACTGGTTTACTGCAGTTTTAGTAGCGTTCTTCGTGGAAGTGGTATTCTTCTGTCCTGATACCGATGAAATTTTTTGCGGCGAAGGGCACGAACCGACCGGCACATTACCACGTCTTGCATGATGATAACAACTTCACCGAAGATCAAATTCAAACCCTTTGCTACAATCTATGCTACACGTATTAATTCTATTCCATGCCATCTTCTTTGTTTGAACTATTTCGTCGAAGTTAGAAAACTAAACATGACTTGTTTTTCATGATGCTCTTTCAGGTTTGAAAGGTGCAATCGCGCCGTCTCTTACGGTAAGTGTCAACTGTTAAGAACATGAAAAGCAAATCTTGACATTCTCATCCATTCTCTTTTTCAACAATGCTCATTTTGTTGTACGACGATGACAGTGGCGCCAGCGTATTACGCTCATCTACTTGCATATCGCGCGCGGCACTATTTGGGCGTGGACTCATCGTCAGATGGAAGTGCAGCGGCAGAGCATGGTGAAAGCTCCACTGATCACCAATTGAAGCCACTCCCGCGCTTCCATGCGAACCTGAAGAATCGCATGTTTTACATTTAATGCAGCGAAGATGGTAAATCTAACATATGAACTTCGTTATCTATTACGGTGTTGCTGCTACTACTTGCATGTTGCGGTGGAGACCTAATTGTGGATGAACTTTGAATTTCAAGTACTATTGTTGTGGTTGTTGGTTTGTATTATTTCAGACTGAGCTTCTTGATGTGAGCAAACTTTGTGGATTTCTCTTAATTGTTGTTTGGCTTGTTTGTGTGGAATTTATTGGTGATTATCATCCCTACCCTTCTATTTTTTTTTTAATTTTTTTTTATTTTGGTAAAAACCATTCTCCTAGCTTTGAAGTTTGGTGATCTAGCTAACCCTCGAAAAAAAAAAAATTAGTATTCGAATAATTGTAAATGTTAGGTCAAAGCATCTCTAGTAAGATGGATGATGCATTACTTACAATAACAACAACATATCCTTAGTCTCAAATTAATTGGGGTCGGCTACATGGATCAAATTTTTTTATTGTGCTCGATTAAGTGCAATTGATGGTGAGCTTTGCAAATCATTGAAATCCCTTTTAATTAATGCATCTCATGTTAACTTTCGTCTGTCCCTACCGCGTCGAATTTTTACAGTTTCTATTGAATCGAGTTTTTTAGTTGGGGCATTTGTAGGCCGTTTTTGCAGGTGATCAAACCATCGCAACCGCCCTTCCCTAATCTTTGTATCAATTGGTGCTACTCATACTTGTCTTTAAATTTCTATATTTCTTATTCTATCTTTACGAGTTTTACCACACATCCACCTAAGCATCTTCATTTCTGCTACGTTCACTTTATGTAATTGTTTTTGCTTTACCGCCCAACATTCACTTCCATAGATCATAACTGGCCTAATTGCGGTCCTATAAAATTTTCCTTTTAACTTAGTAAGAACATGTCGATCACAAATCACCCATGTTGCACTCCGCCATTTCTTCCATTCAGCTTGAATTTTATGTGTGACATCATTTTCAATGTTACCATCATTTTGTATGATTGATTCTAGGTATCTAAAGTGGTTTACTTTAGGAACTTCTACTTCCCCTAATTTTACCACTCCGTCATCTCGATGTCTAGTGTTTTCAAACTCACAGTGTTTGTATTCAATTTTCGTCCTACTCAACTTAAAGCCTTTAGATTATAATGTATTTCTCCAGAGTTCTAATTTCCTATTCACTCCATCTTTGGTTTCATCCACTAAGACAATATCATCTACAAATAACACACACCATGATATATCATCTTGAATATGTCT